>HG995163.1:18560000-21060000 GCA_905333005.2 Lycaena phlaeas
TATAAATTAAATTGCAACGCAACGATGTCATAACAGCTGTTACAGCTGCCGGATAGTTCCCCGTTTGACTTATTCGAGGTATTCAAGCTTATACAGGGTGATTTTTTGAAGAACATGTGATAGAACTTGGTTTCACTAATCAAAAAAATTATATGACCATACTATGATCTTTGGTATTATTTTTACGACTTAAGGGATGCGAGCAACCGCGGTATTGAATTAGAACGTTATTATTAAGGAATAAGGATGTATATAAAATAAAAATAATTTGACTTACTTTTTGACTTGCAACTTAGCAATGGCGTAGCATAGAACACATTTTCGACTTGACTTGAAACCTAATAGACTATCATGCACAGGAAACATCTATTTTTGAGATTATTAAAAATTATTTTGCTATAGTACAATACAGCTAAATAAAATGTTTATATACTTAATATGCTTAAAAGTTTAAATATACATAGTTTCAAAAAATTAGTAACATGTCTAGCATTCATACACAAAATTTAAAAAAAAATGTGAAATATAATTTCTAAATACCCGAGTAACTGCTGTACTTGTCGTATTGTAAGCTTTTTTTAAATTGTGTTTCTATTTATATTATAAGTATTTATTTTCATTGTGATTTTGAGATAAAACTAGATATAATTTTGTAAAATTGTAAGTTTCAAAGAGTAAGTAGCGATGCTAAAATTAAATATTTCGATTTGTAAAATTTAATCTTTAGATTGTATTATTAGCTTATATTGAAAACTATTATAATTATTTTATTATTATCTACTTATAAAAATAAACCTGCCTTTGAAACAATATGTAATGCTTACGTCCACGAAAAAGCTTATAGATTGATTAAATATATTTACATAAGTATATAAAATGTAGAATAAAGAAATAGAAACTACTAAAATCTTGTGTGTTATAATATATTAAAGAACATAAATATTGTTACCTATAAATATATTTTGTATACATACAAAATATATTTATAGTATATTTATATATTAGTATCTTTATATGTATGTATTATACTATTTCTATTTCTTTATTTTCTCGATGACAGTTCTAATTTGATAGTTGTAGTGTTGTGACCACTGATACTGATATCGATCCCATATATTTATTATATTTTGAACAAAGACAAATACAACAAAAACATTCGAATATATTTTTTCGTTTTGTTTATTTCGTTTCATTGTTGAATGTCGAGTTTCGAGAGACACCGTTTTACAACAGCTTCAAAAATTTTGAGAAAAAAAATATCGGGTCTGTTATCGTGTTACGTTTATCGATATAGCTCTATCCCTATCAGTTTCTCCGACTCTGGAATAACATGTACGTGTGAAAACGTTATCTTCTAATATATAAAATTTCCCTGTCACAATGTTAGTTACCGTACTCCTCCGAAACGGCTTGACCGATTTTGATGAAATTTTTTGTGCTTATCCGGTATGTATGAGAATCGGCCAACATATATTTTTCATCCCCCTAAATGTTAGGGGTAGTCCACCCCTAAATTTATTTTTTTATTTTTTTGTAAAAAAATTTAATTTCTATTTTTTTATGATACAACATACAAAAATACATACAAGCCTAAATTTTCACCCCTCTACGATCAACCCCTATTTTTTAATAGCGATTTTAGCAGAACGAAGTCTGTCGGGACAGCTAGTACTTTTATAAAATAATGCATACATTATGTAAAAAAGACGCTCGTTCAAGTTTTTCCCTGCAGATGTCATCGAGAAAATAAAGAAATGGAAATAGTATAGTATGCTCTGTTTTTGTAAACGTCATGGTAAGGCACTTGGACTCGCTCCCATTACCTCTTTGATGATAAAATAACTAGACAAATTTGAGATACTGTTTTGTGGTTTTTTTAAGTACAGTCACAGGATGAAATATTTTGTCACCTAAGGGCTGTTCCCATCACAACCGATTTAAAATGATAAGGATTCATACCGTATTTGTGTAAATAACTTCCAAATTTAAATTAAATCCCTAAAAGATAGACATATGCCATCGCGGATTTCTTTGTATACCTATTTAAGATACACAACTCCACCATAAATGTATGGTGTGTAATATATGGTTTATTTTGTTGTATCTCAAAGGGTTTAGGCAGCGTTTTCGTTAAAAATTCCCAGGTGGCCTTTTTTTCCGAAACCTCCAACAATTATTGTTATGTCTTAGCATTGGCTAAGACATAACAATAATTGTTGGAGGTTATTATATTTAGTATATAAAACTTAATAAATTATATACATAAACCTTCCTCTTGAATAGTCCTATCTATTAAAACCGCATCAAAATCCGTTCAGTAGTTTTAAAGATTTAAGCGTACATAGGGATATAGGGACAGAGGAAAGCGACTTTGTTTTATATTAAGTAGTGATATAATATTTAATATTATACATGATAAACACATCGATCTGAATTACTCTCTTCTAGTTATTGTAATTATTATTCTAAGCTTTTAGTGCAAAGTTTTAGAAGGACATATTAATATTTAATATGTACTCGCGATACTTTAAATGAGACAATTTGAAAGTTGACAAATCTTTTCATTCCGTGACTATACTGTATTACAAAAAAAGTGAATATATATATCTGTTACCTACATTTATATATTTTTTTATTTATGTAAATTCACTAGCAAGCAATTAGCTGTATAAAACTATTTATAATCCAGCTTTTTTAATGATTTAAAAAAAAGGAACAAGTTATGAGACCACGCTCTTATATTTTATCGCGAATTGAATGTTTTTAGTAAAAGGCTTGTTACATTCGCATTGCCTTATTAGTTGTAATATATTTACAAATTAATTAATACTTGTTAATAAGTATTAGTAATATTATATTATAATATTTAATTAGTCCGTCGAATAATGTTGCTAAATTTTAATATAATTTATAAGTACAAAAATATGTTACATGAACAATTTTTGCCCTGGGCAGACATTCACCAATTATATAATTATTTTCAAATATCGGTTTTTTATTCTATACTTAGGTACATTTTATGTTATTGTCCTTGTGAGCCATCAGCCATCTGCCCACCTACCTACTTACCGATTGAGCTTAAAGACCATCAGGCCTAAAATTCTAGACCTTTCGAAAAAAATAATGGTCCAATTCATATAAAAAGATGCCATATTTATATAATATTATGATAATTCTTATATCCAAAAACAATTATTTTTGTCGGAAATATTATGTGAAAATAGCACATGGTGTCGGCTATTGTCGTCCGTCACCGATTTCGGATCGGATAGTGTGAAAACGCTCTTAGGTTCATTTTCACGTGTAAGAGCAGGCCCGCCGCAAGAGGGCGTGCAAGGCGTGCACCGCACGCGGGCGGCAAGTCCAGGGGGGCGGCAAATCGGGCGACTCATCACGTAATATTCAAAATCACTGTCATAATAGGTAGGTATTACAACCTACAGAATAAGAAATGTCATCGCATAGAAAAAAACCCAACTGGCGGACGTTACACACTAGCAGTCGGGAGTCGACAGTTTTTAACACTCGGGTCGCCGGCCGGGCATTGTCTGACTTCGGTTTAAAATTAAACAAGTCGAAAAACTTAAAACTGACTACTGACGCTAGTATGTGTTCGTTTGCCCTTGAGGCCATAGATTGTCCGGCTGAGATCTGTCGGCGCAGATCGGAATCTTTGAGCGGCCACACACTATCAGTTCTTATGATGATATAAATACAATAAGATATAAATACAATAATAGATAACGGTCTTTCGGAGAGTCGGTCGACCATCGACGCCCCAGGACATGTCAAGTCGGTGACGGATGACCCGGAACGCCGGGGAGAGGTGGTATGATCAATGACGGTGACATTGAACATCGCCAACGTCTTTAACAGCCTCCCACACAGCGTAATACGGGAGGCACTGAAGTATTTCGGCGTGCCCCCGTATCTCAGAAGGCTGTTAAGGGCATATCTCTCCGATAGAGAAATCGTGTTCGAGGATCAGAGGGGGTGCCTAGTGAGGCGGCGAGTCGGATGTGGCGTCCCGCAAGGATTGGTTCTAGGGCCGAACCTGCGGGACGTCGCCTACGACTGGGTCCTGCGGAGTGGCCTACTTCCCAGGATGGATGTCATCTGCTCGAGGATGGACATACAGGGCGGCTGCACGGCTGACCGAGTTGGGAGTATCTCTCGTAGTCAGCCACATAGAGCGATGGGGCTTCGCGTTCGTTTCGACAAAACCTGAAACTCTACTCTTCCCCGGGGCTGGGAGGAGAGGGCCCCCTTTAGGTGCACGATTGCTTATCGGAGAGGAGAAGGTCAGGGTGAGCCTCACTATAAAATATGTTGGGATTCGCCCTCGACGAGAGAGGGACCTTTGGCCTCCATTTCTGACAACTGGGGCAAAACATCATAAGGGTGGCGTCAGCGCTAGGCCGACTGCTTTCCTTTCAAATGTAAGAGGGCCCAGTGAAGCCTGCAGGCGGCTATACTCCAGAGTATGCCGGAGTATAGACATGTACGGAGCCCCAATTTGGGCGGATACTCTCATCACTAGGAACATGGAGTATGCAGCGGGTCATAGCTGTGAGGGTGATCATGGGCTACTGTGCCGTCTCTTGGGTGGCAGCTAGCGTCCTGGCTGGAGATCCGCCGTGGGAGCTCGAGGCATTGGTGCTCGCCGAGGAGCGCCTCCTCCTTTTAGAGAGGAGGTCCCAACTCGGTAAGTCGCCTAGTTGGGAAGAGTTCTCACATGTACGGGGACTGGAGCAACAAAGGTTGTTGCGAAGGTGGGGGGAGGTCCTGGTACAGTCGTCGTACGGCCAACATACGGCCGAGGCACTGCGTCCGGTCCTGGAGGCGTGGATGCGCCACCGGAATAAACCCCTTACCTTCCGCCTGACACAGGTGCTCACCGGACACGCTTCTTTCGGTGCATATCTGTGTCGGGTGGTCAGGAGAGAGCCGGCGTCAGCCTGCCACGAGTGTAGCGCTGTAGAAGACTCAGCCCAGCACACGCTAGTGGTGTGTAGATAGATGGGTCGCTTTGCAAAATGATCTCAGTGTCAGTGTGGCAGTGGATGGAGGGGACCTTTCGCTGTCGAGTTTGGTGCGCTGCATGCTCGAGAGCAAGGTGAAAACGTCATTTCGCAGAAGAAGGCCGCGGAGAGGGATAGAGAAGATAGTCGTCGTAGGACGGGAGTGCGAAGGAGGCGTTATACGCAACTTCTGGTACCTGCCCCGGTAGAAATGTCCCGGCGTTGGCAGGGGTACTCCAGGTTGTCGGAGCTTCTTATACTAGAAATAAGCCTGGTTAGCCCTTTCAACAAACCGGCTGGTCGTGGGGGTGTCCTGTATTAGTCAGATCCGTGACACTCCTTCAAGCGGCCGATGGCAACCCGCAGTGGTTTTAGTGCGGTATACTGGCGCCGGTTATAGTTGGGAGTTGGGGCATCGGCAGTCTCACATATCCCCGGACGACCTATCCCCGGGTAAATGTGTAAAGCATTTCCACAAGCGAAATAAACAAGGGCGCATTTATAGAAGCTCGCACAGGGCGCAAAAAAGGCTATTTACGGCTCTGTGTCCAAGTTCATCTTAAGACCCACACGTCGGGAGGATTCATCTAGACGGTGCAGCATCTCCTGTAAACATTTTAGCGACTGAGCTAATATAACGATATCATCGGCGAAACGAAGAAGAGATATTCGCCGTTAATGTTTAGCCACATTCTGCTCAGCTTGAAGTCTTGAAGACGTCCTCCAAAGCATTTAGGAACAGAATTGGGGAAAGAACCTCCCCCTGTCGCACTCCTCTCTTTATTATGATTCTTTTTTACTATCATAATGAGAAAACATTAAATAATCTTTTTTTGACAAAACGACGTAAGTAGTCATAGGGCGGCATATTCGGTATTGCACGCGGGCGACCAAACAGCTAGCGGCGGGCCTGTGTAAGAGCGTTTTCACATCCGATCTGACGATAGCCGACACCATGTGCTATTTTCACATATTTCCGACAAAATCGTTCCGATACGGCCATTTGCTCGATAGCTTAGTGCAGGCAGGTCATCATGGCAAACTATATTAATAGGAAACTTTATTTGCTATATCTATTATATTTGAGACGCAAAAAAAGATCTGTCCACAGACAGTATTGGATACATCCCATTGTGGAAGCTAGATATTTTTACTCTTTTTTAGAGATGAAACGGATATCCGGCAACTATCCGGTATCCGGCCTTGATTTCACTATCCGGCCGGATACCGGATAGTAACTCAATATCCGGCCGGATACCTGACAGTTAAATTCAAAAAAATATTCTTTTACACAAGCTAATCATACCAAAAAAGGTTATGGATAATTTTTATTTTTATACATGCCAAAAAATCGATGCCCTTCACATACATCTACTCAATACTTGGTGTATACAGTGATTGATCATTAAAATATCATCTTTGGCTGGCACCGACTCCAAAAATACCCAATTTTAAATAGTATACTTCTACTTCACCTCAAGTTATTTCAATATTATTTTAAAATTTTTAGTTGTACATAAATTAAGGTATAGTTTTGAAGTGGGTTTTTGGTTTTTTATTTAAAATTAATTTTATTAGTGGTGGTTTTATAGTCGTATTTTTGCCGTTATTTTGGATATGCGTGCATCATGCTGGCCTGAAATGAAACATCGCCTTTCTGCTATGTTGCTGAATATTTTATGAATTAATTGACCCACTGCCCACATATTGCCATTACAAATAAATGTTGTCCAATAATACATACATAAGGGGATAAATTTCTCTGTGAAACTGTTAATAGCTCAAGTAAAAAAAAGGTAATATTGTTTTTTATGATAAGAAAGGCTTAATACGTCCCTGTCTTTTGTATTGGTGTGAGTAATCGTTTTATGTTTGCAAAGCTGCCACGCGTTTTGAGGAAGAATGTTACGTCTGCTAGTTTATAGTATGTCTGTGGTATCTACACGTTTTTTGTGAGGGCTTGCCGAGGCTTAGCAAGCGTGCGGTTCCAGGGTGCAGGGTTTGTGGCCGATCCAACGACAGTCGGTATTATGCACAAACCAAAGGAAACAAAAGAGAATTGGCCGCAAGCGCTTGCGATGCGTCCACGTGCTTGTGACTTTTGGAGGTTTGGAGTTTGCGGCAAGCCACAAACGTATGGATCCGGTGCAATACTATGTAGTTCCTAGTTCCTACATAGTAAAATTAAAAAAAAAATTGCCAACTGTACCGTGTACGCAATAAATGTCAAATATGACATTTCAGTTTACGCAAATAAATTGAGTTGTATTTATTACATATTTATAATATCAATGTATGTATTCGAAGTGATTTAATATTTATCAAAGCGTATATCAAATAAAATATTCTAAATCATATTTTAGCTTAGCTTTTGAAAACATGGATTTGAGAGCTGAAAAATTAGCTAAGGCACGAAAAAAGGTAAGGAATTTTAATATTATAATGGTTTGGAAATATAATAAAATAAAATAATAATATAAAATTTAGCATATTATACAGTATTCTGCTTGTAGTTAATTTTTATACTTTATAAATGTTTGCAGCTGCGCGATCACCAAGAAAAGAAAGTTGTATGTCCTGCAAAGGAGGATGCAACTGATAACAATACTTGTCTTCAAAATACTGTGCAAATTCCGCAAAGTATAGAAAGTGTAGGAGACAAGAAACCTCTTATATTTAACGAAACTGGAGCTGGAACAGCATATGAAAATGAAATCAACTTAAAAAAGTTACCTGACGTAAATGTTACCGAATTTCTTAATTCTAATGAAACAAGTTTGGAAATGCAAGTACAGGATTTAAATTCTAAGCTGCTTCAATTAGAATTTCTCCATGAATCAGAAATAAAAGAAAACCTTATTTTAAAGGATAAAGTAAATGCTCTTCAATCAGAATTGAATGATGTAACAAAACAACTCTCAGTTGCTTTGCAAGAAAATTCTAATAAGCAAAGCATAATTGTTGAACTTAAAAACACAAACCAAAGAGTTAATGAGGAAAAAAATAATTATGTTGAACAAGTAGAAGTTACTAAAGCTATGCTGACCACAAAGGAGTCTGAAAATATTAGATTGAGAAATGAAATTTATAACTACCATAATCAACTAGAAACTGCGAAACTACAATTACAGCAACTAACTAATGATTCTGTTGTTCAACCAAATGTTTCAGAGAGTAGTCTCTATGACAGAGACATTTTGAACCAAAAAGTTTCAACTTTACAACAACAAATTGAGTCTCTGCAAAAGGAAAGAGATCAAATAAATTCCCATTATGAACACTATGTCAAAGAATTGAATGAACAGCTTAGAAATGAAAATTTAAACAAAGAGAAGTACTATGAAGAGTTACAGAGACTTTATCAAAGAGAAAGTAGTCTTGTGGAACAGATTAGTGACATGGAGATACGGTTACAAAACTTTGGTAATATAAGGAACAACAGTCTGGACAATCATAATGTCAATATTATTGAATTAGAGGAAAAATATAAACATGTAGAGGTAAGAAGTTGCATATAAAAGTCTTGCCTTGTCTTTTATTTATTGTTTAATATTGTTTAATTTGTCAAAACAAAAATGTGTTTTACACAAATTCATAAACAATTGGTTGCTGCTGCTCATACAATCAATATATATATATATTATTAGTTTAGCTCTATATAAGTAACTTATTAGTACTTACATATTAGTAGAATGTGGGCTACTGTCCACTGTCCTACTGGTGAACCATTGGCCAGGAATGAAATGTCACCTTTAACAGTTAATTAATAATTCATAACATACTAGCTGTTACCTGCAGATTCGCCCGCGTGAACTTAGATTTACGGATTTATCATGTCTGATGATGATCATTTTCTATTTTAATAATGACACAGTTTTTGTATTAAAATGGATATAATTATGTTATCTGGAATATAAAGACATATTATGAGATATATTCACCGACTTTCTGTATGCATATTTACTATTTAGGATACTATTATTATAATATGTACACAATTTATTTTCTTGCCTATTATTTTGATTTTGCCATAGCTCCTAAAGTATTCATTTAATTAGCATGATGTAAAGGGAAAAAATAATCCTCATGAAGTGTCATAATTGCCCATTTTTTAAAGTATTAAATGGATATAGTTTGATATTCCTAAGAGATAGACTTATGCCATCGCAGACTTTTTTGCAGACCTATTTAAGATACACAATTCCACCATACATTATTTTGTTATATCTCAAAGGGTATGGCAGCATTTCCGTTGAAAACTCCCAGGCGGCCTATTTTTTTCCGACACCTCCAACAATTATTTTTATATATTAGCCAATGTATATGTCGCAGTCATCTGGTTGAATAAGTCATTTGATTGTATCACTAGCGCGTTAGTCGAATAACGACATTTAATTGAATGACTAAAGGGCAACTCGTCAAGTTGTTGAATGTCACATTCAATGTCTTGACTGAACGTCATTTAGAATTGTCGTTGAATGGATATAGCCGACTTTATAATGTTTTTTAGAATGACCACAAGTTCGCAACTCAAAAAGTAGCATTCCTTTACATAACAAAAATGAGGACATGACATGACATACCTTATTATGATTTTATATAGTATTTTAAGTCTTAAGATAGGCTAAAAATATATCATATTTGGAAGTCTCTTATTTGTCACCTTGTGAAATGAGAGTTTAGGTAAAAAAACGAAAAATCTATAATCACAGGATCAGTTACTAGCTATCTGCGCAAGCTATTTTACGTCATATTTGTTTTGGTGACTACTAACTCCGCGGTGGGAAAAAAATGAACTAAATTACGATCACCTGACTGATTTTACGTCCGCTCTGTTCAAAGGGCTATGTTACAATCCGCTATCTAGTTGGACGTTGAGCGACGCTTGTTCAATCAACGTTCGGCCTAGTCATTCAGTTAAATGTCATTTAATTAACGTGCTAGTGATACAATGACTGATTCAACCAGACGACTGCGACATATATAAAACCTTAATAAATTATATACATAAACCTTCTCCCCGTGATGACCTATGGGGCCTCTTAATTTACGACTGGTCCGTAGGTTTGCCGTAGCTCAACGTGTTATAGAGTGTTCTATGCTGGGTGTTTCTTTGGCAGAAAGGATTTGAAACGAAGTCCTCCGCCAAAGAACTAAATTTACCGATATCACGCGAAGAATATGCATCTTGAAGTGGCAATGGGCTGGTCACACACTCAGAAGAACGGATGGCAGATGGGCCAATAAAGTTCAAGAGTGGAGGCCGCGTTTAGGTAGACGAAGTGTTGGTCGGCCATTAACCGGGTGGCCACTGGGAAGACGATAACCGTGCAGTGGTAGGTCCGTGTTGGATGCGAATGGCAGGGGATCGGTCGTCTTGGCGTTCATTGAAGGAGGCCTATGTTCAGCAGTGGACGGATAAAGGCTGATGATGATGATGAATAATTTATAATGTATGGCAATTTTTTTTTTAATTTCAGACACAATTAGAAGAAGCAGCTAAAAGATATGATGAGCTTCAAAAGCAATATCATGAGAGTCTTGTTACTATCAAAACCATTAGTGAGGCAAGGGAACAGCAATGTACTCATGACAACATAAGTATTTCTCAACTTAATGCTGATATCACTAGTGATAAAATTGCAGTGCAACGGGCAACAGAGCAAAATAAAAAATTAAAGCAGGATATTGAGGATTTAGAATTAGTTGTTGTGAAAATGGTATGTGTGTGAATAAAATTCTTAAATCAGTCAGGCAGACTAACGCCCGGTTTCCGAAAGGCTGATCTACGCAAAAATTAACAATTGGTTTGTCAAATCTCTTGTTAAGTATCAAATGAGTTGCTAGAAGCATAATAAAATTACTTAATTTGATAGGCCTGTCAGTTGACATAGCCACTATAGCCACACATAGAATAGCTGTCAAATTTGACTCTAGAATGGAAATGTTAACCGCCATTAACAGCATTGTTAGTTGACATACACTTTCGGAAACCGGGTATGAGTGATCAACTTCACCCATGAATATTAATATTAAAGTGATATTTATATTTAATGCTGTTAGTTTTAAATGCCACATTAACATTGACTAAAAGAACTAAAAGACTACTATTGAATACAATAATCGCTAATGCTCTAAGTGGTAGACAAGTATAATAATTGTAACCCTCTCAATTTTCATTACAATTAATAAGAAAATCTTTGTTACCATCTACACTAATATTATAAAAAGGAAAGATTTGTACCTATTTTTGTATTACAAACATACAAAAATAGGTACATACACAATGAATAGACTCAAAAAGTACTGGGCCGATTTAAAAAATTCCTTTACCATTCAAAAGCTACATTATCCACGAGTAACATAGGCTAAATTTTATTCTGATAAAAAATAGGGTTCCGTAAGATATTTTGGTTTTTCGGACACAAGGTGTAAAAAATGTTATTTTGCGTACTAAGATCCCGTTGTAAATCATAGTTAACGCAGGCGAAGCTGCGGGCAACAGCTAGTAATTTATAAATCTGTTTTATAGTTTTGGTAATTTTCCCATTGTTATTCAAGAATTTATATTTATTAATAATAAAATAATCCACAACTATTTTCCGTAAAAAAAATCTGTTATTCTTAGAATAATTATATCATAGCCACAATAATCACGGGGAGCCACATATAACTGTAATTATGCCACATATATAGTATTAAATATCAAAGCACTCCGAATGTCACAAGAATTATAAATAATTTTGATGACAATTAAATTGTGCCACAACTCACAACACATCATAAAAACAAAAGATGTGTAATAACATAATTTATTTTGAAACCAAAACCTCCAATATTTCACAGTAAAAGTAAAGTTTTTTTTATTTCACAGTCTTTAAATAGATACTTTTTTTTTCGATGCTCAATGTTGTGTATATTCAACCGACTTTTTTCTTCTTCAACTTTAAATAAACATACCGATAATTAACCATAGCTTATTACTTATAAGTTATGCTACATAAATATTACTGAATACATAATATTGCTGAATACTAAATGATCATCAGCCGCCGAATCACACCCCGATTTCGGGAAAACTGCACCTGCACCACAACTGCACTCTGAATTAGTTATATAAAATATATTATACTGTAAAGTATGTAATATTTAATTTTTTTATGGTTTCAGACAAAAGATAAATTAGATTTAACAGAAATGTTAAATCACGAAAAACAATTGAATAAAGAGTTGATACTAAAACTTACAGAAATAGAAGAAAGCACTAAAAATATGAATAATAAGCTTAAAGCTAAAGACGATGAAATGATACGATTGCAAAGTGGATATAGAGAGATAGAAAATAAACATGGAAAACTATTACAAGATCTTAATTCAATAAAAGAAAAGACTTCAATAATTTGTAATGACAGTATTAGTAATAATAATAATGCTGATGATGTAACTAATGCTGAAGAAGAGCCACTAGTTGTATCTGAAGAAAGTGTTACTGACCAAATTGATGCAGATATTCAAAGTATTCCAAAAAATTATGCCATGCTTAAATTACAGGAACGTTTTCTTAAAATAATGAATGAAGTTGCTAATTTATCAGACGAAAAACATAGACTTGAACATATTATTCTTCAGTTGCAAAACGAAACAGATACAATTTGTGAATATGTAGCACTATATCAACAGCAAAGGAGTTTATTAAAAAAAAGAGAAGAGGAAAAAAATATTCAAATTGGCTTATTCCAAAAAGAATGTGATCAATTAAAAAGGTATATAGAAGAACTTCGTGAAATAATATTTCATGTAATAGAAGATCCAAAACTGACGTCTTACTTTAAAAATGAAGGTTCTGAAAATGATATAATTAGAGCTAAACATTTATTAGATATCTTACTGAATAATTCTTTAATAGGAGCTAAGTTTCATAGATTAGACTTAAACATTTCTTACCCATGTAGTTGTTGCTCTGGGCAGCTTATTGATGTGTAACGTTGTAGTTTTATATGCCAACTAAAGTGGTATTGTTTTATATTAACCTAGAATTACAATTTTAAATAATAAGGGCCATGTAAATAAGAAAAAATGTACCCATTAAAAATATGCGCATCAGTACCTACTGCTCATTTTTTTATTATTATCATAATTTCATTTCAATTATGCATTATTCATTAAAAAAGGCAAGAAAAAAGAATAAAGTCAGCGTCACTTCGTTAATCATCTACTTAATGTTGAAATAACTGATATATAAAAATCTATAAAAAAGAAAAGAATTGACCTTTTGCCGTTACAGCTTTCAAATAGATTATACTGCCAAGACCAACAAATTAGTAAAGGTGGAGAAACGAGCTACGCTCAAAACAGTTTCCTCGCAAACCCTAATCAAGTGGGTGGGGTAGGGTTGCCAGATCAAAATTTCAAAACATCGGGAAAATCAAATAGTCGGTATTTGCAGATTGTTCACGACTGGTCCGCAAGTTTGCCGTAGCTTAATGTGCTATGGAGCGTGGGTGTTTCTTTGGCAGATTCGAAACGAAGACATTCGCTAGAGAACTAAAGTTACCGATATTACGCGAAGAATAAGCACGTTGAAGTGGCAACGGGCTGGTCACGCAATCAGGAGAACGGATGGCCGATGGGCCATTAAGGTTCAAGAGTGAAGGCCGCGTTTAGGTAGACGAAGTGTTGGTCGGCCATCAACCAGGTGGGAAGACGTTCTACGTGCAATGGCAGGTCCGCGTTTGATGCGAGTAGCAAGGGATCGGTCGTCTTGGCGTTCTTTGAGGGAGGCCTTAGTTCAACAGAGGACGGATGGAGGCTGATGATAATGATGAAGATAATGAAAATATATCATTTATCTCAGAAA
The DNA here is from genome assembly GCA_905333005.2 of Lycaena phlaeas. NCBI lineage: Eukaryota > Metazoa > Arthropoda > Insecta > Lepidoptera > Lycaenidae > Lycaena > Lycaena phlaeas. The sequence goes on from HG995163.1 coordinate 18,573,879, forward strand.
CGTTTTATTAAGGAAATTTTAGGACTCATGTATTTTACAAGTCCGCGATGTATGCATAAATACTATGTACTCGCGCTAACCTCGAGACTATTTAATTAATGAAAATATCCTTTCTTCATAGAAGTATGTAATTTTTCATCAATGTTTTCTTACGACGTTATCACGTAAAAATATCATCCGTAATACGTCAGGACATTTTTGATAGATTCAAAATACTAGTATGGCCTAGTATAGCCGTTAAGTTGAATTAATGTCGTATGATCGTATCAACATTGTATATTCTATACACAGTAATTGTTTTACTTGGCACCGACTGCAGAATTATAAAATAATTCAAAATTATTTAATATGTAAGTTATGTAAATTGAGTACCGAGTTTTATATCTATATTTTTATTTCCCATTTATGTTGGTAATTTATCAATCATCATAAAACCTCGCCCTTCTTCATACAAAAAATGAAGTGAAAAATTCGAAACGAATAAATGTTCGGTGTAGATCGATTACTACCAGAGATAGTGGTACAGATTCTTGGATACATTGGAGGGTTTAGGGTAACCAGGTCTGTAGCTAGAGTCGAATTTGAGGTAGGGCAGCATTTGTTACAGGTAGGGCGGAAGATAAAAAATATCAAAATTTACATATAGTTTTCTAATGTTTACGCAAATATTACTCATTTTAATGAAACAACTTTTACGGATTTTATCGCGGTTTATTATAAAGCATGTAAAAATCATAATAAATCATCATAAAGTTCGTGAAATTTGTTTCATTATAATAATTATATTAAAAAACTAAGATATAGTTTTTGGTGTTTTTAACGTAGGGCATAGTGATTTCAAGGTAGGGCATTGCCCCCCACTTACCCCCCCCCCCCCCCCCCCCGACAAAAAACAACAAAGGATATTTTACTTGCTAAATTTATAACCAAGAAAATTGTAAGACTACGAGTATACCTCATATTATTTCATGGATTAAAACTAAGATTTTCATGTAAAGTGATCGAGGATCTTAAATATGCTGAACGCGGTATTATATTTAAAAGCCACTGAAAGTGAGAATAGCCCTTGTAAGAAATTTAATTGTTGTGAACTAATAATAATTATATAATATGAAAAAAAAATAAACGGAATAAGAACAGGACGTTTTGAAACACCTATCATGCGATCAATTGTTGTTACATAAAGGTGATTTAAGGTGAATTATTCTGTTTCAATAAAGTATCTTTTTTTAAGTTCAGATAATTTATTCACATACACAAATTTTCTATTTACTTAAGACTACAAGCTTTAACTACATTAAAAACATTATGTTTACAATTTCCTAAAACTACTTCAGAAGATTTAGTCCTCTTCTTCTATATAATAGCTCACAATTGAGCTTCATTCATTCATACATAAAAATAATTTATATATTATCTACACAACGCAGCGAAACTAAGCAATAAGACAAAGGCAACCTTTCTATCTAGCTGTATTATTCAAATAACATTTCTGTAGCCTATAGGTACATACTATACATATTCCATAAAATTGGAGAATTTGTGACTTAAAATATCATCACAAATCGATCCACTAGCTCTGAGGTACTTGATCATTCTTTTACATATTATATTAAAGGAAGTAATTAAATGAACGGCAATTATAAAATGTGGTGGGCCAAAAAATATTTTATATACGGCATTTAAATAATTTGGTTGGCATACAAAGATTTTGTACGCAATAAAATAAATCTGGTAGCAATTCTTGTTCCGCAAATAATTTTGATAATGGTCGAAAATTAAATCATTAATAAGCAGCTTACAATATTATGATCTCGCATAATAAACATTCAGCGGGCAAAATAACTACTTTAGAGGCACATTTCTAACAAGACGCGTAGCTCCATGGTTAACACTGTCCGCGTGTGCTCAAGGCGTACGCTGTCGTTCATAACTTCAAATCCTCTATATACCGTCAGCTGTAGGCGACTTTTTTATTTTGTTTGTTTATACATTTTTTAATAATATTTTTTGGTATTACAATTACAAATATGATTTACAAACTAAAATATTGTATAAAAATTTGTTGAGGATCAAATCAAAACATTCAATACGCAAGAATGGGTCCACAATTTTAAACTTACTAGTAACAAGACGTATAGCTCCACGGTTAACACTGTCCGCGCGGGCTCAGGCCGTACGCTAGCGTTCGTAAGTTTAAATCCTCTACGTTCCATTAGCTATGAATTTCTTCTTTTGTTTGTTTATACCTTTTTAAATAATATTTTTTGATATTACAATAATTATAAATACGATTAACAAATTAAAATTTTGTATAAAAATTAAATAAGAAATTAATCCATTATATTATCATTCTTAATAAAGGACTAGAGAATTATTTCAGATCATGAAGTCGTCAAATCCTGACTGGACTGGGGTTACTGTAACGCAGAATTTAATGAAAAAGAAAGTTGCTTGAAGTTATATTCATGCTACTTATATAAGCAGCACAAAATTGTTTTTTTTTTTGCTTACCCTCCGAGTGCTTACTAAAATTTTATTAAACAGGCGCAACACATTGCCCCTCTTTTAATTAATATGCCGTCCAAAAATAATTACAGCCATCCAGAATGACACAAAATTGCTGCTTGATTTTAAAATGTTTGCATAAGTTGCCACTCAATTAGCTATTTCTGCTACCAGATTATATTTTTCTGCTCACAAAAATACGAATATTATGCTAGCCATTTAAATAACACCCTTATATTAATAGAGATAGGAATAGTGAGCCTTCCGTAGTGGTCACTATTTTTTGTGAATTATGAATACCCATGCAATTACAATAAAATCTGTAATTGAGTTAATAGCTTATTTGATTGCCATCTTAGCTGTTTCTTCTTTACAATTTACAACAATTGGTTCCATGGTCATGAAAAATAGAAGTGCTTTTGTTCCAATCCATAGAAAATTAAAATCGCAGTTCTTCCGTGACAATACATTTTAAAACTGTAAAGTTGCCAAAGCATCTGTAATGTAAAATCTTAATCAACAACGATAAAACCTTTAATACACAAGCGTGAAAAAATATCGGACCACACTTAAATTTATGATTTACTAACGGACCGACAGACGTTGTTGTCTTTACTGTAGCGTTGCAATGCAACTACCTAAAATACCTAACCTAACTAAATGCGTTATCATAACGCGCGTTAAGCGCTTGTCATCTGAACCTGCTCTTAAAAATACTCTAAGCGTACAGAAAAACGGTAGAGGCACCAAACACTACATTGTCTAATGGTTTAAAGAATTGTTAAAGTAAGTAAATCTTCGCAGTTCCTGGTAATTTTTAGAACTCCTGGTAAGGGACCGCGCCGTAACTCAGTCACAGACATTGACGAGTTCGACAAAGAGATTAAGCGATGTACGTATTCATAACTTTCATTTGGCAGAAAAAGAATTGGCTACTTTAGAAGAGTTACGTGCAAAATTAAGTCAATAAGATATAAAATTTAAAGGATCAAAAACCAGTTTAGGTCGTTTAGTAAAACATAATATTGGCCTTAAATGGGTAAAAACACTGAACAACAGAAACATTTTAATAGAAACTTCAGCAATTTGGTTGTTACGAATATATTATATCTACAAAAACTACAAGAATATAGAAGATATAATAGACCAATAATTTATGCTGACGAATCAATCGCGCATGCAAAGGCCATAGGCCGCGGGCAGACAGTTCGAAAAAAGGGCTGAAAAAGCCCATTTTAAAAGGCTAACGGACTGTTCATGCCGGATTCATACCCAATTGATACCCAATCTCCCACCAAATTCGGTATTTGTGGTTAACAACGCCTAATATTTTGTAAAAATTCTATACAAGTCTATACAAGATTTTGAAAAAAAAAGCTCATTCCGTTGGTTATTAATGTGAATTGTCTTAATGATTACATGGATTACCTAATGCCAAAATGATCAGGCGGAGAGGGCTGAATGGTAATTGGTATGAGGGTGTACATTTCATATCGCTATCGTTGCGCCTTATGCCTCTGCATTGTGGGACTGTTTTTGTCCTATACTTGTTGGAACAACATGAACATATTATAAATACTAAAAAGTTTAAGATAAAATTTTAAAAAAAGGTGTGTGCGATTTACACACGATAGAAGTGAAACACACGTTAAATGCTCAAAATATACAAGCAAGTATTAAACAGTGTGCAATATGCACACTGACATTGCTCTCTCGCTCTTTTGTATTTGTGTCTCTTACCTGTCGTTTTTTCCGTTGCATCCGGTTTGAAATCGCAACGATTCTAAAGAAGTTTCACTTCAATTTTTTTTTAAAAGCAAGTTTTTATTATTTGTTAATAAAATGAAATTAATTAATTATAATAAGGGCCTGTTTCACAATCTCCAGTTAAGTTCCCAATAGGCTATCGGCAACATATTTGACAGATACTCCATACTCTATCTGTCAAATATGTTGCCGATAGCCTATTGGGAACTTAACTGAAGATTGTGAAACAAGCCCTAAGAAATATAACACTATATAAGTTAATCAGTACATGTAACACTTAGTTTTCTTAATTAATCACTGTACTTTAGCCAACAAGCAAAAAATTGACAAATGCTGTATATTGTTTTTTACTCAATAGAATTAAAAAGAGATTTAGTTGTTTTAAAGGTTCAGTTGAGTTCGATTCATTGAACGAAACACTGCTCCTTTAATCTGCAAGTATTGGGCGCATTGAAAGTTGGATCTGACTGAAGTTGAATAATTCGAATCGTGACTTTCCTTTCAAAAGTCAACGTCAGGTGGCTCGAGCTCTATCTGTGATCCAATCAACAATTAAGAGTACACAAATGCTATAAGGGGACTGGTGGCTTTGTAAGACCACGCGGTTCTAGTCGATGAAGAACCTCTTCATAACGTGATGATATTGTGATCGATATATTGTGATATCAGCTTTAGGAAAATTTAAAGTTATCGCACAGGAGTTCAATATCTCCCGAGAGAAGTGAGAGGTGTTAATGTTAGTTGTTAGTGAGTGGACTGTAAAACGACACCTTAGAGCTGCTCCTTTGACTCCGCATAAGCCTGCAACGAGCCCAAACTCATTCTAGGACATCGAGTTGCAAGACGTTAATTTTAGTTTGAAGCAGAGTCAGAAGATTCTTATATGTATATATATTTTGCTTCTGTGCATGTGTTTGTCACTAAACTCCTCCTAAGCGGATAGACCGATTTTAATGAAATTTTCTGTGTACCTTCAGGTGGATTCGAAAATGGTTAAGATTCACAAATTAGCCCGGCAGATGGCGCTGCAATCGGTATGTAGGTTATTTATCTATACTGCAACTAAACGTCTGGATCGATTTGTATTTAAAGGACAACGTCTGTTGGGTCCTTTAGATATAGATAATAAGTAAGCAATAAACTAACGGTCTCATCTTCAGTTTACTACATTTTGACCTAGTGGCCTGGTTTTTATGCACGACAGTGTAGTTGATTTACAATGGAATGAATAAAATTGGCATACTTATATAGATATAATATTTCAAAATCTTACAGGAAAATGACAGAATCTGATCTTTTGAAATAATATATCCCTGGCTGTAACTAGTTGCTGCTTAGTTTTAAGCAATATTTTGTATTAAGTATATCATAGTTTTTTTTTCTGTTTGATGTAATTATGACAACATTTTAATTACCTTTGTTGTTTTTCTTTAGTTATTTTTCTTAGGACTGACATTAGCAGTATCTATATTTGGCTGGAAATAAAAATTATGAGAATTAATGAATGAGGTCATAAATGCTTTATTACTACGATATAGAAAGAAACACCACTACTCATCAATACCGTGTCTCGCGGCTATATGGTGCAGCCAAAATCTCATTTCTCGTCCTCTTAGAATATTAACATCATACAACGATAATCTTCATACAAATGCTCTGTCAAAAATGAAGCATTAATCTATTCACAGAAGTTGCAAGTAGAGGTGCAGTTTTCCCGAAAGTGGGAAATGAATTAGTCGCTAATAACCATGTAGTATTTAGCAATAACATTTAAATAGATGTGTGGTATTATAGGTGTTTATTTTCTTAGATAAGCTATCTGCTCATCTACTTTTCCGATGTAGCTTTAAGGCCTTAAGGCCTAGGTCCTATCGAAAAAAAAAGGTGTTTATTTATATAAACACTCTCTCTCGTCTACTCACGTGCCCGTGCCGATGAGAGCATAGCAGAGGGAATCCCTCCCACTTACATCATAATCAACATCATCAGCAGGGTGCGGCAGTCAAATGCTGGACACGGGCCTCTCTCAAGGCATTTTTCTCGATTTTGAGCTTTGAGTATCCAGTTGTTGCCAGCCACCTGGCGCAGATCGTCGCTCCATCTTTTTTTTTTCTTTTACGCCGGGAAATGCGCTGACGCATCCTACTGACCCACTCCCGGGTCTCCCCAGGCGGGTATGTGGGACTCGCTGCGCCCGAAAGATGGTAAGTGGACGCAGCTCTACCCACTAAAACCCGACGAGTGCCACCACTGCTGCCTTTAGCACCTAGACGGCTAGTCAGTCCCTCAGGGCACCGACACCACCTCCATCGAGCCCAGTCCCAACGTCTGGACAGTACGATAAGGTGAGGTTCCCATCCGTACTTGCCCCCTGCTCTGTTGTCCCCTCTTCTTATAAGAGGGGTACAAAGAGCCCCCTCGCGTCGGCTCAATTCGCTTCGCCCAAGGTGTTGAGGTCACCCTGGGCTACTGAGCCCCACCGCCGCGACAAGGCTTGAACCATGGTGGGGGGCGTCTAACACTACGTTTACCACCACTAACATAATATTACAATGTTATGCTTGATAGTTTGAATGTGATGGTATACTTGCAAACACCTTGCCAGTGCTGTATGGTGTAGATGTATAGGAGACGGTATTGTGGTAGACTGAACAGCCAAATTGCATTATAACAAGCAAGTACATTGGTCATAAAATATTTTTATATAAAAAAAATAACTAACCTCAAAATACCTATGGTAAAGTACGACGCCGTACACACAGCCAACTGAGACTAGAATTTGTATGACTAGCCATACTATTACATTGCACACTTGAGCTTGTCCAAATAATTCTTTTCCATTTTTTATACATAACATAGACTCGGTGACCATAATCGCCCCATACACCCAACATTGCGTTCCTACTCTTTTGCATCTCGGATCAGTCACATATGTGTAATATTGTCTGTAACAATTAATCATAGTAAATAATGAGTAGCCAATTAAATTTTATTATATTTAAGACATTTAATCTTAAAAGAACCTGGTTGACCGAGCATTTGCTCGGTAGGTACCCTTAGTGATTAAATACGCTAAATTTTTTCTTCCAAAAAAAAGGATCTTAAAAAAGGGAAAAAAAATCGGACTGGAGAATCGAACCAGGAGCGTTCGGATTTAACTGCCTAATTTTCCCACTAAGCTATCATGACATACTATTTGACAGCGAAAACGTTCGTTTTCTAATCATATTTTATCGATGCCTCAAAACACGGATAAAAAAAAGTTTTATAAAAAATTTAACCTAGCTAGATCGATTTATCGCCGTTTTTAACCCTTGTATACAAAATTTCATGAAAATCGTTGGAGCCGTTTCCAAGATTCAGATTCTATATAAGAATTGCTCGTTTAAAGGTATAAGATTTTATTCGAAACACAAAATAGTGGAATCAAAAAGCAATATAGATTATAGACCATACTAATAACAAAAAATTATCAATACTATGTCTGTATAAAATCAAGCTATAAAGATGTAGGTTTTAGTGATATGTATAATAATAAATATTCGCATATTTTTGAATATTCGCATTCGTAAACTGCAAAATATGTTTTGCGAATATAAATATCAGAAAAAAAACAAGTGGAAGATAATATATGTAGGTTGATAATATCAAAAACCATTCATTGTTCGTGATCATGATGATGAGTGACTAGTGATGAAACCAAAGTTTAAAATAACAGTAAGGATTTACAATCCATATATTTTATCTGTGTGACTGTGAGATAGGTAATTTAAAGTTCCTTGTTTTATGTAGTGTAGTATTAAATAGTGAGGTTTATTAATGTAAAATGAATAGTAATTATGTTTTAAATATTCTTTATATAAAATTAAGAAACAAACTGTATAGAAAAAAACTCCTTTTTTAGACAGTCGTCATATTTAATAAAACTAAAAAATATAATAATCAAACTAAAACTATGTTCTTTTATCATGTTTCGAGAAACGGTCTTCAGTTTATGCGGTTTACACTGATTTTATCAAGGCTTTTGATCGAATTAACCATCAGGGGGCCTAGCCAAAATGCCATTACGAAAACGACAGCGAAGTTCGTTCGTTCGAAGTTGTGATTGGTTAAATCACGTCGTCGATTGAACGGTGGAGCGATCGACGACGTAATTTAGCCAATCACAACTTCGAACGAACGAACGAACTTCGCTGTCGTTTTCGTAATGGCATTTTGGCTAGGCCCCCAGATACTCCAAAGAAAACTCTCCATGAACGATATTTGCTATCTGGATCGTACCTCTCGGGGAGATAATCTAGGGTTGTGGTAAATGGATTTATACCCAAATCTTTTGTGGCCAAATCTGGGGTCCCGCAGGGTTCTCACCTGGGCCCTATGTTCTTCAATATGTTTATAAACGACGTAACTTCACTCAAAATATATCCTTTATGCCAATGATTTAAAATTGTTCAAGGAAATCAAATGCACAAATGATGCATTTCTTCTATCTCTCTCTTGGTCTTTTAGTTTTTTTTTAACTATTATGTATTTTAAAAAAAGATGTTAAATTATATATTAATTAGCAATATCCCGCGAACCATGCAGTCTTTATAGTAAATGTGTGAGTGCACGCATATGCATGCATATAGCACCGCCCTCCTTTCCCACACTGCATATGCGTACACTCGCATGCAGCACCACCACCACACACACTACCATAAAAGACCACCACCATAAAATCTACGCACGTTTCACCCCGACACCGAGGCATCCTCAGGATGTAGACTCTACGATTACTAATCGTATAATATAACATCTATATAATTTAACATCTTTTTTTAAAATGGATTTCCGCAAAGTAACGCCTGATTCTATTAACTATATTATGTATTTGTTTTTCATTTCTAGTGAAATTTTCTGTAAACGCGTATTTTTTAGTTTTTTTTAACAATTATTTATTTATTTTTTGTCTCAAATTTAAACTTGTTGTTTTATATAATTTACTGTCAATTTATTACCTGCATGTTGTCTATTAAGTATAGATACAGGTAGTATCTAAATCATATTTTTGCATCTTGAAATCTATCAAAATTATTTTATGCTTGTTTATTAATAATTTGCTTTTTGGTCATTTAAATTAATGTAGCTTCCGTGAATATTTATAGGTTTTTTGATGTAATTTTTATTTATTGTTTTATTGTAATTTTACTGTCAATTTTTTGTTACTTGCATGTTGACTGTCACCTTTAATTAAAATAACACTAAAATTACTTTTCCTGTAAAAGACTCATGTATTTGTGTCTTACTGTGCGTTTTGTTGATGACTCATCTACACTAATATTATAAAGAGGAAAATTTTGTTTGTTTGTTTGTTTGGTTGTAACGAATAGGCTCAAAAAGTACTGGACCGATTTCAAAAATTCCTTTACCATTCGAAAGCTACATTATCCACGAGTAACATAGGCTACATTTTATTCTGAAAAAATAGGGTTCCGTAAGATATTTGGGTTTTTCGGACACAAGGTGTAAAAAATCAACCAGAAAAGTTACTTATTTTGCGTACGCTGCCTAAACTATAAAAGATAGAACCATAGAATGTTCTAATTAATTGTAGATCTTATAATTATCTACAAAAAAGTCCGCGACACGTTATACCTATGTATGTCGAGTGAGGCACAATAACCATTTTTTTATTTAGATATTTTAAATTTTTTGGACTACATTTAAACGCGTTTATTTTACTAATGCTTTGGATCTTTATCAAAATAAATTATTTCATCACTAAGTACAGCTTATGTAGATAATATTTCGACTTTGAATGATTAAAATTGGACGATCGGTTTTGAAGTTATGGCGAAATCTATCTATACTATCTACACTAATATAATAATTGTTTGGTTGTAATGAATAGGCTTATAAAGTACTGGACCGATTTCAAAAATTCTTTCACCATTCGAAACCTACATTATCCACGAGTAACATAGGCTAAATTTTATTCTAAAAAAAAACAGGGTTCCGTAAGATATTTGGGTTTTTCGGACACGAGGTGTAAAAAATCAACCAGAAAAGTTATTTACTTTGCGTACGCTGCCTAAACTATAAAAGATAGAACTATAAAATGTTCTAATTAATTGTAGATCTTATAAATATCTACAAGAAAGTCCACGACACACTATACCTATCTATGTCGAGTGAGGCACAACAACCATATTTTATTCAGAAATTTTGATTTTTTTGGACTACATTTAAACGAGTTTATTTTACTCATGCTTTTAATCCTTAAGATATGAAGCTAAGGAGTTTGTTTATTTGATCGCGCTAATCTCAGGAATTATCGGTCGGATTTTAATGAAACATTTCAGTGTTCGATAGCCCATTTATCGGTAAAGATATATCATCCCGCTAAGATCCCGTTGTAAATCTTAGTTAACGCAGGCGAAGCTGCGGGCAACAGCTAGTTATAAATAAATAAACATAAGAGTCCGCGAAGGTCAAACTATAAATCTTAAAGTTTCTTTGTGTATGTCAGTACATAGTATAAAACAAAGTCGCTTTCTCTGCCGCAACATATTTTGATGCGGTTTTTTTTAATAGATAGGACCATTCAAGAGGAAGGTTTATGTATATAATTTATTAAGTTTTTATATACATTGGTTAAGATATAACAATAATTGTTGGAGGTGTCGGATAAAATAGGCCGTCTGGGAGTTTTCAACGAAAACGGTGCCCAAACCCTTTGAGATAGAATAAAATAATTTATGTTAGAATTGTGTATCTTAAATAGGTCTACAAAAAAGTTCGGGATGGCATATTATATCTACCTCTTAGGGATATCATACTATATCCATTTAATACTTTAAAAAATAGGCAATTATAACGCGATAATTTGAAAGTTATTTACACAAATACGGTATGAATCTTTATCATAGATATTATTATTATTATCATTTTAAATCAATTAATTGGCTTGAGCACTTCATGAAGATTATTTTTTTCCAATACATTATGCAAACCACAGTGCCAGCCGAAGTAACAAGAATAAATAATAATAAGTATATTGCAGCCTCTAGCACGTTTCGCTGTTTCTTTATATTGATCTTTGCAACTCTGTGAGTTCATAAACCAGTGACCGTATTTTGGGATGCCTCTAGTGCACACCCATTAAGCTAGGCCTCAAAATGACAATGTCCTTTAAAAGGCTCGTGAAGTCGATCGGGTCGAAGGTGACAGGAGTGCATTTTCAAGTCCTATGCAATGAAAATCAGCACGTCGTCGGTGTCGGTCTCCTTTAGCAGCAGACTACCGCGTACGTGTAACAAAATAATATTTTATATCGCACCCTGTCGCACATTTCAACTTTTAAATCTACAATGTGTAAAACTTTAAGTGATGACGCTATAAATATCTTTATCGTAACCTACGTTTTTAGGTGATAACTTCAATGATAAAAACATAATCTTACCTTACAGAAGGGGCTACAATTACGCCCACAAGACATAAGCGAGTAATAACCAGAGGGTGAGATGGTGGCATTTCAAATATGTGTTTTAAAAAAAATGTATTCAGTTCAGAAATTTGCCAAAATACCACTAATTGACTTAGTGCAAAAAATCTCATGTAGGTACAAGTTGGGTCTAACCACCTTACTGGTGTCCATTGGACGGGAGTAAATTGTAATATAGCCCTTTTAATTTTTCCAGTTGTTGATGAAATATCTCTGAAAAAAATATATATATGTAAGTTAATTTTAAGAATTTTTTACAACATAAGTTTAAAAAAACTGCTAGATTCTATTACTCACCTAATGCTAACCCATTTATACTCTCGCATTTCTAAAGCCTTACATATTTTCAGACCACACCAAATGCCCAAACCATTACAAATTAATACATCTAATATAATGGAATCCCACCAACATTCTAAGAAATTAGGAAGTAAATGAGCAAAAGCTATTTCTGTAATTTCCCACATTATAGATATAGCCCACAGGAGACCAGCATGCCTAAATAGAACAGCTTTAAACATCCACCCAAAAAAGTGTCCCCAAGCAAATACATCCACATGTGACCAAATTTTAGGTAAACTTAAGTCCGAACAGTTGACGGCATATTCCTGAAAATATACGTTTATGAAAATATGTTAGTATATTACTTAAATCATGAATTTTTATTCAAATATATAGTCAATACAAGCTCATAAAAGCAAATTTCTATAGTTAATTCTAAAATATAAATAATAAGTTCCAATGTCATATAATACATAATATTATGTGATGTACTGGTGGTATTTTTGCAAGGTGCTGAATTTTAAAATATCCAGTATAATGAAAATAAATGGTCTAGGTGCTAATAATCATACCTTTTCCATGTCAATGTGAAAGTTCTTTAAATTTGGGTCAATCCAATACATTATGGCATATACGGTTGCATAACTTTGAAACAATAGAAACAATAATGCCAGTAAATAGAGAACGGACATTCCAAATACAATTCTCCAAAGTGCTGGATGGGGCCTTGTAAATGGTCCATTAGGAAAGGTAAGCACTGATATTATTAAGAAAAAGAATACTACACAGCAAATGCCGGACCATATATTATCTTGAGTACTTGTTTCATCCCTGTGAACAAATAATTAAAATGTAGTCATGTTGCTCAAACAGTAAAACATTTTATTTTCTTATGTTTATTAAAATTTCACTCTTTATAATAGAACAACTTTTACAGATTTAATTGTATTCAAATATAACCTTTTTCTACAACATTGAACTCATATGGTGTAATTTGGTAAATAATGTCTGATTGGGATCTGACTACATCTAGCTAACTAGCTCTACTGATTTTTTAGCAAATCACAGATAAAGACTGTGTTGGTAGGTTTTTACATCGAGGCTTGTTATCACAAATATCAATGTCAATATTGAATTATATTAGTTAATAATAATTTAACTTTGCAAAAATATATTGTAAGGTAACTCCAGATTTATATTTATGTTCCTTTATAGCTGTAATACATAAACATATCATAATAATATATGACACTGATATAGTATTTAATATAAACAACCAAGGAATAAATTGTTTAAACAGGTTGTAATAATCCTTAAAATGTTGGATATGTAAAACACTTAATAAAATTAATAAAAGTTTTTTTCATTTTGTTTGTTTCATTAAATTGAGTGAAATTTAATATGTAATGTAGAGAACACAACATATTGAATTTTACTCAATTTATGATGTGAGGTCAAACTTATGTCACTTGAATTTAATACATACTTTTATTCTCAAAAATTCATTCAGAAATAGTAACTTAAGATATGTTGAACCATTTATGACAAATTCCTAGAAATACCATGTTTATATTGCGACTGAGTTGGTAAAGACAGACTCATGAGTCTCAAACAAAGGATAAGATAGCTTAATAGTTGAATGCATTTTTTTTTAATGAAATTAAACTAATCTCTTCAATGTCGTAATAACGGAAATCCACTGTATTTATAAAAAAGTGGTGATGTAAAATATATAAAACAACATAAATTAATAATTTTATTTAAATCTGAAAAATAAAGAGGTTAGTTTCCATTTTTATTTAAAAATATAAATCGACTATTCTTATCAATAAGCAGGTATTTTTGGGACTAATAACTTTTTAATTTAATTTTTAAATATTTTAATGGTAAAAATTGTATTTTCATAGTCCCTGGGTTGGTTCTTTTTTTTTCTCTTCATAATAAATATTAAATACATACCTTACGAAAGCAGTGTATATAACTGCGGCAATAGATACAGCCAATAAAGTTATCGTATGAGGTTTATAAAAAAACTCTAATGATATATCATCAACTGGTCGTTCATTAATTGAACTAAACGCGTTTTTAAAATCATTTGATTCTACTGTATTGCTTGTTTCCATTGTGTTCGTCATTTAATAAATTTTTATTCATATAATGTATTTCTTTATACAATAGTTGAAACGACGAAATGTTAAGATAAGATCATATTCATCTCATGATAAATCATGTTACACCAAAAAAGCAGTAAGTGCGGTATTTAACTTTATTCAACACATAGTGAACTGTAATTCACCACCGTCCAACCCAAAAATCAAAAAGATAAAAATCTATGATAAAATTTAAAAACTACAAACTTGTAAGTTGTAAGTGACAAGTGACAACTGACAAGAGATTTTTTTTCGTATTTTTTTGGTTCCTATTGGAACAGGCTAAGACCAGAAGCCATGCTGCCATTTCTGCGTAGGCTTTTTTTCGTATATTTGTTCGTGTTGGAACTAGCTAATACCATGCTACCATGTCTGACGTAAAATACATTTAGTTTGGAAAAACTCAGCCCCCCATATTTTTTTTTTTGGTTTCTTACATTTTGTTATATCATATCGTTTGTTCTTGATTGTTCTTCATAAATCGTCGTTTGTTCTTCTATAGTTTAATTATAAAAAAATATTCAAATATCAGCCTTCTAGCTTTCAGTCTTCTTCTTCTTCTATCTTTTTCAATTTCCTATTTCCCTCGTTATTATTGAACTTTTTATGATTGCTTTCGTTTGTTCTTAGAGAAGCTACGTTTGTTCCATGGAAAATAGATCCACTTTTAAATCACATTTTATTTTTATTTTTTTCTCTGGCATTCTCGTACAATTGTACATTTGCCATTATCAAACGGGAGAAATTTATTAATTTATTTATAGGGACGAGAAATATTAAATTTAGGAATCATTCAGGACAGGATTAAGTATTAGGATACTTAAAATACATAAATATGAAATAACTATGAAATTATGGAAATACAAAATATATTCATTGTATGTTATACTATGAAAACTAAGATTAAATATAATGAATGCAATAAATAATTAAATTTTTATATTATTAGTAATTATATAATCAGAAATGATTTTATATATGGGATATTTTTTACAAAATAATAGGCAAGTAATTGAAGCTGGAAAAGGAATTTCATGTTCTAGTAAGGATTTCAGGAAATCGGAATGATCATATATAGGACAAGAAAAGAAAAAATGATTTACATCACCAGTTTCGGAACCACACAAACAAGAAGAGTCGTTAATAATTTTAAACTTAGCAAGATGGGCAGGTGTACAAATATGGCCAAGTCTCAATCTTGAGATGATACTAGAGCACCTCCTATTAAAATTCATTGAGAAAAACCACGGTTTTGATTAAATATCAGGCTGAAGAGAGTAATAATAATCACCCTTTTGTTGACTACTACTTGACCATAAAGTTTTCCAAGATGAGTCAAGATAAAGTTTAGGTATTGATAAAAAGTCTGAGCAGTAAATCTTATACGGAACAAGGTCACCACAAGAAATAGCTTCATTAGCGAGAGCGTCTGCTTTATCATTCCC
This sequence comes from Lycaena phlaeas, assembly GCA_905333005.2. Lineage (NCBI taxonomy): Eukaryota > Metazoa > Arthropoda > Insecta > Lepidoptera > Lycaenidae > Lycaena > Lycaena phlaeas. Next base: position 18,589,517 of record HG995163.1, read on the forward strand.
TTGGATACCAGAATGTCCAGGAATCCATGAAAATTTAATATTATAATTTTTAGATGTGCATAAGAGTAGCAATTTTCTTATATCAAATATTAAGGGATTGTGTTGTTTAATTTTAAACGGGTTTTTTTCTAATGCTTGTAAAGAACTAAGTGAATCAGTAAAAATTATATAATTTTTTAGTTTAGCTAGTATTATATACTCTAAGGCTTTGAAAATACCCAAGCACTCTCCCGAAAAAACAGAAGATTCTGGAGGCAGTTTAACCTTCTGTACTATATTATACTGTTGGTGAAAGATTCCTACACCTACGGAACTATTAACATCATGTTTTGAAGCATCTGTAAATATGATATGGGTATTTTTGAATTTTTTGTCAATGATTGCATTAAATTTTTCATTAGCCATTAAGAAATCCGATTTGGCTATACCGATATTTAATATTTGTGGTGATAAAATGAGAGCTTCAAAAGGACAAGAAAACAAAGGTAACATGTTTGATTGATGTAAAGGTGTAGAAAGAGATTTAAATTTATAATAGCTATTGACTAAACATGGATTTGATTTATGAATCCAATATGATGAATTAGACACTAAGTAAGCTAAAAGGTGAAGTTTCTCAATAAGAGGATGATTTGAAAGCTGTAGGCGCCGAAAAAGAAATCTATCAGACAGATACTGACGTCGTAATTGTAACGGAGGGTCACAGCACTCCACTTGTAAAGCGTTGATTGGGCTAGACTTCATTGCTCCACAAATTATTCTCAGACATTTGTTTTGAATTTTGTTCAGCATTTTAAATCCAGAAAGTAGACCCGGTTCTAATAGAAATGATCCATATTCCATGACACTACGTATGAGAGCATTATATACAAGTTTTAAATAAAAAGGGTGGGCACCCCACCAGACACCTGCTAAACATCTTATGATGTTAATTATTTTTTCACATTTATTGGCGATAAAATTGCAATGAGGAATGCCTGTAAGTTTATTGTCCAAAATAACACTTAAAAATTTAAAGTCATTTTTCTGTGGTATAATAGTATCATCGTAATAAACATGAATTGGAGTGATTGTTCGCATTCTGGAGAATAAAACTACTGAGCTTTTAGAAGGGGACAAATATAGTCCATGATCATCAAGCCATTTTTTTAAATATTTGAGAGAGTTCGTTAATTCTGTACATGCTAGTTCAATGTTTTTATCTTTTACGTATAATAATAAATCATCCGCATATTGCAAAACTTCAATCTTTCTATCGATGGATAAGTCGAGATCATATGTGTATAAATTATATAATATGGGGCTCAAAACAGACCCCTGTGGAAGGCCTTTAGATAACACTCTAGAATGTTTTTGTTCACTGTCGATAAGAAAAATTGATCTATCAGTAAGCATATTAATAACAAAAGATATAATTTTTATGGGAATCTGTAGGCATAAAAGTTTTTGTTTAAGAATTGGTATCACAACATTATCATATGCATTAGATAAATCCAAAAACGCTGCAATGACAAAATTATTAACAGAAAAGGCTAGTCTGATATCAGTTGTAAGTAAACTAATATTATCTATAGTACTCCTGTTACGACGAAAGCCAAATTGGGTTGGTGATAAGAGACCATTGCTTTCAGCAAACCATTCTAAACGATTCTTTATTAATTGTTCGCAGATTTTTAAAAGGACAGATGAAAGGGCAATGGGACGGTAGGACAAAGCAGAAGAAGGATCTTTATTAGGTTTTAATATTGGAATTACAATTTGAGATTTCCAATTTGGAGGAATGTGGCCAGAGTGAAAAACACAATTTATCACATTTAAATAAAAAGTCAAGCTAGTGTCATTTAAATGTCATTAATTATTTCAACAAGGAGTACCATCTCATACTATGGGGCTCGTTAAAGCTGGCCCGCTATAATTTTTTTTTATTGTTTTTTAGATTTTGTTATATGATATCGTTTGTTCTTGGTTGCTCTTTAAAATCGTCGTTTGTTCTTCTATAGTTTAATTATAAAAAAAATATTTAAATACCTGCCTTCTAGCTAGCCCCCCAATTTTTGAATTTACCATTTTTCTCGTCATTGTTAAACTTTTTATGTTTGCTTTCGTTTGTTCTTAGATAAACTACGTTTGTTCCATCGAGAATAGATCCAGTTTTTGCTTAATTACCAATTAAAAAACACATTTTAATTGGGTGTTATTTAAATGGCTAGCATAATATTCGTATTTTTGTGAGCAGAAAAATATAATCTGGTAGCAGAAATAGCTAATTGAGCGGCAACTTATGTTCGGCAAACATTTTAAAATCAAGTAGCAATTTTTGTATTTTTTTATTGCTGTAATTATTTTTGGATGGCATATTTATTAAAAGAGGGGCAATGTGCTGCTCCTGTTTAATAAAATTTTGGTAAGCACTCGGAGGGTAAGCAAAAAAAAATAATTTTGTGCTGCTTATATAAGTAGCATGAATATAACTTCAAGCAACTTTCTTTTTCATTAATTTCTGCGTTATAGCCCAGTCCACAGGATTTGATGACGTCATGATTTGAATTAATTCCCTGGTCCTTTATTAAGAATGATAATATAATAGATTAATTTCTTATTTAATTTTTATACAAAATTTTAATTTGTTAATCATATTTATAATTATTGTAATATCAAAAAATATTATTTAAAAAGGTATAAACAAACAAAAGAAGAAATTCATAGCTAATGGAACGTAGAGGATTTAAACTTACGAACGCTAGTGTACGGCCTGAGCCCGCGCGGACAGTGTTAACCGTGGAGCTATACGTCTTGTTACAAGTAAGTTTAAAATTGTGGATCCATTCTTTCGTATTGAATGTTTTTAATTTGATTTGATTTTTGTAGGTAATGATTGAATTGAATATTGCAAGTTTTTGAACTGCTTGTTTATTTTACACACCACCTACAATTTTTAATACCTGCATAATCTATCTACTATCTACATAAATCTACGAAACTGAAACAAAATAAAATCTTGAAGAATAAAATTTCATCATCATATTATTAGCCTTTAGTGGACGGACCACTGCTGAACACAGGATTTGACGACGTCATGACCTCAATTAATTCACTAGTCTCTTGTTAAGAATGATAATATAGTTTCATTCTTCTTCAATTTTTATAATTTTGTTCAATAACATACTTACAACACCATCTAGCGGTAAATAGCGCAAACCTACACCGGTGTGAACACAGGACATAAAATGTAATGCAAAGAAATGTGCCGCTCAAGTAATTATTTTGCCTGATGAATATTTATTATGCGAGCTCATAATATTGTAAACTGCTTATATATGATTTAATTTTTGACCATTATCAAAATAATTTGCGGTACAAGAATTGCTACCAGATTTATTTTATTGCGTACAAAATATTTGTATGCCAACCGAATTATTTAGATGCCGATTTTTTTTGGCCCAATAAATTTTATAATTGCCGCTCATTCAATTACTTCCCATTTTAATTTAGCTACTTTTTCTTATTTGTTCTTGTTCGAACAGACTAAGACCAGAGATTATACAATAATGTCTATATAAAATATATTTTTCTTTCCAACTTTTGGAGTGAACAACTTGAAGTAAGAAGGCACAAATTCTAACATTTATAATAATCGAAAAATACTAACTTTCAAATAAAAATTACAATGATTATTTTAATCAATTATCACGGCTATCACTGGAATATCATTCTGTGCACGGATATAATTATTGATGTATAAAATATAAATTGATATTTTGGTATATCTAGCGTGTGGCCACTGGGGGTGGTCACATAGGACGATGAGAATGAGAAATGAGCGGGAAGGAAATTGGACTTACTTGGTATATTGTATTGTATGTATATTGATGCATTAGTTACCCGTACGAGTTTTGAAAGTTCCACTCGATTTGTCTGGTCTGCCATCATCACATCAGTAAATCTTAGTTAACATGGGGGAAGCAGCTAGTTATAATTTGATAGGAAAATTGAATGCACATTTATTGTAAATAAAAAATCTGAAATAAGTTCACTTAGTATTATTAATAACTTAGCATTACTTTTTACATAATAATTAAACCAAACACTTGATTCACTTACAAATACACTAGAATCCACTTTAAATATTATTATTACTACACTTATATTATTTATAATAACAATAACCCTTATATATTGCACTGCCGGGCATAGGTCTCCTCGAAAATGGGAGAAGTGCTATGTGCCGTCCCAAAGTAGATTGTTCAACTTCACACACCTACATCAACTTTCATTAATCAATAATCTCATCAGTCATGCATGTTTCCTCATGATGTTTTACCTGGGTAATATTATTTACAATCTGAAATTCATAACCATTACTTAATATTAAAATTACCTGTAATACTATATTATTGGAAATTTTTAATCTAGTGGAAATTAAATTTGGCTTCATTTTTTTACAAAAGAACCGTCTCAAAAATCAATGTCATGCCAAATAAATATTAGTTTTAAAAACTAAAAAAAGCTTATATGCTTGTACATTAAATCCCACTTAAAAAATAGAAAATACATCTTAATCTTAATAGTTAAAATTGTGTAAGAAAAAAAAATATATAAAAAAAATCATACATTATAACATGAAAGAACAGATTAAGATTTTTTTATATTTATCTGGTAGCTGTTAATTTCTACCCTCGCTCCAGTTTTTGGCTTGACATTGGATTTTTGGTACACCCTGTATATATATATATATATATATATATATATATATATATATATATATATATATATATATTTATATATATATATATATATTTATATATATATATATATATATATATATTTTTTTTAAAGCTATTTCTAAGAAAAAAAGTAAGAGTAATTCTTAATTTTAATTCTTATATTAAAAAATAAAAATGTAATTCCACCTGTTTTTTGAATGCTACCACAACACAAATCAAGATTGCGTCAAATAGCTATGCTAAAGTAGTATCATAAAAAATTAATAGCTTGTCTAGCTATGAGACTCTTACAAATATTAAAAAAAATTACATTAATTGGAATCAGAAATTGTCACTTACAATAATTGTAACATTTAAAACTAAACATCATCTATTGTAGGAAGCCAGAAAGCCATATTTGTACATGCTGAAGCTAACAACATATATTTTGGATTAAACTGTACACACTGTATTGGTGCAGGGTGATCTCCATTTAAAACACAAACTTTGTAGCCAGTATCAGCATTCCACACATGCACTCTTCCATCCGTTGATCCACTGAAGATATATTGTGAGTCTGGACTAAAAGATGCTTCTATAGGAATTCCCTTGTTGTTAAGATGACCAGTAAAGGTTTGTAGAGGCGTCCCATGATATGCATCAACCAATCTAATGATAGATCCATTTGTACTGATAAGCATTGTTTTGCCATCTCTGGAAAATTTTAGTCCCGTCCAATCACATTCCTTTTCTTGATTTAGTTTAAAGGTAACAAAAGGACCTTTATCAAATGATCTCACATCATATAATTTAATACTTTCAGAATTTACACCTGCTGCAAATATAAGACCTTCTGGATCATAAGCAGCAACAGGTCTTCCAGATAAATGCATTAATCCTTGACAATTTGGTGACCTTAAATCCCAAAGACGAAGAGTCTTGTCCAGTGATCCCGATAAGAAAGTGTCTTCAACTGGTGATAAACATAAAGTTACAACTTTTTTTGTATGACCAGGAAAATATCTTATGTATTTATTGTCGTGTAGAGATAAATATCTTATGGTGTCATCAACTTTAGTAGAACTATGAATTGCTGTGTTTTTGGCATGTGTAAAATGTATTAAATCAACACCATATTTTTTACTATTGACTGTGATCATTTGCGTGCCTTTTTCGCAATCGTAAATAACAATTTGATCATCTTCACTACAAGATATAAGCGTCTCACCACTTGGAGAAAAATCTATACTATTTATTTTGTCTGTATTTTCTCGAAATACTTTGGCCACCTTAAAGCTTCTTACAACAGGATCTATTAATTTCATCATTTGTCTAAATATATATTTCAAAATATTCTCAAAATCAAGCTTAGTCAAACGAAAACAAATTTAGGAATACCGCAGTTGCAGCAAAGAGGATATAAACACTACGTGAGTTGCAGACAACCTCAAAACGTTTATGTTCGCGTTGTTAGTAATCGCAATAGTAAATATTTCTTGAAAGTTGAAACAAGCTTTTGAAATGAAGTATACATAAACCTATGATTACTTATCATGTATATAAAATAAAAATTATAAAATTCATTTTTAAAACAATCGAAAATAAGTAGGACCTAAGATTTATCTTATTGTTGAAATCTTGAAATTTTCGATTAATTGACTTAAATTGTCTTTATTATACTCTTTGCTTTATGCTTGGCAGTTGGCACAGGGCACTTGGCAAATTAGAACGTCAAAGTTTTTATGTGCATCGGCAGAGTGCGCTAGCTTTAGTGTTTAAAAAAAAATTGGGGAAAGAACGTGTTTTCCTTTTATGTTTGAATAAATAGTCAATGTGCCCCGTCATCCCGTAGGTATTTATATTTATTTTAATTTTGTTTTAGTGGAACATTAAATGTATGCCACATAATGCGCTTTTGTGCTGTACTTGGAAAACAACCATTGTTTCCGAAAAATTCACCTAAATAGTTATTATAAAATTTAGCTCAAGTAAGCTTTTGGGTACAACACCGGACGTATGTATTTAATAAAAAATTATAATTTTAATGCATAGTTTTTAATTTCATTTAAAGCATTCTAAATTTAATATAATATTATTTGTATATATTTACGAAATCTTAGAAACCGCTTATTGTGAAGTTTCTTATGTGAAGAAATCTAAGAGTAAATACCTACAGAGGTCGTCCTATTTTAAACGTCACGAGTTAGAGTGAGACTACAAGTTATAATTTTAGTGTAAGAAACAGAGACAGAAGATTTTTCTTTTGTCCCTGTCACCGTGACTAAATATTTTGTTTGGCAAACTGTGTATTCTTGCCAAACAAATACGTACGTATTTGTTTTTCGGAGATTTTAATAGTTTTACACAACTTGAAACAGTGATTTATTGCGATTTATTTGAATTGAGTTAATGCGCAGTGGTGAGTTGCAAAATTTTAGGGTGTAAAAGCCGCAGTGAACAAAAATTTATGGATTAACATTGCACTCGTAAGTTGTTTAATGATGTGAAAATATATTATGAATGTAGTAATAAATTGATTATAATGTCGTGTTTTAATTTAAATTCAACTTGTTGTAACTCATTGAATATCGATTACATGTAGAATTTCAACAATTAATTAAAACATAACCTTTAATTGTTCGAGGTGTAGTGCTGCCATGATGTGATTTTTTTTTTTACCTTACGGTTGTTCAGTTGTGAGATGGAGAAAAAAAAACAAATATTTATAATGCTAACAATATCTTGGTATGTCAATACACATAATTTAATTTTTGTCCTTTACTTATTTACAGTAACAGAAATTGCCACTTTTATTATTTTTTAAGTTTAATTCAATGTATTGACTTACTTGATACTAGTAAAATGTTATAAAATACATTAAATAAAACATTTCATACCAAAAAAATAGAAGCAGTAAAGTAAATAAAATAGCAATAAAGTGTGAGGAATGTCTATCCGCGATTGCCGATTGTTTTACATAAATTAGAATAAATTATAGAAGTTTTATTCAAAAAAGAGATTTGGTGGATTGCATTATCCATCTCAAGATGTAATAATAATAATATCTATGGACGCTTTTTACACCACGTCAATCTGGTCCCGTGGTAAGTACTCGAAGAGACTTGTGTTACGGGTACCAGACAACGGAAAATACAAATATTTAATATTTTTTGTATTAATACTTAAATTTAAGATTTTTTTTATATAATACACATATTTAATACACATTCATGACCCAGGAACACAGAAAACTTTTTTGTTCCCTGGCGGGATTCGAACCCGCAACCTCCGGCTTGAGCGCCAATGCGCTAGCCTTTGAGCCACAGAGGTCATCAAAATAAAAAGTAATAAAAGTTTGCCTACTGCATGTAGGTAAGGTAGGAATTCTAGAAAAATCTCTGAGACATATTTTAATCACTCGTGGTAATGCTTATTTTAATAATAAAAATGGCCTGCCAAAGTTGATTGACAATGTTTTTAAAAAATTAGTTGATTCTAATGTAGAGTCATCGCCACTTTAGAAGTCCGATAGACGCGGCGCTGCGGTCTCATAACTCAATGTTGCCAATTTATAGTGTAATGATTTTCCACCAAGTCTAGTACCATAAAAAATTTAAATAATTATAGGGCCTCTGGTCAGTAGTGGATTGATAAAGACTGAGTATGATAATAATGACAAAAATAATTATAGCAGCAAAATAAAAATCTCCCTGCCAGGTTTTAGTAACATAAAACATTTTTTTTGTAAATATTTCATTCGTATTTTTTACGTATAACCGATTAGTAGAATTCATCTAAAACAAGCTTCTTCAGATGTGTTCGGCTTTTGCCAGGAGTGACGATTTTCTCAGAAGTAATTGCTGCCATTGTTACTTCTTTTGTTATTCGAACTTTTTTACAGAAACACCTGAAAATATAATTCATCTGAGCAAGGATTTAATTCTTTTACCTTGTATTTATATTCATATAAAATATCATAAGATAAATGTAGGTATAGAGTTAATGATAATATTTTAACCATAAATTAGGCAAAAATAAGTGACTCTGGCATCTCTAAAATTTACCTGTCATGGCAGTGACATTTATAAACATTTTATTCAACGGGGTTAATTGTTGTTTATTTTTACTTTCTAATTCACAAAATTATTTCACTTCAATGATCATTTTACGGCCTTCACTTTTTACACCTCACTTTATATTATATGCTCCATATTTCACGTAAAACAATTTAAAATATCACAACTTCTTACTCCAGACAGACATTAAGATGTCAATGTTGTCAAATTTATTTCGGCCATTAGTCGCAGGACTTTAAAAGCGGCGACGACTATATTTGCGAAATTAAGGAATCACGTATTGGAACAAAGTCCACTCGACAATCATCTGTCATTGGTAATTAAGGCAAGTGTTCTTAGATATCTTGAGGTGAGAATTCATTTCATTATGAAAAAAACATCTCAAAGCGAAGAGAGAATTAAGAGCATGCATACCAAATTAGTTTTATTTAAAGGCCAGTATATCATACAAATTATTTTAAAAAATGTATTTTATTTTTATTGCAAATAAATTATACTATAATGTGCACACGGTTACAGATCAGGATATAAATTTACAGTTTAACCTAACCTTACTCACTTACATGTAAAACCTACTTGTACTTAGAAAAACCCTCTCTATTACCGAAAAAGAACCGTCTAGCGTAGTATAAACATTTCAGAAAAAAGTAAGTGTCCGAATTTTTTTAATATCGCAAGTCGCAAGTATTCATTTCCCTAGTTTAGTGACATAGCATACCACCAGGTGATCTGACTGGTCGTTTGCCTAATATGTAATAAAAACATACAGACACACAAAACTTACCGTACCTATGTAGAGGTTGCAATAAGTATTGGAGTAAAATTATTGAAACTATATAATATGATACCCAATAAATATTAAAAATTAAATTTATATTTAATAGTAAAAAGTCCAAAATGGTCAATTCGGGCTGTTGTCGTACGTACATTTACATTAACTCCCCTAATTACCCACCATATAGGTAAATTTTCCCTATATGGTCACACTGAAAAAATATATTGCTGTTTCTTGTGCGGTCACGCTATGACGAACTCTATAGGTACTTACTCTTAGGAAACTAATGATATATAGTGAGTTCACTATATATCATTAGTTTGCATAGTTATATTTCTGATATATTCAGCCGGAACCGCACGTTTGCCGAGGCTTGGCAAGCCTTCATAAATTCAAACGTGCGGAAACAGAGTTTGTCTTGGCTTGTTAGGTTGCAAAGGTTTGTGGCCGACCCGACGAGTGTCGGTATTGTGCACAAGCCAAAGGGAACCAAATAGAATTTGCCGCAAGCGCTTGCGAGGCGTCCGCATGCTTGTAACTTGTGAAGGCTTGGGGCTTGCGGCACGTCACAGACGTGCGGTTCCGGCTTTCGGATCCGACAGACGTTGTCCAGTGCAAAATATTTTTACTTAGACGACCAAATTGTTAATTTAAAACATTCTCAAAACAGTTTAAACACACACAATTTTTTTTAACAAAATCGTTTAGGTGGAGTTCAGTGACATACACGCTTTTTTACCTACACAACACTTCTTTTTCTCTTTCGCCGGGAAATGCGCTGAGGCCACAGACATACTATAAACTAGTTTATAGTATGTCAGTACCCAGTGGCTGAGGCATCCCACTGAGAAGTGGAGGCGGGTAGGTGGGATTCGTTGCGTCCGAAAGATGGTAAGTGGACGCAGCTCTACCCACTAAAACCAGGCGAGTGCTACCAATGTCGCCTTTGGTGAGGTGCCCCGGATCTGTTAGCAACAGGGAATCTTGATGGCTAGTCAGTCCCTTAGGGGACTGATGCCACCTCCACAGGGGGTTGTCCCACACCACAGAACAACCCCTTCCAACGTCAGGGACAGTACAATGAGGTGAGTTTCCCATCCTCACCACCATGCCCCCTGGTCTTTTGCCTCCTCTTCTTATAAGAGGGGTACAAAGAGCCCTCTCGGCTGAATTCGCTTCACCCAAGGTGTTGGGGTCACCCTGTTGCTATTGAGCCCCATCGCCACGACAAGGCCTGAACCATGGTGGGGACATACACACGTACAGCAGAATCATGTATATTAAAAAAGATAAAGACGAAAAATTTAATAATTTTATATAGTAATAAAAATTCATAGATATCATATATTGTATATAAAAGTTATTCTTTGTAAACTTTGTTTATTAATATTGCTAAAATTTTTATTTTTTATATAATAAGTAATTTGTAAGTGGTAACATTTAGCCCAAATCACAATCTCTCGGAAGAGAAACAAAATGGACGGAGTGTAGTGGTTGCTTCGTACGATCTAAGTTTTATGTGTATTTCAATTATAACTGGCTACGAATCTCAAAACGTAATTAATAGTCCTTTATTTGCTTAAATTACACGTATATTGTTGGTTAGAGAGACTATATTATTGTTTTTTTCTCAAGATCGTCTTCTTGAAATATGGTATCCATTTTGTGATCAATCGTGTTGTGTGGCGCTTATGGTGAGTTATTCTTGTTATGAAATCAAATAATTGTTCATTTGATTTATACATTAACAAAAAGACGAGCCTTATCAGTTCACGATATCTAAAAATGGCTGATGTATCAATTGTAAATTTATGTATTTGAACAAGCTTTCGTTTTTGGTTTGTAAAAGTTTTAGTAACGTAAGTCCCAAATTTTATTTATTTGATCTACTAATATAACTACAAAATAAGAATAAGAAAGTGCACCAATGTTTATGAAGATGACAAGAATTCTGATAATGCTGTTAAACTGAAAGGGAGAAGTTATTGCGCTCTATGTTGCGTATAAAACCATAAGCGTATAGCTTTTCCCCTTGGTTTTACAAGCTAAATGCACCGGACATCTTAAAGAAGAAAGTGGAAGATGTTATTCTATGTCTAATTATTGCAAGAGTACAAATTGGTTATGAATTTACTCTTTCTGTCATTGAATATGTGTAATACTTAAATAATACATACTAAAAGATGAAATATTAAATGCAAGTACTTAAAATATATTGTTTTAAAAATAAGTAGATCAATTATTAGTGTCACTTACCATTGACCATTTTCTAACTTTGTCATAAACATAAATCCTTTTTTTCATTCCTTTTTAAGGTTTTACAGTTGTCCAATGACCAAATGATAACACTATTGTTAGTTTAGACAGTATAGAGTACTAAAACTTTTTTTTATCGCTTTCAACCTTTGTGTGTCTAAAACTATTTTAGTCACAAACCACTATTAAAATTAAACATATCTGGCAGACCCCTGCTAACTTTTTTTCAACTCTAAAATTTGCAAGTTTGGTGACAGTGGTAAATTTTACATTTCTAAGATGTATGCTGTGAAAAATTTTGCCAGCTGTTTTTTAACCGCATAACAATGGTCCTTGTTATGAATCATTACAATATTTTTGTCCATGTCACAGACCTCAAAACACCTTGTGCTAGTCCCATAGAGGTTTTTTTTTCTTAGCCAGTTTTCCATGAACACGATTTTGAAAAACTTAGAAAAAATTCTAGTCTTGTGGATAATGAGTTACCACAAACAAAAATAAATAAATTGAGTAATAATATAAAAATCTTAAACCTTTTTAAATATTAAATTAATATATGGCCAAGGTGTAGTCAACATAAAGTGGAGCAAACATATTAAAATATTATATAAAGTACTCGCAGTACACCTTACAATAAGATCTTACAGTGGCTTTTGATGGTAAATTGTCAGTCTTGTCTTATGAATATTAATGTTCACCTAAAAATAGCTCAAGCAACTTCTAAGAAGCTTCTACTAAGAAGCAGTTTGATTGTGTTTTTATTATGCTTGAGTGTTGTAATGACGATCATATTTGATAAACTATGAAATATAAAATATTAAAAACATGTTGATTTTATATTTAGCAATATATCATGTTTTTGGTATATGAACCAATAAATTTATTTGAACAACAATAGCATTTAAAATAGGCCTATAAAATATATGAAACTTTTTTTAAAATTATTATATATAATGACGCTTGATTTTACGACAAACTCTCTAAAGCGTCGAAATCAATTGCCTTTGGTTGGTTTAGCTTGTCTACTCACTACTACAACGATACACTCAACATAACATTACACCCACTCAATAATGACAACAATTAAGTAATAAAAAGTACTAAGTTTTATTTTGTATTTAAAAAAAAAGATTTATTTTTATTTGTTGAACATGGAAACATATGTCGTCATGGGTCTAATTTTTAGGTGACTATAGTTTGTCAATTAACCTTAACTTTAACACTGACTGTTTTATTAAAATAAATCCATATACCGGATGTATTTGGAACGCTTTGAAAGATTTAAACCTAATAATATATTATTTATATACTATATAATGCATATAACCATTGATCGTGACAATCAAATGTGACAAACATCCCTACTTTAACATAATAAACATTAGTATGGATTAAGGATTCTTGAGTTCATTGGAAACACTATTAATTCACTGGTCAACAAAAAAATCTTTTTTTCTATGTAACAAGAAAAGTTATGACTGATTCTATTAGGAATAGGGTCAAGTAGAGTAGAATTAGTAGTCTAAAATTTCAGATACATATACTTTTCTTAAATTACAAGTTATTTTAACAAAAATTAAATTATAATCAGTGTTATAATATTAATATAAGTATTTTTTTTAATGATTTTCTTCTGTATTTTGCGTCAAGAACGCCCCTCTGTAATCCCCAGCAACAATCTGATAGCATAGCTGGCTTCTATTCTCCCTGGTATCGTTTTTAGATGGTAAAAATGTCTTGGTGGAATCGTTCCCCTTGTTCATCACTAATGCACCCAAGTTTAGGGAAAAAAAAAGTCTAAATGTGAATGTAAAAAAAGTATTTTTAAGGACATATTGCAACCGAAGGATTTATAATTCTCTAAAAGTTCCTCAACAATAGTTTTATGATCATTTTCATGTTTTATCATCGGTGATTTCCAAGAATATTTTCAGTGATTTTCACTAACGCACCCAAGTTTAGGGAAAAAAAGTCTAAATGTGTATGTAAAAAAAGTATTTTTAAGGACATATTGCAACCAAAGGATTTATAATTCTCTAAAAGTTCCTCGACAATAGTTTTATGATCATTTTCATGTATCATTGATGATTTCCAAGAATATTTTCAGTGATTTTTAAACTAAAAATAAAACACTGAATAAAAAAAATAAAAAAAAGCTGTAAGAAGATATGCGTGACAGATGGTATTTGACAATTGTAGTGGACTAACCTAACCTAACCTAACGAAAATGAATTGATTATTCAAAAATATCAAATAAGTAAAGGAAATGAAATCGAAATTAACGATTTTAGATTTGTAAATTAAATTGATAAGAAACAGGTAATTTGTAAATAAACAATAATAAGAGAATAAAAACGATACAAATCGTTAATTTAATTATTCACTTCAGTCAGAACTCCACCATTGTGAGCTCATTTCCGAATTCGAATCTTCTCCAACGGCTATACTCCACTGCTTGTCGCGAATTGACATATTTTGTTATATTTATTTCAACATTAAATTTTACAGACATAATAATATATTGCAGCAAATAATAAAAATAATAGCAGTTTTATTTATAATTTTGGAAAATACATTTTATTCTCAACAAAATATAATTAATTTCGTTTGTTTTATACTGTTTATTTGTAAGAATTTAGCGTAGCAAGGGACATGCGAACTGTCACGCATATCTTCTTAGGGCGCACGAACTATAAATTTTACTAAAAATAAATGCAATAAAGAAACTAGACCTAATCAAATTAATATACATATGGTTTTGTGGAGAGGTTAGGTAGATATTTCAAAATTACTGCTTACTTGTTACAAAATTTTATTGATCAGTGATAATTAAATAAAATTTAAGACAGGAAAAGTATTTTAACTATTTTAGATTAGGCACCCATTACCTGGAATCTGGATACATGCAAAATGCCTTTCTCTATGTTAACAAAAAATATGGTATAAATATGTATATAAATTGTATTATACTTTATATTCCCATACACCATGAAATTTTAATGGTTGTTTACCCGTAGCGAAATGGTCTTGGTAATACAATCGTTTCATTGAATCAATTACAATCAGATAAAATATTAGAAATAAAAACTTAGCATGGTAAAATACCTCCCGGCATGCAAAGTATTATGTCGTATCTCTGCGTGCGACATCTTATTTTGTTTTAAAAATGTAAGTGCCTATCGCTTTTCTATGACGGCGGCTCGAACGACGCGAGTAGCACAGAGTACCTAAGAGTAACGTCTAGTATTTTAATTTTTTCCGTTTTTTCTAGTTCATGAATATTTAATTTTACTTTATGCATCGAACGTACTCTTTATGTGGCAAATCGTTTTGCTGCGGGAGAACAACCATTAAAATTTCATGGTGTAAAGTCGCAATATTTATATTAAAATTTAAAGTTATACAAAAAGTTGATTTCAATAATTAAGAGTTAACTTTTTAATGTGCTAATTTTAATAATTGCAGCAATAGGCATGATGACAGTACCCAAGAATCACTGAAATTATAATTTAAAATAAATATATAGAACAGAGACACTCTAAATAAATCACTTACTTTTAATTTAGATGTGTGATTATTTTTATTTTAATAAAAATAAAACTATAAAAAATAACAATCCGCCATATTAGGTCAAACGGCAACCAGAAAATCGTGACGTCACGCTTTTGTAATGCCGGATCCATAACAACAAGGCTCAAGCATGTGGACGCGTCGCAAGCGTTTGCGGCAAATTCCCTTTGATTTGTGCACAATACCGACACTCGTCGGATCGGCTACAAACCCTTGCAAACCTACGCAAGCCAAGACAAACTCTGTATCCACACGTTTGAATGTGTGAGGGTTTGCCGAGGCTTGCCAAGCATGCGGATCCAGCTTAAGTTTTAACATTTAGCATGCAAACTGTCAAATGTTTACGAAAGCGTGACGTCATAAACAGACGCCATTACTATTCTAGCGTTTTGGTGCAAAATTAAAAAGGTATTTTTAAAGGGTCGTTTTTTCCTTGTTAACTTTATTTTTTTGCAGACAATATTAATTTTGGATAAAGTAGATACATAATAACATCGTGGAGTAGTTTTTCAAAATCTGTCATCATGCCTATTGAGATCTTTCTTACATAACATGAGATTTACTGAGTTTTACATTATAAATGTCACACATCTAATTTAAACAAGTTGTTAGGGTGAAAAATTTAAAACATATAATTCTTTATAAATTATAATAATAAGGAGTAGTTTTTCAAAATCTGTCATCATGCCTATTGAGATCTTTCTTACATAACATGAGATTTACTGAGTTTTACATTATAAATGTCACACAATTAATTTAAACAAGTTGTTAGGGTGAAAAATTTAAAACATATAATTCTTTATAAATTATAATAATAAAAATACTTACATACTTTAATATTTATACAAATTTCAGATGACAATGGAAACTCTAGATATTTGGAGTTTTCAATGGAAAATTCTTTTAGTCCACTCTTAAGGGAGTGATGGACTCATATAACTTATTTGGTGATGATGGAAGCGGTATGTTGGAAGGACTTACAGACCTTGGAGGAACCGATAATTTTGCCAGCAATTCAGCCCCTGGAGTAGCTGGAGATAATAAGGATTCTACAGATAATAGGTAATATTGGTATTATAATATTGTTTGTACATATTAAATTAAAGATTATAATTTTTTAGAATCTTGCTTTTTACTAAACTTGATAAAATGTTTAAAGTATTTCATATTCTTGTTAGCTAATTTGTTGTTAAATTTTTTAGTTATAGGCAACCATTTAATTCCAATACTGTGACGCAAGAAGGAACAATCCAAAAACTGGCATCGTTTGGAGCAGGAAGTGCTAGTGGAATTCCTAGCAACTCGCAATCAGTACCCAATCCAACTTCAGGGCCCCCAGGACCAGAATACCATGAATATGGCAGCTATCCTCCACGCCCTAGATTACCGCAACCACCTCATGGCCCAATTCATTCATCACATCATGTGCATCCTTCTCATTCATACCCTGGTTACCATCCAGGCCCTGAAGGAATGTATGCTATGCCAGAACAAGGTTAGTAAAGTCCAATTTTTTTAAAAGTGTCCTATTTAGTGAACAAATCCTGTCCATACGTAGTTCACGACTTTCGGCATTTATCACTCACTTTCAAAACAAATTAGCTTATACAGGCATTTGTAAAGCTCCATTTATTACTTATTTCACTAAAAAATACATATGAATCTAGCATTACAACACTTAAAAACTTATAAAGTACGAATATCCAGAGTACAAAATATATTGAATATTTTTGAATATGTTAGGTCACATATTGTTTTCTTATGTTTACGCGAGTTCATTCATTATATTATAAAATATTTTTTATGGATTTTATAATAAACCGCTATTTATTGAGTTTTTCTTATAAGCCCGACATTTTAGATACTTTACAGCAATAATGGTCTACAACTCAATAAACTGCTATAAAATCCGTAAAAGTTGTTTCATTAATATGTTACTTCATTTTTCTATAGGCAAATAGGGATGTGGTAATTATATTTTTTTGAGGTGATTGTGTATAAGTGAATGAACAAAACGAACAATAAAATAGGCTTTATATTGTGTTTAAATGTCATTAGTAAAGTATTTTACCGAACATTAAAAAAAAACGTTTTAAGATTTTCATGAATAAATCAGTGACAAAAGTTTATTTATCTATTCCAGTCGAAGAGCGACTTATTTCTAAGAGATATTTTATCATCATCATCAGCCTTTATCCGTTTATGATGATGATTTTATATTTACGAATATAAAATTGTTTTTTCTAACTCAATTCTTGACAAAAACAGCAATATTACTATGAATTTCATATATGGCTTAATAATATTGATCTTTGTCTGTAGCCGAAAGTTCGCCATATTTGTTTATATTTGTTTACCATACAGGACTTTAAAAAAAATAACTATACTATAATATTAAGTTATAGCTCAGGATATTCGTTTTCTTTCTACAATATGTAAATATTATTTTACTTTTTTAAGGAATTGCAGACATGGGAGTATGGTCAGGCGGACCTGGAGCAAATAGATACTCACCTATTGCACCAAGTTATAGACACGCATATGAACATCAACAAAAACTACATCAGTATCCTTCTCAACAGGTATTTAAAAAAAAAAAAAAAATCAATCAGAAACTTAATTGTCACATAACGGGCTATTTACTACCACCTGTGTTTTAGGCATCAGGCATAGGTGGACTTCAAGCTCAAAATGGATCATACATACCTAGACAGCCTCATTTCGCTCAGCCACCGGCCCAACAAATTTATGGACAACAGCAGCAGGTTATATATTTCTTTATTTTAACATCAATAAATCGAATTCTTGAAAAGTTAAGGCAAATCTATTGAAACATACATAGAGATAGCTTAAACTTTATTCAATTTTTTTTTTCAGAATTATCCCAATTACGCGCAAATGCATCCACCAGCTGCAACAAGAATGAGTCAACACCCTTCCTATCATCAGCAAATGGATGTTAATGCCCATCAATATGGTTTGCCTCATAGCCAACCTAATCACAGTTCATTACAACATCAAGCTCTTCAAAATATGCCTGGACATGCAGGAAGCCTTGGGTCTTCTTTACAAAGCCATCCTAATCCACATCTACATCATGCTGGAGCTTCCCCCCTACACCATGTTTCGCGTCAACCCCCAGTGCCACCATCATCTGTAGGTTCGTCACACGGAGTACCGCCGCAGATCGCTTATGCTTCTGCACATCACAATGTCCCAATGAATTATCAGGGTCATCAAGCACAACATCCTCTTGATGTTAATGTCAGTAATCAATACAATACAGTGAAGTCGGCGGCTCTTGAGACAGGGAGTCCACAATATCGACCCCCATTTCCTCAATTATCGCCACAAATGTCACCTAGAGCACAAGTGTCACCGAGACAGCAGCCTCAATCCCAGCCTCAGGTATCACCTCGACCAGTAATGTCTCCAGTAAAAGGCCCAAGTGCCTCACCGCTTAGCTCGCGTAGTTTAAATCAAACTGTGGTTTCATCTGTTCCTACTTCTGTGTCGGGATCGTTTACATCACAAAATACACTTCAAGCATTAGAGCAAATGGTGCTACCTACGTCTGGAGAATTCCCATTTCAACGTAATCCTGCATCACCAGTAGTAGGTCACAATATGATTTCTTCTCCTTCGCAATGGAACCAAAATAAAATGGCAATGCCAATAAGCAAAGTTCACCATGAAAATGAACAGACATCAAAGTCGTTGGAAACACAGAGTTCAGTTTCTACACCAAAGCATGATGCAAATAAAGGCTCTTCAATTCCTGTATCAGCTACAGAAACCAAGACTGGAGAAAATGATCTGGTAGATTCAGAACGACCACCTGAAAATGTAACCAGTCCTGATAGGTTTTTACCTAGTAAAGCTCGAGAATCGTTGCCTATTACATCTTCAAGTACTACGGCCGTAGCATCAAGCGCTTCTAATTTAATAAATATTTCTACAATTGAACCCACTAAACCTAACGATAATACGACACCAGCTACGCACAATACTAAAGCGATTTTTGATACTTTAGGTGATGTAAAAGATGAAAACAGTATTTCAATGAATAAAGACCAAAAATTAGAAAATGCACCACAAAATATAGAAAATGCTGAAGTTTCATTGGCCAAAGAATCTCCTAAAGCTCAAGGTGCAACCGTGGCCACACACGCGAATAATGTAGATTCACCAAATGAACATCAGAAGACAAATACACCAAACGTTGCAACAAGTCATCCAACATCAGACACTCAATCAAGCACTATGAAGTACGACAACACCCCAGCGTTGAATATACCTCGGAGTCAAGGCTATCAAAATACTTCCTTTCAGAGTGTATCAAGTATGATGGCTCAGGGTATTCCTCCGAACATTTCAACAAGTATACATAGCAGTACAAATGCAAATATGGTGCCTGGGTTCCAAAGAGATCACGCGGTAGTAAAGCCACCCGCACCGAATATTCAGAATCCTATTCCACCAAATTTATCTATGCAACATGCGAATATGACAAGTTCGGTTTCCTCGAGCATGTCTCTTATTAGTACACAGCCTAACATAGCCTGCTTACCACCTGCCGTTCCTAATATGATGGGAAATATACCATCGTCCGTGCATAGTGTTGCATCTAATGTGTCTAATATGCAAAACACAAGTATGACAAACATTTCAGTAGGCATGCCAATTAATTCACAGAATATTCATGTTTCTATTGGACCGAATGTTACGAATCCACCTAATATGATACCAAATGTTCCGCCTAATATACCCAACATCCCCAACATAATGCTTATGGGGCCGAATAGTATGCCACATCCAGGATTGTATTCTGCAACACATCACCAAGAAAGGGCATCATTGCAACAACAAATACAAGAAATCTACTGTCTGCCTCCATCCAATGAAAATCAAGAAAAAGTAAGGTGCTTACAAGAAAGACTATCGATGCTCCAACAACATGAAACAAATGACAAGTGTAGTGGTGGACCTAATTGTTTGCTGCAAAACCCAATTTATGGAACAAAAATGGTAGAAAGTCCACAAGTTACAAGTACGACTGGCAGAGGTAGGGGAAAAGGGCCAACAAAACCAAGAAAACCTCGTGTAAAAAAAGATAAAGGTATTCCTATTTCACAATCACTTGACCAATTACCGGTATCAGAAGACTGTGTAACAGCTGGTACGGGATTATTAAGTAATTCTGAAATTGATCTTGAATTAAATGAAGATATAACAAATTTAGACAGTAGTGCTTTGTCAATCGATGAATTGAATGCTGGAAAAGGTAAAAAACAAAGAGGTCCGCGAAAAACGAAAGAACGCAAACCTCGAACTCCCAAAAAGAATAATGTTGACAATTTAACTGGTGATAAACCAATTAAAGAACGTAAAAAGAGAGAACCTAAAGATCCAAACGCACCTAAAAGGAAGAGAAATGTGAAGAAAGCAATTTCAGAAATACAAGCTGACACTACTACAAGTAACGATATTTTAGAAAAATCTAATATTGACAATAGCTTAGGAGAACTATCTTTTAACAAAGACCTCACGGCTTCGGAATCATTTAAAAATACTACTATTACACAAGATAGTACATTAGATGACTCTAATGTCACTGATTTCGACGATATTCCTGTTTCAAAAATCGCCATTAAAGATTTATTAGAAGAGGCTGAAGCGAAGAAAGAAATAGACAGAGATGATGATATAGATGCATTCGGTCAAAAGAGAAAAAATTCAAAGAAAAGGGCTTCAGGAGGTAGTAGCAGAAGGATTGTTGTGAAGAGAACGCCTAGTGGTAAAAGAAAAAAGAGAGGTGGATTAATTCCTGATTCAGATGGAGAACCAGATGACATGATGTCAACTCCCCCGCCCTCGCCACCACCTGAAGGCGATGACAGTTTAAAAAGACGTTCTGCTCGAAATACGCAGCGCAAAAAATATACAGATGACGTAATTTTACGTTTGTCTGATGACGAATATTCAATGGTTGCGGCAAAACAGGAAAAAGATTTTGAAGATTTAACTCTTGTTAACAAAGACGCAAATAGACCTGAAGGTGCGCCTAAACCAAATTATATTTATGTGAACACGACAGAAGAAGACTCAATGATTGTGCAACATGTTCTCGCATGCCGTATGGGTAAGAGAGAACTAAAACCGGAAATAAAGGCAACTGAGGAAGTAGTTAAGCAAGAGTTTGTTGAACCTTCATCTGATGCTCCTATCCAAGAAAATGTGCAAGAAAAGCTAGAAAATCAAGGCGTTCAAGTAAAACCTGAAAAAGAACTTGAGGAAAATATAAATAATGGGCAAATTGATCAGAACTTTGATAAAGATTCGTCTAAGATTAATGTCGACAAAGATATTGAAAAAGATAAAACTGTAAAACCTGTTTTGGTTGATGTGGAAGAGTACTTTGTAAAATATAGGAATTTTTCATATTTGCATTGTGAGTGGAAAACAGAAGAAGAGTTATACAAAGGTGATAAACGAATATTTTCAAAAATTAAGCGTTTTAAACAAAAACAGGCCCAACAAATGAATATATTCGAACTTCTTGACGATGAACCATTTAATCCTGACTATATCGAGGTAGAAAGAATATTAGACATGTCAGAAAATCAAGATCCAGCCAACAATACGGTAGTGAAACACTACTTAGTTAAATGGAAGAGCTTACAGTATGAAGATTGTACATGGGAATTAGAAGAAGATATTGATGTTGATAAAATTAAACAGTATAAAATATTTAACGAGATTCCACCAAAAGAGAAGTGGAAATTTAAAAAACGGCCCTCTGCAGATCACTGGACTCAATTAAAGGAATCTCCACTTTATAAAGGGGGCAATACGCTCAGACCGTATCAACTTGAAGGATTAAATTGGCTATTGTTTTCTTGGCATAATAATCGCAATTGTATTCTGGCCGATGAAATGGGCTTAGGAAAAACTATACAAAGCTTAACATTTGTAAATT
Source organism: Lycaena phlaeas (assembly GCA_905333005.2). Lineage (NCBI taxonomy): Eukaryota > Metazoa > Arthropoda > Insecta > Lepidoptera > Lycaenidae > Lycaena > Lycaena phlaeas. Next base: position 18,611,876 of record HG995163.1, read on the forward strand.
CAGTTTGGGAGTATGGCATAAGAGGACCATTTCTTATCATAGCTCCTTTATCTACAATACCTAATTGGCAAAGAGAATTTGAAGGTTGGACAGAAATGAATGTGGTAGTATATCATGGTTCACAACAAAGTAAAAGCATGATACACGAGTACGAATTTTATTATAAATCTGATAAGGGCGAACCAATGAAAGAAATAACTAAATTTAATGTTTTGATAACAACATTTGAAATAATTGTAACTGATTTCCAAGAACTTAAAAATTTCAACTGGCGCTTGTGTGTTATTGATGAAGCGCATCGACTAAAAAACCGAAATTGTAAATTACTAGAAGGACTGCGGCAGCTACATTTGGAGCACAGAGTACTCCTTTCGGGTACACCCTTACAAAATAACGTGAATGAGTTATTCTCTTTATTAAATTTTTTGGAACCATCTCAATTTGCTAGTAGTGATGCTTTCTTGAATGAATTTGGTCAGTTGAAATCAGAGTCAGAGGTGGTAAAATTGCAAGCTCTTTTAAAACCTATGATGCTGCGCAGATTAAAAGAAGATGTTGAAAAAACATTAGCACCAAAAGAAGAAACTATAATAGAGGTAGAATTAACTAATATACAGAAAAAATACTATAGAGCTATACTAGAGAGAAACTTTAGTTTCTTACAAAAAGGTACGGCTTCTGCTGCTAATATTCCTAATTTGATGAACACTATGATGGAACTTAGGAAATGTTGTATTCATCCTTATTTACTAAACGGTGCAGAGGAGCAGATACAATTTGATTATAAACAAGCTAATGGTGAAGATAGAGAAGCTTACTATAAAGCTTTAATTCAATCTTCAGGAAAAATGGTTTTAGTTGATAAATTACTCCCTAAACTTAAGGCTGGGGGGCATAGAGTCCTTATTTTCAGTCAAATGGTCAGATGTCTTGATATTTTAGAAGATTATCTGATGTTTAGAAAATATCCATTTGAAAGGATAGATGGTCGAATTAGAGGTAACCTTAGACAAGAAGCAATTGATAGATTTTCTAAACCTGACTCTGATAGATTTGTTTTCTTATTATGTACTAAAGCTGGAGGTCTTGGAATCAATTTAACTGCTGCAGACACTGTTATAATATATGATAGTGACTGGAATCCCCAAAATGATTTACAAGCCCAAGCTCGTTGTCATCGTATTGGTCAACAAAAAATGGTCAAAATTTACAGATTAATATGCCGTAATACATATGAGAGAGAAATGTTTGATAAAGCGTCTATGAAATTGGGATTAGATAAGGCTATTCTTCAGAGTATGAATACAGCTCAAGGCAAAGAGGCTGGTCTAAAACAATTATCAAAGAAAGAAATTGAAGATCTATTAAAGAAAGGAGCATATGGGGCTGTCATGGATGAAGACAATGCTGGTGATAAATTTTGTGAAGAGGACATTGAAATGATTTTAGCTCGCCGGACACAAGTTATTCAAATGGAATCAGAGAAAGGATCTACCTTTTCTAAAGCTAGTTTTGCAGCTACAGATCAAAGGTCTGATATAGATATTAGGGATCCTGATTTTTGGAATAAATGGGCAAAAAAAGCTGAAATAGATACGTCAGAAAAAAAAGAAGATGAAGATTTAATAGTGACAGAACCACGCAAGAGGACTGTCATAAAACGATATGGCCATGACGATGGCCCAATGGAAATGTCAGATATGGAGGTGACACCTGACTCTGATGAAGATGAAGAAGGTATTTATTAATATCTACTGCTTACTTTAATACAAAGTACACGTGAGGATATGTTACGTGTATCGTGGTTAGTTGTGGGTTTTAATTCCGCCAAAGGCAGAAAAGTGAAAATTGTTTACATGTAAAATAAAAAGTATATATACAGTGGTGGTCATATAATTAAGAACGGCTATTTTAATACATTATTTTTTCAAACTTACAAAAAAAACTCTTACTGTATGTCTTTTTGTATTATTCTCGGTATCGCAAAATGGTCCCATATTATTGTTGCACACAATTATAACATGATTAATTCAATCACAATAACATAGTCTTTTTAGGTTAAACCTAAACATTTTATTACAAAGTTACTGGTCGGCCACATAATTAAGAACGCTGGCTAGTTTATTTTTAATTCACATATAAATAGAGATGACTCGGTAAATAAAAAAATATTCGCGTAATTTTGGCGCCATTGAGTTCTTTAAAAGTCATGGAGTGGATTGTTTCATATAAAAACTATGGGGAAAAAATAAAAGTTGTGATAAATCTACAAGAAAAGTTATAATACAACTTCACGATAAAAATTGGTCATATAATAAAATAGCCGATCAGCTGCAGTCCTCAAAACTATGATATTCCACGCTGTGAAGTATTTTAACACGCATTAACAACTTTAAATATTCCTCGTCTACTTAAACCGACACAGACATCTCGACGAGACGATCGAAATATCGTGCGTTTGGCAAATCTATACCCTTTTAAGGGGTCCAACGAGTTGAAAAAATAATATTTTGGTGAAAACAACCGTTCGACGACCTCCCAATACTGCATTCAACCCCAAATACTCAAAAGTGACTTTAAAGCACGGCGGCGGAAATGTGAAAATTTGGGGGTGCTTCTCAGGTCCGGTGTTGGACCTGTTAGAATGATTCGAGGAAACATGAACCAATTGCAGTACAATAATATACCAGAAGAAACAATATTCAAGCACGCTCAAGACGTGCTTCTCATTATTTGGACATTCCAACATGACAATGATCCGAAGCATAACGCACGCACCGTTAAATAATTTCTAACATCTGAATCAGTTGCTATCTTAGAATGGCCACCAAACAGCTCAGATTTAAGTCCCATCAAGCATCTTTGGTGCAAAATCAAGAAAAAGGTCTCAAATAGACGGCGTGGTAACTTAAATAACTCATACAAAGTTTTTTTAGACGAATGGCATTCTATATCCCTTGAAAAATGACAAAAACTGATTGAGTCAATGCCTCGCCGATGTAAGGCAGTCATTAAAAGCCATGGACACACTACTGTCTATTAAATTGGAAAAAATGTATTCAATTTACATTTTCCACACTATTACCTTCTTAATTAATGTATTTTTTTTTAATCTTAGTATCTACTAAAAAAAAATCACGAGCAGTTTAAAAAACGTTCTTAATTATTTGTCCAGCTATGACTTTTTGAATTTGTAACTATCTCTAATAAACTTACTAACTTTGTAAGAAAAGTAGTAAGGAATTTTAATATTTACTTTAAGTTCCGTTTATTCCATCCATGTACCGACTTAAAAACATAACTTATTACTTTTAATAAGGAACATTAAAGTATACATAACATTTTTTTGTTAAAAAATGTCTGGTACTACAAATCGTTCTTAATTATATGACCACCACTGTATATAGTATTCAGTTTATTATATTGTTTTCTAATGTGATCGTTTTGCTGTGACCACGATTGCTGTAAAGTTTCCGAAACGTCGGGCATGTAAATTTTTTAATAAAATATTATAATTATATTTTTTAATATAAAAGGTATAAGTCTAAGAAGTAAACGGAAGAAAGACAAATTGGGAAAGAAAGGAAGAAGATATGCTAGTGATGACTATGTACCTAGGCACGAAGGCATCCCGTTCGATGAAGAAGTTGTATATGGGTCCTGGACAAGATCAGAATGTTTCAAAATCGAAAGAGGACTACTTACTTTTGGGTATGTCAGTTTACATGTTTTTTAGAATCTACAATTATTGTATCGATATTAACATTTATTATGTTTAAAGATTTGAGGGTGCCTTTTTTTTACTAATTTACGTGTGGCATTTATCATACAAAAATTAACATTTAGTAAATAAATTAAAATAATTAATAAATCTATACTATAAAATAGGTTAAGTTTTTATAACTTTGTACGTCTTCTTCTGAAGTACAGATCCGATCATAAAAAATCTTTGAACAAATTGTATATGATTAACGTTTACGTTTAGTCTAACCGCGGGCGTATTTATATACTATGTAACGGCAATGTAAGTTAGAATGTATGATTCTATCAAACTGAAAATCTTTCATATCAATATAATGGTACATTATCACTGAGTGCCTCCGCATACCTCTGTAACGCGAGGAATAGCTAGAAAACCCGACAGCAGAGTGTCGTGCACACTGCACAATTATAATAACGCCACGTAACAAGTCCTATAGACGCGGCGCTGCGGTCTCATAACTCAGTGTTGCCAGCTTGTAGTGTAATCATTTTCCACTAAGGCTAGTACAATAAAAAATATAATTAAATATAGGGCCTAGTGAATGGATAAAGGCTGTTGATGATGATAGTGACAAAAATAATTATGGCAGCAAAATAAAAATCTCCCTACCTGGTTTTAGTAAAATAAAACATTTTTTTTATTATTTCGTTTGTATTTTATACTTATAGCCGATTAGTCGAAATCATCTAAAACAATCTTCGGAGGCGTTCGGCTTTTATAGGGGTGAAGATTTTCTTAGAAGTAATTGCTATTTTTACTTCTTGTGTTATTCAAGATTTTTTTCTCACAGAAATACCTGAGAATATCATTCATTCATCTGAGGAAGGTTTTATTTCTTTTACTTTGAATTTATATTAATATAAAATGTCATAAGATCAATGTTTAGAATTAATGATAATATTTTAGCCATAAATTGGGCAAAAATAAGTGACTCTGGCAAATGGACGTAATAATATATAACAGGACCGCGAACTCGTAACAGAAAAACGAGCCGACAGAGATAGCCAGTGTTTAGGAGTGTGTCCCTTTCTTATAAGGTGACAATAAGATTTTGACATGTGGGACAAATGTCTTTCAAAAATTCAAACTGTCAGGAAATGGGTATTGAAAATTTTAATTGCAGTAAGGTTTATATCCTACTAGTACATACTTGATGTATGCAGTTTTAAGCGCTGCATGAGTTTACCAAGACTGCCATAATATAATAAATCTCGAGTTTTTAAGTTCTTCAAAAGACGCGTTTAGCCCTGGCAGATATCGCAAGCTAGCTTAGATGCATTTAGGGTGCTTGAAAAATCTGACACAAGTATTATATGTACTTACAAACAAAAATACCAACATTAGCAATGGTTAAAATCTGAAGAATAGTAGATGGACTAGATATACATAATACAAATACTTCCAGGTATATACTTGACGGGAATCCGTCATCAGGTGGTCGAGATATCATTATCATCCCAAAATATTAACTGCAAATCTTAGTTTTACACTCATAATAACGCATTCTTGAATTAAGATTACAAAACAACTAAAGATACCATGGATTCAAACTGATTAAAATAATTAGGAACGTGGGAAGTTTAGTACGGAGTCACTCTGTCTCACGTTCTGACCATTGCTTTTCGCATTGCTATCATTCCCCTCCAAGCCTGCCGTAAGGAACTTCGTTCCAAAAAATCATGGTCACCATAGTAGTTTGATTTACAAATTATGTTATTTAAGTAACCATAGCAACCATTACAATACAAAATGTCAAGATGACACTTAACTGGGCTACCATAAGAAATAAAAGAAATAATCAAAATAATAATTTATGTTTTCTTTTTGAATTGGAAATATATTTAAATAAATAAATTCAATTACAATTTCTTGACATACAATTGTCAAAATAATTTAAAAAACAATTTTTTTTCGATGAAATTTTTGATCAGCCAAAATTTTTAATAAAATACATTTTTAAGCTGGCAAGATAAAAGAACGAGACACACTCCTAACATATTGCTATCTCGCTCGGCTCGGATCAGCATCTGTGTAATGCCCATTAGAATATAATACTTAATGCGTTGAATTAGTGTTCACTTTCGCAAATACATTTTTTCCGAGTACGCCATCCTGTTATTATACTACATCCATGCTCTGGCATCTCTTATAATTACCTGTCATGGCGGTGACATTCATAAACGTATTATTCAACGAGGTTAATAGTTGTTTATTCTTATTTTCTAATTTACAAAATTCTTTCACTTTAACGATCATTATACGGTCTTCGCTTTTTATCCCTAAACACTCCATATTTCACGTAAAACAATTTAAAATCTCCAACTTCTCACTACAGACAGATGTCAAGATGTCGGATGATGTCAGACTTGTCTAATTTAGTTCCGGCTTTCGTCGCAGGACTTCATAAGTGGCAGGGACCTATAGTCACAGCATTGTTTTGATCTGTCATCAATTTCAATCTGTCATCTCGCACACAAAAATGGCTTTCTCGAAGGAAACTGTTCGTACTATAATTTTTTACAATGTACGGAGCGGCCTCACTCGGATTCAATATTTCGAGGAGCTAAAATCTGCGTTTTATGACAGAGTCCCTTGCCAGCGGACAGCCGAACGCTGGTATTTAGAATTCAGGGTTGAAATACAAGTCTTAAGGCCTGTTTCACAATCTCCAGTTAAGTTCCCAATAGGCTATCGGCAATAGAGTATGGAGTATCTGTCAAATATGTTGCCGATAGCCTATTGGGAACTTAACTGGACATTGTGAAACAGGCCCTTAGTGACAAATCACGCGAAAGACGTTCAACATCCGCCTTTACTGAAAAAAAAACATCGTTGCTGTGAGACAGCTGATGCTCGAATATCGTCATGTGATATATCGGAAGATAGAGGCGTTAAAAGGCATCTCAAGAATAATTATTATTCAAAAGATCATGCATGAGCTTAGTGTGAAAAAGCTAGGTTGCGGTTTTATCCCGCGCTTGCTTTCGGATTATCATAAAACGGCCCGCGTCAGACGGTGTAAGAAAACTCTCAAATGTTTAAGCGAGGAGAGCTAAATCACGGCTACGACATAGTTATCAGTGGCGATGAATCTTGGATTTATGCCTGTGACCCTGATTCCAAACAGCAATCCATAAACTGGGTCTTCCGAGATGAGCCAAAGCTGACTAAATTTGGCTACCGGTCAACCGTAAAACAGGCCTGGTTGTAACAATTGCACTTGAAGATCACAGAACAGTTAATGCGAAGTTTTCATACACATAGTTCGTTTGCTACAAGTCATCGCCAAAGTTGGAATGGAAAAATGTATAAAACTTCGAGGTGAATACTTTGAACTTCAGGTTTTAACGCGACCATTATAAAACGCTCGTGCGATCCCAATTCTTTTTTTTTTTAGTGTTGTTTTTAAGTACTTACATATAAATTACAGTTCAACCAAAAAGAGCAAAAAATTGGGGAGGGCGCTGCTAAAATTAAACTGTTCATATTATTGTTTAATTATCTTATATCTTTAAACGAGCAATTCTTGTATATGTATATATATATATATATATTTCTGAATCTCGGAAACGGCTCCAATAATTTTAATTTTCATGAAATTTTGTATACACGGGTTAAAAACGGCGATACATTTTTGGAAAACTTTTTTTAATCCATGTTTTGAGACTGATAAAATATCATTAGAAAACGAACGTAAATTTCGCTGTCAAACAATATGTCATGATAGCTAAGTGGGGAAATTAGGCAGTCGAAAAGAGCCTGGTTCGTATCTCCAGTCCGATTATTTTTGTCTTTTTTTTCAAGTTCATTTTATTTGAAAGAAAATATTTAAAAGAAATATTTATCATTAACATATAAGTAAGACAAAACAAAAAAAAACGAGCAAATGCTCGCTCAACCAGGTAGTATGTATCTGTATTTTATACTGTCATCAGACTATCTTGAGACTTTTGTATATTCCAGAAAAGATAGTAAATAAGCACATAAAACTTTCATTCTTTTTCATTCAATTTATATTAATAGGTAAAGAAAGTAAGTACTTGTTTTTTTTATATAGATTCAGAACTCAGATAAATATATACTTAGAAAATGCTCATTTTATCAAGTGCGTTAACCGTTCTGTGTATCCGTAAATTTCCGAAATCTTATATTCGTGTATATTTCAATTCTATGCAAAAAATCCAATAGACAAAGGAGACGGTCCATTTCTGGTCTAGTCTCGTACAGTATATAATAAATAAACAAAAATATATAGATTTCATTGAAAATAAAATAAATTAGTTTATCGTAATAAGTTACGTGCAAAAAATTTAAAAAAAAATCAAGTTTTTCAAATACTAGCTATTTCACACAAAGATGGCGGCTATTACTTAAACGTCATTATTGAAAAATGGCGTCACTCGTGGTACTTTCGTTACTATTTCAAGCTTTGTTATGGAGTTGGTATCTCGTGAATGTGTTTCTTGCATTTTTGTGGATATTTTGACGACTTGGATTTTTGATTTGGAGATAGATTTATAGCCATAAACGCCAAAGAGAATATTCATATGCTATTGTTATATCATGTAGTCTTAGATTATTAATATGTCTAGATGGAGTGTCGCCCTACGATCAAAACAAAAAGAACATGCCAACATTTTCAAAATATGTTCGAAATTAGTGATACCAGCTACTACAGTTCTCCCATAAATCACCTCCCATAATTAAAAAATAGGCTAATGAAAAAATATAAGTGTTAGGTGGTTGTCATTATATTCAGTTTAAGTAACACTATTATTTTTATTAAATATAATGTATACTTTCTTATATAAATAAAAAGTACATTACTACTCTACTTTAATCTAACGCATTTGTATGTGTGTGAATGTTGTATTAAATCTTCTAAGGGCCTGTTTCACAATCTCCCTTTAAGTTCCCTATAGGCTATTGGCAACATATTTGACAGATGTTTGACAGATTCTCCATACTCTATCTGTCAAATATGTTGCCAATAGCCTATAGGGAACTTAAAGGGAGATTGTGAAACAGGCCCTAAGTTAATTAAATTAGTATAACAATATTTAGCTTTATAGGCAAATGCAATTTAGAAATTTGAAGCAAATTAATTTATTAATCTATACTAATAGATAACTATAAAGAGGAAAGATTTGATTGTTTGTTTGTTTTCCTGATTTGAAAAATTCTTACACCAATAGAGATTCATATCACCAGCTATTATATTCCCGTATTTACACGGGTGATATCGCGGAATACGGCTAATTACAAATAAGAATGTTAAAGAATGAAGTTTTTGAGAAAAGGAAAACCAATGTTTTATGAATTGCGGGTAAAGCATGTTTAAAAAAAATATCTCCTTAAAGGTAGACCATGTTGATACTCTTATAATGTCCACTATAAATGCCTTCGAATATCAACATAACAAGTTTTTATTGCACAATTTAAAATTTGTACTTATTTAAAATTTGTATAACAAAATTTTAATTATAATATAATATTAAAATGTTATATTATGATTATAATATTATTATTGTAATTTTTATTGTATCAATAAATAAATTTAAAAAAATTAAACCTTAATTTTAATTAGGGAGTTCTGAGTATGAATGTGGCAACACACACACGCGCCAATGGCGTTAAATGAAAAATGGCGAACAACAATAATATTTTATTTTCAAAAAAAAATATTACACTATTCAGCTTGCATGATTGCCATATAATGATAAAATATCGATGGTAAGTACTTTCTTAGTAATTTTTGATCATCCATTTCAATCTCGGCACACTTTTATCACACAACTCGACATTGTAAACAAAATAATTGTGCGTAGCAAACTCGAATGTATGCGATGACAGCGGGAGTGATACTAAACACGGAGAAAGCATTTAGTGGCTAGCAGTTAGCCATTATTTTTTTGTACGTGTTTTCTGCGCGACACTATCTAGACATATTATTGATCTAAGCATGTAGTGTTGCATATCTTGGAAATATTAAATTATGCGTACGCTGAAATTGAAAAGAATTTATGGATATAAACATATTAAAACTGTTTGAATATTTTTTTTCCTTCATATCATTACGTGTACAAAAGTACACCAACGACCCATACAATTTTGGACCGTGTCCTTTAAAATATACTAACGTCTAACGTTCAGATTCAGATTTACCTACAACAATAAAGAAATATTTTAGATCAATTTGCACGGTCGCAGTATACGAGAGCAATTAAAAGTTAACATAACCTCATTGTATTTCTCGTAAACAAAAACATAAAAAAATGACAAAATTGCTTTATGAATTACAGTTGTACAAGCAAATCTCAACTTATTAACATGTATGGTAACTGTTAAGTCTGCCATACGTTTAAACACGTCATTTAAATTGCTTACATAGCAATTTACTAGCACTAAATTCTGCCAAACATCTAAAATGAACTTAATATAATCATAGCTTATATTTGACCACGAATTTTTTGTTCATAGTGCTGCAATCTTTACACAAAACGACTAAGAGCAATCCACTTAAACAAGACAATAACTGAAAGTAAACAAACCGAATACACAGTCGCAACAACAAAAAAGTTTTAGTTCCAAAAACATCAATTTCTACTCTTTTTTCTATAGGACAACGTTTGCAAGGTTCAGCTTGTGTTAAATAAAAAAGTAATTTTTTTTTTATCCTTTGTATAGATGGGCACGTTGGGAGGAGATTGTAGACAAAAACCAACTTAGAAAAGGTTGGACTTTACCTGTCATAGAGGATTGCGCACGAATAATAGTAAGTGAATTCTTATTATATTATAATATTTTATTTATGGGATAATATATAAATATTTAATAGACCCATTTTTTTATATGCCCGAATACTCAAATGCCACTCAATTCTGTCACTTAGCTGAAGCCTTACATTAAAGCATCTCCTAATTTTAAATGGTGTACACTAATGACGCTAGAGCAATTTGGGGGGTGATAAGCTGAGCGTTAAATATTAAAGTGGCGTTTGAGAATTCGGCCGTAAGTTCGATAACCTCTAGTAAATTTCCATTGCTTCAATGATGACTCGCCATGCTAATACCGAGAAAGTTAAGACTTTCGCTGAGTTAAATGTACAGGTATAAATATACCAACTGATTGTTTAGTATCTGCATGTAAATACTTTATTTTGATTTAATTAAAAAAGGAATGTTAATCTTGTAATGGTTTTCAGGCATTATATTGTTTACGTCACTACAAAGGAGATGAGAAAATACGAAATTTCATTTGGGACTTAATTGAACCCTGTGAAAACGGCGAGGTAACTATCTCAAGAAACCATAGTGGCTTACATAATCCAGTACCAAGAGGACGAAATGCTAAGAAGAAAAATAGAGTCAAGGACATTCCCAAAAGTAATGATACACAAAAATGGGAAGACCCAAATCATTGGAGTTCAATTGATAAATACGACTGCGAGGTTTATTTAGAAAGCAGCTATAAGAAACACTTGTTCAGGCATGCCAACAAGTAAGCTATTATGATTGTCTTTTTCTTCTACTTATTAAACTTAACTTCTATACATATTCTATTTATTTTGTTTTAGGGTTTTGCTAAGAATTCGTATGATGTATTACATAAAACACGAAGTCATAGGAGACTATGCAACTCGTATAGAGTCTGGAGCCCATGCAAGGTATGTGTAAATAACATAGATATTATGAATGTCTATTTAGGTATTGCACAGCATTTCACATGCATTGCTTATATAATGTTTGCCTCAGTAATCTGAATCATATTGGTATGGTATTAATAAATAATTAAAGTATAAGGGCCTGTTTCACAATCTCCAGTTAAGTTCCCAATAGGCTATCGGCAACATATTTGACGGATAAAGTATGGAGTATCTGTCAAATTGTTGCCGATAGCCTATTGGGAACTTAACTGGACATTGTGAAACAGGCCCTAAAAGTTACAAATTAAAAAATAAACTTATATCTATTTTTACCATTCCTTTAATCTCTTAATATTTTTCTTAATTCTTTTCTTGAGTCAGTATCGTGATTCGTGATACTTATCGCGTTGGTCTGTTTATGGGGAATAATAAAGAATTATGACGATAAATTTACTGTTGAAACATGTAATATGTATTAATTTGGATGATTTTCGCAGTACATTAGGCATGCGCGTGCCGCGCGGCGTGGACAGCGCGCCACCGCGCTTGTGGTGGGACTCTGAGTGCGACGTATCGCTCCTCGTGGGAACCTACAAACACGGCTACGAGAACTATCTTGCCATGCGTTCCGACCCACAGCTGTGCTACGTGGACAAGCTGGGACCGCCGGATGACGCCGAATGCACCGACATAAAGTAACCACCCATCAATCTATCATTCATTAGTTTGCACTCTCACTCATGTTTTAGCGAGCTTTCTATTCGAATGAACACCTTACTTCATCGTGTACAGAAATGATACTGTACAAACTATCCAATGATTTAATTTAAATAATAGTATGATATTTGTAACTTCTTCTTCTTTTTCTTGTATAATGGCTCCCGCGTGGATTTGCCAATGTCATAGTGAGTCTTTGGTAATTTAAGCAAGTACCTTCTATTTGTACAGATACATTAAAAGTGGAATGAATTCAATATTTGACAAAGTAGACGTAATAAATTACTGCATAAAAAGAATCTGTCAACGCGGTGTTCAAATATAAGAGGCCTAGGTTGATTAATGGTGTAATAATAAATAGGAGCGAAGAGCGAAAGGTGCTGGGCAGCGTTGTCGGCGACGAAGAGGGCACTGACGACGTGTCGAGTGGCGCCGGCGCTACCTCACCGGGCGCCTCGCCTCGCGCCTCGCCGCGCGCCGATGACGACCACACGCCCGCCCATCAGTGGCCTTCTATGCAGGTACGTTCAAACATGATAATACAACTTAAAAATGGCATGCTAAATCAATATAAAAATAGAAATAACGCGAAAATTTAAAAAGCTTCTTATGTTTTGGGAGCAAGCTAGGGACAGGTCAGAAGCAAAAATATTTTTACTATCCGACTTGCCCGAACTCGCTGAGATTTTTTTATTCGGTGAATATGAAAACGATATTTGGCATGACAAGTCATTTGACGGTAATTTGTCGAAATTGGGGAAAAAAGTCGAGATCAATTCCTTTTGGGCTAAGCATAAAAATTTCATGCTGGGTGCGTCAAAAAAAATTAATTTGATAGCTTAAATCTCTCGAAAATTATGTTGAACATGAATGAATGAACAACACCAATGATGTGGTTGACTGAAAACTCACAAACTAAAACTAGAACTTTATAGGAAAAATGGAAAGAAGTAAGAGTTAATTAAGTGGATTCACTATCTAATAATGAGAATCCTTGGATGCTTAAAGACATGACGGATGACCAAAGTAATGATGCAGAGTCGGGTGTAGGCAGAAAGTTTTTATGAAAACTTCAAAAGAACTGATCCGTTAAAAGTTAAAAAGATATTAGATAGTGAAGTTCATCAGTATCATAGTTGTTGATAAAAATAGCCAATTACGATATTGTGAGTAGATGATAAAGGTTACCGAATAATTATGAGTTTTTTTAGAACTTCCTTTGTACCTAATTTTCTAGTTAAGTAATTATGTTTGTTTCACAAATACTTTTAAATTACATAATATAACAAATTTTTCATTTTGAAAATGATCTCTCATTCGTTTAACTAATTTACATAGGATCTGAACACTCGTTTACGCCGCCTCATCACTGCCTATCAGCGAAATTACAAACGTGAAGAGCTTAAAATGCAACAAAAGGCTAAGGTACGTTATGCAATATGTAAAAAGTATCAAACTTATTTTACAAAAAGGCTACAAAATTCTTTAAGCTTGGCTGTTTTTTTTTTTTCATATTTGCAATGTGCGCACACGAATATTCTTTGATTTTTACTGTAATCTAAACTTTTGTACTTAAATGTGTGAGTAACATTATATTTCGTTTAGATGGAAAGACGTGAGCGCATGGATCAGTTAGCTAGAGACGAAGTATCACAATGGAGATGGACACGAGCAGACGAAGAGGCTTTCCGCAGGACAGTCGCGTCTTATGGAGTGGAATTTGATCCTGCCACAAAGAGTCTACGATGGAGTAGATTCAGATCACTTGCAAGATTAGATTCTAAAAGTGACGATGCTTTGACTGATTATTTGAAAGCATTCATGGCTATGTGCAAGCGTCAATGCAGCTTATCAGTTGGGGAAGCAGAACTGCCAACACGGGCAGATTTAAAACCGGAACCAATTGGCGAAGAAAGAGCCATTGCTACACTAGAAAGGTAATAAGAGTTGTATTTCTTTTTTATTAACGATAGTGGTCATATAATAAACTAGTTTTTTTTTTGTATTTTAGTCTTAGCTTTCAACATTTCATAAAATAATACAATAAACTAATTTTTGTTTAGGATTGATCTACTTCGTGTGTTACGTGAAGAAGTAGCCCCACACCCTGCTCTTGAGTCGCGTCTTGCTCTTTGCGAACGTTCATTTGATATGCCCGCGTGGTGGCAGCCTGCCCGTCATGATAAACTTCTTGTCTTGGGAGTATGCAAGTAAGACCTTATTAGTTTTCGTTTTTTGTTTAAAAAATCTCAAAATAATGCTTTATTACTTGACATAATATGTATGTTTTTTTTTAATAACACGCTAACATATTTCCAGGCATGGTTTAGGAGATACATACAATAAACTATTCTGTGATCCAAAATTACCATTTGGAGAAAGCGCTAGAAAATGGATAGCTAAATACAAAAGTGGAGTAAAAAGCGAACCACAACAAAAGCCATTGTCAGATGATGATGAAAAAAGTATTTCTGAAACCGCTACTGAGCCTCGAATGTCTCTACGACGCAGCAAACGTACTTCTAATATATTGGAACGCGATACAGAAGATGATACTGATGCCCTCACCGAACTTGAAACTTTAGCTAAATTAGGACGAGTAGAGGAAACGTTAAGCCCCGAGCACTGGTTCACCGAGCGAGCCCTTGAGACAAGACTGCATCACATCGCTCATGCTGTTCAGAATAGCGAGTGGCCGTCCACATCATCATCTGGTGCAGCAAAATGCTCCGAGAGTGGCACTTCGGAGCAACCAGAAGATCGTAAACAAAAGCGACATATAGCTATCGATGTTGAAACGGAACGTGCGAAATTACACGCTCTTTTGTCGTCGCCACAGGCGGCACATTCAGCGTCGCGAGAGACACATCGCGCCCAATGCGGCGTGGAGCGAGACGATGCCTCCAGCGACTCAGGCTCGCGGCGATCAACGCCCGCTCCTCCGCCAGCGCACCAACGAGTAGCGCCATCGCCCGCTCCTCCCGCACCGTCGGTGCCGACGCCGGTAAGTGCCACGCCTACCGCAGCGGCCCCAGTGGACTTGTCGGCACCGCTCGATCTCAGCGAAGCGCAAGACTTCTCTTTGGGGCGGCGTACACCACAGGCGGACACTTCATCGCCCTCAGTCACTCCAACAAGAAGTAGACTCGACGACACCCTCAATAGGTTGATGAAGAGAAAAAATGTCGTAAGTGTTACTCTTCATTATTTATTTTAATTAAATTCATCCTTTTTTAAAATAATGAATTTTTGGAAGTGCTTAATATTTTGAATATACGTGAAAAATACACAACCAAATCAAAATATACATTGAAGCTAATATTCTCTGTATCTGCAATTTTTATCTGATATTATCATTTAAATAAAATTAGTTACTCATACAAAAGGAAAACAAAATAATTGTACTCAATATTACCATCCAGAGTTTTTTTATTAATGGCTGCATGTAAGGTAATTATTATAGATGCAGAAAAGCATTATCCTTATCCATAAATACCTTTTACCATACATTAAATGTGTTTATTGTTACAAATAAATTTTGTTAGTAGCAATTTCTGCTTATATTTTTCAGCCTGCCCCAGAACAAATTGTTGGAAAGGAAAAGAAGAGAAAGAAGCTGGATGAAATTGTTTTGGGCTTATCAGCAGCAAAAGGACAAAGTTCTAATTCGACATCTATATCTTATGATCCACCTCGAAACAAAACTGCCGCTATTCTCCCTGAAGTGACGGTAACACCAGCTGCACCACCGAATAGTTCATCCAATTCGACAACCCAAAAACCATTTTCTGTCACTGTAACAAACGTTCCTTCTCCTCATTCATCAAATAAGGAACTTTCATCATTTTTGCAACAATCTTTGGAACAGACATCTAAGAATCCAAAAGCTTCCGCATCGGCTTTGCCGAAATCATTCTCACACGAAGCTAAAGTAAATAAATGGCTAGCTGAACAAGCGAATATTGATACGCGCCGTCGGGGCCTTCCACCCAGATTGGCACCCGATGAACATGTTCCCGTCGTGCATCGTGCCACCGGCAAACGTCTTGTTGGACATAAAGCTCCTCAGTTAAAACATTTAGCACAATGGATTGCCGAAAATCCAATGTATGACATTGATTCTAAGTGGACCGAGGGTATAAAGGAACATGTCAAACTACCGCAAGAAGTTCGGAACCAACGAAATTCTCCCTTACAGTCAACGAGTTCTATGCCTGAACGTAAAAAGGGTAGACCGCCAACTTTAGATACCCCATCCACAAATGTGCTTTCATCAAATGTACATTTGAATCAAAATATGGCTGGACTAAATCCTGCTCTATTGGCTAGTTTATCTAGTTTGAGCGCATTTGATCCAAAAACATTAGCTGCGACGTTGTCTAATTTGACAGGATTCGATCCAAAATTGTTGTCAAGTTTAACTAATTTTGATCCAAAAAATAATCCATTATTAAATTCCTTCAACAGTATGCCTAATCTTCTCGGAAATATGACTGGTGGTAATATATTCGCGAATTTAGCGGGCTTAGGAATTCCTGGTTTCCCATCTCTGGATATGAACAGTCTAAGTGCGGCTACCTCGACCGACAGTAAATCAAAGCCTAGAAAGTCTTCAGAAACTGTAAGTGCATCTACATCAAAATCAACAAATTCGCAATTTCCGTTTGTTTTTCCTAATCCCAACATGTTATACCCTCAATTAGGCTTAAGTGGGCTTTCACCATTTGGAGTACATTCAGGCATGTCTTCAGCATATGATGCTTTGGGACTATTAAGTAGTAATTTAACTTCTACGTCTAGTGCCACAAGTTTACATGGTTCTAGCCATACTTCTCGTAGTAGCTCTAAAAATACGGCACCCAGATCTTCAACTGTGGTTACTAATTCATCGAATTCGCGACAGCAAAAAGTTTCAGACCGTCCACAGTCGACTCATTTGCCTCAAATTCTTTTGCCCACTGATCCATTTCTACTAGAATCTCTTTCTAAACAGGCTCTCAATTATGATATAGCAATGAAGGATAAGAGAGTGCGGGATGCAGATAATCACGAATCTGCAGCAACTGACTTATCTAAGACGGATAAAAAGAAAATGTCTTTTGATCCATTACGATCCACAGCAGTCCCCCCAGAGTTTGTTGCTGTACAGGAAAAATTACTGAAGGGGGATAAGAAGGATATCGATATAAGTAAAATGTTGCTAGAACAAATGGCCTCTGGGGCTTTGAGTGCTAGTTTAGTGAGTTCAGCTGAAGCTAAAAAGTCAAAAGATTTTGAAAAGGATTTGTATGAGAAACATGGTAAACCTTCAGATTATATTATGTCTCGCATGACAAATGAAGATCCAAATCTTAACATTTCTCACAAGAGGACAATAGATGACATAAGTAACGAACCTGAAAATTTAGCAGTCCAATCTTCTACAAAGAAAATAAAAGATAACAACTCTGACCTTTTGAACATTGATAAACAACATTCTGATCCAACTACAAATACAGGAGAAATGGATCTAGAGGACTTAATAGCACCTTCTACCGTAATAAAAACTGGTATGAAAGGCAATGATTTTGAGTTAAGTCGTCCAAATGAAACAGTTTCATCATTGCATTTGACATGTACGGATAGAGAAGATAAGATACAAAAACTTTCTAATCCTATTCACGATTCTGATATACAAGCTAAAGACAAATCTCAGAAGATCGAATGTTCTAATATGGACAGTGAAAGTAGAGATGAAATAAATAATGAAGATAATATTGGAGATATGTCAACAAATGACGGCGTACGTAAAGGATCGAGAAAAAAGGGACGTAAGTCTTCAGACGAAGCGCCTGCTGGGACAAGAAGGGAATTAAGATCGAGTTCAGGTCGACAATCAATAGACTCGGCAACAAATCACTAGATTTCATGTGAAGTTTTAAATTTACACAAATCATGTTATTATTCAAAGTTTATGAACTATAATTAGTTATAAATTTGTGACATCAAATAGGATTTAATGAATTAAATAAAAACGTGAAATTATACTAATTTTGATTAATTGAAATACAGTGAAATATTCGGGACACTATGTAATTAATATTTGCCGTCTTAATTGGACACTGATCCCTGTGTGATTTTTTTTATAACTCTGGTATGTATTAAATATCCTACTCTTTATATGCCATGAAAATAATAATAAATAAAAAAAAGAAGTTTTGAGTAGGGATTCAAACAATTGTAAAATATTATTTTAGCCAATATTAATAATCATGAGACTTTTTGTAGTTTTAAGTATATTTTGAGTATAATAAACATCCATGTATATTCTGTCAGAAGACTGGTTACTTCATATTAATTGGCTGTCATTTTATAGAAATGGCATTGCAAAGGCTATTTGCTTGTTAACATTATTTTAAAAGTAGACGAATGCTTGGCAAGCATAATTTAAATATTACAATTTAAAGTGCATAAAAAGTGATTATGTACACGTAGGATCTCGAAAACAAACGGAAATTGTCATAAGTTTTATGAAAACTACATTTAGCTATTACGTTTTTAAATAAGTTTTAAAGTTAAGCATGATAGCGATTGCAGTTGGCAATAGATGCATTCAATCAAATTAGTAATTAGAATACATCATCCATTTTTACATTTTTTATAATTTAAGTGAACGCTGAATGTGATAAAATTATTTATTACATGTATTCTTACTTTGCAATTGCTTTATCAATAAATTGTATTGTAGATAATAATGACGTAATATTAAATCATAAAGATAAATATTGTGAATTGTTGTTTTTTTTTAATTAATGTCACTTAACAAAAAAGTCTTGGTCGGTCGTTAAAAAGGTGGGAAGACGATCTACTACGTGTAGTGGCCGGGTTGGATGCGAATGGCAAGGGCAGGGGTCGACTTGGCCTTTATTGAGGCAGGCCTATGTTCAGCGGTGGACGGATACAGTTCAGTTAAGTTCTAAATATACATACAAAATTTTATAAAAATCGGTTTCAGAGGAGTATGGGAAAGAAAACTGTGACATGAGAATTTTGTATATTATTTGTTGGGATTTATATTTGTTAATAAAATAAACAAACGAATAATATAGGAGCAAAAATATAGACTAATATTGACCTAACGATAAAGAATGCAAAAATATTAAGTATATTATGGTAGGAAGATGTTTATTTTGTTGCTATAACTATTTTTGTTACAATTATCACCAGCCTTTATCCATCCACTACTGAACATATTGTACAGTCAGCGTCAGATTGATCTTAGCAGCCAAAGTACTCAAAAAGATCTGACTGACAGAAATTCAATATTATCTAAGCAACACATTTTCTAAATTTATCTGAGCAGCTAGAGTATTCATAAACATCTTAGCATACAGACTGTTCAAATATATCTAAGCATCCAGAGTGCTCAAAAATATCTTGGCATAATAGGAAAATCAATCTTATTATAGTTCGGTTCACGAAAGTGGCCACAAATGGCGGCCGTCTGCGCAGGTACACGCATGAAGAAAAAACTTACGACAAAAAGATATTATTAACTTAATACTGTAAATGCTGGTTGTTAAAATAAATCAAACGTAGGTAAGTATTTTAATTAATTAAAATAATATTTTATATATTACTATAATATATAAAAATGTGTCCGTAATTCTCATTAATTTTCTTGTTAGTTGTGTTTGTTATTATAGGAGAGGGATCTTATGAAAGCAAAAAATAAGGAAATTGTGCAAAAATAAGAATTTGTATATAAAAACTTTTTTGTATTTATAAAGAATTTGTATATAAAAACTTTTTTTTTTTTTTATAGCATATGAGGGCAAACGAACAGTCGAAGCCTTCCGACTATCGACGCCTATTAATATGCACATAACCAGAGGTTATGCAGATGCGTTGCCCTCCTTTTCCCTATCCCAATGGGCCACCGGAAACTCACAAACCGCACGAAACGCGACAGTTTAGCTGTCACTTTACGCCGATTTTATGTGAGCGAGAGGTTCCTCCCCGGTCGTGCCGGCCCAATTTTTCTGCAAAGCAGCATAGCACCAACTCTTACGAAATGTCGTCATTAATAAAATTACTTGTTTTGACAAAGTAAACTAAAATAATATTAATGAATATAGGGACTCATTTTATTATAATAATATATAGAAGATAACATATTAAAATAAATCTAAAAAAAACATAACAAAAAGAATATAAAACAACTAAAATACTTTTTTTTTTTTTTTTTTTTTTTTTTGTGGAAGTCTCTCGTTTCGGAGGCCAAGACCCACTTTGGGTCGCTGAGCCACAGAAGTAAGTAAGTAAGTAAAATACTTTCTTCCGAACTGTACTTGAGCGTAGTGACACGGCGTTGACATAATATTATCCCATGGCAACGCCGCGATTGACGAATAGCGACAGAGCGGCCTATCACGTGACGCGAGCGCGCCAATGGTGTCACTCCGGGCTTGACGTATTCCCCTATCCCTTCACCCCGCACTTCAAAAGAGACCTAAAAATGCGTTGTCGCGCAGTGGTCATCTTTCGTGAACTGATCTATACCAGCAATCAAAGTGTATGTAGAGTCATCGCCACTTTAGAAGTCCGATAGACGCGGCGCTGCGGTCTCATAACTCAATGTTGCCAATTTATAGTGTAATGATTTTCCACCAAGTCTAGTACAATAAAAAAAAAATATAGGGCCTATGGTCAGTAGTGGATTGATAAAGACTGAGTATGATAATAATGACAAAAATAATTATAGCAGCAAAATAAAAATCTCCCTGCCAGGTTTTAGTAAAATAAAACATTTTTTTGTAAATATTTCATTCGTATATTTTACGTATAACCGATTAGTAGAATTCATCTAAAACAAGCTTCTTCGGATGTGTTCGGCTTTTGCCAGGAGTGACGATTTTCTCAGAAGTAATTGCTGCCATTGTTACTTCCTTTGTTATTCGACCTTTTTTACAGAAACACCTGAAAATATCATTCATCTGAACAAGGTTTTAATTCTTAAATACCTTGTATTTATATTCATATAAAATATCATAAGATAAATGTAGGTATAGAGTTAATGATAATATTTTAACCATAAATTAGGCAAAAATGAGTGACTCTGGCATCTCTAAAATTTACCTGTCATGGCTGTGACATTTATAAACATTATTTAACGGGGTTAATTGTTGTTTATTTTTACTATCTAATTCACAAAATTATTTCACTTTAACAATCATTATACGGCCTTAAATTTTTACACCTTACTTTATATTATATGCTCCATATTTCACGTAAAACAATTTAAAATATCACAACTTCTTACTCCAGACAGATGTCAAAATGTCAATCTTGTCAAATTTAGTTCAGGCATTAGTCGCAGGACTTTAAAAGTGGCGATGACTATAGTCGTAGATTAGTAGATTCAAATAGAATAGAAAATCTTTATTTCAGACACATCATTTCATGCCCATATTATTGTTAGTTTGTTAGTTACAATAGTAGCTTACAATGTCTTGTTAAAAGGAAAACATTACCTTATTAGGCGTGCTTAGAGTATAAAATTAATTATAACAAATAATATTTATTATTGATTGTCAAAGTTGTAATTTAAAGTATTTTGCTTTTCTTCGATGATTTTGTCTATTTAGATTTTGGAGAATAATCTACAGACGATATTGCAACCATGAAATGCGGGGTTTGGGCGCGATGAATAGATCTAGCTAGGATATAGTACCTGGTTGACCGAGCATTCGCTTGGTACCCTTAGTGATTACATACGATAAAATATTTCTTCCAAAAAAAAGGGGAAAATTTTTTTCGGACTGGAGATTCGAACCAGGCTCGTTCGGATTTATCCGCCTAATTTTCCCACTAAGCTATCATTACATACTATTTGACAGCGAAATTTACGTTTGCAATCTAATCATATTTTATCGTTGCCTCAAAACACGGATAAAAAAAGTTTTCTAAAAATCTTTCCTAGCTAGATCG
Organism: Lycaena phlaeas; assembly: GCA_905333005.2. Lineage (NCBI taxonomy): Eukaryota > Metazoa > Arthropoda > Insecta > Lepidoptera > Lycaenidae > Lycaena > Lycaena phlaeas. Next base: position 18,633,970 of record HG995163.1, read on the forward strand.
ATTTATCGTCATTTTTAACCCATGTATACAAAATTTCATGAAAATCGTTGGAGCCGTTTCCGAGATTCAGATTATATATGTACAAGAATTGCTCGTTTAAAGGTAAAAATAAAAATAAGAAAGATAAGATTTTTGAAAAATGTCGTTTTATTCGAGTTATCAGGTAATGATAAACCGCTACAATATCACTAGAATACAAACGTAAATTTCGCATTAATAATTAAGAAAGAGTAGCTCAGTTGGAAAATCCAAAAGAGCCTGGTTCGTATCTCTGGTGCATTTTTTTTTTCTTTTGCTTTTTTTTGTTCCATCCTTCTTTTCAACCTTTTCAATAATATCAATATTATACATATCCAAAATAAAACAAATAAAAATCGAGCATTTACTCTGCCAACCAGGTAGTTCTACATTATTTGAGCATTCATATTTGTCATATTGCTGTTGTCACGTAAAATATCATCATCATCAGTTTTTAGCCGTGCGCTGTTGAAGTTGAAAAGTCTCCTGTAATGAACGCCAAGACGGCTGATCCCTTGTGACTAGCGTCCAAAACGGACCGGCTAGTGCATCATCCGGCTAGGATCATCTTACCACCATTATATCATCTTTGACCAACCTTACCTACTGGCCCATCGGCAGCCCGGTATCTAAGTGTTTGATCAGCCCTCTGTCACTTCAACTCGCTTATTTTTCGCGTGATATCGGTAACTTTAGGTCTCTGGTCTTCATTTCGAATCCTATCTGCCAAAAAAACACCCAGCATAGCACGCTGCATGGCACGTTGAGCTACGGCAAACTTTCTGGTAAGTCGTATATTTAGAGGCCACATTTTGGCTCCGTACGTAAAGTGTCAATCCATATACATATGTCCCATTGCTGGGCACGGGTCTCCTCGAAATCAGAAGAAGAAACTATTGGACTACAGTTCACCGATGCTTTGGCCCAATGCTGGTTAGTGAATCGAGAGGTGAGTGAGCGATGGAATCATGCTCAGAGTGTAATCAAAAATGTAGTGCTTTGAAACGGCAAAGCACTACAGAGGGTCAAGATTGAACCTCGAGCCCTCACTCTAGAAGAGGCCAAGCCCATACCTACGTTAAGCCAGGTGACCAGCCGATTACGTTCATGCAATATGGATGCTCATTGCTCATTCCATAAAGCAAGACTGGTTCAAACATATTATGTTTCTGAAAGTAGAGATTTAAATCTGATCGCTTTGATGGCGGCTACACGCGATTATTACAGTATCATTATTATTTTTGTGACCACTTCCAGACAGGCTTTTTTCAATGAACATTAAGATCAGTCGTCTATATCAATTTTATCTATGTTTTGTTAATAAATAATTACAGTGGCCATCATTTAATTTTATTCTGTTATTATACATTTTAAACTTTCAACTATTAATTTTTGCTGTGTTTTTCTTAGCTGTTTATCTTTTATTTTATATATATTTTGTGTTTACTTTGAATTTATGTTAGTAAACTTGATGTGCTTAATTTAATTTCTTAATTCTTATAACTTTTATTGCCTGTGCATAATAAATAAATAATAAAATGAAATTAACTTTATAAGCAATAGTAAATAAAATAATAATTTTACTCAGACAATCTCAAATATGTATCGCAATTTTACGTATCAGATGAATATGATAGAAGGAGCTTAGATCAATAATATATCAGAAGGAGCTAAGATGTCGGACCAACAATAGGGTTGGTCCAAAAGATTTCCGTAGTTCATATCAGTTTTTACCCTATTTCTCATGCGACATAAGTGGGAAATTCTAGCGTTTAGGTAGATTTGTTCTAGTTGTAGTCAGTAAGGAAATTAACCTTCAATACTTAATTGACGATCCTAGATAAAGGTTTGATGCATGATGATGATGCTACAGGTTGATGATGATAATGGATAGAAAATAAGTTTTAGAGTCCGCGCCACTTATGAAGTCCTGCGACTAATGCCCGAACTAAATTTGACAAGATTGACATCTTGACATCTGCCTGGAGTAAGAAGTTGTGATATTTTAAATTGTTTTATGCGAAATACGGAGCATATAATATAAAGTAAGGTGTAAAAAGTGAAGGCCGTATAATGATCATTAAAGTGAAATAATTTTGTAAATTAGAAAGTAACATTAAACAACAATTAACCGCGTTGAATAATATGTTTATAAATGTCACTGCCATGACAAGTAAATTTTAGAGATGCCAAAGTCACACATTTTTGCCTAATTTATGGTTAAAATATTATCATTACCTCTACCAGTGCTTGATTTACGTATAGGCCCGTGAGGCCCGGGCCTAGGGCGGCATGATTTGAGGGGCGCCAAAATTTCAGAGACGAAAAAAGTAAAGAAGACTATGCCTTTGAAAATGAGTTTGAATTAATTTTTGTAAAGAATTATCTATAGAATATACCTATAACAATTCACTTTTTTATTTACTTTTCAGTCTATGAATAAGATTATGTTGTTTTAAAGATTAATTATAGCCTTACCGAATGATGTTCTTTACTTTTTGTTTCATTACTGAATATCACATGCATATAAAGCTTTTAAAAATGACTAAATCTTAATAATTTCGCCCTGGCCCAGCAGTGGGACATAATATAAGTGTTGATACTTTACTTTTTTCTAGCATTAAGGGCGGCAAAATAAACAGGGCCTAGGGCGGCATCAAGCCTAAATCGGTCACTGACCTCTACACCTACATTTATCTTATGATATTTTATATTAATATAAATACAAGGTAAAAGAATTAAAACCTTGCTCAGATGAATGATATTTTTAGGTGTTTCTGTAAAAAAGGTCGAATAACAAAAGAAGTAACAATGACAGCAATTACTTCTGAGAAAATCGTCACCCCTGGCAAAAGCCGAACACACCCGAAGAAGCTTTATTAGATGAATTCTACTAATCGGTTATACGTAAAAAATACAAACAAAATATTTAAAAAAAAATGTTTTATTTTACTAAAACCTGGTAAGGAGATTTTCATTTTGCTGCTATAATTATTTTTGTCATTATTATCATCATCAGTCTATATCAATCCACTACTGACCATAGGCCCTATAATTATTTAAATTTTTTATTGTACTAGACTTGGTGGAAAATCATTATCATCACTATAAATTGGCAACATCGAGTTATGAGACCGCAGCGCCGCGTCTATCGGACTTCTTAAGTGGCGCGGACTCTAGTGCATAATTGGAACGTCAAAGTTTTCATGTGCACCTGCAGTGATTTTTTAAATAAATAGTCAATGTGTCCCATTCAGTAGGTATTTATTTATATTTATTATAGTTATGGTTTGGTTTTATTGGAACATCAATGTTGCGAATTATGCCACATAATGCGCTTATGTGCATATTAGTTTACTGTCGACTTGATACTCTTCATTGGCAATGCACTAAGTGCAGTCTATAAAAAAATTTGGGTGTCAAGTTTGACAACTGTCAACTGCCAAATCTGTATTTCAACTTGCAGTTTGCGCCACTATTATTAAAAAGAGTGGATTTTACAATCGTTCAATATTATTTACTGGGAACAAAAGAAGACTTTAGTGTTCAGTCATATAAAATTATAATTTAAAATATGTATAAAATTTCTAGGATTCAACCGCAGATATGCGCAATTATATCAAGACAATCGCCAGTCGTGCGTTGCATAACTAACAAAACAGATGATATTGTAACGCACACAGGACAAGTAATATCTCTTTACATTGTAGAAGAAATTGAACTCTAGAAACATCTTGAAAAGTATTGTAACAATAATATGATAATATAAATTTGTCTTCTAAATTAAAATAATTGCCACTTAATATGGGACATTTAATTAGATTTTATCAGAATTGATATTCCTTGAAATACATAAACATCTTTAATGATACTTCCATCCTTACAGAAATGGGATTCTAAAGACTATAGGCTAGCAAGGTTTATGTCTGCCCCTAAACAAGTCAACAAGAATTGGGCCATTAATTTAATTGCTGAAATACCACCGAAAGAAGTAAACGAAAGAGTTGTGTGGTGTGATGGAGGTAGTGGTCCTGAAGGTCATCCAAGAGTATATATAAATCTGGTAAATATGTCTATATACTAGTAGTCACCTTTATGTCCCACTGCCGGGCACGGGTCTCCTCCTTGAAATCAGGTGAGGAGGGTAATGGGGCATAGTTCACCGATGCGCTGGCTCAATGCGTATTGGTGAACTTCACATCCCTTCAAAGACTTTTAATCTCCTCCTTCGCCGGTGAGGGAGCGATGGTCTCGTATTTGGGGTTTTACCTGTGTACTTAAGTGAAATAAACCAATTCCATAAGAATATATTGTGGTAAAAAAAATGATTGCAAAGTATCAAATATTTTGTATGTAAATCGCGATGTTTTTCGTGTGGAGTTGCTGCTGATAGGCGACGCGGTGTCCACTCAAACCGCGGCCAAGCGCGGACTGACTTCTCATTTCAAAAAAGGAAAATAAATCAAAACAGAAAGAACGATAAAATAAACCTTAATGCAGGGGAATAACATTCATCTTTAGTTGCAAAATTGGTTAAAAAATTAGTTAATTTCTTTATTTTTTTAAGACTATTTTTAGAATTTTCGGATTATTTTCTTGTTTGCTATTAAAAATTGAGCATATCTCCATGATCCTGCTATTTTTAGAAACCTTAATAAATGTCGATATGTCTAACCGATTTCGTTCGTTTAATTGAAAAAAAAAAGTTCGTTTTATTTTGTTACAAACTGTACCGAAAAACAGCATAATTTCGTCCGATTTGTAAACGCGCCTTTAAAAATCATTAAAATATTCATCAATTTTCTTTTGTTTAACATTATTAAAACTTGAAACGCATGGTTTAGGGTGACTGCCCACGACCGATAATCGGTATTAATTACTCGTTAAGTAAATTAAAATATCTCGATACGAAAATTAAAAATAAATACTTGTATTTTTACAAACTATTTTTCAACAACTTTGTCGCTTTGTATTATGAGTATTGATTCTGTATATTTTCAGTGACCGAACGCAATAAAATAAGTTGGCTCCAGTGGCAGCCCGGGTTTACGCATACATTTCATCGATAATCGGTCGGGATGCACCGATTTTATAGACCTTTTCATCATGAGTTGAGCGCATGCGCAGCAGGCATATTAAATAGCGGGAATTCAAACGTTTCGTAGTTTTTGTCAACAATGGCTGGGAATGCAATATTATCTCCACTAAAAAATAATAATTAGAAAAAAATATTTATGGTGCTCTACTTATTCGTAGCTCTATAGTAGCATATAGTTGTGAGAAATTAAAAAGGTGGTTAAAGTGTCATATATACACACACACTTGTACACAACAAGGAAAAAAAATGTGATCTGATTTGAGAGGTTAGGTATCAATACATTTGTTTACTTTTGTAAAAAATGAAAGAAAATAAATAAAAATCTTAATTTTACTTGTATAAGCACCTTAATTAACATAATATAAATTAATGAAACGTTATGTAATTAAACTAGCTGTTACCCGCAGCTTCGCCCGCTGAACTTAGTTTTACGGATTTATCACGTCTGATGATGATCATTTTCGCTTTTAATAATTACTAAGTTTTCGATTTCGATAAACGGCAACACGATTTATTTTCTTGCCTATTATTTTGATTTTGCTATATCTCCTAAAGTATTGATTTAATTTGCATGATGTAAAAGGGAAAAATAATCTTCATGAAATGCTCAAGCTAATTAACTGATTTAAAATGATAAGGATTCATACCGTATTTGTGTAAATGACTTTCAAATTATCGCATTATAATTGCCCATTTTTTAAAGTATTAAATGAATATAGTATGATATCCCTAAGAGATAGACATATGCCATCGTGGACTTTTTTGTAGACCTATTTAAGATATACAATTCCACCATACATTATTTTGTTATATCTCAAAGGGTTTAGGTAGCGATTTCGTTGAAAACTCCCAAAAGACCTATTTTTTCCGACCCCTGCAACAATTTTTGTTATATCTTAGCCAATGTATATAAAAACCTAATAAATTATATACATATACCTTCCTCTTGAATTGAACTATCCATTTAAAATAACCGCATCAAAATCCGTTGCGAAGTTTTAAAGATTTAAGCGTACCGGGATAGGGATATAGGGACAGAAAAAAACGACTTTGTTTTATACTATGTAGTGATAATTAATAGAATAATTTGAGGATCAACATCACATTTTTAAATGAGTTAAAATTTCATTTCTGATCATACGTTGCAGTAATATTAAATGAAGAAAGCGACACTAATTAATTTAATTTTCTGGGTAAAAATTGGATATATCAAGTTATTGAAATTCTCAATATAGCTCAAAAAATCAAGATTTTGTTCAGTTGGGCCACTTTCTCCAGAAAAAGGTAGTGAACATATTTTGCACATATTGTAAATTGTAATATGTATTTTACTTGACAACTTATTGAATGGTTTGCGATACTCTAGAGTCTAGACAAGGCTTTGGGAAATTCATAAAATAATATGGTTATTGGTATAAATTGGTTTTGAAGAATTTACACCGCGTATCACTTTTTCATACTCCATAACAATTAACAACACCGTTTTGTTATGCTTTTTTGTACAGACAGCATTATTATAGTAGGTAAAAAAAAATCTATTACATTTAGTCACTTATTACTTTGTTTTCTTTGCATTTCCTTTCACTAAGAATATACTTGTGTTAATATTTATCGATTTTAATTTTTAGTACGCTACCCGCGTAACGTTTGTTTACAAACAATTACTGTACGAAAAAAATGGCTGATTCTAACGCATGCGCACAAGAAAAATTTTGTGATGAAAAGTCCTATTTCCGACAGATTTTTTATCGGACGTGTGCGTTATACTATTGCAATCAGTACGTTCTATTTTCTTCCTACAAAAATTCGGTATCCAATTATCGGTCGTGGTTGGTCACCCTTAAGTAGGGATTGCTAATATAATATAGCCTATGTACTTGCTAATAATGTGGCTTTCTATTAGTGAAAAAAAAAAAGTTAAATTGGGCCAGTAGTATTGAAGCCTGTTCAATGTAAACAACATACAATCAAATTTTACTCTTTATAATATTAGTATAGATATATGACTATTCATATTAATATTATTTTCTTGCTCTCTTAATATGTAGATATTAAGAGAGCAAGAAAATATTTAAATTACTTAATGCAATATAGGTAAACCCATTTTTTTAAGAATTATGCATTAAAACATTTAATTTGAATATTATTGTTACAGGATAAGCCTGGCAATCATTCATGTGGCTACTGTGGGCTTCGTTTCGTTTTGAAAAAACATCATTAAATTTAATACAAATTACTATACTTAGTATCAATGGTCAAATGATTGAAATAAAATCTTAGCTTTATATATGGAAACAATTTTTATTTACCTTATACAGATTTCAACTTAAATCTAGAACATAGATCTATAGAAAGATAATCTGTGTGCTCATTTTGAAACATCTAGGAGATGGCTCCAAAAGCCGGGCTGTTGCGTAATTTCAAATATCAAAAGATGCCGAAAGTGTCACACGAGTAAATAGTAATTATGACAATTTGTGCAGTTAAATTTTGTTGCAGCACTCCGGAAAAACTAAACAAGATCACTTTTCACAGGTAAGCTTTTAATATTTCACAGTATTTTGTAATCAATTCAGCTAAAATTGGAACATTTTCTAGGACGTACCGATGCTGTTATAGAGGACCAATCAGCGCCACAATACCAAAGAATTCAGACGTACGTAGAAGGACAGCTCTTATGAGCACTTTGAGGACCAACTCTGCGATGTAAACGTCCGCTTCACGGCATGGCGAGAGGGACACCGCGATGTCCCCAGCATATGAGCCTAGCCGAGAACGATTGAGTGCGAACTGGGGACTTGTCCCCAATAAAGTCGGCACAAAAAACCCTTAAGAATTGTGCTTCTATATACGTCTGAATTCTTTGACAATACTTCCTGACTCCTGTGTAAGAGCTCATTTAAGTTGGCCCCCAGAATTTTTTTTTCGCTCGCATTGAATTCGGGGTAACCCGGTTCCCTTTCCTAATTTAGAACTCAGAAGAGAACTCGGAAAGGAATATTATTTTAATACGCTATGTAAAATTCTGGGTATTAGACACAGATTTTAGGGGCTGGAGGAAGATTAAAAAAAAATTAGGACAGGTATTTTTCGTTGGTAACAAAGAGCCTGTGTACAGATTTGAAAGCTGAAACTGCGAAACTTGAAAAATGCGAAAAATCCCATATAAGATTTCACCCCCTCTTTTAAGGGGTTGCGCGCAGATTTTCAGAAATATAGATGGCACGATTTTTTTGTTAGTCACAAATAGTTCGCATACCAATTTTTAGCTTTCTACCTAAAAAATTGCGGAATGCTCTATACAAATTTCCTTCCCCCAATTAAGGGACGTGGGGGGTTAGAAAAAGACAAAAAGTAGCCTATGTCACTCTCCATCCCTTCAACTATCTTTACTTAAAAAATCACAGTCAATTCGTCGCTCCGCATTCGCTCCGTTTTGCCATGAAAGACTTAAAAAAAAACTGGTTGTCTATAAAGTCGGTTTACGGACGGTAGCACGGAGTATAGATATAAGGAGTACGATCGTGTTGAGTACGAATTACGAAACATGTTGTTATTATTTATATGTATATTAGTATGTTGTTATTTAGATGTATTTACAAAAATTGTAAAACTATATTTTAAAAAGAGCAATTCTACAGAGTTTCTTGCTAGATTCTTCTCTGAGGAAAACTGCTAGAGTCCTCGCCACTTTAGAAGTCCGATAGACGCGGCGCTGCGGTCTCATAACTCAATGTTGCCAATTTCTAGTGTAATGATTTTCCACCAAGTCTAGTACAATAAAAAAATTAAATAATTATAGGGCCTATGTTCAGTAGTGGATTGATAAAGACTGATGATGATAATAATGACAAAAATAATTATAGCAACAAAAAAAAAACCTTCCTGCCAGGTTTTAGTAAAATATATATTTTTTTTAAATATTTCGTTTGATTTTTTACGTATAACCGATTAGTAGAATACATCTAAAACAAGCTTCTTCGGTTGTGTTCGACTTTTGGCAGGGGTGACGATTTTCTCAGAAGTAATTGCTGCCATTGTTACTTCTTTTGTTATTCGACCTTTTTTACAGAAACTCCAAAAAATATAATTCATCTAGCAAGGTTTTAATTCTTTTACCTTTGTATTTATATTCATATAAAATATCATAAGATAAATGTAGGTATAGAGTTAATGATAATATGTTAACCATAAATTAGGCAAAAATGAGTGACTCTGGCATCTCTAAAATTTACCTGTCATGACTGTGACATTTATAAACATATTATTTAACGGGGTTAATTGTTGTTTATTTTTACTTTCTAATTCACAAAATTATTTCACTTTAACGATCATTATACTGCCTTCACTTTTTACACCTTATTTTATATTATATGCTCCATATTTTACGTAAAACAATTTAAGGACGCGTTTACGAATCAGACGAAATTATGCTGTTTTTCTGTACCGTTTGTAACAAAAGTACACAAAATTATATATAAAAATTATTTATTTCATATAGAATGGTTCTTTATCTACAAGGGAAACGCATATTTTTTTGATAAATGTTGCTTTTTTATATAGTAATCAACGTTCTTCCATTACCATTTTCCATGAAACGAACGAAATCGATTAGAATTACGGTACCCTTTTGGTCTAATATCCATATTTATTAAGGTTTTTAAAAAATAGTAGGAGCAGGGAAATATGTTCAATTTTAAGTAAAGGACAAGAAAATAACCCAAAAATGCTAAAAATAGTCTTAAAAAAAATAAAGAAGATAACTAATTTTTTTACCAATTTTGCTACCAAAGATGAATGTTATTCCATTGCATTAAGGTTTATTTTATCGTTGTCTCTGTCTTGATTTCTTTTACATTTTTGAAATGAGAACTCAGTCCGCGCTCGGCCGCGGTTCTGGGTGGACACTGCGTCGCCTGTCAGCAGCAATTCGACTCAAAAAACATCGCGATTTATTATTGATATTGGATACTTTGGATTGGATTTGATACTTTACAATATTTTTTTTTACTACAATATATTTTTATGGAATTGGTTTATTTCATATACATAGGTAGACGAAATGTTGGTTGGTCATTATAACCAGGTGGGAAGACGTTCTCTCTCGACGTTTGCTCACTTATCATCATCATCATCATCATCATCATCATCATAATCATCATCATCATCATCATCGTCAGCCTAAATCAGTCCACTGCCGAACATAGGCCTCCCTCAATGATCGCCAAGACGACCGATCCCGTGCTATGCTGAGGCAGCAGTGCTGTCGATGCGACTTCATCATCAACAGCCTAAATCCGTCCACTGCCGAACATAGGCCTCCCTCACTGAACGTCAAGACGACCGATCCCGTGCTACTCTAATGAGGCAGCAGTGCTGCCGATGCGACTTCATCAGCCTAAATCCGTCCACTGCCGAACATAGGCCTCCCTCAATGAACGTCAAGACGACCGATCCCGTGCTACTCTAATGAGGCAGCAGTGCTGCCGATGCGACTTCATCAGCCTAAATCCGTCCACTGCCGAACATAGGCCTCCCTCAATGAACGTCAAGACGACCGATCGCGTGCTACTCTAATGAGGCAGCAGTGCTGCCGATGCGACTTCATCATCATCAGCCTAAATCCGTCCATTGCCGAACATAGGCCTCCCTCAATGAACGTCAAGACGACCGATCCCGTGATGATCTAATGAGGCAGCAGTGCTGCCGATGCGACTTCATCATCATCAGCCTAAATCCGTCCACTGCCGAACATAGGCCTCCCTCAATGAACGTCAAGACGACCGATCCCGTGCTACTCTAATGAGGCAGCAGTGCTGCCGATGCGACTTCATCATCATCAGCCTAAATCCGTCCACTACCGAAAATGGGCCTCCCTCAATGAACAACTAGACGACCGATCATTTGCCACTCGCAAACAAATAGATGTCACCATCATTATCATCATTAAACTTCATCCATCCACTGCTGAAAATAGGTATCATCTGCGATCGCCAATGCACCTGCTCAGCGTGGCAATTATAACCCCCCCCCCTCCTCTCAAAGTGAATTACAGATATCATATTTTAATATATATATATATATATATATATATATATATATATATATATATATATATATATACTAATTCTAACTAAAAAGATAAATAGTAAAAACTAACAGAAATAAAATATAAATAATCTAAATAACAAATATTTGTAAAGTATCAAATCCGTTTACTTGACTACTATTCCCGCACGCAAGCGTGCGTATTGTGCGGGTGCGCTTGTATGCGTGACTTTTTCAATGTAGTTGTTCAATTCTGTACCTATCAAGTTTGTAAACGCGTCCTTAAAATATCACAACTTCTTACTCCAGACAGATGTCAAGATGTCAATCTTGTCAAATTTAGTTCAGGCATTAGTCGCAGGACTTCAAAAGTGGCGAGGACTATACTTTGCGAATCTAGCATTAGCTTATAAAAAAAAATTGACATGTTTCAAGTGCTATGTAATTTGCCTACGAAATAAATATTATTTGATTTGATTTGAAAAAAAAACGTAATGTTGATGGAATGGTCGCAATTTAGATGACAGAAGTTTTGCACGCCTTATATAATAAGTACTCGTTTAAATCTTGACGCGGGAAGTATTTTAGCGCTGATTGGTCCGGTACTATAACATCGGTACCCAACCGAGACAACGGCAGTAAAAAGAACTAAGATCTGGGTTTACTAATGTGTATGTGATTTGTGAATACCTACTACAGAAATGCCCATACCGTTCGGACTTCTTATATCATAGACAGCGCTTGCGGTGGGCGTACAAGGCGTGCACCGCAAGGGGGCGGCAAATCGAGCGACTCATCACGTAATATTCGACATCATTGTCATAAAACCCACCCCACCTACAGAATAAGAAATTTCATCGCATAGAAAAAGAAACCCGACTGGCGGACGTTGAAGGCGCTACTAATTTTGAGGCTTTACATTATAGCAGTCGGGAGTCGATAGTTTTTAACCCTAGGGTCGCCGGCCGGCCATTATCTGAAATCGCGTCAGCTTAAAATTTAACAAGTCGAAAAACTTTGAACTGATGGCGTATAACTGACACCAGAAGTCGGTCGCCACTCGCCAGGCCGTATGCTAGTTTGTGTTCGTTTGCCCTTGAGGCCATAGACTGTCCGGCTGAGATCTGTCGGCGCAGATCAGAATCGTTGAGCGGCCACACACTTTATAAAAATATAAATAAAATAAGGAATGCCAAACGTCGACTATCGGTGGGTTGGCCGCCCGCCCCCTCTTGGTGGCGCCCTAAACTCGATATAAGTATCCATTAGTTGCTGATCAATTAACTATTTCTGCTGCCATACGTCGAATTGATGAGAGGATTATAGAGAGAAGCCGCTTTTATGTCCATTCTGATTCCGGGAGGTCAAACAAGACCAATCCAACTGCAGCGAAGAGTGCGACAGGGGGATGTTCTTTCCCCGAAACTGTTCACGAATGCTTTGGAGGACGTCTTCAAGACTTTAAACTAGGCAGAATGTGGCATAAACATTAACGGCGAGTATCTCTCACAACTTCGTTTCGCCGACGATATCGTTATATTGGCCGAGTCGCTGGAGGGTTTGCAGGAGATGCTGCACAATCTAAACGAATCCTCCCGACGTATGGGTCTTAGGATGAACTTGGACAAGACGAAAGTCATGTTCAACGAACACTTTCTCCCTAGGCCGGTTAACGTCGATGGCATAACTCTCGAAGTCGTGCAAGAGTATGTCTACCTTGAGCATACCTTACAGCTAGGTCGACATAACTTCGAGAGGAAAGCCGATAATTAGGATTCAATTAGGATGGGCAGCATTTAAGCTTCGCCATATTCTCACGTCGTCTATACCGCAGTTATCGTTATCGTTTGAAGACGAAAGTCTTTAACCAATACGTTCTGCACGAGATGACCTACGGGGCCGAAACGTGGCCTCTTAATTTACGACTGGTCCGTAAGTTTGGCGTACGTAAGTAAAGTAAGCCGCCGTCATTTGCAACGTGCTATAGAGCGTGCTATGCTGGATGTTTCTTTGGCAGATAGGATTCGAAACGAACTAAAGCTACCTCGTATCTACTAGATATCTAGTATATCGACTCTATATAATACTAGATATCACGCGAAGAATATGCATGTTGAAGTGGCAATGGGCTGGTCATACGCTCAGAAGAACGGATGGTCGATAGGCTTAAACTAAAGCCTCCTGTCGGTAAATATAATTGGGAAAAGGCTAGGCAGATGATGATGTTTAATAAATAAACGCCATGAACATAAAAAGATATCGAAATCACACCTACTACTAACTATTGCTTTATGAATTTTCACACATAATTCAAAATGTTATCATGTCATGTTATCTTTAGTTAAATATTAATATGAAATTTACCGCTACGTCCACATTCCTAACCAAATTTTCGTAACTGGTTACGAAAAAGGAATTTTTTTCCCTGTTTCGTAACCAGTTATGAAACAAGACTTTTTTTTCCAATTTCATAACCAGAGCCTCTTAGTCATGTATGGCCTCCTGGTACTTTTTCCTGGAACAATGATTTGTGATTGTGAATACATCTTTTAAAACGTGGATTTATTTAACTATAGTTAATTCTAAGGCCTCGCCCTCGAATTTAGCGGGCAGCGGAGCGACGGCGGTGGCTGCGCGGGCAACGTAGACCCGCGCCGCTGTTTTCAAGAACTGGTCTATTTGATTTCTACGCAAAGATCCTGCCGCTCCCGCGCTGTCACCGCTTTTTTTTCGAAAGGTCTAGACCAGTATTTCCCAAACTATTTTGCTTTATGGATCACTTTCAAACTTTTCCTGCATCAGGTGGACCCCTTGCTAACCTTTTTTTTTTGCTCGTTTAAAGATTATAATAGCAATTATAATAGTAAAATTCTTCTTGGTTGAATGGCTCATTGGTTCTTCACTATGGAAACCAAATTAATTTTGACTTTGACGGCTTACGATTGTGGACCCCCATTTTTTGTCACGCTCATCGTGGACCCCCTTCGAGTCTTCCGTGGAAGACGTTGGTCTTCCACTTTGGGAATCACTGGTCTAGACTTTTAGGTCCCGCATGCCCCGCATTCGGAAAAAAGTAGCAGATACAACAGTAAGGCCTCTGCCTCGAATTTAGCGCGCAGCTGGGCGGCGGCGGTGGCAACACTGGTTTCGAAAAAAAAGCGGTGTCAGCGCGGGAGCGGCAGGATCTTTGCGTAGAAATCAAATAGACCAGTTCTTGAAAACAGCGGAGCGGCAGCGGCGCGGGTCTACGTTGCCCGCGCAGCCACCGCCGTCGCCCCGCTGCCCGCTAAATTCGAGGGCGAGGCCTTAGAGTTAACTATAATAAATAAGTCCACGTTTTAAAAGATGTATTCACAATACAAATCATTGTTCCAGGAAAAAGTACCAGGCCATACATGACTAAGAGGCTCTGGTTATGAAAATGGAAAAAAAGTCTTGTTTCATAACTGGTTACGAAACAGGGAAAGAATTTCCTTTTTCGTAACCAGTTACGAAAATTTGGTTACGAATGTGGACGTAGCGAAATTTTCTAGCAAATAATCAGCAGGTGTGTACTTCAAGTTTGAATGCTAGAAAAGAATTCATTGACAATAATCAAAGAAAAAAGTGATAATACTTCCACCAAACCAATTTTGTTAGTTATGCAAATAGAAAGGAAGTTCTTAAATAAAGTAATAATCAGGGATATGATTTGATTGCTTCAAGTAGCTATATTGCTTGGTAACATTATACTTAGATTAAATATTGAAAACTAGATTTAGAAACAAAAAAATATATTTTATAAATATAGATTTTATGAAACTTATTTAAACACAGAAACAATCATATTTAAAGAAATACTATAAAACATGACTTCATTCTGACATTTCTTTCATTTTAATTCGATATATTTTAAAATTTTTAGTTATTTATGTTAGATTCACAATTTTCATTTTTTAACTGCTCTCTAATATCCCTGTTGGATTGAAGGAGTTCTTTCAATCGTTTATGAATATCATCATTCTTTTGTTCTAACATGTCTAATGCTGTGTTGAGGTCATCTAACTTTGAATCCAACACATCATATTCTGTAATGAAAAAGATAACATTATATATACATACCATAAACATTTTCACATACCTTTTCATATTCCTTATTCCTTTATTATTTATTTATACCAATTTATAATAAAAATTTGTTTTGTATATGTTGCTATGATCTGTGGGAATGGTTGTGGGCTGTGGGCATGTTCACATTGTAGGTGTTTTTATTGAAAAGCAAATACAAATACATACAAGATACACAGTAGGTGTTTAATGCCCTTATATTTTGTAAAAGAAACCAATGCCAAGATGTGAGATAGTTAATCAATAATTCAAATTGATTGTAACCAACAATTTATAAATGCAAACGTCCATAATTTGTAATAAAATGAAAAACGAAAAACAATGCCATCTTACTTATATTAAAAACTAGCTGTTACCCGCAGCTTCGCCCGCGTGAACTTAGGTTTACAAATTTATTATGTTTGATGACGATCATTTTCCATTTCAATAATGACTAAGTTTTTGTATTAAAATGGATATATGTTATCTTGAACATAAACACATATTATATTCCTATATAGACTTTCTGCATGATATTTACTATTTAGGATACTATTACATATTATTCGCATCCACTGCCCTCTCAAATCACGGCAACACGATTTATTTTCTTGCGTATTATTTTGATATTGCCATATCTTCTAAAGTATTCATTTAATTTGCATGATGTAAAGGGTAAAAATAATCTTCATTATGTGCTCCAGCTAATTAACTGATTTAAAATGATAAGGATTCATACCGTATTTTTGTAAATAACTTTCAAATTATCGCGTTATAATTGTTCATTTTTTAAAGTATTAAGTAGATATAGTATGATATCCCTAAGAGATGGATATATGCAATCGCGGACTTTTTTGTAGACCTATTTAAGACACACAATTCCACCATACATTATTTTGATATATCTCAAAGGGTTTAGGCAGCGTTTTCGTTGGAAACTCCCAGACGGCCAATTTTTGTCCGACACCTTCAACAATTATTGTTATATCTTAGCCAATGTATATAGAAACTTAATAAATTATGTACATAAACCTTCCTCTTGAATTGTCCTATCCATTAAAGAAAACCGCATCAAAATCCGTTGCGTAGTTATAAAGATTTAAGCGTACAAAGGGATATAGGGACAGAAAAAGCGACTTTGTTTTATAATATGTAGTGATGTGAAAGTTTGTAAGTATGAATGGTTCTTACTCTTTTACGTAAAAACTACTGAATGGATTTTAATGAAACTTTACAATAATGTAGCTCTTATATCAAAATAACACATAGGGAAGTACGCGCGTTAAAGATATAAAAAAAATCCGTTTCACCTTCACGAACATTCTCTTCGTTATTTTCATCCAAGTCGATTTCGTTTGAAGATTGTTTGTCATTTGGTTTGTTATCGTCCTTTTCGGTCATTTTATATTATTATTTTCCGTGTATTTATTTGTTAAAATCGTAATTAATTATGAACTTCTAACAGATGTTATTATTTCCGACAGTTAATTGGAAAAAATAAACGTTCCTTACTTCTCTGTTTACACTATATATTTTATCATCTTAAAGTGAAGCTGAAAACAGACATAGACATTAATAGAATTTAGTCAAGTGACAAATGTCAAGTTTGTTATTTTAAAGCATAGATTACGGAGTTTAGATATAAAGCGGCATCCTCACGCTTGGCAAGTCTCGGCAAACTCTCACAAATTCAAACGTGTGGATACAGAGTTTGTCTGAGCTTGCCTCGATTTTCAAGGGTTTGGCTGATCCAACGGGTCTCGGTTTTGTGCACAATTCAAAGGGAATTTGCCGCAAGCGCTTGCGACGTGTCTACATGTTTATGCCTTGTAGAGGTTGGGAGGTTGCGACTTGCGGCAAGTCTCAAACTTTTGGATCCGGTATTAGATTTTAAATTATTTTTTTTTACCCCTCCAAAATTTATAATGCCGTTCATTTAATTACTTCCCAAAAAAAAATCGGCATTTAAATAATTTGGTTGGCATACAAAGATTTTGTACGCAATAAAATAAAGCTGGTAGCAATTCTTGTTCCGCAAATAATTTTGATAATGGTCGAAAATTAAATCATAAATAAGCAGCTTACAATATTATGACCTCGCATAATAAACATTCATCGGGCAAAATAATTTCTTGAGCGGCACATTTCTTTGCATTACATTTTATGTCCTGTGTTCACACCGGTGTAGGTTTGCGCTATTTACCGCTAGATGGTGTTGTAAGTATGTTATTGAACAAAATTATAAAAATTGAAGAAGAAATTAATAAACTATATTATCATTCTTAATAAAAGACTAGTGAATTAATTCAGGTCATGACGTCGTCAAATCCTGTGTTCAGCAGTGGTCCGTCCACTAAAGGCTGATAATATGATGATGAAATTTTATTCTTCAAGATTTTATTTTGTTTCAGTTTCGTAGATATATGTAGATAGTAGATAGATTATGCAGGTATTAAAAATTGTAGGTGGTGTGTAAAATAAACAAGCAGTTCAAAAACTTGCAATATTCAATTCAATTATTACCTACAAAAATCAAATCAAATTAAAACATTCAATACGCAAGAATGGATCCACAATTTTAAACTTACTTGTAACAAGACGTACAGCTCTACGGTTAACACTGTCCGCGCGCGCTCAAGCTGTACGCTGTCGTTCGTAAGTTCAAATCCTCTTTATACCATTATCTATGAATTTCTTCTTTTGTTTGTTTATACATTTTTAAATAATATTTTTTGATATTACAATAATTATAAATACGATTTACAAACTAAAATTTTGTATAAAAATTGAATAAGAAATTAATAAATTATATTATCATTCTTATTAAAGGACCAGGGAATTAATTCAAATCATGACGTCATCAAATCCTGTGGACTGCGCTATAACGCAGAATTTAATGAAAAAGAAAGTTGCTTGAAGTTATATTCATGCTACTTATATAAGCAGCACAAGATTATTTTTTTTGCTTACCCTGCGAGTGCTTACCAAAATTTTATTAAACAGGAGCAGCACATTGCCCCTCTTTTAATTAATATGCCTTACAAAAATAATTACAGCCATAAAAAATGACAAAAATTGCTGCTTGATTTTAAAATGTTTGCTGATCATAAGTTGCCGCTCAATTAGCAATTTCTGCTACCAAATTATATTTTTCTGCTCACAAAAACACGAATATTATGCTAGTCGTTTAAATAACACCCATAAAAAATATTCATAAAAGTTAGCAATAACCTCATTAATGTAAATAAAGTGGTATACAAAACAATTGGTTAAAAGCTATTTACGATTATTTTAGGTTATTTGGATTCTGGTTATTTCATTAACATTTTTTTATTTTGAGTAATTTTTTAAAATGAGTTCTAAAGCAATTTTGCATCATCTTACCCAAATGATAGAGATGGTGATTTATTAAATACTCTAAGCTTAATCATCAAGATCAAAAAAGTAGAAAATTATCTCAATACAGTAAAAACTTGCATGGATGCTGAATTTAAAGAAAATTTTCAATTATTGCATATCATCTGATAAGTAGGTATTTTTAGAATTCATTTTTTGATTTTTAAGTATTTATATCGCACACTCAGAATGATAGTGACATTATCCAAAAATCGTCATTTTACGTAATAATCGTTTTAAGTTTTTAAATTTGAGATGATTGCAAACTTTTTCTAAGAAGGGTTTCTGAATGCGGTTTTCAGGAAAATCAATGTACATACTTATAATTTTAATGACACTATGGTATTTTGTAATCTATTTTGATAAAGAGTGGACTATTTTTGAAAATTTCGTTTTGTGTCACTATTACTTTAACTTTCACTGTATGTTTTAACAATAATTTTAACTAAGAAAAACATTTTAATATTTTAAAATCTGTTAAATCATTTAAAATATACAACATATAATATAAATAAAAAGGAAAATCATAGAAATATAGGATTATAAAAATGTTATGTTGGTTTGTGTACGCTTCACAAACTCAAAAAAGTGCTGAACCTATTCAGCTGAAATTTTGGCATGATAATATATAAAACGCATCAAGGATGGATGATGATTGCGTCAGTCACATATCCACGACTGCGAAAAGATTTTTTTAACGATCAACTGCTACCGCGCCATCTGCCGAAAACGAGAGAAAACACTCGCTGACAACCGCAACAATAATGACGCAGTTAACTTAGAAACAGTATTAATTCGTTCCCAGCACAATTATCTAAATTAAATATTCAATTAAAACAAGGAACTTTTGTGTGATCCTGTCGTGATCGAACTGCGCCTTTCACCAAATCGTAAGTACTTTCTTATTTATATGAAAGATGGATAGTGAAAATATTACTTAAATAGTTAATCAATATTAAAACATATTTACTATTTATAAATTGAGTATTATTAATTTTCAATGCTATCTATTCTGTGTCTCATTGTTGTTGAGCTGCAGCTATGAGAATCACGACGGATAGGAAAATATGAGAGCGGTGAGATCTAAAAGAAGTTATAATCTCATTCCTTTCTTCTGTTTTAGTGAAAACCGAAATAATGCCTCGCAGAAAGTCAAATTTAGGCCATCGTACTCGCCACACGGAAGGATCAAGAAGATGGCTTTCGAATATGATTGAGTAGGAGCGAGCATCCATATGAGGCAGGAACAGACTAAACACCAACCGGATACGTAACATGGACCCAGCAGGAAGACGACCAGGCTTGAGGATACAGGATTGCGAACACGTCAGTCGCGTTCTGCAGCAACAAATTTGGTTCGTTGTGAACAAAATGAACGCGAAAGGGTGAGGATAGCTGAAATACGAGCACAAAGAGCAGTTGATATGCATCTGGAATACAATCGCCGTCCGTTCCGCTTGCATTCCAGCTGTTGATAATAGTTCAGTCATGTCTGTAGCTAATGCCAGGCTCTAAAGTTTTATAATGAAATAAAAGGGGTATGTTGCGTTTGCGGAAAATCAATTTGCATCAACTTGATGCACCACCAGGGCCATTGAAAACTTTACTTGCTGGATTATTATCAAAAACATGGTACATGGAACATGTATCCAAATTTACCAAGCATGGTAGATGGGAAATGCTCTATGCAATATCTTCGAGTATTCACAGCTAATACAGTTACAGGCGACGATGGATATCCTCAGTATAGAAGACGAGCTACTGAATATGTTGGAAATTTGGCAACTTTACACGTAAAAAATGGTAATATTGATGTAGACAAGCGTTGGGTCGTTCCATATTCTCCTTAGATGTCAAAAACATATAAAGCCCACATTAACATAGAATATTGCAATTCCATCAAATCAGTTAATACATTATATTAATAAAGGCAGCGATATGACAGTGTTTGTGTGCAATCTGATAATAGTGACAATGCAGTTCGAGATATTAATGAAATTGCTCAATACCAGGCTGGAAGATACATAAGCAGCAATGAGGCTGCATGACGATATTTTTTTCATTTCCCATGCAAGAACGCAATCCAGCTGTGGTTCGTTTTGCAGTACATTTAGAAAATGGACAGCGTGCTTATTTCACAGATGCAAATGTGCAAGAAAAATCCCATAATCAACCTGGTGGAAGACGCTTTCGCCAGAACTCTGATGTATTCAGACGTTCCCTCTTATTACACGTGGAATGTAACTAAAAAAGTATTCGTACGACAAAGAAGAGGGGAGCCAGTCGACGGTCAACTTGGTATTTTCAAAGAATATACAATCGGAAGACTGTATAAAGTGTATCCCAATCAAGATAAATATTTTTCCTTCACATGTCATTAGTAATTGTGCTTGGTCCTAGATCTTTTCATCAATTAAAATAGGTGAGGGCGTCACACATGCCACTTTCCACGCTGCATGTCAAGCTGGAAGATGAGCTTTAAAGAAGAATCATTTCTAGTTGTTTCGCAGGAAGACATAGGAATACGGTGTTTGACAACATTCAAAATACTCTATGAAATGTGGAAATCCTGCGAGATAATAGTCTAAAGAAAACCATTTTTTTTGAACAAAATAATGCATAAATTTTGCATAATTCGCAAAATAAAAATGATATTTTTTTAAATTTTTGATCTGAATCAAAACGCCCTGTGATTGGTGGTAACACTCGTGACGTCACACGCAAGTAAACAATATTTTGTACTACTGATTGTCGTTCGAGTTTAATGTGTTTTGGTTATTATTTTTACTTCTGAGCTATTTTTAAACAACTTTTGGACATTTTTTATAACTAGTCATTAATAGTGGTAAGTATATATAATCACAAAATGGAAGGAAATTTTGTGCAAGCGATGATGCGATAACAGCAACCTTGAACCTACATAATATGATAGACTCTTTTATGGTTGCCAATGATAATATAATATCATTGATGGTTGCACTTTTCTTTAAGAATAACGCTGATTATTATTCAGCTGAAGCTTAGGGGTGTTTGTTACGTTTTCACGCGAAAACTACTCAACCGATCATCATGAAACTTTGTGCACATAATCTCGGAGGTACTATAGCGAAGTATATAACGATTTACAATACATTTAAAAGATTATGAGGGAATATTTTATGCAAACTATTATTTTTAACAGCAAGTAGTTATAGTAAATAAATATAAATTTAAGAATGATTAGTGTACTTACCTAATAATTTAATTTAAATAATTCACGTTATTTTAAACCTATAATATTAATATAATATAATATATAATATATTTCTTGAGAATTATATATAAGTAATATGTAATCTATATCTATATTAATATTATAAAGAGGAAAGATTTGTACCTATTTTTGTATGTTTGTAATTTGTATGTTTGTAATGAATAGTCTCAAAAAGTACTGGACCGATTTCAAAAATTCTTTCACCATTCGGAAGCTACATTATCCACTAGTAGCATAGGCTAAATTTTATTCTGATAAAAATAGGGTTCCGTAAGATATTTTGGTTTTTCGGACACAAGGTGTAAAAAATGTTATTTCGCGTACTAAGATCCCGTTGTAAATCTTAGTTAACGCATTCGAAGCTGCGGGCAACAGATGATTCTATAGAATCATATATAATATATTTTTTTTTCCAGGTACTCACAATAGTGATCTTCCCACATAAAAACATTTGTATGCATCGAAATACTGTTTGGCTCTCTTCGCGCCAATCGTAACACCAATTTACGTTTTTTGGGATTCGTAGGAACAGAAACAAATAATTTTTCCGGAGTTTTTATAGACGTATTTGTACATTGTGGTACTACACACCATTTTTAAGCCATTTCTTCCAATAAATACTGAAATTTGAAAAAAAAAAGCCTTCAGAAGTATACAAGATGGATTGGTTTACTAGTGTGTGACGTCACATGCGTCACGTGACCGGAGCCATTGCAAAGACGTCGTTTTTGCCGCGATGTTTATAATTTAAATTTTAACATCGTTTTTTATCCTATATACTGTAAATTTCACAGAAAAAATATTACTGTACGTTTATTATATACTAAAAGAATCATTTAAAACGATTTCCAGAATTAGTCAAATACCGTATTATGACATTTTCAAAGTAATTTTTTGTAGACGGCGGTTACTTGCAGTCAAACGGTGTTATTTATTTAATGGTATATTTTCTTTTTCAGGCTGTTGCAGCGGGGAAGTTGATCTATTAGTTTCTTCAATAATTTTCTTAAATTTTAATGTTCTTGGATTTGGTAGTTGCATGTTGCTGAAACAGTATTAGAGCATTAAAACGAGTAAAAGCAATCATTAGGAAGCAAATAAATATAAAATCAAGGGAAATAATTAATTAATTATGCATTTATTATTTAACCCATTAAAAAATTCAAAATTAATCTGTTTAATTTATAAAGATTATTTTTTAATTAATGCCATTTTGTCGGTTTTTCAACGCATTTGATTTCGTAATTTTTATATGAATTAGTGTTTCTTTTTGAGTAAAGACAGTTTAACGTTTTAGGTTATGATACAAGTTAGTATAAACATTGCTAAAACTGTTTTTATACTAATTTGTACCATAATATAAAACGTAAAACCGACTTTACGCAAAAGGAAACACTATTGCAATTATAAATTATAAAAAATTACATGTTATACTTTAGCGCTTAAAAACCACTAACAAAAAATGACTTTATAAATTTACAACTGAAGCAATTGATTTATGCATGGTAAACACATAACGACTTTGTTTCATAACTTCGTATTGTAACTTAAATTTTAACTGACACTTTGCAAATTAAGACACTATTGCATTAATTATTCAAAATGATTACATACAGCTAGGAACAGTTTAATTGACACTATTAAAAAAAATGACTTTATAAAGTTACTACAGAAGTAAAGTCTACGACTTTTGTTAAATACACAACGGCATTATAAGGTTAGTGTCGTTTTGAATTACACAATCTAACCAAAATTTAATCGCATAAAGTCCTTATATGCAAAATGTCATTATTACTATTACTGAATATTGCTTTAGGGCCTGTTTCACAATCTCCCTTTAAGTTCCCTATAGGCTATTGGCAACATATTTGACAGATGTTTGACAGATACTCCATACTCTATCTGTCAAACATCTGTCAAATATGTTGCCAATAGCCTATAGGGAACTTAAAGGGAGATTGTGAAACAGGCCCTTAATGTATACATCGTTGATGCAATATCGTCACTTTTTGGATAAATACACAATATCATTAACAAAATATGCAAACTTACCGGTTAAATTCAGTGCAGAACGCCACTATCCTAAAAATGACACTATGTTTCGCAGAGCTAGTAGCTAATCATCCGCCGTCCTTGTCATTACTGAGAAAATGCCACTGTTCCTGTTACGCGTGCGCGTCGGCACTTACTATGTCAAAACGTCACTGCGCCACCTAGTGATTTCTAATCGAACTACGTTCATGCGGGTTTTTGCATTTAGTAGTTCAAATAATAATAAAATAGATGGTGATGATATCAAAAAATTGATAGATTTTGTATAATGACGTTATCGTTCTCAGTGTGCGATATTATATAATATACTAGCAGCGCCCCGCGGTTTCAGCCGTATACTTCCTATTTCCATAGGAGTACAGGCATAAATTATAACCTATGTGTCGTTCTAATGTATAAGCTTTATTATTGTAAAGTTTCATTAGAATCCATTCTTTTCATTAGTAATTTTTACGTGAAAGAGTAACAAACATCCATACTTACAAACTTTTACGTTTATAATGTTAGTAAGATTACTGAAACCTTTTTTTGTAGATGAATTTGAAACATCGAATTTTATTCCCGAGTATACTTGGGATAAAACCCATTAGCCCTGAACTATATAATATACTAGCAGCGCCCCGCGGTTTTACCCGCATACTTCATATTTCCGTGGGAGTGCAGGCATAAATCATAGCTTATATGTATCGTTTTAGCTATATTATTGTAAAGTTTCAATAGAATCAATTCTTTTCATCAGAGTTTTTATGAGAAAGAGTAATAAACATCCATACTTACAAACTTTCACGTTTTTAATATTAGTAAGATTACCAAAACCCTTCTTTGAAGATAAACTTGAAACATTATATTAATATTTTTGTGCACGTACGCGTATATTATTTAACAATAAATAATATTATTAACGATAGTATTTAAATAAAACATTTCGATAAATGAACAACTTAAAGAAAAAACACTTGTTAATTTTCTGTCACAGTTGGCCAATTGCACGCATTTCGCGAAAGCACTACTTTTAAGAGAGCTCAAAAATGCGATGCGATGCTGTAATTGGAACACCAACTTTGAGCATTGTGCCGCACAATGCGCGTTTGTGCTGTAATTGGAAAACGCCCACTATAGTGAACTCCTTAGTCCATAGAGTATAATATATTATATAGTTACCTCAGATTAAATACCTAGGTATTTAATCTGAGATAGTTACCTTAGGGCCGTATTGAGAGACGTGACTTGAGCGCTGATCGGCGCTTGATACTAGATTTTGGTACCGCCAAAACTTGTATCAAGCACCGATCAGCGCTCAAGTCACGTTTTAGAATACGGACCTTAGTAGTCTTGGGCATAATAGTTCACAACTGAGATCGCTCAGTTTAGTTCGCCGCTCCTAAACGAACTAGTTCGTTCTTTTAGTTCGTCAGTTCCTAGACCGAATTAGACCGATTCCATCGTTCGCTCGTTTTAATACGGTTTCTGATGTATGTTACAATATATATTGAATGATTTTCATCTCTAAAAACAGCAAAAACCTATAAATTCATGAATATCTCCAAAAATATTGGCGCAATACAATAACTCTTTATATTTTTCGCCTTTTAATTTTTTTACTAATGAGAAAATAATCAACAATAACGTACACATATAGATAATTCTGTTCCTGAACAGAATAATCTTAGTTCAGTCGATAAGTCGACGTCAATCTCGTTTTTCGGCGCGAACTAACGAACTATGAAAAAGAAGAACTATGAAATGGTGAATGAAGGAACTAGTTCGCCTAGTTCGCCTGTAGGAGCGCTCTTACGAACTAGTTCGTTCACGAACTACACAAGATCCTAGACCTTAGTCTTTACTCTTTGGTATTGCGATTTGCGATTTGCTTGGAGTTTTGCGTACCTACCATGTACATAATATTCTTTCTTGGATTATAATTTATATTTTTAGGTTCGGACTGACATCCATCTCTACGGACTGAGTAAATATAAAAATTGTGAATGATTGGTTTATAAATGTGAATTGATGATCAATATTGTATTAATAAAGCAAGCTAAAGCAAAGAAAAGTGCGCCATAACTCATCAAATTTAAGATACACAATACAGTTGTACAAATTGTTATTTAGTTCTCGGGTAAGTGTCATGGTGATGTTGTTATAATGAATTGGGCATACGAGAGTTTTTTAATGCGGAAATAAGTTTTTGTAGTAAATGATTCATAATATTTTTCTTATACTTAACTGGTTTTAAATATTGTTTTTGCCCTTTTGTTCTGTGGCGAATGTAAACTGAATCTTCATAATAATCGCAGGTCTGTTTATTCCTTGAACAAAGCAATACATTGCTCTTGTATGTACACCTCATCACTTTTTATTTTAAAGAAATTGTCGATCTATTGTTACTAGTAATTTATTTTTTAGGATAGTTCGTATCGTGAATAATTAGATATTCTAGGAAAATGACTTCCGGGCCTTACAATTATTCCTATATTTTTAAATACATTATAATTGGAGATATGGGTGTTGGCAAATCGTGTCTGCTGCATCAATTTACAGAAAAAAAATGTAAGTTATATTTCTAATTATTAATAATTAACTTAATTCCTTTCAGATGAACTAATGTTATTATCTGCCCATTGTGCAGGTTTGTGCTACTTTGAATTTCCATAACCAAATATATTATATTGGTGCTGGTGGCAACTTGCCTTTAAAACCTGCACAATTGGTGCCATGTTGGGCCTCACATACTGGCTACTCTAAATAATAAGAATGTCACTCTTAAAGGCCTTCTGTTTAAAAATTTGGCCTTATTAAAGTATAAAAACATGTCAAATGTTATTTTTAGTTGTTTCTAATTGAAAACTATTTTCTTTCTCCAGTAGAACCTTTGTAAGTCATACATTAAGGGAGACCAAACAATTCGACTTTTAGAGTTTACGACATAGGGAAAATTTAGAGGTGGTTACGACATAAGGTGGTTTTTATTCCACATTAAGAGCTTGTGATTTAATATTTCAGCTTATATTATTAACTCTTTGTGATACGTATTTATAGCATACTACTAGATTATACGTATATCGTTGGGAAATTCTTAAAACTTGCTAACATATTCTTCTTCAAACTATAAAGTTTCAAATAATCAAATTGTAAACGTAAAATAAAACCTTGCTATGTTCAAAATGATGTAAATGAATGATTTTAAATTACCATGGTTATTTTTGTTACTAAAATAATTTCAAATTGAGGAAGCACTCCCAGACAATTTCCTATTGGCCATATTGCTTGCAAGGCACTAAAACTCCTAAAATAATTAGTATAATTCACATAAATTCTCATGGCTGATTTTCAAATAATATGTTTTAAACAATATTTTTAGAAATAAACATAATGGCCAATGATAGGAGACTAGGAGTATTTACGACTTATTTTTAACGATATTGTCTAAAACACAAAATCAGCCATGAGAATTCAGAAAATACTTGATGTCTGGCAGATCTGGGCTCTTAGTTTATAACTTTTTTATTAAAAAAATAATAGTTCTGTCAAAATTCATTTAGTGATTTTCAGTGATTAATTGATTACCAAAAAAGTCATTTTCTACAATATTGCTTAGATAGTACTGCAAGTTCCTTAATTATATAATAAAATCTGAAATATCTTACATTTTATTTAGGTTTTTTAATAATGTTCAATTTCATAAAAATGTATTTCGCCCCTGCTGTCTAAGGGTGCTTTAGCCTTGTCACTAAACCTTCACATTTAGATTGACTGGAGTATATAAACGTTTTACAGTTATGGCAGACTGTCCACATACTATTGGTGTTGAATTTGGAACACGAATAATTGAAGTTGCTGGTCAAAAAATTAAGTTACAAATATGGGATACTGCCGGACAGGAGAGGTTCAGAGCTGTCACTCGATCATACTATAGAGGAGCAGCTGGTGCACTCATGGTATATGACATTACTCGTAGGTAAGTGTTCTTGCTATTTTTAATTTGCTATTTTATTTTTAATGGCAGTTATAACAAAATTGTGCATGGTTAAGTTGTCTTATGAACTCATCTAATTTAATTAAATATCCAAAGAATAAAATTATCAGGTAATATATTATCACGATAGTATACATCATAATATTTACTGAACAGCTAAAATCACATTCTTTGGTACTGAGTACTATAGCGTCCGCAAAGTTCACTAGTGGAACTATAGTCCATTTTTATAGAAGTGACCAAAAGTGTAAACAAATATGGCGTACTTCCGGCCATAGACAAATAGAGTAATAGTGTAGCTTAGTGAAGTGACACAAAGAGCAAATTAATGAATAAAAATAATAAGCCATAGACAGTAATATAATTATAATTAATTTGATATTCTAATATTTCAATGACACTATATTGCTAAAATTATTTCAAAAACTTATAATATATTATTATTAACTCATAATATTTTTTAAGAATTAGTAGAAGTACAAAATTATATAATAATAATAGAAATAAGTTGCTCTTCGACTGGAATAGATAAATAAACTATTATAACTGATTTATTTATGAAAATATTAAAGGAAAATACTAGAATACGTAAAACGCCAATAAGGAACTTATTTATTTTATTTTTTATTAAATGCTCTTCATACTTTCTGATGAATCGGAAGAGTCTCCAGAGACGTGGATATTGAAGCCTGGGGCGTCTGATGCAGCATCTATAATTCCGTCAAGCTGCATCATTTTATCTTCTTCTTTTATTACATGTTCAATACTGTTCCTCCATGACACCGCACTTATTTGAGTTAAACTTTATATTAATTTTATGGGTTTAATTCGCAATAGTAGGGCGGAAGACGTAAGACAATTTTATTATTTTGGGCTGCCATTTCGTCAATATTTTTTTGTCATAATCGTGCTTATTAAATTTTGTTAAGAGTTCAGCTTTTATTTCAGTTTCATGGTAACTTATATTATTTTCTAGCAACCACGCTTGTATGTTTGCTTTCCGCCAACTCATGTTAGGCACTTTGACAGAATGTCTTGAGTGGTACGGTGCATTGTCTAAAAATATTACTGACCCAGGCTCCACTTTATTTAAAACAGTATTAAACCACTTCTCAAAATAATGAGCATCCATTTCACTGTGGTAATCCCCATCATGTTTTTTGGCCTCAAAAATCCACTCTGCTCATTCTAAAAATCCATCTGCGCTGCCGATGTGCGTAATTATTAATCTTTTACCTTCTATCTATTAATAAATTGCATTTATGAAATTTTAAAATATGTGTAAAGAACACGGCCTATTTAATTGTTCATTTTGCTCATTCTCAAATACACAATCACCTATAAAAATATAATGATTAACAATAGACAAAAGAAAGAATAATGTTTTTTAGGAACACGTGCAATTTAAGCCTTTCACAATTTCTATAAGATAAGGAAACAAAAGAGACGCTAGTTATTTTGGATGCTTATATGTAAAATGTCATTATGTGTTCACTATTAATATTTGAATACAATAAGGCGGCCTGGCCTAGAAAAAAAAGTCAACCCTATTATATTATTTGTATTTACTATGGTTAAAAAACCTTGCGCCAGCGGCGCTCTGTCTCCAACATCGAAACCAATTAATGTCTGCTAACATTGTTTTTCGCATCCTTAGTCTCATCCTAAAGTTACAAAAAAAATTCCTGTGAACTATCGTGAACTTTCATGCCAGTGCTATATTTTTATATTATCTGTGACATTGTTAAATGTTTAAGCTGAGATATTTAAAAATATTCATATTATAAGAATATAAAAACTAAACAATTTTATGTAAAAGATTGACCTTATTTTGTTATATTTTGTAAGCATTTTTTGCTCGCAACATTTAAAAAAAATTGAACGACTTAGTAACAAATTGCATTATAGTAACATTGTCTTAAAAACTATCAATAAATTGTAATTAATGGAATTTTAAAATATCTGTACTACAGAACACGGCCTGTTTTATTGTTCATTTTGTTCATTCACTTATACACGATCACCTCTAAAAATGAAATGACCCCATCCCTATTTCTCTTCTAAAAAAAGTAAGATGAAATGTCACATTCAAATTTATTAAATATCTGTGCACGCGATATTCGTATTTTATAAGATTTTAAGTGTTTTAATGCTAGATTGATAGTTGTTTTTAGTGAAATAAGTAGTAAATGGAGTGTTACAAATGTCCGTAAGCTAATTTGTTGTGAAAGTGAGTGATAAAAGCCGAAAAATCGTAAATTACGCATCAACAGGGTTTGTTTACTAGTTTGGTCACTTCTAAAAAAATGGACTATAAACAATCGTACGCGGCAAGTCTAATAGTCTAAACTTGAGCAGCAACGTCGCATTTAATTCCAAGGGCAAGTATGAGAGAGATTCGAAGTAGCATCGTAGCATTTGGGGGTAGACACAATGTTATCGGCACATCAAAAAAATATGCAGTGACTCGAGCGAAGCATCAGTGAACTACGTTATACTCGTCCAGCCGTTCTGGATATGTAAATGCGCACCAACATTTTTTTTGCAATAGGCGTCCAGCACCTATAGCTATCGAATGGAGCTATATCACCTTATTATCTAGATTTCTTTGGTCATAGCTTAATACAAAGGTGATATTATGTGACCATCACTGTATGTAATAATTTTCTATCTAAATAAAAAACAAGCACAGTAAATGCAAAGTGTTTTCCTCTGCATCTTGTTGATTAAGTCAGCGTAGTAAACTCTTAGAAATTATATAATTGAATATATTATTACTTACGTAGATAGTGAAAAAACAACGACTAAACCAGAGAAATTACCTATGTACTTTTTTTTCGAGTACATGTGGAGAAGATTAGTTTTTACAGATATTTTTATATATTTATTTCGTTTTTAGATCCACTTATAATCACTTAAGCAGCTGGCTCACTGATACTCGTAATTTGACAAATCCCAGTACTGTGATATTTTTAATTGGTAATAAGTCCGACTTGGATGGCCAGAGAGATGTAACATATGAAGAAGCTAAACAGTTTGCTGACGAAAATGGATTAATGTTTGTAGAGGCTAGTGCAAAAACGTAAGTAGGTACCAACACTATTGTATACACATTACGTAGTAAATAATGTGCAAAAATTTCTAAATTTCAGTGATGAAACATGATCGTTATTGTGTCGATTTGTAAAAATAATTGGTAAAGGTCTCATTGAATTTTTTTAGGGGACAAAATGTCGAAGAGGCGTTCCTCGAAACCGCGAAGAAAATATATCAGAGCATTCAGGATGGCAGGTTGGATCTGAATGCTGCCGAGTCTGGCGTGCAGCACAAGCCCGCGTCGCCGGGTCGCCCGCTGGCCGCGCCGCCCGCCGCCAAGGACAACTGCGCCTGCTAAGGGTCCCCGCGCACCGCTACCCGCGCCGCGAACACCGGCTAGTGCAACGTCTCTGTGGACCTACCTTTACCTAGCCTCGGCGTGTCGGCCGCCGAGCGCTGGCGGTCGCGCTATATCGACAAATAACTATAGTCAATATATTTTTAAACAGATCTAAGTATGATATGTACTTATATAGTATCAACCCACACGTCTCACTGTTGGGCACGGGTTTCCTCCTCGTAATCAGGTAAGGAGAGTATTGGCCCATAGTTCACCAATGCGCGCTGGCCCAATGCGGGTTTGTAAACTTAACAAACCTTTAAGAGAAATCTCTATCTCACCAGCCATACAGGTTTCCTTACGATGTTTTTCTTCAACAGTCAGCGAGCGACGGTACCGGTGTTGAGGTGGGCTTAGAAATTTAGAAAAACCCATTTAAAGGCATCGCAGGGGGTTAGAATCGAACCGTCGTCGTCAATCAAGGGTCCGAGCCCACGTCCACTAGACCACCGTCGCTCACAGTACCTACAGAGCCTGCACGCCTGATGATGTTAAGTTTGTGAAGGTTTGTGAAGTTAACGAACCCGCATTTTGAAAGCGCATCGGTGAACTGTAGCCCAATACCCTCCTCGCCTGATATCGATATATTGATGTATATAATAATATATTGATAGTATCAACATTTAGTGTAATACAAAGTTTTATCTATTTTAGTGCTGCAACTTATCGACAAATCCTACTGATATTATAAAAGCGAAGGTTTGTATGGATATTACATACTTTTTCACACAGAAACTGCTGAGTGGATTTTCATAAAACTTATAATAGCTTATAGCATTGGAGTAGCGCATAGGGCCATAGGCTATATTTTTTTCCGTACTTTCACGAGGATGGGAAGTACGCGGCTGAAACCACGGGGCGCTGTTAGTTTTATTGTATAGATCAAACTATTAAAGTGATTTCACACGCATTTCAAAATGTATTATGGATACGATTGTTTTTTAGCTCAGATATATGCAGTGGCGTAACTATACCGTTCGTGGCCCGTGGCAAATTCATGGCATGCTAGGAAAGACACATTTTTTTTTACTAAATGTGTAATAATAAATGTTGGGAGTTGGAATTCTCCTCCGACCGGGGGCTCCTTTCAGCTGGGGGCCCGTGGCATTTTGCCGACTTGCCACACTGTAGTTACGCCACTGGATAAATGCACAAATCAGCCTCTGATTTGTCTTCTGCCTAAGCTATAGTAGTTCTCCATACTTGGTTTACAATAATGATATATTTGACAAAGTCAATGCTGACTTCAACTGTAAACTATAAAACGAGATCAGTGCCTAGTGTTCGGTATATCTAAAAGATGTTGTTACGGAGTAAGAAAAATTAATGTTAAAAAAAGAAAAACTTCTACTTTAACACATAATTGTCATTCACTGTTATAAAAAAAATATTATTATATGTATATTAATTAAGCAACAATATCATGTAAGTTTATAGACTTAGAGATATACCCTAAACAGAATAATCACACTATAGAAATCAAGTCCGGGAGCTCATTTGAAGCACATTAATCGGGGGCCGTGCCTCCAAACGCCTTGCCGCTCCTTAGTATTCAATGTCTAAACACGCCGAAGGTGTCGTGAACAAACACCCAATGTGCGCGTGTCGCCGAGCCTAGACAAACTGTAGACAACTGTAGAGCGCTTGTACGGATACTGTCTTTCTATAGTGTAATAATTATTCTAAGATGTTTACATAAGTTAATCATTTATTTTTATCTAGTAGTGTTGCGTTTTTTTTTAAGATGATTATTATGTATACATATTATATATACTTGTTTGATTTTAGGCAATTGTTATAATTATTTTTCACAAACTAGAGAACATTCCACATTAAATCACCACCCCAATATTACAAATAATATTTTGCATAGCATTTTCATGCTAAATTGCTTTTCTTGCTTCTTGGTGAAGGATTTATATTTCTTTGAATAAGTGGCATTTACTTTCTGGCAGTGGTTGAGTATAATATATAAAAATATCCGTTAAACTAATAAATTAAATGAATAAATAAGTTTAGGGAGAGCATGACGATTGACGATCGTGCAGCGAGCAGAGTATCGTTTTCAATTTGCGGGCGTTTTCGATAGTACGTACGTGTTAACAAATATCAACTGTCAGAGAGACAGTCCTATATTTCCCTCCAAAATTATAAGTTAATAATATCGAAACTTTAAAGCTTTATTCGCGCGTGTCTACAACTACCGGTATATTGATATAAGGGAAATTACTTGTAACTACAGGAATGGTGTAAGATTGAATGAGTGCTGTACGCCCGACGCTGACGAAATTAAATCTGCGTCAAATTATAGATCGCTATATGCATTTCTAAAGTTTTGAAGGCGAACGATTTAAAAGTTATAATATGTAGTATTATTATAATGAATTGTAACTTCGACCTCCTTTATATAGGCAATATAGTTTAATGAAGTAAACGTGTGGTTTGTTATTTAATAACTTTTCTGTCTTCAGTAGCTAAAGAGACTGAATTGGCATTCTGATAACTTTGTTAATAAGACATGCAAATTAAGACTTATTATCTCCAAAAATGTATGAATATTTAGTTATTTGTTTCTATATATTTAACATCAGATGTTATTTTAGAAACATTCTCAGGGATGTTTTGTAGTTATAAACATAGGCTACCTGAGCTTATCAACCACACAACAATATAACATTATGCTTTGGCTGCTAAGTATTACTGATTTCACTGAAGATCTGGTCACTTCTTATTTAGGTATATATTATAAAAATAAAAAAGGAGAACATAACACACGTTTTTTAAACTAACACCTTCCTATTATTATCTTGGTAATGACTTGTTTAAAACTGAAACGCAAATAACTGCGGAGGTAGAAATTTAAACCAAATAGGTAGAAATAAGTTTGTAATAAAACCAGCTAAATATTTTATTACTTTTTGTATATTTCTGAAAGTATTTATGTTTCTGATTATGATTAAAGTGGTTATTCTAAGTTTTTTTAATATTTACTCGTAATATGTATTGTGTTACGTTAAAAATATTTTCTCTCTTATATTATGGAAAATAAGTAATTATTTGTTTGTAATAGTTCTAAAAATTACATAGTTCACTATTGTGACAAATATACCTCTTAAATTATGTTCAGATAGAGCGTTCCTTAATGGGATGTTATAGCGTCGACAGTTGAGCTCAACAGTGAAACAAATAGAACTACAATAAGCGGTTACAGCAATCATTGCGTCAGTATAAGTATATAAATAAATAATATTATCTAGTAGTTACACTATGTTACAACATGTGTTACGGATACTTAAAACAGAAAAGAAATTAGAAAATTTATATAAATATTGCTGTGTAAAGTCAATCATATGATTAGTGCTGCGCTGTTCTTGTTGTAAACCGATAACCAATATGTGCTCATCACATAATCCTGGACCATACTAAATCCATATTATATATTGTAGGTCCAGATGTGAAAGTATCATGATTCATGGGTATAAAATGTACATCACCTAATGCCAGTTATTGTCAATATTATGATGGTAACTTAAATATTGTCACAATAAATGTGGTGCATCTATGTTGTAAGACTTGTATGTGCATGGAAAAATTGGACCCACATATCATACTAGTTTACATCCATAATAATTCCTTGTTTTAAGTTATATCCTTTAGAGCTTTTTACACTTCATATTTCTCACAAAGTATAAATATATGTCTATATCTTTAATGAGTTTTAATTGTAGAATTTATTATTTATTAAAAATACCTATAATTAAAATTGCAGACCAAAATGAGTTTTATTTCTTTAATAATTCTTAAGAGTATTTTTTATTAACTGACATATATATTTTAGTGTAATATTATCAAATTACAAGCATATATGGATAAAAACCAAAGGGCAGTGGCAACTGGCGGAATCAAAAGTGATTAGGCTTTTATGACGGTAAGAAGTAAGAAGGTACTAACTAGTATATATTTAGTTGAAGTATGGGCTATGAATTTCATTAGATTTAAAAGTACACTTTCGAAAGTAAAGATTGCGTTGCAAACACTACTTTGACGTGAAGTAAAGTCGCGACTCTGTAGTGAAATGATGTTATTTTATTTTTAAAGGAGGTCCGATGAAATTTTAATGAAAAATGAGACCTGGATATACGAAGCTATATATTTTATATTATAGTACATTTAATGTCAGCATAATAACATTCTAGGAAAATATACAATAGTTTTTTATGAGTGAGGTATCTTACATACTGTTCAAAACATTTTTCCTATTCAGTCTTTTCTGTACACTATATAGGCAATACTATTTCATCCAAAAGGTAAAATGAATAAATACCAACAAGAAAACATTCATTTGTAACAGAAAAACAGCATAGCCTTGGATAGATAAAAAATGATGACTAAGGGCCTGTTTCACAATCTCCCTTTAAGTTCCCTATAGGCTATTGGCAACATATTTGACAGATAGAGTATGGAGTATCTGTCAAACATCTGTCAAATATGTTGCCAATAGTCTATAGGGAACTTAAAGGGAGATTGTGAAACAGGCCCTTATTCAATAATTTATATATGATATAAACGAACTTGTATAAAAAGAAAACAATATGTGAACTTGTATAAATTGAGTTTTTTTTTTTAAATTAGGTGGCAAATACAAGGTTACCCACCTTCGAAGCTCTGACAGTATAACTCGAAATTATTATGTACGAGTCGTATGATTATGAATCTGTAAAAATAGGTATCATGGATTTGAAATTTCTTCACTTCTATATATGCAGTTTCTCTGTAAAATATTTTTTTAATACAGTTGCTCAAAAAGTGGCATATTGCAGGGACGTTTAGCGTTCGGAAAGTGGGCTATTACACACTCGTGCTTTTTCTTTATCTTTTGCGAACTCGTGCGTTTTCTTTCCCAACTGTCAAAATAATATATATTAAAAAGAAAAAAAAAACAACGATGTTTTGACAAATATTTTTAAAAAGAATCTACTAATTTGTTTCAATATCAGATTTAATGATTTGATTAAATGAGTTAGGTTAGGTTTCGTTTTATTTTATCTCATTAAATTTAATTTTTTTCTTATCAATAAAACAATTCCACTGAAGACTTGGCTGTATACGTATAGTTTCCTTTGTCTACCCAGAATGGGTAAAGAGAAAAAGCCTCTGCTTATATTCTTTTACGTTCGGCGCCATTTTGTGTTTTTATTTTGCTTAATTTTTTCGCAACTGTATTAAAAATAGTCGTTCAATACACGTGCGGAACCGTCATTGCAACTTGTTCCGACTGTCAACCCTCGCCTTCGTCTGCGCCTTGGCTCGTGTAGACATTTGTCGGAACTCGTTGCAATGACAGGCTTTGCGCACTTGTAATGAAATATACTATTAAGGGCACGAGAAGGTTACAACTTCGAGGCGGTAGCAGCGAGCAGCACGTCGTGCATGTGCTGCAGGGCGCGCTCGAGCTCGGCGCGGTACGCCGCACAGTCGCTGTTGGGGTCCGCGCGGAAGGCGGCCGTCGCGAAGTTGACGTCGGCGGCGCGCGGGTTGTAGCAAGTGGCATACCCGTCCGCCACTAGGGGCCCGTAGCACATGAACCCGTCGCACGCGCACGCCACCTGCCACACACACGCAAACAACACTACAGTAAGTACTAAGTAGTAACAGATCCGAGTAGTGTTGCCTACTACCATAAAACAAGTCCCTAGAAATGTGACAGCTTATTTTCAATCTCTTATAAACGTCACGTATGGCAACATAGACGCTAAATTGGCAACATTGAATCTGATGGTTTATTACGTATTTTTTAATTACATTAATTACGTAAAATTTTCCTAAAGTAAAATAATTCATTAATGTTCCTATATCAAATCCATATAGAAAGACATAAGTAATAAATGTCTAAAAACAAATTCTTTCGGGTCCTTGCGTGTCAGATCTTAAATTAATGAACATAATTTGTTTTTAGAAGTAAAACTCATTAAAACCAAAATTTGAAAAAGGTGACTGGCTCCCGAAAATCACGTCACTGTTAACACTACAAACAGACTTTGCTTACCTGACTAGTAGATATCCGCATGTGAGCGCTTCTCGTGTATCCCAAATCCGAATATAGTTTCGGTACTTCTATGCCATTTTCGATTGCAGTCAGTTTCAAACCTAGCAAGTGTCTGTCGACTCCTAAGCCTTGCAATGCCTAAAATTAGAGAAATCGATAAAGTGATATTTTTAAGTAAATAGTAAATAGTTTTTAAGAAACACACTCGCTAGGCACAAGAAAGACCAGCAATATCGATGTTGAGATTTTTAGCAAAAGTATTTCAAAATATTCCTTAGGTTAAATTCTCAAATATGAATCAAGTTCTCAAATATGAATATTTCATTGCTTTTGTTTTTCAATGTTTTTTTAAACGTTTTGACAGTCCTTTATAAAACATTGTCATTCGTTATGGCATTGCACGTGACGTCATAGGTTCCTCAACAAACATTGTATCGTTGAGTAAATTAATAGTTTTGTGAAAATTTATCAAGTAAAATTGATATGAAAACTTACAAATACTGTATAAATATGTTTTACTATTCCGGAATAGGGATGTTGAAAGTTTTTAGGAATGTTTTAAATCGTTCATTAATAAATATATACCTAAATAATAGAATATCAATAACTTTTGCGTTATACGTCTAATGCATATAAAATCTTGCATATTAGAAAATGGCTTCTTATACCCGGACTTTTAATTCGATTCCAGATTTGACAGTTTCAGTGTTGCAACGTTATGACAAGTATTAAATAGTAACGTTGCGAAATTATTCGATACGGAAGTGAAGTATTTCCGAATCGATTCCTCTCGATTATAGTAGTATATCTAAACAACTACTACTTTTAATAGAAACTAAGTATTAGTTTCTATTAAAAGTAGTAGTATATCGGGAAATTAAATATTTCTAAACGGATTTAGTGATGACCATTAATTTTATTAAAGATCTGAAAGTTTTCTTTATTAATTGTGTGTAAAATAAATAAATAAAAATTGATAATGAAAGAATATGAGAAGATAAACAAAATGGCGATAGCTGCACAAGCGCGCACGCATTGCATATACAGAAAACTATCTATCTAGGCTCTTTTATAATAAGTTTTGTTTTTACTATAAAAAATATTAACTTTTTATAAAATAAATTTAGATTACTAATGAATATATAATTATTATGAATAATTATGTATTTATTTGAATAAAAATCAATAATTTAGTCTTTAATTGGCACACTAATATTATGATTGCATAAACATAAATCGCTATTGTTTATCGATTTTTGTGTTCATCACTAAACTATTATATGTGGAATCATTATTTTACAAAATGACAGTAGCTAATGTCAAATGTGGAATCGAATAATAATTCCGAGTATAGTTTCAAACTTATTGTACGGTGCCTTTTTGTGTAAGCACCAGTGGCGGCTGTACCTTAAGTGCGCTCATGCGCTGAACCACCAATTTGAGGTTTAAAAATTTCAAACATTACTTGATATTTATTCATAAACCATGTTAATAGATATTTAAGTATTTTTATAAGTATATACAAAAATCTTTATAACTAATAAAATTTCCAATTATGACGACACAATTTGAGCGCTTTGCTAAACTATTAAGACTTATTTTCTATAATAGAAAATATTTCTTGCGCTTCCGCGAGCGCACGAGGACTGCTAATATAACTTGTATGAGTAATGAGTTACGCGCTATATGCCTGACGCGTGAAACAAAAGATAGTTCATAGAAATGTACCGAGAAATTACTCTGATTTCGTGCGCCGCACGCGCGTCCGATGCCGAATTTGCCGAGAGCACCCGATGTTTAACGAATTTCGCCGGGCGCACGACGACGAGACGGCGGACATGATGTTTGCAAGTTGAGTTTCCGCGTTAATTATTGTTTGTTTTAGTTATTGTAAAAACAATTACTATTTTTCTTTTCGTAATATTCTGTGTGTTCTGTGTACAGTGTGTGGTGTCAGTGAAAATGATCTTAAACAGAGATTTTAAAAGTGAAATGTTTAATAGAAAGAAATGGTTGTGTGGATGTGAGCGGGCGAACATTTCGCTTCAGAAAAATTTCTTATTGATTTATTGTACAAAAAATAATAAAAAATTAACATATTTTAGGAATATTGTTGTTTTGTTGCTATTTCTAATCTTAATCATTAGTGAGCAAGTAAAGTGCACTACCAGTTCGATAACCCACCAGCCGCCACTGGTAAGCACCACTATAAAAGGCCTGAAAAGTTATTTATACACTAAGGGCCTGTTTCACAATCTCCAGTTAAGTTCCCAATAGGCTATCGGCAACATATTTGACAGATACTCCATACTCTATCTGTCAAATATCTGTCAAATATGTCGCCGATAGCCTATTGGGAACTTAGCTGGAGATTGTGAAACAGGCCCTAAACGGAAATACGCGGAAAACTATTCGATACGACGGAACCACGCAGGATGAATTTTCACTAATAGATAGGTTTTAGTAAATAATATAGTAATAATTGTTGTAAGAGTCGGAAAATTTTAAGCCGATTGGAAGGTTACTTTAAAAACGTTGCCTTATTTCCTGGGAGAATAACAAAAAGAAATATTTTACTTTTTAAAGACGTTAAAATAATTGAAAAGTTTATATCATCATTCCAGTTGACCTAAGTAAACGCGAGCCTTGTAGGTAACAGCCAGCCACTGACAGCCAGTATCACTCTGTGCATAGGCGAAATTGGTGAAACTAAACAGATTTTAAGGGAGATATATACATTTGAGAGAATCAAAAAATGTTGATTTTATTCAGTATTCTTATGACTTGTTTATAATTATCGATTGAAATAAGATATTTAAAAAAATTATAAATAATAATTTAATAAAACTATTTAAGACAGTTTAGATTTAAAACGAAAGATCGTGCCAGAGCGACACAGTTACGAGAGCCAATCGTCGCGTACTTTATTTGTTTCACTCCCTCAAATACATTTTAAAGTTAACTAGTTATTCACAGCGCTTTTAGTAAATTTTCCTTTATAAGGTTGGCAATTTTAGAGGTCGCCTTGAGTCAAAATAATTTCCTTTTTTTTTCTCAGCAACAAAATTTTAGGCGATCATAAAGTGTTTTCGATAAGCTAATACATATAAAAACAATACGTCAGTCGGGTCCTCTAGCAATATAAAAAGAATATAATATAGAAATAGTATAATTACCTGGACTGTGTAATCTTTGTGCGATTTGATGGCTTTGTGCATGCTGGCCACTTTGTCCTTGGCCTTGAGCTTGTCGTCGAGCATCGCCCGGGCGAAGGCGACGGACTCCACGGAACAGGAGCGGATGGTCTCGGTGCGGCCGCCCGCGTACATGCGCGTCGCCGCTGACTCGTAGTGCGCGCCCGGCGTTTTATGCAAACTGGACATAGTGCTCTTTGAATGTATGAAAGTTTCTCGTTTTTAGGGTTCTATTCCTCAAAATTGCAAAAACAAATACTTATAATAATAAAAGCAGAATCTTAAATACGTCCATTCGCAATTTTTTTATCAAAAATTACAATTAAAAATATAATAATAAAAAACTATACTAAATAAAAAACCGATTTAAAAAAAAACAGTAAAAATATTATAAATTTGCGCACAAGAGCAGCGAGTGACACATTATAAAAATAATTTTGTAGAATTAATAAGTACATTTTATATGATAACTAGCTGTCCCGACAGACGTCGTTCTGCCAATATTAAAATTGCAATTACAAAATAGGGGTTGATCGTAGAAGGGTGAAAATTTAGGGTTGAATGTATTTTTGTATGCTGTATCATAAAAAAATAAAAACAAAAAATTTCGTCCAAAAATTAACAAAAAAATTTTAAGGGTGAACAACCCCTATCACTTAGGGGTATGAAAAATAGATGTTGGCCGATTCTCAGACCTACTGAATATGCATATAAAATTTCATAAAGATCGGTCAAGCCGTTTCGGAGGAGTACGGTAACTAACATTGTGACAGGGAAATTTTATATATTAGATAAACTAACAAAAAATATTTCACTAGCGTAAGTTGTAAAATTCGAAATCCTATACGATATTTGAACGCGAAACTCCAGGTCCAGTTGAGTATTTCTCGTTATTATATAGTTTTATTCAATTATTTTATAGTCACATTAATAAACTGAAACCCAGTTAAAACATAGGTATATTGATTTGATATTTTTAACGTAACATTAAGGTATTGTGTACAAGGGCGGATCCAGCTTTGGTACCAGGGGGGGGTCATGTAGTCGTGGTCATGTCTTGATTTTTGACTGGACTATATGTTCAATTAGTGGTCCACCTTAGTCCTGGAACCAGCCCAGGCGGGGGGTCATGACCCCCATGCCCCCCCCCCCCCTTGTGGATCCGCCGTTGATTGTGTATTACCTGTAGAAAGCGTATTGCATGGCTATCTGTAGAAAACTATCGGGACTCATCTTCTGTGACTTTATGAAGTTTTTTCCAAACTTATCGAATTTAAAGCAATCGAGTACCAAGTTGTCAGCCAGTCTGTAAAATAATGTTAGTCATGTAGAGTATACGATCAATGCTCATTTAATTATCCAACTATAACACATTATGTAAAAATTAACAAAAAGCGTATTTTAAATACGAGTTATAAGATTAAACAAGATAGTGACACTAATGGTTAAATAGTGTAAAATTTAAAATTTTACAAAAATTGCTAATTCGTTGAATATTGAGCAGAGTTATAATAAAGCAGTCATGTCAATATTATATCGATTGATGTTGAAAAAAATGTACTTCAAATTAAATCAAAAACAAGTACTGAAGAATCGAAAGGAGTTTCTACTAGAACGATCAAATATCTTTATTTCATATGTATGAACACTTGAAATACGTCAAAATAAGTAGTCATTACTTTCACTACTACGACTTTCTCTAAAAGGTAATTTAACATTTAAACTATAAACGTGGTAACTCTCTCGAGTTATTATTTTTTGCAGCGTAACTTACAGAATTGTTGTTACGCATTGAAAAATTTGACTCGTATCCGTTGATGACAGATCTTCTAAGATTTACCATTATAAGAAAACAACATTTTCTTTACTTTAAATATACAAAAACACTGACTTGTCTAGATTCTCTCCGGCAGTTTTGATCATCGCCTGCAACTCTGCGTTGACTTTAAACTGCAAATGCACGGGCGATCTAGGACTCGACGACGGCGCGCCAACGGGTTTATCATTATCTCTACAAAAACGAACAAAATGTACAATATTATTTATTCAATATGTAACGCTAATATTTTTAAAAGGAGAAATTTGAATGTTTGTTTGTTTGCTTGCTTGCATAAGCTCCGAAACTTTAAACTACTGGACCGATTTAAAAATTATTTCATCAACAGAAAGACAATATTATCAACAAGTAACATAATGTATGCTACATTTAAAAAAAAAGTCTTACGAATAGGAAACGTTTAACCCAAGATATCATATTTTGCATATAAGTCATTATTTCGCATACGCTTAACGCTGTTCTATATAGTCAATCTTATATGATTAATTACAGATTAAACAATTTTTGTCCAAATTTTTAAGTTTAAATATGGTTGAAATCTTGTATTGAATATTATTTCTTATCCATTTAAAATTGTTTTATGAAATTTTAATTATTAAGATCGGTCCTTTCGTTTAGATTTTTAAAGTTACGAAATGTATAAAAAGTCTCTAAAAATGCCACGACTTTTGTAAGGTTATAAATCTGAAGGAAAAGGGAACAACGTGGGTGAAGCGGCGACGGGTATAAACATTCTCAAAGTAAAGACTTACCATAAATATAATAATCGAATAATTCAATATATTAAACTGCGAAAAGATTAGATATTTTGTAAGACAAATATACCTAATTACTTATCCAATTTGAAAACGTATTACATTGTTAAAATGCTAGAATGCTATAGAGTGGACAAAGGCTATAGAAATTATCAATCAGGATAGGTACGGTTGCAAGTCTAAAAAGTATCTCATTAAACTTACTATTATTTATTTTTAAAACTTACATATAATTAATAATAAAATCCGTGAGGACAGCTATGGGTTGACCCTCAGCCGGCGAGTGCTCGTACGTCAGGCCAGTTATACCATCGGCTCCGACGATAAACTGAAAAAACACAAACATACTCATTACAATTATGTAGCAACCCATATTGGTCCCACTGTTGGTCACGGGTCTCCCCCTCGAAACCAGGCGAGGAGGGTATCGGGACATAGTTCATCAAGGCGCTGGCCTAATGCGGGTTGGTGAACTGAAGTTCA
Source organism: Lycaena phlaeas (assembly GCA_905333005.2). NCBI lineage: Eukaryota > Metazoa > Arthropoda > Insecta > Lepidoptera > Lycaenidae > Lycaena > Lycaena phlaeas. The sequence continues at coordinate 18,677,648 of HG995163.1, forward strand.
CCAAACAACACACTTCAAAGACTTTCAATCTCATCAGGCATGCAGGTTTCCTCACGATAAGCGAGCAATGGTCTCGTATTTAGGGCGCACTCAGATTTTTTTCTAAAAAACCATTTCAAGGCACTACGAGTGTGGGGGACGTTGCCCGGATCGAACCCTACCTGGAAAGTACCCTATTTATAGGTTTTAGTGTAACGGACAAACCAACGATGGACAACGCAGTGAGGGTCCTGTTTTTTCATCTTGAAGATCGGAATCCTACAAATAAAAGTAGCAAGTAACCTGCACCATTTATGAATGGAGTCACTGACAAGCTAGGCTTTGGCAAGATTGGATCCTAAAACGAGCATCTATAAAGACTTTTTTCAATCCTCCAAAGGTGTCAAGAGTCATATACCCTTACAAGATGCAGGAGTGTACAGGCTTGATTGTCATTGTGGGCTCTCTTATATATAGACTACAAGCCCATGAAGAAAAAAACCTGTGAAATGACCCAACGTGAATAACGCTTAGAAGGCTGGTACTATATCAGAAAATAGCTCTGAAAACTATGCCGTCATTTTTTAGCGGTACAGGAGAGTACGGGAGTAAATGGAATTTCCCAAAAATAAGTGGAAAATTACGACCAATTGGTCATGTACAGATTCTTTCTAAGTCTTTAGATGATCTAAGTCAGCAATCTGTGAATATACAATATATAGCCAACGCTCGCAATTATATTAGATTTGATAAATCACAGGCCCTCGCAAAAGAACACCGATTCCAACCAAGGATGATCGTGAAACTATTTAAATAAAAAAAACCATCCTAATTTTAATAGAGAAGAAATGTAATATAAAAATTACGTAATTTTAATAAATAGCGCTAAGATCAGTAAAAGTTCATTATACAGCAGCATTACCTGCACAGTCTTGTCGAACCAGCGGTTGCCGCCGTTGGCCGCGCTGCCGGCGCCGTGTATGGTGTGCGAGGCGGCGAGCGTGCGGCGCGCGTCCGCTTCGTGCGTCCACACACCGCTCGCAGCGTCCAGACACAACACTACCAAACTGCGTTCGATATCCTCCAAACTCGCCGCATTTACGTCATCTTAAAATTCATTACTAATTTTAACATACATATTAAACATAAATATAATTTATTGCATCACGAATTACCTTTACTCAATAGCTGGTAGGCCTTAGCCCACGTATCCCTATTTTCAGATGTTAGTATACCAATAGCATCACGAGCCCGATTGGCTGACATTTTCACCACCTTTTCCAATGCTTCTATGATTTGATCCTCGTTAAGTTTCATCCCATCTTCACCCCAAAGGTCGACATGGAAAATCTATAATTGGTCAAAATTGATAATTCAATAAAATAATAATATTATAACTATTTGTGCTATCAGAGGATTCAAGCAATTAAATTGATGTCTGTGAAACTGGTAAATAAATTATTACATGGTTGTTATGTATAACAGTTATATATTTACTATCATTATATGATAGTTTGTCCCGTTTTTCCCATGGAATGCGACAAGTCCCAAATATTTTTCTATACTGCGACATGTCCAATGGATTTTTGCCCATCATCTCAACAGGAATCTTGTCACTAGAACGAAATTTTATAATTAGTATAAAAAAATATAGTTACAAAACATTAAACATTGAATTATGTGTATTAGCTTATTACACACTGGTGTTAATACAATTTAATAATTATATTATTCAATTTTTAGTAAATGCAATGACATTATATAGAGCTTAAATAGCAGTTAATGATTTTAGTGAACAAATATCAAAAATGGTCCTGGGTAATCGCTAAATGCCATGCACTGATCAATGTATTATTTATCTTTCTAAAGATTTCCTGAGCTAACAATAATTATTATTAATAATAAATAATATCTCACTTGTCAATCAGCGATTTATAGTCCAAAGCAGCAAGTAATGTTTTTGCAGCATATCTGAGTTGAGCCCGTTGGTTATCGAATTTGCGAAACGGAAAAACTAAACCAGGACTTGAGAAAACTACTACCGGGTCACGATATTCCAGATAAGCTGTGTTTAACCACCAATCTTCAAGCCAATTTTGATGTTTTTCAGCTCTTTTGAGAAGTAAATCCTAAAATTAAGTATTAAATAAGCATACGAGAAATTACAACAAAATGAATTCAAAACGCAGTTCAGCAGTGGACGGATAGAGCTGATGATGATACTGCTGATATTTTATTTATTACACAATTAGCAACAATTAAACCTTTGTCTATCATTAATATCAAATACAATAATTATGATGATGATCAAAAAATAGTAAAAATGAAAGCGAAAACAATATAATATTTCCTATCATATTCTTTTCTATTCACTTCTTTTATTATTTAAATTCCATAATCTTACACATTTGATGCTTTGTGCATAAAAATGAGTTGCCCTTGATCAAGAGTTGCCAAAGTATTTCCTATTTTTTAGTACTTATGTATTTTAAATTTCTTTACCATACGGACGTTTTCATCATCCGAAAAGAAAGAAAATTTGTACTTAAAAGGCACTAAGGTAGCCAGGATATTTAGGATGAAACAAGATAAAGAGAAAATTAAGAAACGCGTTGGCAAGCGCACCGCCAGCGCGTTGACAAATCGCTGGCCTATGTGTAGAGGCAGCCTAAGACGAGATCGAAAACAAAGCCATTTTATGGTAGATCTGAATTGCGACAAACGGGCGAATTTACGCAGTCCAAAAGTGAAATTCTGTACTCTCCAATTTATTCCACAGAACTTCAGTAAGATCAGTAAGGCTCAGATCTGTATGCAAGAGCAGTCTTTGTATAGGAATAGACAGAAGTTTGAAACCGAGTTGACGCAAACGCCGCAAAATACTATTAATTAAATACTGGTTTTTTATATGGTTCGTCCCGGAGAAAGTAAAGTATATACTCCACATAGATGCCGAGATTATTCACATTAGAGCTAAACAGGATGTCAACATAATGTACTATAATTAAAGGTGTATATATAACCACCATTGCGAATAGCAAGGGATCGGTCGTCTTGGCGTTCATTGAGGGAGGCCTATGTTCAGCAGTGGACGGATAGAGGCTGATGATGATGATGATGATGACCACCATTTTTTTTGATGACGCAGCGGAAATCCTTTTCGGACCCTACCAGACCTTCAAACCCTCAGCGACAGACTGGTCCCGGCAAGACTAGATTCTTCACAATAGGGGGACTGCCCGGCTATGACTTGGCAGTCCCCACGACGTCGTGTCTATCGGGGCCCGGGTGCCCGAGCTCGACCGGCGCTACTTACTATACTAGAACTGTGTTACTAGAAGCGCATTAAGCGCTCCGACGCACCCCCGTTCGTCATCTACGGGGGGAGGCCACATCCGCGGCCTCCTCTCTCACCCGTTCATCGGCCTCCTTCGGGGCATCACTGTCTCACAGAAGGAGGCCATTGCCGTCCAGGATATATAACTACCTACTATTTGTAGTTTAACCGAGATATATTTAGGTATAGCACTGACATCCAATTATGGTCGGATTTTATTTGTTCATTGACTTACATGAAATATGATCAAGGTCATTGTTTACTTTCTCGATTGCATACATTATGCTTTCAAAATAAGGTGAGAGACTGAGAAAAAACCCTTATATAAAATAAATAAGCTCTAAAACTTCAGAGAATGGAGACGGCTTAGGTTTTTTTTGGAAGAGAACAAATTAAGGATTATTTGCAAATCTCTGGGATGTTAGTAATATAGAAAAGTAATAGTCTATATTTAGTTGAGATAGTATAAACATATGGACAAACATAAATACCATTTACGGCTTTGTTTAACATATTGTTATTTTCCTCAAGGAAGATTAAAATGAATTACCTGTTTTTAGATTTATTCCTACTAATATTATAAACATGTAATGTGTCTCAATTTTGATGTAAGTAATAATCTTCAAATCTATTCATCTAATAAAAAAGGTATCAGTGTCATCATAATTATCAGTTTTTGTCCGTCCACTCTGGAACATTAACCTCCCTCGATATATGCTAAGATGATTGATTCCTCGCCACTCTCATCCGATACCAACCGGCCACTGCACTGAGTTTGTCTTCCACCAAGTCAATGGCTGACTAACACCTAAACAAAGCCTTCACTCCTGAAACTTGGTGGTCCATTTGACTCATTCTCCTGAGTGTGGGACCAGCCTATTGCCACTTAAATAATCATTTAATAAAAAAAAATATTGCTGAGTGACATAGGAAAAAAATATTAATATTTTTGGGTTATGGCTAAAGGCTGTAAATGTTTATAAAGGCAGGTATAGTGGCAGACAACCACTACTAATGGATAAATTTACTATATTTACCAAGAAAATGATATGTCATAAGATTTTTTTAAGATGTGCAAGTAAAAAATGTAACATGCTTCAAAAATTCATGCAAACATTGTTGATTTTCAGATTGATGTTGCTAGAATTATTTCCTCTTCAGTATTTCTGCTTAGGAAAGTTATGGGAGCAGTGGAGAACTCAATTAGCTTATCAGAGTGGCCATATTATCTAGCTTCATAATGGTTATATTGTATATATTAGAATATATACCAATAACAATTTTTTTAATTAAACATTAAACAAGTATATTAAGGATAATAATAATCCATCAGAATGCTGCTAGGCATAGGCTACTTTTAATTACAAAACCATTTCATATTTGTACTTCACAAAGTTATATATTTAAAAAAAATAGTAGGTGTTTGCCACATCTATAGACAACAATTATATATTATACAAAAAATACACCAATAACATAATATAAAAAATATTAAATAGTTACCTGCAGTTTATGTCCAACACCATTTTCAAACTCCTTAACCAGTTTTGTTGTAGAGGCAAATTCATTGTCATTTAAAAATGGTCGAACACTTTTTAAATATTTATCTAAAGTATCCTGAAGTTTTGGAACAGGTAGTCTAGGCAAATTTTGTACATTTTTTGTTGTCCTTGCAGATGTAAAATTATTAATTAATTGCAATGAACTTGTATAAGGTTTTAAAGATAGCCCTCTAGAACCAAACTAAAAATAGAAATCGAAAATATTAAAAAAAAAAGAAAACAATCGAACTAAACATCAAATTATTCATCTCTTACCGATTTAATTCCTTTGAGCATTTTATTATCCTACAAAAATTAAAAATACATTATGATGGTTTCTGTGTTAAGTAAATTGTAAAGTTAAAAGCTGCCATATGGCCACACACCATAATATAATGTTATCTAAAGCAAGTTGCAAAAAAAAATCTGAACAAACTTACTCCGTTTTCGAAAATGGACTTTTGTACTTTATTATTCGCGGACATTAAAATTATTATACTATATATTTTATGGGAAATAAAAAGAAAAATCAAGTCGAGGTAAAGAAAGTGGGGGAACAATTACTTATATCTGTATCACCTACCGCTTACTTTATCATAAAACGAATGAAAACCAGTTTTAATAAAGGTTTCAAAATTATCTTCTGCAATTGACTCGGTTTGTTTATAGTTATAATAATACTTTACTAGTTTTAGAGACCTATATAATATATTGTTTTTTATTCATCTAACTTTCGATACTTTTATAGTTAAATAATAATTATAATATAATAAATAAAGCGTAAATTTTAATTTAACTACGGTACATTTTATCTTATTTCTAAAATAAAAAAAAAATTATATATTTTACGTCATCTGCCCTATCGGCTGTCACTGTCAAATCAAATGTAAATTCTGTTTTTTTTGTTCCTGCTAGAACAGGCCAAGACTAGAGATTATAGAACCATGCCTGTCGTAAGCTATATTTAATCTGTAATATGAAGAAACGGCGCGAAACTCCAAGGGCCATAGTTTCACTCTTCACCTCCCCATCAATCAACTCCACCCTTTCAGAACAGTTCACCACAATATTCATCTACCAATTACATTATATATTATACCTATGGATTAAGTTTTTTAAATAAATGCGAAAAAAATACAAAATAACTATATCTATATAAATCAACTAGAAAACTAACTTAATTAACTGCAAAAATATATAACTACGCGCCCAGGTGCTCCCACCGTTATCCTTTCAATATATATATTTTCTTCCCCTTTCGATGCAGACTTTGAAAAAAATGAGGGCGCTACTATATCACTTAGATCTAATCATATCATCATATGTAAAAATAGGACGAGAATTTATTCAAATAGTTAAATTAAAATAAGCGTTCCTCAAAATCTAGTACTAATTTTTGTCCTTTTAGTGTCAACATCGTATGTTTCCATTTTATAGGAAAATATTTAGTTCTACCTTTCACCACGTTATACTCTTTTTTAACAAAGCTGTACTTATTCTAAGCTTCAAATAAATTTGTCAACCTAATAAATAATACTGTGTTTATAGTGTATTGAAACGAGATCATAGCATACAAGAAACTCCAAGAGTGTCAGGACTTTATAAACACTTTATCTTTATCTGAATTCCATTTTTGTTTGTTGGTTACAGTGCAAAGTCATAACCATCATCGCAAGTCCAGTGACCGATTTAGGCTTGATGCCGCCCTAGGCCCTGTTTATTTTGCCGCCCTTAATGCTAGAAAAAAGTAAAGTATCAACCCTTATATTATGTCCCACTGCTGGGCCAGGGCGAAATTATTATGATTTAGTCATTTTTAAAAGCTTTATATGCTTGTGATATTCAGTAATGAAACAAAAAGTAAAGAACATCATTCGGTAAAGACTATAATTAATCTTTAAAAAACATAATCTTTATTCATAGACTGAAAAGTAAATAAAAAAAGTGAATTGTTTTAGGTATATTTTATAGAGAATTCTTTACAAATATTAATCCAAACTCATTTTCAAAGGCAGTCTTCTTTACTTTTTTCGTCTCTGAAATTTTGGCGCCCCTCAAATCATGCCGCCCTAGGCCCGGGCCTCACGGGCCTATACGTAAATCCAGCACTGATCGCAACTGCGAGTTCCGGTAACTTATATTCATCGTTTTAAGTGCGTTTTATGTGAAAAAATAGTTGTTTAAAAAGCCAAAATTATGTATAACATGTACTATCTAATATATTTTTTTATTAGTGGTCGCTGATGACCCTGGTAGTTACAAAGGACCTTAAACAAATAAATTTAAAAAGACACATTTTTATTTATTTACTTTATTGCAAATAAAAAATAAATAATGTGTTATTTCACAAAATATAAAAAATAAACATTGGTGTTAATGGAATGCGGCTAGCAATATGTAAAAATTTCATTTAGGTGCAACTAGATAATTTTTGAACTTAAATATCCATATTTATATGTATCATAAATCCATCTTGACATTAAATAGTGTTCAACAAAGAATGTCATAATAGGTACTTACACGTTTTTAATATTCTAGTAAATTACTAATTCATACCTACATAAAATCTATATAAACAAACAAATATATCTACTAATTAGTATTGGCTAATATTAGGAAAACAAAGCGAAAAAAAATGGTCATAGTTGTTGAATATTATAAGATTAAATTAAACATATACACAACTATAGGTTTATTTTTACCTACGTGTAATAGTAAATAAATATGGCATAGGTACAGGTAACCTGAAATAATTCATAGACATGCGAATAACGAATGAAAATTATATAAGTAATGTCAAAAATTTATAATAATATTTTTACGTTAATTTTATAACAGGTGTACACAATGTACTGATATTGAGCCTTCATTACATAAATAATTTCCATTTAAAAATGTAGATTCAATACAATTTTAAATCTACTCTCCGTTTTTTTAAGAATTTATCTTCTTTTTGGCTTTTTGATCCAAAGAATAATAAATTACAGAAACTGTCTAGAATAGTCTAAATCAAGCTATCGAAGTTACCATAGTTCGATGCTATATTTTTTTTTTGAAGAATGGTCATATTCAAGTAGCGTACATAGAGCTAACGATCCCCTTCCCAAAAATATATCACAAGTGAGGTCTTAATTTTTTTTTCAAATTATTCTTCACAATTGAATTAAAGTAGATACAGTATTATGATATATTATGTAAAATACGATGCATCAAATACGCCGACGCGACGTTCCAGCGCGAGCCATACCTAAGGCTTTCCGTAGTCACTTTACTCTATGCCTAAGGCCCCGTTCGCATGAGCGTCGCGTCGCGTTACGCGACATGACGCGATTATTTTATACCTACCACTAACGTCTGTCTTAATTTAGTGCGCAAAGTGTACGTGATAATACAATAGGGTGACCATATTATAAGGCCAACCTAATATTTAAGTTACTTACTTAATCGCATGATATCGTTTTTCAATTTTTACGATAATTATTTTGATTTTAGCAAATACAATTAAAACAATGTTTGTCACAATGACAGCGGAATGCCAGTTACACAGTAAAAAAAGCAACTATTAGAATAAGAGCACTAAACGTAATGATTATATTCTCTTGGAAAGACACTATGCCTTCATTTATTAAATCTTATTCCTGAAATTTTATACTATCCTCTTGTAACTTTGTGTATAGTATAAAAAGATATGTTTATGCCCTTTGCTTCTACATTATAAAATTACATTACAAAATAATAAGTTTTAGCGTAGGTGCTTGTGGAAGGTGTTGAATGATAATTCTTTAGAAACGATTTTCTTTTAACTTTTAGTGATGTAATTTCATCTAATACAAAACATGTCAGCTGTTTACACGAAAAACGAGGCATGATTATTTTAAATGCCTACACCCATTTTAAATTTAATACTTTTTATTACGACTAGGAGTTTTATATAAATGATTAAAGCGTTGCGATTAGAATTACATAAGCATTGGTAATATATTTTGTTGATAAATGCAATGTTTATGCAAATGCGTTAATACTATTAGCAAGTTGTGCGTCATTATCGAAAAGGTGCCCAGTAATCGGATTCAATCCCAATAATTCATCGGTACGGCTTTCTTGAATATTTCTGTAAAAAATACATATCACATTTAAATAGCTATAATTTTGATAAATAATTATTATGATGAAAACCAAGTACATATTAAAAATAGTACAATTAGATAAACAATATATTATTAAAATACCTGTTAGCTTGATGGTTTGAATCAACTTCTGCCAAAAAACTATCAGAATCTTCGTTTAAGGATGATTGAGAGTCTGTAAAAATTATATTGTTTTAAATTCTGGGGATTAACAAAACAGGTATTTTAAAATGTACAGTAATAAGTCAAAAACTATCAATAGCATTAAAAAAATAGTGAGCCCAATGCCCATATAAAATGTATAGATGGCATATTTTATTCTATTTTATTATTAGGTGGTCTATTATGATATGACTATAAAGTCCAGTTATAAATAAATAATTAGTTGTGTTCTAATTCGTTGGATCATATATTTTGATGTTGTCTTCTAAAGCCGCTGTGTGTGTCAAATGATGAGAGATAATTTTATAATAATCATTAAACGATACTGAAAATAATAATATCAGCTAATTTGAATTTTTATTATAAAAGTTTTGGTGTTTAATTTGAAAGTGTAATCAATGGAAAATAGAAGATTTCGTGGTCAGAATCCATTCCCTGAGGAGGATGGACTCATGTCATAGTCCCAACAGTACAGTTGCGGTGGTAATACATAGTAATGTAATTTACCCGAGGTGGTGAGGCGATGCGTGGTGAGGTAGTCGGCGGACAGGTAGGGCGGCAGGTCGTCGCCCGCGTCCCCCGCCCCGCCGCCGCCCGCGCCCTCTGCACCCAGCGTCTCCACCACCGACAACCACTGCCCGTTGTGGCAGCGGAACCTCTCCACCTAGTTGAACATTAGTTCAAATTTTTTTAAGTTATTCTTCCTTTTGTCATCTTTACAGTCTCGTCTTTACGTCTCTAGACATGTGGCAAACTCTAAACGAATAGAAATATAATAGAACACTTATTGTATGGGAATAACATTAGCTGTCAAATTACATGTCGTAAACTAGTGTCATTCCCATACAAAAGTATTCTATTCTATTTCTATTCGTTAAGCGTTTGTGCCACTTGTATAGGGGGGCAGAATCCTATAACTAATAAGGTACCACTTTCGTTTGTTGGTCCATCTACTAACGTACTACTACACCGAGCTGTGTATTTTGGTCAATAAGTAGTCAGAAGATATAACAAAATAGAAAGACCGATAGTAATAATATTAAAAAGGCATTTTCTATGATTACGTTTTATTTCGTTAATATATAGATCGTATATATAAGTACTTTTAAAAACGTATATTAGTAATAAGTCTATCTAGGACTATCGTTCTATATTGTAATTATTCTAAGTAAATACATTAAGTAATTTCAAAAGGTGTGGAATACAGTGATTGGGTTATGCAAACCCATGAAAAATGATACAAAAATTCGGGAATCGATACGGTGAGTATCGCCTGTGTACAAGGGACAATTATAACAATATGTCATATAATCATGACCATTCAAAAATATTCGTAATGTCGAAATTTCGAGCTCAACGAAATACAAAAGACAGTCCCGTTTTAAATATTGTTAACATTAAATTTTGCGAGAAAACAACAATAATTATTTATTTCATATTCTATTTTAATTTCACTTTATTTAAACTCACCTTAATCCTCGCTGCCCATTCATTTTGCATTTGAGAAATAATGTCAAGACATGAATCGCACATTTTTCTTATTTCTACATTCTTGTCTTGCATGAGATCGATGAGATATGCCGGAGCCTCTGCAAGGTATATTGGTGACTTTAATTACTGGTGAAGAGAAAATAAAAATAGAGAACGATATTAAAAAAAACTGCTAATTGAAATTGTAAAGACAATGCATAGACATACAAATAAATTCCATCTTAATATTTTCCTTTATATACACCTTTGATAATAATTATTCTCATATTATATTATGTACCATGTACAGACCGCCATAATTTACATCGGTGATCTGTCACCACAGACTACCTAACCTATAGACGACGCATTACGGGAAACATGCTATCGCCGACGTTATGCGCTGACACTACATAGCCACCGGCCCCGCCCTCTTTACACTCCTCATTCCACTGCCAACTGTCGCAGCGATATATTGTCAAAGTTTTAAAAGTAATTAGCCCTTTTGTTCAGTGAACAAAAGGGTTAATTTCTTACTCCACCACGATTAAGCGATTTTGTTTCCATATTAACATTAGTGGAAGCGTCGTCTATAGGTTGGTATGTCTGTATCTGTCACGTATCGCTGTGTTGTACTGCATGGATGAGGGTTAACCTGTGCGCGACACGAGGTAGTCGGCAGAGCGCGGGTGTGCCAGCAGCTGTCGGAAGGCGAGCACGGTCTGCAGCACGTGCTCGTCGTCGGCCTGGCGCAGGCGCAGTGCCGCCACCAGCGCCGCGCCGCCGCCCGCGCGCGCCAGCGCCGCCGCCGCCCGCTCCTCGCCGCACACCGCGCCCGCCAGCACCACGCCCTCCAGCACCAGCTCTGGGTCACGCTTCTCGCCTGCACACACACACACACACACACATTTAATCGAGGATTCGGTGGGAGTATCTTATTAACATTTATGTGTCAGGTTAGGACAGGTAGGTAACAAAAAAAAAACACTAAAGGCAGCATCAGATCGAAGCAGCTCAAATGTATGAAACGTCTCGTTTACAAACCATTGATAAAAAGGACAAAGTATGCCTAGCTCAAAATTAGGTATTTAAATTGACTCTAGCAAAATTATTAGTAATACTATTATCTCGCTTAGCAAATATAGCTAGTTACAACAGATAAACCATTATGTGTAAGCAAAATTGACTTGTACCCACTAACTAATAAAGAATGTAACCGGCCAAGTCACACAACATCAACTATATATATACTAAAGAAATCGCAGTAAGGAACCTTAGACTTGAACCTTAGAATGTTTTTGGGGGGATTTCATTTCTTTTTGTAGAAACATTGGCATATTTATTTATTTTATTAGATTAATAATCAGTAATCCGTCACTCATCATAAAATTCCTAACCTACTCAAATCTTCGAATTGTTATAATAACAACCTGCTTATTAACCTGAGTAAGCCTCACGAAATACGTTACACGTTAGATTTGTAGCGGATGGCACTAGTGGTAACACTCGTATTTTCACAGGTATCACCAGGTACTCCAGATCTTCGATTATCCTAGTTTTTATAGTTTTCCCTTTATGTAGCCATTAAATCCTAAGTCTGTACCAAATTTCAGCTCTCTGAGTTTATGGGAAGTACTAGTTTAATTATGATGATCATGAGTGAGTGAGTGAGATTCATAAATGCAAAACTTTGCTTTCGCTTAGCTTCGGATCTAAATGACCTACAGACTTGAAATTTTGGATTTTAAGTATGTGATTATAGCTTACTAGATGACGAAAATTTCTGCGTTCTGGTCTTATCCAGAGGTTCTCAAATAGGGGCCTGAAAATGCGGCGAAATGGTTCCTGTAAAGGATGGTACGGCAGTGTTTGCTTCGCAGCTCGACTTGGCGGGGGCACTACTGTGCCCCCAGACGTTTCGTACCTAATTCGAGATTCCAGTCAATTAAAAACGGCTGTTTTAATGTCATCGTGATATATCTCTTACTAACATGTTATCTTCCTTACTCACATTACCTACTGCTATATGTTGAGTCACTACTGGTGCAGTTGTCTTACGGCGGTTTTCAATATCCTATCTATCTTAAAATATTCTTATCTATCTTACAATTTTGACAGGTTTTCAATATTCTATCTTACAATTTTGCAATTTTGACAGAATTGAATCTTACAATTTTGACAGATTTTGTAAGAAAATGTGTCAAAATTTATCGATAGATAAGAACATTTTAAGATAGATAGGATATTGAAAACCGCCGTTAGTGATAAATTACACAATCGTTTAAATATTGTTCGCGTTTTGAGCTATATTTTTCATTGCACCAAATATAATCTTATTTAATGTCTGTAACCTCTCGTAAGGAAATGCGTTTTACCGGGGTCCAGGATGTTCATGATGCAGGGTATGAGGTTGTATCTCTCGACGACCGCGTAGATGTCGATGTTGTTGTCCAGGGTGAGGATGTTGCTCAACGTGCCGAGACACTCGATGACGAACTCCTCCGGCGCCTCGCCGTTGGTGGCGGCGCCGGCGATGTCTCCCACAAATTCCTGGACGATTTGATTTTATAGAAACGAACAGTCGGTTCACCTGGTAGCAAGTGATAAGCGACATCCATAGAAACCCGCTACACCAGCGCATTAGCAGGTACGTTGCTGGTCTTTCAAATATGAGTATGCTGTTTTAGTAAATTGAAAGAAATCACTTTTTGAAGAGATACTTCTTTATGCGCATGAGGGTAAAATTTTTACGGATGAAACGCGTCACGAAGATGTGCAACGTTGTCGAAGAAGAGGGAGAAAGCGATTGAGACCGATTGAGAGGGAGTGAGAAGAGCGAACGCAGCATGAAGCAACGCTATTAGTTGGTGTATTTATTTAGTAGATATTATAAATTAAAGTTTCACATTGTACGCACGCACTTTTTTTTTTGTTAAGCCGAAACATCATCGACGTGGGTCAGTCCACATCCCTCGAATTAAACAGTATAAACACCACAGCTGCTATTTTATCCGTCGTAAATGGCCACTAAAGGTCATAGATATAAGCAGATAAAAAATATAATGTGATAAATGAAATATGTAAAAAAGCCACCTGGTTGATGGCCAATCAACACTAAATTTAAATAATGGTAAGAGATTGGGGCAGACATCTATATTCATCATATAAATTATTAAGTGCACCTGGCGGGACTCGAATCGCGACCGCTATGTAGTGTCGTAGCTTGACCATTCGAATTAAAAAAATAATATACATCGATAGAGGTCGATCTTCGTGTGACTTATTCGTTTCGAAGTTTTCACTTAAAAACAAAAACAACTTACAACCTCACAAACTTATTGAACGTTTGATATACGGACATAAGGTCTGATAAGAACATTTTTTTTTAGAAATTTCATTTTAGAAAATTTAATTCAATAAATTTAATAACGCCATACTCACCACATAAAGAGGTTTATTTTGTGAATGGTGCGACAAGTTACGCACGAGTTTCATGAGCATTGCGTTACGATGACGAAACGCTCTTGCGAGAAGTTCCCGTAGCCGACCTTCAGCGGCCATCTGCTGCGCCGCGGGCTCGCACCAAGACAAATTGATACACAGCGCCAACAACACATCGGTCGTCCCAGGACCATTCTCAGTATTCACATCACTGTTTACATTAAGCAAAAGCATGTCGGTCAACTGAAAAAGACAATTAGCGATTTATACTAATTTCCTTGAAATTAGAAAAGGGTGATAAAAAGCTAGTGATTTAGCTAATAAACCCTCTATACGTTAAATACATAGTATAGGAAAAATGGACTATGTAGAGATCGTCTATTCTTAAAGTGGTAGCCCTAATATGTATTTTTTCTGGGACTTTCACTCGACGGAATTTTCGCTACGACGGAATACGTCACTGCAATAAGTATTTCGTTTCATACATTGAAATAATCATGTAAAGTGGAGGGGCGTTCAGCTCTAAATTACACGATCTCTGACAAGTTTAACAAGACTTATATCATATGCCAGGAAATGTACTTGCAAAACCATAAGAAGCTATGAATGATGTAACTTACCAATTTAACACAATCTGATTGAGTAAACATTACTTTTACTCGATCTTCCATGCTAAGATGATAAAGAATTTTCATTGCTAAATTTATATGTTTATCATCACCTGAAAATCACCACCAGTTAGTTAGCTTAAAGGCAAATGAGTAATAATTAATTAAGTTTGACAAGAAACTGGATAAAAATAATCAGTATAATATTTAACAATCGTTTTTCATAAATTGAAAACTTACTTGTAAACTGTATAAATTTAGGTAGAAGATTGTTCTTGATCATTTTGTTTCGTAATTTACTATCGAAAGTTAGGTTAAAGAGGAGTTTCAAAGTTACATTCACTAAATCGGCGTTTGTAGAATCTAACAATGGAGACAATTTATCAATAATTCCTTTTGCTGCCATTGTGTTCTTGTTTTCCACAAATATTGATAATTTTTGTAAAAACGAAACAATGAGAATCAAAAGGTCTATGTTTGAATGTCTCTCCATTGCACCCACCAACAAACCTACAATATCTTTCCTATGCATTTTCTCTTCAACTTTTATGTTGTCTGCTATATTTAATAACATATAAAATGCTACTCTCAAAAGTTGCTCCTGTCTTTTTGATAATGTTTTTAATTTTCTTCTCATCTGCTCTTCATCACTTTTAGAAAGAAATTCGTCTGAAGCATTACATAAATCCTCATGGTAGCTAGAGCCCAAAGATCTTGGTTTCTGTAATGTTACATCGGCAACTGCCCACGTTCCAGATTTCGGACGTCTTTTCGGCTCAGGAATACGACTTTTAGGTAATTCATTCTGTTGGAAAAGAATAAATACTAAGAAATATACACTTTTGCCCATTTTTTTAAGTTTACAATAATATGTATTAATTTACCTTATCTGGTGTGAGTATTTGCTTCTTTCCTTCAACTTTTTCTTTCCATTGATCATATCTTTTAAGTTCATAATCTATGACATCCATACACAAGGATCCAATTTTATACTGAATGATTACGGAATGGAATTCAATATATGTGGAAAAACAAAAAAAAGTGTACACTATGTTCGTGCTCAGTTCGATACTTCGTTTCCATTCCTCTCTTAAAACTCGGGACAAAGCACTTAGCAGGGCTTCTAAAATAATAATTATATTATTTATTTAAAACAGATGTTTCATAATATATATACACTGAAAGTGATATGTAATGTTTATATTTGTATATACACGCACACACGCGCACACACACACACACACACACACACGTACGCACGTACGCGGACGCACACACGCACGCACACGTCCGCACGCACGCACGAACGAAACATGCTTCTGCCACTTAATAGGAAAGGTCAATCCTTGTTTAATTTAATATATGTGTAATAATGTTTCTTGAAATAAATTATTATTATTAAGATATTCTTAATTTTATACAATATTATCAATTATGATCATAAATTATACTATAGATTTGTAGTAATTTGGATTATATATTCAGGAAATAACAATTAAATATATAAATGGCAATTAAAACTGAAATAATGATAACATCTAAAATTCAAATACCAATTAATCAATTAAATTGAATAACAATAAATTAGAACAATAATTTCAAATACTTTATAAGTATAATAGATAATACTCTCAATGCACACAAGACATAATTACTACAATAGCAATAGCAAAACATGTTTTTAACAGCATACTATAACATATTATTATTTAAAAACAAAAAAGAATCATGAATATCATGAAAAGAGTTATCAGGTCTTATATTTGGATTTTGGAGCATTACACTCTATGGAAAAGATTCATGAAGAGTGACACAAAAAGATAGGGAAAGATTGGAAACATTTAAAATGTGGTGGTAGAAGGAAAATAGTTTTTGCAATGAAAAGGTAAGAGAAATAAAATTAAAACCATAGAATTAAAGAGGAAATATGATTAGTCATATTATAACACATCAATAAGAAGGTATAAGTTGTATTGTATCAGGAGGTGAAGGTACTGGTGAAGTGAAGAAAGTGATATAAATTATGGCAACAAAAAGAGCAAAGCTCTTCAATAAAGAAAGAGACTTACCATTACGAGCAAGTTCAATTAAATTATCAGGATTCCTTGCAAGTTGTAAAATTAAAGCTGAACCTTTAATTTTTTCAGGTATATCGTCATAGAGTAACTCAACATACTCATCTACATGATCTAATACTGCTATAGGTGCACTTTCTACAGGACTCATAATATTGGTGGTCTCCCTCAAAGTCAATCTATCTGAAAGGAAAACTATAACACAATCACATGTTAATATGATGCGCATATTAATTTTTAAAAGACACAATACATTACATATACTTACAATTATTATTTAATCTAATGACTATAATAATATTAAATGTGATCAGTTTTGTATTGCCGTATTTGTTACTAAACTTCTACTAAACAGCTGGAGTATTTTTTATGAAATTTTGTGTGTATATCAAGTCTGACGACGTTTATTTTTCATACCCCTAAATGAAGGGGGGAAATCCACCCCTAATATCTTTCAAATATTTATTAATTAAGATTTAGCAGTGAAAAATACATGTTACTTCAAATTTTCACCTATCTACAATCAACCCCTGTTTTTTTAAAAGCGATAGTAGTACTTTTGGCAGAACGAAGTATGAAAAACAAGTAGTATTACAAGAGAATGTTTTGACCTTTGTTGATATGCATATTCATTTAATTATCAATATCTAACACTGGTTATTGATGATCATGTATAATGAAGGTATTGTTAGTATTTAATTTATTGAATTGTACTATAGTATAAGCGTAAATATTATACATGAAAAATAAAGATAGCTAAACAGTAAATGACGTCTTTTATTTTAATAATTTCTATAGGATTGGAATATAACATTACATATTATATTCTATGTCATAAAAAGCAATTAAAGTCCTTAACATAACTTTAATATCTTTTTTGTTTACTTGGTCTGCATAATTGTTACTATAATAAAACAACAAACAACTTACTAAGATTTATGTAAATCGTAATCAATGCGTTATTTTAAAAAAATGTGAATTAGTACACTGCGATACTTTGGGAATTTATCCATAAAATGTATTTATTTTTAATTACTAATCAATTATTGTCGTGAAAATGAATAAACACAATATGTAAAATAGGAATATTCATTCCATAAATATTTAATCAATTCAATTGTGTGACATTTACTGTCATTTGTCAAAGGCCAAAGACTAAATATTACTTATGACAGACTTGGTAGTATGGCTTTTGTTCTTAGCCAGTTTTAACAGGAAGAAACATAACAAAAACAACAAAAATATTGTCTATTACAAGATAAAGGCCGTGTTCCTTTTTACACTGGAGCACTGTAAACCGTGACGTCACTACAGTATACTGCGAACTGTCAGCGAAGCTGTTCCTTTATAAATATGTATACTGGTTAGTGTTGTAAATCGAAACGCAGTACAGTATACTGGGATTTGTAAACTGTCATCTACCATCACATATGAGCTAAGAACTTATGACATTCGTCATTGACATTTTCAGTTTTCACGTGTTTGTGTTTTAATTGTGAAAGTATTGTTTTTATTTATTGTCGGTTGAAGTAATTACTTAATAAAAAAATAGGTATACTTCATCTTAAAAGAAAATATTGGTTTTCAAGTAATTAAATGTACTAAATAATAATAACTTACAGACCGGATTTAATAGCTAAATAACTGATTTTTTTATATCCTTAGCTAATGAAAAACGTAACAATTACTGGTGCTGTCCAATATTTATTAGATTTTTCGGACTCCGATGATGATGAGGAAGACAATATAATAAAATGATAATATAAACATATATCTAGAAATCGTGCTGAACAAAATATAATAATTTTAGAATATCAGTCATTAAAAAAATATCTTTAAAAGTCAGATTCGTAAGGCATTAAGTTATTTATCTAATTTTTCTTATTAAAAGTCGACGTAACTGGATTGTTCATTGCATTTCCATTTGTTAATTGACTATAGTATGTGGCTAGATACTCTTCGTTTCCTAATAAGTTTACTTGAACCTAACATACACAAGCAGTCTGTTTGATATGGTAGACAGCACATTACTGTACAAATAGCTTCGTATGAGTATCTGGACTATAGCCACAACTGACCTCTCTACCCTGAAACATCATTGAAATATAGACATAGTTTAATGTATGACAATTTTGTTTATAGATAAGTATGTGATTGCTTTGATGTTGTTAAAGTAACAGCATGTAGAACTTTGAAAAGTAGTTAAATCAATTTATAAATATCTACATGTATCTCTACAAAATGGCCTATGTGCAAGGAAGCTAGCCGAACATGAAATTATATACATTGAAAGTATGGGTTTCCAAGTATTCTAGAAGCAGTTGATGGAAAACATATTAGACTAAGTCAACTCAAAGAACACTATATCAGCTATATAATAGTAATGGATTTCATTCCATTCAAACTCAGGTATTAAAAAAATGTATAAGTAGTTAATTTGTAAAAAAATTTAAATTTACACAAAAAAATTTGTAATTTCTAGTATGTGGCCACAAATTGAAAATTATTCATGCATGATTACACTCATTTATTAGAATACAAAGCTTACAGTGTCTAGCCTTATTGAATGACACCTTACCAAAATAATGGTAATTTGGGGCAAGATTGCTTACAATACATTATTGCACATTCAAGTTTGCATATAATTATAGAATAAGCTAATGCTTCTTTAAAAGGTAGATTTTGTAGTTTATTGGACAAACTACCATTCAAAAGCACTGACTTAATTCCATAAAATGTTTTAGCCTGTCGCATTTGCACAATATTTGTATTTTCAGAAGTGATATGATTGAAGTCCCCATTCTCGTGAATCATAATGTTCTTGCACTTGATGTGAACATTGATGGAAATAATGCCATGAAATTTGTGGGGATGGAAAAAAGAGGATATTTAAAAAAATGTTAACAATTTACAAGTTTGAAGACAAATTCAAAGCATTAGTCAATCTAAATTATGCATATTTATGCTATGGAGGTCTATATTATTACATTTATGTTATGGAGGCCTATTTTCAGCAGTGGATGGATGATGATGCATAACTTAATCGACAACTCTTAATTAAAATGAGCAACTTGAATAGTTATATACCTATATTATATGTTCAGCAGTGAATGGATAAGGGCTGATGATGAACCATACAATTTGATTATATAAAAATTCACTGTAGATTTTATAGGAATATAAGAGGATGACATTAAAAGTTCTTAGGACTGGCCACTTGTAAACATTATAATAAAAAAGTGTTATATCACTTGACCGGCACAACTATAAAGGAATTTCAAATCAAATTTCATTCATTTGTCATTTCTTTTTTTAGGTGTGATGGTAAATTAAAATAAAGTGTCATGCATCAGCATGTATATAACTTCAGATAATGTTTCTGCAATGATTGACATAGTTTTCTATGTCATTTAAGCACAAATCTCACTTATGATCTGTGTGACGCACACCGTCTACAGCAACGACTGAAGATGACATCAGTGTTATGGAGTGTATGACAGAGACTAACAGAAGGGTATCCTATTACATGATTCTGACAAACTTAGGCATAGGTTTGAGTAATTGCACAAAACCCTCCATCAACATTTAGTGGTGAGGAAGCTTTGTGGTGGATACCTCATAATTTGGCAGAGGCTCAAAAACTTCATCTATCTGTCTATTGGTGCCGTGAAGTGGTATAAAGATTTAACGGAGGTTACTAAGTCTCCTGAGTGGCTGTTTCCTTCCTGCTGTGTGAGAAATTGCCAACAAAAGAGAAGACAGGTCAAAGCATGGGAAAAAAATATGGTGGCTTCTTTATTCGGAAGGACATTGCATTACGGAAAAAATATTTCAGATGATTTAAAGGCAGTTACTGCAGGGTGGTACACTAATATGTAATTATTTGCTACTTGTCTTAAAAAAGATCAGAAGAAATGATGTTCCAATTGTGTCCCCCTTGACCACGACATCATCGCCAAGCTAACAATAAATCAACTTTTTGCTGGTGTTAGGCATGGAATTACTGGATCATCTACCATATAGCCCTGACCTCGCAAAAAACTTAAATGTTAATAATAAACATTTTCAGTATGTAATCAGGTTTAGGTACTGAGTACCTGTTAATGTGTAATCTCTAATATTTGCACTAAGTACAGCCAGTAATTGCTTATACCTAGCTTATAAGACTAGAAATGAGTATATAAAAACCCTTGATTTGTTTTGAATACTATAATTTTAAAAGGTGTATATAATAAAATACTAGAAACATTAAACTTTATTTAAAGAAAATACAACAACATATCCTTAATAATTTTTACTGCCTGTTTTGCACCTAACTTTTAAGACAATATTAGAAATGAGTAGTAAATAAAGAAAGAAATAACAAAAGTGTATTAAAAATGATTTATAAATAAAAATATGTAATAAATAATTAATTAGACTAAAATACTCTTAAATATAACTCATCAACATTTTCAGTAATTTCTATGTACTTATGTGATAAAGATATATGTGAAAAAAGTATAGTATCAACCCTTACAAGTCCCACTACTGGGCACGGGTATCTTCGAAATCAGGCGAGGAGGATAATGGGCCATTGATAGTTCACTGATGCACTGGCCCAATGGTGAACTTTTCATACCTTCAAAGACTTTAAATCTCATCAGGCATGCAGGTTTCCTCAAGATGTTTTCCTTCATCAGTAAGCGAGCGATAGTCTTGTGTTTAGGGTATTTAGGATACAAGAAGGTCCGGATCGAACCCGGAAGCAAGAGATTGGTCGTATTGGTGTTCATTGCGGTTTGCCTAAGTGCAACAGTGGACTGATAAAGGCTGATGATGATGAATCCTACACGCACTAGTGACAGCTGCCATCTGACGTCTCTTTTTAATTTCGCTCCTATTGGAACAGGCTAAGACCAGAGACCATGCTACCAAGTAAGCAATATTTAGTTAATTTTGAAAAATGCCGGAAAACCGTAGGATTTGTCCCTCAAGAATTCAACCATCTTTAACTTTTACATTTACATTAATACCCAACAAGTTAAAATTGTAAACACGAAAGCAATACATTGCAGCATTGATTTAGAATGTTTCGTTACGCTTTCAAATTTTGAAAGCAAAAAAAATGTACATATCAATGTAATGAAATCCCCATTGTGCCACTAGAGCCATGTTTCAGTAAAATCTTCAGACAAAAAAAATGAAAATAAATGTTGATAATTAACCAACAATATTTTTCTTTCATCAATCATCGACCAACAAACAAACTAGAAAAAAATCTATGAAGTGGGTTTATTCCTAGTAACAATGGGAATTAATGCTATTTCGCATTCATTTCACTAGTATGCGAATTCATAAGCCTCAGCATGCTTATTGCTATGCGATTTTCTAATATGACCTGAGATATGAGATGGAAGATATCCTTAATCCTACTAGCGTTAATAAACATGCGAAAGATCGTAAGTATGGAATTTGTAACTCTTTCACACAAAACTACTTTGATTTTATTAAGTTATTTGGTAAATGAAATTTTTCATTACAATATCTTATGTATATTTTAATAACACCTTATAACAAATAGGCAGAGTAAATTATAATTTATAAAGATATTGTGTGAATTGTCCAAATACTGCCCAAACAAAGTCGCGGGTCGCTCTTATATTATACGGTAAGGTAAGCTGATGTTCTAATATTTAAAACATTGAAATGAATGATATAACGAGCCCCACTGAGTTCCACCAGCAATGAGTTCACTCACTGATATCCATTTAAATAACAACAATAAGTAAACATGAAATATGAATATCGAATAATATTGAATATCGAATACTTATTAATAAACTTTTACTATAAACTACTTTAACTTTCCAAAACTCACTGACCATACATACGATACGCGCCAAATACACAAACAAATTATTACTGAAAAAAATACGCATTTTTTCGATAATCGAAACTACATACAAACAAATCAAAGATGTTAACAAAATGTTAATATTAAACCGCGATAAAATCCCTAAAAGTTGTTTCATTGTAATATTAATATTGTTGAACCTTGTATTTAGCAATTCTACCATTCACATTTATGTTTAAAACGAACTCAACATAACAAATAAAAAATCGGGAAAACAACATTCAACAATCGTACGCATTCATTCATTATCAGACCTCACAAGTCGTACTTGAAGCAAGCAAGTGCTTCCATAGACAAAGTACTGGAGCACCTTACCTCGAAAAAACAGTGCTCACAGTACAAAAATGGCGTCGATTTTATGACGTCATTAATTGTGACGTCATATTGCGACTGAATACTGTCGGCCATTACCGAACAATTCTCTCGTTGTGATTGGTGACAGTGCTTGCAGTAGAAAAATGGCGCCCTAGTCATGACGTCACTAGCACTGTGACAGTATACTGTCAGTATAAAACGGAACGAATTTCTTCCAGTACTGAGCACTGGGCAGTGCTCGCAGTATAAAACGGAACACACCCAAAAGCAAGTTGAAAAATAAAAATTGAAATGTTGATTAATCTGTGATACTTACTTGGTAACTGGTGAATTGGTGATTAGTAAATTTTAGATTTATTTTTGTTTACCAAAGTGTTTTAGAGCATATTGGTTGATAAAAGTGGTTAAAGTAGTTTTTGTGTTCATGTTTGTATATTTTTAGACAAAATAACTAATGTGTATTTCTTGTTATAATTTTTACGTACTTAATTGATAGTTCGTAATTTCATTTCAGACAGTGTGATAAGAAAGAATGATAGCGATTTAATCAAAAGAATTACCTGATCAGGATGTTAATATATTGGTAATTAGTTTTTTCAATGTATTTTATACCATATTTTTTAAAATATAACATTGCCTGTGATAGACAATAATTTTTTCAGCATAAAACATTTCATTATTATACAAAGAAATGTTAAGTTTTCAATCTGTTATCTTTTTTATCAGCGACGATAGATATATACTTAAAAATGTGAATATAAAAAATAGATTTACGGCTTGGTTCCTAAAATAATGTTTAACTTTTTAATGATATTAATTTATTGTTTTTCATGGTTGCATAAAATTGTGTCTTGACAATACAAATAGAGACCATGTTAATAATACGTTCTTAAATTATATATTATACATCAATCATGCTGTCATCATGATTAATACAAAATCAATAGCATTTTTTAATGTTTAATCATCATCGGTCTGCAGCCAATGTTTAAATATAGGCTATAAAGTTAATACAATATAAGAATCAAAAATTTAATATTATGTCATTATATCAACTACTATGACAAGTATTTATTAAATATATACATTTACTAAGGTTTCAAAGATTATAATAAGTCCAGCGTCATAAGTTTTCCTAAAATCAATGTAAATAATGTTATCTATAAGACTCTTATCTTATTTAGATATTCACATGAAATATAATGTAATTGAAAATAGCATTGTGGTTGCTAAAAGTACCTATGGATGTTCATTATGGACAGATTTTTTGTTTTATAGACATTAAAGAGACCATACTCAATTAACCTTAGTATGTAATGCAACAATTGGTTTAATTTAGAACATTACACACAGCTCCTTTACATGAAATAATATCAATTAAAATACCTTACGAATATATATATATATTTTTTATTTTTTTTATTTTTTTTGATTATCATTATTATGTGCTTTAGCTACAGTAGATTACTGAACATCTTTGATAGGTCATGGCAAACAACATTTATTGGGGGTACCAAAATATAGTGATTATTATATTTTTAACAAAAACAACTGTATGATTTTTTTAAAAATAATGCACTTATGTTTATTTCAGACATTTAACAATAAGAAACAAAGATGTGGTGAGGTTTAATTTGTTAAATTAAAATATGCTTTAAAACAAAATCAAAATGACGGAAAACGCAACAGTACTCACTGCACCCATCTCACTTTCAACATATCATCAACTCAGTTTGACAGGTTAGTAGATATTTTATTTTGGAATGTCATAGCAGGATCAGCTTTTAAGCTAATTGTTAAAAACTTTGCACAACTCCAAACAAAGAATAAAAATCCCTTGTAATAACGGAGATTAACCCTTTTATGTACTTAATTAATCTGAATCATCATCATCAGTTTGACAGTAATCAATAGTGGTATGAAGGCACCCTTTTCAGCTTGTTTTTATTTTTTATAGAATAATTTACGATCACAGCTGTGTTCCTAACACTGTGATTGTAAATTATTCTATAATGGGGGGCTTTTATTGAGGCTAAATTCTCTTTATTTGAAATAAGAAAATGCCTGTTTTTAACTTTTCAAAATTATAAAAGTGATACATTGATAAGTGATAGATATTTCTACAACTACTTTCATTATGTGTTTTATTTTTCATTTTAGTTGAATCTGCAAATATAAGGAATTCGGGGCTTTTTAAACCAAATCCTTATTTACAAGTTTTGATAGATGAAAAAATGTCCAGAAGAACAGAAGTGATAAAAAATACCTTACATCCAAAGTGGAAAGAGGAGTTTACAGTTTTAGTAACACCTCTCTCACAAATATTACTTCAGCTGGTAGATCATCATAGTTTTAGAAAAGATCATGTTATAGGAGAGAAAAGGTTAAGTCTTTTGAAGATACTTCAGTATTTCAATGGAAAATGTGAAAATGCAGAATTGACAATAGGTATGTATATCTAGAAAAAAAAAATCAATAATAATTTTAACATGGAATAATTAAATAAACTGTCTGTACCACTAAAGGGCTGGCAGTTTGTAAACATTTAATTAGTTTCTGAAGGAGGGGTTGTACTGTAATTTCGAAAATTTGTAAGAATGTAAAGATGTACATTGTACAGTTGTTACTGTTTCACAGTAAAACTTACTGAATGGATTTGGATGAAATTACATTATTTTTTTATTTTTTAACCAACTTAAAAAAGGAGGAGGTTATCAATTCGATAGGTTTTTTTTATGTATTTTATATTTATTATAATTATTCTTGTTCTGATGTGTAAACTGCATGCTTACACATCAAAACAAGACAGGCTATAAAATATCCCTGTACTCTTATGGGAATGGGAAGTATGTAGGTGAAACCACAGGATGTTGCTAGTATAATACAAAATTAATTTCTTTTAGATTTAATGAAAACAGTATCACAAGATAATGCTGCTGCTACAAGTACAGAAGTGAAATCTGCAGAGTTAGTACTATTATTGGATGGCCTACGAATAGAACCTTCTATACTAAATCAGTCCATTGAAGTTCTAGGAGAATCTTCTAGTTCAAGAAGCCCTTTTCCTGAGGGTGTGCGGGCAAGAATAAGAGTACGAAACAATATAGATTCCCTAAGATTAATGTTACGATCACAAACATTACGAGTAAGTGTTACATATATTTCTTACATTAATATGTAATAAAAATGAAAATATTGTTACATTTCTCTCAAAGAAACATCAAACGGACGGCATGTGTAGTCATGTAAAAGTGGGATACAGGTAGAGATCACAGGCAGCTTATCAAAGGCAGACTATTTTTAGCATCAATGTGTATATCTGGTATTGGATATATTAATACTCTAGTAAAAGTTGTTATTTACTTAAGTTAAGTTGTTACTTAAACTTTAAGCTTCCAACTAAATGTTATTTTAAAATCTTTTTTCTTTAGTAATTGATACTTTATGATACCACTTTTTTACCAAGGACTGTCACCTTGTCCTACATTTTTTATTTCTGTATGTACCATTTAGACTTATGGTTATTGATTTTACCTTGAAAAGTGACCTAAGAATGGTAACATTTTATAAATATCTTCGGCCTCTGCAATATTATGATATAAAATTTCTTCACTGAATATTTATGGATGATAGTGCGGATATATGGATTTTTATAGTGCTAGATAAAAAAAAATTACAACAATAGAAAAATGTAATCATGTATGCATGTATATTTATTTGTAGTAGCATTTCTAAGAAGTAAAAAAAACTTGCAACTCCAAAGACAGACCTATAACAAATTTGTTTTATAGTAGTCACAGTAGTTATATAATACAATATTATTAAAATTATTTATTACCGAGTTCACGTACTATATCCATTTGTACTCTGCACAAACGTTTCTTAAGAGACTAAGACATGAAATGCACAAAGTTTCTTTTTTATTGAGAGTTGTACTTAATAAAAAATGTGTTGTGTGCATCAAATTGAGGACTGCTGATCCTGGTACACGATTAACGCGGTGTTATTTTTCAGTCACACTGTCATTTATAAGTATTTGGTTATTTTAATTTATAATAATTATTTTTGTAATTATAATGCGGTTTCAGCCTCCACCGGGGCCGCCGCCGCTCAGTAACGGCACGGTGCCAGTGGCAGCTGGCGCGGGCGGAACGGCAGGGGTGGAGGGCGCGGGCCCGTCGCACGGCCAGACCGAGCCCACGCCGCAGACGCAGCCGCCTGCAGCCGACGAGCCGCTGCCCGCCGGATGGGAAATGAGATACGATCTGTATGGCAGAAGGTATATCTGAATTCAGTTTTATCTTAAATTTTGTTTTGAAAGTCTGTCGGATCCGCTAGTTGTGTATTGATTATAAGCGACTATTATTTTACATATTAGGTATTTAGGCGCGAGTTAAAATCAATAAAACTACAAAATCTATTTAATAACTTTTATTTTAGATCAGATAAAAATATATAATTTAAAAAGGAGAATACTCATGAATTTATACAGCATAGAACTTTAAACCACATCTTCTATTATGAGATTGATCTTCAATAGCCAATTTAAAATCGATACTCGGATAGGTCTTTAAATAGCTTAGATATAATCAGGAGAGCACTCGATTTTTTTTTGTATTAGCACAAACATCCTAAGTTTTTTTCGTTCCATATAAATTACATACTTGTTACAATAATATTGTCTCGGTGTATATAGGTACTACGTGGACCACAACACACGGTCAACGTCATGGGAGCGGCCGCAGCCGCTGCCGCCGGGCTGGGAGGTGCGACGCGACGCGCGCGGCCGCGTGTACTACGTGGACCACAACACGCGCACCACCACGTGGCAGCGGCCCGACACGGAGCGGCTGGCGCGCTTCCAGCACTGGCGCGGCGAGCGGCGGCACGTGGTCGCGCAGGGCAACCAGCGCTTCCTCTACCCGCACCAGGCGCCGCCCGACGCCGACCGCGACGCGCCCGCGGGTACGTATATCGTCACATACTTTACGTAACGTAAGATGGCAAACGCCAGCGCCGTTTGCGGCGAAATCCTTGTTTCTGATTTTCGATCCTGTAATCGAAATTTAGAAGCTCCCGCCGTGCTTTAATTAATGCTTCGCCTTTTAAATGATCATATTAGCCGCCAAGCACAGATCATTTGAAAAAAAAAGCAGCAAAGGCAATACCACCCACAACTACGAGGAGGAGGAGGAGCGAGGACGTCGCTAATGTTTTTAATGAGACTAAGAAAAGAACATAATAAGAGACTAACTCTCTTATTATGTTCTTTTATTAGTCTAACAGTCACAAAAAGAGGGAGAAAAAAAAAGCTAAAATGGCTTAACCCTTAATTTATGTTATATTATAATGTGAGATTTATTAAAATAGTCTTAGCCCTTGAATTTTATGTGTATATTATATTCTTTAATACCACCTTGCGTGACCTAAGTTACACACGTATTAATTATTGTGATAAACGTAATATCAGATAAGATTTCTATATCTTATCCTGCTATATACTAATAGTATGTAGTAACTATATGCGACATATTTTTCTCTATTTTTTGCACATTTTTATAAACGTGCATTGCAATGCGTAAAGTGCCTATCACTGATATTTATGTTATCTGGTGTACAGAACGATAAATTATAGTCCAATGTACAACAAACACAAATTATTAAGCAAAAACAAATGACAGCAATATCTTAACCTCTTTTGGTTTTGTCAATTGCCATTCTTTTTACACACATAGCCCTTTGTATTTTTATTCGCTTAAAACTCGTTATTTAGTGGAATCAATTTTTAATCACAAATGAACATAATACATACTATTTACATAAACGGTTCCCACAACCGCCGAATGAACCACATTTATTTATATTAATTTTAATTTACGACCTTTTTGAACATATATAAAAATTACAAGAAATATAATTATAGGAAACAACGCCAGTGTTTCTGGAGCACCGGTTGGCGCGTCGTGCAGCGCCGGTGGTGTAGCGGCGGGTGGGCCGGCGGTGGGCGGGGCGCTGCCGGTTGTGGGCGGGGCGCCGCCAGGTGTGGGTGGAGCGCCGCCAGGGGTGGGCGTGGTAGCGGCTGGGGCCGGTGCGGGCGTGGCGGCGGACGACGCGTTGGGCGCGCTGCCCGCGGGCTGGGAGCGGCGCGTACAGCCCGACGGCCGCGTGTACTACGTCAACCACAAGAACCGCACCACGCAGTGGGAGGACCCGCGCACGCAGGTGATGATGCATCACACAATTTTAATTACTGATCCGACAAGCAGCTACGCCAATAATATTCTTTATGATCTTTACTGCTTATTGTAATATCTTATTTTATTATCTTTAAATACATACACACATCTCTTTCTTATAAATAAATCTATTCCTTTCAGGGTCAAGAAATTAGCGCTCTAGAAGAAGCCCTTCCACCCGGATGGGAGATTAGATTTACCGAAGAAGGGACAAGATATTTTGTGGACCACAATTCGCGTACTACTACATTCCAAGACCCGAGGCCCGGTGCGCCTAAGGGTCCCCAAGGCGCGTACGGTGTTCCGCGAGCGTACGAGAGATCGTTCCGATGGAAACTTAGCCAATTCAGATATCTCTGCCAGAGCAACGCACTACCTAGCCATATCAAAATTACGTTATCGAGACAAACTCTGTTTGAAGATTCTTATCATCAGGTCAGTATGAATAACAAAATGGCAATATTCAGTTTGTAATCCTTTATATTTGAGATTCGAATGCAAAGTTTTTTATTATCAAATCAGGTCCATGGAAAGTTTTGATAAGTAATTAATAAATAAATGTATTTTGTATATAAATGTTTCAGATTATGAGGCTACCGGCGTACGAGCTACGGAGACGATTGTACATAATATTCCGCGGTGAAGAGGGCCTGGACTACGGCGGCGTCAGTCGCGAGTGGTTCTTCCTGCTGTCGCATGAGGTGCTTAACCCCATGTACTGCCTGTTCGAGTACGCCAACAAGAACAACTACAGCCTCCAGATCAACCCGGCCAGCTACGTCAACCCCGACCACCTGCTGTACTTCAAGTTCATCGGCCGGTTTATCGCCATGGCCCTTTATCACGGCAGATTCATATACTCCGGGTTCACCATGCCCTTCTACAAGAGAATGCTGAACAAAAAGTTGACGATGAAAGATATAGAATCTATAGACCCGGAATTTTACAATTCGCTAGTGTGGATACGCGACAATAACATCGACGACTGTGATTTCGAAATGTGGTTCAGCGTCGACTTTGAGGTGCTAGGGCAGGTCATACACCACGAGCTCAAACCGTCCGGCGACAAGGAGCGAGTTACTGAAGTAAGTTTGTTGAGTTATAGCGCTGGTCTACATTTATTATTGTGTACATGATAAATATGCGTGGAAAGGGTGAGATTAATCAAACGATACATTCTTCGAGTCTACATTATAGGATAATTACAAACATGGCTCTCTGTTAACTCTGCTTGTAAACGAACTATTCCAAGTGATTTATATGTTTTTGAACAGAATTATATTTACATTGTTGAAGAAAACTATAGTGAAAATAAATTATAAAAAGAGTTTGTAGGTTCTTAGGGTAGTACTATAAAGTTTCGTGACTTCATTTTGTAATTAACTATCTTGATTTAGTTTTTGATTCTTTTTTACTGCAAATGTTCATGAACCTTAGTTTTTTTTTTTAACTTGTAGTGTTTCCTTTTAATTTCAGGCAAATAAAGAGCAATATATCCAACTAGTCACCCAATGGCGAATGACACGAGGAATTGAAGAACAAACCAGTGCTTTTCTTGATGGATTTAATGAGGTAAAAATTTGTACTGTTTTGGATAAGTAAAACATCAATAAACAATCTACATATTATGCTATGCTAAATGTTAATAAAACAACTTTTACGGATTTTATCGCGGTTTATTTAGTTTTTTAAGAGCCCGACGTTTCGGATACTTTACAGCAACCATGGTCACGGGAGGACTGAGGTGTCAGACGTCCTACTGTTACAAAGTTATTCGAAACTACCCTATGATACAACAATATTTTATTTAGTCCTATCTACGCAGAAGGTGCTAACTAAGTCTTTTGCCTGTGACATGTTATGCTTGGATTTTGATTTTATTGTTTTTATTATTGGATCCCAAGCAGATGGTAGTGGCCAGCCATCTTCTCTATTGAAATTAGGATGTTTTTTAATTTCAATAGCCTCGCGAATCATCCTTGGTTGGAATCGGTGTTCTTTTGCGAGGACCTGTGGTTTATCAAATCTGATATAATGGCGAGCATTATCCAGGCTATGTTCACAGATTGCTGACTTAGTATAGCGACGGTGTTTTAAGTCAGCTATATGTTCTTTAACGCGAGTTTTAATTGATCTTTTAGTTTGACCTATGTAAGAGAGACCACAGTCCAGACCAAGTTTATTATAATGAGTGAAATTCGCGTAAACATAAGAAAACAATATATGCTAAATGTTACATTTCTCTCTGGGTTACCGTTTTGCAAAATACTATTACTACAACTTATATTAAAAACGTGAAAGTTTGTATGGATGTTTTTTACTGTTTCACGCAAAAACTACAGAATGGATTTTAATAAAACATTACATATGCTATAATAATTTATCTCCGTACTCTCACGGGCAAAGAAATAACCAAGCAACCTATCAAATGAATAAAGCTAAGACTCAATATTAAGCAAGACCAAGAGCAATTCCAAGATTGTCCTAGCTTGGTCTCTTTTTTAAAATTTATTTAAGAGCTGGATGTATTTTGTATATAAATTTTTATCCAAGTCTTGGTTTGTTTATTTCGTGTTGCTCTGCTCATTTATTGTCGTTGTATTCGTCAGGTGGTGCCCCTGGAGTGGCTGAAGTACTTTGACGAACGCGAGCTGGAGCTGATGCTGTGCGGCATGCAGGAGGTAGACGTTGACGACTGGCAGCGCAACACAATCTACCGACACTACACGCGCACCAGCAAGCAGGTCGTCTGGTTCTGGCAGGTCAGTGCACAAAAAAAAAACCTTCAAGAGTAGAGCATACTTATATTTGAAAAGTAGTCAATGCATCCTCTGTCGTAGCGGGTGTCTCTGTACGTCACTAATAACTTATCACCAAGTGAAGCGGCTGTCCGTTCAAAATAAAATATAAAAAAGGCTGTTTAGCAATAACATTAACCGATAGGCGGGAGGGTGCATCCCTCCTATTCCTTCTGTCAAACTGCAGTATAACGGTTAGCACGAATATGCTACCTGGCCTACTCGGAGGTTAAGTAGTTTTATTTTCACATTTTAACTAAAATTACCTATTAATTTCCATCGATGTTGTTTAGTTCGTCCGACAAATGGACAATGAAAAACGTGCGAGGTTGCTGCAGTTCGTGACAGGTACCTGCCGGGTGCCGGTGGGCGGCTTCGCCGAGCTCATGGGCTCTAACGGGCCGCAACGATTTTGTATTGAAAAGGTACACTGATCTTGACACTTATTAAGACTCGTTTATAACATCATCATTATAAGCCTTTACAAATAACTTCGTCTACCTAAACGTAGGGTTGCCAGGTAGTAGTTGTTTGTGTAGAAAAACTGGACACCCAATATTATTGAGGATTCTGTCTCAGTATTTATAGGTACGACAAAGAAATTGTATGTAAAATCAAGCTTTTTATGAGTATCACATTTTCTTAAATTCCGGTGAACTAATAGTTAAATTCGAATGCCAAGACAGTCTTAGCCTAAGACTGATTTGGCTTGCTTGCAAAATGTAAAAAGTCTAACGAAAGTCGGACACCGTTTATTTTGTACGGACACGCAATCAAAAAGCCTACCTATGTCCGGCTTTATCCGGACGCCTGGCAACTCTACCTAAACGCAGCCTCCACCCTTCAACTTTTGGGAATGTACACATACCACGTGACCCGTTTTTACAATCCTTTAGGTCAGTTTGATAAATTGTATTACCATCCATTTTTAACAAACAGCATCACCCACCTTGAAATCAACAATCAGCTTGTTATAATTATGTGATTTAATTGTAAATTTCATATCTTTAATCAAATCATATTGTCTTTTTAATTTTTACACTATTTGCCAAAATTGTAACATGAGTTTCGTTTTATATCTATAAATTTTGTAACAAATCCAGTAACGCGGAGCTCCATTTAATTATAGATTTTGACACAGTCATACATGCTATAATTGTCCAAACGGTTCGATTCGATCCTTGTTTAAGCTATTTGGGAATAAAGTGTGTACTAAAGTAAACATTATTAAAATATACATCATATATTTTTCCATTTCTGTGGAATTTACGCCTGGCTCTTAGAATAATTTCAACAAGTGAAGGATTAAACCGATTCACATAAGTTGCCAGCAGTGGCGGCTGGTGGGCTATCGAACTGGTAGTGCACTTTACTTGCTGACTAAGTATTAGGATTGAAATAGCAACAAAACAACAATTTACACAAAATATGTTAATTTTTTATTATTTTTTGTACAATAAATCAATGCGAAATTTTTCTGAGGCGACATGTTCGCTCGCTCACATCCACACAACCATTTCTTTCTATTAAACATTTCACTTTTAAAAGCTCTGTTTAAGATCATTTTCACTGACACCACACACTGTACACATAATACAGTACACACAGAATATTATTACGAAAAGAAAAATAGTAATTGTTTTCACAATAACTAAAACAAACAATAATTAACGCGGAAACTCAACTTGCAAAAATCATGTCTACCGTCGTTGTCGTGCGCCCGGCAAAATTCGTTAAGCATCGGGTGCTCTCGGCAAATTCGGCTTCGGACGCGCGTGCGGCGCACGAAATCAGAGAAATTTCTCGGTACATTTCTATGAACTATCTTTTGTTTCACGCGTCAGGCGTATAGCGCGTAACTCATACAAGTTATATTAGCAGTCCTCGTGCGCTCGCGGAAGCGCACGACATTTTTTCTATTATGGAAAATTAGTCTTAATAGTTTAGCAAAGCGCTCAAATTGTGTCGTCATAATTGAAATTTTATTACATACTTAGTCATAAAGATTTTTGTATGTACTTATAAAAAATACTTAAATATCTATTACTTAACATGGTTTATAAATAAATATCAAGTAATGTTTGAAATTTTTAAATCTTAAATTGGTGGTTCAGCGCACGAGCGCACTTAAGGAACAGCCGCCACTGGTTGCCAGTAGAGGTGCAGTTTTCCTAATAGCGGCTAATGATTCGGCCGCTGATAACCCTAAATGGTTAGCAATAATAAATAAATAGCTATGAGTGATAAATGTAATGGGTATGTTTAT
This sequence comes from Lycaena phlaeas, assembly GCA_905333005.2. Lineage (NCBI taxonomy): Eukaryota > Metazoa > Arthropoda > Insecta > Lepidoptera > Lycaenidae > Lycaena > Lycaena phlaeas. Next base: position 18,711,899 of record HG995163.1, read on the forward strand.
TTAAAGTTGTTACATTACAGTATGTTTATTTGTATAAATACGTAAATATCAGTAGCAACTATTTTCTTAGTGGTATCACGATGATTTCCTTAGCGACAAAAAAGGCCTGGTGTCTGTTTTAATTTAAAATTTACAGCTTTTCACTAAAGGCGTATCAAAGTATATGCGATAATTATATTGAAAAACCCATATTATAATTTTTCATTTGTCGGAAATCTCTAAAACGGCTAGCTCGATTTTGACGGTACTACTGGCAGATAGCCGATATAGCTACAAAAATAATCACCAATACTCCAGATAAGGTTGTACATCAAATTCACGCGGGAGAAGCTGCGGGTAAAGTACAGTATCAACCCATTATGTTCCACTGCTGGGCACGGATCTCCTCTCCTCGAAATCAGGCAAGGAGGGGTATTAGGTTATAGTTCACCGATGCGCTGGCCCAATGCGGGATGGTGAACTTCACACACCTTCAAAGGCTGTCAATATCATCAGGTGTGCACATCGACCACACAACCTATAGACTCCTTATGTTTGATTTTCCGTAATAAATGCATTCTGGCAACTAGCTGAGGTGAGACGAAAGGGGTTGCAATGCTGTGATTAGCTAATTCAATGTCATACTTTACCAATCACGGAACGTTAAAAAGTAATGGATATATTTCGCAACGGGAAAGAATGAGACGATACGATAGTTTGAGTACATTGTTTACGGCTTACATCGGAACTATAAGTCAGATGTGTCGCCAGAACCCGTTCCCCTGTTATTAGGAGTCTATGGGTTATGTGGTCGATGGGTGTGCAGGTTTCCTCACGATGTTTTCCATCACCGGTGAGCGAACGGTGATCCATGTTTAGGGTACACGTAGAAATTTTAGAAAAACCAATTTCATGCACCACAGGAGGTCAGGATCGAACCCGGACCCTCTCGCTTTAAAGGCCGAGCCCTTTACCCATCGTCGCTACAACTACAGCTGCGGGTAACAGCTTAATTTACATAGTACGCTTATTAAAACAAACCAACGTAGTAGATACTTACCTAAATCGTGGTTTTATAAATAAAATACGCACCCGAGACTGATCCATTACATTTTGTTAATTCGTGTACGTATTATACCGTACATTATAACTGCGAATTGATGTTTGTATAAACACTAGCTTCACATTATATTGTTGTAGAATCTAAAGAGTCAACCGTGTAAGCGTTTGTTGCTAATGTTCCGTTTGTTATTATTTGCCATCTATAGATCCATCGGGAATATATTATATATATATATATATATATATATATATATATTATAATGAGAGTAAAGTCGTGACCTTATCCATAACATATCTATACCAACATATAAATAAAACTATAGTGTTTTGTTTGTAATATTAAAATAACCACTTTTTTACTACATGCATTATGAATATATTATATAAGGCTATAATATATACCAATTTAACATTTTTTTATAATTTCTGTCTGTTCCCGCTAATCTCTGAAATGGCTGAACCGATTTTGACGGGTTTTTACTGACAGATATCTGTTATAATAAGGAAAAACTTAGGCTGATTTTATTTTAGGAAATTGTATTACACATAATATATTGTGAATCTTAGTTATCGCAGGCGAAGCTGCGGGCAACAGCTAGTATATATAATAAAATCTTTTAATCAGTGCATATTGGTTGCTGTCTATTTATTTATGTTATTATATAACTCATGGTACATATAGCAAGTATTTTTATGGTTTTATATCCATCTAGTAATTAATATATTGATTGATTGTAGGTGGGCAAGGATACGTGGCTGCCCAGATCACACACGTGCTTCAACAGACTGGACTTACCGCCTTACAAGAGCTACGAACAATTGTGCGAAAAACTAAATTTTGCAATAGAAGAAACCGAAGGATTTGGTCAGGAGTAAATTAAATATGTTGGCTAATTTATTAGAAAAATATTGTAAATTATTATATATTATTACTTTAGTTGTAATCGCACCAACCTTTGTAAGAGGCATTATTCACTGATGAAATTTGGTGCCGTTTTTATAAAAGACCAACCAAAAATTGTATGAATATTTGTTTAAACAATAATTCTATTATGTAGATATTTTAGTGTACGATGTCAGTTATATAAGATATATTTTGTTTGGAATATATTTAAAAAATGCATCTATAAAGTTCAATAAAATCTTTTAATCAGTGCATATTGGTTGTTGTTAATTTGTAAATACCACTATAAACTATATTTATATTTATAAATAATTCGACAAAATAATGAACGTAGGCATCCTATGACCTGATTTCGCTAACATCCCAAATATCAAGTAAAAAAAAGAAAATACATCATTTTCATTTGTTACATAATAGGTTATTTCAGCTCTTATTTTTTTTTTATAGTTCCTTAAACGTTTTGTTCGTATTTTCATATGATTTAAATAAGTTTGTCTGACAAATATTCGTCATCATCAAGTTTTATTGAATCGTCATCATCAAGTTTTATTGAAATTATGAATGATGTGGGATGCTTATCCAAAATATTTTATAACAACAAAGAAGAAAACTGAATGACAATATTACACATTTTTCTATAAATTCATAATTTATATTATATTTCAAAAAATTCTAGAGTACACAATTTTTCTTATTACTTGATATCTATCAGTGCGATATTGTTTAGGAATGAAAATGTAATTCCAAACCTGCCCATAGTCTACGATATGCTTACTGTAGAACGTAAGTAACACATTATTTTATCAAACAGGAACGGTCTCAAATTGAAGCTTACCGGTCTAGATCTTCTAAGCGGAGGCTAAGTGATTGTGAGTGAACTTCACTCTGCCAAAATGCCAAACTGCCAAAATCATTCACTCAGTGAAGACGCGGATTTTGGCTCTTCTACCCGATGTTGCTAATCCCATCTTCTTCGCCTTACGTTAAATATATTAATAATAATATTAATTATTATTATTATTTTAAATTAATATTTTAATTAAGTAGTACTATCTACGCAGAAAGTGATTATCTGATTCTAGTCTGTGACATATGATTAGATTCTGATTTACTTAATTATTTTAATAATAGATGAGGTAAGTGCTGTAAGATCTCTATAAAATTTGAATGATTTTGAGTTTCAATAGCCTCACGGACCTAGTTCGACCTTGGAATCGGTGTTCTTGTATTTTGTATCAAGTGATTATAAATAGGACGAGTGGTTTTCCTGAGAACCATAATTATAGAAATAGTATTTTGACACCTTTGAAGAAAATTATTAGAATTGATTCCGACGAACGATTCTTAGATATAAATATTATTAATTGATGGAATTCTACTTGGTGATTAGATATAAGAAGCGAAGTGGAATTGTTTTTGTTTTAGTTACCTTTAAGAAGGATTTATTAATAAAATGAAGCATTATCTTCATAAACGGATGATTTATTTAAAAAGTAAATGATAATGTAAAATTAATAATTTATTTGAAGTACATGTTAAATATCTCGTTACTCTTTGAGCCCATCGCCATAAGCTGTTGCTATATGCACTGGGCGGTTTAGTGTACGGTCTTTGAAAAAATAGGCCGCAGCGGTTTGCACTATAAACTGTTCGCAGTGCGCACATATTTTGATTTGCGATATCCGTCGCGGCTAACCGTACGAGCTCTTGAGCTTCACTTAAAAATTATTGCAATTTAGATAATGCATATTCTCGTGCAACTTTAAGCGCTTCATCTAAGCAGTTCGGATTATTTCCTGAAGCTTGGGCGGATTCCGCTTTACCGCCGCCTTTTCCTCCCATAATATGAACAACAGACTGAACCCACTCTGAAGCAAGTAAGCCCCTTTCAACAAGGTTTTTCGGAACAGCAGCTAAGCAGAATATTTTGTTTGAATTATCGTCTACAGAAAAGAACATTGCAGCAGTATTTGGTGAAAGCTGTTTAACTTGTTTCAAAGCACCATCTAAGGCTTTAGTATTATTATAGGCCTTTAACTCAGATACAATAACTTCTGAAGACTTTTCCGCCAAACATAATTCTTTTGCCTTTTCAATCACCAGGTATATTGTCATAGCTTTAGCTGCCCTTTCCTTATCTTCTATTTCTTTTTTTAAATTTTTAAGAGTATTCCTTAGTTCGTCTTTCTTCCAATATGATATTTGTGCGTGAGAAATATCATTGGTAAGTTCTACTATTTTCTTTACAACATCTCTTTGATCTTTACCATTATTATTAATCATCAATTCATTCACAATGCTATTGACTTCATTTTCCAGCATACTCATTTTATTTATTGCCTTGATAGCCTCAGGGCCAGTTACTGCCACGATTCTCCGGATACCTTTAGCAATACCCTCTTCACTTACAATAACATATTCCCCAATATGTCCTGTCTGGTGTAAATGAGAACCACCGCAAAATTCTACTGACGTTTCAAAACCAGATGGCCCTTCTGGATTTTTTTCTAATTCTTCTACAGGAATTCCAACAGAAACAACACGTACAGGATCAGGGTATTGCTCATCAAACATAGCCCGTAAGCCATTGATTTTCTTTGCGTCACTTAAGCTGGTATGTTTGGCAAATACCTTTTTATTATCATGAATAATAGTTTTGATTTGATCCTCAGTATCTTTTATCTGTTTAGCAGTCATAGGACCTTTGTTAGTGAAATCAAATCTAAGGCGATCTGGAACAACTAGAGATCCACGTTGATCAGAGTCATTGCCTAAAACTTTTCTTAAAACATTATTTAATATGTGGGTACCAGTATGATTATTCATAATTAGCCTTCTGCGTTCTGTATCTATATGTAATGATACTTTATCTCCAACATTAAGAGTACCTTCCACTTTACCAATATGTAGCACATATCCACCTTTAACTTGTACATTTTTGACTGTGAATTCTACACTTTCATCAGCACTCTTAACCATGTAGCCCTCATCAAAAATTTGTCCACCTTGTTCAGCATAAAAATTTGTTTGATCTAAAATCAATCCACATTCACTATTAGTTACTTCTTCAACAAATTGCTTATTTTTACGTAATGCTAAAATAGTTCCAGTGCATGGAGAAAAGGTGTAAACTGCATCTTTATCTGTAGAAGAGGCAACATAGTTGTATTTTGGTGAATCGTCAGTTATTGGAACTCCACTTTCTTGTAAATAACTAATAGCATGTATATCTAATGCAAGTAAATCTTCTTGTCCCACTGTTTTTCCTTGAGATGATAATTGAGATTCCTTTTTAGCTTTTTCATAAGCTTCCATGTCAATAGTTAAGCCTTTCTCTTCACACATTAATTGTGTTAAATCAATTGGAAAACCGTAGGTGTCATACATTCTCCATGCAACATCACCTGGAATAACTTTTGAATCTCCTAGCTTTTCAATTGTTCTATTTAGTAAATTACGACCTCTGGTAAGAGTTTTCAAAAACTGTATTTCCTCCTCATTTATAATTTGAATTATAGATTCAGGATCCTTAGTTATTTCGGGAAAAATATCTCCTAATATTTCTACAACAGTGTGTACAAGCGATGCAAAAAAGCCTGGTTTGGCATTAAGCTTCTCTGAGGAATAGCGGACAGCTCTTCGTAGTATTCTTCTTAAGACATATCCTCTACCTGTATTATCAGGGTAGCCACCATCAGATAAGGCAATTGTTAGTGTCCGAGCATGATCAGCTAAAACCCTGTATGCCATGTCGATTCCATCCACATCTTCAGTTCCTACTTTACCTGTGTATGGTCTTACTTTAGCTTTAGTTTCAATAGCTTTGAATATTGGCATAAACAAATCAGTATCATAATTAGCTCTCTTATTTTGTATAACTGAAATCAATCTTTCAAGGCCTAAACCACAATCAATGTGTTTTTTAGGAAGTAATTTTAATGTTCCATCAGATTCTCTATTGTACTGAATAAATACAAGGTTCCATATTTCAAGAACATCAGGGTCGTCCATATTGACAAGATGTGCTGCTTCTCTTCCTCCAATTCTATCAAAATGTAGTTCAGAACATGGACCACAAGGTCCTGTTTCACCCATTTCCCAAAAGTTGTCCTTCATACTTCCCGGTAAAATGTGAGACTCTGGAATTCCCAAATTTAGCCAGATATTTTTACATTCTAAATCCGGTTCAAGCCCAGAATGCTTATCTCCACCAAAGTAGGTAACATACAACCTATCACCAGGTAACTTATATACATCTGTAAGTAATTCCCAAGCCCATGCACAAACTTCTTTTTTGAAGTAATCTCCAAAAGACCAGTTACCCATCATTTCAAAGAAAGTATGATGATAAACATCTTTTCCAACATCATCTAAATCATTATGCTTGCCTCCTGCTCTTATGCACTTTTGAGTATTGACAACCCTAACATATTGCGCCATATCTGAATTTGGATCCACAGATCCTAAAAATATAGGTTTGAACTGGTTCATGCCAGCATTTGCAAATAATAAAGTAGGATCATCTAATGGAATTGTTGATGATGAATGAACATACTTATGTCCTTTACTTTTAAAAAAGTCAATATACATCTGCCGGATTTCTTTTGCTGATTTAATAGTGTCCATGGTGAACTTTTACCTGAAATACAGAGATGATTAATACATCTTCTCAATCTTGAAACATGTCTTTGATTGTATTTATTATTATATTATGTTATATTGCATAGATTTTGATATTCCAATATTTTTTAAAGAATACATTCATGCTACACTCCAGCCAAACTCAATGTAGAATATTTGAAAACAAATCACAACCACTGATTTCTAGGGTTATCACTTCAATTTTTTTCATAGTTTTACCAAAAAAATTATTTATAATTTAAATTGTAAAGTCAATTTAAGAAATATTGAGATTATTAATGCATTCTTAATTTTTTGGAAGAAGCTATGATAGTTTTCCGTTTTTGTATAATATCATGGGGTAAAAAATATCAGAAGAATCCTACAGTATTTCAAATAATAATTGCATTATTTTATTTATTATTAGTTAATATTTTTTGAGCAAATGACCAGCATGATGTGATTTTGCTAAAACAATGAACGTAGCAACGCTATGACATAGAATTTTAATAAAATTCTGGTATTCCTAATTTTGCATGTCTTTATATTTGTATTTTTTTTCAGCTTAGAAATTAAAATACAAAGTCCAATAATTATTTATGTTTGAATATTAAATTTATAGCATTGGAAGAAACATATGCCTAAATTAGATTTTAGGCCACCAGGTGTCTACTAATAGTCAACTATTTTCAAAAATATAAATATTGAGGAATAGTTCTAGTGTTTTATTATTAAGAATAATATTTTTAATATTATTAGTCATAATGCTTACCTACACATGCATCGATAATTGTGAAGTGATTAACCATATGGTATAAATAATTAAGGAAAGTGAATGTGACGAAATTAGAATGCAATAACGTGTTCAAAATCAATTTAATAATACTTACTTTTTAACGTCTCGAATATAAACACTTTATTAAAGTACTAAATACTAGATGTATGATAACCTAAAAATAATTGTGCCTTCGTCTCATAAAGAATTAAATAACTAAAATTCAAAGTTAACTCACGTATAACTTTTCGTTTCAGAAAGCAGCCTGAGTAAAAGTCATCAGTCTGAAGGATCAATTTTATTGAATATTTTGTTCCAGCAATGCGTAATACTGTCAATGGAAAATGACAAATGACGTCATTATTTTTTAAAAATATTTATAAAATGGCCCACGGAGTATAGATGTAATATTGTAAATTATAAATATATATATTTCAAATTAATTAAAAATGAATGAATAGCAATAGACGTGGAGCAATTACGGATTTTAATGGAGCATTTGAGGAGCAATTTTTTTTAGCAAAAAAAAAATTCAAAAAAGTGGTTACTTTATGTTTTATATAGCCAAATTAAATATTCGATTTTTATTAATTAATTAAAAATTAATGAATTGTAATAAAAGTGGAGCAATTACGGATTCTAGTGGAGCATTTAACATTGTTTTGGCATATCGTTTAATTAAAAAAAAAAAACTTCTACGCTAACTTCCTTCTGATTTATATGTTTGCTTTCGTTTGTTGTTAGACAAACTGTTTGTTCCATTGAAAATAGATCCAGTTTTTGCTTTATTATTAAATTACATTTTAATTTAGCAAATTTTTCTTAAAATTGGTTCCTGTTCGGGGGAAACGTCAAGCGCGCGGTTGTGTTTTTTCTGTTTTCCATTAATTGATTATTATTTTCTATTTTATTCGTTCGGAGAGGTTTTCTATAGTGTTTGTTTTAAAAACGCAATCGATTAATTTTATATTGTGATTGGTTGGCGAATACGGCGGAGAATTGTTCTAGAGCGTTTTTCTATGTGGGAATGTTCTGGCGGTATTCTGTAGTGTTTGTTTTTAAACTCAATCCATATAATATGATTGGTTGGTGAATATTGTGTTGGACAATTCTGGATGAATGGATTTGGAAGTGATAGTTAATTGATGGTGAAGTGGATGGGGAAGGTCGAAATCCCTTGGCGTTTCCCGCCGTTTCTCCAAATGACAGACTAGAGATAGTTTCTTCTTCTTTTTTAAAGATAGATTATACTCGACATTGGCAATGCAGTTGTAATACATACTAAAAAAAAATACTAACTAAGTAGTCTGTGACTTCTGTGAGTACTAAAAAAAAAATACTAACTAAGTAGTCTGTGACTTCTGTGAGTCTGTGTTTATTTTTGTCTTCGGAATTGAGATATTTTTGTATTAAGTAAAAATGAATCCCTTTAACACATCAAGAATTTTCGCCTTTTCAAATGTATTGAAAAACCTATTTTCAGTAAAAAGAAACAATTGTACTCTGCAAACATCAAGAATTTCAAAAATAGATGCTTTACAAAAGGTTTCCGACGATGTATCTGATATTACACCGTATTTTCCAAAATCATTTAATCTAGGAGCGTATGTTAATAATTCCGAAACATTAAAAAATCTAATTCGCCTTAATGTCAATCTTAGCAAATTGGAAAAAAGACCATACATAGCTGAAAAGCTATTAAAATTGGATTTTGAAAGAGATATAAAACAGATAATTCTGTTCTTAAAAGATCACTTTGATATAGAAGAAATTGGGAATTTTATTACTAAAAACCCAATGATTTTATATGAGAATATAGACGATCTCAATGTTCGTATTAATTATTTAGAGTCAAAACATTTTAACAGGAGTCAAATCAATGGAATTATTCTTCGAAATCCATTCTGGCTAATGTTAAGGTAAGTAAAATGTATTTAACTTGAAAATTAACATGCTTTGAGATATTATTTTCTTATGTTTACGCGAATTTCACTCATTATAATGAAACAAATTTATGGATTTTATCGCGGTTTAGTAAGTAAAAAACTTAATAAACTATGATAAAATCCATAAGTTTGTTTCATTATAATGATTTGAGATTATAAATTTGAGTGATATTACAAAAGAATACTGTTATTTTTAGTACGGTGAGAATAGATAAAAGGTTGGGTTATTTCCAAAATAAGTTCAGTTTAAGTGGTGATGAAATAAGACTTCTAGCAACAAGGCAACCTAAAATCATAACATATAGTCTACATCATATTAACACAAATTCTTTTGTTATTAAAGAAGAAATGGGATTCAATGATAACGAGATAAAAGACTTAGTATTGTTGCAGCCAAAAATATGGATGATTTGTAAGTGATTTTGTATCTTATTTCTTAAAAAAAGTACAGTAGAATTTTACTCACTACATCACAAACGCCATCATTTAATAGACCATGTTGATCTTATGCTGAACAAACACTATAATTTTTTCTTGTTTGATAAAGCCATAGAGTTGAGTGAATTTAATTTGTAATCATCATTAAATAATATATAAATATTAACTCACAATTGTGTCGCTTAACTTCAAACTCGGATAAATCTACTCTACACACTTAGGAGATAATTAAGAAAAACGTACAATTATCTCAATTTGATGATTTAAAGGCAGATTTTTTTAAATTGAGGCTGGCCATCTGGTTAATGGCCGACCAACACTTCGTCTACCTAAGCGCGGCCTCTACTCTTGGACCTTAACGGCCCATCGGCCATCCGTTCTTCTGAGTGCGTGACCAGCTCATTGCCACTTCAACGTGCTTATTCTTCGCGTGATATCGGTAACTTTAGTTCTCTGGCGAAGGTCGTCGTTTCGAATCCTATTTGCCAAAGAAACACCCAGCATAGCACGCTCCAAAGCATGTTGAGCTACGGCAAACTTGCGGACCAGTCGTAAATTCGGCCCCGTAGGTTATCACGGGGAGAACGCATTGGTTAAAGATTTTCGTCTTCAAACTCTGCAGTATAGACGACGTGAGAATATGGCGAAGCTTCCTAAATGCTGCCCATCCTAATTGAATCCTCTTATCGGCTTCCCTCTCGAAGTTATGTCGACCTAGCTGCAAAGTATGCCCCAGGTAGACATACTCTTGCACGACTTCGAGGGTTTTGCCATCGACGTTAACAGGCCTAGGGAGAACGTGCTCATTGAACATGACTTTCGTCTTGTCCAAGTTCATCCTAAGGCCCACCCGTCGGGAGGATTCATTTAGGCTGTGCAGCATCTCCTGCAAACCCTCCAACGACTCGGCCAATATAACAATATCGTCGGCGAAACAAAGGTGTGAGAGATACTCGCCGTTAATGTTTATGCCGCATTCTGCCCAGTTTAAGGTCTTGAAGATGTCCTCCAAAGCATTTGTGAACAGTTTCGGGGAAAAAACATCCCCCTGTCGCACTCCTCGATGCAGTTGGATTGGTCTTGTTTGACCTCCCGGAATGATTCCGAAGGCGGCTTCGTATAATCCTCTCATCACTTCGACGTATCGCCAATCGACCTGACATCGCTGCAGAGCTTTCAGAACAGCCCAGGTTTCAACAGAGTCAAAAGCTTTCTCATAGTCCACAAAGGCAAGGCACAGTGGCTGGTTGTACTTATTGGTCTTCTGTACAACTTGTCTTATGGTGTGGATGTGGTCTATGGTGCTAAATCCTCTTCGAAACCCAGCCTGCTCCGGTGGCTGGAATCCATCGAGCTTTTTAGTGAGGCGGTTCGTCATGATATATATTAATTATATTTTTCTTTTTTTTTATGGTAATGCTGTACAAATATTAGAGTGTATGTTTAAAATTAAGTTTTTAAATTTTAATCCTCTTTAAAGCCTAAAACTACTTTGTTAATTACGTTTACTAACACTAGGCTACAAATTAAAGATAAAATAAAAAAAAATTAAAGATAAAATTCAGACAATATAATTTACTGGTCCCCAAGATACAGGCTCTGCCTAGTTTGCTGTGAACTGTAAGTTTTGTAATTTGTGTAAGCACTAACTAATTTGGTCAACTCTAATACATACCATTACATGTAATATTTGTGCCAAATAAAGATATTATTATTATTATTATGACCCTCGAGAACAGCTTGTATATATGGCTTAGAAGTGATATCGGTCTGTAGTTTTTAAGAAGGGAGTTGTCACCCTTCTTAAAAAACAGAACGACCTCGCTTCCATGCCACTACTTGGGGGAAGTGCCCCGATGAAGCACGAAATTAAAAATCTTTAGCAACTCTCTTAAAACAGGTTCGCCAACTGCTTTAAGAAGTTCAGTCGTAATTCCGTCCTTCCCCTGAGCCCATCCCCCTTTCAGCTGCTTAAGAGCCAGACTAACCTCATCCAAGCTGATGTTCGGAAGCTCGCCGGAGAGGTGTCGTGTTCCGGGGATCGGGTTGAGGAGCGTGGGACGCATACAATTTGCCATAGAAATCTTCGATCTCCGATAAGATCTCAGGCCTTGAAGAAACGGTCGCGCTAGAAGCGGTCCTAATCTTCGACAGATGGCTTCTCCCGGGCTTCTCCACAAAAACCTTCGACCCTCTATTCTGCTCAATTGCTTCGGTGATCCGTTGCGTATTTGAGCAGTGACGGCGTATTAGTTTGCGGATCTGCTTCGAGCGAAGCTTTACATCTGTAGAAGTGGCGTCTGTGTGTGCTCTGCGTTCCCTCATAAGCCCGAGCGTCTCATCCGAGAGCTTAGATTTCCTGCCAGTACGCTTTCTCCTACAAAACCTTTCACCCACGACCCGCATGCAGTCCACCACGGCACTCAGTGCCTCGTCAACGGCCATAGCAATCTCCGATATATTGAGGCCCACGAATCGGTTTTTTAATTCCAGTTGGAATTTATCGGAGCTTGCCATGGTTTGTCGGTAATTAGGTCGGAGTGTAAACTTTATCAGACGGACTCGCTCTCGCTGAAAGCACACATTCATGGAGCCTCTTACTAATCGGTGATCACTTCCTATTTTAAACCTGTTGATCACAGAGACATCCCTGAATGTATGTCTTCGGTTCGTCATGATAAAGTCTATCTCGTTCCTCGTCACAGCGTCGGGGCTTTGCCAGGTCCACTTTCTGTGGGGTTTCTTTTTAAAATACGAATTCATTAAAAAGAGGCCCTCTTTCTCGAGAAAGTTGACTAGCATTTGCCCCCTGTGGTTACGACTGCCGACACCATGTGGGCCTAAACACGATTCGATACCTGATCGTACTCCTACTTTGGCATTGAAGTCCCCCATAACAACATTGAAGTGGGCCTTGGAGGTGTTGTGTAAGGCCCTGGAGACATCCTCGTAAGTTGCCTCTACTTCATCATCAGAGTGTGTCGAGGTCGGTGCGTATACTTGTATCACCTTGAGGCTGTACCTCTTGGTGAGTTTGACTATGAGATACGCAACCCTACTCGACACACTCGAGAGTTGGACAATGTCGTTGACAAGGGACTTGTGGATGAGGAATCCCACGCCGCCTTGTGATGGAGTGTCGCCTTCCCTGGAGTAGAATAGGTGACCCGAAGGCAGAGTTATGGTGTCCCCTCCCTGTCGTCGGACTTCACATAACCCCAAGACGTGCCAACGGATGTTGCACCGCCCAGTTCCACCTCCAGTTCAACCAGATAGTCATCGAGTCTTAGCGTTCGTCCGTTATACGTAGCCAGGTCAAGTTGGTGGTAGCGATCCGTAGCCCGGGGATTCTGAGCACCCCCTGTCCCACCGTAACCTAGGCTGCTACCGTAGCCAGGAATAGTGGGACGGCCGGGAACTAGGGGCCGTCTCTTTGGCTTGTGATTCATTGAGGGGAATTATGCTCATAATTGCCACGCTGAGCAGGTGGATTGGTAATCGCAGATAATGAATTCGCATCGGCGGCACTGCTGCCTGCCGCCGATCCGATTGATGGTGCCGCCATCACTCGGTGTGAACGATGCTCAGTGAACAAGTCTATCTCACTCTCACGATGAGACAGACTGACACCGAGCCATCTATTCACAGCATTAGCCTCCTTTGATGTTGGGAGGCTTAAAACCCTTTGACGACTTCTACGTCACCCTGGGCTGGTATCGGGGTAGGGGTATTCTTAAGCCGCCCCCACACAACAATCATTTGATATAATGGCATGTTATTTATCTACCTTTGAAAAAATCAGTGTGGATTTATAGTTTTGATTTAACTGATCTGGATTTATCTGGATATCTGGATACAAATAGTATGGTGCAACTGACGTCCATGTTGAACAAACGCCATCCACTGATTGGCTCTCATGGATGTATCTACGTTTGAAAAAACCTGGCCCATGGATCTGTCTGATTTTGATAAAATATTATGAGTTTAACGGTTTATTGCTCAAATAACCGTTAAACATAACACGAGGATTTATACACTTTTGATTAAACTGTTTGAGAGTATTTTTTTACTGTCTTTTGATACCAAAATCTCAAAAAATCTTAGAATTGGATTTATCCGAGTTTGAAGTTAGCGACACAATTATGCCATGTTAACCTAGCCCCATGGCAAGAAATTGTGTCATGGGTACAAAGAACAGAAACAAATGGAAATTTATATAATAGAAACAATAATCTAGTGGGCATGGGAATAGCCTCTTGAGTGACAGGTTATACCTGACCCTTGAAAGGGGATTTTTAAATTTTCTTAGTAAGTTAACACAAGACCATCTCACATGCTCACCGTTGAAGGAAACATTGCGAGAAAACCTGCATGAATGATAAGATTCAACTTTTATGAAAATGACCAACCAACATAGACCCAGCATATTGGTGAATTATGGCCCAATACTCTATTTGCCTGTTTTTGCGAAGAGGACCTGTGCCCAGCTGTGGAACATAATATGAGGGTTACAGGATATATTGTTGAAACATAAACGATTACAAAGCCCAATATAGTTTTTTCTACAAAACATGGATAAAATTTATTACTAAATAAAATACTTTTTCTTCATGTGAGTGTATTTATTTCCAAAGTTTGTCATATTTCAGGTCAAAGGAGATTGTTAGAAAGATTCAACTACATCCATAACATAATTAAAATTCCTCACAGTATTATAAAACAGTATCCTAATGTTTTATTATGTAGAAACTTTAAGATCAAACAAAGGCATACATTTTTACAAAAACTTGGAAGAGCGCAGTTTGATTCATGTAAAGAAAATTATGTCCCAATTATGGCTTTGGCAGAGGATACTGATATAGAATTTTGCAAAAATTATGCTAAATGCAATATAGATGAGTTTAATAGTTTCCTTAAAACTTTATAATTGATTGTCTATCCTGTTTTGCCCAGTACAAATTTATTTTCATAAGTAGTTAAAGAAATGTATACAATAGCATCAATAATGCCGGCAATTGTAAATACACCACCCACAATAGCACAGATGTTTGTAGCAAGGTGACCAAATGATCTGTAAATAAATATTTCGAATTAAATCACCCAAATAAAATATTTATTTGTACAAATATTATGAGCATTTTACATTTAACAACCTTTCCTTTTCTGTGTATTTAACCATAAGTGGAGACAATTCATAGTTGAAGAAAGCTCCAGGCATTCCCGATTCAATATTAACATTTGATACGGGTTTTTGATGCCTAGTAACTGAAAATTGATTGGTTGATAATACTGTCCCATCAAGCTTTACATACATGGTGGGTACAATTTTTAAATAATACTGGAACATAACAGCACCTGGAATTTGAAACACATATTTCATTAATCTCTCAATCTTTTATCTATCATGAAATTCTGGATGGTTGGAGTTGACAATGATAGTTGATTGATGAAGACGTGAAGGTTGAAACCGCGCTCTACGTAGTATAGATATAAGGAGTCCGAACACAATGTTGAACGAATGGTCGCAATTTAGATGACAGAAGTTTTGCCGGTAGAGCACGCCTTCTTTAATAAGTACTCGTTTAAATCTTTACACGGGAAGTATTTTAGCCCTGATTGGTCAGCTCGCGGGAAGTACTGTGGCGCTGATTAGTCCGCTACAATAGCATTGGTACTCAACTGATCCTAGCGCATACAGCAGCAGAAGAAAGAACTAAGGTTTATTATTGTGTATGTGAATACTACGGAAAAGCCCAAATCGTTCGGACTCCTTATATCTATACTCCGTGCCGCGCCCCTTGATTTTCCCACCGTTTTTTCATATTACAGACTAAATAATCTAATAATCTCGGCATGGTGGTTGATAACAGATTTAGCTGGAAACCTCACATAGAGTTTGTTAGCTCAAAATTAAGATCATTACTTAGTAAATTATATATACTGAAACATAAACTTCCATATAAAATTTGTAGAATACTTTATTTAGCCCTGGCTCAATCTGTTATCAATTACGGCCTAAGTAGCTACGGTAGGACCTGTAAAACCCACTTGAATAGTATTTATATGCTTCAGGTACGTCTTTTAAAAACCATTATCCCAAAGTTTAAAAACAAAATCAATATGAATGTCAATGATATATTTCAATATTGCAATGTTATGGATGTATATACCTTGGTTAAATTTAATATTAACTAAATGAAGTTAATGATCCAACCTTACTAATCGAGAAATGTAGACCAAATAAATTAAGGAAAATTAACTATTCAAAGAAGTTCATAACACCGATTGTTAGTAATTTTTATGGAGCTAGAATGTTACACGTCATTATACCTACTTTAGTTAATGAACTTCCCGAAGAATTACAGGAGTTATACCGGGACAAACGCAAATATAGAAAATCCCTGAAAGATCATTTACTAAAATCTTTAAGTGTTTAAAATTCTTTTTTTTCCTTGTATAATAAGGTACGGTATGGCACTATCTTGTTTTGATAAAATATTGTATGCGACGCGGCGGCTTGTCCAGATAAGCTCATGTGAGTTTTCGCGGCAAGCTTTTAATCTATTATTATGTGTGATTTATTCTGTGTTTTGAACAATAAATTAAAAAAAAATATATATATATATATATTTTACGATATGGTATTATGGCATCTGGTCAAAGCCTGTTCCAATAAAAACAATATTAACAAAAGAGATTGATGGGAAACGTCAGAGCGCGTGGTTGTTTTTTGTTTTCCGTTAATTAATTACTTCCTAATTTATTCGTTCAGAGTAGTTATCTATAGTCTTTGTTTGGGAATGCGATCTGTATATATTGTGACTGGTCGGCCGTTACTGCGAATAATTGTTTTGGAACGGTTTATTTATGAAAATGTTCTGGCGGTTTTCTATAGTGTTTATTTAAAACTAATCTCATATATTATGTGATTGATTAGCGAATACTGTGATGGACTGTTCGCTGATAATTAATCGGTGGTGACATGAAAGGCGAAGCCGCGCCCCGCCGCCGTTTCTCCGCAAACTAAGGCTCGAATTCTAAAACGTGACTTGTGCGCTGATCGGTGCTTGATACTAGATTTGGCGGTACCCAAAACGAAAGCACCGATCAGCGCTCAAGTCACGTTTTAGAATTCGGGCCTAAATGTATCTTACGTCAAGCATAGTAGCATGGCCTCTGGTCTTAGCCAGTTCCAGCAGAAACAAACACACAAAAAATAAAACAAAAATAGAGCGTCGAGAAAAGTCAGATCGCATGGTTGTTTTTCTGCTTCTATTAATTAATTATTATATTTCTATTTTATTAGTTCGGAGTGGTTTTGTGTTTGTTTTAAAAATAAACATGGCATGGCAGCATGACCTGTGGTCTTAGCCAGTGCCATCACGAAAAATATTTAAAAAAAAAACCGAGTCTTTTTTTTTGTTATACGCGATGTCATATTGTACGTCAAATGTCAATTGATAAATAAAATTTTCGAATCACCGACTTGAATTAAATTTATGAAAAGATGCCGGTGCCTGGGGGCTTATATCAAAGTCAAGGTCCAACATGCTTCGATAAAATGAAAATGGGATTTATGATTGGGTTTTGTGTGGGAATGGCAAGTGGTGGCCTATTTGGAGGTTTCACTGCGTTAAGGTTATTATAAAAGTTTCCGATTACCTTAAATACTTAGTAAAAATTAACGTACAGTAATTTACAAGTTTTCGATTGTTTTAGATATGGTGCCAGAGGAAGGGAACTATTACATTCAGTTGGTAAAGTGATGCTTCAAGGCGGAGGGACTTTTGGCACTTTTATGGCTATCGGAACTGGAATTCGTTGTTAAACGGACACTTGATTGTGCAATTTATTAGATTGTAGTACTTTCCAATACATAAAATTACTGCTAGGTTTACCAAGTGATTGTTACTTTAACTGTAAGTTTTTAAAACAAATAAAATATCATAATAATATATTCATTTTGAAATGGCGTACAACTTGTTTGTTGAAAAAAATTGCAGTAATATTTTGACTCTAGAATTTTAAATCATCATCCAAACAATCAGTCTCTATCAACTGCTGGACAACAACATACATCTTACAATGAATATGATTTTGATCGGCTACTATATGAAGACTTTCATCCCATCTATTCGGTTATAATGCACTGTCCGCATGGACCACCTGATAGTATGTGGTCCATGTGGACCTATCTGTCTATGAACATAAACAAATTTACCTGGAACACATGAGTTGCCTATTCTGAGACCCAAGATAAGTCTGTATAAGTAAATATACTACCTAGTGCCTGAAATCAGGAAGTAGTAGACAGCTCTGCACAACCCCACCACTGGTTTGAATAATAATAATACATCAGCTGTATAATAAAACCAAGAAGATTTAAATACAAGTTTTGCTTCTTATTTAGGTGTGTGCTCAATCAAACAAGTCTATTTCCAGTAAATGTACAATTTAAAAAGTCATTGAGTAGTAAATAGATTAAAACTAATAATCATTATTTGTAAATGATATATAATATGATCAACAATGGTCTAATGGGTATGGGCTTGACTTAAATTTCTTAAGTGAAAAGTATGGGCTGAGCCTCTTGAGTAAAAAGTTTGATTTTGATTTTGACCCCTGTGGTGCCTAAAAATGGGTTTTTATGAACTTCCAAGTGCTCCTGAATATAAGACCATCACTCACCAGTGAAGGAAAACATTGCAAGGAAACTTGCATACTTAACAAATTTAAAGTCTATTGTGTGAAGTTCACCAACCGGTATTGGGCCAGCACATCGGTGAGTGGCGCAACACCCACCTCACCTGATTTTGAGAAGATCTGTGCCCAGCAGTGGGACATATAAGGGTTTGATATTTTATTTTTTTATAATATTTTGACAGTTACATCAAAATCTATCCGAAAGGGGGATCTACTATCACTATTGATTAGCTTCAATATTGATGAATAGGTAATAGTTTTCTTACCTTCTTTTGCCAATCCTATTGCTCCATCTAACGGAGCAGTATTTACACTTTTTATGTCGGTTCCAAAAGACAAATGTTTGATAATGTGTGTTGTGTTAAAGACTGAAGAAGAAAATGGCTGTACATCATGAACATGAATGTGATTGCTAGTATAACTTTTTCCTGGAGCTAAATGAAAACTTCCTCCTACCTAAAAACATTCAAATTATTTACAGTTTAACCTGTATTTTAGATTTTGTGGGAAAGCATCTTCATGGCCATTTCAATGTGTCCACAAATAATTTTTCTGATGTGTTAGGTAAAGTGTATGTGTAAACTTCATACAGTATTTAACAGAAACATTATAAGAGCACCAGTCTCAGAAACTGTATAAATATAATATTTTATAATAATGCATACCGTAGATTTAAATTGTTTTGTCATCTTTAAAGATCAATCAAAAAAGTCAATGGTTTGGCCTCAGTACAAACAACCATATAGTATTAGTTCTAAGGGATTTTTACCATGATAGTAACACCCAATTTTTAGTAGACTTATTTCTTATGTATTATTATATAGGTATTTATTATTATGAACATAATATATTGAGTGTCAAAATATGTTCAGGATAATGAAGAAATTTTGAGTAGCTGTATTTGAGGCATTAATACAATATAGTATATTAATGTACTACTCATTCTAACTAATTATGTACTTACATTTGTACATTATTTTATAAAGAAGTCTTCAAACATGTAACATAACAAAATATTTTATTTGCAACTAGCAGCGCCCTGTGGTTTTACCTGAATACTTTACATTCCTGTGAGAGTACAGGGATAAATTATAATCTATGCGTTATTCTGATATAGCCTATATTATTGTAAAGTTTCATTATAATCCATTCAGTAGTTTGAAGGTGAAAAAGTAACAAACATCCATACTTACAAATGTGAACATTTATAATATTAGTAAGATTAATCAGGTGGGAAGAAAATTTCCATGCACTGGATGCTTCATGTTAGCATGTAAGTGGCATGGCCATCAGGGCATTCAATGAAGGAGGCCCATGTTCCGCAATTGACAGATAAAGGCTGATGATGTGTAAACATCAAAGTTAAATCTTATTATTATTCTAGTTTAGCTCATTCTACTTGTTCTCTACATAAATTACCTAACTGAAAATTCTTTTACCAATAGTAGGCTATGTTATTTGTGAGTGACATAGGCTACAATTAATTTCTGTACTCCTACAGAAATGTGAAGTATGCATGTGAAAGCATGGTGTGCTGGTAGTATATAATACATTATAGGTTATTACCCTGTTTACTTCCATATATCCAAAAATTTGACAGCCTTCTTTTAGAGCTAAATTGGTTTTCTCTAGTGACTCGTCATTTTTACATTGTTCTATTGTAGATAGATCTGGTAATGCCCATCGTTTTAGCCTGTATGCTTCCTTGACATCCTCACAAGTATTGCAACATCTAAAATAATTATTAAAAAAAATTGTCATTAAAGTAATACAAATAAAAAAACCACATTTAATCATAAAAAAACTTACTGCGATTCATTAAATGCAGCGCCGTAACAACTTCCACAAGTTATTTTAACAACCTCAGATGAATTTTGTTTTACCTAAAGCATATCAATTTCAACATCTGTAAATGGTTATTTGACAGTAACAAAACTTAAAAACTCACTGTGATGAAATATTTGGAATTTTAGAATAGTAGTGTATGTTTTATATTATAGAGTTAACCCCTCAAAGAGGAAAATGTTTTTCAAAAACATGACATCAATAATATAAAAAATAGAAAGTATTTCGAATAATATTACATAAGGTTCTGAGGAGCTGTCTAAGACTCAGAAGCAGTTAACATATTCGTCATACTAAATACTAACATTCTACTCTATGTATTCATGAATTTTGTTTTATTTAACTTCTACACCAGATAGCTATAGAATTATAATATGCATCATGGTATAGCTAATACTGTTCTTAAGTATGATTATGATTTGAGGATCTTATCCTCTTCAATTACTATGTACAATAAAATTGATGTTAATGACTAAAAGTCTTGTAATTTTTTTACTAACTGTTGAAGAACTTGCAATTTCTTCCTTTTTTGGTTCTTCTATAGGGACACCTTCTAAACTCAGTCTTCTCTTGTGTATATTATGGTCTATTTGCAGATGTTGTTCTCCTGACGAGTCCATTGCATCTAGTACAAAGTCTATGGAAAAATTAAAAATTTAAACATAGTATATATTTACACCTTAAAATCAAAAATATATACAAACTTACAATCACATGATATTCGTGGCACAATAATATCAAAATTTATTCGTAATTTTTGTCCTTTTGATGTGTCCACAAATAATTCTTCTGATATGTTAGGTAAAGTGTATGTGTAAACTTCAGACAGTATTAACATAAACATTATAAGAGCCCCAGACACGGTAACTGTAAAAGTATCATATTTTATAATAACGCATGCCGTGAATATAAATTGTTTTGTCAAAACATATAAGCATAAGCTATATTAGTTAAAGATGCAGAACGCCTTTAGATATATTTTATTATGTAGTTAGTCAATTAGATTAAACTTAGGGACTTACTTAGACCTCCAACTGCAGTTTTCGTTCTAAAGTCTTCTATAGTCTTAGCGTATGCATCAAGATCTTTAAATTTGTTTATTACCTTGGAAGACATGGCAAGAAACGCTAAAATTACAATGCTTTACTTTAAAATACGACCAATTGTTATATTGATTATTTCATTAATATATAGTATATTAGATAGTTTAATATCTCATAAAACATTTAAGACCAATAGCCGATGTCAGAAATAAATAGTAAATATCGTAAATAATTAATATATACTCTTTGGTTTCTTCGTATGTCTACTGTCAAGTGTCAAGTATGAGTTGTCAGTTGTCAGATTTTTTGTTTTATTTAAGGCATTAGTTTGTAAGCTATCAGCCACAAGGCAGTTAAAATAACATTCAAGGTAACAAAATCTTCAAAGAAGAAGAAGAGAAGGAAAACAGAAAACTATCTTTAGCCTGTAATTTGGAGAAACGGTGGGAAATGCCAAATGGACTAATTAACAGCATGCTATTCAAATGGATATTTTCAAAGATATTACTAAACGTAGTGATTATATTCTCTTGGGATATTATAGATTTAAAATGTAGGGACATAGGTGTTCGGTGGTACCGACCGGGGGCTGGTGGCGCGTGTATTTTTTCTATTAAAATCTTGGTTTGAATTTAGAGTCTAGTCAATATAGTATTAAGACATATATTTTTGTTTATACCATATAGGATTAGATTAAAAACTATAATTTACCAATTTTATTTTCAAATTTAAAATAAGTCCGGGTTTAAATTTTGGGGCTAATCTAGGATGAAGTATACTTGATCCTAGGGGCTAGCGTACAACGTGGGTAATATGACTTTTCATCAAAAAATTTTCTTGTGCGTGTTGTATCTAATAAGTGTTGCTTTCTTCATTTAATATTACTACAACGTATGATCAGAAATGAAATTTTAACTCATTTAAAAATGAGATGTTGATCCTCAAATTATTGTATTGTTTAATTACATAACGTTTCATTAATTTATAATATTGTGTTAATTAAGGTACTTATACAAGTAAAATTAAGATTTTATTTATTTTCTTTAATTTTTTACAAAAGTAAACAAATGTATTGATACCTAACCTCTCAATCAGATCACATTTTTACCTTATTGTGTACGTATTACATGACACTTTACCCACCTTTTTAATTTCTAACAACAATATGTTACTACAGAGCTACGAATAAGTGGAGCACCATCAAATATTTTTTCTAATTATTGATTTTTTAGTGGAGATAATATTGCATTCCCATACATTGTTGACAAAAAAGGTGTGTGTGTGTGTGTGTGTGTGTGTGTGTGTGTGTGTGTGTGTGTGTGTGTGTGTGTGTGTGTGTGTGTGTGACTCACACACAATGGAAGTGAAACACATGTTAAATGCTCAAATACAAGCAAGTATTAAACAGTGTTCAATATACATACACGCAGAAATTTGCACTCTCGCACTTTTGTGTTTGTGTCTCTTACCTGTCGTTTTTTTCACTTCAAAAACTGTACGAAACATTTGTTTTTATTTAATTTTTCCCCCAAATTATAACGTCATAGGATGATCCAACCGGATCATCCCATTTCCGATGACGCATAACGGTCACTAGGACCATTAGCATAGATCCAAACGAAAAAAAAAAAAAATCGCTTTCTCTGTCCCTATATATCCCTATGTAAGCTTAAATCTTCAAAAATTAAAACTACGCAACGCATTTTGAAGTGGTTTTTTTTTAATAGATAGTGTGATTGAAGATAACATAATAATATATCCATTTTAATACAAAAACTTCATCATCATCATCAGCCTTTATACGTCCACTGCTGAACATAGGCGTCCCTCAATGAACGCCAAGACGACTGAGTTTTTTTATAATTTCATACGTGTAGTTTAAGCGTGTTAAAATTGTGTCGCTTAACTTCAAACTCGGATAAATCCAATTCTAAGATTTTTTGAGATTATGGTATCAAAAAACAGAGTAAAAAAAAACTTTCAAACAGTTTAATCAAAAGTGTATAAATCCTCGTGGTTATTGAGCAATAAACCGTTAAACTCATAATATTTTATCAAAATCAGACAGATCCATGGGCCAGGTTTTTTCAAACGTAGATACATCCATGAGAGCCAATCAGTGGATGGTGTTTGTTCAACATGGCCGTCAGTTGCACCATACTATTTGTATCAGATTCAGATAAATCCAGATCCGTTAAATCAAAACTCTATAAATCCATACTGAATTTTTTCAAAGGCAGATAAATGTCATGCCATTATATCAAATGAAGGTAAATCCAATCTAAATATTTAATTTTGGAAAGAATAAAGGGTTTTAACACTGAATGTACTTAACAGGATTGTTTTGTTCATTACTGTTGCTTCAATTTAAAAAAAATCTGCCTTTACATCATCAAATTGAGATAATAATTATACGTTTTTCTTAATCATCTCCTAAGTGTGTAGAGTGGATTTATCCGAGTTTGAAGTTAAGCGACACATTTAACCTTCAAACGGTAGCATTAAAAGTTAGTAGTACCTCTACGCGGTGAATTACTGGCTTAAACTCGTTCTAATATAAAGATAATGTTTCATTGAAAAGATTTAACTTTTGGCCACACGTCAATCAATTATAGCAAATGTAAATTATAGCAAATAAATATAAAACTAACATGGCGGTCTCATCGTCTTCACGTGAAAACAAGGTTTTTTCAGAAATGTTGCTAAAAATTGCCAACGGAGAGTTAATACAAAGTAATGAAAGGATTAACCTAGAAAACGTTTGTGTTGTGATATACAACATTCAAGAGTTGGTCAACTATGCCGATATTGATTTGGCAGACTATCATTTTCATCATCATTGCATCGGCCTTTATCCATCCACTGCTGAACATAGGCCCCCTTAAATGAATGCCAAGACGACCGATCCCTTGCCTTTTAGATCTTTTTCTCACCTGGTTAATAGCCGACTAACACTTCATCTACCTAACCGGCCTCGACTCTTGAACCTTAATGGCCCATTGGACAACCGTTCTGCATAATGCGTGACCAGCCCATTGCTACTTCAACGTGCTTTATATTCGTCGCGTGATATCGGTAACTTTAGTTCTCTGGCGGAGGCCTTTGCCTTTTTCCTATCTGCTAAAGAAACATCCAGATATAGCATAGCACACACCATAGCACGTTGCACTATGGCAAAATTACGGACCAGTCGTAAATTAAGAGGCCACGTTTCGGCCCCGTAGGTGATCTATCATGAGCATATCCCCTTATTTTAAAGATATTTGTTTTTTTTTTAATTTTTATGCTTGTTTTCTGATTTCAAATCTTATAAGATTCGTACAAAGTAAAAAGTTAAGTACAAACATTTAGATAAATTTTAATAACTGTGATTAACAAAACATAGAATACCCGGTGACTACTATCTAGGGCGGGTTGGTAAATATAATGGAGGCAAAGGTTAGGTCAATAATACACTCTGTACCAATTAACATTATATTGTTCATTAGATTGTAACAACCTAAAACTTAATAAGAAAATTAAGTTTATCTTTGTATAAAAATGTAAAGCGGCAGTAGAATCATGTGTAATATTTAATGTCATCTATACAACATACATCAACTTTAGTTTATGGTATTTTGGGTTTGATGTTAACACAATACAAAATAAAACAGTAACAAAACAAGTTGACGTTGGTAGAAGGTAACTGCCATCTTGTCGCGATTGTATTTATTAACATTATTGAGTATTTATTTACACGTGTACAGTCTTTTCTATTTAACTTAAAGAGATCACTTCCTAACACTGAAGCCTTCTCCCGTAGGATCTAATATCCACGGGTAGTTATTTGGACATTCCATACAGGTAAATAGACGGAGTGTTTCTCCCGGTAATTCCCGGGTGGTCAACGGACAGGCATTTGGCAGTGAGCAGAAAGGCTGGCCTTTAACGTCGCACTTGTCCTGTTTCCATTCTGCGAAGTCTCTGAGAGACGACAGCTCTGTAGGGTTTTGCATCCATTGAATAACTTGAATCAATGATGTGAAGTAAACATCGTTCTTTTCTAACATCTCTTCAATAAATTTGATGAGTTCATCTTTGAATTCTTTCTTTGATTTGAGCCAAGATGCGTGGAAATGAAGACCAAGAGGGGCACGGTTGGTTGTGTAGTGACGGTTGAAGTTGTGACGCAATAGGCGGGCAAACTGGTCACCGGTTTGGATGTTAGAACAAGAATCAACGACGTGACAACCGGGTAGCGACTCGTCGAATGTAGGATCATCACGTCTGTCCAATTCGTTCATCACCATTTCCCAAACAGGGTGGCTTCTCGATGGGCAATTATGGGCATTACCGTTGCACTTGTGTGGCATACGGAAGTACAAAGTGTAGGGCCAGATAGGGACTCGTCCAAGAGGAGCAGTAATTGAAGCGTCGTATACAAAGTATTGATCGGCCATCATTTCAAATTGCTTGTTTCCTCCGACACGCAAATAGGGCGCACGGATTCCGATAATAGAGGCATCTGTTATGTTCGCGAAACGTTCTACGATCAAACGAGCACCAGCCATCTCGGCGAGCCAATCGTCATAGCTTCCACTGCTCCAGTAGTTGGGGTCATCTTTGTGAGTGATTGAGAAAACGGAGATCTCGTGACCTTTTCGGTGTAATTCTTGGACAGCAGCATAATTAGTGTATTTGTGAGAGACAAAGAATGTACCACGAATTTGACAAGTGTTAGGGTTGTGTCTGTTACCGTTGAAAATCTGTTCATATAAATCAATGTTGTCAACATTAACAGCACCGTTGAAGGTGATGGTAATCATCTGGGGTACTTGGTTGGGTTCGAGTCCTCCAGGAATACGGGTGCCGTCAGCGGAGCAGAAACAGTCGGGGAGTGTGCACTGGTTTGGATCACAGTCAGGAGCTCTGTTAGGATCAACGTCGACCGCTGCAAAAATATATATCTATTATGACCTTTATTCATTTTCCCTTAAAGGGGTTTTTATGAGATGTAATTTTTATGGTGTCAAAAGATGAGCCGTTTCTTATTACATATTGGATTTTCAACTAAAACGCAAACCTACAATAGTTAGCTCAGCAAACGGCTATAATAATTTAATTTCACAACTTGTTAAATTAGAAGTTGCAAATTTATGAATTTTGTAATTTTACCAAAACTACAATATGCAATTGCCGCCAGAGCGATAATTTTATTGTGTATTAAGCCAATTTTTTCATTATAATTAAAATAAAGAGCTAATTGTTTTCCATGTCAAATTTCTACATACTTACATTGTTTAAAATTACAACACTTTTATTACGTTTATAATTAGTTGTGCTTTCAAAATAAACTATTAAATGCTCTTGTAACGAATAATAAAGTTTGCTCACTAATGGACTTTAACGTCATTAATAAAATGTGTCTCCGTTTTCGTATACGTTAATTTTTAATGAAACTCCTTAATTACACCAGAGCAATAATAAAGTAGTACTCGAAAGTATAATAAATAAAAAGACTTTAAAAAATAAAGTTGAAAACTTACTGCAAGCATTTTCGTCTGATTCGTCTTTACAGTCAGGTTTTCCGTTACAGAAGAGTTCTCTCTCCATACAGTCCCCGCTTCCACAGGCTAATTTTCCTTCAGGACAAATGGGTTCATCCGTCTTCAGAATTGGAAGAATTTTTCTAGGCTCTGTAAATATTTTGTATAATAAAAATACATGGCCATGAAAATCTGTTTTATAGATTTTTAATATAAAAAATAAATACAACGTAATAATAATAATGTATCATTCAAATCAAAAAGTGACCAACAATATATAATTTACATCGTCTGTGTATATTTTAATTGTAATAGTGTTTGGGGTCCATAAGAAAGAAATAGAATTGAAAGAATCGGCAAAGCATGAAATCAAAAAGGAAAAACGTATTAAAAAGATTTGAGGTTTCAGCTATAATAATATTTTTAATTATAGCAAAAAGACTCTCGAAATGTATGAGCTTAATGATGAAAGAAGAATTCCGATGTAAAGATTTGATTGAATGATTTTTTATTAATAATGGGTTTGTAATAAAATTGGTGATGACAAAAGGAAATAAACTATTTTAAGCCATATTTCCAGGGATGGACATGATATTGACTGACAATAGAGCTAAGAAGAATTAATTACATATTAAAACTAAAATCCCATACCTATAGGCTATACTATAATTAACTTTATAAAATTCTTTATTTTATAAAAGAATCTGAACCAAGCACCGGTGTAATTTATTAGAGGTCTTAAAAAAGTTGTATTAGTAAATATATATTAGTAAGAAATAGCGTGCGTATTTACACGGTTATATTATGTGCAACATTTATTTGATTATTATTACCAGAAAATGTACAGGAAAAACTTATGGTTAGAAATGTGTTAGTCATGTGTATTAGATGAAGCTTCGGCATTAAGATTAAAGAAAGATTACGTGTCGTAGTAGGCTTTGAAGTGTATCGTGGACATTTTTAAAGTGATAATACAGCATCAACCAAATTAATATTTTTCAAATTTGTTTTCGTGTCGCTAGAAATCGTGGACATTATATGCGTATTTTCTTAGTTATATACTTTAAGACTTTTTATACACTTATTTTAAAGAGTTTTTGTGTGGTGTTTGTTAATAAATAATCTTGTGCGTCGATCCTGTTGCGCGCCGCTTCCTCAGAACGGGGCCTCATGCATTATACCTAACTACAGTGCGACGCGGCCCTTTCACCCAAGCTCGATTGCTTGCTACTCGCGAATAGTTTTTCGCACTTACTCTCAAGTTTGTCACAGTTGGTCACTTTACCCTTCCAGTCGCAGGTTTGTTTATCGAGATCGAAAGCCAGTCCAGACGGGCAAGTGATCTGTTTAAGACCTGACCTAGTGCACCTGTGCCGATAACAAATAACACATTAAAAAATACAATGTATGGAAGTGGATATGCGAAAGGTTATCGACCTGTAGATGTTAATAATCTTTGACATTCTACGTCGAAATGGTAATAGCCTTCGCACAACCACTCCCTTTTATAGACAAAACTTACTTTCTATTTTATCGCAATTCTTAACATGTGGTTTCCAGTCACAAGTTTGGCGCTCGATATCAAACGCCAGCCCAAGGGGACAGCGGACTGATGCCAGCCTGGTGACGCCAATTTCACCTTTGTCACACCTGTACACAGCCATATTTTCAACACCAACTTCTTTTGATTAATATATTTTTAAATGCCTGTTTACCTTTAAAAATCAGTAAATCATAAGTGATTTTAATTCTATTATCACAGACTTGCATAAACAGTAAAATTACAAGTAAGAAAAAATTGTATTCTTCATCTATATTCTATATAATATTATAAAGAGGAAAACTTTGTTTGTTTATTTGGTAGTAATGAATAGGCTTAAAAAGTACTGGACCGATTTAAAAAACTCTTTCACCATTCGAAAGCTACATTATCCACGAGTAACATAGGCTAAATTTTATTCTGAAAAAAGAGGGTTCCGTAAGATATTTGGGTTTTTCGGACACAAGGTGTAAAAAGTCAACCAGAAAAGTTACTTATTTTGCGTACTAAGATCCCGTTGTAAATCTAAGTTAACGCAGGCGAAGCTGCGGGCAACAGCTAGTGTAATATAAAATAATTAAATGTACCTGCTATTTTGAATAATTGTCTAATTTTCAATCATTACTTTGCTATTAACTTGCGTAAATTTAGCTATTTCAAATTGGGAAGTAATTAAATGAACGGCAATTATAAATTTTTGAGGGCCAAAAAAATCGGCATTTAAATAATTTGGTTGGCATACAAAGATTTTGTATGCAATAAAATAAATCTGGTAGCAATTCTTGTTTCGCAAATAATTTTGATACTGGTTAAAAATTAAATCATAAATAAGCAGCTTACAATATTTCGTAATTCGCCTTTCAAATTCGCATTCGCCTGGCAAAAGAACTACTTGAACGGCAAGATTTAAATATTGCTCGGTAGAAAAACATGTCTACAAGCAGTATATTTGATTGGCCTATTAAAAACATGATGAGCAATATATATATATATATATATATATATATAGCTACAAGATGAGCAATATATATAGCTGCAGGCGACGTTTTTCTTTTGTTTGTTTATTTATATACATTTTTAAATAATATTTTTTGGTAATAATTTGAGGATCTACTCTTTCCTATTTGTTGAGGACAAAAGTACTCTTCAATGAATGCTTTATTTACTTTCTTTAAAAATGTATATTTAATATTTATAACGAAACGACTTTTAAAAAAATATGACTTTTAACGTAGAACGAACTAGAAGCGAGTGAAGTTACCTATATGCAATTTCATTGCATTATATTTTACTACGCGAGCGAAACCGCGGGTAACAGCCCGCGGTTTCGCTCGCGTTAAAGGAGTAGCTGCGCTCCTTGACGTCTCGTGGCTGATAGTTTACAAACTAATGCCTTAAAGAAAACAAAAAATAATATCAGTGACAGTTTCGCTAGAGTGGTCAATATCCCCACCATGGTTCAAGCCTTGTCGTGGCGGTGGGGCTCAGTAGCCTAGGGTGAGCCCAACACCTTGGGCGAAGCTAATTGAGCCAAGGGGACTCTTTGTACCCCTCTTATAAGAAGAGGGGGCAAAAGAGCAGGGGGCAAGGGGCGAGGATGGGAACCTCGCCACATTGTACTGTCCCGACGGTGGGAGGGGTTGTTCTGTGGTGCGGTGCAACCCCTCTGTGGAGGTGGCGTCGGTCCCCTGAGGGACTAGCTAGCCGTCGAGGTGCCCTGTTGCTTGTAGATCCGGGGCACTTAACCAAAGGCGGCATTGGTGGCACTCGCCGGGTTTTTGTGGGTAGAGCTGCGTCCATTTACCAGCTTTCGGGCGCAGCGAGTCCCACATACCCGCTTGGGGAGACCCACTCCCCAGCGGTATGAGTCAGTGCATTTCCCGGCGTAAAAGAAAAAAAAAAAAGGGTGGTCAATATGCGATTATGTCATTGCATTTTAATGGCTGTCAGCACCATTAGAATTTAACAAAATACTCGACAGACTGACACAAAATTGCTGTTTGATTTTAAAATGTTTGCTGAACATAAGTTGTCGCTCAATTACTTTTTTCTGCTACCAGATTATATTTTTCTGCTCACAAAAATACGAATACTATGCTAGTCATTTAAATAACACCCTTTCAAATTTGATTAAATATTAAAAAAAATAATTGAAAGTGGACAAACTAATTGGTAAATATTTGACCGCTGAAACACAAATAAGCTTTAACTAAAGTTTCACTGTGTCATATATCCTGTTGTAATGTAGAGCCTTTCTATCACATTGTTCTAGTAAATTCACCATAATTATGTATGACTAATATTCAAAGCACGGTGCTACGAGACCGGTGGAACGGTTCCGTAATCCGTTCACTCGCTGGAATACCAAGTGCTTAAATATGGAAATAAAGCATAACTTGATTTAAGGCCTTAGTTTCATTATATAGATTTATCATTTAGTACTTATTATTAAATAAATATGCGGGTTCTGACCTAACAACATCACGGCAATCTCCTTCTGTTGTCAATCTGAAGAAATCATCAGCGGGGCGGCCCTCGCAGAGCGTCTCAGGAGTTTCCTCTTCGCCACCTTCTTCATCTTGACGTTTGACTCGAGTCTCGCCCAACACTATTGCATACAATTATTATTTTAACATAACTGTGCTTGTATTAATTTTAACATTATTTTAAATAGCAATACAAATAAAGACACATATAATTAAAACTGTTCACTGATTTTATGATTTACCAAATCATCGACGTGGGCAACAGTAGGTTACAACGTTATTCAAACTTAACATGCATATTGGGCAACGCTGAATGCAAGCCTCGATTACCACACGCGAGTGAAGGAATGTTGTACCGTTTCATTTCGGAGCAAAATGTCATCGTAACTTGCAGTAAAACACACAAAAAAATATTGAACTCTCCAATATTAATTCTTGTTACATGGAAAATGGAAATTTGTTGGTATTACAAGTTAGTCGATGACGGCATTGAAAGGTACGTCTAAAAGAAATCGAGGTCAGCGCTGGCCACGTAGGAAACCGGTGCTGTTTTTTACGAGCTTAATGTAACTTTATGTAAGTGTGTATATTATGTATATAAGTAAAATTATATTATGTAAACACGTTTCTCGTTAAACAGGCGTTCAATAATATTTAACAATACAATTATTTATTAATTTGTGTTATGATTTTATAAAAACATGAATTAAAATCCTCACTAATATTATTAATGTGAAAGTACGTATGTTTGTTACGCTTTCACGCAAAAACTACTCAACCGCTCATCATAAAACTTTGTACACATATTTTTAGAGGTACTAGAACATTAACATTAAATACATACATAAAAAAAAGGAAATATTTTTTGCTAATGCAGGTGAAGCTGCGTGTAATATTACAAGTATTAAATATTTATTAAAATAATATTTTGTTAAAAATATAGACTTTATAATAAATGTTATTTGAATAAAATATTATAATTAAAAAAAAAATATTTTTCTTAAATTAATATATATATATGTATGTATGTATGATTGGTACTCACCGTAGTAGGCGAGTAGTATTACGCCGAGGCACAAATACGCGCGTCTTGCCATGGCGTTCGGCAAAGACTGGCCGTTCTTCGCGCTCTACAGGAAAGTGCAAGAGGTGCCTACTGCCCCTCTTCACCTATTTATATAACCAGACGGTTCGGGCTCAGACCAGCCGAGAAACTCCACCGTCCTGTACGCACTATACCTCCCGCTGATATAAGCCCATGCTTCACTCGCGCAGCTTTTAAAAAGCACAAAACACACGATGACGATACATTATAATTTACAAAACTTCAATAATGATGAGATATACGACTATGAATAAATAGATATTTTTCAATTTACATTAACATAGGTGCTGTTGTTCGTGATTTCAATGCTACTTGAGTAGCTTTTAAATTAATCAAATATTATAAATAAGCTTAAGTGACGTCGATGATGCTTTTAACAATTGGTTAATAATACGTAGTTAAAATTAAAACAATACATAATATACGGTTTTAGATCAATTATAATTTATTTATTTAGAATAATTTAGTGACGTCCTTACGTATGTCTATGACCAAGGCTGTTTAATAAGGTCATGCAATTTCTTTTATGCTAATAATGCTATAAATTGTACGAAACACATATATTGCTTACAAGTTGCACTTGAAATTTTTATCATTTTAGACAATATGTAGTTAAATGAGCATTAAATAATTGTGATCTAGTAGTTTCTGAAGGTATATTATTATACCCAAAGACAAAGGTTTGGTTTTTATCAAAAGAGTTTTAGTTTTTTTTATCATACATAACATATAGATGTTATGTATGTGTGTAGATTGTGATTGGTCTCAATTATGATACCATAACTGTTGTGATTGGAAACGTAAGCTTTTAAATTTGGTTTTAATTTCTACTAATAATTATTTTTGGTTATAACTCTGAATTAAAAGGAGAGCCCTTTAAAAATCTAATTAGGAATTACTTTAAATATCAATATTAATTTTATTTGTAGTGAGATTTTTAACATATGCATATTTTGTTTTTTTAAGAACGTAAGTACCTACATTAAAAATAAGGCAAGAGAAAAGTCACGTACACAACAAGCAACGTTATGTTTTTCTATGAATTTGTTGTATATCTTCTGTTGGTAAAGTTTAAAGCTCCCTAGAGCTAGTTTCTTCAATCAATATTTATAATTTAGTCATTTCATATCAGAACCATGTAGAAGATTCTCATTTGTCGTTTTTAGTAATTTCATATCAGGAAATGTTCATTTTCGTGTTTATTTGGCAGATAAGATTCGAAACGAAGACTTCCAGTAGAGTACTAAATCTACCGATATCACGCGAAGAATAAGCTCGTTGAAGTGGCATGGGCTGGTCATAGACTAATAGAACGGATGGCTTAAAAAAAAGAATATCATGTTTGAGTAAAATGCATGTTTCATTTTAATTATAATCATTAAAACAATAAACTGGGTTTCTACACAAAATACCTTTAGTGGATTAAGGCAGTCATAGAAATATGAAATAGGAAAACCGCTACTTCCGCCATTCTCTGCACCAAAGACTCGTATCAGCCACGGTACCGGATATTCGGACCATATCAGTAACGATATCTTCCTGTACTACGGCAGATAATATTTACTTAAGAAGAGAGTGGTAATTCAATTTATAATCGCCGATGTGACATTCTGACATAATACTGAACTATTAATTAAAATAGTTACTCCCTGGTCAAGTAAATAGTTTTATCTGGACTAATTGGGAAAACCTACAAGTTTTGTATAGTTGAAATACTTAAATAAATATTTTAAGAATACCATATAATATGTATTGTAATTTGTAGTAAAATATAGTCTTCATTGACCTAGTGGATCTCATAATAGTAATGTAATATTTGCGGTTTACAGGATTACATGAGAAATGTAAAAGAATATATTCACTTTATTTAATCAAATTTGTTATTGTTATGTTTGTCTTAGCTTTGCACTACTACTTATACTTATGGATCGGTGCCTCCTATCACAGGTATTGTTTACTTAAAAGTAAAGTAAAGTTTACGTAAAGTGCATCCACAATTTATGTATAGACTAAGAAAAGATACTGAGAATAAATGATTATTATTATTTTTATTGGATGTGGTGTCAACGGTTGGATAATTCTTAAACTTATTTCAGAACAAGTATCGGAGTTTAGCTTAGAGTAGGTTTGTCAGGCTCTCAAAGATCTAAGCTTATACAATATACAGTTCTGGAATTGCTCTTCTCCTCAGCATTAAAATTAAGGCTCAATTAATCGATCAAGTGCAACATTTGTAACATAAGCCCCCCTAGACAAGTGGCACGAACGCTAAATGAATAGAATAGAATAGAATTCTTATTGTATGGGAATGACCCTAGCTGCCAAATTACATGTCGTAAGCTATAATGTCTTTCCCATACAATAAGTATTCTATTCTAATCTATTCGTTAAGCGTTTGTGCCACTTGTCGAAGAGGGCAGCGCTGTCTGACGCTATCGAATGTTTTCACGCTCATTGATAGAGATAGAGTGCTGATAATGATGATGAATTATTAACACTCCAATTAGAATTTTAAATGGCGTGTCGTAGATATACTAGAAAAGGTTAAAATCAATATGCAAATTTATTTGAAAATTAACCTTTTAACTCACTTTTTGAGATAAAATATTTTACTTGCACGTGCATATGTTAATTTTGATACGTTTACTATATAAACATAAAAAAATAGCTGATTGTGAATTTCAATAAATTATGAAAAGTGAAAGTTAAGAAGGCAAATGTATAAAGAACATAATAAGTGAATACAATGACGTATAAACACGTTTTTAGAATGGAAATTTTGAATTTGAGTGGTAGTTACAACTTCTAACGTAAAACAAACAAAGGCTAAAAGGTAACATACTGGTCGTCTTTATGACTATGCACTTTTAGTTGTTTGAGTATTTCATATTTTCAGCGTTATAGCAATAGAAGTCGATACTGATAGAAGCTGATCTACCTGCTTTGGACTCCCATATGAAACTTTTACCACCTGTAGAGATTTATAGATGTATTTTACACATAAATTCTTGTTAACATAGTGTCGGTAGGTATCAGAGAAGCTCACTTTCGATTATCAACCGAACCTGTTTTAAATATTTATGTCAATGTCACATATCAGTAGAGAGAAGACTCAAAAATGAAATCCTAATTTACATAATCAGCTCATAATATGTGACTGAAGGACGTTAGATCTTTATGCTTAACTATAATATTATGTAGGCGCTATTTGATTGTCTTAAATTATTTCTCAATTTATTTTCCAATCATATGAATCATCACTTGAAAGAAAGTCAAGAGTTGAAGTTGTATCGCAGTGGTCTGAGTTGTATTTGGGGTTCAATCGACGCTTCATGAATATGAACTAGTAATGTTTATTTGAGGTCTTCATAAAAGTCTTGATTTATTCACCGCGGCACTAGTTAACGCCATGTGATTAATATTTAAAAAATATAGATATATGTAATATGTATGGCGAAAACATGACATTTAAAACCTTGACCTCGGTGCCAATAATAGGACATGAATATGCTAATGGATTGGCTTAGTCTTAAGATTTATCTTTTTAGTCTGACCACAGATAAAAAACAACAAAATGTCAGTTAGAATAAAGATGACAAAGATACTTAGGTACAGGAATTCTATATGTAGTACATTATTTTATTATTTATAAGTCGTAAAGTTTAGGAATAATAACAGCGCTCAAAAATATTTTAATTTTCACGTTATGAAAACTTTTGTCTATTCTATATTAAAATAAAAAAATTAAAGTGCCCCAGTCCAAAACGAAGCTGACTGAAAAGCACTAATACAAGTCACTAATACAAAATTCGAATATAATTTATACTTTGTATACCATCAGATCCAATTAGATTTCGATGTGTAGGTATAGTAACATTATTTTCTATGTTAATTTGCTTAATTATTTTTAGTAGTCGACATGGAGCGTTTATGAGCCGCCCTCGATGGACGCCAACCGGTCTCCGGCTACTCGTATCCGAACTGGAGTGCCCTTAACACGGAAATCGTCGTCCATCTACGGCGGCGGTCGACCTTTAGTACACGTACTGTATAATAAGTTAAATGTAGCTAAAGCGTAGACGGAAGACGTTTCTCGTGGGAGTAACGTAGGAACTAAGGGTTATGTTTCTTGATTGCTGTAAAATGAGACAAAAGCTTATTGTAAATACATTTTTTTTATATGAAAACATATATATTGTTTGTTGGCCTTGTGGTTACATCCGGGTGTGTCAAGTTATGTAACTTGTGACCACGGAGAATACCGACTGCGTCGAGGGGCGAGTGACAGGCACCGCCGAGTGCGGCGCCGAGCCGGGCCGCCGCGCCGCTGACGACCTATAACAGTTGTCTGACCCGATATTAATAAAACGCCTTCTGAATCTTTTAAATGTCTAACGCATAATTAATTTCATGTTAACATTTATTGCCATGATCGTCTAGTACTATTCCAGATACAATACATATATTTATATTCAACTTTAGTTGAGTTCAGCATGAGATTTTACATGATTAGTAGTTATCTTGGGAAGTGGCACGCGAGGAGTTGCGTAATTGTAGATAATTTGCACATCTATTATGTGGAAACAGGATAAATAAACGAGTATGTTTCATTGAACAGTAAATTGATATAAAAATACGTTTCCACGCCGGGTTTACCGTAGGTGCTGATAAATAATAGATATTAAACTAGAGCACAAATTTGAATTTCACAAGATTCATTAATTTTGAAAAGGTGAAGAATTAAATATTTATAACGTTATAAATGTGTCGCAAATATAATTATTTCAATATACATATAACATATTGTGACGTTAACTCCAAACGAGACGATGTAACGTTTAATGTAATGTGTCTGTAAAACCTTTACTTTAATGGCATGTGTACTTAAATGATGGGCGTGAGCGTTTGGTGTCTTTTTGGCGTACACATTCATGAAGACAAACCTTTTATGCTTGACTGACTCATCAGTTACGAAAGGGTTATTATGTGTATATATAATTATTTATTAAGTGGATAACATCGTCGAGAGAAGTCTTTAGATATAAGCAAATTATTATCAACAAGTTTTCCGAGATTTAAAATTTTGAAAAAGCAAATAAAAGATGAGACAATAAAAACATTACTTTAGTTAAACTCGACACAATTCAAAATTAAGTGAGCCAATGATTAATGATTATAGGACTTAATACATTGAATTAATAATAAATCTTAAGATATGAATATCCAAATCTTATAAGATTTGTATTTTAATAATAACAGGAGTAAAATTTATATTTTTTACATAGTTACAAGTTTAGCACTTAAAGCTGTGACTTCTT
This sequence comes from Lycaena phlaeas, assembly GCA_905333005.2. Classification (NCBI taxonomy): domain Eukaryota; kingdom Metazoa; phylum Arthropoda; class Insecta; order Lepidoptera; family Lycaenidae; genus Lycaena; species Lycaena phlaeas. Next base: position 18,749,188 of record HG995163.1, read on the forward strand.
GGAATTATGACTGTAAGAATACAGCGTGTCACTGCATTTGTACATTACAAAGAAGTTACATTTAGCATGACTCATAGGTACAGACAATGATTTACAAATAAACGACTTTAAGAATTTAACAATTAAGTAAGTAACAAAACTATTTACCTTTAACAATTATTATTAGTGGTTAATTAAATTCTTATTATTAGGTGACGTCTGACGATAATGTGTACATATTGACTATACTAAAAGATTTTACCATACCATACTAAAACTTGTGTGAAGCCAATGTTGTCACGTTATGTGCTTCACTGAAAGAGATGTTCAACGAAGCATGAATTTATGAGGCTGCTGATGTCGATGATTGAACGACAACACGCTGTCAGAGATATATCTCGAAAATTGTACTAAAGCAATCAATGCTGTCAATTACTTGAATGTATTTTCGTTCGATCATCGATTAGACTTCAACGCATCACTCAATGTATTGTTTGACCCGAAGCGCAGGTTACGACGACTTCTAAGAAAAAGAAACATCGAGATGTTTTAATGAACATCTTTGTTTTATAACATCGTTTATGTTTTTTTTCTATATAGTTTTTAATTTTAATTATTTATACTTATTTTAACAATTCGTTTTGTCGATGGTTCGATAACTATATATTATGTTCTGATTGATGGGTATTTTAATTTGTAAATATAATATAAACTTACATGTTATATTGAGTATGATATATAATTATGATGAGCTTATTAAATATATAATTATGTAATATATTTTTATTATGAAATTTATTTTATTACAATAAATATTTTATATGAGTTCCTATTCACCAGCTCACCGCTATTTAACAGCCGGACTATTTAGATGAATTTTAGTATAATTTAGAAGTTATGTAACTTAAGTTTACTTATTAAAATTTTCCATTGTGACACGGAATGAAAACGGACAACGGACACGGAACGGAAAACGCAAAAGAGTTATCTGTTAAAAGTATGCTGCTAATAGCCTCCCTCATTTTTGATTCAATTTTTATTAAAATAAAATCTTCAATAATAAGCTGTTTGTATTTATAAATTGTGGCTTCCATACATAGTTTTAACTTTATAGGACTGCAGAAAGCTTCCTAATTATATACACTGATCGATACGATATTTACAAGGAGATCATAATTCGTAACAGAGGGGTGTTACGAATTATGATCTCCTTTTTTTGGGTCGGGGATAAAATATAGTATTTTTGAAATAACTGCTTGTTTCTCATTTAAATTTATGAATTCAAATTTATTTTAAACTATGTACTAAATTTAGTTAAATATTGTTTGGATGTGTTTGTTTTCAATTACTCATCACTTCTAGTATCAAGAATATGTACTGATTTCGAAAAGGAAACAAAAGTTTTCCAGAAGCCTAACTAAAAGAACTTAGTACTATTTTAATAATTTTTGTAAGATAGGAATTATATCTTTCTGTGTGCTTCTTATATATTTTTATGCATTATATACCTATAAAAATAAGTAAAGTGTCAACCCATATAATATGTCTGTTGGGCATGGGTACCTCCTCCTCGGCGAGGAGGGTATCGAGCCATACCCAGTTCACCAAGGCGTTGGCCCAATGGGGGTTGCTTGGCAGAAAGCTGGTTAGTGAACTTCACACACCTTCAAAGGCTTTTAATCTCACTAGGCATGCTGGTTTCCTCACGATGTTTTCCTTCACCGAAGGGTGAGCGATGGTGTCGTGTTCGGGGTGCATTTAGAAATTAGAAAAACCCATATCAAGGCACCTCTTTCAGGATCGAACCCGGACCGTCTCGCTTAAGAGGCCGAGCCCATGCCCACTGAACTATGGTCACTATATAGCTATAAAATTTTATTATAAAGAAATATAGTTATAAATTATGTTTTTGATAAATGTATTGGAATAGGAACACTGGGTGGTATGAAGGGAACTTTGCTAATATTTCGTCTCACACTTAACTTTGTCGTACTCAATAATATCTGGTGCACTAAGTGCATGTTTTATCATAATATTTGATTATAATGTTAATTGATTGTATACGTAAACAAATTGAAAAATATTTCATATCGATAATGCACACTGCAAATGTATGCCAAGTATCCGGGTCATATATGCACGTAACAACTGCATATTGGTAAGAGACTAGCAACCGATAGTTTAAATGTTAAATCTTCGGAAACGTTATGCAACAAATAGCATCGCGTGAAAGTGTAATGATTAAAACACGCGACCAGCGTGAAGCTCACAAGTGGGCTAGACGGCGTGACACGGGGAAAACATATCCGAAACGGATGTCATATAATAGCGCCTAAATCCACCGTGAAAACACCTCGATAAGCTGGCCCAGTGGTAACCTCGTAAGAACCAGTGTTACGGGTACTAGTAACTGAAAACGGAAATAAAGTTGAGAAATTTATTTAAATCTTTAACACAAAAGGTATAGATTTCTTATATTTACTGCCAAACTTCTTTTCTTTGCAAAAAAGACACGCGAGAAGTTACATGATTTCTATCAATTCAAAGGTATTGCCAATTAAATAGTTCCTTTACGTAGAGATTTTTTTTTCTTTAACGCCAGGAAATACGCTTAGGCATCTCGCGGGGGAGTGGGTCTCCCCAGGCGGATATGTGGGACTCGCTGTGCCCGAAAGCTGGGAAATGGACGCAGCTCTACCCATTAAAGCCCGGCGAGTGCCACCGATGTCGTCTTTGGTGAGGTCAGAGGTGATCTACAAGCAACAGTGCCCCTCAACGGCTAGTCAGTCTCTCAGAGGACCGACACCACCTCCACAGAGGCGTTGCCCCGCACCACAGAACAACCGCTCCCAACGTCGGGACAGTACAATGAGACGAGATTCCCTTCCTCGCCCCTTATCATATTCTGCTCTTTTGCCCCCTCTTCTTATAAGATGAGGGATACAAAAAGCCCCCTCGGCTCAATTCGCTTCGGCGAAGGTGTTGGGGTCACCCTTGACTTCTGAGCCCCACCGCCACCACAAGGCCTGAACCGTGGTGGGGAACATTGAGACTATGTCAATCTAGTAAAGCTAATCGAAGTATAGAGTTCTGCTCTCACAAGAGTAATATAATGATCGACTGTCAGCAAACGACTGCAGACTCTTATTTCCTTAACAAATAATACATAAAAAAATCTGCTACTGCTGCCACAATAATATGTTTGATGCATGTCAAACAATGATACTATTTACAGACCGATAACGTGTTATTGCCAGATGCATTCGTGATCCTTTTTTTATATAAGCTTCTTCAATGTCTTAAATAATATCGACTGATATTCGCTGATCCCAATGTGTACATACAAGGAGTATGTGTAATATACTCTATCTACAATTTAAGTTTATATATTCATTTAACGAATATTCATGCTTTAAACAGTTCCTTTATAATAGTGATTTATTTGTTTTGCAAGATTATAACAAATTGCACATTGTGTATTTCATGCACCTGTTTTTATTGCTTTTTTTCAAAACAATGCCAATAATCAAAATATAGGTAGTTAGAGATTAAAATAATAAACATTTTGTAGTCTTGCTAGCTTTTTATACATACTTACTATAATTTACAATAAAAATTTGCATCACTAGCTTAAAACTTTTTTAAATATAGTACATAGTATTATAAGTTATTGAGATGACATTTGCAGCAATTTGAATCTTTGGGTAACTTTTGGAGTCTGAGGTAAGATATAAGTTTGAATTAAATATAAGAGACAGCGTATAAGAAATAGTACACAGTAAAGGTGAAACAACGTAAAAGTAATATGTATGCAGTAAGAATAACATTCGTAATATAATTATAGGATGCGCTGCACTGCGTCGCCTAAGCTAAGACTTGAGCGACGAGTCGCGCCGCGCCGACACGGCAAGTAGGCGCGCAAGAGTCAAGGATCCTTCAAGATATTTCCTTTCACTTGCGACAATGAATGCATACCTATATACATCGTATAGTTATATCGGATATTTGTATACCTCTAAGTAATTTTATATTTAAAAAGGTCAACCACTATGCGGTTTATATCTTAGATACAAACGTACATATTATGTGAATATAGTTCGAAACATATACCTACTTATGTTATTTACTATGTGTATGTAATACAAATAATAGACATCTGTAATAATTGTATTATATATGAAATCAATATCAATTAATACATACTGAAAGTATCGTAATTTTTATAATAATAAGTTACTTCTTCTTTAAATTTTTAGCAAACAAGGAAAACAGCATGACGAACCAAGGCTGACCTTGCAATTGGATTGCAACCGTATAAAATGTTATTTGGTATTTAAAACAAACTTTACAGATATAATATAAATTATGTTCGTTTGGCCAACAAGAATTTATTGTGGAGAATTCAAATTACAACTTATCTAATGAAAGTAACATTTTAATTGGCCATTAATACAAATTGATTGAGTGTGAATCACTTTTTTCTGGGTACTGAATAATTGTTAAATTACGCACAAACGTTTTGTACCTATTAAAATTAAAAAAGAAACAGATTTTGGTTATGTTAAATATCGAAGAGCTACTTAAAACCTTTTATCAAAGCAATATATTATACTTATATATCTTTTCAATCCGTGTAATTTAAATCTCTTATTATTTATAAAAAAAATCTTATTTTCAGCGACTCCAATATGCGATTAAGTGCTAACACTTGCGAAGTGTTAAGACTTCATAAATTTTCAATTGACGTTAGAACAAAATGTTTTCGTTGGTTATATAACGAGACACTATTTTTAGAATTATCCGAATGAAGAACTCTACAACCGCGGACTTAAAGCGATGACTTTCACTGCTTTCACTATCGCAAGTTGCATTGCGCTTTACTATATCAGTGTACATAGTATAGTTCATACTGTCAACTCTCTATTTATTTTGATTTCGCTTGCAAAACTACTCGTTTTTTATCATTCTTAATTTACTTCAATTTACACATTGCATTGCAATATCGGAGAGAAATTATGGAGCAGCATCTCACTGTATAAGATATATCAGATGGCCAGACCCAAGGTGACGATGTGCAACTACCACCTACAGTCCGACGTGTGAGACTGGGCGGGTGAAGGCGTGTTGGTGGCGCCCCACATCTATTGTTTTGCAAAAAGATTGCACGACGTTACCGCTTTCATGCGTCTCTATTTTTTAGAACGATTAAATGTGATATTGATTACACATTAGCATTTTTTTGTATTGCGTAAATCAAAAGATGTATTCGTAATATGAAATATTATATAGTAAGTAAATCATATTTCATTTGTTGTGACTCCTTTTTGAATGCTATTTTATTGCTATTTTACGAAAGGACAGTAAGAATTCAAAAAAAACACCAAATTACTAAACTATATTATATATTTAGTAATTTATAAGTATGGTTTATATTAAAGATAAATTACACCACGATACAGCACAAATGCTCATGCTCATCACGTAAATATTTGTCCTGAGTAGGGACCGAACCCTTGAATCACCGAACAGACCACTCATGAGCTAATCTTTATCTTTATTAAGCTTCAACCAGGTTTATTGTATTATATGTTTATTCTCGACTGTGAATTTCAATAGCATTATACTTAGGAATTATTTAATGACTATGTACGCAGAGAAATATAAGAAATACGGAAACGTATCACAATATGAAGGCTGGTGAATACCAGTCCCACTGAGTTTAAAATTGTGGGAACAGGTGTAACTTCCGCATCCACACTGCCGTAACTAGCAAAAGAGATTGTTCTCGTTTAGCAAATACAATAATATGCAGGAAGTCTACTACAAATATAAATAAAACTTTAACATTATCTAGCTGGTGTCAGTGTAGTTATTTTTGTTTTGAAGCACAACTAGAGGATATTGTCAACGTCTTATGAATAAAACTACAACTTGCTTGTTTAATGTTTCATCTCTCTTTTAATATTTTATCAGTATGTGAAGAGTTAAGTCGGATAAAGTAGTGTTCATATGTACTAACGATTCTCGTGCCATTGTTTCGATTAAAGTTATCATTTGACCAACACATAACATTGTTCATATTATGATAATATAACTTTACTGTCATTGCTTATTAAATTATTTTAATTTCAAAAGCTTAATTTTGGTTCGGATCTAGGAAGTATTTTAAATTATTTACAGCTTTCAAGTCGGAAGAACAAGTATGCTTTTCCGGATTTAACAGAAATGTCTCAATTTGGTTATATGTACTATAATTACCCCGATTCATTGCCCAATGCCGTGGCGGACCACTCTTTGCTTAGTTTATTTTTTAATTTTTTTCAATAACGTTTCGACTGTTAATGCTTCAAATTATAATTGATCTATAAAAGTATGTAATTATTGTGAATACCATTAATTAATGATGTGAGCTCTCACACCGAAACATGTTACAAATTTTTCGTAACAGTATATAATAAATAGTATATTGCAATCATTTTATATACGTTTCATTTAGTATGTATGTCAACGCCACTAGCCGTATTGTTATTTGTACTGCGTAAAACTGCTTAGATTCTGTCTCACATTTTAAGATAAAGTTATTTCATAACGATGTCATTAAAGCTAATTATCCTTAAAGATCATCATCTTAAATGAAGTATAATTTATAATTTAAAAAATTTTTGTGTCATGTATGTGTATATAACATGACTCAGCAGTTGTGTTTTAAGTTTTAACCTCCCTCATAGAAGTATGAGCCTATTATGACCATGTTATGACTGTCAATGACATCTTGTATAGTGATTTGAATAAGCTATTAATCTTTAATTTTACAGATAGGTTATAACGTAACATGTAACTTTCATCGATATAGTTATAATTTTTTTTAAACATTACTTTCGTTATACCTATATAGCCTTCTAGTGGAAGCTGTTTTTTAAGATTTTTATAAGTAAAAATGGCGAATGTTTGAACCTATTGATAAGTTATTAAGATGAATATTATTTATTATAAGAGATATACAATTTTTTGTAAAGAAATCGGACCAAGAGTGTCCCTGCAGACCCGTCTTGGAACCCTTACCGTTACCTTTTCAATTGAGTTTTAAGCTATTGCATAGCTTCTATCGCGGGCCTTGAGCGCGGGGACCGAGTACAGAAATTCCGTAACGAAAATAAATCATAACGCTCCCCACTCCGACGGGCACGGAGGTGTGGCCGAAAAGAAACGACGTTAGACGATGCATGCATCGTCTAACGTCGTTTCTTTTCGGCAGTCTTCGACACGGTGTTTGTGTGCTTGCAACTAGACGTATTGTACGACACTACGAAGCTCGCACGAATAACAATAAAATATAACACATGTATTGTAAAATAATAAAAATATTTTAAACAATATTAGTTAATATTGTTTAAAATATTTATATTTTTTTATTTATTTAATAAAGGAAAAAAAAATGTTTTCTTATCGGTCACTACGCTCAAAAAGTGTAACTTGAATTAATATCAAAGAAAAAGAAATACTGCATTAATAATTAAAATAAATAAATAATTATAATTGCATAAGTTGATACAAAATGCTATGCAATAGCATTACCGCGGCAGTCCCCGAGTGCCACACGTCTTTTTTTATATGCCCGACGTTTTGGCATATAAAATACTCAATAAACCGCGATAATGAGTTAAATTTGCGTAAACATAAGAAAACAATAAAACAATATTATATTAATAGAAAACGTCTTATAAAAAATGTTTTGGTGAAATTGATAGAAAATTGTGAAGTGTATGTCAATTTTAAGTAGGGCAATAGGTAATACAATCAGACAGCGGGCCTTTGCTCGTTTATGTTGATGTTCGGTGAAACAACTTTTCCATATCTCTTTTCACGGAACACGAACGAGAAAGACGATTAAGGTAATAATAGTATATATTGCCTTATATTAAAATGAGAAACTTGCTAGTTCGTCAGAGCCACTGCTAAGTTAATGCGTGAATTCAATATGGTAATAACAACTTAATAAGGAACTAAATGAGGAGTGAAATGTGAATCATAATAAAACAATGTACGTGAACGGCGATATGCCAAATGCATTAATCATTGAATGTTTCTGTAGAAGGATTGTATTTTATTGCTTGTTTTAAGTATCCTACGTATCAGTAGTGTACTTTGCAATATTATTCTCATCATTTATCTATAAAGAGATCAGCATTTCCTCCTTGTCTTAAATGATTTCATATTTGTTTATAAAATGGCCGCGATCACTCAAAGTTCAAACCAACGGTATTTAATTCTGTGAAGTTTACATAGGTACGAAGTTAGAATATTAATGAACTTTTAAACCAAACTCAGAAACGTGTATCCGACATGTTGTCTTTCACTGTTAATAATCTTTCACAAATAACATTCTTGGGTACATTTGTTGTTTATATGTAACTAACTTTTTGTTCTAATAAATACATTCCAACAATAATTTGTTCGGATTTCATATCAGCGGTTAGAATGCCATTTAAAGAAGTATGGCATAATGCACTACTCACTACTGATGCAGGAATTGCAACCAAATCGTAACGTAACAATCGACTCTATTTTCACGCTATAATATTTGCCTGTTTCATGCGGTTAGGAATGTATTATGACTTCGTTGGTGTTATTTGTAATTATTGTGCAATTTGTTTCTTTGGTAATATATGATTTATATAAAGGCGTATCTGCTATTTCAATAAAACGATTTAATAATTTTTATATTTTTTATTTTAATTTTTATCAAACAGACTTACAGTACAAAAATCACATAGATAAAGTATTAAACAGACCTATTAAATATTCATGTGAGTCTATATTACAATTAGGTAGGTACTTAGACTACAGACGGGATTATAACCCAGTACATTTCTTAATTACAGGGACAAATATTCAAAGATTTATTTAACAATGGTGGTCAATTATTTTATACCCGAATAAAGTCCTTGCAATTTCTTGTTGCAATTCAATTATCAACTAATTTGCACCAGACATGGCGCGAGATCTTATTTAATAATGGCCATCGCCCGTTGGGTCATTGAGCCAAGGGTAATTGACTGGGCATCTTAGGCATGTGTGAAGGTTAATAGTTTCTCCGGGAGTCTCCTTAGATGTAAGTTTGCAATCGTGAGGTACCCAACAGGCGGGGTTGCCTTCTACTGCACACTTTTCCCTCCATGGCTCAAAGTTCTTGACCTCACTAATCGTACGTGGGTTTTGGATCCATTGAATGACTTGGGTCATAGTAACGAAGTATACATCGTTGTGAGTTTGAATAATTTCATCGACCCAGTATAAGAAAGCTTCCAAAAATTCGGGATTGTTCTTTAACCACGCAGCGTGGAAGTAAAGACCCAATGGAGCACGGTTTTGATCGTAATGGCGGTCGAAATTGTGGTTGAGGAAGTTGTAGAATTGATCACCAGTAAGAATGTTGGAACAAGAGTCAACCATAGCACATCCTGGCAGATATTCGTCGTTGTTAGGGTCTTCACGACGATCCAGCTCGTTCATGACCATTTCCCAGACAGCGTGGCTCCTTGTGGGGCAGCTCTGTAGGTTACCGTGGCAACGGTGTGGCATGCGGAAGTACATGGTGTACGGCCATAGGGGAGGGTTGGAAAGTGGTGCGGTGATGGTACTGTCATATAAGAAAGCCTGCTCTTCCATCATAGTGAACTGGTTGTTGCCACCTACTCTGAGGTAGGGAGCGCGGACACCCACTACACTGTTGTCAGTCACGTTAGCGAATTTCTCGATGATTACCCTCATACCAGCCATTTCCTTGCCCCAGTCGTCAACTGAAGCGTTGCTCCAGAAGCGTTCATCATCGTTGTGCCTAAGAATAAATAATTTTATTAGTTATTTTTAACTAATTGTATTATTTTTATCACATCAATGGAAACATTCTAAAAGTTGTTTTTTTTTTTAAATGTAATTGTTTAATATAATGAATACTGTGGAAATGGAAAATTTATCTACTTTCATATTAATATATGCATTATGCATGTGCATCTCGTAATTTTATGGCTATACGTGATAGTGATAAAAGACAATTTTGTTATAACTTACGTAATGGAGTGAACTGCGATTTCGTGTCCCTTTCTGTGTGTTTCATGCACGGCTGAATAATTCGTGTACTTGTGCGAGACAAAGAATGTGGCCTTGATGTCACAACCATTGGGATTTTTACGTTTGCCGTTAAAAATTTCCTTGTACAATTCAATGTTGTTGTTGTTGATAGCATCGTCGAATGTGATTGTGATCATCTGGGGGACATCCTTAAGTGGCAAGTCTCCGGGAATAACGGTGCCGTCTTCGGAGCAGAAGCAGTCAGGTAACACGCACTGGGTGGTGTCGCAGGGAGGAGCCCTGTTGGGGTCATTGTCGATATCTAAAACAAAATGACAAAATATAAATTATATTTATCATGTCATGTATGATAAATTAGTATTTGCTATGAGATTGACGTCTTCAATTTACTCCTCACATAAGTGGCTTCATTCGTGTTCAGTATGTAAAGAGCTCTGTCGGAACCAGTACGGGTACTTTCGCTCGATCAAATCTCACAAGCTAGCTGACACCCATTTTGATTTCACTTTTTCATGATAAATGAAACGAATTCACATAACTTACTGGCATAACGTGTTAATTGTGCAATACAGAGTATATAATATATAATATATGCAACTGTAACGCAAATTATTTACGAATGACAAGAATGCTTATTTTGAACGAATACATTTGCATAATATTTTAAATGCCTTTGGAATGGAGGTGTCTTTAAATTTATATTTATGTTGTCAATTAAACTAAGTCAGGGACATAGAGTAGGAGTGGCTTATGTAGTCTATTATGTATAAAGTTTGTGACATAATGGAATCTGTGAAATGAGTCAAACCTATCATGTAATAATAAAAGAATATATGCGATGATATAAAGTATCAAGAGAAAAAAAATGTCTCGATTTGCTAATCATGTGTAAGAGCTAGCTCAGTTAACATAAGTGAGACTTATGCAATGCTCTCTCATTCTCATGTGAACTAAGTCAGAAGCTTTTTAATTATTTTGTATTGTAATCTAAATTATGTTTCCAGAGGAAAAAAGGATCTGATAACATTACATTTTCCAAACAACACATCTATTGTATTCCGATCGTGTCTGCAAAGTGAATTGTACGATTCATTTGTTTGCAGGTCATACGACTTCAATAGAATCAAACTGTTCAGTGAATACTGAGTATCGTATATATAATGCAGCATAGCATTTCAATTATACGAAAGTTTGGACCTTATAGATTTTTAATATATCTATATATCAACATCTTGAGTGTTTAGACTTAAATAATTATTGAATTTGCTATAGGTGTGTTGCGACACTGCAGTGAGATGTTTTTTTAGGCCAAGTGATTGGCATTTAAGGCAGGTCATTCGTCACGCACTGTGAGCCAGTTTTGTATTTGTAAATCTAGCCATTCAAGTTCAGAATTAAAATATATTTTAGACTTGGGTTACAGCTATAGCATAATACGTACCACAAGAGTTTTCATCGGAGCCATCGGCGCAGTCCTTCTCGGAGTTACAGAAGAGTCCACGTTCAATACATGTCGAGTCACCGCAAGCTAAGAACCCATCCTGGCAAAGTGGCTCTTCGGTGTACAGCAGAGGCTTGACTTTGCGTTCCTTACTCTTGAGTTTGCAGTTCTTTACTGCGTCTTTCCAATCACATGTCTGCTTTTCTATATCGAAAAATAGCCCAGCAGGACAACGGATGGCTTGGATACCCTATTATAAAGAGCAAAAGAGAACATAAGAATACATTGTGATAGTGTAAAAAGATAGATATGATGTTAATACATTTTCTGAATATAAGTAGGTACGACTTTCTAATTATGTTACCTCTACACTAAATATGGGATAATGGCACTCTATTCCCATTTAGATGACTAAAATTATAAAAGTAATTCATTCGCATAAAGCTATTAGGCATTGCATTATTAGTTTTATTAGTTTAAAATTAATTATTATTAGTTTTTATTACTACTAAACTGTTACTGGTTCTGAATTCTATTTTAAGTTTATATTATTGTTTAATTTACAAAGAGAATTGTTTTGAATACGAATTTCCGCATGTTTCCTTTGTGATATATTTTTTTATTTTCTTTTAAATAAGTTCTTAGTTGTTATGAATTATTAGAGAGCTAAGAAAACGGTTATGTTTTTAAAATAACCTGCAAGCCAAGTTTTGTAACTTTTTTTGTCTTTGAGACATTCTAATAAAACCGTGGAGTTAATTTTTAATTCGCACGTAAATTGTAAATTCAGTACAATAGAGCACGTCGTGATAAAAATTTAGTATAATTTTCATAAAAGCGTATGTTTTTCACGACTATGATACCTCGTTTAAAATTATCATTCGTTCACTTCACAATGGCTTGAATATAAACAAGGTCGTTAAGCGCAGGATCGGGACATGCATATAATATAAATGAAGCTTTAAATGTATAAAGTTTTAATTTTCCAAGTCGCTTGTTTACTAAAAGCAATGGAATGTAGTCTGAGTCCGTGAACATAATTACGAAGCAATGAAATTCCTGTACGATGATTACATGACATTGGCCAATCTAAAGTATATAAATGTAAAAGTAGTGATCACATATTTGTACGTACGGAGTTGGTGCACTGGATGACGTCGCGACAGTTGTCGCCCTCGCCGGTGACCAGCCGGAACCATTCGCCGGCGTCCTTGTCCTTGCAGAGCTCTTGCTCCAAACTGTCTTCTTTCTTAGGCGATTCTTCCGCTTGTCGTCGCCATCTGTGTCCATCGACAGCTAAAAAAGAAAATAACTAGTTAATGTTTGAAAATTAGGGATGTAAGACACATTCCTTACATTATTGTTACACTAAAACTGTAAAAAATTTGATAAGAAGCAAATTTACGATAACAAAGTTGTGCAAAATTATCGTTTGTATTACCAAAGATGCTTTACAGGTTTTTTATTGTCAGAGGTAAAATGTCACTCGAAGATAAATGTCAGAGGTGAAGCGTACGTGACATTTGCCCGGCTCCGAAATGTCAGCGCTTGAGCAAGCGGCAAGGACGATTCTTTCTAAGTTCTTCTATTAATCCCAAATTGTTACATTATACATGGTATTTATGCTTTTGTGTGAGCTTGCTGTTGAAATTATTTTAATTTCAAAAAGGTCACGATAGTTGATTTCCTTGACCCCCAAAAATGATTCGGGAAATTGTTATTCAATCTTGAATATTAATTAAGCTATCAACCCGATTTTTGTTTTATTAGAAAAATTACCATGAAAGTGTAAGTGTTGCTAGCACTTAACACTTTAAATGTGAGATATACAAAAAGTGGAAAGTGTGAAGATTTGTTACTTTTTTCAATTCGAACATTTAGATAATGTACGCTAAGAGGCAATCACGTTACGATCGTTGTATGTGTGTTTATGTGTGAGACGCACGTAACACAAGGAAACTGATAGTTGAAGGTATTATCTAACAGAGTACTCGCAGGCGACGTCGACGAGCGCCGCGGCGATCCGCCCTCCGCCCTCCACCCTCCGGCCTGCTGTGCGTGCCAATATGCTAACGTTATATCATTGTTCACCATCTCGATCATACGGATATCACTTTTGCAATATATTTAACACACTTTAATTTGGCTCTACTGAATCGGTACGGTTACATCACTGACACCAAAAACGATCAGATGTATTAGGGACATGCTTAGAACATTAAATGTCAATAAAATATGAAGTAGCCGAGTTTGTTTCATAAATAAAGCCTCGCTTTTAAAATTGAATTGATTATACGAGACAACCTTGGGGTAAGCGATAAACAGGAAATATTTCAACCCTGTCGCCAACGTCAGTGTTCGGCTTAATTATGGATTTTATGGCAACACCACGTTCACCTAGCCCAAAGGTCCTTTAGTGGTGGCGCAGGTTTGTTAAATGTTGTATGACGAGTACAACAGTTACGGTATTTATTATATTAGCAATGTGTACAAACTAAACGTAGCAGGAACAAAACGATTCGATACGTCTGCCCTTCACGGCATCCGGAGACCTGACCCGCAACTTCTCAGAACAGTTGCGTGCAGTTAACTGTTCTGCCAGAGTTATGTCCATTATATAATACCATTCTCAAATTTATCAACTTTCTAAAGTAATAAATATACTTTAATTAAATATGGGTCAGGCGCTTAAACAATTAAATTCTCTATCAATATAACAGCGTTCAATCAGTTATAAAAAATTTACTGAACAAAATAAACATTAATTATAAATAGCTTTAGTGTGTATGTTAGATCGGTAAACTGGCAAATGAGCCACCTGATGGTAAGTGGCCGACATCGCATATAAACATAAACGTCTTGACCTGGAACTAGCTCAGGCAATGATGTCTTGGCCACGGGAGAAACGAGCAAGATGTTGGCCCGTGCAGCCGTGAGCTTGGCGTAATGTATCCATCCAGCACCGGTTGTAGGTAGTTATAACTATATAGTTATGTTAGCTGGGTAGTTATAGTTTTTTATGGCTTTTGTGAACATATAGTTTACTAGCAGCACCCCGCGGTTTCACTCACGTACTTTCCATCTTCGTGGAAGTACAGGTTTTAATTGATGGCCTATGTGATATTTTGATGTGTAAGCTATATTATTGTAAGGTTTCACCAAATTTCATTTCGTAGTATTCCGTGACAGAGTAACAAACAAATTATAATTATATGATAGAATTAGTAGTATTTAAGTGTTCAGAGCCCGTGAACTATATATTTTATTTCGATTTATTTTATTTCAACTTGTCGATATTCCGTATTATCTCATTCTATCGGTGGCCTAGTATAATAAATAGAGTACAATACTACTCGTATATTCTAGAATTTTTTTCATTCTGTGATTCGCAAGGAAATAAATTAAAGTTATCAATAATATTACCTAGACACACAATATAATAATAAACATATAAATGTTGAAAATATCTTGTAATTTACCAATTAAAAAAAAAGTGAAAATAGGAAAAAAATGGAAAAAAGCTTTTCGAATATACGAATATTATTTAATTATTTATATCTATAAAAAAATAAATTTTTTTAATTATCTATATTAATTCACACATAATCAAGGGAATCGCAATAAGATTTTGTAAAAGAGTTTTTGTTGTATTTTTAATACCTATGATACATCAGACGTTCAAATATTATTTTAAAGTTACCTTAACAATATCGGAAAAAACTAATATTAGCGAATGAATAAAACATGTCGCGATAAAAAATTGTCGGCGCTCGGTCAATACATAACGAGTCTCCTTCGACCCGGATGTACTATAGATAGCATTACTATCGATCAAGACGACCAGAAGCCAAAAGGTACAACAGGGAGACGGGTTTCCTGATTACATAAGTGAGAGATGTAATCAAGCATGCTAATTTATAAATCAGAAAGTGATTCTGATTCTCGTTCGCGTGTGTATTTTGATGTTTTCGCAACTAAATAATGTATGTCAATGAATAAAATAATAGTCAAAAATTAAAAATATGCTAAATTGCATGTAATATTTTTTTAAACTTCCTTTTAATGAGAAAGCCTGTTGTGGGGTCTTGCAATTCTTGCATAAACTAATGTCTAATAGTTATGAAATACTAGTTGCATGAAATAGTAGCAATGCGGATAGCTTTTTAAACGATAATTGATAATTGTAGAATACATTCTTGAAAATTCATTAAAGTATTATTTGTATGATATTTATATATATATATATATATATATATATATATATATATATATATATATTATATACATGCAGAACTTTAATAATATACGCTCAGGTTTCTAGATTCAAAATAATATAGAATACTCGTATGACAACGCTAAGCCACAACATGCGCGTGCGCAAAATAAATGTTAAAATAATTACATCTCCAGTAGCGCGTTGATGTCTTTTCATTGAGGCGAGTGTTTTATCTTCGTCAACAATGGTTCCGAGTAATTCAATACATACTATTCTATAATTAAATAATAAATGTTCTATATAACGAAACAATGTGATTCTACTGTGACACTTATTTTTTTAGGCATCTGCTATTTTAATTATAGAGAAAAAGAACAATGCTACCAACTGTAGTTGTTAAAACGCTGAACTACAATTAAAGTCATTATTATGATCGTTAAAACTTTAAGGTTAAGCTAATGATGAGTCAAAACAGTTTTGGTCTTATGGGTTTGACCTTGGTCTTACAAAAAATGTGCGTTAGTCCAATTTACAAAGACTGCTCGCGTGGACTTCTTATTAAAAGTTAGATTGACTGGGTTAGTAAAAAGCCTAAAACAAAGCAATTCTTTATATAGAAAGTCTATTTTTGGTTAGTAATAATTAAAACTTTCCAGCGCCTTTAGATGCCATAATTTCATACAAAATTTGATTATGTAAAATCCAATATAAACTGGTTTGCCAAATTTAAAGGTTTTTAGGTCAAGCTTTATAATATTCAATAATGCTTTGATCATTTTAATTTATTAGTATACTATTTTTATCAAAAATATATGTTGAATACCGGTATAAATTTAATAATTCAAATTACACGCTCGGAGTCTATAAAATTGACCATTATGTTAATTGGCGTACGAATTATATAACCTTGACATATTAAATTTATGTTGCTTTTGTTACAAAAAAATATAAGCGGTATATTCGGTGTCATCGCTTAATCAATGACATTCGATATATTAAGTTTATATAGGTATTACAGCGAGTGGAAACAAATGTCTTGCAAACAAGCTCCATAGACACGAGTGTACTTTGACATTCTCCGGCGACGTGGGGTCATACGTAGGGTTCAGTTGTTGAGCTAATGTGTGACATATGCACCGTTAATGCCATGTAACATTATGTATGGTATTATCTATCTGTGTATGTTACTTGTACCCTTAAAACTCTCACGAACTTATCACGATTGATGTTCTATATTTGAAAATGAATATTTTTTAAGTATTCCTTATTGCCTTAGGGCCCGTTTCACAATTTCCAGTTAATCGGCAACATATTTGACAGATAGAGTATGGAGTATCTGTCAAATATGTTGCTGATAGCCTGTTGGGAACTTAACTGGAGATTGTGAAACAGGCCCTTGGTATATTACTTCAATGATAGTCTTTTATTCACGAATAAGAAGGAGGGATTTTTTTAACTAAGCTGACTTTTGAACTGAGTTAAATATTAATTATTATCAAGTTATGTATTAAAAACATGTAAGGCATTTCTTAGCGTCTACCGTTGGTTTAACTTATCTAATTAAAAGAGCAGATCTTTAAGCAACAAATATTGACTATTATATCTTATTATTAGTTATTATAAGTTATAATTAGTTATCATGCGTGATGTGTTACAACTGGACAGTTACGTGAGAGCCGCGGCCGTTGGCCCAATACTCAACTTGCATACCGACGTCCTAATAAATATTGATTACCATCTTCTACCTTTCGAGTGTTAGTTACTATATAAGGTAGCATTTATAACGGGATAATGTTTTTAAAGACTAAAGTAGTGAAACAGTCGAAAGTTCAAAGCATTAAAGCAATAATATTAATGAATCACTATTACATAATAATTTCAAAATATTATTGTTAATAGTCGAATGAGTTTGTGAATTAATTGATCGAATTAATTTATGTATGTATTCTTATATTGTTATAACACATAAAATGTGTTTATATTTTGACTCTATTACTTTGAATATGATATCAGTATTATTTTAAATGTAGGATAATTTATGTTTATTTTAAAATGTTTATTACAAGTGATATGTCAACAATAATAGACATTAACTTCCGTAAACTAAACTCGGCATAGCAACCGCTGAGGGCTGAACTTTCAAAAGCCGAAGTCTTGACCTACGTAACATTGAAATTATTTTCTTTTTTCGTGTTAGCGTAGGCACTTTAGTGTCGCTCGTCATCGTCATTAGAAAACGGAAATATCCATTGAGAAGTGCATATGATAAGATTACTTTGACAGTTTATAAAACTCAAGATGTGATATTCCAAGTATACCTTAATTCGGAGAACAGATCAATCCCCAGTGAAGCAAAGAACATTTTTTTTTTGTTTACTTTGATTTAAAAAAAGTATCAACCCTTATATGATTCGCTGCTAGAGCCAGCCCTATGTTTTTCTTCTCGTTTTTCTTAGGGAATCCTGCATCTCAAATGAGTTTTTTTTTACTTTTTATCGACTACTTCTTTTGACGTATTTTAAGTACACAAGGGGGATCTGCTGGGCACGAGTTTCCTCCTCAAAATCGAGCCAGTAGGTTATAGAGCCAAAATGCAGCGATGTGCTGGCAGAAAGCTGATGGGTGAACTTCACAAACCATCAAAGACTTTGAACCTCATCAGGCATGCAGGTTTCCTCACGATGTTTTCCTTCACCGGTGAGCGAGCGAGAGTCTTGTGATCACGAGCACAACGACGCACAACGAGAAGTTTAGAAAAACCCTCTTTCAGGCATCGCAGAGGATCAAACCCGAACTCTCTCGCTCAAGAGGCCGAGCCTCTCACTATACCAATGTCAATGCATCTTTGTTTGATGAACTAAAAACTCTAATCAAGAGTTCAAATATAAAATCACAAATTTGACTTTGACTAACGCTGATTAACCTTGATGATGATGATTATTCCCGATTAACAGAACAATAGATGACAAATATTAATTCAGGTTGCTATATATTGTAGATATTTAAACTATCTAAATTATATTATTACAAAGGTTAAAGTTTGTAAGTTTCGATATTCGGATGTTTGATGCTCTTTTACGGAAAAACTGCTGAATGGATTTTGATGAAAATTAAAAATAATATAGGTTATACATCAAAACTGCACATAGGTTATAATTTATCCCCGTATTCCCATGAGAATGGGAAGTGCGCGGGTGAAACCGCGTACGATGCTAGTTTATCAATATTACTGTTATGTTATTTATGTTCAACATGATCATGATTGATTGAACATGATTATCAGTGTTATCACAAAAAAGCTACTATCAGCACAGTACGATAGTATCCACACCAGTGAAGGTGATATACGTATTTATTGATAAATTATTTTACATTCAGTTCGACGTTTACCAAATACATTACGAAGGCACTTATTTGTATTGTTTCACCCTGAAGTTGCTTAAGATCAACATTCCACAAGTAACCAGCGAGCAGTAACTCTTGCAGCCAAATACGTAGTGGGCGAACACGTGTCAAAAACTAGTTCAATCAGCCTATGATTACATTACACTCATGAATATGAAGTTATTGTTCACTTTAAAAGTATATTATATTCATACATATTCTTTTATTAGCTGTTGTCCGCAGCTTCGACAGCGTTAACTAAAATTCACAACGGCACCTTAGCGGGAAAGGCTATCAGTGATGAAAGGCTGATGATGATGATGATGATGATGATCTTACCGGGATGATATATAGCCTATAACTTTCCTCGATAAATGGGCTATCTAGTACTGAAAGGATCATTTAAATCCGTCTAAAAGTTCCTAATAATATCGCGTTAAAACAAACAAACTCTTGAGCTTTATATATTAGTATAAGATCAATATTTTTATTATTATTATGATGATGATGATGATGAATATTTTTTTTTTTTTAACTTTCAATGTCGAGTTTGAGTGTAGATGTTATTATCGTTTAAGTTTAA
Organism: Lycaena phlaeas; assembly: GCA_905333005.2. NCBI lineage: Eukaryota > Metazoa > Arthropoda > Insecta > Lepidoptera > Lycaenidae > Lycaena > Lycaena phlaeas. The sequence continues at coordinate 18,768,883 of HG995163.1, forward strand.
ACGACAATTACATTAATATACTCTATCATGTGCTCCAAAATAACCTTCAACATTTAAACATTCATGTTAATTTTCTCAAGTTGTTTCCTCATTCAAAGTTTATTAATAAATAAAAAGTTGCATGTTTTTTTAATTGGTTTGATTTATATGATAAACAATCATAAAAGTAGTAGGCATATTGTTAGACGTTCGATACTAGGTTGTGTTTTGTTTACTTGTAAGACCCACTAAATATTTCAAAGATGACTTAAAAGTTTTTAAACGAAGCTTGATATTGTAACCACGTGATGCGTCAGCTAGGAACCAAGTTTATTTTTCCTATTCCTTTGTTAAAAAGTATCCTTATGGCAAACATACACATACACTAAACAGGAACTCATATACTAAAATATACATTTTAGCCATATTGAAAGCTGTATGTGTGTAACATTTTAACGATTTCGACATATTCATCATGCATACAAAAATATGACATGCAGGGAGCCGGCGCGCGCAGCTACGCTACTACAAGCGTGACGTCATCGGCGCAGGCGCAACGCAACTCCAAGCGAATGTGAAAGTTCCTCGCATTCGAACGCGCAGTGCCAATGAGCGCCTAATGTTCGTCTCTTTTGAGTCTCTAATTAAATACCATTTGATTCATTTTCAATTAAGGAATAAATGATACTAAATTACATTATAGCACTAATTGTATAAAAAATATGATTTCATAAATATTACCTTATATTAATACTAAACTTTAACTATATAATGAATATTTGTTATAATAATTAATTATTAATAATTAATATTATGTTCATTAAAATTAAAAAGTAAAATGTAATTATCAAAAAAAAATCTTGGAACATCTATTTCACTACACAAGTACACATCGGACACGAGAATTGCCAGTACAGTGGTGTTTATAAGTTATCCTTGACAGGCTTGTACGTCGATTACATTCTTATGTCATTTGTTGTAAAGTTATCTCTAGTTACGAGCAATATGGAGAGGACACTGTCTATCTCGCGACGATAGGGCTTATTAAATTCACTGTTCACTTGGGAAGCACTCGATTGACATGTGTATCCATTGAACGTTCAAGATGTGCGACCGTGACGTCGCGACATCCATGACGTCGCGAAATAGACGGCACCTGGAGGCGTAAGATAAAGGTTAGGACTCACCGCAGGCGAACAACAGACACGCGACCAGAGTAGCGACACGGGCGTAGCGCGCCATGACGGGATCACAACAGGTCGTTGCGCGGCCGCGGTGCGATTAAATAGTGGCCTCAATATGCTCTCCGCCCGCCCCTCTCGCCCACAGCGCTTACACTTCTGCCAACACCCTTTGCACTCATCAGCTGTGAATCACCTGCATCTCCAGGAGGATTCCTTACTGATTTGGTAAACATAACTTATACATATTTATAAGACAATGATGAACACCATTTAACAGAATGTAAGAAAAAATACTTAAAACCATAAAATATTTGACGGTTATTTAAATAAAGTACATATATTAATAAAAATGTATGTTTAGTTTACTTGTATAACTTTAAATTTCAAATCCCATTTCAAATTATATAATCAGGATCACTGAAACTGTCATAAATTGTTTTACTTCCTGAAAATACATCCAATTATAATTTATATCCTTCGTCATAAAAGTTATCGTTAAGTTATTATAACGTTTTGTCAGCATTTTATTGGTATTGATAATTCCATTTTTTTTTCTTTCTCTTATTCGTTTGTAATAATTATAATTTAGGCGCACGTTTTTTTATACTGGTTTCAAAAACTATACTCTGTGAACAAGGAATTGTTTGATGTAATAACGCGATTGCTACTTAATAAATCATTTAGTCCATAATTTTTCTTTATATACGACTTACAAAATTAGGAACAAGCAATAAATAAACGAAAGATATAAAAAAAAAGTAAAAGTAAAGTATCAACCCTTTACGTCCCACTGCTAGGCACGGGTCTCCTCCTCGAAATCAGGCGAGGAGGGTAATGGGCTAATAGTTCACCGCGTTGGCCCAGTGCGAGTTGGTGAACTTCACATACCTTCAAAGACTTTCAATCTCATCAGGCATGCAGGTTTCCTCACGATGTTTTCCTTCACCGGTGAGCGAGCGATGGTCTCGTGTTTGGAGTGCACTTCGAAATTAGAAAAACCCATTTCAAGGCACACACGGGGGGGTCAGGATCGAACCCGGACCTCTCGCATAAGAGGCCGAGTCCATCCACCACTGGAACATCGTCGCTCCAAAGATATAAAAGGAGAGGAATATTTTTTAAATAAACTAATACCTACTTACTTCTATGATTCTGATTAATTTGAAAGCATTATGTTTGTATTAGTAAGTGACGATGAAAGCTCTCATTGCAATTAATTATTTTTTTCTTGATTGAAATTACCTCTAAACAAATATTATTTTTCAGTAATGGAATTCATTTTTAAGATATATGATCTTCATTGACGTTTGCCACTAAAACCACAAAGTCTATTTATACGTCTACATACTCGTATATTCTACATCTCAGTTTAATATTGTGTCTGTTTATAATTTCAATTTCAATCCAATTCCTTGTACGCACTAAGCGGTTACCCGCCTTATGGATAGTCTGCCGTCTGCCTTAGTGTATATAAAGTCTAACTCAATCAGTGGTAAAGACACAGAAGATAGAGTAATACATTGCCTGGGTTTCAAGCTTTCAAGAATATAATATGGATTGCATGGGTTACATTTAAGTTAAACAAGAATCCAAGAATAGGTACTTCTACTACAAGTAGATTGGAAATGTTGGTTGTAACTACGATGCAAACAGCTAATGCATATACAAAATGTACTTTCTGGGAAATGATAGGCGCTTATTAAAACATTCCAGCCTCCATTTAGAAATGGACGAATACTAGTTTCTAATAATGATGATGATTTCGACTGATTTTATAACTTAACACTTCTATATGCCGTCGCCACACGCGTCTAAGCTACTTGTGTTCATCACTGAATATAATGCAAATTATTCTATGGCCGGATTCTCGTGCAAGGCTAAATAATGAACTTCACGACACCTTGCGTTATAGAAGAAAGCTTCGATGGCTTCATTAACATGTAGTCGTACAGCTTAAGGCGAGTGAACGGAGATCGTCTTGGAGTTGATGGATGAAGGCCTCATCTTGTTCAGTTGCGGCGATTTAATGGATAATTTAATGGGTGGTAATTAATAATAATTATTCTCAAATGAGAATAGTCATAAAAATACAGCATCGTGTAAAAGTTATGCTGCGTTGCGGAACTTCGGGCTAGACAGTCATAGGCTGGCAACAAAAGCTTTAATCTTACGTCACGGGACTGGATTGGGCGCTTGAATGTCTTGGCTTTAGTTGGCTTCAGGAGAATTTTAGATTGCTGTTAGTCCTAGAGTAGGCAACTATTTGGATTATGAATAAAACCCTACCGACAAAAAGCCATCGCTGGTGGTACCTAGCCATGAATGAAGTGCCTCGGATTTATTAGCAATGGAGTACCTCGTCGATTGGCTGATGGATTGGCCCCACGACAAAGAGTGGCCTCGTGGAGAGGGTCATCGTCTGAAGGATCATGGAAGCCGTATGTATCGCCGACTATTTAGATACTACTATTTAGATATTCTATTTAGATGGTACTAAATAGTCCGGAGCGGGACACCATTTGCTGCATTTTTATACCCTACTTTACCACCACTTTTGCACTTCACTTCACACCGTTTGCTGCTTCTTGCTAGGCTGGCCCTTTTTGCAAAATTACTATATCGCAGTATCTATACTATCGCTGACCAGGATAAATGAGCTGGTTGTGCTATTCCTGAGTGTCGATTGATCGTTAACGATTTACACACCCGATGAGATGTCTCATCTGCTTGTTTGCTATCAAACTAATGTAAAAAATTGTATTCATTCCGAGATTTATCTTCACGGCCAAACTATTCTAAAAGAAACATAATTTGTTAAAACTCCATTGTTGTTAGTAATTAAATACACAAGATAAGAGAAATCAAATTTAATGTGATAAAATAATGGTTATTTAAGTTAAACAACATGCTCTAATAGTTTCTAAAGGTTAGGCTTTAATGGAGTCCCCACCATAGTTCACCAAGGTTCAGGTTCTTGTCGTGGCGGTGGAGCTCAGTAGCCCAGGGTGACCCCAACACCTTGGGCGAATAGAGCCGAGGGGGTTCTTTGTACCCCTCTTATATGAAGAGGGGACAAAAGAGCATGGGGCAAGGGGTGAGGATGGGAACCTCACCTCATCGTACTGTCCAGACGTTGGGAGTGGCTATTCTATGGTACGGGGCAACTGCTCTGTGAAGGTGGCGTCAGTCCCCTGAGGGACTGACTAGCCGTCGAGGTGCCCCGTTGCTTGTAGATCCGGGGCACCTCACCAAATGCGGCATTTGTGCACTCATCGGGTTTTAGTGGGAAGAGTTTATTTTATTTTATTTTATTTTATTGAAAGGAAAACAAAACAGCAATTAAATGACAATATTACAATCTAAATAGTTATAAAGATGCACATTTACATTGTTTTCGCATATGGGTTAAACTTAAACAAAAATAAATTAATGCTTATCTATTTACCTAGGAAAATTACAAAGAAATATGATCGGTTTTTGAATACCAGTTTTTAGAAAGAGTTACTCTGAAAATATTAGGTGATGAAATGAAGAGATCGAGTGCGGAGCCATCTGCCGACTGATTAAGAGAGCAGTTGAATGAATTAATAGATCTTATAAAAAACGAATTTTGTCGGTAGTTAGACGTGTGAGTGAAAACGGAGAGAATCGGTCGATGTCGTGTATGTGTTAGTTTATAAGGTACGCGTATGTTAATTTTTGAAAGTAAGAATGGAGAGTCAATCAAAGATTGTGCCACCTTTACAAGAAAGATAATATCAGCTACTCGACGTCTCTCTTCCAGGGGTAGAAAGTGATATTTTTTACAACTGGATACATAATTATTGGCATTATTATCGCTACATTTGTACTGTAAGTATCTGATAAATTTACGTTGAATCGCTTCTAATCTGTTAATGTGTACTTTGTACTGAGGATTCCAGACTTGAGAACAATATTCCAGAATACTACGCACGTACGAACAGTATAGTACTTTTATTATTTTTATACTGTTAAATTGGGAGCATGCTCTTATTATAAAACCTAGTGCTTTATATGCTTTTTTAGTGATCATATCTATATGAGGTTCATAGCTTAATTTACAGTCGTGAATGATACCTAGGTCTTTTATTTGGTTTACTCGATTCAAAATACATCCTTCAAGAGTGTAATCAAAATTAAGTGGAACGTGTTTACGCGTAAAAGATATGGTTTGACACTTCGATATGTTTAAATATATCTTATTGGTGAGACAGAATTTAGTGAACTCCTCTAAATCACACTGTAACAGGTAACAATCAGCAATATTGTTGACTTTCTTGAAAATTTTCATATCATCAGCGTATAAAAGAAATTTGGAATATTTAAAACAAGAACCTACGTCATTAATAAAGATATTGAAAAGCATAGGACCCAATAAAGATCCCTGTGGCACCCCAGAGGGAACAACGTTCCATCTAGATGAGTAGCCATCAAGGACCACTGCCTGTGATCTATTTTGTATATAAGAAGTAAACCAGCGAAACAGGTTGCCATGAATCCCGGCAGAATATAGTTTCTGCAACAGTATAGTATGGTCTATTAAGTCGAAAGCCTTGCTAAAATCAGTAAAAATGGCGTCCACTTGACCCCCTGAGTCCATAGATGACATTGTAAATTCAGTAAAACTAATAAGGTTGGAATTTGTTGAGCGGTTTTTAATAAACCCATGTTGCTCATAAATAAAATAATTAGAAAGAGAGTGCTGAACCTGTTGGTGTATTATACGTTCAAAAATCTTAGCAAATAAACACTGTTTTGAGATAGGGCGATAGTTTTTAATTTCATTTTTGTTTCCGCTTTTAAAAATTGGTGTGATGAAGGCTGATTTCCACATCGGAGGAACGAAACCATCAGCCATTGACCTGTTAAATAAAATACAAAGTGGCTTTGTAAGTATTTTAGCACACTTTAGTATAAATAAAGAGGGGATCAGGTCAGGTCCGGCACCTTTCGAACAGTCTATGGTTGAGAGTAGTTTATAAACTAAATTGGGAGATATTTCAATATTACTTATTGTGTTAGAGGAAGATGACGCAGTGTTAAAGGGCTGATAACTGGATGTTAAGTTGGGGTTGTTTGTCTGAGCCGGAGTGGCAAGTGAATATATAGATTGAAAATATTGGGAAAACGCATTACATATGTCCTCTGGTGAGTCGACAACTTCATCTTCATAAATTAAGGTTGCGGGGAGGGAGTTCGGGCCTTTTTTGTTATTTTTAATGTAATTCCAAAAGAGTTTGGGGTTATCAATTATTCCATTTTCAATTGTTTTTAAGTATGCTGAATAACATGTAGCCTCTAATAATTTAGCTCTTTTTCTGAGTAATGTAAAGGTATGATAATCAGAAGTATTACCGTAGTTACGAAACTTTTTTAAAAACTTATGTTTTTCTTTAAGTAATTTCTTCAACGATGCTTTATACCAAGAAGGGTATGATGTGGGTTTTATAATCTTCTTCGGAATACATGAATTTATACATTATATAGAGTTGCGTCCACTTACCATCTTTCGGGCACAGCGATTCCTCGCCTGGGGAGACCCACTCCCCAGCGGGATGCGTCAGTGCATTTCTAGGCGTAAAAGAAAAAAAAGGCTTTAATTAAGTGAAAGAGTATAAAGAAAATGGCAATATTACCCAATCTATATATACTAATGTGCTAATATTATAAAGAGGAAAGATTTGTACCTATTTTTGTATGTTTGTAATGAATAGGCTCAAAAAGTACTGGACCGATTTCAAAAATTCTTTCACCATTCGGAAGCTACATTATCCGCGAGTAACATAGGCTAAATTTTATTCTGATTAAAATAGGGTTCCGTAAGATATTTTGGTTTTTCGGACACAAGGTGTAAAAAATGTTATTTCGCGTACTAAGATCCCGTTGTAAATCTTATTTAACGCAGGCGAAGCTGCGGGCAACAGCTAGTATCATAAAAAGTGATACAAAAACGAACGAACATAGAACCTCCCACTTTGTAATTCGTTTGAAAATACAGTCTTAATAATGACATGTTGGTGCGTACTTTTCGGCACATCTGATTGTTAATTTTGTATACTTACCTACTGTTTATTTTGGTCGCTCACTCAGCTCACACAGGTCTTAAAAAATGTACGCGATCTGCAATTCAAAAAATAAAATGTTATAACTGCAAATTATAAACTTTTTTTTGGTTTGTAAATGTAATTCTTAACTATTTTATGATAAATATTTTTAGCGCATTTCCTACCGACGGGACGCTGAGGTCTGAGGCCGAAGATGAAGCATGCGCATCGTACGGCAACGAATATATTCATCGGAATTTTACAGTGCAGTGACAGTGTAAGAATAAATTAGTTGGGGCCCTAAAAAAACTATATAGATTTCATCCAAACCCCCTTTTGTTTCAGCTACTTATAAAATAAAACAAAATGTACGCTTTTAAAAGCATTTGTAATTTAGTTAAGTTTTATATTATAATAAAAACTATAGAAAAATTCAGACACATTTACCACTTAAGTTTCTGGAACTGTGTTTTGGATGTACCACTGTTATTACATCTACATGTTACATCAGTACGATGGACCGCAAATCCGTCACACGAGCTGCGACCGACGAATAACCTCTCTAACAGAAAGCGAATGTAACCTTAAAAAAATATATCCATAGAGTCCATGATGGTCAACTAAATAACTACTAACTATGGCGATACTCTCTGCTTTAATTACAACGGCACCAACAATACAAATACAAAAATTATAATTACAAAAAAACAATTGCTTCCTAAGAAAAATAGGATGAGCATAGGCTGACGGCTACCCTGGACACTTAGTAGTGTGTTGTCAGCGTCGGTCATAAAACTAGACTAATTTACTTGCTCAAGAATTATTTTTCATGTGTTGTCAATCTGAGAAATGAGATGGTAAATCACTGTGCCCGCAGCTACACGTGTCCTGTTGTTACCCTCACGCCCTTGAAAGACATACATTTCCCTGAGAACATAGTCAATGTATAAATAAATATATATTATTACTAGCTGTTGCACGCAGCTTCGCCTACGTTAACTAAGATTTACAAACGCATCTTAGCGGGATGATATGAAGCCTTCTTCGAAAAATGGGCTATCTAATACTGAAATAATCATTCAAACCTAACCAATAATATTTAAGATTAGCGCGTTCAAACAAACAAACTGTTCTGCTTTATATCTTATAGTAATTGTAATATATAAAACTGAAGAATTTATAGTTTGAGTAGAACACCTCTGCTACACTGCGGCCCCGGCGCGACGGTGCAGCACGTAACGGCCGCGACGTAGCGGCGAATTAGTTTTATTAAACTTGCAATATCTTTTGAATGGAATATCCGATTTTAATAAACTAATAAGTAATGTACAGGTATTTTAACAGCCTTGCTTGAAAAATCATTTATTTAGGTAAGGATTCATACAAAGGTATAAATAACTTGGTCTGCTTTTGCTCGAAATTTCTATTAAATTTAAAAATGTCAAAAAGTAGTTATAGTGACTTATTTACAATAGTAATACACATACTACCGCGATATTTTTTGTAGATTGATATTTCCTTTAAAATTGTGGAACATTTTTTTGTTCTATCATCAATAGTTTTCGCAGCACATGCGATGAAAGATATTTTATAGGCATTTTTTTTGCTAAATCAAGCATTTTATTTTTTTCTAACGTTTACGCGAATTTCAGTCATTATATGGAAATAACTTTTTATAATGAAACAGTCTTGACAAAGCTCGCCAGTATGTTAGGTCTTGTTAGAACACCGTTGCCCAAGAACACCGTTTTCAACAAAGGAACCAAACCAATAACGGATTATCCGTGAGCCTATTGATAAATAAAAACTTCCAAAGGTCAATAAAATTCATGCCTTGTAACGTCTAACACCTCTACTCCCATGAGTATCCGAATCTTCGGACATTAAAAAATTTTACCGCGGTAATATCCGTAAAAATAGTCAGGCACCTCAGATTATTACAAGGAGCAATCCATATGAATAATATAAGAAATAGGTTTTATGAGAGAGATGAGCTGATTTGGCTAAGAGCCCAGCGTGGGCGTCGGATAGAGCCATTATAGATATCTAAGAGGCCGAGCGTCGGACGTACGTAGAGACGGACCGAGATGCGCAAAGTACTCCTGCGCATCGCGCCAACAGAACGGAAACGAGAGGGCATACCTGAACCCCGCAGAATAAGGGTCTGTACAATCCGGCAGACAGCCATCAGCAGAGTCGCGGAGTACGCCAACGCCTCCCGCGGCTCAGCAGTATGATGGAGAGAAGGAGTACCGACTACCGCCGGGTTTTAGTGGGTAGAGCTGCGTCCACACAACATCTATCGGGCGCAGCGAGTCCCACATACCCACCTGGGGAGTTCTCTCTCCCCTTAGATTTCTATGCATAGAACAGACAGAGTGCGAACTGACCTCAGCTGAAGTTGACGATGACCTGTCGCTTCCTGAATTATTCCGATAACACACACATGAATGTACAAAATTATGAATTTCAATAATTAAAATAGAAATAAACCATATATTTTCTCAGGTGTCCGTTGTTTTTTGCAAAGTAATGTGTATTAAATTGGCACTTCCCTCTACTCTACATTTCTCTCTATATCTATTTCCCGTCTTCGTAAACATAAGTAATCGTTTTATCAGAGGTATACGATACGATGGCCATGATAAAACATTAATTTGCATTGTAAATAGCGGAGAAAGGTGACCTCCTCGATTTTTATTGTGCATTTAAATTTTCAAACCAGTGATTTGTATTTATATCTGGTTTTCTTTTTAACGCAAGAACATATCGAAAATTAGGCTACCAATCATCTTTAACATCTTGTGCATTACTAGCCTTCCTAAATACGTGGCACAAACGCTAAATAAATAGAATAGTTAGTGTCATTCCCATACAATAAGTATTCTATTCTATTAGTTTAGCGTTTGTGCCACTGTCTATAGGGGTAGTACTTTTCAGAATGTTTTCAAATACATTTTTTGTCATAAGTAGCTAAACAAGTAAAATATTACTTTTAATTATTATTAGCAAATCATCACTCTTAATTATTACTTAGCTAGCCAGTATAGTAGGACATACTGTGTATTATTCGAATCAATATCGACAGACGGAATATTAGAGACATTACGGAGATTTGATTCCGATTCTGAAAGGCCGAAACTTTGATATTAGAGCTCTGACTACTTCGGTACTTTTAAATCGGAGCTTAGAATCATATCTTCTTACTTTTATTCATGACACAAAGGTCATATACAACAAGCATTTAGATTTTATTATCGATAAGGCTACAAGATTTTTAAGATTTATCTATAGATTGAGTTCGGGATTTAAAAATACTAAAACCTAAAAAAAAATCTACTGCTCCAACGTTAGTAGCTCCTTGGAGCATTTCTCTCAAATTTGGAATCCGCAATACCTCATTTATCTTAATAGACTCGAATCGATCCAAAAAGATTCATTAAACATGTACACTTTAAATGCAAAACATACGACCTTTGTTATGAATCTAGAGCTAAGAGATTCCATCTTCTCCCTCTTTTTAAATGACGTCTTACAGCCGATATTGTTAGCTTACTTAAGATCGCGCAGAACAAAATAGATTCCCCACTAATTAAATCTGAAAAATGTATTTTAAAGTTCCTTTCAGGTCCTCTAGAATTCCTACACTATTGTATACTTCATTTAATTATACTAATTACAGGAAAAAAATATTCCTAATCAGAACCTCTCAAGAAATTAATAAATTGAATGACATTCCAGAATTAAACTTTGATTTATTTAACACTACTACTTAATAAAAGAATTATAATTATTGTTATTGTTTTTTTTTTGGTAAGAAATATAATGATTATATATTTATTTATTTATTATTTAACACGTTAGTATAATAATAAATATCTAAAAAGAATTATGACAAAGCACTGGTTTAATACGATTTCTTGAAGTTGTTGTTAGATACATTTTTTTTCTCAAACTTAACTATTGATTTTCTATTGGTTATTATTATGTTAGTTACCAACTCATGCTCATGTTCAAGCTCTTCATTTTTATTTAGCAACTGTAAGTGAAACAAATGGTGTATTTTTCTATTTTAACATAGTTAATGTGAGATTTCTAAAGTATCACTGTTTGTTTTCCAAATAAAGTAAAATAATAATAAAGTATCAACCCTTATATGTCCCACTGCTGGGCACGGGTCTTCTTCTCGAAATCAGACGAGGAGGGTAATGGGCATAGTCAACCGACGCGCTGGCCCAATGCGGGTTGGTGAACTTCACATACCTTCAAAGACTTTCAATCTCATCAGGCATGCACGTTTACTCACGATGTTTTCCTTCACCGATCAGCGAACGATGGTCTCGTGTTTGGGGTGCACTTAGAAATTTAGAAAAACCCATTTCAAGGCACACACGGACGGAACATCTCGCATAAGAAGCAGAGTCCGTCCACCACTGGACCAACGACGCTAAAAGAAACATAATCATGTTAATTCATAAAATTTAAGTAATAATCTAAGTTTATCTCAAATTAAACAATGGCAATATTGATTGTATAATAATAATGATTAACATTCAACTCAGATTAGTTTAAATTATCACTTCTGTAGGGCGTCCCGAGATGCAAACGTTTTTTATTAGCTACATCTGTATGTTTGTCTCCTCTCAGAGGAGTCGGTCACACTTTCAACGGACAGATTTTGTTAAAACTTTGTAGATCTATCGAGGTCGCATGACAATACTAGACTAATTCGATAAAATTATTCCATTTTTCAATTTGCCAAAGCGTTTTTTTTTTTAGTTTTTTTGAACTATTCATAATGTTTGATAAAAAATCTTTTCGGGGTTACCTACCACAGTATAATTCACGGTTTTAGGTGTCACGGAATCCCGTATTATGTTTTTCTATTATGTATATATATAAACCAGAATCCCCAATTTGTTCAATATATTATTATTGTTAGACATTCGGCTATGAACATGAATAATTATAATTGATGAGTAACGTGGTGATACCCGGTGCTATCACATAAATTAAAAAAATATATCTCTAATACATTTATTGAAAGAAAAATGGACTAAATAATATCACAATACATTACACTGTAATTTCTAATGTATTAATACCTTAAAAGTGTAAAATTATATTGCTTCTATACTGTAAAGGGTTTCTGAAAATTTACAAAATTTAAAATAATAATAGGTATTATAATATCATAGATAGAAGACCTCCTTAAACAAATAACTCCTTGACAAGAAAATTATATAGTGCAAGAGCGGTAAAAATTGATGAGGCTAAAAAACCCAATAAATAAAAATACAACTGCTGTGAATTGACGTTAAACAGTAAATAAATATAAGACTAAGGGCCTGTTTCACAATCTCCAGTTAAGTGTCCAATAGGCTATCGGCAACATATTTGACAGATAGAGTATGGAGTATCTGTCAAATATCTGTCGAATATGTTGCCGATAGCCTATTGGGAACTTAACTGGAGATTGTGAAACAGGCCCTAAGATATTTACACTACTCTATATTTTATGTGCCAATAAAATATGGCTTAATTATTTTTTTCATTTTACTCTTTTTTATTCTAATTTTTGAACAGGCACTAGAATACAAATTAGTTACTATTCCGACATCTTTATGTATTCCATGAAAAACTATTAAAAGGTACCTGAAAATGACAAAAGAAAATAAAAAGAAAATATTGATATTGCTTTATTTGTTTATAATAAGTAAGTACCTATCCTCTATAGCTGTAAAAGGTAAATCTTTGATTCGATCTAGAGTTTGTATAAAATTATATACTAATAGTAAATCACAGGAAGTTATATCGCATAACTATTAAAATAAATCAACCTAAGAAGACTTAGAATATCATCATCAGTAAAATTGTATAAGATTTGTATCAATAAATATAATTACGATATCTATAATCCGCCGCCATCTAATTTAATCAGAATCAAAACAAATATGGAGAGCGGTCAAAGTAATGTAAAGGCTTTAGAATTTCCTTACTTTTAATAAATAAATTTCAGATGAACAGTAAGGTGTGTAAGTATATGTTTTATATTCTGAAAACACAAAATAATCGCAGCAGATACCTCTACGAAGAGTTTTTTGAAAATTTAAGCACGTGAGAAACCCTAATAGATGTACACATCGATGGTCTACATTTTAAGTATTGCACTACATTCTACTTAATCACACTTAGGCTAATAATTCTAGGCGATTTACAATTTAAAAGCATACTTTGAAATACACTATGATTCTAAAAACTATTTATTATCGATTCAATATTATTTACTACATACACAGCATTCTAATATTAAGCGACACCGATACGAATATAACTACATGCCTAAGATGAATATCACATTATTGCTACCTAGTACACGAAGATGAGGCAATGTTAATACAGATTTATCCGAAACACATCGTTATGTAAATGGCTCGCGTATCCACGGGCGGCGCGCGGCGGTCGTCGGTCGTCGGGTCACAATATTCAGACGCGACTTATGAGGCAAATCTCGCAATATTTTATCGTCAATTAATAAAGTAGGTGATGCCTACATGAAAAAAAAATGACACTCTTTTAAGTGTTTTGATTTTTTTATAATGACTAATAGCTATAAAAATAAAATTTTACAAAAACTTAAAAATTTGTCTAATAGCTTTTAAATGTTATTTTTATTTTAAGGTCATTCTATCATATTGATTCTAAGATTTTTTTTTAAGTCAGCCTTAATAATTAAAATATTTTTACGATATGTGTAATGTTTGTTTACGTTTTAATAGTGATGATCAAGAGCTGTCATTTTTTATGGTAAAATTTATCATTAACGTTGCCCATGGGCCGTGACCTTTATTGGTTTCACATAAACACTTTGCACCTGACCTTCAAAACGACCGCTCTCGCTGGTTTAGGTTTATTTATGTATTTTTTTGTTTCTATTGAGGGAACTTTTTAATTTTTATAATCAAAGAAAAGGCAAAACCTAATATTTTTTTTATAATAAGCTAAAATATTTATGTAGAACTGATAATAAAAGTAAATTTCGAAACAACTATTTGACATAGGTAACTAGTTTTACTAGAAAATTTGTCAAAGCCATTACATATGCATTACGATACTTATATTTACGATTTCATTATTATTGATCATTAAAAATCTAGTAAGACTGCGTTATTAATCAAATTCTTAGTACATTGGATACGGTGACATCTTCCATCAATTAGAATACTGATGATTAATTTTTTCAATATTATAATAGCGTTACATCAATAAGCAAAATAATTGTGCAATGGCATACTTCACTTAGAAATAATTAAGAAGTAAAATAAATGTCTCGGCAACAAATATTAATACAAAATCGACAATATAGGATATTTAAAAAACATACAGTGCGTTCATCGACTTCACCACCCACCGGCCCACGACCATGTGGGATCCCCACCTAATATATATTATTCTACTCGGCTATTACTTTTGGCATGAATTAATATTAGGAAAAACTGTTGATGCTCTATATTACATTAGCGTTATTAGGGTCCCAACTGCACTTAAATTTTATAGCGTTTGAAATGTCGTAAACCATGATTTAAACATTAATTTCATAAAACTGTTGGTAGCATAAAGATCATACTCTAACTACAACAGTAACACCAAAATGTATTGAATTTGAACTAAATTAAATAAGTTTTTTTAATCCATAGCTCTGTCGTCATCTCATTAACTCTTATTTTGGGGAAAATGTTCTTATATGACAAGTAAGCTTATTGCAAAATCTGATATGGCTTTTTCTGAGAAACTGCGGGCTATTAAACAATTTCGAACAGCGTTTGTCTCCATCATCAAGTGTCTTAATTTTTTCCTTGTCATTATATTTAGCTCGTGAGATCATTAGTATAAAGCTTGAGATATTTAGCATCCTGAGGATCTAGTGCGAAGGCGAACTATGACCGAATGCCCTTTCTCAACCGCTCTCGAGAAAAACACCGGCGCCCAAAAGAAAAAGCCTACGCAATTGTAATGTGTTATTTTTAATATTGAATTTCATCTACTATGTAGTTTTTATTATTATTAGTGATAACTGATAATCAAAAGACTGACATGAAGAGTAAAGAGAATGGTTTGTTAAGTTCCAATTTGAGTCTAAAAATATACTTCTATAAAAATAGACGTATCTATAAAAGTTATAGAAGCAATGTAATATCTACGATTAGTACTATTTTCAAACCTTGTAAAACAGACCCGAATGATCGATTAAAATAACTTATTTAACAGTCACTTTTAATGTCAATAGATCATTATATGAACTACTGCAAATATTAAACATGTTATTTCAGTGCCACTCTTTTTAAATATTAATTAATGCCATTCTTTCCTAAAACCAAAATACACCAATTACTCATTAATAGTATAATAATGCCGTTAGTTACAATAATAACGATACATTTCAATTATTATTATAGTGTCATAAATATTTATCAAAAAGTGGGACAAAACGTTAAGAAATTACCGTTTTAAATATTCCCATTTACTTTTACATTTCTTAAAAAAAATAGTGACGGAGAAAATAATAGCGTTACAGACGTGTCACTTGTCACTATTTACCTTTTAGCGTCAATACGCAATAGGTCAATATTAGGACAATTCCCTCATCTTGTCAAATATGATGCCCAATCTTGAATTAGTACATAGTTACGTAAAGCATTGAGAAATGCATTAAATTTAACGATATAGAATTTGAATCATATATTTCGGAGGGTCTAGTCATAATTCGTTCGGCCCGGTCCTTCGGCCACTGGGATCTTACATAATTGTAATAGCTCAGTATTATAACTATTTTGGTTGACACGTGTTCCTTTTTTGAACATATCAATAGCTTATAATTAAGGTAGGAGAGGATGAGCTGCTTCTGTAGGGGGCGCTTCACCGTTCGTTAACAACTGATCACCAACATTCACTTCGCATTGTCCTTGGTTCTGTAACAAAATATACATGACTTAAAATATATTTTTTATAGAAGGGGGCAAACGGACAGTCGTTCACCTGGTGGTAAGCAATGAGCGATGTCTCTTACACTAGAGAATTAGCAGGTGCGTTCAGCTGTCTTCAGGCAGGCAGCTGGCAACATATAGTAATAGTGCGATTGTTGTTCTCGCCATTGTTGCCGAGTTCTATCTCTCGCATCTAATTTAAAATGACTAGGTATTCCATGGATAGTTATTGTCATCCTCGAAGGGACCGTCGCTAATACATGTTAGAGGGCTGATTGTTGATTGAGTTTTTATAAAATGTTTATTTTAGCTTATTCGCCAAAATGCACCAGTCTTAGAACATATGGCTAGCACGACGACGATGGAGTTAAATGCTCCTAAAAATACTAATTTACGTAATCAATTACTTCAAAATATATAATATTCACCTTTCCAAAAAACGAATTAGAAATATTTAAGTTACGTAAATATGTTGCACGTGAATAATTGCCGTGCATATAATATATAAATATACAAACTTAATCATCATTAATTCTAAATACAAGTGTGGTAGACTTTTAGTGAATTCCCTTTTTCATCGGGCCAACATTTCATAATATACAAAGTAAAAGCGATATCTTTCTTATACCTAATAATAGCTTTAAATTTTCCAACATACAGCTTATTGTAATAACTACCTGTGGTTGTACTTTTAA
Organism: Lycaena phlaeas; assembly: GCA_905333005.2. Taxonomy (NCBI): domain Eukaryota; kingdom Metazoa; phylum Arthropoda; class Insecta; order Lepidoptera; family Lycaenidae; genus Lycaena; species Lycaena phlaeas. The sequence continues at coordinate 18,785,790 of HG995163.1, forward strand.
TTTAGAGCTGATAAATACAATCTTAAGTTAGTTAATTAAAATAGAGCAAAATTTCTTCCGACGGTAAGTAGCGGACTGGACGGACTGCCCGCCAGGGCGACGGTGGCAGGTCGGCCTGTCCGGGTAGACTGTCCAGGTCACCACATTCTTCCATACACTTTCTTCTTATGTTTCATGCTATACGCATCACTAAATACGCATACGCATCGCACGCTTCGAACTCATTGCATCAAACAGATCGTAGTTTATTTGTATTGAAAGTGACATCAGTTGAATTTAACTTACCTAAAACCTATACGATCACTGTCAAAGTCCTAATGAAATGGCATCGTCAATTCGATCTAACGCTTATAAGACGCTTATGAAAGGCTACACAAATGTTTGTTCAGTGTCCCTTTCGAAAGAATGTCAGTTAATGCTTATCGAGAGAGAGGAGACAGTCACATACATTTTCTTGCAAAGCCTGACAAAAGTGCAAAGCCACTTCGTGCGCCGTGGTGGAGCCGCGCCTTTGTAAGGAAAGATGAAATAAACGCACAAACGCCAATAATATGTTATAAAATAAGTATTAAAAGTTAAAAATTAAATACACATAAATGAAATAATACGTCACAGTTGTACACTATAATTTATTAGGCAACTGCATTTTGTCGTAATCAAACGCTTGGGTGAACAGTTTAATACGGTTTGATAATGATGTAGTTACAATACAGCAATTAATTTGTGATTCGCCAGTTAAAAATAAATAAATAAATATATATATATATATATATTTTTATATACCTAATTAATAATAACTAAATACTTTAAATGGTGCGTGTAAGCTCCACGTTCAAAAAATCGCTAAATGAAAGAACCGCTAAAAATATTATATAGAAACGAAGATTTTTTTAATATATATTGAATATAATATAAAAATGTCTTTTCAAATTTTGTATTTTCAAAAACTGTGACTACTGCAATAAAATTAATGCAATGCTTACGAATGACTGTATAATCATCACCCTCAATGATGAATTATACAGCTAGATTTTAATTCTTATGAAATGCCAAGGTCGATTCGCCGTTTGTCATGACGTGATAATCTGCCATTTTCAGAGTTCCGTAGATCAGTAACGAGACAGACCACGTAGAAGTAACAGGATCTAATACTGGCGACATCTGTCCAAGAGTACCTCCGCTCAAATATTTAATGAATTAATCTCAATCGTAATTGATAACCGGTTTTACAAAATATGTGTTATTGTTGTAGATAAGGAAACGTGTTTCGAACATTATTTCTTGTTTTTGCTTAAACAAAAAACGTATTACTTCAAACGTATTATATTACCGTTTTTCTTCAAACTGGTTCTGATTATTGTAGTGAAAAAACGTAAAATTTTTATATATAAAAACAATATGTACTAAGCTTTTCAAAATAACGGTAAATACGAATATGTCCTTGCACTACGGAACTTTCTGAAAATGTATATGCATCGCGCTTTATTATTATTTTTACGGAAGACAGCACACAGACAATAAGCTGGATATATAGTGGTAGCATTCACAGTTCTAATATTAATATTTAACATCATCAAAGATTTTTTTTTATTTTTTATTATAACTCATTTATTCAGATCATCACATAAAATAGTCACTAGGTTAGGTTGAGATGAGGTTTCCTGGTACATTTCAATAAATACCTTCATAACAAACCCTCAGCTGTATTTAAGTCAAGGCCATATGAATACATATCTAGGTATAATATCTATATAGGCTACCCATGTTGATTTTAGTAAAATTGAAACTGTCTAAATTTCATTAATTGAACTTTATCGAAACTGTCTACAAATGCATTACATCCATAATACTTAGTTAGTAAACAATACTATTTATTTTAAATAAGGAACAGTTGGCAACCATACGTTGGCAATTGGCATATTATAATTTGGCGGCACGTTCGTGGTGACTGGTGATACCAGTCTCCAGTCCATCTCTTATATTATAATACCGATATGAAGTGACAGCTAGGCTGTCGAGTCGTGGGCATCTTTGCTTTTTCGACTGCTCGGTTACCTCTCTTATGACATTTAAAAAAATTATAGTTATTAAAGTTATTACAATTACTATACATGTTAGCATGACAACTACCATTCGGAAACTTTAATAGTTACGGAATTTTAACGATTTTGTATTGCTTGTGCTTATTAAATCAATTATTAAGTGCATGTGATTCAAGAAATTTCACATAAAAAATATAATTAATATGAAATATTTACGTACAGGCACACAATTAGTTCACATATTCAGAGATTACTTTGTTAAGATTTTTTATAATACATGTATTTCGAAACGCTCGTTCTAATTTGCTCGGAAAATAGCCGGAGTGGATTGCAATTGGTTTCTTTTTGCGGAAAATTTTCCAATAGCCAATGGACGATACTTGAAATACACACGCGTCCAATTAGACAGGCTTGACGTTAGCAAATACAATGAGACCACCAATATGACGCGTCGTGACTTCGCGAGTTTTATGTTTTTTGCTCACTCAAAAAATAATGCACGACGCGGCTTAAGGAGTTTTCACTTCAAAAACCTCCATCAACAATCGGACTCTCAAAATGTTACTCTTAGTTCCGGATTTTAGAGTGTTCAAATTATTATTAGTATAGACTGAAATATTATTAGCATAGAACTTACTGGAACATGGTCTGTTTGATATTGAACGCCGTTCTCGTGTTTCCCCTGCAAGTAGTAAGTCATGAGCTGCCCCTTGCCCTTCACTGCGACAAGGCCTCGCTGCTCGAAGTAGTAACCGAACTGTTCAAGGATGTGACAAGTTTCCTCGGTCACCTGGAAAACATATAGCTATTTATCAATATTTTTAATCAATATCAACATAGCGTCCAGTTGGCAGTACCCATGCCTGCTAAACTTAGTCCACCTCCAAAAAATATTTAGTTATATATATTCAAGTATTGTATCATTCAATTTGGCATAGCAAGTATTTACAAAATTTTCCGAAATTTACATTTATTGAATGACTTAAAACATTCCTCAAAATTATCAACATCCCTTGTATGGAATAGCAAAACAGCTTTATACAGTATTAGTATTAGATACTTGAATGGATTTTACTTGATAAAATTTCACAAAACTATTAATTACTTAAACAATGTTTGTTTAGGAACCTATGACGTCACGTGCAACGCAATGACAGATGGCATTGTTTCATTGCGGAAGTTAGGTCTTTAGCCATTTTGTGGTGAAAGGATCAGCCAATCTGCGTTACCGACTAGACTGTCCGCAGATTGCCCAGGGTGCGCCAAGCGCGATGAATTTTTATGCGCGCTATTCGAGGAGGCATTTCGTGCACCCCCCGATTTGGCTAAGTACTGGTCAAAGCATATATAACTAAATTATTAACACAATAAAGAGTTTTAGCCATTTCGACTCGACAAGAAGAAGATTGCGGAAGCATGAAAAGCTTTTAAAAATAAATTAATAAAATAGAGTGATAAATTTTTATAATAAAATACTTAAATATGTTTCAGTTAAACTGAGAGTCTAAATCCCTATTGTTCTCATATAAGTGGCATGTAATTTTTTTTTGAGAAATAAAGTTGATGATGTTAATGATAAATATTTTAGATGGCTTACATTTTTTCACAGCATATAATAATTCTATAGAAGAGGAGTCATATAGTGGCGGAGACGTAACTCCGATGAGGTAACAAATAAGCCATATCACTTTTGCGTTTGCAATATCATTTATGATTTACCTGTATGCAGCCCGCTTTACCGGTGCTCTCCATCCGTGACGCGACGTTGACCGTATTGCCCCATATGTCATAGTGCGGCTTCATAGCGCCGATCACGCCAGCCGTGATGGGGCCATGGTTTATGCCCATCCGCAATACGAAGTGGTTGAATGACTGCTCGTTGATGGCGGCCAATACGCGCTGCAGCTCCAGTGCAAACTCTACCAGACATGCCAAGTGTGCCCATCGCACCAGTATACCGTCAGATGGCTGAAATAAGGTTCAAAATGCAGTTGTTCTTATTGTTGTGCAAGGTGACAAGGGAAAACTAATTAAAAACCCATATCTATTTATTATAATAAAAAAAACGAAAAACATACATATTTTTTTATTTTTATTTTTATTGCTTTTAAGCTAAGGTAATAATAGCTAAAGTAATCTCTCATCGAATGAACGTGCAATATAGAAGTTTACCGCTTTTTAGTTACAATATTTTGGCAATGATTCAACAGTGGAAAGATTGCGACAAGTCATTTCAATACTTATTATTGTTGAGAGAATAACAAACCTGCATTTGTCGTGTGGGGTTTAGGCCTGACGCAGCCATGTAGGTGGAGCTGATTGTTTTGATTTTGATTATGTCCTTACTGAACTTGGCGTCTTCCAACAGCTGTAACAGACATATTTTACGGAGTGAGTCACGGAGATTATTTGATGTTTGTATAAAAAATAACGAGACTAGAAACAAGACTTACACTTCAACGTCTTAAAAATATACTGGCATGTTTATTCTTGAATTAATAGAATACTTTAACATGCGTAAAATTAGAACTTTACACGCCGTAAAAGCTTCGTTGTTATTATTTCGCCAAGAATCTATTTGTAACACAAATATAACTAGCTTCAGATGCATGCGGTCGAAATGAAAGCAGATACTTACGAGATCGAAGTCCGATATAACTTCATTGAGAAATCGTAAACATTCTAGGCCTTGGTTATTGACCGTTTCTTCCGAATAGAACTCTGTAATAGATTAAATTAAACCGGAATTAGAAAAGACCGGAAATTACTAATTAGAAGTTTTACTACGTGTTGACCGTCAATTTGAATAAATGTGAGGGCAAACTAGTGTGACTTGTAAAAAGTTATGTTACGATAAGTGAAATGTAGAGTGATATTTTAACAGGTATACGTTGGTTCAATATATCATACTTCGTAATTAAAACTCTAATTTATACATCATTCAATTAAGTTTTATAGGAAACAACTTCCTCGTATATTTTGTTGAGACATAAAGGTATTTAATAATAAAAACAGTTAATATTATCATTAAAAGAAAAAATTTGATATTACAAAAACAAATTATGGGTAATGAAAAATATAACATCAGTAGTAACCAATATAGATTATAGGAGTAGTAGTGCTCAATATTTATCTATCAGGGATGTGCTGTGTGCACGCATATACATGCATATTATGTGTCCACACATTTCTAACTAAAAATGGTTACGGTCATATAATTTTATATCCCATGCCATATAATATGTCCCCTATATACTTGATATATAGCCTTATATATTTATAAGTTCACATTGCTAAAGTTATCTGATTTTAGACATACCGGTAAAGTTGGGCATGGACGCAAAGAGCACGCCGACTTCAGCATAGCTCTGGCTGTAGAGATGCGTGTGTCGATGGCGCGCGCCCATGAAGTGCATGGCCACGTGTGGCGGCAGGACGTTGTGCACCAGCGCCTGGTTGCGGCGCCGCAGCTCGTGGGCCTGCTCCGCCTGCGCGCGCATCCGGGCGCTGCGCGAGTGCCCTGCCCGCTCCAGAGATGAACTCTACATGTTACAATCGAAATTGGAACGTGATTTTGTGATAAGTGGCAAGAATAGACTATGTAATAATACCATAAGCAAAATGCCGCTTGGAAATATGCTCTTGTGTCGCACTTTCTTCTTCATAGGTACCACCGTCCGATTATTCATTTCGTCAAAGAAGAATGTAAAGAAAGTATGAAAATAAACAAGAACGGTTGTAAATGAACGAAAACACGAGCAAGGCTGCGAACATCAACTAGTATTGGTATGCTATAGTCATTTAGAAATATAACCGTATGATATTGTCTTTACTGTTGTGCAGCCTTGTTGATAAAAAGTATATATTTATCGGTTTCAATGATAGATTGATGGTTAAAGTTTAGTCATTAAAACATGAACATGAAATGTCAACTAAACATGAAGAAATAAATCATTTTCTTTTTGTTTCATCTCAGACCATATAAATATATCGATTTTTATCAATATCAAATAGCAACTTACATATCTATCGTAAATGAGAAGGGTCACCACTATAATGAGTAACATTATAATGTGCCGTCGAGTGTGAAGCGTAGCTCTGAAAACAGACGGTAAAGAACGTTAAAATAAAGCTCTTGTGCTTTTATTACTTTGGATTGATGTGTGTCGTATAAAATATATTCATCTAAAACATGGTATAAGTATTAAGGAGATAGCAGATTAATAGTTAATATTAGTTTAAGTAAAACTGAATTGGCTTGGATAGTTCAAGATCAGGCATTCGAATTTTTGGCAGTGTACCTTTTGTAGGCAAACAGACAAACATACTTTTGTTCCGTTTGATGTTCCGTATATATATATTCTAACTACGTGAATGAAATTTAAATATGTTATTCTTCATCATTTATTTAAAAAAACCGGGATATGAAACCATGATTACAAATAATCCTCGACAAATTTTTAATTCCGAAGAAGTATCCTTTCTTTGCTACTTATTTCGGTACGATATGTTCACACCTCGAAATTTTCAGAAACGATGTATTTACTTGTTTAATTTATTTTATATGATTTATACTTTCACCGCTTATGCCGCAAACGCGTTTGTGTTCATTAGTCTTTCCTCTCTTTTGTTTGCATGCGGAAGTCAATTATTAAGCTATCATCTCAACAAAACTATGTGAAATCGCTTCCCCAAGCGGATACCTCGTCTTAAGGTAACACTTGCATTAATCGAAATACGTAGAATAAAAGAACCACTTTTGCAGCATTTATCGTGGTTTATATAGATTTTTATTTTTCGTCGTTTTGGACACAGCTTAAAACATAAAACACTAACAATACAACGTTACTTAATATTTAAGCTCAAAGACTTTATTTTGTTTGTGCATCAACAAAATGGTTTTGTAATCAACATTTAACTAATTTAAATATACTTATCATTGAATACGATTACGTAAAAACGTCAAATTTTATAATATTTTACAACTACGATATTTCAAATTTTTTACTCGTTCGGTTCGTGAAAATTAATTGTTGCAAAAACTATAAAATAACATTCAATAAATTATGTAGTAAAATATTAGAAAGTAAGATAGATTGCATACGAACATCTATTTTATATGAGACAGAAAAGCGACTCTTGTCATGAATATAAGCTTAAAACTGACGAAGGACCTGCTAGTCCTTGATTGTAAAAGAAAAGACTTTCTTACAGCATGTGTAACAATTGTTCGTCGGCGTCTGCGGTAGCGTTGTAGGGTAGGCGGTAGGGGTCGCGGTCGAGGGTGTCGCGCGTGTCGAACAGCGCGGGGTGCATGAGCGCCGGCAGCGCGTGCGCAGCCGCCAGCGCCGTCAGCAGCACGCAGCGCCCGGCTGAACCCACGCCCCACACCCACAGGACCCCGCACAACGCTCCCGCGCCCACCTGACATTGTGAAAAACACTATGTACATCTATACTATAATAATATTATAAAGAGGAAAACTTTGTTTGTTTGGTTGTAATGAATAGGCTCAAAAAGTACTGGACCGATTTCAAAAACTCTTTCACCGTTTGAAAGCTACATTATCCACGAGTAACATAGGCTAAATTTTATTCTGAAAAAAAAAATAGGGTTCCGTTAGATATTTGGGTTTTTCGGACACTAGGTGTAAAAAATCATCCAGAAAAGTTACTTATTTTGCGTACTAAGATCCCGTTGTAAATCTTAGCTAACGCAGGCAAAGCTGCGGGCAACAGCTATTTCTTTAATATTCCCATTTTAACCCCAATGCAAAAAACGGTGGAAGGTTGACAAACCCTCGTCCTCCATCACTATGTTCCTCTTGAGAAACTATTTTGCTGTGTTTCGGAGAGAACGGCAGGACAGGCAGAGTAATAACTGGTACAGAGACAAGTTCTTTTGTAGGTAACACAAATGAGTTGCCGCGGCTAATTCCAGATAAACTCGTTTATGTCCGTGGCCGACGCTGATCACTTGCCATCAGCCGGTACCTGTACCTGTATCCAACGCACATCAAAAATAAACTCATCAATCTCTATCTCTAACTTTAGACCCCCATCTCTACTCTCTTAGTGTAGAGATTTAACACCATGCTTCAGGGGGATGGTAAGTTTCATTGATATTGAAGACATTGTTATATAAGTTCCACGTATTGTCGGAATATAGGAATCGCTATTAGATTGGTAATATTATCAGTCCATTAACGAGATAACAATTTTGACCTTTGTGACTGAATAATATGATATTACATATGAAAGCTTCTCGCATAACATTTATTATACGTTTTTGATGTCATGCTCAACACGATAGATGATAAAGCATTGATAATAATAACGATTACAATATTGATTTGTAACGCACATGTTATGACAAATGTATTATATAACAAATTCTTTCAAAAGATCTTATAAATCATACCCACATACAAATACATACACTAAATGGTTGGTTATACTTGAAAATAAAAATCCAACGTACCTTACAAAACAGCTTAAACGATTTGATATAAAATATAAGGACCACCACTATAAGCCTACTTTAAGAAAACGCATTCAAATAGGGTCACCTGTAATTGAGGAGCTACATAGCCACAGATGGTCAAAGTTATAACGTCCCTGTTTCTTCTCTATCTGTAATAATAAAACCTCTTAACAGCAGTATCACTGAAGCACAACGTACATGGTAGTAGTAGGAGGGATGGATGCACCGTAGAGATCTGCTGTACGGGTGTGCGTGGCCACGGACCTCCTCCGCCGCCAGCATTCTCTCGTAGCTTCCACACAGTATCTGAATATACGTACAAATTAAAAAAAAAACATACAGTCGAATTGATAACCTCCTCCTTTTTTTGAAGTCGGTTAAAAAGATATGATATCAAAGTATAGTTTGCTAAGATAAGTTGCACCCGTATTCAAGAAGCTTATGTGGCTAAGTAATAAAACAATACTATGCAAAGAACGCTTTTATCTATGCGCTCCTGGTGTCAATAGTCGGGTTTTATATGGGTTTGATATCATTAAAGAATTGTCTATGAATTGGATTGAATGACCATATACGATCAGGAGTATTGACAGTACTGTAACACCTCAAAGTATTGTGATTACGGGTGTTAGTTTCTAATAGTTTAAAAAATAATACAGAAGAACGGGCCACGTTTTGATATCCACTCGCACGCAAACTTGTAGTTAGGTGAACGTATTTGGACAGAAAAGATGTACATTACACTTACCAGGGGAGCAATATTGGCAGCCACGAACATTGTTATATTAAACGTGCCACATATCAGCTTCCATATTGGCGTTACAGTTTTTTTCTGAAACCAAATAATTTTGCGACATTACAACATACTATATTATGTATACCGAAATCAAATTTTGACCTTTCTTTCGTTTAAAACAAGACTTACAACGATGATAATGTTCTTCATTAATATTTTATTTGTCATTTATGTGTCCATACATATTAACATACTTATATATACATAATATTACACAAATATATGACAATTAACATTTCCAATAGCCTAGTTTAGTATTCATAGATATACATATTGATATATAACGTAATTAAAAATAAGGAGATACATATTCATGTGATTTTCAAATTATTTCAAATTAGTATCGCTTCCATTGTCTTCTTTAAACCTTTTAGTTAAGTTTGTACTAGTTTGTGTTAAAGAAGAGCTAAAACTAGCATTGACACTTAAATTTCGTCTGTATATCCATATAATATTTATAATACCTATTATCTATCAGGACGGGTACTATCTACTTATCCATGAGTAATTCGCATGGCTTTATAAAGCTTATAAGGTTCGATAAACTTATTTATTTTCATGGACGTCTTGAAACGCTACGTCCCTTTACTAACATAACATACCTAATTTATCCTAAGAAAAAAAAATATGAGAAAATTGTATATGGTAAAAATATATTTTAACCATAATATTGATATGTAACAGAAGATATTATTGATCGTAATATTTTATGTTATTATAATTCATCACCTTGTAGCTCGTGAATCTGTAGCAGGCGTAATATACAATGTTAAGGAAGGCTGTTTCGACGAGCAGTGCTATGTAGATGCCGTGTAAGGGCGCGGCTGGTGGCACGGCGAACACCGCCAGTGCCAGATGTGCGGGCAGCAGCAGCAGAGGAGGTATCACCCCGGCCAGAGGACACGGGTCGCTTCGGTGCTTGTACGCCTCCTCTGCACCACTCTCTTTGAACGTCAAGCATATTGTCGTCGCGTCTGCAAGCTCCCTGTATAGATATATACGAAAATATATAAATGTATATCAACACTATCAAATAATTCGTCTACGCCGGTGGTCTAGTAGGTGAAGGGTCTCTTAAAAAGATCTGGGTTCAATCTCAGGACAACGATGTCCATCTAAAATAGGATTTTATAAATTTTGCCGTGCATTGGATCGATGCAATGGTGAACTATGGTCATAAAATCCTCCTTGCTTGATTTAGAGGAGGAGATGTGTGCGCAGTGCTAGAATATTATAATGTAAGGGACGATTATGATATTAATCTAATGATTAGTTTATTAGATGCGTAGAGGCCATGGAACTAACAGCATAAAATATGTCCTTTCGAAAAAAAATATCAAATCTTTTTTTTAAATATTTAATATAGAAACTTTAATTCTGGTTTTGTTGGTGGATATAATATTCTACTATTCGATTTAAAAATAAATATATTTCACCATAACAATGCTAAGTCATTAATTACTAAGTACTAAGTGATATAGGTCTTCAAATAATCATCATCATTTCGGATGTATCTGTAAATCTAAGTAAGCATGGGAAAAGCTACTTATTGTTTTTTTTTTATTAATATAAAGGGGCTGTGATTTTTATTATGGTAGTCTTTCTTTTTAGACTTTTTTTGTATTAGTTCGATAGACTAAGTGGTCGAAGTCGAAGTCACCCATAAATATATACACACTACTACACTTATCGTCTAGCACTTCTCTCTGTAACACAGCATAGCTCTTTCTCGGGAGAAATAAGTTACAACCTAGATGGTGGTCTGTGGTACCCCACTGGGAGCGCGGCACAGCGCATCCCTATCACCGGTCAGTTTGCAATACTGAGATTTTATAAATGTTTTTTTTTTTTTTTAATATAAATAATGTGTGCTTATGTTTAGCAGTATCGATAATATAATAGCCATATCGTTTAATGTTTCAAATTGATGTAATGCATATTTGTAAAATTAATCATATCAGTCCACTGTACTGTATTTTTTGTTTTTAAATATGCAACTAATCGTCCAACTTGTACGTCAAAACTGATGCTAAATCTTATCAATGAATGAAACAAGCGAATCCGACCTACTTAAATGAAATCATATCCATCCGACTATCATTGTTATTTTAGATGGGAAAAGTCTTTTGTTCGATGCGAATATCAAATACAGTCTTCCAATGAAGTTGAATAAGAGAATAATAATGTAATATTCTGGAATTTGAATTAATGCAGATAGGAACATGTGTTTTTTTTTATTCAGCCTTGACTATGACATGTGGTACTCACTTTTCCCCACCATGGTTCAGGCCTTGTCGTGGCGGTGGGGCTCAGTAGCCCTGGGTGACTTCAACACCTTGGGCGAAGCGAATTGAACTCTTTGTATCCCTCTTATAAGAAGAGGGGTCTCTTAAAGAGCAGGGGGCAAGGGGTGATGATGGGAACCTCACCTCATCGTACTGTCCCGACGTTGGGAGTGGTTGTTCTGTGGTGCAGAACAACCGCTCTGTGGAGGTGGCGCCGGTCTCCTGAGGTACTGACTAGCCGTCGTGCTGTCCTGTTGCTTGCAGATCTGGGGCACCCCACCAAAGGAGGCAGTGGTGGCACTCGCCGGGTTTTAGTGGGTAGAGCTGCGTCCACTTACCATCTTTCGGGCGCAGCGAGTCCCACATACCCGCCTGGGAGACCCACTCTCCGCGGGATGCGTCAGTGCATTTCCCGGCGTAAAAGAAAAAAAAATGTGGTACTCACTTATCATCATCTCTATTGACCAGCTCTTCTTGCAACATATTATATATCTTCACTTCCTCGTTGTCTTTGCTTTCTTCTAATGGCGATAGAACCTATAATAATGTTATAAATTAGTATTTAGACAGCCTCGTATAATAAGGGTAGTAAAATATAGATATAATTTATCTTACAATTATTCATTCTAATATCATACTTGAATGAATGAAATAAATAGTAATCGAGGCAAAATAATTGTCAAGTAGTAATTGAAAATTACAGAGCTTTGTGATTCTGCTCAGATGTTGATAGTTAATACGATAACTAATTTGCCATCGACATTCAGGACATATTAATGACATTCCTACACTTTAAAGATTCATCATCATCATCATCATCATCAGCCTTAATCCGTCCACTGCTGAACATAGGCCTCCCTCAATGAACGCCAAGACGACCGATCCTTTGCTACTCGCATCCAACACGGACCTGCCACTGCACGGAGATCGTCTTCCCATCTGGTTAATGGCCGACTTACACTTCGTCTACCTTTACATATTGACCTAAATTAAATATCGAGACGGGGTAACTTAACGTTTTTGCAAGCTGGCAATAAACACCTTATTTTTCCTGAAAACACGCGTAATTGTATGTACTATTACATATTGGTAAAATACTTATTTGGGGACCGTATATACATAATCTTATAAGAAAAGCTGCGGAAAATGTTTTATAGACAGTTCGCGATGCGCGTGCTTATAACAGTTACAAATGAAAATTTCATTCACTTACCGACACATATTAAAGTATCAACCTAATTTATTACATATTCAACTATATTATTCATTATATTCAATAATTATTTTCGATCATGATTTCTATACATTCTTGAATACGCATGATAGGCATGGCAGATCTAGCAATTTTGTCGTTTTATACTAAAAGGTCTTCGGTTAGGTCCTACGCACTTTATTCTATCAAGGTTTCGAATTCAATCTAATGAAAAACTTAAACAGAAGTCTATCTATTGCATACTATTTAATTTTATAAAGTATTTTTTCTAATTTCTCAAGGACTTTATCAAGATTTGTTAAGGTTTATCCTTATTTTAGTTATTTTAGGCCAATCAGAGAATCTCTTTTCTCCATTTCACTTTAGTATCATTAAACTCACTACTAAAAAAATAACAATTAAACCTTAATTTAATAAAATTCTACACCTTTGTACTTTGTAAGTATTACATAGACAGTAGTTTCATACGAATCACTAAAGTTTCAGTCTTTACTGAAAAAAGTCGTGATATTCAGACAGACACAATTGTGAATATGCCTAAATGTAAACGTTGGCAGTTTCACAATATTTATGGGAATTTATTATTTCAGAACTGTCTACTATAAGCTTACTATAAGCTTTTATAAGTACTATAAGCTTTTGTCTTTATGCGACTAATCGTCGAATTTGTACGTCAGACCTGATGCTAAATCTTATCAATCAATAAAACAAGCAAATCCGACTAACTTAAATGAAATCATGTCCATCCGACTATCATTGTCATATAGATGGGAAAAGTCATTTGTTCGATGCGAATATCAAATACAGACTATACTGTAATGAAGTTAAATAACAAATTGATATGATAAAGTTGAATAATAATGTATATTTTTTCAGGTGATCATGTGCGACTTGTGCCAGTTTATGTGCCAGTGCCATATTATTATATTATCTTATACTTATGTATAACACATCGCATAAATATTCTAAGTACTCTGCAAAACATGCAACTTAGCACTAGAAAAATTCTAATTAAATCATTGTATGACCAGCTACGTATATTGTGTCGTTGAATAGGTGTTTAAAATGACGTGAAGTTTTCACGTAACTTTTAAAATGCTGCATTAAAAATGCGAAACCGTCCTAACAGTTTGCAACCTTGTAATTTAAGACTAAAATGCTCTAACTAACAACTGATTTAGCTCTAAAGTTAGCAGCTGCTTTAAGATGTACTATTAAATAATCCTGTTATAAAATTCCTGAAAAGCAAACTAAGAACAATGCTCAAATCATGTACAATAAATATATTGTGTAATTTCACACATAATTTAATATCATCATTATCAAACTGAGCGATCGAGCTGTACAAATAACGAAATTTTTATCGATTCCCGCCCAGTCCATCCCCTATATCCTTTTGTAGATGTCAAACAGCAAATTAGAACAAATAGTAAATTCAACAATATTTTCATTATCATAATCATTCGCGAAATAATTATTAAATAGGGATACGGTGCATGAAATATGAATTAATAAACATTATTGTAATTAAACTACTTTTACGGATTTTATCGTGCTTTATTAATATTTTTACATGCCCGACATTTTTAATAAGCCGCGATAAAATACGTTATTGTTGAAAAAATGTTATTTCTTTAATGAGTGAAATGTACGTAAGAATTAGAAAATAATAAGCATTAATAAAAATAGTAGGCATCGAATATAATCCAAGCTGTTAAAAGAAAGCAGTTAAATCTGGGTAAATAAGCAAAAATAATTGGAGGTTGTACAAAGTTGTACAGCGTGTACTAGTGGCCTAGTGTCCCATATCTGAAGTCTCGCTGCAATCGGCCAAGCGGAACTGAGCGGGACTGAGTGGGACCGAGCGGGACGAATCGGGACTGAGCGGGACCGAGCGGGACTGAGTGCACTCACGGACTCCTCGTCGTCGTCTTTGAGGTCGGAGAGCGCATCCCCCTCCTCACCGCCCTCCGCACCCTCTGCTATGTTCCTCTCTTCCCCTCTCTGATGCAAAAATATTACACTTATAAATCATTTGCACATTTTAATTACTCGAAGTTGCATAAGATAAATAATAATCATTTTATACGGAAAAAACCGATTGTGAAATTATCGAATCTATTTTGCTGGTAAAACTTGTTGTATATGTAAATTTTTTCACACTATCATATTAATAATCGAGTAGATCCAATATTAATCAATACGTCGGTGATGTGTCTACTTGATAGAAGAAGCTTAATTTATGATTCTCAATACTATTCTTAGATACCAAATAAATAAAAACATATTAATGTTCAATAATTTCAAACTATTTTTAATTATTTAATGATGAATTATTTATGGGCTGCAATGTGGTAAAAATGTATTTATAGCCAATTATTAATTAATTAATTAATTTATATATATTTAATGCCTAATCATCAAAAAGCGAACAATAGATTCTTATCTTTCATGTAAACTTATTTTTTTTAACTTTATATTTCTAATGAGCTTTTTCCCCTCGAATCAAGATATTTCACGCTAGCAAAGCTGAATAATTAACTATCATATCGATAACGCTAGTGGGTAGTACTTATTTTATCGGTTTCTCCGATAGACATCAAGATTGGCAGCATTAAAACGTGATAACCGCCAAGTTATTAAATATGTATACTTATAAAAAAAAAAGAAAATGTGTTATGAATAATCTTATTATAGCTAATAATTGTCAACATTTGCAAATGAATTGATAACAATACTCACTGGTTTGAGAAGCCGAACGATAAAGTAGGTCTTGATGCCTGCTTGTCGTAACATTTCCTCGCGCTTCTCTCCGTAAGCCGGCTCGACCTCGAACTCGTCATTTAGAAAACTTAAAGTAACTTCTGAAACGTGTACACGCCTGAAACAATACATGAACATGAATACAACAATAGGGACTGAAAATAGACTATTCTGGTAAAATATATTTTAATATTTTAATAGTAAAGTATATTTTAATATTCCATATATTTTGGACCGGGAAACGTACAAATAAATGGACTCTTAGGAAGAAGTTGCTGCTATATATTACTCCTTATTATATAAGAAACATAAAACTTATGTCGGAATCTGTTTATATGACAATTTCAAATAATCCGTAATGAAAATCCATAATACCATTCCTACAAACTAGAAAATTATGAACTTTGGATTTATAGGTAGAGTATTACTCCAGGTTTGATTTGTTGTTTCTCTAAGAACACGGTGCCGAATATGGACTCTATTTATAAGCCTCTGCCGTCTGTCCATCTTCGTCTCATAAGGTTTTATTTCGTGATAGTCGGACAGTTCAAATTGTTTTTCACAGATGATGTATTTCTTTTGCCTCTATAACAACAAATACTAAAACCAAAATAAAGTAAATATTTAAGAGAGCTCATAAGCTACATGTTTTTTTCTTCTATATAAATAAGATAAGTTTTTCCTCTATATGAATAACTATCACTTAAAATATTCACAGATTTTTTATTGTATTAATAACTTTAAAAGTAACTGGTTATATTAGAATAAAAAGGGGGGTCTTACAAACAACAAACGTGAATTCGTGTGAACTCTCGTGCGCGAGGCTGAATCGCACTTGGTCGTTTTCTTTTATTTTAATATTGATAGCATAGTCGATAAACTATCTCGATTTCATAAATCAAGATAACCTATTTATTTTAAGTGATTCGTATTTAAATACACGCAGAACAACTTTAAATATTGCAGGTATTGTTTTTCTCGATGCATTTGTAGAGTTTCACAAAAGACCGAAATTTAATAAAAAGATAAATAGGTCCAATATCACAAAATTTAATCTAAATGAATTTATAAGTGTTTGTTTTACCATCATAATAGTACGGGCCCTAAATAGGATCTATAAAATTATGTGAGCCAACAAAGATCCATTACCAAATTAAGTATGTGGCCATTTAGCTCATGTTGCTTGCTTTTTATCGGCTGACTCCTGATACTTCCCTTATTGGATCGCCCTAATTACGTTTTAATTAAAAATGTTGGTAATATTATATATAAGACAAACATTTTAACGGTGAGTCGGTAGGCCGAGGTGCTACATAATATATTTATGGAAACTATTGACAGCTTGCAGTTTATAATAGATACCGTCGAGAGAATGGTTCAAGGGCAGGGCATCAGACAAAGCCGAGGCCTCTATAAACCCATATCTATCATTTAACTTAACCTTAATCTAAATTAATGTTCAATGTTCATCCATAAAAACAATATTGAGTATGGATTTAACACACTTTTTATTTCGAAAGAGGTGTGGCTACAAGTTTATAGTTATATCAGCTTGGAGTTGCCATATACAACACCATAAACTGTGTATATAAAAACTCTTTGCACATTACTACGAGACTTCGCAGACTGTCTGTCTAAACAGGATCGTTTTTACACGATAGGTACTAAATTTCGTGGGTTACATTAAATACCACTGTGTATGTTTTACGCCTTTTAAAAGTAGTAGTAAAAATGTGCTACTAAACGATTAAAAAAAAATTACTTATAGCGCTGCTAGTATCGTAATCTTAGCAGTGCCCAGCGGTATCTTCCACGTAAATAATAAAAAAAAGAAGATACAATTTTTTAATATTAAAACATTTACCCTGCCATTCCACTGCTTTCCATTTTGTTCGCGAGCTCCACATCTCTGGAGTACACGTCGAATTGCCACTGCCGTTGACCCAAAACCCCTGCCAGTACAGCCCCCGTGTGTATCCCCACACGCATGTCCACGGGTGAGTTTGTTGTTTTTTGGACATATCTGTTAAAATAAATATTTTATGTCATATCAAACTCCTATAAAATCAATATAAATTATAAATCAGCGCCTGTCACGATTTTGTTGAAGTGAAAACTTCGTTAAAGACAAGCACTTTTTGGTAGAGCAAAATCTTATAGATTCGCGTCACCGACATGCTAATGCGACATTACGAAATATTAATTATTCTAAAATGAAATTTTAAATATCGTCTTATAAATCAACTCATAAGTTTACACTGCTATTATAGGTAGTCCTTACGACTGCCAATATTTGTTTATTTCTATTATTTGATAAATGAATTTCTAGATCGAAAACAGCACTATAAAATTGTGAAGACATTTCTTGGCTCTAATAAGACTTCCTTTCCTCTCGGCATAGAACTTACAGTTCCAATAATTTCAATCATCTCTGAACTATTAAATACATCAACAGCATAGTATAATATTTTTTTAAGATATTTATATTGTGTGATCCTCTAGGAGCAAGTTGTTAGTAGTGGTTCATACCCATACTATTATTAACATCACAATGTTGTCACCGTCATCATTTTATTAGGAAACGCTATTGTAAGCCGCAATACTGTTAGAAACGCGGAGAGAACGTGCACGTGCCTGAACAAACTGAAAGCAATGCAGCAGGCACTATCAACAGACATATCATATTTTCATCATATTTATTATGATGAAACAGAGATGTCTATAAACTTAGGTCATCTTTGGTTCGTTTTGAGTTCTTACTTCTTTGTCTGGAAGTTTAAAGTTAGGGAAAATGACATTAAATCAATATTGTATTGATTGTCATTATTTAACATAATAATATTGTCATTTATACTTGATGGCCGGGCCGGCTGATCGAGTGGTCGCTACTGAAGACAGCGCAGTGGTCGCGGTTCGAATCCCGCCGAGTGCAGATAATTTGTATGATGAATATAAATTTCTGTACCAAGTCATCGATGTATCTTTATTTCCATTTCTATTACCCGTATCACAAGTTGCTACGAACTTACCGCGGGGTTAGGTTAACGTCGTGTGATTGTTGGATAATATTTATTTATTATTCATTTATTTGTTAAGACACGGGTCAGTTTCTTTAATGTTAAATAGATCTATATCAAATGTAAAATGACGTTAAACAAATGCGTAAATATCATTTTATTCGATTGACTGTACTAAAAGCTGACGGATCAAGGGAAATATAAGACACGGCGCCGCCAAGATTTCAATCTCGGACATTTAAAATTCTGTTAGCGTTGTCGTATAATGCTAAACTTAGCTAATAGAATATGAGAGTGGTTCTTATCAGAGCCTGATTTTCCTAATAATTACTTTTGCAATTTAAAACCCCTGTAGATGGCTAGTCTAGGTAAGTTTTATACGTCACTAGCTGTTGTCCGCAGCTTCGCATATGTTAAATTATATTCTCGTATCGGGACTGAGGAATATTATATAGTTTGTGTCATACAATTCATACATAAATAAATATGAAGATCCAATTGGTGTTGGTGGCGTTGAGGGGCACATTTAATGCGCTGACAGCATCGGCGGAGGAAAGAGTGGCGACGCACATATTCTACTCTGAATTAGAGGGAGGCAAGCGGAGTTAAGGCCCTCCACCAATACAAAGATATATAAAAAGCAATATAAGTAGTTTCAGAACTTGCCTCTCACAAAATCAGAAACACTACTCCGTATATACTCTACATCCAAAATCAGAAACACTACTCCGTAGACTTATGTGGACGAATAAAATGTATTATACTCACTTAATCGCCTTGACCATAGATAATCCCATTAAAACGCATAGCACGGCATGATCTGGATGTTCCACCGGAGCACCACTTATGCAGTAGTAACAATCGCCAAGTATTTTAATCCGTAGTTGTTGGTATTTCTTAAAAAAATACAAATAATTTGTAATTCCTTTTCATTCAATATATTAAGAAATAAGTTTTCTATAGAAATAATGTTCTAGAAATAAAAAGTAGGTATAGTATAATTATAGACACACCTCAGCTAAGCGATCAAATCGTGCAAATAGTTCATTTAATATCGCAACAAGGTCTTGAGCAGAATACGTAGAGGAAATAGCCGTAAATCCCACGATGTCCGCATACAGTATGCTGTTGGTTAAACAACACATTATCACCTGAATCATGTTAAATCGTAATAAAATATTAACAAGTCATTACACTTTACAAAATTAATAATTTAGTTAAATAATAAAATGGTGTAGTAATAGAATATATAACTGGAAAAATCATTTTAAGGTATTTAATTACGATTTATCATTACGATCAGGCGAAGTATGTAAAAGCTTTAATAATGAATATAAATTTCAAACAACTATAAAAATCAATAGAATATTTTAAGTTATTGGTAAAATAACACGCTCAAAGAAACAGGGCAGTAAGACATTTCTTCGCATTCAACTTCGCTACATAGTACGAGTATATTGAAGACGATATTCGTGCAGGATTAGATAAGCCATCTTCTCACCTACTGGTATGATTGAGCCAATAGGCCGAAAACATTTTACTAAAAACCAACTTACAAAGAAATTCGTACAGTAGCCAGGTCGTGTTGGATGCGAGTGGCAAGGATAAGGCTGATAATGATGATGATGAATCTATATCGGGCTTTTAACGTGAAGAGCGACAAATACGACGAAATATAGGTAATTGATCCAGCTTCAAAAGTGAATGGTAAAAATATATAACTCAATAATAAATATATTTTAACTAGCTATAAATACCCGCTTTGCTGGGTCATTTTAATAGTATAATTATTTGTTGATATTAGAATTTTTTGGGGTGTTTAAAAATTTACTAAAACACTCGGCATATTTTCGACCGATAAGTATGTTGATATACATTTGAAAGCTTTCTAGTGTGCTCGAAGTTATTCTAGATCATTCTAAAATTTTCTAGAACATTCTCATTCGATCAGAATCCAAGCTTAGGTTATAGAGCCTCCCCGATCATTTTAGAATTTTCTAGAACATCATCGATCGATCAGAACATTGGTATATACATATTAAAGCTTTCTAGAACATTCCCGAAGTTTCCTGAACAATCCAGACATTTTAGATTAATAATAGTCTCACATTTTCAAAGTTAACATCTTAACAACCCCCGTATCTTTTACACTCGTATAATTATCAACTTGCAACCACCATAGTGCACAATGGGAACCTTGTACTTATTGCCACATACAAACACTTTACGTCTACGATGCGTAGTTTTGGCTGCCAAGTGAAATATAGGGACACACACACCTCCAATTTTATATATATAAAGATTTATAAAACGAATTAAGGAAAAGACGTCGTTTAAAATAATTTTAGCTTTTTCCAAATTATTCACTAGGAAAAGGAATAGAAATCAAGTATAGTTAATAGTTAATATTAGCAGCCTCAAATTGAAATGCGATACAGCAGTTGCAACTATAAGAACTAGAAAAATACTATATTTATAGTAGGCACGAAATCGTGCTATTGGTAGCATTTAATTAATTTTCATAAGACTAGCGATCGATGTATCGAACTTGAATAATAATTGAACAAGAGCTAGAATTACAATATCGCAGCAGAAGCACCATTAAAACATAATTGTATTAGTTTTATACCTTAGCCAACTTGCACTTGCTAACAATGTGAAAATGTATACCACAAATTACTATATTACATACAAATGAATAATTTGTATGTAATGTAGTAAGGTTCATAATTTTTCTATTTCTTATACAAAAACCTGCTGATAAAAAAATTGAGACGACATATAGTTAGTTACCAAAGCGTTCATATTACTTTTTTATCGCCTGTATAAAATATTCTGTACGAATATAAAAATTCCACAGTCATTATTAAAATAGCAATTGCATTTACTATGGCGCCTCGCATATTAATATTTAAGATGACGATAAACTAACCTCACGTTTTCATGTCGGGACATGTAAATTTTTTTGAATTGGGTATCAATGAGACCTAGATCGCTGCGCATCTGGACAGCCACATGTTCCGGTAGCACCGACAAAAGTAATCTTTCCTGTAACAATGACAGCCTCCAATGCAAAGATACTGCTAATATGTATAAATATTTTCTACTGACATTGGATTTGTTACTATGTTTTAGGCACTGTTTAGTCAACAAACAAATAAAATATCTTGGAATCCTATAGGGAAAATTTCCAGAACAAAGGCTGAACAATTATTTATTCATGTGTATTTTCTGTAAACGGTTATAGATAAATCTTTCTAACAAAAGTAAGGTCGTTAAAATTGTTTCTCATATTTCAAACTCTATATTCTTGGTGTATTGTGTAAAAGCTTTCAACATAAAATTTATTATTATTTGACTTATACTTTCAAGAAATACTTTATGTTAAGTTCTAGAATCCTGTCGTAAGCATTTTTGACAAGTATTACCTTTTAACAATTAACAGTAATGAATAATAACAAGAACAAACTATAATAGTGAACGTACCTGCTCTTTACTTTGCTGCTCAATGGTAAGCTTATCTCTTAAACTTCCCTTTGTTTCTTGAAAAGAGCTACGTTGTTGTTTTTCACTGACGGCATAAGCTGTTCCCCCCAATAAAGTTGCGCCCAGTAAAAGACAGGCATTCGCAATTTGCTGTTAAAATTAACATGAATATAAAATAACAATTTCGATATCAACAAATTTGAGAAAACATGTATTATATATACTTTTTTACCTGCAAATAAAAATCGTCAGCCAGTCTGCTTTCGGACGTAATAGCATTATAATACTGCACAAGTAAATAGCCAATGAAGGAAATTGAGCTATAGAAAATTAATGTCACACAATGAAATGGTAGGGTTGCCAAAGTGCAGTATTGCAAAACGACTGCCCATCCTAGCAATTCGTTATACGAGTCTCCGAGTCGGCGAGACGCACTCACAAGTAGCTGAGCCCATAGCACTATCCATGCCACGTGATTAAGTACCAAACGTGCTCTTCGGATAAAGGCATAAATAATAACCAGAAACAAATTCACTAGTAGGGCCACGATCACTGAAGCGTAAGCAAAGCGTAGATCACGTTCTCCAGGAACAAGGGCAGCAAAAACTTGAAGTAGAACACCTGCAGCCAACAGTCTTAGCACCGCTCGCTGACGTTGGTGCGTGGAATACGCTAAGTACAATGTTTCGTCGGTCTGATCTGCAAACCTCCATGGTGGCAAAAAGCAAACCCAGCATGAGCATTTATGAGACTGCTCTTGATCCAATTTCTCCATTGCTTTAAATTATTTCCATTTTCACAAATTCCAAATCACTTTTTGCCCATAATGTTCTGTATAATGTATATGTGTCTATTTGTTGAAAAATACAAAATTTTGATTTTATTTATCACTTCTCCAAATCATTTTTAATACCTTCCTGTGCTTAAGATTTTATTTATAGTAAATTTTTAATGAGCTTTAAAATGTTACAATATTATTTCTTTAAAACTGCAAAAGATTTTAAGATTGGTTTATTTTATAAAATTCATACGTAAAAGGCGACGTGTTAAAAATTATCCTATTTTATTAAATTATTTGTATGGTTTGATTCATTGGCGAGCTGCAATATTCAAAACTTTTCTATACCATCTCCTATTATTTCGTGTCTGTTTACGTAAGTCAAATAGGTGCCCTACCTAAGATACAGGCATGACAGTAGTACTGCTTGTATCTTTCTCAAATAGGAAACAAACATATTATCATCATCAAGTGGCGACCATATATCATAAAAACTACATACTATTTTGCTGTAGTGAATAAGTTATATTATCATCTCTACTAAACTCTACTTTAGTGAGGCAAGTGACGAATAAATTGGTTTACTCAAACCAACCACAACTGACTGCTAGACGGATAACGTTGATCAAAACATGACGAAAATGAAGTGGATAATAATTAATGTCATTTACACCGCCAGAATTGTTTTAGAGACGTCAATCAAATCTATCATAGAACCCTGTCAGGGTTGTCGACACGGAAAGTTTTGGGCTTAGAAAAGACAGACTACTTTACTTAACTTTTTTCTCGAATTCGCAACACAGCGCTCTTAGGCTTATAGGATTTACTTTATTATTGCTTTAGTCTCTACTAATTTTCGACACTCGATAATATGTTAATGTATTGTCTCCTCCATTTTGAAATGGTATGGTATAGTAGCATCCGCGTGAAAATCCCCATAAACGCACAAACCTTTCATGAGACATACGTCACAAAAGTATATTCTTGGCACATACATTTATTAAAAATTGCATAAGAAGCTTAATATTACCTTAAAAGAATCAATTTAATATCAAAAGTCACTGAACGGCTACTAGAACAGGACTATTCACAGATGTAATCCTTTCTTACATGCATCGCATGTCACTAAATGATCAATTTCATATTGATCTTAAAATGAAAACGCTATACATTTTCATTTTACACACACACACACACACACACACACAAACGTTGTACAGTTCTTCCTAGTTCAAGAGACAGGGTTCAAAAATATGTTATCCAAATATATCTGCAAGAATGGACCTTTTTATTGTCTCTCCATTTATTTGTTAATATAATTATATATTATATTACATATATAAATATATTTTGATGCTATGATATAAAAATTTACTACTTTAAAGTAAGCATTATATATGCACCTCTGTAGGTTTTTAATTAATTTGTTGTTATGATATTCATTGTACGTTTAGGCATAAGATCCAAACTTATCAGTTTGAAGATTCGATTCAAAACACGTTTAACACCTTACACCAGTTGATGAAACGATAGAGTTAGGTCGGGAAGTAAACTTTATTAGTGACAAGTTGCTCGTTCAGGCATCACCTACGTATTATTTCCTGTGTGTTTTACTTTCAATCTATTATTCCAATGTATCTCTTAATGACAATGCCAAGACAATGTCAAGTTTCGAACAGATTACCATTAAACGTAGATTAATTATTAACAATAATGCAATTTTGCGTAAAAATTGTATGTATTGGCTCCTTACTCGTAGGTGCACTGTAACTATAATAATAACGCCTAACTAAATCATTTTGCATACCATACTAAAACAATACAACTATTTTATTTTATTAAAATATGTTATTTTTACTATTTGCTGTTACTATTATTTAGGAAAAAATATTCAACTTAAAAACAACAATATCCTTAAAAAATGCAAAAAGTGCTTAGTCCTAAATTAAAAACTTACCCCTAAAATATTAAAGGCGTAAAGGGTAGACTACTTCTTTGATGTATATCAAATACAGTTAGGATTTATACATGGGGGATGAAACCATCAACAAACAGGAATTCTCTAATATTATATCATCTTCTAATTTATAAAATTCTCGTGTCACGGGGTGCGTAATTGAACTCCGAAACGGCTCGACTGATTTTTATGGAATTTTATATGCATATTCAGTAGGTCTGAGAATCGGCCAACATCTATTTTTCATTCATCCTTAATGATAAATGTGACCCACCCCAAAATATTTT
Source organism: Lycaena phlaeas (assembly GCA_905333005.2). Taxonomy (NCBI): domain Eukaryota; kingdom Metazoa; phylum Arthropoda; class Insecta; order Lepidoptera; family Lycaenidae; genus Lycaena; species Lycaena phlaeas. Next base: position 18,810,897 of record HG995163.1, read on the forward strand.
TTTTTGTTTTTATAATACAATATACAAGAATACATACAATCTTAAATTTTTCCCCTCTGCGATCTCTCCTCCCTCTATCTGCCTCCCTCTACTACCGAAACGGCTCGACCGATTTTTATAAAATTTTGTGTGCATAGCGGATAGGTCTGAGAATCGGCCAACATCAATTTTCACTCCCCTAAATGGTAAGGATGACCCACCGCAAAATATTTTTTTTATTTTATGGACAAAATTCACAATTTTTATTTGTTTGTGATGTCAGATGTGGCATTAAAAATACACACAACCCTAAATTTTCACTCTTCTACGATCAACGCCTGTTTTTTAATAGCGATTTTAGTACTTTTGATAGAACGAAGTCTGTCGGGACAGCTAGTATCCTATAGGTAAACTAAGACAGGAATGTAAGCTTGCTTTTGTCGGAGAACTAAAAAGAGGACGCTGGGTTCATACGAGGTCCACGGGAGGCTCCTCGCGATACCTCGCGAACAGTTCCTGAGTGCCTAGAAGGAGGATCCCGGACTTCTAAGACTTTGTGCCCTGTGGTGTTGCTGAGTCAAGCTGGGAAGGCTTTGGAAGATGGTGGCATGTCTTTCCGAGGTCCGGCTTGAGGTCGATTTATCGCTCCCGAAATTCCATGTATACTAACTAAATTTCATTAAAATTGTTGGAGCCGTTAACAAAATTTACTCTTTTAAAGGTATAAGATAAATAACAAAGAAGATATTTTGCAATTTAGCCTAATTAGATTTAATTAGATTACATTGGATTAAAAGTTCTTGCTGGAAATGACTTGATGAAAACATGATATTTCAGTAAGACGAATGTCTTACACATTTTGGTGTCAATGTTAAGCGATGGCTCGATAGTCTATTACTACGGCGGTTAAGTCACAACTCAAAAAAGAATGCTTGAAAATTTCAATTACAATGTTTCTTATTATTCATTGTTAATTGTTATTACTGGTACCAATTGGCTGAAGATGGCAGAAGATAGAGACAAATGGAACTCTTTGGAGGAGGCCTTCACCCGAGGAGGGGTTCTTACGAATCAAGATAAATAAATAAATTTAAAAAAATGTAAATAGAGATTAATTAAAAAAAAACACTTTGATATGCAAACTTTTAAAATACTATTATTCTTTCATCTTATTTACCTTTTCTATTATTGTTTCATTGTTTTTGTGAGAAATAAAAGGCTTTTTATTTTTATTTTATTTTATTTTATTTATATAAATGTTATTACTAAACTGATACTGGTTCTAAATTTTATTTTAAAGTATTTTTTGTTTTATTTACATTGGGAATACCCAAAAAAAAATATTCGTTTTACTTTAAGTTTAATTTAAGCACGAATTTTCACCTGCTTCCTTTGTGATATTTATGTTTCGTTTGTTTGAAATATCTTCCTGGTTGTTATACAATGTACGTTAAGAAAACGGTTCTATTTTTATAATTATCTGCGAACCAAGTTCAATTTTTTTATGTTTATAAGGCATTATAGTGGAAAAAAAAAATAGAAATAATATCGTTTATATAGTTTTGCTTTTTCAAATTTGGATCGATAATTGACGTTCTAATATTAAAAAATAGATAGTGTTCAATAATCGTTTTATTATTTATTGGAACGAAGTTCCTTACGACAGGCTTGGAGGGGATAGGGATTTTGCTGCGCGACCGTGGAATAAAAAGCGTTAAATGAGACGTGCGCAGGCGCCACAATCGCATATACACAAGCGAGTAGTGTATAATACCTTTCTTTTTAGCCGAAGGAACTTCGTTTCTACCTGGTGTCCCACGACACCTCATCTTTTTTTATTTATATAAATCAGAGAGTGAAGAGAAAAATGAGATTTCAATGAATACATTTTAAATATATTTATTATGTTTCAGTTTGACTTATTTTAAAATATGCTAAGTAAACTTGATGATAACTCACAAATGATTAACTTTTGCATAGTGAGTATTGTGGTGGTTAAAATTAAAACAAATAGCGCACCCTATCACCTCCTGACAAATTGAAAGACTTAAGGCTAAAAAATGACTGATTTTTCGTAACTGGATCGAATAACAGCAAAAGATGGATTAAATTGGAGATGTACTTTGATGACATAATAACGGTGGATAAAAATAATAATAAATAAAGAAAGAGGACTTCTTATCATTAGCCATAAAACACTTGGCACTAACTAAAGGCCCATCTGGCGAAGAACTACTTGGGCTTGCATCGTATCGTCTGTGAGTTGTCGTAGAGAATTCCCTAAAAGAATGAAGTCTGACACCGTACATTTATTGGTAAGTAACGGACTTTGGTGAAGAAACTCACTCTAATTTATATCTCACTATATATCATTTTAGAATTTAGATGTACTAGATACGTAGAGCTATGGCATCGAGCATAATATAACCGGATAGAGGAGTAATGTAAGTCATAATAATCCGTAATATAATAGCAATGACATTTTGATGCTGAGAAAATAAGTTAAAATTCGAAATTTAAATAAATTTAAAGTAAACAGTTCAAGTACCTATTCCTTAGTATTCACTTAGATGTAATTAATTAATAAAGTTATTTAGAAGTACATAAAGAGGAGTAGCAATTGAGTTATAGCTTGATAGTTTTTTTAAAATGCAATCAAATTTATGACCGACACTTTCACTCTTTTTTCTATCTCTATCATTATCACTTTTTTCTATAATATCTTTTTTATCTATTACTTTTTAAACATGGCAATATATTTATAGAGATTCAAACATTATCAGCAACCGGACTGTTAGGGTGTTGTAGTTGTTAATTGGCATGTCACGCACACAGAGGTCACTGGTTCGAATCGCGTGAACCTCTCTTAGTAACAGTAAATATTACTAATAGTTCGTAAACAAGTAATAATAGAAACTTTTTACAAGAGCACTTCCTTAGCTTGAATACTAATAATTGACAAGATATTTATAGTAGTACAATTTTCATCGTATTTTTCAGCTACAATTATTTCTCTGAATTAGGTGCACATTGCTTTACGTGGATATAAATTAATTATAACATTATAGTATCAATATAATAAAGCCTTCTAATCAAATCGAAAAGTTCAAAAACATGCAAAACCATAAGTCACACTGATAAGTATTACGCGAAACTAATTCGATTGAATATTTGGACATGTGGAAAAATTGTAAACTTGAAGAGTATAACATGCATGTCGTTATAATTCAGCGGAGACTTTCCACTAGAGTCGCTCTAATCGAGGACGCCTGTGTAATGAATAAATTACACGCTGAAACATTGTTCCGATGTCCGTTCATTAACTGATCCGTCAAATCGACACTGGACTCGAGGTTTACTTCAAATACATATCACAATACACTAATTTCAATATTGACAATCGGTATGACTACAGCGGTACGGTTAGTGACCATGAAAAATAATTTCACAAAAGACAACATGTTTACTTCAATAATACTTATTGTTGCTTACTAATGTTACTAATATAAACTTATAAAAACATTTTTAGTTATTTATTTTAGTTATTGTCCATACATGCATAAGTAATTGTTCTTAAAACAATACCTACTTATTTTTGTTTGAACTAATTAAAACGATAAAATGACAAAGTTATTTTTAATTAATTTATTGATTTACAAAATCTTGTTAAAATTAGAAACAAAATATTTACTTTTAAGGTAATTAATACAAATTTGTTATTCAATTTAAACTCCATTATTTGCGCAATTATCATTTAGGTAATAAGTAAATCTATTTTAAATGTAGTTTTAATGCAAAATGTATTAATATAATATTTATTATAACTTTGAATTAAGATTAATATAGCTTTAACCACTAAAAGTAAGTAATAAGGGAAGATTATTTATTGTGTACTTAAAAACTAAACAAATGTACCATTTTTAAATAAACTAATGTAAGATAAAATTAATGTTATAAATTAATCATTAGTTTCGAATCATTTCTAATAGAACGTGAAATAGTATAACAATAATTTTAAAAAAATATCTAATGAACTAAAAGAAATGTATGTCTACTCTTTAATATTACCAATACTCCACAGCCTGTGTAATAATTTGGAAAAAATAATCTAGAGCTTAAGCGTTACAATTTTCATTTATAATCACCATATATCATTTAACGATATTAGCTAAACCTAATATTATTTGCGCCACCGAGTATGATGATAATATGATTTACTGTGCGATACGGGATAATACTTGTAGTAGTCACTTTATTTCCCGGCTAAGTTATTTAGATTATGATTATAGGATTTTAATATTAACTATATTATTTTCATTTTGATGATTCAAAATTGATTTAACATTGAGGTTGTATTAGACAAGACACCTTTATGAATAATTTAACAAACAAAGCTTGTGATATGTAATAGGTTTTTTCCTGCAAAACGTAAATTGCAATTATACCTGTTGTCTTTAATATCATCTAAAGACGAGATTCCCGCCGAAATTATGCGTTTATAATAAATACCTAAGGATGTAATCTCGGCAAAAGGCTACTGTCGTGCTATTGACGCATACATTTCTACATCACGAAGTAAATCAATATTTAGTTAGGAGCTCGCGTATGAAAAGATTAAAATATTTGTTTGTATAGCAAAGTTGAGAACACAGAAAAAGTAACTAATAAAAGGGATATTGAGCGAAATAGGGTGGCGGACGCGGACAACGGGACACTGGCGCGCAAGGCGGTATGCGCACGTGTTAGCGCGCGACTGCCGCGCGCCGCCCTCCGCAGCGAGCGCCGCGGCCGCCCGGCCCGCCCTGCCTGCCCTGCCTGCCCTGCCCGCTTGCCTTGCCGCCCCAAATCTCCTCGAGCTGTTTCACTACATCGATTCAGTTCTCGTTCTGTTATCGTACGTAGATAGTCTAGCTTTATAGGTGGAATAATAATTACTCTTCCAAGGAAAATCAAAAAGAGTTGTCAATTTTAATCATAAAGTATTTTTCAAGTACTACAAATTTGAATTCAAATGAGAATTCAATGAAGGATATCGTTTTTATTTGAAGTATGTATTTCATTTAAACCCTTGAGCAAATTTAAAGGCTTGTCGTCTAATAATTTTCATGCATCATTATTAACATTAGCACCCTTTGATATTGAAAATGTGAATTAACCTCAAAATTTACGTTTCGCATACGAAATCAATATACACGTCTATTTAATTCAAGGCCAGTAATCATGCTGGCAATGAAGATTTTTAATTGAAGCTGCATATTTGATATAGGTTGTCTATGAGGACTTTGTATTGAAACCATATCCTACAAGGTCAGGTCAGGTAGGTCATGGTTTAAGCCAAGACTTTTTATTGCCATGTGACAGGACAATAACGGCTCTTTTTATATACATAAGATCTCAATTCTCATGGCATGTCGTTAGTCATGAGGCACAGTAGCGGCATGAGTCCTGTTGAATATTTTCACAATGTCGCTCTTACATATTTTATGCTATTGGCAATATAGACCATAAATGAGCATAGTATAGTAACGTATCAAAATATGCAAAACATCAATAATCCTTTTGTATGCAAATCCCAGACTCAGAATATTGTATCAATTTAAAAAATTATCACGTAACAAATATATCAACATGTCTTGCTTTTTCTTCGGATCTGCCTCATTCCGTGGTCTTATTGTTACTACGAGTATGACAATTTTTTACAGAAGATAATCGTTTAGATTCAATTAGCGGCAACATGTTATATACCAAGCCAACGCCTTTTCTACCGTTTTATTAAATGTGCATTATTTAATGCTTTTTCTGTAACACTTATAGACATGCAGTGGCATGGAATTAGGGCAAGAATTTACAGATCTCCAATGGTGCACGAGTGACGCAAAATGAGTCATTGTTTATCAGCTGCCTAGAAATTATTCCCGATGATTGATGACAAACATCCGAGTAAAATTTATATCAATTTTATCACTTTTACACACTGAATGTGTGGAACGGTCTGACTTATTAATAATAAATACATTACCTTTAAATTTAATCAATGTGATATTTTTTAATTTATTCAGGGATAAAAATATAACAGGCTACTAAGCTGTTATATAGTTTTTTTTTTTTAATTTTGACAGAAATGATCGTCACAAAAAGCTATTCTAGCAGTTTCATTTATATGGATAGCCAATAAGGTCTCAATTTGTATGCATTCGTATTATACAGTGTCTCCATCCGTTGTTAAATACATACAGCCTTCCCTCGATAAACGGCAATCCAATCTCCTGCTCAGTAATTTTGTTAGAAATATTATATACGATAACATAAAATGAGCTTCTAATATTGCGTATCATTATCATCATCAGCCCTTACCCTTCTGTCTTTCGGCTCAATCATCGGTTCATCCGATCGAAAAAATTAATAAACGCACTAGTTGCTCCTACATTTTTTAAAAGTTCTTCTTGGATTCTATCTTTCTCTGGGATGCTGTTATCACATCCTAATTTCCTAATCATGTAATTACCCTTAGAACATTTCCTTTCCAACAAAAAGAAAATCCTCAAGATAAGCCCAGAATTTGCGAAAATATATAGTAGATATTTTTTTTCAACCGAGCAGCCGGAGCCCTACAGTGAATACCGACGCATAGTATGCTATGCGTTTCGTGTATTTGTAAGTTTGCTCTCTTTTTACGCCAATATTATGACATGAGTGAGAGGTGAGAGGTCCGGTTCCGATCCTAACCAATCGTGCCTTGAAATAGGTTTTTCTAAATTTCTAAGTGCATCTGCACTTGAGACCATCGCTTGCTCACCGCTGAAGAAAAACATTGTAAAGAAGCCTGCATGCTGATGAGATTAAAAGTCTTTAATTGCCCAATACGCTCTTTGCCTGATTTCGAGGAGGAGACCCGTGCCCAGCAGTAAGATATATAAAAGGGTATAAATAAAAAACTGTTACCCATGGCGTATTTTGGCGGCGTAGCTTGTTTATCACTTCTATCGTAGCTCAGTATCACCTTGTGGGGAAAGCACTATAAAAAGTTTTTGGATACATGTAAAAATTTGCTCACTCACTTTATGGCCTCTGAAGCCCGCGTGGCCCCATTTATTATCTTTGATACGGCTGACACAGCGGTAGAAACTTATTTACATGCAACGGTCCTAAAATAAATATATAGTTATCGTAGTTCGGATAGTTTATTTGTACTATTATTACTACTATTTCTATTTCATAGAAAATTGGAAACATATTGATACCTAGGTAACCTGGTTACATTAAAAAGATTTTTAATGAAATCATGTAATTATGGTGACCTTATTTTTATTGCACCTTTATCTCATGTCCATTTGGAATACCAATATTGATTCCGTGCGCATGCGCTTTATGTGTTTGCATGAGTATCTTCATTTATATTGCTTCCGGTAGCTTTGATGTGTTCTTGATAGAACGGCAGAACATTTAATGTGATTAAGAGCACCAAGATTTATCGCTTTGAGACCAGACAAGAAAAAATAATCCGTGGATAAATTTTTGATGTTTATATGTGACGCTGAGCTCCTACTAATCAAATCTAGTGACCTCCTTAATCCTACGAATACGCGTAATAAATTTTATATTTATTAAAATGTGCTTGTACAATAAGGCGAAGTTCCCGTCCTCGCCCCTTGCCCCCTGCTCTTTTGCCCCCGCTTCTTATAAAGGGAGTACAAAGAGCTCCCTCGGCTCAATTCGCTTCGCCCAAGGTGTTAGGGTCACTCCGGGCTACTGAGCCCCGCCGCCACGACAAGGCCTGAACCGTGGTGGGGAACGAAACGACTAACCTTATTATATATTAAACTTACAATTAGTGCGCCTCTCTGGATCTATCTAAAATAAAAATACATTGATTTTATGATCAATCGATTCTGAGATATAAATGGGCAGTCTTGGTCCCAGTGAACCAGTGATTACACTATCTCGAGTGCCCTTTTTACAATTCGACTTCGGCACACAGCATAGCTGTTTTGCGGAAAAAATAAGCACATAGTGTTACTTCATTTAAATGGAAAATAAAAAATAAATGCAAAAATGTTCATTTCGAATATTTTTGCGTATAAATATGTAGTGATTGGTTGATGAATAGTTAAAAGGATCGTTTTGGGTGGGTGGAGAGTGGTTTTTTTTAGCTTTTTGACGACTTCTGACAGCAAACCCACACATTCAGAGATAGTACATACATCTATACTCCTACGCTTGCGTGAGTGCCTCCTTTTCCATATCCCCTGGGCCACAGAAAACTCAACAAACCGCACAAAACGCGACATCACAGGCCACAACTATCACTTTACGCTTTACTATGTCTTTACGCCGGTATCATGTGAGCGAAATGTCGTCGTGCTGGCCTAATTTGACTACAAAGCGTAATAACACTACTTCTTGACAAATTTTGTTCGTGTTTGTTATAGAAACATTGGGATAGTTGATATTGACATAGTTCATGTACACAGCTTTATAACATGATATGTATCTCTTGCCGCAATATATTGCATACTATTTGTACACAGTAATGGGAGAGATGAAACTTCGGAGTTCAGACTTGGCAAAGCTAAATTTTGTCAAACAAATACATACTTAACATAGACTAGGCTTGTCACACAACAAGCACAACAACAGCGCGACTATAGTCACAACTATAGTCGCGGCACGATAAGAAGGCCGTTTTGACGTGTGTCCGCTCATGAAGTTTCGTAATTATAATAATCAAATTTGAAGGAGAAAATTGCTGTTCTTTATTGTCAATAGTGACGTGCGGCTAATTATAAAATTTATCGAATGTATAATTTTAGAAAACAAAATGTATTTATTTAATTTCTTTATAAACTATATGTATTAGTTTCCCGCGAACATTTATTCCTTATTTTTATAAGAGTATAATTAAAAATTATACTCTTATAAAAATCCGGTCGTCACATAGAAGAATTAATAGGAGCGCTGGCCAACACAACTACTACCTTCGACAAACTTGCGTCAATGTTCAATGCAAAACAAAACAGTTTCGACCTCCCATACTGTCGTATTCAAGTGTCGCATTCGCGCATGTGCCGCCGAACCGACTCAAGGCCATTCAAATAGTACAGAACAGATTCCTGCGTATGGCAACCGGCTGTCCTTGGTATATACGTAACATCGACCTACATCGTGACCTTAGACTGGAGTCCATTAGAGGTCATTTCAAAGCGATGTCAGAACGTCACTTTGAAAGGGCAGCCCTTCATTCGAACCCGCTAGTCGTAAACGCGGCGAATTATGTCCCCGATAGCTCAGTGAGAATTAATAAACGACACCCAAGACACGTATTAATCGACCCAGCTGATGAAATCTCACAGCTGTTAAAACACGACGCAAAAATGCGTAAAACATTACAAAACACAATAAACAAACACCAGCCGGGGATAGGTAAATATTTACACCGTTCGAAGTCCCGGGATTCCGAGCGACGCCGTTCCCTACACATGTTAAATACGTCGGTCCGGACCGACCGCGTTAGCACAGGTTCGAATCCGATACATGTCGATAACAATACAGACCGCGATAACAACGATAGCCCGTTGCTATCATCTGATAGTCTGGGTACCGTGCGCGACCCGCCCCTCTCTATCTGAGGGTGGGGAGATGGCCGGCCATCATGATAACAACATCACCCGAAACAAAACGTCGACAGTATCGCATTCCTATAGTTTAAATTCTACACCACGTAGTGACGCGACCGTCAAGCCACGCCCCCGGGGGAAGCTGGCGGGGGAGTTAATCCCCTTTATAAAATTTTTAGATGAGCCATCTGCTCATCTACTTTTCCGATGTAGCTTTAAGGCCTTAAGGCCAACAGCATAGATCCTTTCGAAAAAAAAAAAAAAAAAAAAGTTTCGACCTGACGTTGCACCTAAAAGTACAAACTGTGAGCGCTCTGCGATTGTGATATAGTTTCATTAAAACTATTTAACCAGATACTATTTGCAATAAAAATTTACAGATTTGATTATATTTTTTTCAAGAATAAATTTGACATTTACATCACTATTTTAATGTGTCAAAACGGCCATCATAACGTGCCGCGAGTATAATATTTTTTATTGTCATTGGCAATGTGGCAATGTGGTAAGTGCAGTCCAGAAAAAGGTGAAGAACAAGAAGAAGTAGAAAATTGACATTTTACGGACAAATTTGGAGCATAATATTACACTATTTGTTGTGCTATTTATAAAAAATAAATACATACTTATCAATACTTATTTAGTACTTTTGATATTATTAAATATGTGACTTCTGTTTAATAAACTCAAACTTAGTAAAAACTAAATAAGCAAAATGGACTTGGTGTTTATGAAGCCGGTGCAACCTCACGTTTTTAAGGCATTAAAAGATGTGGACATAGAAACACTTACAAGATGCTCTGCAGAAGAAATAAGACCAATAATTCCTTGTCTCGTTCGCATGGCTCTTATCGCACCTTTAGATATTACAGGATACTGTGCAGAGGCAAAAAAAGATATCCTTACTCTGTTGTCTGGAATAGACCTTGTAAATTTCATAGTTTCGTTACTGTCAATAGAATTCCATGCTCTTGAAGTGGATCTAAAAAAGGAGCAACAAATGCGGTAGGTTATTTTAAGTACTAATTGCTATCAATAATATGGATATAAAATTAACATTAATAATAACTGTTTTTAGCCAGAAAAGTGGATCACAAAGTACAGAGTCGTTTCTCATTCCAAATGTTGTTAATGGCATAGCTAATGATTTTGAACAGTCAGATTCAGCAAGGCGTGTTCGTCTAGTTTTGTCAGAACTATTACAAATGCAAGCTCAGCTTACAGAATACCTGCAAAACAAAAATACTAATGCTGAAGGTCCAGTAAAACCATCTGAACTATTTGATAATGATGTATATCTGGAGGAAATAACAGATGTAATATGTATAAGTCTTGCAGAATTACCTAATTTGCTGAACATATGTGAAATTGTGGAAGTACTTCTACATGTTAATAAAGGCCCTGTTATTATATCATGGGTTGTTGCAAATATGCCAGATACTTTACAAGAAGGTAGTTTCTTAATATTATTATTTATATTATTTGAAAACTTAGCCTTCCGCATCCCCTTCCAAACACTTATCACTATGATAACAATGTTTTTTGTGACTCATATGGAAATTGTCAGGGGAGTTCTGTCTGACCTCTTTCTGGCGCACTAAAGCATCCTGAGTTACTTTCTGATTGTGGTGATATGCCTTAGGTAAGGCAACAAATGCTAATTAAAATTTCTTCATTTATGAGGTATCTTTTGCATTCTTGAAAATTAATTATTTTTTAATCAGGTTACGTTAATTATTATCCTTGAGTGTATGATTTATTTCTTAAATTGATATAAAACTGAATTTTTGTGTATATAATATTAAAATAATAAATTCTTAATATGGACATAAAAAACTATTATATATATACTATTACAGTGGCTGAGTCTCTGGTTTTGAATGCTGAAAGAAGTGAAGAAGGTGGAATCAGGGCAAAAACATTAACAATACTCTGTGCCGCTTGCCCTTATATATCTGCATCAGTGAGATCAAAAGCAGTGTCAGCTTCACGTCTGCCAGCCTTAGTTATTAACCTTACTTTGACTCATCATCAAGATGACTTGGTACATTAATTTTCCTACATGTTTATTTTATCAAGAGATTTAATGCTTAATTGAAAATTAAGGCTTTTCTACTGATTAAATTTTAATCAATAAATATTCATTTTTAATATTTAACTTGTAATTGACTAGCAAAATATGTTATTGAAAGGAATTAATTGTATAACAGAATGAATGAATCATGTGTTTTCTAAATTGTTTTACTAATATTCTACTAAATAGAGTTTATATTTTAGGTTTCCTTCGTGTCCAGTCTATTGCTTGGATCTGATCAAAGCATAAGATTATGGTTTGCTACTTTTTTACGAAATTCTCATAAAAGGGGCAAAGGAGATGGACATGCAGCATTGCTAAAATTACGCCAAGAACTTCTTACTAGACTTAAAGAAGCGGCTGCAGGTGTTGATGCTTCAGCCTTACTGAGATTATATTGTGCCCTTCGAGGCATAGCAGGAATCAAGTTTCAAGATGATGAAGTTTCTGGCCTTTTAAGACTTGTAACACAAAAGCCACCACCGACTCCTGCTGGTGTTAGATTTGTTTCTCTCAGCCTTTGCATGATTCTGGCATGTCCATCGCTAATGAGTAGGTTATTTTTACATTTATCATATGAACTACTAATTTTACATAGAGTTTATTGATATTTTTTTCTTTTTTTTATCGATAATTACTTTTTATTTTGTTATTACTCTATTTATAGCTGCACCAGAGCACGAGAAAAAAGCCATTGAATGGGTGCAGTGGCTGGTAAAGGAAGAGGCATATTTTGAAAGGTAAAATAATCAAGCTTAATTCAAATTCATCAAACTTATGATGCATCAGCCTATATCTGCTCACTGGACATAGGCCGCAAAGTCAAAAAAAAGCAAAGATTGTTAATCAATAAATAATATGTAGATAACTTTGCTTGCGGCACTATGTGTGCGTGAGCTTGTTATTACTTATATTAGCTTTAATGTGTATCAATGACGCAAACATCGTCACAAGCTCTCACACTTTCGTTTAACGAAACATTATAAAATCTAAATTAAGTGGTAAATAAAGAAATAAATTCATAAGTTTATTTAATAAAATTTATTTTTTTTATAAATATTTCGTCACACATTTTCAAAAATATAAAGTTGAAATGTATTTTGTAACAGTACTTCTGGAGTGACCGCATCCTTTGGCGAGATGTTGTTGCTGATTGCTATCCACTTTCATTCTGGACAACTGGCCGCTGTTGGGGAACTAGTGTGCGCTACCCTCGGAATGCGCGTGCCTGTGCGACCTAATGGATTGGCGCGCATCAAACAAGCATTTACTCAAGAAATATTTACTGAACAGGTCAAATATTATGAACAAAATTACTCTATAGATTGTCCTTTAATTTATCGACAGTTTTTAAAGACTGCCTTCTTTTCTTGTTTTCATTATTTTGCGAAATCAAAAATCATAAAATAACGCATCGTTATATAAACACATTAAAGAGTATTACTTACATCAGATTTACTGCGATTATTATAAAATTTAGTTTTGTTTCAGGTTGTTACCGCCCACGCTGTTAAGGTTCCCGTCACTGCGAATTTAAACAGCAACATAAATGGATACCTGCCCGTCCATTGCATTCATCAACTCCTTAAGTCTAGAGCATTTTCCAAGCATAAAGTTCCAATCAAAAATTGGATCTACAGACAAATTTGTCACTGTACAGCACCTCTACATCCAGTCATGCCGGCTCTTGTCGAAGTCTATGTCAACTCCATACTCGTCACCAACAACAAGGGCACTAATGAGTATTTCAATCAACCTATCACAGAGGAGGAGATTCGCCGCGTGTTCAGAAATTCTATTTTCGGTGTTAACTTTGACTCCAAAAATAAGCTAAAAGAGTTTACACCGATGGATGTCGATGGAGAATCGATAGAGATAAATATCGAGAAGCCCACGTTAGCTTCGCAGTTACTATTGATATACTATTTATTGCTCTATGAAGATGTGAGACTGTTTAACGCTGCGACGCTGATTGCAAATGGACGAAAAATCAAAAGCTATTCTACTGCGTTTCTGTCGGAATTACCTATTAAGTATCTTTTACATCAAGCTCAGAAAGATCAAATGAGTTACGGTGGTCTATTTAGCCCTTTGCTTCGTCTACTAGCAACTCATTTCCCACAACTATCCCTCGTGGACGATTGGATGGATGACCAAGTTTTCGGTGACTCGTGTCGACACCGCGTTGATGTTATCCTATCTGATTACTCCATAGATGAAGCATTTCAAAATATTGAAGAGAATCCATACAAGACGGGAAAAATACTGAAAGCTATGCTGAGCAAAAATCCCACCGACATTTGGCCTTTTGCAGAAATTACAGTTAAATATATCAAAAGTGTTCTCGGAGACCAGGTGCCGAGACACATACAGGAATTGTACCGGGAAGTTTGGCTGCGCCTCAATACTGTCCTCCCACGCTGTCTTTGGATTATGACGATCAATGCTCTCGTGGACATCCATAATGGAAACGGTAAAAATGTAACCGTAACTCAAGAAAACGTTTTGGTTGATCCACTGCAAGTATTAAGATGTGACATTCGCGTGTTCAGATGTGGGCCTATCTTAAAAATAATACTTAGGATTCTAGAAGCAAGCTTGGCCGCATCCAGGAGTCAATTGAGTCGCCACCTTTTAGATAAACCCTTGCTTGAAAAAAGTGGTCAGTTGACATCTGATGCCGAGAGGGAAGAATTGAAGAATGCACTGGTCGCTGCCCAGGAGAGTGCGGCGTTGCAAATTTTATTAGAAGCCTGTTTAGAAACAGAAGAAGACCAATCAAAACCTGAACTAATGTGGTCTTTAAGAGAAGTGAGAAGCATCATTTGCTCATTTTTACATCAAATATTTATTTCAGAGCCTTCTCTGGCTAAACTGGTTCATTTCCAAGGTTATCCTAGGGAATTGCTTCCCGTTACAGTTCAGGGTATACCTTCAATGCATATTTGTTTGGATTTCATACCAGAGCTGCTAAGTCAAGCTTCACTGGAAAAACAAATATTTGCTGTTGATCTCGTGTCACACTTATCTATTCAATACGCATTACCTAAAGCTATGTCTATTGCTAGGTTATGTGTAAATACACTTTCTACTCTGCTATCGGTTCTTCCCAGTGACATGCGTTTAGAACTATTTCAACCTGTGCTCAAATCTCTTGTCCGGATATGCACGGCATTTCCGTCTCTACTTGAAGATATAACCTCACTATTATTGCAACTTGGAAGAATATGCGAGTCTCAAGCTTCACTGGGACATTGTTGGAATGATACTCCCATACTAGGAGAAGGAGCATACGTAGAGTCAGATGTACAAAGCGGTACGAAAGTTTTAGTGGCGGAAGTTTTATCAAGAGATATTAAAGAAACTATGTCCGAAATAATTCAAAAAGCTCTTTTAAATGATAAGATTTATTAAAAATAATATTAATAAAAAATTAAGTCTGATTCTCCTTTTATTTTTAAAATACCTAATTAATACATCACAAGTAGCATATTTAATGGCTGGACAGAAATTTGTGTTTCAATTTGTCTGTACATCCACGCACATTGGTTCCTTGCTATTACATTGCCTATATCGTTATATAGCTGAGCCTGAAACAAAAATGTTTTATAACTGACCCATTGTCATGTCATAACTATGGAATATGCAAAGAAGATATCATCTGACTTTGATTTTTTTTTATGTAGCTATATAAATTAGTACGATTGTATCATCATAAGCAGACAATCAAAATTATACCTGTAAATACAAAGTGTGTAGCAAACGAGCTTGGGCACCAATTTTGGAAAAGTTCTCTTTGACCTTGTCAAGTGAATTGCAACACTGCTGGAGGACTTGCACGCGCGTCTCGCCCGCCGGCGGCGCCATCGCTATGCGACATTTGGTGTACAACAGGAGCGCTAGCAAAGAAAGTACAATATAATATTAATAATAAAGTATATTTTGTTGGATTTAAAAATAATTATTTTTTCTTTATAATATATGAGGTACACTGGCCACTGTCAAGTCCAAATTGAATTCTTATTACATGTTATTATTTTAAGTTATAAAAGTATAAGAATCGATAAAATCTACTAAGTCCGCATTAGATAAAATACCTTATTTTTAATTTTAATTAACTATACTGTTGTGTAAGTATAAGCAACTATAATATATTATAATGTTTATAACTTTATTTAATAAGAAACATTTTCTCTACCTCTTGCTGAATCGTACGCGCTGCCGTGTTCCATAATAATTGGTAAGACTTTCCGTACCAATATTAAAGAATTTTTTGTACAGCCCATGTGCAGTTGTACATTAGCGATGTGCATTTCAGCAGTGGCCGCTAAATAGTGCAAGTTGTATTTCTTTGCTAGAGACAATGCTTCATTTAGTAGCATTATGTTAGTCGATCGAATGCTACTGAACGTATGTTGTACTTCAGACGTCATTATCATAGCTTTAATGCGTATTGCCATATAATGCAAACTGTCGTCTTCAGTTTTACAGTAATCTAGAACATCGTGAAGCACTTCCAAAGCGTCTGTTGCGTCTCCTTTCAAGAAGTACATTTCGGCTTTGAGGAGCTGACTCTCCCATCGATCGAATGATGCTAACTGCCGTATGCATTGATCAGCTTCCTCCCATTTACCTGAAATTAATGTTATCATTTTTAAGGTTAAAAACTATATTACGCGATAATACCCGATAATAACACACACACGCATTGTATGTTAAAAAGTAAAGTATCAACCCCATATGTCCCACTGTTGGGCACAGGTCTCCTCGAAATCAGGCCAGGAGGGTGTATTGGGCCATTCTTCACCGATGCGCTGGCCCAATATAGGTTGGTGAACTTCACATACGTTCTTTCAAAAACTTTCAATCTCATCTGGAAAGCAGGTTCCCTCAAGATGTTTTCCTTCACCGGTGAGGGAGCAATGGTCTGGTGTTTTTAGGGTGCACTTAGAAATTTAGAAAAACCCATTTCAAGACACCACTCAGTCAGGATCGCATCCGGTCCCTCTCGCTGAAAATGGCGAGCCCATGTACGGCCCGTATGTTTGTGAAATTGTGATTTGAGTTTTATCTGTATTTGTTTAGTATAATCGTGGTGTGGTACATACCAGTACGCACGGCGGCGGTGGCCTGGTGCGCGGTGGCGGCGCGGCGCAGCGCGGGCTCGGTGCGCGGCGCGGCCAGCGCGGCGGCGAGTGCGCCCCGCCCCCGCCACTCCGCCGCGCTTGCTGCACCGGCGCGCGCGCATGCCGTCGCTCCCGACCACGACCACGCATGACCGCTGCCCACTCGACATTCTGTAAAACAGTTCATTATTTTGCTTGTAGCACAGTCGAATTATTTTATTGTTATGCACATTAGAACAGTGAATATACTTAGGGGAAAAACTTGATTACTTTTATTTTTCTTGCAATAATAAGGCACAAGGAAAAAAAGGTATTTCGCACACGTGATGTATATGTCATACATAATTTGTTTAAAAGTTGCAACATACTTGTATTTAGATTCAGAAGAAGTTGACAGTTTAATGAAGCCATTTCTGTTTTTCCATACAAAGCCCAGAGAGCAGCAGTATTCGCCAGGCCTGCCATCGTTAAGTCCGTCATAGAATGCAGATAGTTGATTGAGTCTCCCTTATTTATAATCTGTAAAATCGTTAATCTCTAATTAATTGTTAATAATATTTTTTATTTTTTTGTCTAATTTTTTAAAGAGGCTTTGGTCACTCTTTATGACTATGCCAGCCTCATGGGATCTTTCATCACTTTAATATTCAGCAAATCGAATTAATTTATATAATTTAAAAGAGTTTTCTGAGCACGGTTCAGGCAGCCAAACATTAACATCCGGGCAACGTAATAATACTAAATTATTGTGAAATATTTTTTTCCTAATATCTGATATACGGACACATTCCACCGGCCAATGATAGGTATCGCCTTTAACTGCATTACAAACATCGCATAACGAAGAAGGTCTAACTTTAATAATATTTATATTTATAATATATAAAATTCTCGTGTCACAGTTCGTTTTTATTGTTGTATTTTATATTCCGGCGAAACGGCTTAATCGATTTTAAAGAAATTTAATATTTATAATCTAAGAATAGGTTTATAATCAATTTTTATACCCCTAAGTATTAAGGTGGCTCACCCCAAAACAAATTTCAATGTTCCAACAAAGTTTTTTTATAATGTAGCATTAAAAAATAAATTAAACCCTTAATTTTCACTCTTCTAATTCTTTTTTCACTTTTTATATAATATTAGCTGTTGCCCGCAGCTTCGCCTGCGTTAACTAAGATTTACAACGGGATCTTAGTACGCGAAATAACATTTTTTACACCTTGTGTCCGAAAAACCAAAATATCTTACGGAACCCTATTTTTATCAGAATAAAATTTAGCCTATGTTACTCATGGATAATGTAGCTTTCGAATGGTGAAAGAATTTTCGAAATCGGTCCAGTACTTTTTGAGCCTATTCATTACAAACATACAAAAATAGGTACAAATCTTTCCTCTTTATAATATTAGTATAGATAAAATTTAGCCTATGTTACTAGTGGACAATGTAGCTTCCGAATGGAGAAAGAATTTTTGAAATCGGTCCAGTACTTTTTGAGCCTATTCATTACAAACATACAAACAAAGGATAGGTATACAGTAGGAAATACAAAAAATAGGTACAAATCTTTCCTCTTTATAATATTAGTATAGATAAAAGCAAAAAACCTTTTTAGGGTCATATTTATTAAATCTAACTTAGCACTGAGCACATAAAAGAACATACACAGAATTAGATTTTTTTTAAGTAAACGCAAAACGACAGCACATAAGGTATGAGCTGACATGTACCTGAAACACTTCAGCCGGTCTTGCAGCATTAACGGCAGCATGTTGGGCCATGAGCTGGGCGGCGGCTGCGGCGGCGCGCGGGGGACGCGGCACGCGCGCAAGCAGTGCGGCGCGACGTGCACGCCCGCCCGCCAGCGCCCCCCACGCCGCCGCATGCGCCAGACACGCGCTGTCCGCCGCTTCCTGCGCAGTCGCCAGTGCCTCTCGAACGCCCTCCATAGCCGTCGACCTGAACATAATGTAGCACATAATAAAAGTCTGTTTCATATATTATTAGTGTTGTGTAATATCGGTATAATGTGGTCATTTACCAGCTCAAATCAAGTTTTATAGTCAATTTTTATTTTGTACGTCATTTGATATAAAAATATTCCTTACTTGTGTCCAAAATGTGTATGCATAGCAGCTCTATTCAAGGCGGCATATCTAAAGTTTTTATTTCTATCGTTGCTAGAGTTTCCAGTACCACATATATTGAATACAGCACGGTCGAAGCAATTATATAGCGAGTCTTGGGCGCCGCAAAATTCTTTCATACGGATACAATTGAGGAAACTAAGAAAATGCTAAAAAAATATTGTAATTAAAATTACAATATAATAATGGACTAAAGGGAAATAATATTTATTTATAAGAAATTATGCTGGGTAATTTATTTATAGGAAAAGATGATTACATAGTAAAATACATAATGCCACCACTGATTTTAATGTGTCTAAAAGCTAAATAAGCTCTAACATATTATAATATAATAGCTCTAAAGCTCTAACATACTCAGCATCCATTACCCGCCATTACCTTAAGAGAAAAAAGGTTAAATGTTGGGTATATACATCATTTCATAGTGATATTACTTAAGTATAGTTTTAGTAACTACTATACTTAGTCAAAGTTAATCTATTCAAATAGGTTTACTTACAATATCAGGATACTCAGGTATGTCGTTTATAATTTGCATAATAGTCTTTTGAAGTTGTCTAGGAGGCAAAGCTTTCCTTTCATTTATTTGCAACAAGTTAGCTTGTTGTGCCGTAAAGAGCTCTGCTTGTTTTCTAGACCATTGGCATTCTTCTAAACTGTAAATAAAATAATAATAATATCTATGGATGCTTTTACACCACGTCAATCTGGTCCCGTGTTATTTTTCCAAAGAAATTGTGTTATGGGTACCAGGCAATGGAAATACATATATTTAATACTTTTTGTATTAATACATATATTTAAGATTTTTATTATACAGTAGAACCTTGATAAGTTAAAGTCCAAGGGAAACACAAAATATTTTAAGTTATAGAGGTTTTAAGTTATCAAGGGTCATGTTAGTGATAGGTTAAGGGAAGGGAACATATTATTTTTTGAAGTTATAAAGGTTCTTAAGTTATCGGGTTCTACTGTATTATACACATATTTGAGCCAGCTCCCGGCTTGAGGGCCAACACATTAACTATTGAGCCACAGAGGTCATCTGTAAAATGGTTCATCTGGACAAACAATATGTTCTGCAATACATACCATATATTATGCAGAATATAGTTTTATAAAATACAATTACCACTCACATGTCTCTGTCCACTATATTCATTCTTAACATAAGGTCCTGTGTTTTTGTTTCATCTGTAACTAGTGGAGTAGTACTTAATGTTACTTGAGATTCTACATTGTTCAGTTTCTAAAACAAATAACTATATTACGGTAAATGTTAGCCCTCTATTTGTTTATATTGAAGGATACATGTCAATAACAATAAAACAATAGCTTTAAATTTAGGTGAAAATAATATTTATTTCGTGTTTTATAACAGGTGCAGTTTAGTTTTATAATATGTTGCAGGCATACCTCTTTACTTAAAGACCTCATCATTAGTCCTGGCCTTCCTTTTTGATAGTACAAACAAAAGGACTTATATAAAGATACAACTTGAACAAAAGTAAGCTTATCCAAATATAAAAGGATCCTTCTCAAATACAAGCCTGCAAATAAAATTTAATCTATTACTAAGGTAAATCAAGAATCAACCTATAAATTCATGCTATATATGATAGTAGGAAATAATTTATCCAGGATAGAATAATTTTGAAAATGGGGAAAAAAAAACATATCCAAGTGCAACAATAACATGTCATAATATTAAATTCTATGAAATAAATCAAGGCCAACCAGTTTTAAGTGCAATTTAATAATTATCATCATCAAACCTAAACTCAACTATATAAGGAATATAAACTATTTGAATACAAAATATGGAACTTAAGGGGCCTACCCGGCTGAATTCATATTTACTCAGCTGAATGTTTACATCACTTACACAATATGAAGCTTTATCCAATAGTACAAAAATGCAATACTCTTCAATAACATCTGCTGATTTTTTAATCAGGTAAGATATTTCTTGAGAAATCTAAAATATTAAACTTCATATGTTCGACAAGGAGCAGTTGTCACTGAGCCGTTGGACAGGGAACCTGTGCTACTTCAATGCTTGCACAATTATTATTTATTAAAATTGAATTTTGATCCTATAATTTTATACATGTGAAATTGACATCTGTGTGGTAAGCCAGTCTTTGTTTAAGAATAATAAAATAATAAAAGTACATTTACTTGTTTGGTTGTGCAACTACTGTTTGGTTTATGCAGTATCATGTTAAAAACACTGAAGCCTGGGTAGAGGAAAGATTAGAATACCTACCAGCTATTGGATAAAAATGTCTAATATAATTTTAAAAAGGATATTTATGTACGCAAAGTTTGAAAGAGGTCTTAGTTAAAGAAAGATATTGTCTTTCCTGTAAACTAGTAAGATCTAGTACAATGTTGCTTTACAGCCAAATTGGCCTGTAAAGCAACCAGGGGGCTCACAATAATAATCTCGTTCTGAAGCACTGCAAAACTGTTTTATATCAGAAACTAGCAAGATGGTGGTGCTTTTCTCAACATTCTAAATTTTAATAAATTACAACTTACCTAAAACACTAGATCGAGTTATAATACAAGGATTTGTTTCAACTTGTTGTATCATTAACTTATCAATAGTAGATGCTACACAATCCATTAGTGCATTTATACCATTAACATAAATATTTTGAAGACGGACACAAAAGTTTTGTAAGTGCACACTCAGCAAATTGTAACGACCATCAGTAAGCAGTGATTCTAGTTCTTTGAATTCCATATCAGGGCACTAAAAATAAAGAAAATTGTTTAAATCTATAATATAAATATATGGGGGTAATATCACCAAATGCGATTAAACCATAATATATTAGATTACATTGTTATTATAATCTGGAGACAAATTGACATACCTGAATTAATTTTAAAGCAAGAATACAGAAGTCTTTTCTATATTTAGGAGCCATTGCACAATCGAGCATATCCTTTGCTGTAGAGAAAATTATAAAAGCTAGATTATATTATTTTCTTAATTTCTAAAACATCGTAAACATGACAGAAGCAAATATTACTATAATAAAATACCTTCTATTTTTAAAAGCCCGTATTCACGAATAAAAGCAACTACTGCTATTTTATGAGGTGTTATATTATCAACATTTCCTTTCAGATTAATTAATTTAATAAAGTCAATATTTTCACTTCCAACTTCCATATTAATCTCGTACTTGTATATTTTATGACTTAAGAAAATACATAAATATCAAAGTATTTAGTGATGATATTTAAATGGTATTGTTAAAATCTACTTTAAGCGAAGTGGAATTATATATAATACAAACGCATGTACATAGCAACAATCACAAACTAAATAGAGAATACTAATACGTATTGCAACAATTAAAGTAAATATTTTTAAATCTCACGACAATTTCAAAAATACTCGGAACTTTGACAGCGGACTTCGGAGACCATAGATAACTTATTATCTGTTATCCTTTTGTTTCTGTTGAAATCGATTAAGACCAGATATCAGGCTCCCACGTCTGTCGTAAAATACATTTAGTCTGTGGAGAAACGGCGGAGAATGCCAAGGGGCGTAATTTCACCCATCATGTCACCATCAAATAACTATCACTTCCAAATCCATTCATCCAAAATAATCCAACATAATATTCACCAATCAATCACATTATATTATTATATAGACTATGTTTTTAAAACAAACACTATAAAATACTATAAATAGCCGTCAGAACAGTCCTATATATATAGAAAACCGCTCTAGAACGACTTTCCGCAGTATTCGCCAACCAATCACAATATAAACAGATTGCATTTTTAAAACAAATTCTACAGAAAATCACTCAGAACGACTAAAATGGGAAATAATAATAAATTAATGGAAAACAGCAAAATCAAAACCCCGACTAAGCTCTCACGATTCCCGTCGCTCTCTTATTATTTATTAACTACTTGTTTACCGCGCGCGTTTTGTGTTTTCATGGAAATTGGACATTATATGTTAGGTGCACCGATTAAACCGCCTTAAAAATGGAAGTAAAATAAAAATAATAAAAATCTTTATTTCGTAAAAAGGGGGTGTATAAACATCAGATGACAGGAGCCTCCTTTTAAGCATTGTAGTGCCTGTGGTAGGAGACTGCGCTCTTCCTATTCTAGGTATATACAGGTCAAATACAAAGAAAAAAAACTAGCATATTTTTTAAGTAGAAAATGAGTATAGATTATAAATGAATTTGCGAGACGAGTGCGTGTGCATATACACGCGTGTGTGGTGTGTGTTATGTTACACGTTGCATTAGTAATTTAGTTTTCTCATAATTTAAACCTCGCAACCATAGTACTATTTGTTTTTTACACTTTTATGTTTTGTCGTAAATGTATATTTTTTTATTTATTTTATTATACAAAAAAGCAGAATTCACATTATATTGCATGGCAGCAAATTTTGTCTTAGCATTTGGAACCTGTACAATAAAGGGCTTCCTTCTTTTCATGTGGATATCGGGGTCAAATGGCAATTCTTTTTGTTTTCTTAAGATAACTTGAAGTATGTACAATTTTCTAAACGATAGTAGATTGCTAATTTTATATATGTTATCAGTAAGTTGGGTATCTTCGCTTCGCTTCGCGCGCATTTCGGGCAAAGGTTGAGCCTGGCCATTCAACGGAGAAATGCCGCCAGCCTCTTGGGTACTCTACCATGCGAGCGTAGCGATTTGGGGTCGATTTTTTATATTATTTAGTTTTATTTTTATTTTTAATTTGATATAAGTATATAGTTTATTAAGTAGTTTTAGTATATTTTTGTATAAATATGATAATATTGTACTTATTGATTTTCTGTTTAATTTGTTTTGATTAATTATATGTAATAAAAGTCTTCGCTTCTTAAAATACATACATTTAAGAAGAGCTCGCTGCGCACGTTCCAGTAATGAAAAGTATTATTGTACTTTTGTTAATTTTATACGTTTAAGAAAAAAACTTAAAATCATTTATTTATGTGAAACTTTATATTCTATTGTAAATTTTTATTGCCCTTGTACTGCAAAAACTTGAACTTATATATTTCAATAAATGAAAATAAACCATAATTTGTATATTTGTGCGTTTTTCCGCCAGCTGATGCTATTAATATTATTTTACTTATGCTGTGTGACAGTGTCTATTGTCTATTGCCTAATGTCAATTCAATCAGGAATTCCGATCTCTACGTATTCCGTGTAATTTATAAAATTTATTATTTATAAAATGTATTAAAAATGTCGTTTAATAAACTAAACACCCATTAACAATTTGTGTTGTGGTTAAATGGATAACATGTAACATATAAAATATTGCAAAATGAATAGGCTAAGGATTTTGTTTATACAAGCATTGTTGTGTTTGTTTGGAACTAGTGCAACGTCTCGTGTTACTGTTAACCAAGGAGATACCTTACCTCATCATGGGCGCTGTGAGCCAATAAGAATACAATTTTGTCAGCAAATCAGATATAACCAGACAATTTTCCCCAATTTGTTAAATCATGCCAGACAGGAAGACATTGGGCTCGAAATGTACCAGTTTACACCTCTCGTTAAATTAAATTGTTCACCTGATTTAAAATTCTTCTTATGCTCTGTTTACACACCTGTATGCACAATATTAAATGAAACGATTCCTCCATGTCGTCAATTATGCGAATCGGCCAAACGAAATTGTGATGGTAATGGCGTTGATTGGCCAGACTATTTAGACTGTGCAAGGTTCCCAATGGCTACTGCAAACGATCAGCCTTTATGCGTTGGGTATAATAATGTGACTCACGAATCTCAAAAACCAACTGAAGCTAAACTGCCTAAAGTTGATTATAAATCCAATATGGAAATAGATCCCACAAAATTAGATGGAGCGAAAGATTACGGTTTTGTTTGTCCAGTTCAGTTTAAGATACCGAAAAGTTTGGATTTGGAGTATTCATTAAAAGTTGGAGACAAAATAGAATATGATTGTGGTGCACCTTGTAATGGAATGTTTTTTAGTGAGGATGAAAAGAACTTTTCTAGAATGTGGATTGGAATATGGGCTTCACTATGTTCCATAAGTTGTTTATTTACTGTTTTGACTTTTCTGATAGATACTGACCGTTTTCGTTATCCTGAAAGACCAATTATATTTTTATCAGTATGCTATCTGATGGTGGCTACAGCATATGTAGTAGGATGGAGCTCTGGAGACAGTATTAGCTGTCAAGGTCCCTTTACATCAACACTGAGTGGCGCTCGATTACCCAACATTACAGTGATCACACAAGGCACAAAACATGAACCATGTACCATTCTGTTTATGATAGTATACTTCTTTAGCATGGCCTCTAGCATCTGGTGGGTAATATTAACCCTAACTTGGTTCTTAGCTGCTGGGCTTAAATGGGGACATGAAGCTATTGAAGCAAATTCACAATATTTTCATCTGGCTGCTTGGGCAGTCCCAGCAATCAAAACAATTTCAATTTTGGCTATGGGAAAAGTTGATGGTAAGTGTTTCCATCAAATACACAATTAATGTTCAATGTACATTATATAGATCTCTTTATTAACACCCTCTCCTGGAAGGAACAATATTGAACCATACAATAAAATACCTATAATGAAAATATTTCTTTTTTGAAGCTATTGTAAGCTAATATAGGTGTCTATTATATTTCTTTCTCAAATGTTGAATATATTTGACATAATAATATGATTATATAATAATTATTATGACATTTTGCATCCATCCATATTATAAGGCTTTAACTATGTGAAATTGCACTATATGTATACTAATGTTTGAAAAGAGTACAAGAAATTTTCCTTACATAAAATGTTGAAAACAGCATAAGGAAATTAAAAAGAAAATATTATTTTTTCATATATTTTAGGATTTATCTTCTTTGTTAGTTTAGGATTTATCTTTGTTAATTATTAAAATTATTTCTTTTCAGGTGATATTTTGTCTGGTGTCTGCTACGTTGGATTATGGGATGCAGAAGGATTACGAGGTTTTGTACTTGCGCCATTATGTGGATATCTAGTCTTGGGAACAATATTTTTACTTGCTGGCTTTGTTTCACTTTTTCGAATTAGAACTGTAATGAAGCATGATGGTACTAAAACGGATAAATTAGAAAAACTAATGATTCGCATTGGAATTTTTGGTGTACTTTATACTGTGCCAGCCTTAATTGTCATTGCATGTTTGTTTTATGAGCAAGCATATTTTGATAGTTGGATGATGACTTGGCATCGGGACATGTGTTCTTCACCAGTTTACTCAATCCCATGTCCATTCACGCACACAGAGGTTGAAAGACCTAAATTTGAAATGTTTATGATTAAATACCTCATGACAATGATTGTTGGTATTACGTCTAGTTTTTGGATCTGGTCAGGTAAAACTTTAGTGTCTTGGCATCAATTTTTTGATAGGATAAAAGGCAGACGAGTAGAAGCATATGTTTAAGTGTATTTGTATTATGTATATTTACTTTACAATGAACTACAATTTAGTCATATATGATGGAATAATTATGACAATCATAAAAATTAAACAAGAGTTTGCATTTAAATTATATTACACTGAAATCATTATTTGATTTGATAAATCTGCAAGTTTTTTTTACAGATCTTCACTGTTTATTTTAAAGTTAAAAATAATTTAAGTATTTTAAACAAATAAGTTTTGAGATTATGAACAAGGCTGAAATGTATATATATATAGTAACATCCACTATTAGGTAGCTAAGGTAAATTTTAATGATTACTTTTATTTTTTATAATAAATTTAGTTATATTAACATGAATAAAAATGTACTTAATAAATAATATTTTTAGTTATTTCTTTTATTTAATACACATATGAAAGAAATAATTTGTTAAGTTTGCATGAAAGAAATACCTAACCTTCGAAGTGAGAAAAAGATAAATGGTATACAATAAAAAATCACTATTATAATGCTACATCATCTAAATTATACATTAATATAAGGCTGAAATTTCACAGTATTAATGTCAAGAATCTATTAAATTAATTAAAATATCTAGCTTAAGGCTTTAATAAAACAGTATATTGGTGCACACCATAAAATTATTTGGGTAGTTAGGTTTTTTTACAAAACTGACAACTGAACATACATCATAGTTGGATTTTCATCTTTCCGGGAAAAGAATTCCATGTTCATTCCCTGGTCTTTTACTTTTGCTGCTTTCATCTTCTTACAATAAAAGCAATTGGATACTTCATACTACACTCATCATTTTCATCTCCTACAGATATCCAACTATTATAAAATATTAAGCCACAAAGTTAGGTACCTTCTCCAGGTTTTTTTATGATATACCAGTTCATCTGTGTCCCTAGGCTTCATATGAGAAATAAAAGCTCTGCAACCTTTTCTGTTTTTTATCAGCATTGACCTTAAATTAAAGATGCTGCTAAAGCATTCAGCCTCAATACAAAGTTCTATTTCAATTGATTTAAAATAAATTTACCAATCTCTTCTCCAGAAAGTTCAAACACCTGAAATGACATTTTCTAATATGTCATTTGGTCAGCAGAGAATTATCAGAGAGCTCTTATCTATCATGAATGGAATGTATGTCATCATTTCATGTTTATCCAATTTTATATGCTAAAATACAAGGGTGTATTGAAGTATATACAATATTTTTTCTTTCTTGTAAATTATTTGTAATTTACACACAATATAAATATACTTGAAACCATTAATTATTTACAAATAATAACAGACACATGCCAATTACTGATCTTAGTATAATTTAGTAAATGGTGTATAATAATTTAGAATATTTTTGGAACAGTTATAAAACACAGAAATAAGTGTAACTTAATTTTATTGTTATTAGACATAATTTAATTCCATATACTTTTACTTTCATTATTTATAAAATTATTACCACAACTTCTCTCACACTTATAACTAAGGATAATAAACAAAAAAGTTTCATGCTCTTGTGTATTTCCCCCAAATATGTAGCATAAATACAGATGCAATGAATAGAAGAGACATAACTAATACTGGGACTGGACCTCTGCAACAAAATAAACATACATTTATGCAAAAAAAAGACACTTCTTATTACTTTCTTCTTTAACAATAGTTTAATATTATCTTACAAATACCTAAAGCTATATTTTCCTTATTTACCTAAAGCTATATTAAAAATATTTTCTCATGGTGTAATTATATACATTTAATAGTATATATTTTAAATAGTGACAGTAACAACTTACACTTTAACACCAGGGGAGTCATCAGTGTAGAAGCGCCACATTCCACCAGATCCGGCACCAGTACTGCGATTTCTAGCTGCTGTCGTAGTTGTTGTCGTTTTTCTCTGTCTTACTGTTCCTCCCGTTGAAGACCTAGGAGCAGCACTAGCTTTGCTCGGGGAACGACCACCAGAACCAACCGAAGTTGAACTTGGAGCGGGCGGCTATAAAAGAAATAAACTTTAAGCAAAATCGAATTTAAATTGTAGTAAAATCAACTTAAAATATTGTAGCATAGCCTACCATTTTTAATGGTTATTATTTAACGAGACAAATAACTTTCACCGAATTAGAATTTTATTCACAAAACTCTGTTTAACAAATAACTAGAATAAAAGTAACTGAAGTATATCGCGTTGGCTATAGAAACTGCAACGCGTACAATGAAGTTGACACGTAATCTAACAGTGTTACCAACAGCTATATGAACCAATATTAAATTATACGCTGTTAATTTTTTTTATAATTATTTTGGGATATAATTTAAATATGAAGTATAGTAATGATCTGGACTAATTGCTTATTTATTTAACTATAACAGCAATAAAGTTAATTTGAACTATTAAGAACTACCTACCAGTCGAAATTCGAAAAACTTTAAATTACGTATATACTGAGAAATGTCACAAGGTAGCGAAAACTTTATTTAAAACTTGAGTGTCTTCATCATCGTCTGCCTAGCCTTTTCCTAACTTTATATTGGGGTCGGCTTCCAGTGTAACCGGATTCAGCTGAATACCAGTATTTAAAACTTGAGTATATTTTGATATTATTGTAACATTAAATTAAATTTAAAATGCATTGATTCCTTGACTTTTCTGCTACAAACTACGTCCATGGAAATTGCCTATAAGTTATCACCTACAATAACAGGCTACAAACCTTGGTTCTTTAAATGTCGCAAGGGATTAAATAATGTTTGCTTTACAATACGCCAACTTCAACTTGGCCATTGTTCCCTGTATTTTTAACCGAAATAAGAATAAAACAGTTCCCTTTGAGAAAGTAAATTACACGAAGGCACTCCGGAAAACATTTTTTTAATTGCTCACGAAATGTGTCCCCACTGTACAATACACCATTTGTGTGCTTTTCCTACTAACTTTTGTTTTGTTTTAGACAGAGAAACGGTTATTTACACTAATTATTCTATTTTCTTACTATGCTATAATAATACTATACTTTCACAAATCTGTGTAAATAGTAGATGATCAATTTTGTCTATCTCTTATATCGTATTTAACATGTATTTAGCCTCAGAGTAAGTACCCGGTTCTTTTTCTAGTATTTAGCTCAACAAGAATCAGTCAAGATTCTTTCTGATACTGGCAATTCCACAAAGAAGCTATAGCCAATGGGCAAAGAACTTGTATCCAGCTCTTTATAAATTAAAAAAAAAACTATAGCCAAAGAAGAAGAAGTAATAAATATATTAATTTATTTAGCACTTGTCAGTTGTCACATACATACAGGCTAACATACGGGCGGTTACTCTACGTTTACTGCTAACTTTATTATAAAAATACTCTCATTGAATTAGTCGTTTTATAAAGCCTTAATCAGTACATAATGCAATTTGCATTTTGCACTAAAAAATAATAATCCGTGCTAAGTAGTCGCCAGGCAGAAACACCAGGGTGTCGAAATGAAGATTTCCTACTTTAGAAGTGACAAAGAAAAACAATAACATGTCTATAGATTTTTTGTAATATTTGCATTTAATATCTAAAAAGATATTACCAATATCCCGCCATAATATATTCTCTAAACTACAGTCATATATAGTTTATAACCTCTGAGTGATTTTTAAGTGATAGAATAATATAGTATGTTGTTTAGATTTTATAAACTTAGGCGTAGTTTGCATTCTATAATTAAATTTTCTAAAACCAACATCATGAACCAAGACAAGTGTTACTTTAGATATATTCAAAATGAAGATAAAGTCGATATATCTTTTCTATTCAAAATTAAAGATTCTACCAGACAGTTCAACTTAAGTAGACAGTCAACAGAAACTTTACAAACTTTATGTGGGCGTATATCGACAAATGTTCAAAAGATTTTATGTAAAAAGTCGAAAAAGAAGGATTTGAATGATGCAAATATAGTAAAAGTGTCCATAACTGATGAACATAAAAGTCCTTTACCTCAAGAAACAACTTGCTTAAAGCTTTTTGATTATAAAACAATGCTAAATCTGGAAATCAATAATCATGTTTTTGATATAATTTTCAATGCACCTTGGGTAATTAACTTTAGTTTACCAAAAAGTATTCTTGTGGGATTCCCAGTGTATCCGGAATACTTAGAAACCTTATATACTGATAAGAAACTCACTAGTTTTAATTGGTATAGAGGAAAAGCTAAAAACGAGAAAGGACAAGACACAAGTGAAATTCATATTAAATGGCAGTTTTTAGAAAATAATTTCTACTACATACCAACAACAGATGACATAGGAATGAAACTAAAATTAGAATGTGTACCAGGTAATTTCGATATTTGGCTAATCACAAAAAACTTATATCACCAAATAAATATAATTATTATAGTATGGCAGCCAGAGAAATTTGAGTGGATTTTGTAAAATTGTGTCTGCAAAATTGATAAGTCACAAAGATGTAAAATAATATTTTAAAGGAAGACTAAGATTTGCAATGTGATAATAAAATAATTTCTAAATTATTTGCAATGCAAGTGTAATTTATTTAATTTTATTATTATATTATTTCATATATATAATATTATCTATAGTAAAAAAGTAAAGTGTCAACCCTTATAAATTCTATAGCTGGAAACAGGTCTCCTCTGCAAAATCTGGCAAGGATTTTTAAATTTTTTTTTTCATTGGGCCATAGTTCAGATTCATTGGCCCAATAGGGGTTGGTAAACTTGACACACTTTCAAAGACTTTAAATCTCATTAAGCATGCCGACTATGACATGCATGACTATGTTTTCCTTCACTGGTGAGCAACCTATTTTAAGGCAGAACAGGGGGTCAGGATGATACCAGGACTTTTCACTCAAGAGGCAGGTCCCATACCCACCAGAACACCGTCATTCATATCTTTTAATAGCAGATCTAAATGCTTAGGTATATACACTATATATATTAACTTAGTAGCAATGATCCTTATTTTTTTTGTCTTAATAATTTTTCATTTTGTCTGCATTAATTAGGTACACTTGATGTACTATCAATATTATTAAACAAAACTAAACTTCTCTCTTTTTCAGTCAATACCACTTGCATTGGTCCATCTGTGGAGAATATATCAAAAAATGTTGTTGAAGCTGGACCAGGCCATTGTCCCTTTGAAACTAGACACTTGTTTACATCAACAAAGCTATATGATAACAGGTTATTTTTTTCATGTAACATTGTTAATTTTATTGCAACATTAAATTTTAATAATTGAAATGTGTTACATGGTTTGTCAATAATCAATTAATAAATTAATCAATAATTTTAATGAGATTTTTCATATTGTAAACAATAAATTCAATTAATATACTTATGCAGGATATTTTTGGATTACATTATAATTCTAAACAATTCTACTGCAGGATTATAATATGTTGTTTTTATTGTATTCTTACATCAAGTCATATTAAGGCAGTTAATTATTATTAGAGATTTACTCTCTTTATTTTCACATTGAATAGAATTCTTCATTTGTTTTTTACATGGTAGCCTATTTTTTTTAATTCTATAACTTATACTTTTGCAGTTTTCGGTGTGTTTCTTACAACATACTAGCAGATTTATACTGTGACTCAGATTTTACTCGGACAGTATTACACCCATATTGTCCACCTTATGCTCTGCATATTGATTACCGGAAAAATCTTATACTTAAAGAGATACTTGGTTTGTATTTTAATCAATGTAATTTTTACTATTTTTAAATTGAACAGATAAAAATAAGAAGTATTTTTTTTAATACAGGTTATAATGCTGATATTCTGTGTCTTCAAGAAGTAGACAAGAAAGTATTCCAAAACTGTTTACAACCATTTTTAGAATTCAATGGTTACGATGGATTATTTTACAAAAAAGGCAAAACTGTTGCAGAAGGCTTGGCATGTTTTTATAGAAAAGACAGATTTCAGTAAGATATGAAAAGTTAATGAATTATTTTTGTACAAGTTGGTCCAAAAAATTTGTTTAAATATTTTATCAAGTGTTGAACAAATTCAAATTTCAGACTTTTAGAAGATAGCAGTATATTATTGAGTGATGCATTGCAACATGAAAATTACTTGTTACCAATGTGGAATAAATTAAAAAATAATGAACCACTAGTACAACGTTTACTGGACAGATCTACTGTAGCAAGTGCTACAGTTTTACAATTCTGTAATTATCCTAATGAATTACTTCTTATTGGCAATACTCACTTATATTTTCATCCTGATGCTGACCATATAAGATTAATCCAAGGGGGAATTGTTATTAAGTGGCTTAGTAACATTAAGAGTGATTTGGTAAAAAGAGTAAGTTTAAAAAAAAATACTTATAATAAATACTTATAACAGTACTTATAACTTAAAACCATGTGTTCAAATTGGAAAAGAAAGTATTGGTATTTCCTATTTTAGAATAGAATAGAATAAACATCTAAGTATTTATTTTCCTTGCAATGTTTACTTTTTTTCTCTCCATATGAACCTCCTTTATGTTTTAACGAAAATATGGAAAGGAATTAGTTGAGTCCTTTTGTGCTGTCTCGAGCTGTGAGAGCATGGGTATAAATTATGATGTGAAAGATATATTATTGAAAAGTTTCATCAAAATCCATTTAATAGTTTTTGGATGAAAGAGTAACAAACATGCATCTATAGATTTGCAATTATATTATTAGTAGGATAGAAAGTGTTTATAACAAATAACAATATTTTTTTCAGATGCCAAACAAAAGAGTGTCAATCATGGTATATGGTGACTTTAATAGTGTCCCATCATGTGGAATTTATCAATTGTATACTACTGGCATTGCACTAGATACACTACCAGATTGGCAATCAAGTGAGTTTATTAATATAAATTGGGGGTGAAAGCATAAAATTGACAACACACA
This sequence comes from Lycaena phlaeas, assembly GCA_905333005.2. Classification (NCBI taxonomy): domain Eukaryota; kingdom Metazoa; phylum Arthropoda; class Insecta; order Lepidoptera; family Lycaenidae; genus Lycaena; species Lycaena phlaeas. Next base: position 18,844,244 of record HG995163.1, read on the forward strand.
TGGGGGGGTCAGGTCGAACCCGGAACCTCTCGCATAAGAGGCCGAGTCCATCCACCACTGGACCATCGTCGCATCGTCTTGTCTAAGCGGAATAAAAAAAAACTGAAAGTCGATAGTCGAATGTTGTACATCTTTTTAAAGAAGAACTACATAGGTACCATGTGAAAAAGTTTCAATTTAAAATATTTATTATACCTATTATACACCACTATTGTATAACTACCAAAAAAATGGGTAATATATATGGCAAACGTAATCGTATATATGTAGTTATAATTTTTTTTTCTTAACAATGACGAAGTTAAAAAAGTCAAAGTTTTCCTTTATTCAATACAAAATCATGGACACAATAATTCTACAACAAAAAATACTGTGTAAACCAAGCTAGAAGTAAGCTACTGCGCTCCTATTTATTTCCATTGGCGCCAGTACCCAGTATGAAGGTAGGTAGGTACATAACATTATTTTGTATTATTTACCCGTCATTTACGGTTTCAATAATAATCTTGTGAGCTATTTGTGTAATTACTAGGTAAGTATCTAGATTAAGTACGAAAAGTTTAGTGCTAAATTATTAAATTAGGAACATACCTTGTTAGTTCCTTACCTGACAATTATTATTATTCTAACTTTCAATTCAAAATAAACAAGAAATGTAATTTTGGCGTATTTAAAAAGTTAGAATCAATTATTTACAATAATTAATATGAACACACTTACCTAATTATTTAAGAGCTAGAGTGTTAAAAGTATTTGAGTAATTGTGAAAAAGGTTCACCGTCATTGTCAATACACACACGAGAATAAGAAATAAGAAAGCGCGGATACGTTACGCCGGTCGCCGACTACCTACAATTTATGAATCATACAAATCATAAGCCCGTCGCCCGACGCGACGGTCGTCTCATACCCCGCAAACTCTTTGCTTATTTATTTAGTTTCGAGCTACAAATTCTCAATGAATGTTATCACTAAGAGTTTGTGCGCGTACTACACAAATATTTTATTGCATTTGTCCAACTATTAGGTGTAATGTGGGATTTTTTTTAATGACGATTTTTTTATTTTTTATTTCTGTAATGTGTTCAGTAGCGGCGACTGATATAGCCATTTTTTTCTGGTAATTAAAAAATAGTGGTGTATAGTTGAAGCTTAATTAACAAGTTATACGTATTGGCTAGGAGTAGTGTATAGTAATGTAATACGTACATTGGCCATCACTATAATAACATGAATTTGAATTTTAATAATAAAATAACTTAAATTTTAGATTCTTAGTTTTAAGGATTCAAGTAAAAGTATGATTACTTATTTAAATAATATTCAAATTACAATTTACAGATAAAAATGAAGCTGTAAGGGGATTAACATTGACGCAAGACATATTACTTGGTAGTGCTTGTGGAACCCCTGAGTTTACCAATTTTACGGAAGAATTTGCTGACTGCTTAGATTATATTTTTTACGAAAAAAATAATATGGATGTAAAACAGGTACTGTATAGACATAGTATATCTTAATTTTAACATCTCATTTTGATTTAAACTAAATATAATCTTCTTTATATTTCAGGTCGTTCCCTTTCCAAGCAATGAAGAGTTACGGGCACACACAGCTCTGCCGAGTATAGTTTTTCCATCTGATCACATTGCTATTATAGCAGATTTACAGTTAAAATCTTAATAAATTATTAAATTTACTGTGGTTTATATTCACATTTCAAATATTATGTAGACTTAAAGATATTAGAAATATATGGTTTACTAGCTGTGCGTACGACTTCACCCGCTTGGATGCTGCCAACTATGGATAGAGGCTAACCTAACCACTGCGAGCGCCTTTAGTCGCTTTCTCAGGGACTCGGATCCGCAGGCAACAGGAACCCTCAGCCACAGACTGGCTCCGGCGAGACCAGATTCTTCAGATATAATATCCCTAGCCCGACACGAGCACAGGGGTGTTACTGAAAACGCATTAACTAGCGACTCCGACTCACCCTCGTTCATCGGCCTCCTTCTGGGACATCACTTTCTTACAGAAAGAGGTCATTGCCGTTCAAGACTCGTCACAGCCGAGCGTCGCGGTGATGACGCTTGACAAAGACGCCCCCTCCGATGACAGACATCAGATTGTGACGCAGCGCCGCCCATCAGCACAGCACAGAGTCCACCATCGCGCCACAATCGCGACATTCAGTCGTCGGCTCTCTGTGGGCCGTCGGACAAGGATGAATTCTAACCTAACCTAACAATGAAGAATGAGTTTTGACTTATGAAACGTCGCGTCCCGCTGTATTAAAATTATAGGATGTGGGATGACTCTCCTATTTAAAAGCCTAACAACCTGATAAAGTTGGTCGATTTCATTCAACTTAAACTTTATTGTAGCGAATGCTCAGTGCTCACATAGACATTAAACACAATATACATATTTTATAGAGGTACTTCTACTTTGTACTCTATTAGGTACTATTACTAAAATATGTGTGAATATGATGTATGAGTTTCTTAGCAAGTGTTTAGGTTTTTATGTTATAACTTAACTTTTTATTATCTAAAGAGAGATATTTAAGTATGTTTTGTTTTAAAATATGCAGAATTTTACAACAATTTATAAAACAAAATGCAATAATTATATGGTAAAAAAGAATAAAAAGGTTTAAGGTTTCGGCTCTTCGCAAGCTAAAAATTAAAATTCACGCGTAAAGCGCGAGCCCCGTTTATGGCAAGGCTAGGGGGTAGGGCGTATGAATATGGGGCCAATCACGGACCAGGCAGCAGGCAGTCGCAATATCGGCGACTTGCAAACAAGCCGTCGCCGATATTGGTTCAATTAGTGAAAGTCCGCTGAAGTCCAGTGTGCTCAAAAATCTACGCATTTAGGGGTGCGTGGAGGCGTACGTAATCAGCGCGCTGTAACGAACGTGTACGACAAACATACGATTGGCAGATTGTCCCAGCCTCCCAGCTACGCCACTGCGGACACTACAGGTGTTCCTGCCGTTCGAAACGGCCTATGTTGGACGGATAAGGATTGAATGATGATGAACTAAGAATATGTACATATATAATAAATTTTTATTATTACTATATATGGAATGAACTAAGGATATAAGTACCTATGTAAACCGCGATTTTTATAAATAAAATTATTACCGTCATCGGACTCCTACAGTCTTCATAATTCTTATAAGTACTTACCTTTAAACGAGCAATTCTTGTATATATATTTATATATAATTTAAATCTCGGAAACGCATACACGGATTAAAAACGGCGATAAATCGATCTCGCTAGGATTTAGAAAACTTTTTTTATCCGTGTTTTGAGACAATGATAAAATATTTTATTAAAATACGAAAGACGGTATGTCATGGTAGCTTAGTGGAGAAATTAGGCAATTACAAATCGAAAAGAGCCAAGTTCGTATCTCCGAGAACGATCACTTTTTTGTTTTTTATTACTAAAGGTACTTATATAAAACATAATTTAAAAAACCGAGCACATGCTCGGTCAACCAGGTACCTACTTCATAAATTCCATACGCGCTAGTTAAGTGTGACGATCCCCTTACATTCCGCTTCAACAGCAGTAATCGTCAGCAATAATCATAGATTGTGTAATATGTAATTGATTTTTGCTTAGTTTATTGATAAATTTGGTATAAAATATAGTCTTAATAACTCAGAGTGATTATTGTAAATTGTAATTTAGATGTATGTAGTAACTCTGTTGGAAAGAAATAAAGTATTTTTTTAAGATGTTTATACTACCAATTTCTTCACTCGCTCTGCACCTACCTGTTATAATTAGGGTAGCCGACTTAGGGGGTTTCCCCCAAATTTGGAAAAGTGGGTTTGGAATTTTTTTTAGGCTTAATATATTTGGAAATATGGAATATGGGAAAATAGGGGGACAAAATTCCGAGAGTTGCGAAAATGGCAATACTGAATATACTTTATCTTGTTGTGAGTTGTGACTTTGTGAGTCGTGTAACGTGTTGTGGAATGCAGAGTGCGGTCAGGCTGGCGAAACTCCTATACAAAATAAACGATGTATGAAACGGACGTCCTTTTAATGGCTGCTATAATCCGATAAAATTAAGAAGAACATTATTAACTTTGGACCTACATTTACCGATGGCTCTTCTACATATAGATGGATTATATCGACCGCCATTTTGATTTTTGACAGTAAAATTGAAAAAGTCAAAAAGTGATATAAGATGGACGGTTATTGCAGATAAAAGATATTGTGTTTTTTAAAGTTAAATTTTCACGTGTTTATTACATAAAAGTGTAATATTAATTAGTTATAGTCATTTTGTGAGTGATTCTCAGAGATTCAAATAGTGTTTCTGTAAAACAATATGAGAAAAGTAGCTTGTGAGATTTGTGGTATAAAAACATGCCGGGTTGGTAAAAAACGTATTTTTATGGTAAAATATGCATTAGATAAAGATCGGCAAGCTAAATTACTTATTTAATCCATAAAGGAATTCAATTCTAGTAGAAAATATAGAGGTTTAATATATTTTAACAACTTAAATATAGAAAATAAACTTGTTATAAAAACTTATTGTAGTGCTTACCCATCAATCAGAATTTATCGACATCGATGTATAAACTCAGACTAATTATTCTATTATAATATATTATAACGTAAGCATTACATGCCGTTTGAGTCATTTAGTTAAATTTTAAGATTCAACTTATCATTCACTTTTAAGGTGTAAACAATGGGTCAAAGCGATATCTTATTTCAGATTCCCAAAACATGTTAATTTAAAGAATACCTGGACCCTGATTGACAAAAATGCATATTTACTTGTGAAAATTGTTATAAACTTATACGTAAATTTAAGAAACAAACATATTGCTAAAGAAAAGCGAAGTAATATTTCTAAGAATTTTTTTTTAAATAAAAATTATAGTGTTTGAAAATAAATGATTTTGTGAGAATTTGAAGTTTCTTTTCCGTTAATTCGTTAATTATAGATTTATTAAAACAATCTGTGTATCATTTACCCTTCATTTGTTTACGTTTTTTAAATAAAATTCGCACTATACCGAGTCTAAAAAGTCGATATCGATAAATTTTCACTAGTCCTAGCCCAGTACTAACTAGTAATGCCATTATGTTGGCAGTATGTACCGCCAGGCGCCATGGTTCTGTCTGTTAGGTTGGTATTGGTTTAGAGTGCACGTTCATACATCGTTTTTTTTGTATGGCAGTCCCGTCTCTTAACGTTAGTTTTACATACTCTTTGAGTGCGGTTGCGAGGAGCACTGGCCACTGAGCAGGTCGCGGATGACGGGCTCGGGGCCACTGACTTATAAATTGTTTATACTTTAATACAGTCATTTAACATTTACTAATTTCTTTATATAAGCAGTTTTTTATTTACATTGTTATACCCTATTTACAATTACAACATGTATATTATCCGTTTACTTGAAGCTTGCCGTTACATCCAGTCCTCGATTATACTCTTCAACAATGAAAACATGGGCACAGAATTATAAATCTGCGTATATCTAACGGTATGTTGTATGGGTATTAGGTTATATGTATATGTCGCAGTCATCTGGTTGAATCAGTCATTTGATTGTATCACTAGCGCGTTAATGAAATGACGACATTTAATTGAATGACTAGGCCGAACGTTTATTGAACAAGCGTCGCTCATCGTCCAACTAGATAGCGGATTGTAACATAGCCTTTTGAACAGAGCGGACGTAAAATCAGTCAGGTGATTGTAATTTAGTTCATTTTTTTCCCACCGCGGCGTTAGTAGTCACTAAAACAAACTTGGCGTAAAACAGCTAGAAACTGATCCTATGATTATAAATTTTTCGTTTTTTTTACCTAAACTTTCATTTCACAAGGTGACAAAGACTTAAATTAAAAACTTTCTGGAGTCATAGAGACTTCCATATTTTAATACATTACTTTTAAAAAAATATCATATATTTTTAGCCTATGATAATACTTAAAATACAATATAAAATCATAATGTTCATTGCTCATTTTTGTTATGTAAAGGAAGCTACCTTTTGAGTTGCGAACTTATGGTCACTCTTAAAACATTACAAAGTCGGCTTTATCCCATTCAACGACAATGCTAAATGACGTTCAGTCAAGGCGTTAAACGTCACATTCAACAACTTGACGAGTTGTCCTTTAGTCATTCAATTAAATGTCGTCATTTGATTAACGCGTTAGTGATACAATCAAATGACTGATTCAACCAGATGACTGCGACATATATATACTCAAGCATCGTCTATATTGGTAGGGATAGCAACGCTGAATGCTGCAATGTATTTACGTCTATTTTCTGATCGTTGTTAATTTTGTTATTTTTTTAGTATTGTTATCGTTTTCGTATAAATTTTCTTCGTATAAATATTTCTGATATTCAAGATTTTACATCATCTATGAAAAGTGGACTAGACGATTTTGAATTTTATCATCATCAATAAAATGCTACTTCATATTAGTGAGTAACTGCTATAGAAGTAATCACCATTAATCAGGACACAGTTGTCATTCTAAAATCTAAGTGAAAGCAGGCGAAGCTGGGCGAAGGGCGAAGGCCCCTTATAATATTATAATTTTTTTCGGATGGAGCTATGCTAATGGCCCTAATGGCCGTAATGCTTCTTCGGAAGTGGGGTGACCCGGTTGGTATCACCCAGTGATATAGTTAGTGGAGGTTGCTCCCCGCCAGCCGTGGAGTTTGACTTCCACGGCTTCATGGCGTCGGGTTTGTACCTGTGGCGGGTCTCTGCCTCACCACCGTCGGATAAATAATATTATAAAGAGGAAAGGTTTGTTATATTTATAACGAATCGGCTTAAAAAGTACTGGACTGATTTTAAAAATCCTTTCACAATTTGAATGCTGTATTATCACTGATTGATATAGGTAGACTTATTTTAATTGTCAAAAAAAAATAACGTTTCTTACTAAAACTACAATAGTATTACATCTTAGGTGTACCTTAGGTGTAAAAAAGGCCTATAAAATATCTTTTTTCGCATGCGCTGCGAAAATGATGGTAGAACAATAAAATGTTCCACAATATTAAAGGACACATCAATCTATCTAACATCGACGCTCGTTTCCGCAGCTTCGGCTTATTGGTCGCCTTCAGCGACCAGCCTCAGCCGCTCCAGCCCCCTGCCCCCTGATTCTGTAAGAGTCATTTTCTAGGCTGTGCGCCGCGACGAGCTCGTCTCGGCGCACAGCGTTGACGTTGCTAGGGTGTTTGATATGGTTTGACAAGCTTAGTGAATACCAAGTTGAATTCACAGCCCTGTCACAGTGTTGCGACAGCGCTGCGTTTCTTACAGAATAGCACTGCTGCCGTGCTATTCTGTAAGAGTCATTTTCTAGGCTGTGCGCCGCGACGAGCTCGTCTCGGCGCACAGCGTTGACGTTGCTAGGGTGTTTGATATGGTTTGACAAGCTTAGTGAATACCAAGTTGAATTCACAGCGCTGTCACAGTGTTGCTACAGCGCTGCGTTTCTTACAGAATAGCACTGCAGCTCGCCCGGGTGTCCATGTTTTGTTACGCAAGGGTGAAGGGGCTGCACCTTCTCGTAAACTAAGCATCTCCTCAGGGTTAGAGGAGATGCTTAGTTTAAGAGGTTTTTATACCCCCAACGCACACCCCCCTCTGCCTGTCACCACTATTCTATAGAATTCCTTAAATCTTAGTTAACGCAGGCGAAGCTACGGGCAACAGCTAGTATCAGATGAATAACTATTATAGGTAGGTATTATAATTTATAGGTACTTTTTTGCCTACAGTAAACTTTGCGGCAGTGTGATCGGTGAGTCAGTGACGTCATAGCAGTCGACGACAGCAAACGTGAAGGAGACGAGTGCAAACCACGAAGTGTAAAATATATATGTATCTGTAATCTGTCTAATGTCTATAGTTCGTGCGGTAAACAACAAATTATACACCGCACCGTAGTTATAACATAATAAAATTTAAATACTTATTCATTTGAAGTCATCTGGTTCTCGCAGTTATAAAACATAGGAGTGGATTTTAGATAAATATAATATTATTTATCATAGATTCATTAATCTTAATAAAAACGTAGTAATAATTTTTCTTTGTTTTTCGTGTACTTAAGGTTGTTAAACCTGTGGTTAAACCTGCATAACAAAATAAAAAATTCTGTATAAATTCAATATGTACAAAATATACTGTAAAACTAATACAAATCGTTTGTCTAAAAGAATTTTGAGTTCTCTTTTTGGTAAGTATTTGTTTGTATATTTATTGTTTTGTCCATTTGTCAATGTTCCAATGGAAGTACTTAATAATATGTTATATAAATATAATATACAATAATATGCATTTAAGTCGATATAGGACTGCCAATTTAACTTTGGTTTAACTTACTTAGCATCATAGTACCTGGTACCGTAAAACCTATTCCAAAGAGTTACCCCGCTACCGGACTTTGTTCACTAAACGTTCTTACTTGTTTTTTTTACTAGCTGCTAATCAATTTGGAAAAACAATTCACAAATGTCGGTCATTAAAATATCCTCAAGTTTCTGCTCTCAAACTACCAATAAACATTGTCAATATAAACGAAGCAGAGATTGGTAGATTCTCACCTTTAAGGGAAAGAGACATATCTGGACCTGTGATAAATGCCCACGGCAAAAAACATGAACTATCACGTATTGATATAACTTCACAATATGATCCACATGTGAATAAATATGATTGCCGTGGTGCAATTAGTTTGTCGTCAAGCATGCAAAGTAATGTACCAAGCCCATTTACTGGCAACAATACCCATTTGAACATGCCAGGATCACAGTGGGGTCAAGGATATAAATATTTGTCAGACAATTTACATCATGCTCATTATCTATCCTTGAGAAATGAATATAAGAAGAAGCAATTTAGACAAGGTATATTAAACCACATATTTGCTTTTACTAACATAACATTCTTAAGTTGTGTAGGCACATTGCGATTGTGATAATAAACATAATTTCAGTCAATTTATGTATGTTTTTGTACTCAGTTGACTTACATATACTTAAATTCCAAAATTTCACCCACACCAGCTTGTGTCCAGAAATCCATAACAACTAGATTTTCATGGCATTTTCTGTGTTAAACGACCAATATATGGAATCAGCTGCCACCCACGGTATTTCTGAACCAATACAATGTAGGGACCTTCAAGAAATGAGCATCCTCATATTTGAAAGGCCAGCAAAGCACCTTCTACTCATCTGGAGTGGCAGGTGGATGGATGTCACTGTTATTTACAATCAGGTGTACTGACTGTTTGCCTCATTGATATATAAAAAATTACTCAAATTAATTAGTATGTTTATGTGTAATCTTCTTGGTACGGGATGTGCTATTTAGCTTTTTTTACAACATAAAGGTTCATTTTATTATTTAATGTAAATTATAAATACCTAACTTGTTATTTTAAAAAAAATATCATGCTTTCTAAGTTATATTGTAGAGTTATGGAGAAGCAATTGTAAATGCATCAGGATCATGTATGACTTTGGCATTTGAAGGTGACGATCTTGTGACTCAATATGTTGAGGCATTCTAAGTGTAAAAAAACGTTAGTAGGGGGAAATGTATATTAAGCTTGGGTGTAATAATATAAATAATACACTTAGATATTCATAAACATTTTCTATAAATGCATATAATTTTGAGGTATACCTTTGTGTAAGATATGGCTTTAAGATTAAAAATTGTCTAAAAGGGTGTTAAAAAAATATAAAAGTAAAATCGCATATAATATGTATTTACAGGTACAAAATGTAGAGCTAACCTTTTCTGATAGAGGCCACCTTTAACATTCAACTTAATATTCTAAGTGGTTTTATCATTATCAAAAAGTGGTTTTAAAATTGAATATTCTTCATTATCATCATTATTAGTATCCACTGCTGAACATACGCCTTTCTTAAAATATTTTATTTAATAGCATATATTATTGTAGCTGTTATTATGACATTAATAATAATTCATTTAACTGTAATTTTTCTGTGTATATTATTTTAGTAATTGGTCAATAATGCCTAATCATTCATAAAATCTAGGTATGCTAACACAAAGAGGTTATAGTAATAATACTTATGTATCAAATAATTTTTATTATCATTGTGATATGAAATATAACTAAATACTTCTTGATACTCTCCCCTTGAATAATGTTGAAAAGGTGGGGACCAACTAAACATTATTTGTTATGGTTTGGCAATTGTTGAAATTATATTTTTTTGATTGTCCTAACAATAGAGTATGGATATATTCAACAGATTAGTAAAAAATCTTTATATCCAATATTAAATGCATCTTTTATGGGACTCTGTAAAACAAATATATTTATTAGGTAAATTAGTATTGTATTGTAAGCGAGAGAAAGAGAAAATTCTCTTGTAGGAAAATCTCTAGGAAAATCTTTTGTAAGGTTTTGTGATGCTTATATTTTTCATGTGTTGTCATACTATTTTTTATTTTTATATGTTGGATTGGACCTCCTAAAATAATTATTTTATCTTTTCAAAGCATAGTTATGATGTCGGGGACAAGGAGCATGAGTACAGATTCTAATTCCACTCTTAGCACTAAAGAAAAATTCAAAAAAGCTATTAAAGAATATGGATCTACAGTCATTGTGTTTCATGTGACTATTTCACTTATGTCCCTGGGAACATGCTACCTTCTTGTGTCAAGGTATGTTGTTTCAGCATTGATTATTGTAAGTACATGATTAAATATCATTGCTGTAAAATATTAACGATTATCATTTTAACACATATGTGATATGACAGCAAAACTTTATTGGAGAGCAGGGTATAATATGTTACCATAAAAATGGAACAATCACGTCTATAAATAAATATCAAATTGATACTTCTGGATCAACTTTTTCCATCAACTGCTGGATGTAGGTTTCGAAGGTAGCCAACAACACTGGATATATGTTGATCGACTATCTTAGCGGTTTTTGTCTAAATCTAAGCTCAGTTTTTATTATTCTAGAAAGAGAGAGCCATTTGACTTACCTTCTGTAAACTCGTAATTTTTATGGGAAGTAATTGAATGAACGGCAATTATAAAATTTGTTGGGCCAAAAAAAAATGGCGGCATTTAAATAATTTGGTTGGCATACAAAGATTTTGTACGCAATAAAATAAATCTGGTAGCAATTCTTGTACCGCAAATAATTTTGATAATGGTCAAAAATTAAATCATATATAAGCAGCTTACAATATTATGAGCTCGCATAATAAATATTCATCGGGCAAAATAACTACTTGAGCGGCACATTTCTTTGCATTACATTTTATGTCCTGTGTTCGCACTTCACACCGGTGTAGGTTTGCGCTATTTACCGCTAGATGGTGTTGTAAGTATGTTATTGAACAAAATTATAAAAATTTAAAAAGAAATTAATAAACTATATTATCATTCTTAATAAAAGACTAGTGAATTAATTCAGGTCATGACGTCGTCAAATCCTGTGTTCAGCAGTGGTCCGTCCACTAAAGGCTGATAATATGATGATGAAATTTTTTTCTTTAAGATTTTATTTTGTTTCAGTTTCGTAGACTTATGTAGATAGTAGATTGATTATGCAGGTATTAAAAATTGTAGGTGGTGTGTAAAATAAACAAGCAGTTCAAAAACTTGCAATATTCAATTCAATCATTACCTACAAAAATCAAATCAAATTAAAACATTCAATACGCAAGAAAGGATCCACAATTTAAAACTTGTTTGTAACAAGACGTACAGCTCTACGGTTAACACTGTCCGCGCGCGCTCAGGCTGTACGCTGTCGTTCGTAAGTTCAAATCCTCTTCATACCATAGTTTTTTTTAATACATTTTTAAATAATATTTTTTGATATTACAATAATTATAAATACGATTTACAAACTAAAATTTTGTATAAAAATTGAATAAGAAATTAATAAACTATATTATCATTCTTAATAAAGGACCAGGGAATTAATTCAAATCATGACGTCATCAAATCCTGTGGACTGAGCTATAACGCAGAATTTAATGAAAAAAAAGTTGCTTGAAGTTATATTCATGCTACTTATATAAGCAGCACAAAATTATTTTTTTTTGCTTACCCTCCGAGTGCTTACCAAAATTTTATTAAACAGGAGCAGCACATTGCCCTTCTTTTAATTAATATGCCGTTCAAAAATAATTACAGCCATAAAAAAAGACAAAAATAGCTGCTTGATTTTAAAATGTTTGCTGAACATAAGTTGCCGCTCAATTAGCTATTTCTGCTACCAGATTATATTTTTCTGCTCACAAAAATACGAATATTATGCTAGCCATTTAAATAACACCCAATTTTTATTTGATAAAATCTCTAGCATTCAATCCTTCGTTCAATTTTGTACCTATAAATTGTTTTAATGGCGAATATAGCAATTAAAAATAACATATTTTATTCTTTTATTTCTAGTGTATTCCATTTTGTTGCATACTATTTATCCTTACATAATATGAAACAAAGGCGCTTCCTTTGTATGTATGCTTAAATCTTTAAAAGCACGCAACGGATTTTGATGCGGTTTTTTTAACAGAAAAAACAATACAAGAGGAAGGTTTATAAGCATAATACTTGCACAATATATTATCCCGTCCTAAATGCGGCTGAAGCTGCGGGTAACAGCTAGTTGTTAATAAAACGAAATGTTACTTATTACTTTTTCCCTTTTTTTATATATTTATATTATATTATCGTTTATCACATTTTTTAAATTTATATTTCAGTGGCGTAAATGTTCAGGCCATACTAACATACTTCGGCTTAGCAGAGTCCAATGCAATTGCTTCAAATGCTGGTACTTTTGTGATTGCATATGGATTGCACAAGGTGTTTGCACCAGCTAGAATAGCAGTAACATTAACAGCAACGCCGTTCATTGTACGCTATCTAAGGAGAGTCGGGTTTTTGAAAAATAGTAACATAGGTGGTGGTAAATAATTATAATGTATGAAATAAAGATTTAATAACATTTATGTCTTTTATTCATATTTAGTACTTACTGAAACTATATTCGTCTATTTCACACTAAATAAACATGAAAGTATAATTGTAGAAATTCTAAACGAAGGTTCGTTGATATGTTAGGTATATACATACTTTTATAATTTCATTAATATAGGTATTTGTATAATATAATAATTGGAATATTTGGTAAAAAAAATTATTTTAGAGTGATCGACATATTTAACATTCAAATTAAATGCGATCCGAAGCTGAGAATTCTATGAAATGTGTACTTAAAGGCTTCATTACACCAATAGTGGCGACCTGAATTAGGTCCTACTAATACTATGTATTTTTAGGGAGTTAGTAGATTATGATCCCGATGAGTTTTAAGAGTCCTTCTGAGATGAATGAACCATGAATTAAAATTTCACTGGAAAGAGCCAGACATGCGCATCAAGCGAGAGTTGCGGCAGCAGTCTCTCGAGTGACGAGTCTCGATGTACACATAATATTATTCACTGTTCAGATGCAACACCTAAGTGAGCGAGACAGTGCGGATTGTCCTTGGGCCAGAAAATAGATGGAGATCTGAGTTCCTTATACAGGGTGTCCCGGAAAGTAAGGATCAAACGAAACAGGGTGTTTTCTTTTTCTCTCAGGAACCTACCTCTTCTCTATCTCTATCTCGTAAAGAAAAAAAAATTAATTCATTTATTTTTCTTTCACTCATTGCGTTACAATTAGATGTGAAATTGCTAACTGTGCACAGTATGTGCGTAGATTACCTATAACGGCTATCGACTATGCCACCAGCGGGGTGATTATGATGATAAAACTGATTTACTATTTAGGTTGACTGGCTTCGGGTTGATGATTATAAAACGTAACTAAGGGGCTTGAAATGAAATACTGAACACTGATTAACTATTGAGAGTACCATTGGAATAAGGCAGGGACTAACTTTAACACTTTATAACTTTACTATTTACTTTCTTGCTTCGGAGACTGTTATCGAATGAATATCTGCGATTTTGTCCACTCTTTTATACCATTTCTATGAATCCTTCTAGAATGTTCCATGCCTCACCCCCTCAAGTACTTTTTACCCAACATCTTTATTTATTCCAGAAACAATTTACATAAAATATACATCAATACAATAATATTTAGTTTTTACATATTTTTACACATAAGACATCACCATCCGAGCATGCATGTGGGACTGGCGATCAAAAATCTAGGTACATTTCTGAAGAAATCGGAGAGAGCTTCCAATTTATACAAAGTTATACCAATATAACAAACTCGTATTGTTTAAAGGATTATAATATGTGCAAGTGTTCATTTAATAAATAAATAAATATGGGTATCTTCATACGTGTTTTAATTTACTCGCTTTAACCCAATTATAGATGTAGCTAAGCTGTCATAAATATCAAATTAACTATATAATAAACTATAATTGATAAATTATAGCCTAAGTGTTATTCTGATGTATAAGCTATAGTATTGTCAAGTTTCATTAAAATCCATTCAGTAGTTTTTCCATGAAAGAGTAACAAACATCGATACTTACAAACTTTCGCGTTTATAATATTAGTATAGTCCATTTTTATAGAAGTGACCAAAAGTGTAAACAAATATGGCGTACTTCCGGCCATAGACAAATAGAGTAATAGTGTAGCAGTGAAGTGACACAAAGAGCAAATTAATGAATAAAAATAATAAGCCATAGACAAAAGTATAATTAATTTTTTATTATAATATATCAACGACACTATATTGCTAAAATTATTTCAAAAACTTATAATATTAATATATTATAAGTTTTTACCTTAAAATTTTTTTAAGAATTAGTAGAAGTACAAAATTATATAATAATAATAGAAATAAGTTGCTCTTCGACTGCAATAGATAAATAAACTATTATAACTGATTTATTTATGAAAATATTAAAGGAAAATACTAGAATACGTAAAACTCCAATAAGGAACTTATTTATTTTATTTTTTATTAAATGCTGTTCATACGTTCTGATGAATCGGAAGAGTCTTCTGAGACGTGGATATCGAAGCCTGGGGCGTCTGATGCAGCATCTATAATTCCGTCAAGCTGCATCATTTTATCTTCTTCTTTTATTACATGTTCAATACTGTTCCTCCATGACACCGCACTTATTCGAGTTAAACTTTCTTAAAAGCTCCTTGACTTCTGCCATTTTGAAACTTTTGTTATTTTTGCCTATGTAAGCTTTTACTTGTGCCTATATTAATTTTATGGGGTTTAATTGGCAATAGTAGGGCGGAAGGCGCTGCCGATGTGCGTAATTATTAATCTTTTACCTTCTATCTATTAATAAATTGCATTTATGAAATTTTAAAATATGTTTAAAGAACACGGCCTATTTTATTGTTCATTTTGCTCATTCTCAAATACACAATCACCTATAAAAATATAATGATTAACAATAGACAAAAGAAAGAATAATGTTTTTTTAGGAACACGTGCAATTTAAGCCTTACACAATTTCTATAAGATAAAGAAATAAAAGAGACGCTAGTTATTTTGGATGCTTATATGTAAAATGTCATAATGAGTTCACTATTGATATTTGAATACAATAAGGCGGCCTGGCCTAGAAAAAAAGGCAACCCTATTATATTATTTGTATTTACTGTGTTTAAAAAACCTTGCACCAGCGGCGCACTGTCTCCAACATCGAAACCAATTAATGTCTGCTAACATTGTTTTTCGCATTCTTAGTCTCATCCTAAAGTTACAAAAAAAATTCCTGTGAACTATCGTGAACTTTCATGCCAGTGCTATATTTTTATATTATCTGGGATATTGTTAAATGTTTAAGCTGAGATATTCAAAAATATTCATATTATAAAATAAAAACTAAACAATTTCATGTAAAAAATTAACCTTATTTTGTTTTATTTTGTAAGCATTTTTTGCTCTCAACATTTAAGAAAAATTGAAGGACTTAGTAACAAATTGCATTATAGTAACATTGTCTTAAAAACTCATTATAATGAAACAACTTTTACGGATTTTATTGCGGTTTATTTAGTTTTTTACAATCCCGACGTTTCGGAAAATCCGTAAAAGTTGTTTCATTATAATGAGTGAAATTCGCGTAAACATAAGAAAACAATTGTCTTAAAAACTATCAATAAATTGTAATTAATGGAATTTTAAAATATCTGTACTACAGAACACGGCCTGTTTTATTGTTCATTCACTTATACACGATCACCTCTAAAATGACATGACCCCATCCCTAGTTCTCGTCTAAAAAAAGTAAGATGAAATGTCATATTCAAATTTATTAAATATCTGTGCACGCGATATTCGTATTTTATAAGATTTTAAGTGTTTTAATGCTAGATTGATAGTTGTTTTTAGTGAAATAAGTAGTAAATGGAGTGTTACAAATGTCCGTAAGCTAATGTGTTGTGAAAGTGAGTGATAAAAGCCAAAAAATTGTAAATTACGAATCGACAGGGTTTGTTTACTAGTTTGGTCACTTCTAAAAAAATGGACTATAGGATATTTTATCCACAAAAGCTTACGATGAAGGTTGTACAACACTAATCCTGGTGACATCTGTCAAAAATATAGTTCAAAGAAATGGCTCTATTGAACCATTTGAGACCAAGTAGAGTAGCCATATCTGTCTCTCTTTATCTTATTATGTACTTCTTAAGAAAATAAAGGACAGCATTAGCTACTCAGATCCTCCAAGATACACGCTATCTATGCTTTTTATTTATCTTTGCGTCTATTGCGCTCGCTTACCTCGCTATCAAAAAAAAAAAATATGTACTGTACCCGGTGTATTTTTATAGGTATCAAACATAGTCACTGTTGTGATAAGCAATCACTTGCAATGTTCCTTATATTCTATTCTTGTTTTTAAGAAATCCTATGCTTGAAATCGTCCATAATCAACGAATATAAGACGGTGTATCATGACCATGTACGACTCATTTGATACACTCTGCTGAAGTCTACAGAGCATTATCTACATATAATATATTATACTCTTTGATTATCTACTTTAAATAGTAATTGATAACAAGTTACAAAAGTACGTTACTCGTGATAAAATCAAAAGTTCTAATGGCTTTAGATTTAAATGACACTGAACCTATAACTTTAGAAGATAATATTGGTGTGATTACCAATGGCTGGTATGTTTAATAATACAATTGATTTTATTTTTATTGGAGACTATAAATGCAAATATACGACCTATGTACGTGTATATGTATAATAATAGACATACTACTTATGTACCTACCAAATATGTGGAAAGTTGTATGTACCCACCTTTATTCACGAGTCACGACCTATTAATTATAATTTTTGTTTCAAATGATATGAGTTAGGACCATGTATTTAATCATGTAATATTTAGAGTCAATAACATTTAAAAGCAGATAAGAATGTCAAATGTTTCTTAAATCATGTAACTACGTAGGTACTCAACAACATTGTTTATACTTGCAATTGATAATAATTATTCTCATTCCAATCATTCTTTGAAGCTAGAGTCATTATTGTGAGGTTGTTAAAATGTGTCCAATAAAAATAAGTTTTGCTATACTTCTGTTTAATACATTATTATATCAACAAATTTACTGTGGTAACAGGTAGGTTTATTTAATTTTAGTTGCCTATGCACTTTTAGGTAAAACAGGTAAATCATAATATTATTTCTCTTTCTTGAATTGTTGCCAACCATGACATTATTTACTTCAACAATATGTCTGCCGAAATTTAAAAAAATATTACTACAGTAAATAGTATTAGATGTAGGTACTTACTAATAGTGTTATACTTATCAAATGTATGCTTGCACATGTTGGTCACAAAGTAAACATTTTTATGCCCGAATACTCAAACACAACTCAAATTTGGGAACTGCATACATTTTGATGACATAATATGAATTTAAGGCATGCTTAGTAGTTTGAGGAGCCCCTAAATATTTAAGTGGTGTTTGAGGATGCGATGGAAAGGCCTTGGTGGGCTCACTGGTAACTTTAGTTATGTCTTATTTTAGCAGTGACATTTCAATATTGGATGGTCATTTTCTATTTGATTTTACTAAAAATGACGATGTTTATGGCTGGCAAGAGCAATCAGATACTGTACGTAAGGTGGGCATGTCGAAGGCAGTATTTGTGCTACATCAAAACACTGAGTTTAGGAGGGCGATATTTTTTGCACTGTTAAATCCTCAATTCAATGGTGCTGGATTTGCTGGAATCAGAGCTCTCGGAAAATATGACTTAACTGGATTCACAAAGCTTCAAATATATTGTCGCGGTCAAGGCCAGTTTAATGGATTTAAAATTGTATTGCGACACAAAGGATTGAATGACGAACCCAATTATTCCTTCGAGCAATATTTCCAGGTTTGCATAAATAATATTATATTATAGCTAAGTTGAAATCATAATATATTGAGATATTATATGGCAATTTGTATAAGCCAATAATAATAACATTGCAGAGTATCCAACAGGCTTCCATCCCTTGGACAACTTTGAGCTTTCAAAGTAACAGCTTGTAGCTCAAGCTACATCTATTTTTAAGAGATGAATTTCTGATTTAAATATAAATTTGAAGTAGTACTTATTCACTTACTTAGAACAATAATAACTTATGGCATTAAAATAGTTTAGTTGTTTCATTCAATGTTCTTATGTGGATAAGTACATTCATTTACTAGAGATTACACTTACTAGACTAATGTAACGTACTACGTATTGGGCTCATCGAGTCTTAAATACATTGAGTTTACATTTTTTTATGTGTGATGGTGGTTTAATAAACCGAGATGGTCCCCACTTTTACCATAGTTCATTTACCTACGCTAAGTTAGCAACTGAATGTTGGGCCGAACACGCCCAATGTTCGTTCCCATACGCCTCTAAAAAGTCTCGGCCGATTTTTAAAAAATTTTTTGGTAATAAAAAAGGATCCAAAACAGGGTCTGACTAAATGTGGTTTTGATATTTTGTACTCTGTAATAAAAAGACATTTAGACATTACAGAACACATAGACAATACATAGGTAACAAAGGAAAAGTACAAAAGCAGGGTCAAGTAAACTAAAAGAGTTTAAAGGAAATTAGAACATTTATGCGATGGAAGAAAGAAACAGAAGGGATTAATGATCAATGGGCTTAGGAGCACAGAGAGCGAGAAAATTATACAGGGAAACTGTTCTATTTGGATGACTTAAAATAATGCCGTCTGCAGTGCCTTCTTCAAGGCCACAAAACAGTTTGGATAATACCCCATCGGTGAAATGGGTAATTAGTGAAGGGTATTTAGTTCTACATTCTGCCACCTAGGGCCAAAACTGTAGTCGGTGAGCAACTTGGTGTTTCGTAACATTTAATGAAAAAGAGTAAAATTGAAGAATATAGTGATTTGTTAACTGTAACTAACTCGGACAATTTAATTTTTTATGTCCCACATTGTCACCAGACTTCAACACGAATGACCCAAGCATTAGCCAGCCAAAAATATTCATAAAAGTTAGCAATAACCTTATTAATGTAAAAAAGTGGAATGGTATTTACGGTTATTTTAGGTTATTTAAGTTTTGATTATTTCATTATCATTATTTGTTTTGAGTAATTTTTTTAAATGAGTTCTAAAACACTTAAATATGTACCTTTCAATTAAATCATCTCTTTATCAACTATTGCATATTATTATCATCTGATAAGTACGTATTTTAAGAATTCATATTTTGGACTTTTAAGTATTTATACTATATTATAATATACTAGCAGCGCCCCGCGGTTTCACCCGCATACTTCCCATTTCCGTGGGAGTACAGGCATAAATCATAGCCTATGTATCGTTCTAATGTATATAACCTATATTACTATAAAGTTTCAATAGAATCCATTCTTTTCATTACAGTTTTTACGTGAAAGAGTAACAAACATCCATTTTTTCAACTTACAAACTTTCACGTTTTTAATATTAGTATGATTCCTTTTTTTGTAGATGAACTTGAAACATCGAATTTTATTCCAAAGTATTCTTGGAATGAAACCCATCAGCGCTGAAATAAGGTTTTTAATATTTTTGTGCACGTACGCGTATTTTTTTAACAATAAATAATATTATTAACGATAATATTTAAATAAAACATTTCGATAATTAATGAACAACTTAAAGAAAAAACACTTGTTAATTTTCTGTCACAGTTGGCGTTACGCGCATTTCTCGAAAGCACTACTTTTGAGAGAGCTCAAAAATGCGATGCGATGCTGTAATTGGAACACCAACTTTGAGCATTGTGCCGCACAATGCGCGTTTGTGCTGTAATTGGAAAACGCCCTATAATTCAGGATATTTTAACTGAAGGGCGCTGTTTAGTAAAGAGGCTAGGCTGACTAGGTTGACTGAACAGCTTATTAAGCTAGTTGGCTGCGAAATGTAGACGGTACCAAAGAATTCAGACGTATATAGAACAGTTCTTATAATATGAATATTTTTTTAGGTACATAATATTTATGTGAAACGTATTGATGCCGTGTTGCCTATTCATTAAAACTACCATAATAATAATATACCATTGCTTTTCAGGCACCCAAGGATGAGTTTGCAGTAAGAAATTTACCCTTCTCAGAATTCAAAGCTTACTATAGGGGGAAAAGAGTCACTAACAACGAGATTCTGGATATATCACAAATCACAAGCATAGGTATTCAAATGTATGGTGGCGTATATCAACCAGTTAAACAGAAGGGGCCAGCAACTTTAGAAATTGACTGGATAAAAGCAGTTGCATAAAATGATGATTTTCACAAATCAGTGCCATAAATATTCTCATTCTCACACTTTATATAATCAAAACATAAAAGATGGGCAAATATCATAATGGATTAAGATACATGCAAAGAATCACCAGAAACTAGTTATACATAATGATTTATTATTGGACTAAATATTTAAACACATGTTTGTTTTATCATTTAATATTTGCCAATTCAATCAATATACACAGTTGTGTATGTGGTGGGGGTGGGTGTTGAGGGTGAGTAGCCAAAGGACAATGTTGGATATGGTGTTGGTTACTTGTTGCGATTTATTCTAATTAAATAACATTTTGCCCCAAGTCTGACCATATTGTGTCCCATGGTCCAAGTGGACCTTAAATCAAGGAAAAAAAAATACTATTTTATCAGAATTTCGTATTTAAAATGATTTTTGTTACTTTGTAATTTGTATAGGTAAAATAATGGAGAAAATACAACAAAGGTGAAAGTTACATTACATTTGATGACATACATATTTATTGCTCATCAATGTATTTATTCAACATTTGCAGCACTAGACAAATGTTGATTTTGCGTAAATTTACTTGGTTTTACATAGTATGGTTGATTCTATAGCACAAAGTACATAAAATTCGGCAATTAAATTTTTGCTAGTGCATTTCTAACCTAGAACAAAAGTATGGGGTCACCATTCTAGGATAAATTATATGATTGAGATGAACTGCCAATTTCTTGTATTTTATAATATAATTTAAGACTTTGTTGTATTGTAATAAATATTGTTTTATAATTTAATATAAGAACCTAAATATATTTTCTTGTGTAAGTGTTTTTTTACTACCCCAATAAAAAATGTTTTTTCATGACATATGTGAATGAAGGTTATGATTGTAGTAGTATTAAATTACTGCATGGGTCATAAGAAACTCAAAATAGATGTAATACTTTATTACCGTTTTATACACCACTACAGATATTCTAAAATTAATATAACATATACACAAAATCTTTAATTCTCATGTCACAAAATGCTTACACCAAACATAATTTATCGTTGTCGTGTTGGTAATAGTAAACTCAAGGCAGTCATAGCATCGGGGAATAATGAATGATAATTAACCAGTGGTACATACGCTGCTGTAATAACACGACCAGCAAACCATCTTCCATGTAAAGAGTTGACGGATGCAACTGCAGTGGCAATCGTAGGGCACTTGCAATACACATTGCCTTGTGGCGATGCTTTATCAACATACACATGTAAAACTCCACCATGTTTGTTGCATTCACTTATCACATCATCCCTAATATCAATATCCCAGCTAGGATTTGATTCTCTGGAACAATAATTTTACTATTAATACATGAAAAGATTTCACATACTTCTACAATAGTTAAAACGGAATATTATGTATTTATACCTATTTCGGTGTAGCATGGTGCGGGTGACAGTTCCAGTAACGTTACGTTTTACTCTTGCAAGCCGTCGCAATTAAAAAAATATAATTAAGTATTTTATTAATACCTCATTCGTAAAATAGTAGATCGCCAATTACTGTAGTAAATTAAATCAAACTCAACCAAAATGTGATAGTCTCCAAATAAAGTCAAATGGAAAGAAAAATTAAACAAAGTCCTATGCGTATAACGTAAAACCATAGACGTGCTTAGTGATGGGATGTACTATACTAGAATGGAAAATCGATGTTCATTATAATAAAAAATGTATATTGGGCGAGGTTCAATTATTATTGTAAAAAGTCTATCATTATATTAATGAAACAACAGAATCTATCATTATCGTTAAAAAAGTTGTCAAGAAAAAAATATAAACCTGATTTTAATTATTTAATATAAGTTCAAAGCTACTATTATGTAGCCCCTAAATATATACATTGAAAAGTTTATACACCTAGATACACTGCACAACAGAATAAACACTCTAACACGCACTACTATTAATAAGAACTATACTTACGCTGCGAGTATCGTTAGCGATAAAAATAAATTGCATAACGTCACATCTCTAATCATGTATGTCAACGTCATATTGGCATGTGTCAGCCGCACCAAGCTACACCGCACGGAGTATAAATGTCAGAGAAATACATACGTGGCTGGATCAAACATATTGTTGAGCATAAAACATTGTGTAGCAATAGGTGGGGCGACTTGTGGTTGTGGGGCTACTAATGTAGATCCGGCACCCATTAACACTGATGCTGCAGCAGGAGGTATCTACAAAATAAAATATTTGTTTTGTATATTTTATTTTAATTAAATTAATTTTATCAATTTCATAATAAAAAAAAAGTCATAGTATAAAAATGTTTAGCAATTTTTGTCTTATTAAAAAATAACAAATAACTAATTACCTGTAATCCTGTTCCTTCTGCAAGTTTAAACATTAATTGTAAACGCCCTGTAGCCCCTAAATCAACACCTGCCCTGTCCAATTCATCGGCATCAAATCGAGTACTGGTTCCACCATCGGCACGTTCTGTTACATTTCCTACTTTCATAGGTCTTCCAGCTAATTCAAATCCATTTAACTGCTCCATTGCTTTCTTTGCATCAGCTGCATGATGGAACTGGGGGATTTTTTTTTTTAGTTAAAATCAATATTTTATAAATCTGCATGCATAGACAATTCAAAATACTTCTATAATTAATAAACATAGTTTGTCTCAAAAAGCTAAATAAAATAGTTAATTAATAACTTACAGTAAGAAATCCATAGCCTTTGCTTTTTCCAGTGTCAGGGTCTGTCATCAATTGAATATGATCTATTTTTCCGAATGGTTCAAATATTCCTTTCAACATATCTTCAGTGATATTAAAGTGAAGAGAGCCAACATATAATCTTGTAGGGCCATTGCTGGTCTTTGGTGCCAAGTTTGGCAATGTGTTTCCCACGCGATTTTTTTCAGCTTGAGTATGTTGTACAATGATGGGAACTCCAAGCAATTTTTGGCCTGTTAATCCTAATGCCTAAAAATGTAATAAATAATAAACACTCAGGAATAATTTATATTACACTGCTTTAGTATAATTTTATTCCCCGTGCAGTTTGGGTTATAAATTATAGCCCAGTTAGGGCGGTGAGCGGCGAAATGTCATTATTGATAAAAACACAAAATATGGTGGTGCAATATCATATGTTATGAGTCATTTATCATTAGTCCAATACCAATTTAGTATAAGATCTGTTTTTGCGAATTGTCTCTCTGAATATGTATAGGTTTTTAAATATTTTTTTATAATTTTTAATTCACTAAATCACTGTTATTCTTATTTTAATAAATACATAGTTTTATATACTTTTTTTTTTTCATTTTTGTCACTAACCCACATACTCACAAAACTAAATACACTTTCGATAATGCTTATCGACAACAATAATGTGCATCATTTATTCATTATGCTCACCCATAAGGCCCGTGAGTGGGAGAGAGAGCGAAATACTCGCTTAACCGCTCCGATAATTTATGACCAAAACTGCACAAAGAAAAAAATTATACTATAGTTTTGTGTATTATATTAGAAATATACTATATTTACCAATGGTACAGATTCTGCATCCTTGAACTCAATATAGGCTATTCCTTTAAATCTTCTAGTTTTATTGCATGTGATAAGCCTTACATCTCTAACTTTACCAACAGATGAGAAGAATTCTTCTAAATCCTTTGCCCTTATACGTTGGGATAATTGCATACAAAAGACTGTACGCAAATCTCTTTCTTCAGGTGGTAAATCATCGACTTTAGGCTCGACACCCCTGGATTTAGAACGATATTCCGTTCCTGGATCTCTTTCTGGGGTTTTCTCCTTTTTATATGTTTCTTTGTCACGACTTCGAATCCGCTCTTTACTACGTTCGCGTTCCTTGCTACGCCTTTTATCTCTATCTCTTTCGCGATCCCTATCTCTTACTCTGTCTTTATCTTTTTCTCGATCCTTATCTTTATTCCGATCCTTATCTCTATCGCGACGTTCTCTATCCTTATCCCGATCTCTTTCCCGTCTATCATCTCTATCCCTAGACCGACGGGAGTCCCTGTCGCGTGATTTTCTTTTGTCTCTGGATCTGCTCCTTCTAAAATATAATATTTTAGAATTATATATCTATTTCGAAAATCTATTAAATCAAAAGTGTTATATTATTAACTACTAATGTGATGAGAATTATACCTTCGACTGCTGTCCTTTTCTCTGTCTCTGTGCCTGTCAGAATACTTGTCCGATCGATGTTTCGAAGATGTGTTATCCTGTCACACAAAGCACAAGGTAGAAGCAGCGCCACAGCAACACACGCCGAGTGAATAAATAAAATTGCATTAGTTAATTGAAATAATATTTTTTTTATGTGTATTTCCACCAATGACATATGTCTTTCAGAATATGTCGTAGATGTAAATGCACAATTTTCGATTTACTTTTCCTATACTACAGGAGTTATTGTAGACAATACGGCTTGTCGAAGGCTGTTGTTTTGATGTTGTTCCCTGATCTACACTTACCATTTGGGAAACCATTGAATAAGGATGTACACAGCGCTAACATCACACAGGGATACTTCTGCAAAAGATTTACGACCCATCAGCTATACCTTTTCAAAATGGACTGTACAATAAAGTTTTTTTGCTATAGATACAATGTTTTTCATTAATGTTTTTTTAACTTAAATTTAGGAAAAGAAAATAGTATATTAGAGGATACCTCGTTTTGTTCAGGTCGGTGAAGTATGCTGGATTATTACCACAAAGTTCTATAAATACAAGAAATGATTCTCAAATGTAAATTTGTTTTATTGATATTTAACTGTTCAAAGATGTTCTAAGTTTTAATTAATATGAGGAGCATTATATAGAAGGAAAAAAAGACATTTTTATAATGCATTGTATGAGTGTCACAGTTAACCAATCTTGTTTTGTAGATAAAAAAATAACACTAACAGATTTATTTATACAAATAGCATTACAAAAATGCTCAAAAAATATGATTTAGTACAGAATTAATATTACTTTTATTTTATTATCATCTCTTATAGTATCTTCTCTATGCATTGTACATCTTTGATCAGTTTTTCCTAAGAATACTTATTATTAATAACCTTTCATCACCTTATGAACTATTTCAAATTTTTGTTTTTACATTTTAAATTGTACAATCATAAATATTTTCTAGTAAAATAGATATCTAATTCATGAAACTAGTTTTCTACCATATCTAAATATATACATTTATAATGGAAGTATACTTGATTTATAACAGATAAAGACATGAGTAATGTAATTATAAAATAAAAATACTTATTTGATTGATTTTAATCATATATACTGAATACAAATCTTTAAAAAATTTGGCATGTATGCGCATCTCATAGGGGTATTTTTTAATATATATTCTATGAAAATTTCACTTACCGATTTTATATATGGTGCTTCTAACATAGCTTCTACATCCAAATCTTCAGCCATTCTGTAAATAAATTAACAATTATGTGTATGTTATTAACCATGTGTATGTTCTTTTATTTTTAGCTGATCTGTAAGTTGGTAATAATAATGGTTGTACAAGGTTGTGTTTATGTACCACAAAATATATGTGGGATATATAATAGCACTTGTGCTATTTAAATTAGTTTATATATTATAGCATTTCATTATATCTGTGGCCTGGTGCTAAAAGGGCCCATTTTGGCATTAGGCATCAACAACATAACCCATAGACTCCTAATAACAGGGGAACGGGTTCTGGTGACACATCTGACTTATAGTTCCGCTGTAAGCCATAATAATGTACTTAAACTATTGTGTTGTCTCAGTCTTTCCCGTTGCAAAATATATCCATTTCTTTTTAACATTCCATGATTGGTAATGTATGACATTGATTTAGCTAATCACAGTATTGCAACCCCTTTTGTCTCACCTCAGCTAGTTGCCAGAATGCATTTAATAAGAAAAATCAAACATTAGGAGTCTATAGGTTGTGTGGTCGATGGCTTTAGGTTATCAAATGGTTAATTTTGCTTTATGAAAAATAAAGCAGCAAACTAATATTATAACACAAAAGGGCAAATGTTAACTTTTATACATATAGTAACTTTTGGAATATTATTGATAACTTAACACCCTATTTTGGCCCTTTTAGCACCAGGCTATAGATATAATGAAATGCCTAGAGGTCAATTGATGTTTGCCTGATGCCCTATGATTTGCCTACTAGCATTGTAATGCCCAGCTCTGTTTTCTTTTAGTGTGTAATTGCAATTTAAAGTGAAAAGAAATATGTATGATGATAAGATGTAAAACTTAAAACAAGTAGACATAACAGGAATTTGTCACTTTTCATGAGAGATAATTTAAAACATTCGACTATTATACTAAATACTGTTTAGTATTTAATTTATGTATAGATCTAATTACATTGATGATCAATTACTGACATCTAACAGAATGATTTTCTAAATACCTACACATTAATTTATCAAAACCTAATAATAATAATAATTCATTTATTTGCTCAAATTGTGGTTACAGAGATGTAACAAATATAAACCTAACCTATTTTCAGATAAATTATTATTTTATCATTTTTATTACAAATTAAAATTAATCAAATCTGGCCTAGCGGAAACTAGCTAACTTTTTTTTTCTCTCTCTATATATATATCAATAGAAAAAAAAACTTTGATTTATACACGTTTTTTATATTTCAGGCTGACGATAATTTATAGGATCTCTGGTTGTCGCTGAAGTAGAAAACTACGCCATAATTGTCTTATATTGAAGGAAGATCCAATTTTCGCATTGGTTTAGTAGGATAACATTTACTAACTTAAGCAATAACTGCAAGTCTGCTATTCAATTTATTTTCATTACTCATGAAATGTACATTAAATTTACAATTAACAAAATGGCGCACGCATTCTCTCGACGCTTCCATCGCAGTTTTACTTATATACTTTATAGACTTAAAGGAATAGAATACCTGAAGTTAATATTGAAGTCACAACAATATCAAAGTCGAACAATAATAATGTAGAGTTGATTTCTATTTTCTAAAATCTGTAAAGAAATATAAATTTAGGATTCTACTAAACGACAAGCCACAGCGTAGACTAGACAGACAACTAATCAGTGTTGCAAACAGCAAAACTCAAAAAAAAAAAACCAAAATATCAATTTATATTTTAAGCCGGAACCGCACGTATGTGACTTGCCGCAAGCCCCAAGCCTTCACTAGTCACAAGCATGCGGACGCCTCGCAAGCGCTTGCGGCAAATTTTCTTTGGTTCCCTTTGGCTTGTGCACAATACCGACACTCGTTGGGTCGGCCACAAACCCTTGCAAACCTACGCAACCTACCAAGACAAACTCTGTATCCGCACGTTTGAATTTGTAAAGGCTTGCCAAGCCTCGGCAAACGTGCGGTTCCGGCTTTATATACACATTATTGTATAACCTCTGGTCTTAGTCTGTTTGAACAGGAACAAATTTTAAGAAAAAGTAGCTAAATTAAAGTGATTTAAATTGATAATCAAGCAAAAACTGGATTTATTTACGACGGAAAAAACGTAATTTATCTAAGAACAAATGAAAGCAAACATAAAAAGTTCAATAATGACGATAGAAATGGTAAATTGAAAATTGGGGGGCCAGTTAGAAGGCAGATATTTAAATATTTTTTTATAATTAAACTATAGAAGAACAAACAAGAACAAACGATATAAAATAACAAAATCTATAAAACAATAAAAAAAAAATTATGGGGGACTGGCTTTTACGAGCGAAGAAAGCATAATGCTCGATTTAAATCTGGTCACACTGCAGCCCACGAACCGTCTGCTAAAATATATTATACCGGATACACACGTTTGTGGCTTGCCGCAAACTCCAAGCCTCCACAAGTCACAAGCATGTGGACGCCTCCCAAGTATTTGCGGCAAATTCTCTTTTGTTACCTTTAGCTTGTGCACAATACCGACACTCGTCGGATCGGCCACAAGCCCTTGCAACCCTACGCAGGCCAAGACAAACTCTGTATCCACACGTTTGAATTTGGGAGGCTTACCAAGCCTCGGCAAGCGTGCGGTTCCGGTTTTATATTTAAATTATACTCTTTGGTACATATATTCTGTGATCACTGATCGCCATTCGCCAATCGCCATTATTTTTCTTGTGAATTCGTTGTTGTGAGATGTGAATGCTGTTCTTTAATTACTATCTAAAAAAAAGAGAGGAAACTTTGATTTTATGGTTAATTTGACATCATCAAATTATTTCATTGATATTATTATATAGTTAAAGCAGCGAAACATTTTTTTGTTTATTACTAGATATGTTCCTATGTATTATACTAGATTTATTCAGTGTTTGTTTTTAATTTTTTTTTGTTAATTAGGGTTTTTGTTGTATTATACCCTATATACATTAAAAATGACTACTGCCGCTAGACCAACGTTTGATCCTGCCAGAGGAGGGCAGGGACGGGGTGAAAAAGATTTGAGTGCTATTTCTCGACAATATTCAAGCAGAGATCTGCCTGGTCATACAAAATTGAAATACAGGTAATATACAAGTGTATTTTTTGCAAATACATTTCTTAATTTGTTACTTAAATAATATTACCTCTGAAATAGATCTTATGTTTTCCATTTTTGCAATATATCAACAATTTAAGGGCCAATCTGTGGTTTGATTCTTAGAATAGTATATAATTCCTCGAGAGATTGCTGTGTTACAATTTTTTTCTTTTTAGTACATAATAGTTTAACTTATTTACTACCTATACTTGCAAAATAGAGGAAGGTTGCTGATTATCAAGAAATATATTTATTTACTCTTGTATCTATTACAACAGTAAGGTATTCAAGCACACAATCTGAATTCGTGTTTAATTAGCAATAATTGCTTAACTTACATTACATATTTCTTATTCTATATCTTTCTATTTTTTTATATCAGTACAACAATATAAATTGTTATATAAATAAAAATTTAAGTCATATTATATATAATATAATAACTTACTAATTGTTTAAAATATATTTAATTGAGTACATCATAAAATGAATAAATAGGGTTGTTGAGATTAATTTAGTTTGTAATCAACAATATAAGTGTTAATACATGAGTAAACATTTTCTGCTGATAGCTACCTTCTTGCTTGTTACAATTATATGAGGAAGAGACAAGTAAATTTCAACCTTTTGAAGATTCAACATTAACATGTCTATTAAAGACTACTTATTTTTATACCTTACATAAATATATACAAAATGTTTGTAGCACATCATGTTTGAAGTACAACCCAATACTTACAGTAGTACATAGAAATAACATTTTCTTTTTATTTTTCCAGAGAGCAAGGCCAAGGTACCACTGATGAATTGCGCTCAAGAGATTTTCGTAAGGATCTTGATGAAAGAGAAAAAGAGGTCAAGGGGCCGAATACGAGACGACAGAATGAGCCCCCAATGAAGAGATTTAAAATTGATCAGGTACCTGCAGCAAGTTTAGATGCTGATGACCCGCTAGAAGGCGATTCATCCGATTCTGATGACTCAGATGATGACACCGCCGCATTATTAGCAGAGCTAAATAAGATTAAAAAAGAAAGGGCAATTGAACAGGCAAAAAAGGTTGGTTTTGTAATTTTATATTACCTTATTTTTGTATTTTAGACCTCTTGTCCTATTGAGTGAGGGTTTGATCCTGGCCCCTGTGTTGCTATAAAATAGGTTTATTTAATTAAATAAAAATTAAAATTTCTTAATGCAGTTGAACACAAGACCATCACTTGCTCACTGGTGATAAAAACAAAAAATGGTTTACATACTAATCTCGGACTTTCCGAATATCTTAATATATATATATTTCTAGTGTGCGTGTGTATGTGACTGAACTCCTCCTAAACGACTGGACCGATTTGAGTGATTTTCTTTGTGTGTGTTCAAGTAGATTCGAGGATGGTTTAGATTCACAAATCAGACCGGCAGATGGCGCTGCAGTCGGTATCTAGGTTATTGATCTGTACTGCCACTATCAATTCGTATCTAAAAGACAACGTCTGTGGGGTCCGCTAGTAGTAACTATATATTTCATAAGAATTGGTTTAGCTGTTTCGGAGGAGTTTTGTTACAAACACTGATCAATTTAATTGAAACTTAACACAAGTATTAGAAATATTTGTCTGTACTCTATTTCTGTACTGTATTTGTTTGTATAATTTTTTTTGTAGAGTCCTGTTTTGCTAGAGGCCTGTCCTCACTTTTATAAAAGTGAAACATAGCCATTTACACCACAGATGTTTTTTTGACAACATTTAGGTGTTAAATTCAAGTTTGCCGTTTCTTATAAATATTAATTAGAATATCAATTCCAATTTATTTAATTTTAATAGTGTGTTTTAACTAAAATCAGAATACTTTATTATTGTATCTAATAATTTACATTTATGTTATATAACTTTAATGCTTATAACTATAAAGATTTTTTTACTATTTTAGGAAGCAGAAAAAAAACAAGAAGAAGAAAGAATAAGAATGGAAAATATTCTTTCTGGCAATCCTCTTCTTAATTATTCTGCTGCAGGGCAAAAAAATGATTTAAAGGTACATTTTTTTTTAATTTAAATAATTATCTAAGGATTCAGAACATGAAGGTCTATTATATGTATTATATTTTTTTAATACGAAGTCACAGTTTCATTGATTAACCATAAAATAAGGAGATATTTATAAGGTGAAACATATAATGCACATAAGATTGGCCTTAGCCCTTAACACTATGGCAGCAACTGTGAAATTGTCATGTTGTGAATTGTGATACCCTTTTACAATTACCACTTGAATGCTTTTGTGTGCCCGTACTATATTTCTATCTTTTTTTCCATATCAACTGGCCTTCCATTTCAACAAAGGCCCAGAATCCAGATGTTTCACGTCTGCGGCGTCCAGTGGTGTTGTTTTCAATAATGTGTTGTAGTGATAGCAAAATTTTCATGGAACTGATTTTTTTATTCCAGGTAAAAAGACGATGGGATGACGACGTGGTTTTTAAAAATTGTGCACGCTCAGAACCTGAAAAGAAAAACAACACTTTTATCAATGACTCGTTAAGATCCGGATTCCACAAAAAATTCATGGAAAAGTATGTGAAATAAATTTTAAGTAAATTTGTAAAAACACGTAATACACGTATTTCAAGAATATTGTTGTTTTAATCAAAATCCGAATCGGACAACCCAAAAGTACCTATAACCTACGTAGGTTATAGGTATACGTCTATTAGATAGGACACAGGTTATCTGCTTTAGGTTGTCGGAAGTACGATGCAATTAATTAATTAGGCTTATGGTGAACTAAAATATTTTAGGAAAGAAAAAACTAACCTTGAAGGCAATCTTGAGGGTTTCACATATAGTATAGTATTTATTATGTACTGACAAACCTAAAAAGATGTTTTTGTTATGGTTGCTATTTAACTGCTAAGTGCTAACCAGTTAAAGAACACCCATTACATAGTATTCGTATTTTTGTGAGCAGAAAAATATAATTTGGGAGTAGAAATAGGTAATTGGTCAGCAATTTATGGTCTACAAAAATTTTAAAATCAATCGGCAATTTATGTCATTCTGGATAGCTGTAATTTTTTTTTCTATATTAATTATATAAACTGCTCCTGCTTAATACAATTTTGGTAAGCACTCAGAGAGTAAGCAAAGAAATTATTTTGTGCTGCATTTACACAAAATGCAGCACAAACAGTTCTTATCCATTTTACTCGTAAAACACACGATTCTCTCCTCGTGTCACGCGCCTGCTCTTACTCCGTCCACTTTTAACGAGCATTGCCGATTTTTCAACAAAAACGCAATCCAATTAGTTATTTTGCTCAGCATGTTTTAAATATGCATACCAATCAAATATACTGCTTAAAGATATTTTGACTTTTAGGCTTTTTTTAACACTTTTTGGGTCGTTCTAATAGACAGCGAGTTTCTCGGAACAGGAACGGCCATTTTTTTTAAATATCATAAGAGGGCAAACGAACAGTCGAAGCCTAGCGACTATCGAAACCCAATAACATCCACACAACCAGTGGTTATGCCGGAAACTCACATACCGCACGAAACGACAGCTGTCACTTTACACCGATTTTATGTGAGCGAGAGTTTCCTCCCCGATTGTGCTGGCCCAATTTGGCACATGGCACTACCTCAATTCTCACTACCTCAACTCAACTACAAATCTCAATTCTATCGTACTGTTGTGTTGCGTTAGCGCACGTGCCACAGAGTCGACTCAAACCATTGCAGATATTGAAAACAAATTCTTACGCATGGCAACCGGTTGCCCATGGTACGTAAGAAACATCGACCTACATGGAGACCTCAAGCTAGAATCGATTAGGGGCCACTTCTAAGCGATGTCAGTAGTTATTTTGAAAACGCACTCTACCTGAACCCGCTCATAGTAAGCGCGGCAAACCATGTCCCTGATAGCTAAGCTGTTAACAGTTTTAGGTTATCTAAACACGTTACAACCGATGCAGCTGACGAAATATCTCAGTTGCTAATGCGCGACGCAAAAGCGCAACGCGAAATTCAAGATAGTATAGACACGTCATACATTACACAAGCATACAACATCCGGGCCACCCGCTTGGGCCTTGGGGTCGTGAGCGACGTCGATCCCTACAACGATCGATCGATTATCCAAATCGATCGATCGGTTATGATTAGGTTCGAATTCGATACGAATCGACACCATTCCAGACCAAGAAAACACCGTCAGCGTTTCGCTATCGGTCGATTGCTCTTGTTCCGCGCACGACAAACCTCCCCCGTCAAAGGGGGATGGGAGGACCGGCCCTCCGACTAATAGTATAACTTCAGCCGTAAATGACTCGTTCACCGTATCGGGGGGCTTAGACAAAACGCCATTACGAAAACGACAGCGAAGTTCGTTCGTTCGTTCGAAGTTGTGATTGGCTAAATCACGTCGTCGATTGAACGATCGAGCGATCGACGACGTGATTTATCGACAATCACAACTTCGAACGAACGAACGAACTTCGCTGTCGTTTTCGTAATGGCGTTTTGACTATGCCCCCGGATTTGACTAGCCAAACGCGCGCGATACACGCGGAGGGCGTCCCCCTTTCAAATAATTTCTATGTAAGCCATCTGCTCACCTACCTACCGATTGAGCTTAAAGGCCATCAGGCCTAAAAGTCTCGACCTTTAGAAAAAAAAAAGGAATACAACGGAAACAAAATAATATTTGGAAGATAATAAAATGAATGTTACGTTTGAGTGCGGAAATAAACTTTCGAAGATAGCTCACTAGGTAAGTAGGACATTCGCAAAGTATTATGAAATACTTTTATACATAAAAACAACAACAGAGTAGGTACAAGTAGGTAGCGCAGGTAAATTTCGTCTGTATGTGTTCTGATAGTTGCAACAGGTAGTCGGGTGACCGTATTCAAATATTTTTAAACGATTACAAAAAGGAGGTTCTCAATTCGTCTGAATTTTTATTATTAATATTATTACTTACGCCTTGTTAGACTTGAACGCAATATGGTCATTTACATTGTTTTAATAAGAACATACCTAATATTTTAGCGTTAACAGACAGGTCGCATTATTTGAACAAGATTTCAATGGTAATTATTACTATTGCTATACTATTTCCATTTCTTTATTTTCTCGATGACAGTTCTAATTTGGTAGTTGTAGTGTTGTGACCAAATAAATAATGATATCACAATCATCATCAGCCTTTACCCGTCCACTGCTGAACATAGGCCTCCCTCAATTAACGCCAAGACGATCGATCCCTAATGATATCGATCCCATATATTTATTATATTTTGAACAAAGACAAATACAACAAAAACATTCAAATATATTTTTTTCGTTTCGTTTATTTCGTTTTATTGTTGAGTGTCAAATGTCGAGAGTCACAGTTTTACAAGAGCTTCGAAAATTTTAAAGAAATTGGCATTATCAATCAAGAATTAATGCGTGTAACATCTTGTAAAGTAATATAATATTAGTCAGTAAATTTGTACAAAAGTATCCGGCAGTAGTTTAGTTTCTTACATCTTGTGAAAAATATCGGGTCTGTTATCGTGTTACGTTTATCGATATAGCTCTATCCCAATTAGTTTCTCCGACTCTGGAAGAACCTTGTACGTGTGAAAACGTCATATTTTTATAAAATAATGCATACATAATGTAAAAAAGACGCTCGTTCAAGTTTTCAACAGGATCTGTCATCGAGAAAATAAAGAAATGGAAATAGTATAACTGTATTTTTTTCAATTACTATAGTTTTCTATATTTTGTGGTAGCTATTTATGTCGTTTATATAATCTTACAAAGAAAATAGATTAAAGTGAACAAAAAAGAAGATAATACTGTCTAGTTTTTTATATTTTAATCGATTTTAAAAAATGGGAACGTTCTCAAATCTTAATTTAGATGTTTGTATGTTTTTCTAATGTTTGTTCGGGCGACTCGGAACTCCGACACTTTTGCAACAATGGTGCCTGGTGCTCCCGTGGCCATGGTTGCTGTAGGGTATTCGAAACGTTTTAGCGGTCACCACGTCAAAAGTCGGTGTCAGTCAAGGTAACCAATATGACGACACCGGTTTCTTAACGCACGAATTGTACATAAGTAGTAGAATAGGTTAACTTGTAGAAGATAGTTGTAGTCACAAATATTATCCCCACCACGGTTCTGGCCTTGTCGTGGCGGTGGGGCTCAGTAGCCCAGGGTGACCCCGACACCTTGGCTGAAGCGAATTGAGTCGAAGGGGCTCTTTGTACCCCTCTTATAAGATGAGGGAGCAAATCAGCAGGGGGCAAGGGGCGAGGACGAGAACCTCGCCTCATTGTACTTTCCCGAGGTGAGAGGGGTTGTTCTGTGGTGCAGGGTAAACCCTCTATGGAGCTGGCGTCGGTCACCTGAGGGACTGACTAGCCGTCGAGGTGCTCTGTTGCTTGTAGATCCGGGGCACCTCACCAAAGGCGGCATTGGTGGCACTCGCCGGGTTTAGTGGGTAGAGCTGCGTCCACTTACCAGCTTTCGGGCGCAGCAAGTCCCACATACCCGCCTGGGAGACCCACTCCCCCGCGGGATGCTTAAGCGCATTTCCCGGCGTTAATGAAAAAAATGGCACAAAAATTATAGAAAGGCAAAAATTTTATTACATTTTTTTGAAGTCAGTTTAATTTTTAATATTACTTTTAGATACTGTATACACTTAAGCGTTACTTGCCTAAGTAATCGCAACATTTTTTGTGATGAATTTATTTCACAAGAAAGTCCGTAGGTATTAGGATAAAGCATTTAAAAGGAAGATTATTACTTTTACGAAATTTAATTTTCCCGAGTATCATGCGTATATACGAAGATAATAGAGGACCAATTAATGCATTAATCAAATACATAGGTATCTTCAATTACGCCGGAGTAATCGGGCTATATTATGAGCCACATTGTCGCGCTCGGAGCTTGCGCATTGCATTCATTACTACATCCGTCGGTTGATAATGATCTCATTGGAGTTCTTAATTGAGGCAGCGCTTTAAATTTTTAGTTAATGAAAATTATACACTTTGACATATCAAAGAAATAAACTATTAGCGAGCGAACGAGTGTATTGTATTAGTATTAAGAAAACGAACGCGTGTAGCGGAGTACGCGGTCAGCGTTCCAATGTTTACATTAAATGCGGCGTAGAGGGGAAATTGTGCGGCGGCGGCGGCGGCCCACCTTGAGTGGGCAGGTTCAGTGGCTGAGGCTGGTCCGACTCACGTTTCCGTGACCGATACATTCTCGACAAGTCGCCAGTTGAGTGGGCGCTCTGACGGCGTACACAATAATGAACCGGGCAGCTAATATGGCTGACCCAAAGACGGCGTGGCTGTGTGCGTGTTTTATATTATTTGTTGTGACTACCGCTGCTGCTTTGTCTGGACTATACGTAGATAATGGAGTGGATCAAACTGTGATACATCACTTTATGACGAGACACGAGAGGCAAGTGGTTGAACATGAAATATTAGAGCTTTTGGGTCTCGGCGAGCGGCCGCGGCGTTCCCAAACACCGCCTCTAGACCGGTCAGCGCCAAGTTTTCTGTTGGATGTTTACAAGCAGCTAGCGGAGGAACATGAACAAACTCGGCCTACTCGGAGCTCAGAGATGGCACTCAGTGGAGAGGAGCAGCAGGCCATCGATCAAAGTGATCTTATTATGACATTTCAAAGCAAAAGTAAGTTTTCACTTTAATTAAATGCCCCCATACCAGAAATATAAATTTAATTTGTTTCGTAATTTGTGGCGAGTATTTGTTTATACCAAGGTACGCGAATTTCTGAGAATTTTATTTGCGCGCTATAGTTATCAGTAACATGTAAGTAACCGTTATAGGACAATAATTCATAAGGTTTGCATGTTTGTATTTATAATATTAATTATGTTATGATTTATTTTATGGTTTCGCTTGCCCTGACATTTTCAGGGTCTACAAAAATTACATTATTATTTTGTCATATTTTCGCATTACCATTTTATGAACGAGTTATCTAAGTAGTGCTTCGAGAAATATGAATATCTACGACTTCCTAAATGACTACTTACTATTGCAATCTAGAAACATTGATACTAAATATAGCTTCGACGTGTTTTGAATAGTTAACTATGCAGCATAAATAAGATGCA
Organism: Lycaena phlaeas; assembly: GCA_905333005.2. Classification (NCBI taxonomy): domain Eukaryota; kingdom Metazoa; phylum Arthropoda; class Insecta; order Lepidoptera; family Lycaenidae; genus Lycaena; species Lycaena phlaeas. The sequence continues at coordinate 18,881,859 of HG995163.1, forward strand.
AGTATTAGATAAAAGCGACCAATTGAAAACGTTAAATTATTATAGTTTATAGTTATAGTCCTGACTCCTGAGGTTTCGTTAAGGCTTAATAATGGTTGGTCGTCCATAAATTCTCAAACTTCAGGTAGATATGAGTCACTGCTAGTTTTAAGATAATAACTGCTTGGTCCATACCTATCTTTTTGTCTGCATAACTCGTCCCACCCATGGCGCAAACAAAAAAGCGTTTTTGGAATTTCTAATTTCTGTGAATACGTACCTACGTTTAAATAACTTATTCATTTTGATAAAAGTGACATTGATTTGTTAATTAAGATATATTTTTAACCGACTTCAAAAAAAGAAGGAGGTTATCAAATCGTCTGTATGTTTTTTTTTGTATGTTTGTTACACGATTATTCAGCTGTTTGAGAATGGATTTTGGTGATTCTTGTTTTGTTTAAAAGCTTATGGTTCCGAATTGGTCCCATATTAATTTGATCGACATCTAATCAGCGGTTTTAAAGATATTTTCAATAATGCTTATTTGGTTGGTTATGTATACCCAGACGACTTGCTCATTTTATTACTTGTCGATGTAATAATATGAATAATATGTACAAAAACCACTGAATATGATGCTTTGGAAAGTATCAAAGTATTGTGAGGTCATCATCATCAACTTTCATCCGTCCACGGCGGAACAATAAAAACATAAACTTAGAAATAAAAAGTACAAAATAAAATTAATTTTAAATAAAAAACCAAAAACCGACTTCAAAACTATACCTTAATTTATGTACAACTAAAAAATTTAAAATAATATTGAAATACTTCGAAGTGAAGTAGAAGTATACTATTTAAAATTGGGTATTTTTGGAGTCGGTACCAGCCAAAACATCGATGCCCTTGACAGACATCTTCACAATACTTGGTGTATGTGATTGATCATTAAAATATCCTCATTGGCTGGTAGTATTTCAATATTATTTTAAATTTTTTAGTTGTACATAAATTAAGGTACAGTTTTGAAGTCGGTTTTTGGTTTTTTATTTAAAATTAATTTGTTTTCACTTGGATGTTATATCAATCAGATTATAAGTTACATAAAATTAATTTTAAATAAAAAACCAAAAACCGACTTCATAACTATACCTTAATATATGTACCTACAACTAAAAAATTTAATGTAATATTGAAATACTTCGAGGTGAAATTAATTATCAAAAATAATGAACGAAAATATGAATACTTATAAAATGTCTTACTTATACTATTAAAATTGGGTATTTTGGAGTTGGTGCCAGCCAAGTCGTATGAAATCGGTTTTTGGTCTTTTATTTAAAATTAATTTTATTTTGTACTTCTTAGTTTTAAGTTTATACATAATGTTTTTATTTTTTCTTGCAAAATTTTTGGAGTTCCCGATCTGTGTTGGATGCTAGTGATAAGGGACCTATCATCTTAGCGTTCAATGAGGGAACCTATGTTCCACCGTGGACGGATGGAAGTTGATGATGATAATGATGATGATGACCTCACAATACTATAGGATACTTTGAAAAGTATCAACTTTTCAAAGTATCCTATTCAGTGGTTTTTGTTCATATTATTCATATTACATCGACAAGTAATAAAATGAGCAAATCGTCTGGGTATACAAAACCAACCAAATAAGCATTATTTAAAATAACTTAAAAACCGCTGATTAGATGTCGATCAAATTTAATATTCTTGCGCCCCCCAGAGTCACGTTAGTTGACATACCTACACTTTGACCAACGTTTCTGAAACCGGGCATAAGAGTAGGGCCAAAACCAATTTATATAAAGCTGTCCTATTATATAACCTCGAAGGCTAGCACTTCAATAGCCTGTTTACAACGGGACCTCTTTTTATCTTTGTGCTAATTGAATTATTCATAATCTTCGTGATAAAATTGCAGCTCTTTTTTTTAATGTAATATACATATTACATAATGATGTCAAACGTCTAAAAGTATTTTAATTTTTTTCTGATTGACGACCGGTGACGTGAGAAGGGTGGTGAGATGGCAGAGGAAGTTGGTAGAAAAAAAGATATGCCTAGATCATAGTACCCGTACTATATTTTATTTACGTATTTTAAAATAAAATTAAAACCGTACCTACACCTTATAAAAAGAAATTTAATAAGGAACTGCTCTCAAACTGTACTTAAGATGAGGCACCCGAAAATAATTTACATGCTCGCATTTTCATTGTTTCAACGACATTATAGTTTAATCTACTTTCGTGCGCAAACAAAAAAAAAACTATCATCTGCGGTTGGTACAGTAGTCGTGCCTAGTGATCGAACCGCAAAATTAAGTTTGAACAAACAGACAGACAATAAAAATAATCACGGGTACCGAATATTGATCGAGTAACCCTCTCTTTTTATTTTTTAATTATTTTCAATGTACAGAATTTAAAATTATAATTTTAATATGCGTATATAGATATTTAAAATAGATAAAATAATAATTATACTTTTTACAGAATAGTAAAATAATATTTACGAAGCGAAGCTCTTGCCACCTGTTAGTTTATTATTTAATTTATTCATTATAATGTTTATGGCTTATTTTGAAATTATAATGAACAGATTCTGGTTTGCAAAAGTCACCTGGGCGTAAATCATGTCTGTTATACGATCTCGCATAAATATTAGAAACATTTTCATAAATATAAAATAAACTACAGAGCTATATAACATGATTTTTCTCAATTCACATGATTTGCTTGCATGCTTTACTATCCTTTTTGAAAATTTCGAAGTATGATTACGTATAGCAACGGAATAAGTAGTAAAAACGGCACTTCATCGGAGTTAAAATCTATTGGGGAAATTTTTACTAATCGTGTTTCCCAATCCTCCTTGAATATAATAATATAATGAAAAATAACATACAAAAATTTCATTGACGAACCTTACGTTTGCGAAAGGTACACTGCCAAAATTTTTAATACCTTGTCTGAAGAAAGCTGTCTGAAGTAAGTTGTCTGAAACAAGTTGTCTGAAGCAAGTTGTCTGAAGACCTGCTACCATTATCACTCGGTTTGAGCGATGCGCTATGGAGTATGCAATATGCATTCCCTTACCAATGGGTTTGAGACGTGGTACCACCATCCCTGTAAATTACGGCCAAATTTGAGACGTGGTACCACCATCCCTGTTAATTTTAATTATTAGTAGCATGTAAGGTAATTACTAGCAAACAGCGTATTCTGATAAAATAGATATCTAATATCTGCAATGATAAATGTAATTTTTCAAGTCATATTTTTAGACCCAATAGCTATTTTTGGGCTTAGCTATTAGCGTCAAAAATAAAGGGTTTTCCTTATTATTAAAGGCCTAAGAGCACTCATATGTGTAATCCCTCCAGTTACTAAAACTTATAAGCATTTAGTATCAACTAACATATTCTAACATTAAAATTAGAGAAAATTCAAAATAATTAGAGAATGTCTGCGGGACTTTCGGCAGGAGTGTTTAGATAAAACTTGTTTGGCGTAATTGGCATTTGAATGGACTGTTATAAGTATCTAATAAGAGCAAATAGACTTATAGAGTGGATCCTTATTGGGAATTGTAGCCGCTAGCCGCCCTTATAGTCGTGGACAGGAACTCAGGAACGGTGAAGCTTGAGATATAAGTACAAGTCTACCTGCCTTGCCACTCTCTCTGACACTCATTAAGCTAATTAAAAACGTTTTATTTAGGTAAGCAGAAATCCGATCAAGTGCGTATAAGCCGTACAATACAGGCTTCTCTGACATAGTAGCAAAATGTCTACATAGCAGACGTTTAGACCGCAGCTCAACCGCTTCTTCGACACTTGAACGCCAAACGGGGAATGCTTGAAAACGCGATTGTTATCTGTCTGTTTACTCCAAACTACTCTAACGTAATCGATAATTTTCAGAACATCACTTGGGCGCCCTTCGACAAGGACACGGAAGGCACGTGTGGTTCGATATCGGCACTGCACCAGGAGACGCCTCGTCCTTGCTCACTGCTGAGCTGCGAATCCATCAAGCTTTCGTTCGCTCCGATGACCCCACTGCTTTATACACCGTCGTTGCTAATAGAGTGTTAAGCGTGGATAGCCTAGGGTGAGAGGGTATTATATGCTATTACATTTATTATATAACTAGCTTTTGCTCGCGGCTTCGCTCGTGTTAAATTCGGGGTAACACTGTTCCCCTTTCCTGATTAAGAACATGAAGAGAACACGGAATGGAATATTATTTCAATATGCTACTGTACACGATATTATATATAATTTGTCTTTTCATTTGGGGTTTCAATGTAGGCATTGGACACACATATTCTAGGGGCTGGGGGTAGATTTCCAAAAAAAAGTAGGACAGGTATTTTTCGTTGGTAACAAAGAGTCTGTGTACCGATTTTTAGCTTTCTACCTTGAAAACTGTGAAAAGTCTCACGTAAAATTTCACCCCCTCGTATAAGGGGTTTTCAATTCAATGTAATGATAGACGATTTTTTTGTTATTCACAAAAAACCTTATCTATATCTTTCCGAAAGACGGACAAACAAACAGACACACACTTTCCCATTTATAATATTACTGTGATATTAGTATAAGTATGGATTATTAAAAAAATTGTATTTCTCGTATTAGTTAAATAAATATTTTTAATCTATACACACCAAATACTTACCCAAGTGATTGCTCTCGACTCGGACGGTATTTTTTACACTGGGCAATGATTTTACACAGCCAGATGGAGATGATGGAGATATACAATACCTACATATGCAGAGAACAAACAGATTACTAAAATTATTTTAAATATATTTAAGTACCATACTTTTTATTTCTTTTTCGTGGAGCTCAATATTTCAACGTTTGTATACGAATGTCTTGTTCTGAAATATTCCGTTTCACAGTATTTTAATTATGAAAATAACAAACAGATTAGCCTAAGCTAAGCCGTATATGAAAACTTGTCGGGTCTACCTGACACTTGACAGCGTAGAGTGTGAATAGTATTCTGAAGCGCGTGAAGCTGATGACCTGTGATTCGAGATAATCAGATATCTCTCTAATTCTTGTAATTTGTACGACTTCAAAATAATGCCGAGCTAAGCTTTGACATAGTGCTCTACTGTCGACACGTCGAAAATAAGTAGTTGTCTCGAAACTGAATGTTATAATATGAGAGCATTTAAATCAAGTTACATTGAAACTGACTTACATAGTTTTTTAATTAGTTAAAGTTTTTAGAAGGACTTGATGAAATTGTTGACTGTTTTAAGTAAATTATTAATTTACGTGCGTCATTCGACGCCTTGCTACTCGCATATCACTATGCGTGATTTATCTGTAAAGGAGTAGCTAGTACAGGGAAGTCAGTAAATGAGTTTTGCATTCTTTAAGTGATTGTAAAGTTATCCCGAAGAGACATTAAATAAGTAACCGAAATTTTACATTAATTTCAGTGGACTACAAATGGAACGTGTGGCTGCAGTGAACACTAGCGTCAGTGCTGAAGGGTGGTTGGAACTAAACGTGACAGCGGCTTTAGGCACCTGGCTCGGAGCGCCGGCCGACAACCACGGCTTTTTCATAACCATACACCCATACACTCAACCAGGTATTATAAAAATTACCTTACCTATTTTTTCACAATCAACGCGATCTCTTGGCCTACTCGGGGATTCGGTTGCGGACTAGCTAGAATTTGAAATTATCTTCAAATTATTATAAAAACGTCCGTAAATCTTTAATATTATCTATATTTATTAGTTCCGACTTTAATATTTATTGACGTTTGGCGGGATTCGCTTTTCTCACACTATTGGGCAAACCTTTTTTATTTTATACTGATTCATTATTAGCAGCATGAAATATGACCAAAGCAACAATTTCCCTATAATTCCAGAACGTCACGCTAAACCAGAAGAAATTGGAATACAGGAAACACATGGGCCCAATATGGAAGGCAAACAACCCTTTATGGTGGCGTTTTTCAAGCACGGACCAAAACTCGGTGGTGCGGATGCTGGAGCGCGACGCAAGCGTGAGGCCAGACGTTGGAGGTCGCACGGCTATTCTGAAAACTATTTAAGGAACCCATTGACAGGTGCGGAACACATCCAGTACATATTTCATTTCTAATATATAAAATTATCCTGTCGCAGTGTTTGTAGTTAAACTCTTTTGTATTTTATTTTTAGATAATCTTTTATTATTTTATTTTTTTATGACACAATTTAATTCAAAAATACGTACAACTCTAAATTTTCAAACCTCTACGATCAACCCCCATTTTTTAAATGCAATTAACGGCGGCTTTCAATATCCTATCTATCTTAAAATTTTCTTATCGATCTTAAAATTTTGACAGATTTTGTAAGAAAATGTGTCATAATTTCAAGATCGATAAGGAAATTTTAAGATAGATAGGATATTGAAAGCCGCCGTTAGTGTTTTTCGCAGAACGAAGTCTGTCAGAAAATGGACTTATTTGTCGTTTCGAATACTTTACTAGTACTAGACGCCATAACGTAACAAAGTTTATTCGAAGTGCCTACCCTACCCTATTAGAGTATTCTAATAATATAAAAACTGTAATAAACCATCACAAATTGTGTATGTCAAAATTAGTTCTAAAAGCTGAAAGCAAGAGCTGGTTTTAAAGCGCGACCGACCATTGCGTCGGTTTGTACGCCGATGGAGATTGCTCTAAAATCGGCCTAAATGTCGGTGACACTTTCTTTATTCTAGTTTATACTATATAAACTAAATGATTTTTCTGCTTTCCCTGATTAAAGTTATTGGTAATATTTACACATTTTATCAAAAATAGAATGTCAAAACAAATAATCTATTATTATTACGGCGTTTCAGACTCATCACATTGGACTACAAGAAGCTGTGAAATTCAAACGCTGTACGTGAGTTTTAAAGATTTGGAATGGCAGGTAAGTCGATACAAATTTATGTTGTTACGTTATGATATGATTTGATGCAAAAATACCATCGACTTTTTAGCTAAACTTATTTGACATAGAATCCATACCTCCAAAATGTCGTTTTAGTAAATGCTAAGGATCCTATGGATATGGACATCGCACCAAAAACGACTATCACCTGTTTGTATGTGTATGCACCGGGTACTGTAATGATTTGGACATATAGATAGTCGAAATCTTGAATAGCCTGTAAAGATTAATCGTGACAGACAAGATAAAGCAAAAGACCAAGGTACGAAACCTGCAGCAATAATGTCCGACAAGATTGCACAGCAGTCAGCAAGAAGCCGAAAATTAAAGCTGATGGAGAAAAGCCATTGATAACAAACGTGGACACAAATCATCATCATTATCATCTTCATCGTTGGCCTTTATTCGTCCACTGCTGGACGTAGGCCACCCACAATATGCATCATAGGAATCACTACCTTCAACATTGAAAAATAGACTGAAAAGAGGAAGAAGTATTTATGAAATGTGGAATTTTATTTAACGATATTGTTCTATTTTTACGCGAAATTCACTCATAATAAAGAACTTTATGGATTTTTTCGCGGCTTATTAAGTTTTTTACAGGCCCGATGTTTCGAATAGTTTACACTCCTCTCGTGACCATGGTTGCTGTAAAGTTAAAATAAACCGCGACAAAATCCGGAAAAGTCGTTTTATTCAACGAGATTATTGATGACAACTTAATTTGATTTTAGGATTGGATTATCGCGCCTGATGGTTATGGAGCGTTTTACTGCAGTGGCGAGTGTAATTTCCCTCTGAACGCACATAAGAATGCTACCAACCACGCCATTGTTCAAACCTTAGTCCACCTTCTAAATCCCACACAAGTAAGTGCATTTCGAAAATATTATTTACAAATAATTGCATAAACTAATTTTAATTAAATAAGCTGTATTTAGCATGAGTGGTATCATCATGCCTTGAGACAAGGATTTTGATTTTATAAGACACTAGCTGTTACCCGCGGCTTCGCTCGCGTTAAATTCGGAGTAGCGCAGTTCCGTACATACGTATAGTAAACACAGACAGATTATTTTTTAGCTACCCAGCGAACTTTCATCTCCTATGTCATGCACATATAGGTAAAAGTCTCAAAAACGGTGGAACCATTATTAACTCATCAAGGGCCTAAATGCAGTTTCATGGCGTCATCTTCTATATATAATTACGAAATTCCATACAAACTTTCATCCCCTATTTAAGCTTTTTTTTTGCAACAAAAAGTAGCCTATGTCGTAGTGTGTAGTAAGTAATATCCTTTCCCAAGGTCTAATCTATTTCTGTTCCAAATTTCATCATTTTGATGTTTCAGTGGTTTCGGTTCAGTGGTTTAGGCGTGAAAGCGTAACTGACAGACAGACAGACAGAGTTACTTTCGCATTTATAATATTAGTAAGGATGGAGTGTTGTGTTTCTTAGATTTTATTTTCGAGTTTGATCTAAACACAGCAGATCTACGCACGTCTTTGTTGTAACAAGGAGCTTTTGTTACATCCATGATCCAATAATCTTATACAAAGTGTAGTAATCTTATACTGTTAAGTGGTATTAAAGGCCCCTATTATTAACATTATAAAGATACTAATAGGTACCTGATTGAAGTGGTTAGTTGAATTCTTTGATGGTGTTTCTGAAGGGTATATTTTATTTAGCATTAAGGCTAAAGCTTTATTCGCAAGTATTAAACAGATTAATATAAATAAATGTATTTAAGGTACCGAAGCCATCGTGTGCACCAATCAAGCTTTCGCCGATATCCGTCTTATATTATACGGATGATTCAAACGTAATACTTCGCAAATATAAAAATATGGTGGTCAAGAGTTGCGGCTGTCATTAGTTTAATGAATGTATAATTTATTGATGATAAGTAAATGACACTAAGATGCTACAATGAATTCATATATTTTGGTAAGGCATGTATTTACTTCTTTATTTAGTTACGAAATAAAATTACTAGTCTTATTATTAGAGCCTGTTTCACAATCTCCAGATAAGTTCCGAATAGGCTATCGGAGATTGTGAAACAGGACAGATAGAGTATGGAGTATCTGTCAAATATGTTGCCGATAGCTTATTCGGAACTTATCTGGAGATTGTGAAACAGGCCCAAAATTTATTAAAGGTAATTTTTCTATTAAGTCTTATTTTTAATATGGTCTTTTTAAGAGTTCTACTTTAATATGTCTTTTAGATTTATTTCAACCAAAAATTGTATCAGTCAACTTTCAGTTTTGAACCTATAATTGTTTTTCTTCATTCTGTAACTTACAGTCCGAGTAATTTAACTTGTTTATATATAACTAGGTAAAAGTGATGTTGGATTTTTTAAAATTTAATTTATATCTATTTAATATTAGTACTATTCTTACTAGAAATATATATATATATATTTTTTTTTTTTTTCAAAAACGGGGTAATGATTTCGTTTACTTTCTTGACACGTCCTCCATAGGTATTATTTTTAAATATATGTTTCATATTATCTTAATTAAGGAGACTAGAACTATGTAAGTACAAAAAGTTATTTTGGAAGGAGAGGAAAATTTTGCCTACGTGATATTTTACAAAATTATAAGAATATAATAATATATAGATTAAGGAATTTAAAAGCAGGTGTATGTTTGTAGCAGTATTCTTGCCTTGTCTCTTATAATATTTCAGAATAACATTTTGTACTAAAACAAAAACTTATCATTCTCATCTTATTCATTACACGGGTGAATTCATTAACCACTCATTAAAGGTCTGCTGCGTCCACATGTTCGCAGCGTACGCATCGTATGAATCGCATCAAACAGATTATTTTTTTACTGTATCGACGGCGATGGGATTTGCCGACGGAATTACCAGCAATTGGATTTGTGACATCGGCAATCCAACGACATTGATCGTGTTGGTCTCAACTCTCAAGCTAAATTCGACTGATCGGCATTTTCAGTGTTGCCTCTCGGAGCATATGTATGAGCATTCCCGATGTGCGATCTTTTTATTGAAAACAGGGGTGTGTGCGATTCACACACGGTAGAAGTGAAACACATGTTAAATACTCAAATACAAGCAAGTATTGAACAGTCTGCCATATACATACACACCGACATTTGCTCACTCGCTCTTTTGTATTTGTGTCTCTTACCTGTCGTTTTTTCCGTTGCATCCGGTTTGAAATCACAACGATTGTAAAGAAGTTTCACTTCAAAAAAGCCTGCGATGCGTACGACGTCGACATATTGTGGACTTGACATAAAAAGTCGGAACAATGTTTGCATGTACTCGTAACCTTTATTATTATTATACTTGACAATAGTCTAGAATGTAGATATTATTAAATGTGAATTATGTGCCAAAACGTTTTTCACGTAATGATGCAGTCAGTTATAATGTTTAATATAATAAGATAAATAAATAAATTTAAAAAGTTTCGATGTTTTATTAATTGTTTACCCTTATCATTGTTTACTGATGAGATAAGACAAAATAATACGAGTAATTATGAACAACATAACTTATCATTGAAAATAAATGTATAAATATATAATATCATATTATGTGCTGTGGTTAGTAGATACCTTTATAATGTTCTTAAACGGCTGAAGACAATTTTATACCAGATAAATGCTGAGGTATTGAATTTAATCGATCAGGAACGACCAAATGTTTTACTTCAAAAGCGGTGTTTACCACTTATTTATTTACTCGTCTACCGAATTGTGCGTTACGTTTATGATATAAAAAATCTTATCAGGAAAATGATAAGATTTGAAAATCGAAATCACTGATCGGTCTATAAAGTAAAAACTTGTTTGTCTTTAAGCTGCTGGAATAATTAAATGTATTTTTTCGATGAAACCTATGTATCGTAAAATACTTACAGAGGCCCTACGTATGAGCCATCATACGTAGAGCCTCTGTAAGTATTTTATGATGGTGATACCCATAATTATTAAACTTAAAGTATCTTAAAAAATAGATGTTCTACAATAAGTAAATATACATTATATTTTTTGGGTTAACCGTTTCAACAGCTACAGTTTGCGACTTGAGTCAAGTTTTTTATTTTTTTATTTTGCCTGCACAAAAAAGTCACACAGCATAAAAAAGTACATAAATATGTGTTTGATTATAAAATATTTGTTTAACAAGTTTGGCACAAAATATATTCAAGGAATATATTATACTATAAATGCATCTCTGTTCTGTGAATAATTTAAATGATAATAAAAGAACAATCAATAATAATAAATATACATAAAACAGAAAAATAACAAAATCTTTGACCAACATGAAAGTAATGTTTATTTATTACGTCTGAAGATACGACTAACACCTAATTGATGAAAAATACATCAAAGGTATTCTACAAGAACATGTCGAGAGAGAATCAATGATTTTACTTTAAATATTTCATAGAGGTACCGTGTGAAGAAATCCTATAATAGTAGTGATAATATTTTTTAATCAATAATATAATTCATCAATAAAAAAATCATTCATTAATAAAAAAATATTTTTATTTCAGTTTTATGCCGCTTGATTTCATTTACATATTATCGCACGATATTTATTCTTAGACTACCACTAATGTTATCAGCGATTCATACCTCAATATTCTAAGAAGTTTATCGGTCGATTCACGCTTATCAGTATCTGATAGACTTTTCAATCGTCATCATTGTTATAATATCAGTAGTTTTTATTTACAATTCGCTCGGTCTGGTTTGTGTACATCATATTGTCGAGCGCAACGCGAGGGGAATTTTACATGAAAATTAAATAAGTCTGAATTGTGTGCTGGTATACCGTGTACAGTAGTTCGTGAGTGTTCATAGATATTGGTGAGCTCTAGACACTCGCGTTGAAAGTCAAGGACGCAACAGCCTCCGGTTTTTGCCGGACGGTCAGAAACAACAGGGAACTACAGATTTGGCCATCATTCACTCGCAGTCGACAAGATACATCGCACGCACGTTCCTCCGTGAAATAAACAATGCCTTCCTCGTCGATAGACGCTAGCCACCTGTTGTAAGTGAGACTTCTACGTTTTCGTGAAATCAAAAAGTGAAAATTTTGTGTAAAAAATGTGGAAGCTCATTTTATTTATATTTGCATTTATGTCAATGACTATTTATACTTTGAGTGAATTTAGTGATAGTAATGATAGTTATATTTTTAATAAGTGCTGCCCAAAAAATGAGAGTTTGATTAAAGTTATCGATAATTATAACTCTAGTGAACAATATGAGTGTATGAATGATGAAAACTTGAATGAAAAATATAACATTACAAATGAACTTTTACATGTACAAGAAAACATAGTAGTAAATGAAGGATTTCCATTAGAGTGTAATGAATTTCGAATGACACCATTAAATAAAGCAGACGAATCAATATTTGCTGAGGATAATCGTTGCTATGATATACTTGTTGCTGAAATATTCAACGGGAGTATGAAACAAAACATTCCAAAAACCGTAGCACTAAGCTGTAATGATACGGAAGATACAAATACATCTTCTAGTTTACAACTTCATCATATACGCAAATGTTGCCCCAAAGATGAACAGTATGACATGGATTTTCATCAGTGCAGGAAAGCTTCTTCACGAGAAGATAATCTATTTAATTGGAATATAAATGGGAAGTTAAGTAATAATAGCTTATATGTAGTTGAAGGTGGACTGAATTGCAAATTTGGGGAATACGCTGTTGAATTGCATAATGAATTATATACTCTTACAATAAATGGGAGTAATTTAATAGCACAACAAAAAGAAGGCCCTAAAGGTGGCATGGCAATGCCTGGAGAATGGTGTGTGGACCAAGATTGGAGAAAGAATGAATTAATTGCTAGAGTATGTACAAAAGATTGTGACAAATTTGGTGCCTTTTGTGTTGGAAAATGTTGTCCACCCGGACAACACTTCAAATTAGCACACTGTACTTCTTTTATAAGTACTTGTGTACCTAACGAAGATAGCAGTGTATTTTTCAATATCTCCAAGTATTTAAACCCCTTAAGAATAAGTCATCCCAGTCCCAGTCATCAAAGCTTGTTTGGTAAGATACATTTATATAAATTTCTTTATTTATAATAATGGTAGTGAAGTTTGCTTAAAAAACTGCTAATCCGAGTCCGTATTGATGATGATCATTCTTCTTCGGACGTGCGGAGGAATTTATTTTATAATAATGTAGTGTATACAGACCGACCCGTTTCAGTCAATGCGAATCTCATTATAAATTTGATTTTGCAGTATCTCAATACTTATTATAAGGATACACAATTTCTCAATGCATTATTTAATTATATATGGCGTTTTTGCGGCGTTTTCGTTGGAAACCCCGAGACGACTCTTGTTTCATCAGTACATTACCTACTACTACTATATACTACAATATCGTGGTTTTGATTTTGCTGTATCTCCTAAGATACCTACCTATACATATAATTACGTAGCACATATTTTCATTTAAATGTAAAAAATTGGTACCTATATACACAAAATAAAAAGTAAAAACACGTTCATTTGTGCATTTATATGCTTTCAACTTGACGGATCGGTTGTACTGGCGTTCATTGAGGTACGTTCAACAATGGATGGATATAGGCCGACGATGATAGTGATAATAAAATGTGCTGGTCGCCTTAAATCCTGACTACCACTAGTCGAACTTTCCACGGCTTTTTTCATACCTTGGAAGTAGTAGAAGTGCAATTATAATGAACAAATTTACCTTGTGTCCTCCCGTAACCATGGTTGCTGTAAAATATCCAAAACGTCGGGCTTGTAAAAAACTCAATAAACTGCGATAAAATCCCTAAATTTGTTTCATTATAATGAGTGAAATTCGCGTAAACATAAGAAAACAAGAAGTGCAATTTTTGAGTACACTGCTTAAAATACATTGGCTTTTCCCTAAAGATTCATCAAAATCTTGAATATAAATTTTTAGTAAGCATAGACTTAACATTGAAATAATGTCTTTTTATTATGTAAGAGAAAGTATAATTTAACCATAGGATTGATGTAACAATATATATGTTAATGCTTATATGAATTTAGATTCAATTGGAGCGAAGAAACTATCAAACGGAAGTTATAAATACCTAAACCTATCAATGTTACCAGTACTCCACACATTTCATCGACATCTATTAAAACATGAATGAAATTAATTTTATTTACTGTATCACTGATTTACTTTTCAAGTATTAGTCGAAACTCGAAATCATCAATCATTACTAACGCAATATTATGTACTCGCGTTAAGAGGCTATCGATGATCAATTATTTACAAACAACTTTTGAAATGGCATTATTCATTATTGAAATGTAAATATGAATCTAAAATTAAATACCCTATGATTTTGCCATTGGTTCGAATTACACATGTATATTAAAATATATATTTTTATTTAGTACAATATATTGTTTTCTTATGTTTACGCGAATTTCACTCATTATAGGTAATGAAACTTTACGGATTTTATCGCGGTTTAATAAGTTCTCTACGAGCCTTTACTTTACAGTAAAGGTGGTCACGGGAGGAAATTTTTCACTTTACCTAGAGATATTTAAATCTATAATAATATAATAAAGCTTGTTTGTTTTTTGGTTTCTACGCGATAATCTCCTAAACTATATTGTAGGAGTTAGTCTCATGCTGTTTTTCAGTCGAATTGTGCGGGTGGTACCTCTTGCTCACATAATACCGCCGTAAAGTGACTATAATACCGCCGTAAAGCTACACTGTCGCTTTCGATGGCTTATTAGGATTAAAATTGTACATTTCTTATTACGTATGCTTTTTAATATTACATAATGATATATTATTTATTACTGTGTAATATTATACACGGTGTTTAATTATGGCGCTGGTAAAACACGCTCAATATCACAATAGAAATCTTATAAGAAAAGCTACAGGCTAGGGTATGACCTTATCATACCGATCTAAGCGAATAATATGAAAAAGTTTTTGTACAACCATGTGTTGGCATATTTCTTAGAACTTGACTTCTTGATGAACAAAAAACTGCCGACGCCAATCGTATTCACTATAACAATGATTGACATGTTGTCGGATACAGATACATAAAATAATAAGAATGAAAGTAATATGATAATAATTATAAATGTATAATTAATTATAATATTTTTAATCTAATCCAGCCCAAATAAAAATAAGTACTATTGTACTTATATGTTTTTAGAAGATAAATTAGACGATGAATCAGCTCGTATATCGTACGCATGTCCATAATACGTCTTACTTTGTCTTCGTGGATACGGAGAATTGGTAAGTAATTAATTTTATAGACGACCAATTTAGGGCGATTAACGAGCGAGTTACCAGCACACAATATAAAACTACAATTATTAGGAAAGCAACACACATATTAGATAGACGCAGCAATACAATCTGGCTTTCTGCTAAAAAGTCATAACAGTATGACACCGATGAATATAAACGTTATGTAAAATAATGTTTTTTTTAATGCAAATTGTATATGCAAAGTCCCAGATAAGCAACTCGATAGTGCGTGGCCAACGTCACCCATGATAAACAAGTGCATCTAGAACTAGTCCTGGTAGTAAATAATAATAATAGCTATGGACGCTTTTACACCACGTCAATCTGGTCTCGTGCTAAGTTTCCAAAGAACTTGTGTTACGGGTACTCGATAGTGCGTGGCCAACGTCACCCATGATAAACAAGTGCATCTAGAACTAGTCCTGGTAGTAAATAATAATAATAGCTATGGACGCTTTTACACCACGTCAATCTGGTCCCGTGCTAAGTTTCCAAAGAACTTGTGTTACGGGTACCAGAAAACGGAAATAATACTTTTTTTATATTAATACATATATTTAAGATTTTTATTATATAATACACAAATTTAATACACATCCATGACCCAGGAACACAGAAAACTTTTTGTTCCCTGGCGAGATTCGAACCCGCTGCCTCCGGCTTGAGCACCAACGCGCTAACCTCTGGGCCACAGAGGTCGTCATAAAAAATATGTTGGTTATCCTGGATTATACAATTTTCTATAAATATTCTAAACAATACGATTTTTTAATCTTTACATGTCGGGTACAAGTTTTGATACGATATTCTTAGTCCAGCTTTCAAAAGCTTCTAAAGAAATGTTGAGTTTTAGTTAAGTCCAAGTTAAAACACCCGACTATTGAAGATGACAGTATTTTGGATCTTTATTATTTTTAAAAATGTATTCGTACAAATGACAAATCTTATCCGGGATGGTTTAAGAATTCTGCAACTAAGAGCGCAGTAATGCTTTCACAGCATTATTCTTGCTAACTGCAGATTTTTATATGGTAAATTTCATCTACTACTGGACATAGCATCTTCCAAACAATGCCAAGTTTGCCACTCTTCAGCCCAAAGCCATTATATAATCGAGTTGGAGGTCGAACTACCCTCTGTGATCCCAACCAACACACCACACAAAAAAACGTGGCAGAAGTGTCATGACATCATCAGCCTCTACCTGTCCACTGCTGAAGAAAGGCCTTCCTCATTGATGCCAAGACGGCCGATCTCTTGACACTCGCGTCCAACACTGAATGACTACTGTAGAAAAACGCCTTTAACTTGGTTAATGACCGACCAATTCACTCAACTCACTCTTCACACTCAACACTTGAATCACATTGGCCCATCAGCCAAGTGTATTGTATAAAGGGTTTACTTCTTAACATTATTGTCTAATTAAAAAAAAAAAAAAAATTTTTTTTCGGGTTTTCATCGCGGCTTGATGAGATTTTCCTCTCGTAACCGAAACGCCATAAAATCTAATATTATTTGTCAAGTTTGATTGTTCTGAAAAATATTACTACCAAATTACTTTTAGATGTTATGGGAGTACGTGTGGGTGTCAACTGTCCTAGCGGGAGGTACGCACTCAACGAGACCATTCCCCAGGACCAACATCGCCTGAACCACCGTGGCTACCTGGAGAATGCGGGCTCCGCGACGAAAACCTACTGCATAGAAATGTTCGATCGCCGGGCTTGTCCCTACGATGATGTCATAGCGACCGCCGTCCGCTGTTTTAGGCCGGCCATTGAAGTTAAAAACTTTAAGTTCTCTTTTATAGTAAGTACATTAATTCATTACAAAATACTACTTTAGTATATTATATCGCCTGTTGACTAGTTTTTTTTTAAAACACATATATAATAAAACAGATAAATCTTATACCTTTAAATGAGCAATCTTTGTAGATATTTTTATGTATAATCTGAATCTCGGAAACGGCTCCAACGATTTTCATGAAATTTTGTATACACGGGTTAAAAATTATATATTTTTAGAAAATTTTGTTTTATCAGTGTTTTGAGACAATGATAAACCGCTACAATTAGAATACGGACGTAAATTTCGCTGTCAATTTATGTCATGATATTTTTCCAGTCCGATTATTTCTCCAGTCTGATTATTTTTCTGTCTTTTTTTCTTTTGGAAGAAAAACTTTATCATATTATCACTAAGGGTATTCAAAACAAAATAAAAAAAAACCGAGCAGAACCAGGTACTACAATATTACTTTTATATACAACGTATCGGCCATATTGGAAAAGGCCTATGTTCAGCGGTATAGTGCTGAAGATGATGACTGTTGAAAACAGAGCTCCAATGGCTCTAATATAACATTTTTTATTATTCTTCTCAGACAATAACTATATCGAGCGTTTGCCTGGCACTCACTCTTATAGTTTACTGCGCTTTGCCAGAACTGAGAAACCTCCATGGTCGTAACCTCATTTGTCACGTGAGCATGATGCTGCTCGCCTGTTCCTGCCTCGCCCGAGTGCAGTACAGCGCTGTGAAAGACAACACCGTATGCACGTTACTAGGTAAGGTATAAGTTATTAATAATCTTAATATATATATAAATCTCGTGTCACAATGTTTGTCCTCAATGGACTCCTAAACCACTTAACCGATTTTAATGTTTTTTCTTTTAAAATGTGTGCTTTTCTCCAACTTAAAAGATAGGATAGTTTATTTCTCAAATTTGAGATTGCAATTTTATTTATTGCAAATTAATTGTTTTGACAGAACGAAGTCTGTCGAGTCCGCTAGTTTGTATATAAATATTTATAGACTTATGTGAAGTAAGTTAAGAGTGTCTCTGCTCTAAGTGAGAAAAATCACATTAAATGTCTTTGAAAGAGCTTTCGTGTTGCTAAGTAATTACCGCCTCACATAAAACCCACGTAAATAGTAACTAACAACAATTACATGCGACCAATGTGTATTTAGTAAAAATTCTGTGGTTTTATTATTCGTGACACGCTACGCAAGTCAGCGTAGCTTTTGGACAGGAACACGTGGAGCTAAGAAGATCACTCCGGAAATCCACGCCTAATGTGCATAATAGGAAACATAATAATATACTTAGGAAAGCGTTTACCTTTTTACTAGAGAGACAGAGAGAGAGAGAGAGAGACCTGGAGATTTATTATATTCCCAGGGATAATTTGTTTTTTAAAGTAAAATAGTATATACCATTTAATAAATTATTATAATCATTATATCTTGCCTTACTCTAAATTTAATTGAGTTTATCAATAATTATATTAAAACAAAGTAACATATTTTGGGTATTGAGTTTGGGTATTGTTGTCAAAAGCCGTTTGAAAATAAATTTTGGCACATAAGCCACTCTGG
Source organism: Lycaena phlaeas (assembly GCA_905333005.2). Classification (NCBI taxonomy): domain Eukaryota; kingdom Metazoa; phylum Arthropoda; class Insecta; order Lepidoptera; family Lycaenidae; genus Lycaena; species Lycaena phlaeas. Next base: position 18,900,585 of record HG995163.1, read on the forward strand.
TTCTGGTTCGTTTGTATATTTGACATGCTTGTGCAAATATCGTTAGATGAATAATTATTGAATTAACAATGACGCAACACATCATACATGTATTGTATCCATTACGCTTATAATAGGACTAGCTGTTGCCCGCCGTTTCACCCCCGTTAATGTACAGCAATATCCGGACTGATGATGATTAGTGATATTACACCCCCCACCGACATAGCCCGTGCCCAGGGCCATGGCCAGGGCAGGCATCGTGGGCAATGTCCTACCTTGCAAATACAAAAACTAAGATAAATTATAATGAAACGAATACGACTTTATCTTCCGCCCTACCTGTAACAAATGCTGCCCTACCCCCAAATTGGATTCTAGCTACAGGCCTGCCCGTGCCGATTTTTGTCCATTTCACACACAGATCATTTTTATTATAATCGTGAACTGAAAATGTACTTATCTATTTCTGTAGGTACTTGAAGTACAGAAATGAGAAGATTCTAAATGTAATTTTCACCCCCTTAAAGGTTGATTTCTATGCTTTCTCAGTGCTCACTTGCTTCACGAATGGAACTCGTGTACAAAATTCAAGCTTCTAGTTACAGTAGTTTCGACTCTGCGTCGATATAAGTCAGTGTGCTTATATGTATGTATATCTTAATATATATAAATCTCGTGTCACAATGTTTGTCCTCAATGGACTCCTAAACCACTTAACAGATTTTAATGTTTTTTCTTTTAAAATGTGTGCTTTGTCCAACTTAAAAGATAGGATAGCTTATTTCTCAAATTTGAGATTGCAATTTTATTTATTGCAAATTAATTGTTTTGACAGAACGAAGTCTGTCGAGTCCGCTAGTAATATTATATAGATTTCATCCTACTAATATTAAAAGTGGATATTGAATATTGGATGGATTTTAATGAAATTTTAGAGCTTTTAAGAGGTATTTTAAGCTTTATGCTTATACATCAATAAAAACATATTATAATGATATAATTCCTCTCTGTATCTACACGGGAAAGGGAAGTACGTAGGTGAAACCGCGGGGCGTTGCTAGTTGAAAATAGATATGTGTCATCTAGATAACATTTAATGAATATTAAAAACATTATTATGCAAATTGTGTGCATATTTAAATTTAAATATCCATAAAGAACTACGTATGGCAACAGACTAAGTACAAAAATAAGATAATAAATAAAACAAAACTTATAGTAAGGTTAAATCTGTTTCTAGCACTTGCCGGGGTTATCTTAGATGTAGCTCGATTTTTTACTGGTATATGTTAGTTAATTGTTCTTAATTGCATACATTTAACATTACATTTGTTTAATCTAACTATTGATAAGTATGTTTTGTTGACTGATCTTGATAGGTAAAGTAAAGTAAAGCAATAATGTAATTAAGTGTCTGCGATATTGTAATTATAATAATAAATCTTTCAGTGGTCGTTGATACCCTGGTCTGTAGGTCCTACATACTTCGTCTACCTATGTCATACTTATAATTTTGGGACTGAAGATAAATCTACACTAATATTATAAAGAGGAAAACTTTGTTTGTTTGGTTGTAATGAATAGGCTCAAAAAGTATTTTTTTCCGGACCGATTTCAAAAATTCTTTCACCATTCGAAAGCTACATTATCCATGAGTAACATAAGCTAAATTTGATTCTGAAAAAATGAATAGGGTTCCGTAAGACATTTGGGTTTTTCGGACACAAGGTGTAAAAAATCAAGGTGTAAAATATCTTATAAATGTCTACAAAAAAGTCCGCGACACACTATACCTATCTATGTCGAGTGAGGCACAACATGCATTTTTTATTTAGAAATTTTGAATTTATTTGGACTTCATTTAAACGCGTTTATTTTACTCATGCATCTAATCCTAATAAGATATAAAGCTAAATAGTTTGTTTATTTGAAAGCGCTAATCTCAGGAACTATCGGTCGAATTTGAATAAAACATTTCAGTGTTAGATAGCCCATTTACCGATAAAGATATATCATCCAGCTATGATGCTGTAAATTTTAGGTAACCCAGGCGAAGCTGCGGGCAACAGCTAGTTTTAATAATAAATTACGAATGGTATTATATTATTATTAATAATAATAATATATTATTATTAATAAAAATTGAATATACTTAGTAGTTTTGAAAACTTTTTAAAACTACTAAGTATTCATTTATTTAAACATATTCAGTTTATTTAAACATTTCACGAAGAAAATAATCTTACAATATACAAATGAGTCTACGCCAATGTGATTTATTTTGCTATTTTTTTTTATTAATGCTGTGAGCCTTAAATACATTTTAAGTCGGCAGGTCAAGTTACAAAAAGTTAAAGAATGTTGATAATTTTAGCAGAAATTCGCATGTCCTGCGATGGTGACGATAACAAATAGTCTAAACTTATCATTGGAACCGGCGCTACATCCAAATTAGGCAATATTTTTATGCGCCATAGTTTAAAAAATTTGCTTCATTATAGTTTCTTAACACTGCATTAGGAACACATAAACTAACATCAATCATTTCTATATTAATGAATGATTTCACGATTCACTCATAGCATAAAGATGATATCAATCACATATGTTTCATAAATATTTCACACGCTTATTGGTATGGTGCGAAAGAAATAATTTGAGAACAAAAATATGTTGTTTAAATGTTTACCGATGGTTGTTAAATGAGTTGGCCGATCTTTGTTTATTGTTGGTGCAGGGTACGGCATCTACTTTGGCTTCGTGGCGGCATTTGCTTGGCTTAACGTCATGTGCTTCGACATCTGGTGGACATTTGGGTGAGACTTATTCAATGCTTTATATTAGCCTGTATTTGCGAAGATATTGTAAAATAATACTTAAGAATACCACCTCTAGATAATAACAGGTTGAATGAAATGTTTGGATGATCATTTGATATAATAAAAGATTTATTATAAGATTTTAATTTAAATATACGTACATAGTATTGTTTTAATTAAATCAACGTTACATTTGTTTCAATAATCGTCAACGCATTTGATCTTCTGCTACTTTCTAAAGCCATGAAACGGAATTAAGGAGTTTGAAGGGTCATAATTTTAAAATTCATCTTAATTATAATGATTTTTTTCCCATCTTATTGTCACTTATCACTAGAGTATTAATTGTACCTGATGTCTCACTTCTAAGTTTAAATCTCTTATACTAAACACAATACCAAGTTTCGCCTCGTGTCCGGGTCATAGAATCATCACGTGGAGAAACAGGAAATGACTTAGATGATTCGTTCAAGTAATTTATCAGTATTCAGAGTGGCGAGAAACAGAAGATTTGCATTTTATTCCGAAAATCCTCTCAACTGAACGCAATAAAATATTATTGTAACAAGGACGGTCCACTCGCTGTCTTGGCGATAAAGCGGCTATTTGCATATTTGTACTTTAAATATAACGTTATACCACTTATAATAGCTATTAAAATACCTAATACAAGTAAAGTTGTGTAATAGTAATAAATTTCTTGGAAACTTGGATATAGAACGAATATGGCGTCCCACATATTGCTGATATAAACAAAATAACCGAACTAATAAGCTCGTCGAAGATGAAATTATTGCTTACAAAACTACAGCACGCCCTGTAAGTGTTTGTTTCATGTTCAGTTTTAAGAAATACATTTTTTTATCTCTAAAAAAATGTTTACTCTAACTCTTGTCGGACTAGTTTCTTCGTATAACCAGCTCATTTCTGATGAAGATTGTGATATATGCGGTTGTAGAGTGTGGGTTGCGGCAAGGTTGCAAATATTGTGTGCGGGAAATCTAGATGAATCGAATACTATTTACGAATTACACTGTAAAGTTTTAAACATGGTTTCTGACTGCGTTAATCCTGGTTCTAACTAGGTTTATTTATCATAAGATGATGACGATGATAAATTTATATCAAACTTGGCCTTTTAAGGCTTATCGTCAGTATTTTCCCTGACCGTCATGTTATTTTATAATAAAAACTACATATGAAAAACTCGGTGTATTTCTATAAAATCTATGATGGTCTACCCTAATATTAATTATTTAGTTTGTACGTACGCCTATAGGATACAATTACAAAAACATTTTTTTGAAAATGCCTCTGCATGTACCCATGTCAATTGGATGACCGGTAAATAAAATCATTGCGAGGAAAATAATACGCCGGTTAGTATATTATAATTTCTAGACTAATCAAAATTCGATAAGAATTCGTGAAAAGTACTTCACTTTAGTAATTGTGTCAGCAATCTGATACAATAAAATATATAGATTGCAAAGGACAAGGGCGTGGAGGTTTTACCGCACATTTAGTAGGTCTGTCCAAATTACCAACGCCCAAATTGTGATTAAATGAGCTGTTCTCTATTACCCAATATTTTAACACTAAACTATATATACACATCATCACACCTGTGTAATGAATACGGCAATGAGAACGGTGCGAAAAAAACATTTACATTTCGCAACTAGGATTTATTATTTATCTAACATTATTTATATTTACTTTAGCAAACAAACAGTATCGATTTTATGATTACAAACAAAGCTTAGATTGCGTTCCTTGTTTTTTTATTTCTTTATTAAGGAACCCAACAGACATTCAGTTCCCCTGATGGCAAGTGACGACATACATAGAGTATAGACACCCGCTACACTAGAGTATGCTCTTTTCTTGATGGTTAATATGTGTGCTGAATTATTTTTAACTAAATAATTTAATTTAATTATTAATGTTTTTTTATTTACCTTATATAAATAAAATTATAAATAAAATCGGTGAAAATAATGGTAGGTACATATTTTGAAATCATCTTAATGTGGAAATTACTTTAAATAATAGATTAAACAATTAAATGACTCGTTAATTTTTTAAAGGAATAATTATTTTTTCAGTCTCTCAAATCATTGTATGACTAAAAAATAAATTATATAGCTAATAGTATCAACCCATGGTGGTACGTAATAATGAAAAGTAACGTTTATGAAATAAAACAGGTCTCATACACGGAGGTTTAGGTGGGGCCAATTAATAGACATCGTCTCGAGGGAGTATTCGTAATATGGCGTGCTAATTTGTGTTAGTCAAACCCAAACACTCCGCTAATAATAAATTATTTGTGATGTGTACGGAATAATGGCTCATAAAATTAATAAACGAGAAAACGTTTGGTAAATGTTAGCGTGAGTGCGGATTTGTTTATAATTTGGGTAACTGCGAGTTCAGTATAGACGGATGAAGATTTTCTGAAAAAAAACCGCGTACTCGGAATGAAACCTATGACGTAACCAACGCGGACGTCACTCATAGTTTTTTTTCTAATTTGTAGATAATATTGGATTAAGATTAAACGCGTACGCACGGTTATAATATTTCGAGTACTGCTAGGTACGTTGTTATCACAAGCTAAAATTTATCAATAATTTATCGTTGACGTTGTAATCAGTCGTAAGTGAAAGTCATGTACCCGTAAAATAATAAAGATGAGTCTGTTTTTTACTGTCTGGCTATTTTTTTAATATTCGTCATATAGGCTTGATTAACCATTTATTTTAAAATTTACTTTAAAAATAAATGGTTAAATATGGATTAAATACTATACATCTCGATAAAGATCATTTTCAATTCCTTTGTTTATTTCTTGGATATGAAAAATTGCTATTTTACGCAATAAAAAATAATTTATTTTAATTATTGCGTACTCAAATCATTAACATTATTCGTCAAGTTTGAAAATCACAATCTTAAATAAGTAGATGACATTTGTTAACCTAGAATAAGGGCCTGTTTCACAATCTCCAGATAAGTGCCGAATAGGCTATCGGCAACATATTTGATAGATACTCCATACTCTATCTGTTCTCCGCGCGCAGCAAAATAATACATGAAACTCGGAAAGAAATCCCCGAAAAATATGTGAAGTTTCGTAATTCTCGTACCCTTAGGGCCTGTTTCACAATCTCCAGATAAGTGCCGAATAGGCTATCGGCAACATATTTGATAGATACTCCATACTCTATCTGTCAAATATGTTGCCGATAGCCTATTCGGCACTTATCTGGAGATTGTGAAACAGGCCCTAAGGGTACGAGAATTACGAAACTTCACATATTTTTCGGGGATTTCTTTCCGAGTTTCATGTATTATTTTGCTGCGCGCGGAGAATATGTGATGATCCGATAACTTATGTTAAGGAGGCACCTGAAAAAAAATTCCTAGCGTGCTACATTGACATAGTTTCGACGAGATAGCTTATTTACTTCCATGCGCAAAAAAGAGACAAAAGACTAATTAACTCAAACGCTTATGCGACATAATCGGCGAAAGTATATAATAAATTATATAAGAAATACCACCAAGATAAATTATATATTTTTTCCAATTCGCTATATAGGTAGAATTACTAGCGTTTCTGAAGGCTTTTAAGTATAAATTTATAGTTCCGGAATAAGTAGCAATTTTTTGGTATTAAAATATATCAGGGATTTTCTTCTAATAATGTGTTACTATCTAAGGTCGTTAGAATATTTGATGATAGATAACATACTAAAATTTCATTCAACTTACTTTACTTACAATGGCGAAGTCTGCCAAAAACTCGATTGCACGAGGCATAACTACAGGTCTGTCTCACTGTTCTGGTTTCTGTCACTCAATGTCCCTGATTAGATATCCATTGCCGTAAATTACAGAAAGTATTATGAAAAACACAATCATCGCATAACCAAACTCATATTTTATTTGCTATCGGTGTGTTGTACAATTTTAATAAAACATGTTCTAGGAGTGTCCGCACTGTCCAGCCTCTACGGAAATCGAGATCGGAAAAGAAAAGGTTTTTGTGGTACTCTCTATACGCTTGGGGTATAACAGTTTTTTTAACCACTTCAATGTTTCTTCTGGATCGCTATCCTATTTCCCATGTTTTGGATGCTAATATGGGGAATGGAGTTTGTTGGTTCGGAACAAGTAAGTCCATTTTATTATTATTCTTGAAACCGTGCATAAACTCTTTGTATACTTTGAAAGTTCTGTTCAGTACTATTCAAAATCTCACAATTTATGTTTCGATTACCTGGGTAATTCTAAAGACCTAATGAAATTAGGTCAAGTAAATAAACATTGCAGTATTTACGAATTAATTGTCCATATGAATGCATTGTTGCATACATATTTTTTTTTATAAAATAAGATGTCTCACACTACCATAAAAAAACTTTATCATATTCTTTTCAGTTCAGAACACAGACTTAGACTGGCCACATTACATTTTCTTCGTGATTCCAATGGGTTTAGTGACGTGCACTAACTTCATACTGTGGCTGCTCACGGCCCGACATTGTGCCCAAGTCAAGTCTGAGGTCCACAGGTTGCAGGCTGGCTCCGTTGGTGATCGTGCTAAGCGCAGATTCCGTATTGACAGAGCAAAGTAAGTAATTTACATATTATATTTTATAAACCTCGGCCCCGGCGTAATAAGGCGAGTAATATATGAGTTTGTGTCTGTATGTTTGAGGTACGGAAATGCTAAACGCGTATATCGATTTGGATGCAGTTATATATTCGTAAGCAGGTTTTCTAGAGGTGATTCTTACACATACATGTAGGCACCATCATTCTTGAGCCATCTGCTCATCTACTTTTCCGATGTAGCTTAAAGGCCTTAAGGCCAAAAGCATAGGTGCTTTCGAAAAAAAAGATATCATATCATCAAGTTTTTGCTTTGACAGTATTTGAGATGTACAAACTTGTAGCTTTATTTTTATCGTAATAATATGTACTTATTAGTTTGTTGCAATAATATGTTAAAGTGCATTTAAATAGCATACATTATATTCTTATCTTATAAATAATGACCACCGAGAGTTAATTGACAGCATGTTTATAATGTATTTACAAAGGCGTGGTGAAAATATTGTATTTTAATTAATTTACAATCATGATAAACATAACCAATTGTTAAAGTTCATATTTGTGACATGGAGGGTAGCGATAGTACTACTTTAAATTACATATTTAGATCTATTAAATAGTTATTTTCCATATTATAATGTTTTGAAAATGCAAACATACTACCAGGTGTATTTGTATGTAACGTCAATCGTAAAAAAATGCAAAGCTTCTCATTGTATAAACAGCAGCTCCCTTGCAGCCTTAAAATAACAAACACTGAGAATGAGCACATTATTTTTGGCCATTGTATTATTTGTTCTCATAAACGTTTGGAAAGTGCCCTTAAGAGATTTCATCCATATAATATCTATACATATCTTTACACATAACATAGTGGGAACCTAATACCATTAACCAGAATAATATCATATTTACGATAACAAACACTAAGGGCCTGTTTCACAATCTCCAGTTAAGTGCCCAATAGGCTATCGGCAACATATTTGACAGATAGAGTATGGAGTATCTGTCAAATATGTTGCCGATAGCCTATTGGGAACTTATCTGGAGATTGTGAAACAGGCCCTAATGCGAATAAAACTCTTACAAGTGGGTGTTGTTATTGCTTCTACTTTAAATATAAATGCATATTAATGTTAATTGAAAAGGCAAACGGACAGTCATATCATTGTAAGTGGTTAGCGTCGCTCATGAAAACAAACGAGTTTACCTGGAACTAGCCAAAGCAAGACATTCATTTTTCTGAGGTTCTGAGGAGATCAGTCTCTATGTCGGTTGTTTTATAACAATTTTTCTGGCATACAGCAAAGCTGTTTGACAGTAGCGGTAGAAATGGTAAAATAGAATTGTATTTAAAGATTTTTTAAGTAAGTTAATGAAGAGATACGAGAAATGAAGCTTAATAGCTGACTATAAAAAATAAGCTTACCATAGGGTTGAGAATACAATAATACATACAATATTATCTTAATCCTGCCGTGAGCTTATATTACTGGAGATAGGTGGTTCATATTACGCACACCCATGAGTCAGTAATCAACAATATTCATGTTACACATTGTCGCTTGATGGATTTGAACCTGAGACCGGTCCTACCGTCATCAGTCATCAGCCTTCAGGCACCGACTGTTATATTTAATTGTAATTAAAATAATTGCAGGTACATTTTGACGGGAAAGCTTTGGGTGGTGATGGGTGCGGGGTGGATATCTGAGTTACTGTCCACCCTGGTTGAGAAACCGCAGTGGCTGTGGAATACCGTCGACTTGTTCAACGAGATGCAGGGGGTTCTTATCTTCGTCATCCTAGTTATCAAACCGAAATTGTATTACCTCATCAGAAAGCGTCTTGGTAAGTTAATAGTTTAAAAAAAATCATTATCTATTATCAAATAATATAATCGATTAGATTTCAGAGTACAAAATAATAGTATAGTAGTAGTTATACTCGTATTCGTACATTAGTATGTCTAAATCATAAAACAGTGTTTTATATAAATATATATGTACGTGTATATATTATGTACTAAGCAGCCTACTTATATTCTAAACGCGAAAGTTTGTATGGGTATTTTTTACATTTTCACAAAATTTTTTAAAATGTAAAATTGATTTGAATTTGGAGGTGCTTCTGTTGGTACATCATGTGTTACGTAACCATTGGTTTATTAGAATATTTCATCTGGTGATGACATGAATTATCTTTTGCAGGTTTATCTCGGACTCCGATTGATCCAAGTATATATTAATATTTACTGTTTCTACATCACTATGTCTATATATTTCGCATTAACTCATTAGAAGTAGATACAACAGTTGAAATGCTTTGTAGTTACTCGCTTATCGGATTTGTTTGCCGAGTCGACATATCGATGATACACGGTTACTATAGATGACTTCAGTTTAATCTATATGATCAATAGATCACGATAATACCTATCGCCTAACAGCCTTTTATGTTGTGGTACTAATGGCAATTTAATGTTTCGTTTATTTTTAATTTGCTACTAATATTTTTATTTCACTTAACGTATAATACACATACATGTACTTACTAGTGATTATTATGTGGCCTTAATATTGATATATCAAACCTTTTTTTATTTTATTTTTGAATAAAATGTTTTTTGCTAACATCACCCAACTTAAATTATTTTCCGATAATCAAAATCTATTGGATTTAAATTAAATGAACTTACCTATGTTGTAAATATAATTTTTTACCTAAATATTGACTTCAAATTTGAAAAAAAAAGGTTTGCTATGACGGATTTGAATTTTTTTTGGCAAAATTTATTTATTTGGCACCGTCACTTTATCATTGAACACTGCATTATGTTATTAACTTGTACTAATATATCAATCAGGGTTGGAGAAACCGAACGCGCAGAAGAATGCCACGGGATCGTCAGGTCGCACATCTTCCACCTTTCTCTCCAGGACCATCAGCTCTGATGAACGGACTACTCTGAGGACGTCTCTGCCTAATAGTATTAAGCATTCATAATTGCACTAGAAGCAATACTTTTAATCGTTATAATATATAACAATGCTTTAAGAATTATGGACATAAATAAGCTTTCATTATTATATAACAGAATTATGGACTTAAACTATGCTTTCTATATAGTTTTTAAGGAATAAAATATGCAGTAGTCTTTCTTCATGCAACGTTTTACACTATGAAATTATTTTTTGATTAAGACGGGGCACCCTAAAATAATTCCATTCTCCTCCGTCCATTCCAAATAGTGTCGATATATAGCTCATTTTTTGCCGTGCGTAAAAAAAGAGGCGAAAGACAGTGGCGCCGCTAATGAGGCGAAAGTATAAAAAAAAATAGAGTACGGAAGTAAATAAAATCATTTTTCTCAATTCGCTAGGTAACGAGCATTACTATGGAATTTTAAAATTAAAATATAAATACATTAGTTCCGAAAGAAATAACGAAAAATCTTTAAAATTAAAATTTGTCGGAGAAATTCGAATCGTGTTTTCCTATCCTAGTTTGTTAAAATATAATATGGTAAAAAATAACGTACTAAAATTTAGTTATTTCATGCAGTATCGAAAAATACACTGCCTAAAATTCTAACACCTCGTCCACTCAAATCCCAAGCTCGTGGTCATAATTTTGGATATGGCGTAGGCGCAAATGTAAGCTTGATTTCGATGTTTGTTTATTCTGTGACTGTGAAAAATATTATGTTAGTTTTGTCCTGTTGAATACCTTAACCCGGTAACAGTGTAAAAAGGGCTTTAGTCTTTAGAAGAAGCCAAATGAGTATTTCGTATCAAAGTTAAAATGATTAGGCAAACTATGTACCTGAAATTATCTAAAAATATAATAAAATTAAAATGGGTGAATGAAAAGAGCTAAGAATCAAGACAAAGTACTATCGATGGAAGAAACCTTTTGTAGTAGTTGAAATTTATATAGTCCAACTAAATCAACATCACATACGAAATGAAATATTTAATGAAACATTCCCCTTCTCCAAACGTAATTTTTAAGTTTCTCTTATAAGGAACATTTACCGATTATTGTCATTTTCAGTTTTAAGTGTATCTGTGGAAATCCTACTATATACTATCGGTAAATATTTACTAATATAGAAGTTTTCGGAACTTTCATAACGATACATTAATTATTAAAATTGTATATTGTTAAAAATAATACAGTCTTGTTCCAAATTAATAGATATTTTATGTATCCACATGAAGTATGTAGTCTTTGTATAGAATCTAGTCGTAGCTTAAGTTATTATTTCCGTGTTTACTTTAATATTTTATTTTAATTTGTATGTTTAAGTATTGTAAGTTTTGATGTATTTAATTTAAAATATGGAATAAAGTCTTTGATACGCTTTCATTATTCAATTTGTTGCATTTATTTCATTTTATATTTCGACAGACTTTGTTCTGCCAAAAGTACTACTATTGCTATTAAAAAATAGGGATTGACCGTAGAAGGATGAAAATATAGGGTTATATGTATTTTTGTATGCTGTATCATAAAATAATAAAAACAAGAAAAAATTGTCTAAAAAAAAAACCAGGTGTGGATCACCATAAACATTTAGGGGGATGAAAAACAGATGTTGTCCGATTCTCAGACCTACCTGATAAGCACACAAAATTTTATCAAAATCGGTGCAGCCGTTTCGGAGGAGTTCAATAACGTACACGTGACACGAGAATTTTATATATAAGATTATGCGAGACGAGTTTGAAGTCGAAGAAGTGATCGATAGACAGGTAATTTTTTAATTATTTGTGCATTTTGAATCACATAATTCACTTTTTTAAGTTTGAACATTTTCTGTTACTTTATATACTTTTTTGTATAACAATATTATCTTTTTGCATAAAAAATGAATACTATTTGTAAGAGTCAATATGACTGTTCTTTATTGACTGTTTTCTTAACCTGTATGAGACCTTGAATTATCAATGCATATATGGGTAAAACAACATTGAGACTAAACTAAATATTATAATCAGTATTTGTTTTAGACTTTAAAGATCAATAACACATAATATGAACTTAAAAGCAGTGAAATAATAAAAAAAACAGGTTGAAATGATAAAATGAATATACTTTCGGTTCGGCCTGTTGAGCGAGAGTGTCCAGGTTCGATCCGGACCTCAGTGTACCTTGAAATAGGTTTTTCTAGATGCCTAAGTGCACTCTAGATCTCAATATTCATCTACCACTCGATGGTTTCTGTAACGGAAAATAACAGAAACGTCGGATCTGTAAAATGTCATAAGCTGTGTCCGTAAAAATAGATTCATTATACTTAGGGGCTGTTTCACAATCTCCAGATAAGTTCCGAATTCAGATAGAGTATGGAGTATCTGTCAAATATGTTGCCGATAGCCTGTCCGGCACTTATCTGGAGATTGTGAAACAGGCCCATAGTGTAATTTGAATTTAATTTGAAAAATAATCTTATTAGTCGTAATAATTTGTTAATGAGCACTCTCATTCAAAAGTTTGTAAATGGTAAAATAAAATACTAGAATGTGTGTGTGCAATACAGCAATTTTATTTTTAACAACACATTTTCAATGGCAAAATATAGCATTTATTATTAAAATAAATCTTAATTTTCATAATATATAAATAACATCTTATTCTAAAGTATATAATAATTAAACTACCATAGCGCACAACACGCTTAATACTTTGTTACTATTAATAACCAATGAAGAAAACGAAAGGGTTATTTAAAATAATCATCGGAATGCTTTGTTATTTTAGTGAAAATCCTTAGGTCATTGGTAGACTGTTTTTATATTACAAAACTCTTCAGGGTAGGTGATAATCTTGATCCAAACCCTAATTTTACGTAGAAATATATTTATGTATAAACGACTAAATTTATTTATGGTATTCGTTTATATATTTTGACTTAAAGCTATTTTATTTGTAATTTGTTTAGCTATAAATTCTATCAATACAGTTTTATTGTACACAGGATTATTTATTTATTTATTCTTTCTAATTTTCCTTTTTAATTTATAAATGACCAATTTATGTGACTATCTAATAATCTTTTAAATTTTATACATACATATTAATATCCAGTAACAATACTGATGCAATTACCATTAAACCGATGCTCTTACAAAAATAAATACAAGTGGTAACGCATTTTACACTTCATAATTATAATTATAAATTAAAAAGCGAGGTTTATCTAACGTAACTACTAACTATAAAGTTAAGTACCTATACATATTATCACATGTTTACTAACCCATTATCTACACTCGCTTACGGCTTATTTTGATTTTTATAACGTTTAATAAATAAATCTTGAGCATTACACTGTATAATATACAAAATCATAAAAACCCTTATATTATCGATTAGTACGAAATTTTCTCTTTTTTTGAATTAGGATTATTCAATTGACGTTAAGTTATTCCAATATTCATATCTATGAAAGACATAAATATATTAGGCGCTGTTTATTAAAATGTTCAAAGGCACTTTAATTATTATTAATTCAAGAACGATTGTTCGGTTGAACTGTGATCGGATTTGGTGTACTATTGGCGTTGGGGGTGGCGGAAGAAGCTGGTGACGTGGGCGCAGACAGCTGGGGTGCCTCGGCTTCGGTGTCATGTTCTGCCGGGTCCTCCTCGTTGATGATAGATATGTCACGGATGGACGGTCTGTGAGAGCGCCGCCAACCTGCAATAACAATGTTTAAATGTGGTTTCAGTAGGTATCTTCAGTTCAAAACTAAAATTTCAGTGTAAAAGCAATTTATATAATATGATAGGTAAATTACCTTCAAGTACAGGAGGTTTGGATGTCTTCGACAACAGCCTCGGTCCAGCGATGGTAATGACGATCGCCCCCAGGGGAGCGGTGACCACGATGGACATGATGCATACGGTGATGACAGTCTCCGCGTATTGTATCAGCTCGGACGAAGGTTCGTTGTTTCCGGCCATCTTACGGACTTCGTCCAAAGCTACTGGCGCTAAAGCAGCCTATAATAATAGCAGTAACATATATTATAAATTACGAGTACTGGTTTGTATTCCATTTTTCCTATTATAATGCAACATCACAAAAAACATCATCATCATAAAAATAGACAAAATTACTTAATTCGTTTTGATTTCATACTAAATTTTAAAATTGCTAGAAAAAAGTTATGGTAATTAAAAGTGTATTAAGTTACCTGCACGGTTGCTTTTGCCATCCAGGAGAGACCAACAAATATTTTTTCTTTCATATTGAGGTTGCTACGGACAGCGAGACAGCTCGTGAGAATCGTTCGAAGAATCATACAAACTACTAAGATTCCACCGCCGACCAACACCAGGTGAGGAGGCAAGTCTGCGATCTGGAATAAAAATAAGGAATAAAATTAAATCTGCCATTTTTTTTTGTTTCTAATAAAAAAATTAATTAATTCATTCATAAATTTTGTTCATTTTCATAAAACGATTGTATTACTAAGACAAAATAATTTTGCTGCCGAAAAACAACCATTACAATCTCACAATGTATAATAAAATTATAGTGGTCTGTACAATGGAAACATGTCACCTAGCCCATAGTGCAGTAAAAAAATTAATCCTCCATCGTTCGCATTCCGAAATAAAGACGTGTTTGTTTATATAATATATACATATATAAATATATTTTCTCTTTATTTATGTAAGTACCTACATCAATCTGGCACATTCATCATTTATTTCATTTATACATATTATAAATTTTTTGTCTTACGATTTTATTATTTTTTAAATAATTAATTCTTTGGCTAAATTTAACTGATCCTAAATTTTAATTTCTATAATTAAGTTACAAGTATCCATAAAAAATTAAAACTTACCACAACCTGTGCACCAGTTATACCGAAAAGCATAGGTTCGAAAAACATCCAAAATATTTCAAAAGCCGTCGCCACGGGGTTGTCTTCTAATTCCCATCCTTGTTCAGACCAGTTCTTGCACGCGAAGAATGCAAACGCGATAACAGCGAGAGGACCTGAAAAAAACATTTCGAAATTTGAAATATCAAAAGTCTTATGAACAATAAGGAAAAGAGAACTATGTACTCTGATAGGAATCTTATTGGCCTTTTTATTATATTTTTTTGCCTTGCGCCACTACATATAGTCTTAAGTAGATATAATGTAAAAATAAATATATTATATGTACATATATACAATGTTTATTTATCACAAATATATATTAAAGGCAAAATTTTCATTGCCAACGCCATAAAACGATATCAGTGGAACCAATTTTGTAAACCTGACTAAGCTAGACGTCGACCGCATTAAATTCTTATCAACTGGAACTCTTCAATTAGGCTTTTACGCATTTACTCTGACAAATTACCAAGTGAAACAATTTGATATCTCGATTATTTACCAATTAGTGTTCTTTGATAGTATTCTTTTTTCAGTTAGCAATGTTTACGTAAGAAATAAGTTCAACGAGTATTTCTTGTTTTAAACATGTTAGATACTAAAAGTTTGCCATTTATTTCACAGAATCTGATAACTTAATTTAATAAAATGGTTTTATTTTATAACTTGCAATAGTGTTCTTTTATAATATTGAATTGTTACTCGGTGTAAATATTTTTTTAAATAATGGACATCTATTCGTCAGTTAGGGTGTTTAAATTGGTCAATATGATGCGCGCCTTTATCCTTTACCCTATGCAATTACAACTCTCAAAAAAGTCAAAAAATGACTTACGCACTGTTAGAACTTTACCGACGATATGCGACGTGTGATATATCTCATGCAGACTTTTATAATGAGCCATAATAAAATTACTTACCGCCACCTCCCCAGCCGATTTCCTCTGAACCCAAAACTGACATAAGCCCTCCAGTAAGCAGCAATAGAACACGCAGAGGCACCAAGAAGGCGTCATTTCGTTCAGGCACAAACTTAGTTAAATATCCACAGAAATATCCAAATGCGATACCACCGATTACACTTAGCGGCCCCTGAAACCCAAAAGTCAATATAATATTTCAATATATTTTCAGAAACGTATGTTCTATTTCAAAAACAGATTCTTCAAAGTAGAATGTTTAATAATATCCAACTTTTCAGTTTATCGTTTAATTACTAAACTCTTGTATCGGAAACCTGATACTCAAATACTTAAACATCCTCTACAATATAACACCTGGTTTAGGAAAGTCGTAAACTCCTTTTTTTTTTGCTAGTAGCCAAGATGACATCGCCGACATTGGTGCTTACTCTACGCGACAGCTATGAGCAAAATATGATTGCAATTTTCGTCGTGAAAAAAGTGAGTGAGGTAGTATCGACTTTCAACAAAGGTTTAAAGGGATAGGAAAGTAACTATAAACACGAATCGTTGCCTTGATGATTATTCTAAAATCGAATAAAATAAAATACCTGTATTATATTCATTGTTAACGATGAAGTGGAGAACATGATGGCAGAGACGATACCAAAGACTGCAACACTAGCGGCGTCGTCGATCCCAGAGACGGCCAGGACTAAAGTAGGAATACCCTTCGATACACCGTATCCCTTTCCTCTAAGACGGAACAAACATGGAACAATGACAGCTGGAGATACCGCAGCGATGATCGAACTTAACAAGAAAGCTGAAAAGTACAACAAATATTATTTTAGTATACGATAAATTGCGTACATACTAAAAGAATAGGGCTTTGCGAATAGTTAACTAGAAGTTTATTGAACAATTTTTATACCAAACTTTGTTAATAGTTAATGAACATAATATGTTTTTATTTATTTGTTCTGAAATGCATGTAAATTAAAAAAAAAGTTATTTGGGGCCAATACTTGGCACACATAGGTATTTAATTTCAAAATACTTTAAGGATATTTATTATACATGTATCTAAACCACATGACCAACACCGGTATTTTACGACTTCTGACATTTTTTCAGTTCAGTTTTAATTTTATTGTCTTGACATTTGTAGGTTATGTTTTGCGCTAGTGTTCTGCAGTACTAGCCTGCGCCGCCTTTACAATATAAGTAGGATTATCCAAAGTCGAAGAACAAAAATTTCAACTATTCAGAACTGAGATCCTGCTGAAGTCTTACTAAAAAACTCTAATACATATATATACACGTAAAGTAAAAGAGTCTTACCCCAATCCCACGGCAATCCAAGCAGGTAGTAACTCATAACGGCGCATAAGACGCATTCGAAAGTCCAGGGTATGAGCGCTAGTTTTATCACAGTGAAAAATATCTTCTTCATGGCGATCGGATCCAAGTCTAAGCCGGCACGGGTTAATATTATTGTTAAAGCTATTTTCCTGAAAAGAAAAGTTTTTTTTTAAGTCAAGCAAAAAAGGAAAAAAAAAATGTTTTTTTTGCTGATTTCCAAATAAAAATATTGTCAAGTGGAGGTAGGTTACGTGTGTGTTAAGTATTTTTTGTCAAGCAAACCTGCTGTGTTAAGTAGTTAAAGTTAACAAGCAATACTAATAAATATAATACAATAATAATAAAAATTTGCACCTTACTAAAATTTTATATTTTTCCACCAACGTAACCAATTCTGTAATTCTACATACCTAATATAAGATGCGACATGTTGATAGCTCTCGTCGAAGTTGACAAAGCCGATGTTCTTCATTAGTATCCCCACGGCTAACATTCCTATCAGGGCTGGTAGCGTGGTCACCTTCATCATCAGCCAGCCACCGAAGTAGGCGGCGAATGTGAGTACGGCCAGCATAAAAAGCTGACCGCCTGGAGCCGCTGTGTCACCCAACACAATCCATATTATGACCCACACCATCAGACCTGGAAAAATCCATGCTTATTACGATAAACCGAATACATATATATTTTTATTTCGGCTATCATAATAGTGTCGTACACAATACCAAGGCCATGTTAGTAAGAACCTTGGTCTTATTCTAATGGTCTTGGTCATGGACCATGGTCGTCCGGTCTTGTACTAAGTTTTGCTAATGTGAGTAATGACATGGTTTCTATTTTTGTAAGAGCAAGCCTAGGGTTGTCAATTATCATGATCGTTGCGATATATTTTTTTAATAAACAAAGAAAGAAATAACCAAGATTTTACTGACCAAGGGAGTTATGTTATAGGTAGGTCTTACGATTATTAGTACTATCTTTAATCTGTAAGTTTGAGTTTCTGAAAGTATATTATTCAAAGACTACAAGTAGGCATTTCTTTCTATTTCTACTGTCTTGTAGTGCTAACAACTAGTATATTTTTTTATAAAAATTTTCAGCCCTAAAATGGACATACAAGCAATATCAAGGAGGAGACATTGAAATGTATTTAGACTAGTTTTCTACATTTAATATGTAGAGAAATTGAAATTGTCACTATGAGTTATCGCTCTCGTGGACAATGAGATGATCAAAAATATGAGACGAGGAGTAGATATCTCTTTTTCGGGAAGGATAAAAGTGCGAATGTTAAATATAAAATGTCTAGTATGAAGAAGGTAATTAATTGACTTTGACATTTCCTAATCCATAACGAGGTTCATATGCAAGCCCTGCCCCCTGATTCTGTAAGAGTCATTTTCTAGGCTGTGCGCTGCGACGAGCTCGTCTCGGCGCACAGCGTTGACGGCGCTAGGGAGTTTTATATGGTTTGACAAGCTTAGTGAATACCAAGCTGAATTCACAGCGCTGTCATAGCGGTGCGACAGCGCTGCGTTTCTTACAGAATAGCACTGCTGATCGACTTTGAAATACCAACTATTCTTTTATATGAGGGGGGTGTACAGGACAACGTCTTTCAAGTTTATTAGTGTACCTACACAACCAACACGCGTGTAACTTTAAAGAGGAAAAAAGAAAAAAGGATAAAGTAACTCACCAATTAATAATACTGATAGATTTTGAGCAAAATGTCTGTATGATGGGCAGAGCGGGTATGGGCATATTTTTTGCCAGTGAGGAGGCTCCCACGACGGTATTCCGGAGTCTTCCGAATGACACTTTTGACAACAAGCGTACCACCACGACCTGCATGGAAATAAAATTTGAAATTATCACCCCTGTTCGCACGAACGCAGCTCGAGTTGCGAGTTTGGCATGCTCAATTCAATTTAACGTCAAACATTCAACATCGAAAATCCAACAGTGCTCGATAAAAAAACGCTTTAAAAACGCCACCGCGTGAACAGATACATAATATTTTGTCTTATTGAAACGTTTTTTTAACGCTCGTTAAAATAAGCATTCTTGCGAAAGGGGCCTTACACCCGTATATATTAATATTTAATGGGGACGTAAAATATAATAAAATAATAAGTTTTAGTAGGTTTTATCTTTACAATTTACCCAAAGTAAATTGTAAAGATTATTGTTGTAAGAGTCAGAAAAATTCACGTAGCTTAAAAAAAAGCTATTTACTAACAAGTTTAATCCACATATCAAAATAAATAATTATAAATTATTATTGAATGTGCATCAACTTACACGCCCAATTAACTAACACTCATTACATTAATTCACTCCGTTTGCAATTAAAATGCCTAGGACGAATACAAAACAAGAATTTTTCAGTTTGTTACAGTTACGGTAGTTAAAATAAGATACAAATATATGTAATGTAAATTGAGAATCTTACGGTTTTGACATCAATGCAGCAAGAATTAATAAAAGTAAAAATATTTAACAATAACTTAGACCTACATTTTTCAAATATAAAAAGACAGACTATTGTTAGTAGATCTATTATTATAAATTATACAAGGTTACCTAAGGGTTTCTTCCAGTCTTTACATTCGTATTAATACGAATGTAAAGACTTATATATTAATTAATATATAAATATATTATCAGGTTAAAAATTCAGTGTCCGTAAACTTTTTAAGATTTATAATATAAGTTATCTAAAGCAGCTTTAAGATAATCAAGTCATACATTTTGGTATTTATTTGCTGATTAATCAGTCAGTCGGTCAGATCGGTAATTTTGTATAGATTGATTAATTTATTATAATAATTACCTCTCGATGTGATCACTCTGCTGCGATAAGGCTTTCTTGGAATATACGGAGGATGTGGTGGAATACTTCTTATATCTGCCTTCTATGTGCGCCGGACGATCTGAAACACAATCGATGTAACGGCAACTAACTTTGTGAATCGATCAGATTACCCGTGCGAACATACATGTGTCGACGGCAACGTATTATTGAAATTAATAAATAAACACGTTTATGGTTAAATATGTACCAACGTATGTAACGTACAAGGACGATGTAAAGAAATCACATAGCGTGTATGTAGACGACTGGTGGATTCTACTGGTAAGTGTCCAGTATGCAATAAAAATGCAGTCATAAAATCATGTAAAATCATGCATGCATAAAATAATTAATCCCGGAGGAAATCTAAGAAAAAGACGCTGCACTTTTTTTGAAAAGAAATCATTAACATCATTTTGGCTCTAAATGTAAAGCAAAGTATATATGTCCCACTGCTGGGCACGGGTCTCCTCCTCGATATAAAGCGAGGAGGGTAATGGGCCATAGTACACCGATGCGGTTGCCCAATGCGAGTTGGTGAAATTCACATACCTTCAAAAACTTTCAATATAATCAATAATGCAGGTTTCATCACGTTGTTTTTCTTCACCGGTGAGTGAGCGATGTTCTCTTGTTTAGAGTACACTTAAAAATTTGGAAAAAACCATTTCAAGGTACACGGTTGAGGGTCAGGATCGAACCTCTTCGCATAAGAGGCTGAGTCCATACCCACTGGATCATCGTCGCTCTAACATTCATATAATTCATTGAAAATACCATAATACTCGTACATAAGTGGAATAAAATGTATCGTATCGGTATTGATATTTTCTTTACCTAGGGCCCAAGTAGGTTCGGAGATGGTATGGCCACACCACTGATTTTAAGTTTATCGTTTGTTTTGAATTATTCCTAAGGGCAATAAAAATGTACAATTTCGCTTTAGACGTTCCTTCTTACCCTTCCATTGTGCTATTGTGTAGGCACCATAAGTTTGTCATATGTTGGGTACACGTCTTAAAAACGGTCAATCGTGTCATTATAATCCGTATTGTATGTTCCAGCGAATTAATTTTATGAGACTCAAAGTTATTGCGTAAATAATTTCGTCTCACCTCAAATTACAAATCATATAAATAATAGAAATGCGTAAAAATTAAAATTCTAGAAATTACCAATATATTAAATTTGTGTATTATAATTGGTATTATATAATAAAAATCTTAAATATAAGTATTAATATAAAAAGTATTAAATGTATGTATTTCCGTTGTCTGGTACCCGTAACACAAGTCTCTTCGAGAACATAGCACGGGACCAGATTGACGTGGTGTAAAAAGCGTCCATAGATATTATATCTAGCATTAATGTATATTTTCTTATACATACCCCAAGAAGTATCCATTTCGGACGCCATGGCGTTGTGTAGATTGCTTTTTCGCCGCGAAGGGCCCTCCGCCTGGGTCGACACGCGGCCATTCCTTCAACAAACACAATAAAGAGTTTAGGATGCGTTTGATTGATTAAACAGATGTCATTGCTAAGATGAAGCCATTCCATTAGTCGAATAATTGAAATTCGACCGTAACTCTTCAATATTTTCTTATTTTTCTTGTTGTTTTTCGTAGTTTTCTATTCGTGGGAGTTTTAACCTATCCACTATATCCACTTTCGTAATAAAATTTCTTTCAACAATTGAACGCCTCTATATGCATGAAATTTAATGTATCTATTTTTGTCATATAAATATTCTTCCACGCGCTTTAAGAAGGTACCTACAAGAATGACTACGTATGTATTTTATTTTATGTATCTAAATATTGTTATCGTATGAATTATTTTGACAAAAGAGCAACTTTTCTATGATTGTTCCTTTATGTTTATTATATATATTTAATATGTAAGATACGTATACTTCGTTAAGTTTATCATTGTAGCAGTTCACAATCGTATCGTTGCTTATAAAACTTATGTATCGATTCACAAGGTTCTGGCTACTAGTATCGAATATAGTTAGTTATCAAATTAGTTGCATACAGTTACGCATATATGTATGTGTAAGTGTATGATCTGGCTATAATAAGCTGAAATAAGTGAGCCACTGATGTAATATCAATTCAACCAACAAGCGATCTGTATCTACGCACCGTCGGCCATTCATCCTCAGTCGTCAGTCGGCTAATCAAATAGCAGACAGCACAGCGACGCAGCACAAATTTGGCGGAATTCATTTTTGCATAACACGTAACGTTAATACTGCTCTGTTCCTATTTTATCCTCTAAGGGTCTGATAAACAGCGAATCTTTTTTCATATCAATATTCAACTACTCGTACAGTTAATAAAAACATCTTCGTTATAGTTATTAGAATTAAATAAGTCAGTCATTACAAAAATCTTAAATAATTCATTACTTAAGAATAAGCTAATGCGTAAAATTGATGTTTTGAATAGAAAATAATTTATTAACTACAGATTTTTCCTGCTTATTACATATTATGTTATTAACACAACTACCAAGTAACTTTCTGAAGTACCCAGTTTACAACCAGAAGTGGACGTTAAAAAAAAAACAACATTATAATAATATGATATTTCTTGTATTTGCTCCGTGGATATTTCAATGATAAGGAGAGGTCATTGTGATCTCAAGGGTACAAATGGTTTCTAATTAAGTGAGCCCTAGTTGCTTGAGGTTAAACTACATTGCCCACGTTAAGCGCGCGAAATACCACCGTGAAGGTTTCATACAATTGCACTCGATATTATTGATACCGATAGATTTGTCACAACATAAGGTGGCGTAAGATATATAATATACGATAAATAAATAAAAAATAGTTACCATTTTTTTATTTTACCAAAAAGATGATAATATAATAATAAATTTTTATATTATTAACAACTTGATACATAGAAATAGGTAAAATACATTTTATATTTATTTAGAAGTACGCCTACTCGTTTTTGATTTAATTATTTTTACAGCACACAATAATTATTTGATTGTAAATTGCAGTTAAACGTATTTAATATGATTTTGCATACCATAATTTTAAGATAACGTCAGTGACGTACATCACCTTCTAATTAACGTCTATAGTCCTCGCCACTTTAGAAGTCCGATAGACGCGGCGCTGCGGTCTCATAACTCAATGTTGCCAATTTATAGTGTAATGAATTTCCACCAAGTCTAGTACAATAAAAAATTTAAATAATTATAGGGCCTATGGTCAGTAGTGGATTGTTAGACTGATGATGATAATAATGACAAAAATAATTATAGCAGCAAAATAAAAATCTCCCTGCCAGGTTTTAGTAAAATAAAACATTTTTTTGTAAATATTTCGTTCGTATTTTTTACGTATAACCGATTAGTAGAATTCATCTAAAACAAGCTTCTTCGGATGTGTTCGGCTTTTGCCAGGAGTGACGAATTTCTCAGAAGTAATTGCTGCCATTGTTACTTCTTTTGTTATTCGACCTTTTTTACAGAAACACCTGAAAATATAATTTCTCTGAGCAAGGATTTAATTCTTTTACCTGGTATTTATATTCATATAAAATATCATAAGATAAATGTAGGTATAGAGTTAATGATAATATTTTAACCGTAAATTAAGCAAAAATAAGTGACTCTGGCATCTCTAAAATTTAAACGTCATGTCAGTGACATTTATAAACATATTATTCAACGGGGTTAATTGTTGTTTATTTTTACTTTCTAATTCACAAAATTATTTCAGTTTAATGATCATTATACGGCCTTCACTTTTTACACCTCACTTTATATTATATGCTCCATATTTCACGTAAAACAATTTAAAATATCACAACTTCTTACTCCAGACAGACGTCAAGATGTCAATGTTGTCAAATTTAGTTCGGGCATTAGTCGCAGGACTTCAAAAGTGGCGATGACTACGTGAAAAATACTGTTCAGTGTAGAGACTTTTGTTCCTATTCTTATTTGAATCACTAAGTACAAGTAAGATTAATCCTCCTTATCACAAACACAAATTTAATTTTTTAATGATAGTGGCCTTGTTTGATGAAAATTGATGATTGTGATGATGATGAAGTCTATAAAAAGTTTACTTTTAATAACAAAAATCATATTCAATCAGTGAATAAATATTACAATGTAATGTTGGGTAGGTATGCTTACCTAATCAAAGGAATATATTATATTTTAACGAACATATTGTATTTTTTAAAGAAACTTTATACTAAAATTATTTTTCAAAACAGTTTCTAATTCGTAGCGTAATTCTATGAACTTGCTATGAGCTTGTTATCTGAACATAAAATGACTATTTTAAACGGCTATACAAATTTAACCATCATAAACAAATTACTCTAAAACTTTGTATATCTACGCCAAAATGCAATGTGTTTAATGAAAGTTTGTGCTATTTTTTCATATTGATGGGGACAAGCAACCATACACCAGCATGACGACGAATGACGTCAAAAAAGCCCTTTAAAGGCAGATGAAACGTCGTCTATACATATGTAGGTATATCTAATCCTCGCTCATGCATGCTACTTGGATATAGTTGATTGAGACTGCTGCATGAGTAGTTCTCATGCAGCTTTCTTGCCCTTCTATTTAAAAATAGCAAATCTATCAAATTACATGTCGTAAGCTAGTGTCATTCCCATACAATAAGTATTATATTCTTTTCTATTTAGCGTTTGTGCCACTTGTCTACAAGGACTGCTTCGAGATAAACATAATGCCGGTATATTGTCTTCTTATGTTTGCGCGGATTTCAATCATTATAATGAAACAATTTTTACGGATATTGAACGGATTCCCACAGCAACCTCGCGAAGGAGTCCTTAAGTGACCACGGTTGCTGTAAAGTATCCGAAACGTCGGAAAAACTGAATAAATCGCGACAAAATCTGTAAAAGTTGTTTTATTATATCTTTTACAGGTTTTATTAACATTTACGAATTTTATCGCGGCTTATTAAATTTGGTCCATATGGTCCTCTCGTGACTTTAATTGCTCTAAATATTTCAAAATTTCGGGTACGTAATAAGCTTAATAAACCGGAATGCGACTATTTTTCCAGATAAATGTATCGTACTGCTGAAAGTTGATTGGAAAAATGAACACAAATTATCGCCAGTTGTACCGTTATAATATGTTAAACCGTTGCTAAGTTTACTCAGTATCGTTGTTATCTGAGTTTGTTTCTGAGATTGAGCAATGACTGCATGACCAAATCTTCTAACGATGGAATAATACTGGCAGTGGACAATTGGTGACTACTTATTAGGAAGGGGCATGTGTCGTGGATCTTAGTCCGAATTGTAATCGTATGTGGGTCGCAACTCGCATGGTTCGCATTCTCATTACACGCGCGATCATGTTTGTCATAAACGTTGCCTTTAATGTCACGGTTGCAATATTCTATCAGGTGGTAATGAAAGTTCTATTTATGTGTAGCTAGTTATTAATTTTTATAACATAGAAGGGCAAACGAACAGTCAAAGCTTTGCAACTATCGACGCCCATTAACATCCAAATAACCAGAGGTTATGCAGATGCGTTGCCCTCCTCTTCCGTATCCCTAATGAAATCGAGACAGTTGTTACGCTTTGTACAGACAGGCTTAAAATATTTTTCATTAATAGTTTTTTATTAAGATTTTTGCACTATAAAGTTTGAGACCTATAACGTAAGGATTGTAGAAATCTTAATAACCACAAAGAAATTACTTTAAAATTCATTGTGTTCAATTCATGTTTTCATGTTTAAAATGCAGTGGAAGCCTTTTAGCGACTATCGATCAATCAATCAATCCAAAAAACCACAGATTATGCAGATGTGTGATCCTTTTCCCTATCATTTCAAATAGACCACCGGAAACTCACAAACCGCACGAAGTGCTAATAGTTGTCACTTTTTCAGTATTTATGTGAGGGAGAGGTGGTACCTCTCCTGCGGTCGTACCAGCCCAATTTGCCTGCAAAACATCATGACACTACCTCTTACTAAACTAAAGAAAGTTTTTGTTAATAGTCTTAAGGGGTAATTCCCTCTCCACATATAGATCATAGCAAGATCTAGAACATCCTAATTTAAAGACGCACAATGGTCTTTGAGCAGGACTGTCTTAAAAGTGTGTAGTCTGCACCGCTAAGACGGACTGTCGATCAGTTTCTTATCTATTGTTGTATACAAACAAACAACACGAAGAGTGTTGCTTCAATGTTAAGTAAGCATTTGATCTTTGTTTCATGTTGATTTTTGTCACTTGATATTTTTAATCTTTTTCACAATTAAAAAAAACTCCATTATAATACTTAAAAAGAGTGTCTATATGCATTTCAAGAGTTACAATTGTTAGTTGTATTTTCGAAATGGATTTCTTTTTTACTATAATCTTTATCTGTCCAATAAATAATATTATCGTGCGTTTCAAAAATAGGAAACTACCTGCAGCTTCACCTGCGTTCTTATGACATAATCTTTTTTGCAAATTTTATTGAAATCCAATGAGTGGCTAAAGCGTGAGAGCATACAAAATTACCTAATTTTCGCATCTATTTGAGGTTTTTTTTAATTTTTCTATTGGTTAGTACATCAATCATATTTTTTATTGTTTTTATTGTCTGCATCGCCATTTAACAACATAATTTCTTACAATTATTACAGACGTTTAGTTAGTTAAGTAATTAAATGGACTTTTTAACAATTTAAAATCAAAAGATTTCATAGTCATTGTTCATTTTTGATAAACTTATACTATAAAGGCGGTATTTAGTGATAATATTTACGTTGCGTATAATATATGTACCAGAGAACAGATCAAACAAGTGTTTTAAGCCTATTATACCAACTTCCTTTCATTAATATAAATGGAAATAAACTTATTGGATTGTTCGAATATCAATTAAAGCTTAATTATATTTATTTAATTAAGCGGGATAGTACTCACCAATGTTTATTTAGTGCGTCTGTTTCGAGTGATGAATCCGATAAATGGTAGCTGTCATAGTGACAACTTAGGCTACTGTGCGACATCCTACATGACACTCGATATGTCCGGTATCCACTAGATTTCAACGTGCGAGTATTTGTATTGGGCTGCGCCGGCGCATGTCGTACTTGCTGCGCTCGACACCTATGAGACGGTGAGTGTGCATCGTATAAGAGAAGGTTCAGTGGCGACTCGAGGCACCCGCCGCGTCTCACCCCGGGCACGTGACTACTGCTGTGCGTACAATTTTACCGGCCGGCTGCTCGGTCATTGGCCAATATGGAAAAAAAATCAGACCACAATCGTCTACCTTCCACCGTGGTACCGCACGCGAAACTAACAAGAAAAGTCTTGCCGAATTAATAACACTTCACATGCTTCGAGAATGGTTGATTATAACGTTGAGCGCGATGAAGACCTGACTCTTGTAACATCACCCGCCCCATGCGCTCTTTGTTTCATTACTGATTACTGAAACACTGTAAGAGCTTCAGACAGAATTTAAAAACTTTTACTCGAAAAAGTATGTATTGTGCATGTGTGCAAAACTTTTTCCAATATCATACAAAATATTTTCATTCGTTTTATTTACATTCCCGTGAGTGTACTGGGATAAATTATAGCCACTCATTCTCACAAATAACATATCCTTTTATTGATAAAAGAATTTTAAAATGTTTTAATACGGGCCCCTAATTTTTTTGAAAATTAAATAATATAGCCTATGTTTACCGGGCATAATGTAGCTTCCCAACAGTGAAAGAATTTTTCAAATCAGCCAAAAAATCTTGTGTTCATTTTCATGTTTACAAGATTTTGAACTAAAATTAATAATACGCCTTGTAATTAGAAAATAAAATGGTCACTGAACCAATAAGAATAAATAAGGTCTCGTTCGAGAATACGACTCTGATTGCTTGACCTCTTACTAGATTGTTTGACAATCGTCGTGCAGACTGCAGCAGCCGATATCAATTGGATAAGAGTGGCTGATGATATTTGTACACTTATTGAATCATCAAGGCTACGCGGTATAGTCGGAAAAACAATACTATGGCAATCCTTAACAAATGAGTGTGACCAACGAAAACTGATAATAATTTTGTAATAAAGTTATTTAGGTTCCAATAATTATCAGCAAAATTTTCTTAGTCACCCAGTATTTGTTGTTAACGTAAATATTGAATACTGGCAAAATCAACATTTTCCTTAGATGAGATCGTTTAATGATTAATAATAACATAACGCATTAAAAAAAATAACTAGAACTAGACTCTGCGTGAAAATTTTTACTCGTTTATACACCAATTGATGAAGCCATTTTTTCTGAATTCAATAAAATATATCGGAAAAATATATCGGGTAATAACCCCATTTATTTTTCCGTTCAGTTATTTTACGATACCCTAAACTGACTAAAGTATGTTTAAATAAACAAACAATAAACATAAATAGCTCTATTGTTTTATTTATTGTTAATTTATTTGTTTCTAATATTTGTTATGTGTGCCTACAATGTTGCCGGTCATTACTTTAGAGCGCTTTACACGATTATGTACCTACAGACACGTGAGCTATGTGTACATAATATAATCTTTATTATATTAAACAGGGGAAGGAAAATCTTTGCATCACTCATTTAAAAATATATTAAAATACGCAATATGTGTTTACTACATTTGTGCATTAAGATATTTTAGCTATAATTTGCTCCCAGATACACAAAAGCTGTAATGATTTTAAATAAATGCCTTTTATAGAAAACATTTCCCTAAATTTTACAAATAATCTTAGCAAAGTACGGTAGCAGTATTGGTACATACTGAAACCTTTATTATCATAAAACTAAAATCATGTTTAGTTTGTATAAAAAATAAGCTGTATTCTACTTCAGAAATTAAAATTCCTTCCAGGATTATAATATAAAACAGTATCTCAAAACTGTCCAACAGAATGAATGGAATCGGTGTCTTGAGAATATCTCTATTTCATTGTCATATAGTGTTGTTGTTATTAAAGCGGAAGGCGATAACGTAAAATCTCTAACTTCATGGTAGAAATTACCATACTACCATGAAGTTTACCATGAAGTTAGAGATTTTCCGTTATCGCCTTCCGCTTTAATAACAGTCGGCTCTTATTTTCCAAGATATTGTATGAATCAGTGTTGCCAATCCTACTATTTGTAAAGAAAAAGTCACCATAGAACATAGCCTATACCTTGAAAATTAAATCCGCCGCTGGAAATATTTTACTGTTTTCTACTGTTTTTTTTTTTAAGCTTGAATCGCTTCTTTTTTGTTGCTAAGGCTGGCAACACTGTATGTAAGAAATATTTCGATAACAATTTCTATATTCCATAGCAAATCTGATACAAATCGTTATTATGGCCTTGTATGAGTCACTGTGCTCGTATTGTATAGATAGGAGCGACAAAATAAAATGACCTCCTTCCCGTCCTCTTTCTAGTCAGCATATTGCGGCGTCGATTGAAGTTTCAATGTATCTCTAATGTATCTTACAGTGCACGTTAATTTGGTTATTGGCTATTATGCCTTTTGTCACATGATGTTTATCAAGATGAATACAATCTTAAGTTATGCAAGATAACGACTTCGAATGTAGAACATTCTGGTTTTGTGTATTAAGTTTTTAAATTTTATATTTGTCTTTTCTTTATCTATTCCTTTTCTCTCTCTTTATCTTTCTCTCTCTAGACGTACCCTCGTGAGGATCGTGGTCATCGGTAGATGTAGATGATTTACACCTTGTGTGTATTATTTGCCTCCAACTATCTATCGTGTTTGTCGCGAGCGAGTGAAACTTCTATGAAGATGGGCCTTTTACTTGATCGCTTCATCTAGTTAGGGACCGCCCACGGGCTCTTTTAACCTTTTTCAGCTACAATCAGTATTTTCAAGCTCTCATTTCCATTCCTTATAATGTGGCCAAAGTAGGACAATATACGCTGTAGGCAGAACGTAATAAGGCGAATATTTATTCGGAGTATTCTTAACGTCTTTAGGATCACATCTTAAATGCATCGATCTTCTGCTGTGCTCATATTGTCCACGTCTCCACTCCACATGACAATTTGGGGAGTATTAAAGCCCGCACTAACAAAGTCTTGGAAGTATTGGTTATGCCTCGCTTCATCCAGATGTTAGTCATAGGAGTAATTGTCTTTAGAAATACCAATACGTCTCTTTATCTCCGGTACACTACTGCCCTTGTTATATACAAGTGTGTCCAAGTACACATAGTTATCTACAAGGTCTACACCTTGGATGGTGTTGATAATACAGGACAATTTAGCAGCACAGTCTAACTACCAAATCTTATTGCGAGACACATGCTGTTACTCTGTCTCGAGTCTCCGAAATCCTTCTGTATGTCTTCAACAAACGTCGCTAGTAGGACCGTGTTATCGGCATATATGAGAATTGATTTTCTCTGATTATTGGTCAAAAGTACAGAAAGATTTGCGAAACATAATACATATAGTTTGAAGTAGTGTCTCGGGGACGAAGTGTTAGCTGATCTCTAATGAGATAACGATTTCCGTGCAGTAGCCGGTTCAGGTTGGATAAATGTGGCGGGGGAATTTATCCTATTGGCGAACCGTTTAGATATCTATTTTCAGCAGCGGATGAGGGATCAACGATGATGAATCATTAATTTGAGTTGTTAAGTAATTAGTTACATCTGTACCCAATTGTACCCTTACTTTTAAACGGACTTCATACAAAATATGGAAATAAAAATATTTATTTGATCTTTTGATTGTATTGAGTATGATGGACTATATTAGCGTTGATCTTCGATCATAAATATTCATAACTTTAGAAGCACATTGTTCTTGGTATTTTGAGCGCAAGTACAACTGATTTCGAGGTTTAGTTTTAAGGCCTTAAGGCCAACAGCATAGGTCCTTTCGAAAAAAAAAACTAATTTCATATCAAAAAAACTGATACTCTTACATGGGACGTACCTAATAATAACTAGCTGTTGCACGCAGCTTCGACTGCGTCAACTAAGATTTAAAAAGGTTCCCTAACTTTTTGAAAATTTAATACAGCCTATGTTCAACGGGGAATGTGTAGCTTTCCAACAGTAAAAGAATTTTCCAAATCGGTCAAGTAGTTTCGGAGCCTATTCAATTCAAACAAACAATCAAATCTTTCCTCTTTATAATATTAGTATAGATAATCTAAGGCTAGATGTAAAAGTGGAACCAGTGGATTTCCAATTAATATCGCATTAGCTTTTTAATTATTATCAAAAATAAAATTAATAAACTAATTATTGTACGACGTCATCTCTTATTAGAGTTTAAAATTTTCTGATGGACTAGTTACGTATGGTTGTAAATAGTTTTCAAAGGTATTGATAGGTGGCGCTTGTTAACTAATACCTTTTTTTATTAAATTAAGGCAAAAATATTTTTCTTTTACTTTTGGAATACTAAGTAATTTCCAAATACCGTATATGGCCAATTTGTATGAACCCAAACCCGTAGTGAACAATTTTTATGATTTTTTTCTTACATACAAATATTATCCTAGTAAATCTCAAGCCTGAACCTCAACAGATGGCGTGTGGTGAATAAAATACTATGCGTTTTATAATGAGTAGAAGTTTCCATTGCATAAAACATTCAATTGTTCATGCAATAGTTTGTTTTTTTTATGATAAGTATTCAAGAGTATAGAATACCTCGAAAAATGTCTTATGATTGGCTATTTAATTAGTCTTCATTAAAAATGTTAATAGTATAATTTTCTTATTGCATTAACAGATACAAACGAAGTATTGGGAGCTATTATCCAGGTGGGAAGATGATCTCTGTGCAGTAGCCGGTCCGTGTTGGATGCGAGTGGTAAGGCCGTCTTGGCATTGAAGGAGGTCTATGCTCATCAGTGCAAGGATAAAGGCTGATGATGTTAATGATGATGATGATTTAAAGATTTATGAACTCCCTATACAATATTATATAGATTCTATCTACATCTACACTAATATTATAAAGAGGAAAACTTTGTTTGTTTGTTTGTTTGTTTGTAATGAATAGGCTCATTAAGTACTGGACCGATTTCAAAAATTCTTTTCACCATTCGAAACCTACATTATCCACGAGTAACATAGGCTAAATTTTATTCTGGAAAAAAGAAGGGTTCCGTAAGATATTTGGGTTTTTCGGACACGAGGTGTAAAAAATCAACCAGAAAAGTTATTTATTTTGCGTACGCTGCCTAAACTATAAAAGATAGAACCATAAAATGTTCTAATTAATTGTAGATCTTATAAATATCTTCAATCTAGAATTTCATTCACAAGAAAGTCCACGACACACTATACCTATCTATGTCGAGTGAGGCACAACAACCATATTTTATTCAGAAATTTTAATTTTTTCGACTACATTTAAACAGGTTTATTTTACTCATGCTTTTAATCCTTAAGATATGAAGCTAAAGAGTTTGTTTATTTGAACGCGCTAACCTCAGGAACTATCGGTCGGATTTTAATGAAACATTTCAGTGTTCGATAGCCCAAGATCGGTAAAGATATATCATCCCGCTAAGATCCCGTTGTAAATCTTAGTTAACGCAGGCGAAGCTGCGGGCAACAGCTAGTACTATAATAAAGTTAGATAAACTAGATTCTTCAATGTAGTAAATTAGTACCTCAATGTATTTGTGTTATTAAAATTAGAAAAGAAAATCGTGAAAAACGCATTTCCAATTGGGTAGCTTAGTAATATATATAACATTAGATGTATTCGTAAGCGAAAAATAATTTTCCAAACGAATATATCCATCCATTAAAAAATCGATTGGCTATAGCAATGGCTCTACACGCACTATTTTCACTTAGGTATTAAAAAATATACATATTATCAACTTGTATTTGTTTTTTATAATCAAGACATCTTTCAGGTACATTAGTGTATTAATTTATTTCATAAGGAAAAAATAAATAAATAAGGATATTATTTCACAAATTAGACAAATTACTATTATATTTTCCTTTTCTATTATTTCCATTATTTAAATTTACTTTTGCATTTGAGTCGTTTGTTTATTTTCTTATCTACTTTTTAATTTAAAAATGGACATTCCAAAATCTAAATTAATGGAAAAATCGACTCGATTAGTTTGGTGTTGCACGACACGGCGTCGCGTCGGATGTAGTCCTCAACCTTCGGCGCTATTTTCCCGGACGCGTCCTTTATGTATTATAGATATGGATGTGCTACACAATATACATATAAAGCAAAGATAAACGTTTATGGTCCAAGCGTTAAAATATTTAATATGCATTAAAAAAGGAAAATTAAATATATAGGTATAAACAAATGGTTGACGACAACTCTAATCACTATATTTTTTAATAATTATGTGAATTTCATTTTCGATTCACACACGCTATTTTTATAGATTTTACGCGTTAAAACCGCTAAAAATTCCCAATTTATAGAAAAATGAGAAGAGGTGTTTTAATTTTTTTTTAGGGTTCACTATGACACGTATAAAAGATTAATCAAAAAAAGAAAATTAATAATAATAAGATTTTTAAATATTTTTTAATGATTATAATCACTTTATATTACATTAAATCGTCATGATTATATATATTTTTAAACATGCATTTATATGCTCCTCCTTTCCTGGTTTGGAGGAGGAGGCCCGTGCCCAGCACAAAAAATACCTATGTAAGTTTAAGGTAAAAATGAGGCTGTGTATAAAAAATATAAAATTCTCAACGATTAAGAGCAAATCAAAAGTAAATTAAGGAAGGTAGACATAGTGTCTAAATATGGAGATGTTATTTCATCAAACATCCGTGGAGTGTGACTTCCAAGTTCCACGGCATATTAGCGTCGGGTTCGTTCCTGTGGCGGGTCCATGCCTCACCACCGGCGGATGAACGTCCAAATCATGTTGCATCAATCAACTTTAGGGGTTGTATGTTTAACAATTTTGAAGATTTTTTTTCCATATTATAACACGTACGTATGTTTGTTCTTATTGAAAATATTAATTGGGTTTCGAATTGCCCAATAAATTTTATCATACTCGTAAATGTTATGACAATTGCAGAAACACAATAGCACAATGCATTTCCACATTAATAATTTAAATACTTGAAGTATTAAAATTGGCCATATTTTCATAAAAATATCACATTTGTTGATGACAGTACGTAAAAAATAAAATTAATTTGCTCTACATACAATATTATGAAGGACTTCCCAATAAAGTACTACTAGGAAAAAGGTCTCACAAAAAACATCAAACAGAAATCTTGCAACAAAATTTAATCTTAGAACTTAGAAGTTGAATAAACAACCCGTTGAATAAATTAAAGATTACTTTCTTCTGTTTCCAGTATTAAAAGCTTGATTAAAAAAATATATTTTTGGACTATTCGTAGGTTACCTAAATTATTATAATAAATAAATAAATTATATTTTATAAAACTACCAGATTTTTTAAAATTATTATTATTTCTTTTTCCTGGTCAATCCGATATTACTAAGATCACGGTCTCTATTTCACATAAACAACAAATGAATAAGGGAAAAAGGTAATTAATAATTTCATTGTTTTCAAGTTCCAAATAAACAATATATTTTCCGGTTGTAATTTAAATAATAAATAAACAAAATAATAAAGAAATTAATTTGTTAATTTTTTTAAATGATTTTTCGAATAAACTTTGGAAAAATATTGATTATTTTGAATAAATAGAAAATATTTATTTTTAAATATCAGATGTAATCGGGCCATAAAACGTCTTTTAGGTAGATTTTTGGAAAATCTTAAGTTGCATTAGATAAATAGAGAGCATACACGAAGATCATTTTACACACGTATATTATGTATTTTTAAAGTATAAAATGCAATTAAAGTATACTTTTACACTATTTTTCATAATTTTAGTATGTGAAATAGGAATAAAATATAAATAACAATTCACAAATAATAAAAATGTATAAAACTGATTAATGGTTATTAAGTGCCATTGTTAAATTGCAAAAATGTTTAATTTTTATTAGTTTACGTTTACAATAAAAAATAAAAAATACAAAAAAAATTTACCATTGTAACATTGATAAATGATATTTTTATTCATTTTGTTATTCTTTATGATCTACATAAAAAAATCTGAAAATAAGCACCGTATATTGCAATTGAGATAACGTTAAGTATCAACTGATCAACTATTACTATTAATGTTAAGAAAATATTAAACAAAGTAGCTTTACTTTAATTTTTTTTTAAATAACGATTAATTATAAAAGAAATCAGAAGATCGTGTGAGTGCGAGAGACTGCAAAGGCTATTTATTGTATATATTTTTATAAAGAATTGATATTATAACAACCTAACTATGCAAAATAGTTTGATTCAGTAACATTTTGACGTAGATTCAATATTAGCCTGGTCTAGTTTAAAATATATAAACTTTATAATATAACATAAGCGGCTACGCATCAACAGGATTTCACGCAATAATAATATCTATATAGTTATAGTAAGTAATGAGGTGAGAAGGGTTTTTAGGCAAAAGTTTGCCTAAGCGTTACCTCAATTATATAATTTTCAATCATATCAGGCATGCACGTTTTCCCGCGAAGCTATCCCACTTCACCGGTGACCGGTAAGTAAGCCATAGTCATCTCTTTATAAACCTAAATATAATTTTAGAAGCCAGCATAGTTTCCAATTTGTGTACGCCTCTTTAAAAATTATAAATTAATAAAAAGACTTACCTTTCAGATGGTAAATTTTCGCGATCCTTGCTCCCTTCACTCGCCATTATGGAGACTTTTCTTTTTCCATCCGGTGTCGGGACGCGTGGTGGTGCAGCGGTGTACGCTGGTGGGTTCTCGGGCGGGGGCTGGTCCGGTTCCGGTTTCGTCGGGTTTTCGCTGTCATTGGTCGGGTTATCCTTCTGGTTATTTAAGTCGCTAAGGTCAAACGGGTACTCTTTTATAGCCGTCATTCGAACGCTTGTTTTGCGAACCTGTAACACGAAATATAAAAATTATAATTTGTGTTTTCTGGGGACCTATATATGATCCACAATAACAGAATATAAACAAATTGGTATGTATAGAATTAGTGCTAATGACGAAAAAGTAAGAAATTCGTGAGCCAGAGAGGGATCGTCATTGGTAACCTCCGAATTCTACTTAATTAAAAGCGTCTAATTAGCTTATATAAATATTTGATTTATTTTTTAAAATAAAAAGTATAAATTTTCTACTTCTACCATTACTACTCTCATCACACACATACTGTAAAAAAACCAGGACAGGCAACGAAAGGATGCTGGGTTTCAAACTAAGCTAGTCCTGTATGCAAAAGCATATAAATTTATAAGTTTCTTAACCACTCTACTATCATTAAAAATAGTTAGCAAAAAAATTATTGTTATTAATTTTAGTAACTACAAGAATGACTCCAAGTATGTCTTACTTTAAATTAAAAATACGAAAACGTAGTAAAGATCGTTAGTTGGAGCATTATGCGTTTCTTATTTTTTTTTCAAATACCAAGTAAAACTGTTTTTTAAATTTATTACTTAAAACTTATAAAAATCAAAAAGTATTTTCTTGAAAATTAAAACAAGGGTTTAAATTTAAATCAATATGATGAAACTTTAAACTACGAGGAAAGTTGGTTGCGACTAATTATTTCAAAATTGCTTGAAAATAAACCGGATCACCGAATTCATCATAACTATACTCGTATAAAGAAACAAAAAAAAATCAAACTCTTAAATTAAGTTCCACACGATTTTTTTATTATATTTACCATATAAACATGTTACACAAAGATACTGATTACTTATTATATAAAAAGGTGTTGAAAATTTCCGATCATTTATTCTATAAATATTTACCTATTATAAAAAATAATAATCAAACTGTAAACACGATCCGCGTAACTTAATCTTTCCTCTGACACGCGTATGTTACAGCTGCTAGCGATCAACTGAAACCAGCTTATATTGCAGAAGCTGTGAAGCCTCCATAAGTGTTTCAGTAAATACAATGTTGCTTCTACTTACTTTTCTCTAAGCAACTGACTATTACGTAGTACATATTTATTTCACACCTCCCGGCGGAAAGTGACGACTTAAGGACGGCTGCGCAAACCGTAGTTGCCTCATTTCACCGTCGTCGCTTAAAAAAATCGTATACACACCATGGAAAGTAAAAAGGAAGCCCCAAATCAGATGTTGGCTGCCTTCGGCCTCGCCTCAGCAGACAATTAATTACAACATGTCATCTGAGACATCGCTTATTTTACTTCCCTACGTATGTTATAAACTATAATAAGTATGTTATCACCAAAACACATTTGGTGTAAGCTCGATGCGCAGCTTAGCTTAGCGTGGCATCAAAATACTGTGCTAATTGTTCATAATTTCTAGAAATATTTTGATAAATTATATTTCCTTTATCCCCCATTTTTATTTTACCTTTACTGTGAGTAAATCAACCTTTTTTTAGTATTACCTATTTAATACGTAGGCATTAGAATTTTGTACAAAATATAACCTGATAGAAGTGAAAACTTATAAGTTAGAATTATGACATTATGGAAAATTCAAGAAGAAAATTCGAGATTTCACAAAACACATTAGCATGTCGGTGACGCAAACTTATAAGATTATCCCCTACTAAAACCTGATATTATTATATAAAACAAGCAAACATGAATACCAGCGCAATTAATAATAAAAACTTGTTTAATTGTAGACTAGCTGTTGCCCGCAGCTTCGCCTGCGTTAACTAAGATTTACAAGGGGATCTTAGTACGCGAAATAACATTTTTTACACCTTGTGTCCGAAAAACCAAAATATCTTACGGAACCCTATTTTTTATCAGAATAAAATTTAGCCTATGTTACTCGTGGATAATGTGCCTATGTTACTCGTGGATAATGTGCCTATGTTACTCCTGGATAATGTTGCTTTCGAATGGTGAAAGAATTTTTGAAATCGGTCCAGTACTTTTTGAGCCTATTCATTACAACCAAATAAACAAACAAACAAAGTTTTCCTCTTTATAATATTAGTATAGATGTAGATGACATGCTAACACGCAGAATAAGAAAATAGACTTAAAAACAGTAGGTAAGAGTTTCATTGACTACATGGTGTGGAAACGCAAAACTAACGCACGCACGCTTTTGCGTGGATTTTATGAATTCATAGGAGCTATTATAGTGTTATAGTCATACATTAATGAATAATTAAATATGTAGTTATTGTTTCTTTTGCACATGCTGGTAGTATGTTCATTAACAAAACTTATATAAAAACGACACCTTCATGAGTTTTTGCTAATAAAGTATATTTATCGAAATGATTACATTATTACCATTAGAAGGAAAAATTACAATTGTATTATTTTAACATCATAATTATTGTGAATTGTGTTGAAAGGAAGTGGACAGGTACATCTAATTGCCAAGGATTTGTAGGTATTTTAATTGAATTCACCTACTTTGAAATAACCTTAATCGTACAAACGTTTTCTTATATTATGTAATCATTTTGTCCACTACTGTATAATTACAACAAGAAAAGTTACTGAATAACAATAAATATTAATACTAGCTGTGCCCGTGACTTCGCCCGCGTTCGATTTTTTAAATATAGCTTATGTTACTCCTAGTACCTCCAAAAATACGTGTACAAAGTTTCATGATGATCGGCTGAGTAATTTTCACGTAACGTACACACACGTAATGCACAGACACGAAAAAACCTAAAGATATTCATAATGATAAGGATAATACTTAAATATTATATATGTGAGCGACGATGGTCCAGTGGTGGATGGACTCGGCCGCTTATGCGAGAGGTTCCGGGTTCGATCCTGACCCCACCGTTTGTGTCTTGAAATTGGTTTTTCTAAATTTCGAAGTGCACCCCAAACACGAGACCATCGCTCGCTCACCAGTGAAGAAAAACATCGTGAGGAAACCTGCATGCCTGATGAGATTAAAAGTCTTTGAAGGTTCATAAACCCGCACTGGGCCAGCGCGGTGAACTATTGGTCCATTACCTGATTTCGAGGAGGAGACCCGTGCCCAGCAGTGGGACATAAAGGGTACACTTTACTTTTTTTAAAATTATATATGTGTATGTTAAGGATTAAACATACATACTAGCTTTTTCTTTTTATTGTTGACGCAGGGAAAATGCTTTCGCACCATACCAGGGCCTCGGGTAGGCACACTGATGGTTGTGGGGACTCGCATTGGGGTGCACTACCCCAATAAAACCACTGTACAATACCAATACACGTACCAATTATTTATTATACTATTTCCTTCCATCACAACAAAAAATTGACATAACGGTAATGTAAACGCTATTTACATAAATACGGGATTAACACTGGTCATCTTTATCACTACAATATATAGAACTAAGTCTGCCACTGCGTCTGTCTGCACGCGATAAACTCAAAAACTCTAGATGGATTTGCGTGATGTTCGCAACATGAGATACAGTAATTCATGAGGCAGGTTTTTTGAGTGAATTGGTAAATAATATAATCAAAAATATTGTAAGAATCGGAAGCTAACAGCTGCTTGGGAGCTTACATTGAAAACGCATCTTTATTTCCTTTATAGATATAATAACAAAATGTATAAAAAATTATCTTCATCAGTCGTTGACGTTCGTAAAGTTCGTGAAGTTAAAGCGGGCAATGCTGCGGGCTAGAGCTAGTAATACATAAGATTCAATATTCCTTTCGCCGTGCACTCCATAGCGGCGATCGTCCTTGATCTGTGGTAACACGTACAGTGACGTGAGGCGCATGCAATGGTAAAACTAGGAGGCATGTCATAAGATCTAAGATATGTGTGTAATACGACCAACTGGTGTTCGTAACGCAGAGGGCTCAGCATTGAAACCCCAAAGTGCTAGATTTGTACGGCAAATATGACGCGATGTTTCTCCCGATATGTTTTTTTATGTTAAAGGGCAACCCGGCAGCCGGAGCCTTTATTTATTTATTTCCATTTACATTTATTGCACTTACAGTATAAACCAAGGCGCACAATAAATATCGATCATAAACATAATTATTATAACAAATAGGTAACAAACAAACAATTACAATGAAAGTATAAGTACATAATGCACAAAACAATTAATAAATTTAGCTAAAATTGTACACAACACTGTTATTCAAATGGATTCTAAAAACATACAACATGATTTAACAAATTCAGTGGGTGTCGTAGTAAATATGTAGCCTTATGATGGCTACCAACGTCCATACACATCGACACAATCCAAGGTTCAAAAAATCTACAAAATGCAAAAGCGTTGCCCTCTTTTTACCTTTCTGCCCAAATAGGCCACCGGAAAGTCACAAACTGCATAAAACGCGACAGCATAGCTGTTACTTTACACCGGTATCATGTAAGCGAGAGGTACTCCTCGGATTTGCCGGGCCAATTCAGCTGCAATACAGCATGGTATTGCCTCTAATAAATATAATATAATATAATAATATTTTTAGTGAGCACTGCCGTTTTTAAATAATGGAGTAAGCTGGTGAATTAAAAAAAAAATCTTTGTCAACGATATACCGGAAAAGAAAATATGAAATATAAGAATGTAAAAACTTAATAACCCGCGAAAAAATCCGTAAAAGTTGTTTCATTATAATAAAGAAATTAACAAACTCTGTAAGACCGGCAAATAAAGCTAACACCAAAAATAATTTTAGTTTGTATAAAGATGTGAGAGATGTTTATTTATTATATTATGCAATTTTAGCAAATACCTTGGAAACGTCTATAAGTATAGCATCTTTCTTTATAATTATTTGTCCTGCCGAATTTAGTTGTACGAAAACTACAACTATTATAATGCTTTCATTAGAGTTTAGACTAATGTTTTTCTCCAGTGTCCCTTTAAATTTCACCAGCTATTGAATAATATGTAAGTATGTCAGAAAGTATTTTTAAATTAATTTTTGTAAATATTTTTTGCTTGTAAACTTACACAACTTAAAGAAGTAACATTGTGTTACTTTTTTTTCAGCTCTATATTTTTAGAGCTACCAGGTTATTTTTCTATGAGAATATTTTATAATGAAACAATTAGTGTATCAAATTTTAGTCTTCGTCTGGGTTCGTCTAGTCGTAAACATGTTTCTCCTAATCAAGTTTATTAAATGGCAGTTAACTGCTTTGTTAAACTACGATCTCATCGCCGACGGGAAAAAAGGGCCTATTTCATATCGAGAGCCTCTATACCTAATAATCACTACTGTATAGTGTCGTATTTATATGATAAATTATGACTGAAACAGCGCCAATTTGGCGCTGACTATATACAATACTGATCACGGTAATTATGAGTAAACATGAATATAGAGACCCAACAAAGAAGGAACTAACAGTTGTTAATATTGTGATATATCTTTTACCAGTTTGATTAGTTTCAACTAAGGGAATATTTTTGATTATGTTATTTTACATACATTATTTCTACATTATATTCAAACTGTATCATCACTTTACCTATGTGTTGCAAATAAATATCTATTATTATTATTCTTATTTGTTCTAGCATTATTTTATGTCATTTTATTAGAGTGCTTGTAAACCGAAAATAATTTTACTGCAATATGTGGCTACAAAAGCTATCACGAAAACATTTTGATGCAGCAAGCCGTCCGAATCGACCATGCAAAATGTGTGTTGTTATGAAAGAGCCATACCAAACATTTTATCGTTTGTTTGTCTGGTTATCATTGTCGGTAATGTTGTAATCGCCATCTTGTTGCAGCCACATATGTATTTCCCTGAAAAGATTGCCAGTTTAGAAGCGTTTAGAAGCACCTTTGTCCTTTAGGCACACGCTAAATTAGTTTTCGCGGTTCAAAAATCT
Source organism: Lycaena phlaeas (assembly GCA_905333005.2). Classification (NCBI taxonomy): domain Eukaryota; kingdom Metazoa; phylum Arthropoda; class Insecta; order Lepidoptera; family Lycaenidae; genus Lycaena; species Lycaena phlaeas. Next base: position 18,942,983 of record HG995163.1, read on the forward strand.
ATAAAAGGCCTATTAATATAACCTATTTAGCACATCTATACTAATATTATAAAGAGGAAAGGTTTGTATGTATGTTTGTAACGAATTAACTCAAAAGAACTGGACCGATTTTAAAAAATCTTTCATCATTTGAATGCTTCATAATCACTGATTAATATAGGCTACTTTAATTGTAAGAAAAAAATAAAGATATAAAGCGACTGAGTTTGTTTGTTTGAACGCGCTACTCTTAGGAACTATTGGTCGGATTTGAATGTTTCTTTCAGTGTTATATAGGCCATTTAACGAAAAAGGCTATAGGCTATACATCATACCGCTAAGACGCCGTTGTAAATCTTAGTTAACGCAAGGCAAAGCTGCGGGCAACAGCTAGTTACATTATAAATTGCTGCTTGAGACGTTAGCAGCACTAATTTTATTTATTGCAAATTGAATCATTTGATAAAGTGTATACCGAATATATACCGAATGTTGACAATACTCGTTCACGGGTAGCGCCGAGTATTTATTAGCTTAAGTGGTCTCATCACAATCACATGATGTCTCACGAGGAGCCGGCCACGAGTTACCAATAACAATTACTAGAGTTACTCAGTGGTAGTTTACATAGCGTTCACTAAACTTCGCCCGAGCTTGTCATTCCATTTTATCACATCCACCATTGTCAGGTGATGTGGGTCAATGACATTAAAACCATTTCAATTTAGAATTGAGATATTACTTTTTTGTGGTTGGTCTGTTAAAGCACGGCTCTTCTGTTCGACCTTCAATCTAGACTGTAAATTTTAATGCAAATGATTTAAAATTTTGAAATGTACTTGGTAGATTATTGAAGCTTTTAGAAATATTGTATTACGGCAGATGTTTTTACCAATACAATTGGTAACTTACGTTTGAATTGCTCGATTTCGACTCTCAATTAGTTTTATATTGTAAATAATGAATAGGTAGATATAGAAATATAATTTATTCTTATTACATATTAATGCATGAAAAACAGAATTTGAACAAATTAAGCACGTTTCCTAAATCAGTAATATTTAGAAATTGAATCGATTCAACTATTTTTTAAATAGTACATAAAATTATATCCTGCCAAGAACTAAATATAATTGAATTTACAATAACTATTAACCGCCATAAAAGCTAATCTGTAACCGTAACAAATTTTAAAGTCAATATTTTTTATTGTAAGTCATTGTAAGTCAGACTTATTTATTGTTGATATAAAATGAAACAGAAGTAGAAAGGGATAATATATAATAATATGTTGGGACAATTACTGATGCGAAACTAGGCAGATCCTGTAGACAACCAGACAACTGCTACATACTTTTATATTTTTAAATACATACATAGATAAATTACGCCCAGACACAAAACAAGCGATCACATTCATCACACGACATTTGTCTCGGTTGGGAATCGAACCCACGTATTTCTGACCTAACAGTCAGGTTCACTAACCACTGGAGCAATTGGCCAGGTATATTCTTAGACTTATTAGCTGGAACTTTGTCTTCACTTATTTCCTTAATTTTCTTAGATTAGCTGGCTGGAATGCCTGTATTGTGACTTGGAATCTTATTGATTAATTGCAAAAAGCATGCATTGCTTTAACAGCAGATGGTTAATGTGTATCAGGCGTCTGAAATCTTAAATGTTATTATTGTTTACCTTACGATTGACGTCGCAAATGTTACCATATTGCGTACTCACGATCACACAGTTAGCGAATGTAATTGTTTATTTACACACCGAGTAAAAAAAAACCGAACGAGGCTATTTTGCATATGAAAGCGTTTAACGACGATAATTTGCCACTTATCAGGTACATAAGTTAGTTCTATATTGAGAATACTTATCAGACTATTCAAAGTAGACGTGACTTGAGATTCTGTATATCTATATTTTTGATTCAAAATCATCATTTTAACTAAAGACTGAAATGTTTTATCTGCAAACTATAATCTTTAATGGCAATCACATAAAATAAAAGAATCATAAATATATAACATTATTTGGCCTTAAACATTTCTCATATACAAATATTAGGTAAGAATTTTAAAAAATCGTAACATTGATATAGCGGTTTCTTAGTCGTTAAAACTAGTAGCCGATGCTTGTTAACACATTAATCTGATTAAACGTTATCAAAATACTCACCATTGTTTGTTAGAACACTCACACTTCACTTATAAGTATTATGAGTACTAATAGAATATAAACGTAGTTTGGTTGGCGAGCCCCAACGGCACGCTCGGATGTGTGTCGCTACGAAGTGCCACATTACTTTATTAAAATGTTCAATGTTAGTTGTTACTCATCCGATCTTCGCCTTGTCGAATTCATTAAGGATACCAATGACACGATAACGTTTACATACTTTATCCTTGCAATACATTGTCTTAAGCGTTGACCGCTAATTATAAACAAAAATTTAAAATAGCTTAGCATATTGTAAAATCTTTGAACTTGCAATCATTGATTATGAAGAACTACTCGCATATACTCGAGGAAATCTATAAATACTAACATTGAAAAGGTTAGGAGTTAAAGAGATTGTTTGTTTGATTGTATAGGCTAAACTACCACCATCCCTAAACTAAAGAAAATATTAAGTAGTTGCCCCTAGACAGTACGTAATGACCATCTCATTATAATCAATATTATTTTTTCACCTTTTAATTTTGATTGTTGTATGTTTAAAAAAATATTTAAAAATATTAAAAAAAAAAAAAAAAATAGATTCTTGTATGTTTAAATCTCAATACTTGTGCAGTCTGTCTTACAAATCAATATTACCTGTTTAATGTGATTGTTATTTGTGAAAACTTGTAATTGGCCTTATTTTTATTTTTTGTCAAAATGAGAAATTGTCTAGCTGTAAGTTTTCTGTAAAATAATAAAATAAAAATAAAATAAAAATAAACTGTAAAACCATAAGTCGGATTAAAAAAATAAATGTAGGTACTTCTTGTATTTTAATTATCAACGTTAGTAGTATATTATGTGACAAGTAAACTATTGATTAAATTAAATTAAAATATTTTGGATTCTGAACACCTAAGATGTATAAAAATATTAAATTGTAAGGTCAAAGTATAAAAAGTCATTCTTTAAAATATAACCGAAAAATAAGTTTTAGGGCCATTTTATATGAAAAAAATTACGGCGTATTAATATTTTTTTCGCATTTCTTATTTCTAACGCGCGATTTTCGATAGGTTTTTTTATTACTAGTTGTTACCCGCAGCTATGAACCTGAATAAAATAAGTAACAGTTAAATGATAACTTTTCAAGCTGATAAGCAATTTAAACAGGTTAGAGCTAAGCTGAAAGTATAAAATATATTCTCTGAGGGTTAGGGATAAAATAAGGTTGGCATATTCTTTAAAATAAAACCCCTAAATAAAACACGATTAAAAACTGTTTAATGATTAATAAAACGTCATGAAAATCGGTTTAGTAGTTTTGGAGATTAATGTGTAGGCAGATGACATTAATAAAGCTTTTCTTTTTGAATTATATTGACTTTTTTTATTTATCATATTATTAACAGTCGCGTTTTCTACTAATTTATTATATTATGTTTGGACAAAATCCACACAAGCGTCATAACAATCTTCTTCAACGTAATCTATATATATAAAAATCAATTGTTGTTCGTTAGTCTCGCTAAAACTCGAGAACGGCTGAACGGATTTATCTTATCTTGGTCTTGAATTATTCGTGGAGGTCTAGGGAAGGTTTAAAAGGTGAGAAAAATTCGTATAATTGCCGGGAAAATCCTCAAAACAGCATTTTTCTATTTCCCATACAAACGTTTTCTAAATAAAATGGAGAGTCAATCTGAACTTTATCGCTATTATATAAAGCTCATATTAGATTACAAACACTCATTGTTGTCTAAGCTATATCATATTAATAATTTCGTCGTAGACTCAATCTAAAAGTTACCTAAATAATAAAACATAAAAAACTAAAGGTTTCGAGTCGACAACATATATCCCCAAAATTTGGATTGTCGAGTATTTTGTTAAATCCTAATGGTGTTGACAGACAAAATATTGCAGTCCATTAAAATACAATGACATAATTGCATATTATCATGTCATTGATAACGGGCGATATCTACTTTTTTTTAATACGCTTTTCTTCCTTCATTTATGGCAAGGAGTATTTACTATTTGCCAGTGTCAAGTAATGTTTTGTATTGTATTACGAAAGGGATTATTTAGACAAAGAAATAATATGATCAGGAGAATTTATAGGTACTATATCAGGAGAATTTATAGGTATACATTCTGTTCCACCTTGATGGCCCAAGAAGAACTGGAAAAAATTTTGTATTTACAACTATTATACATTCTAAGATCTGAAAACAAAATATGCCTGCCTATAGCATTTACTGGGATTGCATTTGCAATTGATTCTGATGAAGTCTCTACATCTTACATTGTAAATCAAATTTCACCCGCGCAAAGTCGGAATTTCATTTATTCTATCAAAACAACAGCAAACGCACACTGCGTTTGCTGTTGGAGGGTCTAATGTCGTGTCCAGAAACTCAAAAAAGGTGATAATATCGCGAATCCGACCAAATTACATAGGCACAAAATTTACGGGCTATGGATCATTAGTACTGATTTTCAATTAGGTCGGTTTCGCGATATTATTTCGTTTGTTTTAGTTTCGGCACGCGACATAAAATGCACCAGTTTCCACGTCATTACATCAGTCAAACACAAACCGCGTTACCAAGAGTGTTTTATTATTTTTAATTATTAATTTAATATCCCGGTCTGTGCAAAATTATTTAAATTTACACACTAATATTATTATGTACTTGGGATGAACACCGAATTAAATAATAAATATAGGAAAATTAAAACTTTACACACATGTGATTATTTGCTTTTAAATGTATTTTGTACATATTATATAGTATCGAAAACTTATCTGTTCGGGTGGATTGTTGCTATAAGCTATTGAAAATGTATAATTTCACTACAGTTTGTACATGAAGCCATCTGTCGAAGATTAGGACAGCTTCTGGCGCGACCGTTTCTTCTAGGCCGGAAATCTTATGATCGAAGACTTCTATAGCAGATTGTACACGTCCCATGCTCCTCAACCCGATACCCGGAACAACGATCTGCGTGCCAGCCTAACACGACACCTCTCTGGCGAGCTTCCGAACATCAGATTAGACGTGGTTAGTCTGGCTCTTACGCAGCTAAAAGGGAAGGATTTAGCACCATAGACCACATCCACACTATACGGCAAGTTGTACAGAAGACCCATGAGTACAACCAGCCACCGTACCTTGCTTTTGTGGACTATGAGAAAGCTTTTGACTCCATTGAAACATGGGCTGTTTTGGAAGCTCTGCAGCGATGTCAGGTCGATTGGTGATACGTCAAAGCAATGAGAGGATTGTACGAAGCCGCTTTTATGTACGTTCTGATTCCGGGAGGTCAAACAAGACCAATCCAATTGCATCGAGGAGTGCGGTAGTGCGATGTTCATTCCCCGAAACTGTTCACGAATGCTTTGGAGGACGTCTTCAAGACTTTAAATTGGGCAGGATGTGGCATAAACATTAATGGCGAGTATCTCTCACACTTTCATTTCGCCAACGATAAACTTATTTTGGCTAAGTCACTGGAGGGTTTGCAGGAGATACTGCACAGTCTAAACGAATCCTCCCGACGTGTGGGCCTTAGGATGAACTTGGACAACACGAAAGTCATGTTCAACGAACATGTTCTCCTTTATAGGTCAGTTAACGTCGATGGCATACTGTGCAAGGGCCGTGCAAGAGTATGTCTACCTTGGTTATACCTTGCAGCTAGGTCGACATAACTTCGAGAGGCAAGCTGATAGGAGGATTCAATTAGGGTGGGCAGCATATAGGAAGCTTCATCATATTCTCACGTCGTCTATATCGTAGAGTTTAAAGACGAAAGCCTTCAACCAATGCGTTCTCTTAATTTACGACTGGTCCGTATGTTTTCCATAGCTCAACGTGCTATGTAGCGTGCAATGCTGGGTTTTTCTTTGGCAGATAGGATTTGAAACGAAGTCCTCCTCCAGATTACTAAAGTTACCGATATCATGCGAAGAATAGTGGCAAATATGGGCTGGTCACACACTCAGAAGAACAGATGGCCGATGGGTCAATAAGGTTCAAGAGTAGAGGCCGCGTTTAGACAGACTAAGTGTTGGTCGGCCATTAACCAGGTGGGAAGACGATCTCCGTTCAGTGGCAGGTCCGCGTTGCACGCGAGTGGTACGGGATCGATCATCTTGGCGTTCATTGAGGGGGGCCTATGTTCAGCAGTGGACGGATAAATGCTGATGATGATGATGATTATAAACAATGCCATCACAAGAACGTAACCAAAATAGATGAGTTTGTGTGTTGTAATAAGTTGTTGATTATTGTAGGTATGCTTATTAAATTCCCATGACTTCCTTTCCAGATCATAATCTCCACTATATGAGCGAGGCACCCACTTTTTAAATATTTGTCACCTTAAGGTTCACCACGAACACAAAGTTCGCCTCTTAGTCTGAAGCCCTATGGCAAACATCTCAGTCGGGGTTTTTAGTGGATCCCAGAAGGGAAGAGGTCAAAGTTCGTGGAAGCCAAGATCCTTTGGCCACCCGAGCTAAACCCCACACTGCCCTATCACCAGGGTGACAGTTTCGTTCAGAAGAACTTTTCGCGCCGACTATTGAAGATCCGATGGTGGTAAGGCATGCCTCGCCACAGGAACGAACCCGACGCCATGAAGCCGAGGAAGTCACACTGCACGGCTGGCGGAGCCCCCCCCCCCCCATTTTTTCGCATCACAGGGTGAAGCCAACTGGCTCACCTCACACCCGATGAAGCATTACGGCCACCAGGGCCATTAGCATAGCTCAAACCGAAAATAAAAGATTAGTATTTTGTTTTATTCTTCTAAAGGTAGGAACAAAAAACTGCCACATACCAGATCTTTGTGGCAGAACGAAGTCTGCCGGGTCCGCTAGTTATTAATAGATTTTAAATGTTTGGTCCTACTTTTATCCTACTAATATTATAAGCGCAAAAGTTTGTATGTTTGGATGTTTGTAATTTTCTTAACACAAACCACTAAATCGTTTTCTTAATAAAATACAATAATATAGCTTATGCTTTATATAACCCATTTATCCCGACATTCCCAGGGAACGGAAAGTACGCGGGGGTCAGTAATAAGTATGCATATATGCATTAGCCTCTACTATATAGAATTTATGATAGTCAAGTTTATAAAACATGGATATTAGTTTTCATTGTATATATTTTGTCATATTTTTCACAATGTGTAGGTTTTTGTGAACGAATCTCATACTAAACAATTTAAATTTAAATTAGTTGATACATTAATATTATGCTAAGCTAAAGGTATGATTAAGAAATTAAGATCCTAAAATGGAATTTATATTCAGATATCGATTAAATTCAGATATTAATAAAATATGGTAGATTTAAACTAGTAAGTATTATATCTTCTAATATAATGAGTAGTAATAAATAGTAATAAGTAGTACTCAGTAATGCCTAAGTTTTAACTTTGGAATCAAAAATGAAAATATGTGAAATTCAGGGGTAGGGTTACCACCTAACGAGTAAAAACGAGTAAAACGCTGTTAGCATGTTAAATGTTATTATAGATAAATATTTCTTAAAAGGAGGATTCCAAGAAGAGTACCCTCGCTACCGAACTATACTTAGGCACAGTAGAAAAAGTCCTGGTTTCCCCGTTTTTATTATTGCGATGATAAGTGAAGATAATTTTAATCTCATTGATCTTTGGAACCACTTCTTCTAAATTCAAATAAATGATATTCAAATAAATGATATTATGTAAGGTATTATTTCAACTAAATAAATTTTTATGTTACTTTAAATGACTTGTTACAATTACTTTTGTATTCCTTTTGTAAACTTTGTAGGCACTTTTTGTATTACACATATTAGTTATATTATTTTCTTGCTAATAAAGTTTAGAAATATAGTATTTTAGAAAAAAAAAATAGAATTCTATTGTTAAAGTGAGTGTTATACCTCTCTGTGTTTTAATCATAGTAAGCCGTGGATAACTCCATTCAACCATAAATAATTGTATTATTTAGTCTATACATAGTTTTTGTTATGTAACTTCATTGTGCAATTGTTTGTTTTCCTAAATAAATTAAAAAATATCAATAAAAAAATAAAGTAAATTAGCCATTGTGCTAAAATAAGCATTAATCTGTTACCACATTGGTGACATAATTATTAAGCCGCAAATAAATCGGTGAATATAGATAATATTTTATTCTAAAATAATTGAATTAATTTACTATCAATTACAGCACTTAATATTGTATTTAAAATATCAATTGAGTTTATAGTTATAGATCGACTAAAGATTAACAGGTAAAATACTCTCATCTCGCTTTATATTACGAATAATTCTAATTATCGAAATAAATGATCAATTCTCCTTAATAGTCGCGAGAATTAGAAATACTAATGAATTATATTTATCACATATCAGCATTAGCTCTACATGTGTTTTCTCTATATCTAATTAACTATTTAAAGCCACCAAACTGAGACGATCGATTATGATTATGTCACGGTTTCTGTGTTTTTTCGTCGTTTCTTATAATATACTAGCGGACTCGACAGACTTCGTTCTGTCAAAACAATTAATTTGCAATAAATAAAATTGCAATCAAAAATTTGAGAAATAAACTATCCTATCTTTTAAGTTGGAGAAAAGCACACATTTTAAAAGAAAAAACATTAAAATCGGTTAAGTGGTTTAGGAGTCCATTGAGGACAAACATTGTGACACGAGATTTATATATATTAAGATTTGTACTTATTAATTTTCTTACCTTATTACGCTAAAACTCAGGCTATCATAATATAGCGATATCTCAAAGCACGTCACGACACACCGCTGCACTAGGAGGGTTTAAACACGAGCCACTGTTATGGTCAACGTTCAATTCTGGTGACAGACTTATCGCGTGTAATCAGCGATACAAGACTTCAGTCACGAGGCTGGAGTGCTTCAGATAAGGGATAAGGGCGAGATGAGAACACGACGTAAATCGAACTAAACAATCCAAAATATACGATAACGAAATCTTGCAACTGATCTACGTGATCTCATCTACTGCCACTACAATGGTACTGCTAGTTGTAATGCTGAAGGTTTTATAACCTTGAAAGTTAGGTTTAATTTGATTTATCGACATTGGTGCATATTATTAAAATTACTGGCTTGCTAACAGCTTAAATTGATGTGTTCCTATCGACACTAATATAATTACAATATCGTGTACTATGGAAAACAAAGATGTGCATTCATTTTCTATCTTTCTCTTTCTACGCTTAATTTTAATCATTACTCTATTCTGTTGGAACTAAAATAATTGCGAAATCTTCATATTCCATATTGGTGGTTGGTTGGTAAGATTCAATGAAACAGGTAAGGTGACAAGAGCTTACCGTAGGCGTTCGTAGGCGTCGGTGATCTCTTGCAATTTCGTGAGAAGCCTACAGAAATTTATAACAATGATAAACCGGCTATTACGCCTAAAATAAATGTAAAGCTATTAGTCAAAACTCTTCGCCATGAACATCATACCTCATTTAGAATTATGAAAATTATTAAGTTAAAAATAATATTAGAGATACTTATAACGAGTGTCCAACCGAAACAGGTTTTTAACCAATACCGAAACCGAACCTTGCTCTCAGATTTGGCTTAAACCAAAACTGAAGCTCACTTAAACGTATTTAAAATTTCTATTGTGTGTGAGATTTAGTGTCTTTTTCATATCACAATACACGTGTGTTGGTCGGCCATTAACTAGGATGAGAAGACGATCTTCGTGCAGTAGTCGGTCTGTGTTGGATGCGAGTGGCAAGGGATCGGTCGACTTGGGGTTCATTGAAGGAGGCCTATGTTGAGCAGTGGATGGAGAAAGGCTGATTATGATGATGATGAATACTAATAAGTCGAGCATACTAAAGTCTTATTATGTTGTAACTTGCTAAACGACCATTAAGTGCATTCGAGACAAAAAGCAAATTATGTTCTTAAGTTCCTTTATTCGAAATAGTAGTAGTCTCTCAATATGCAAGTCTTCTGTCTTATCAAGATATGGAAGCTTATTGGGGGCACGTGTCAGGAGTTTTATTAAAAGCCGCAAAGCAATATCGTTTTCAAAATACAAGCAACAAGATAAGTCTTGGCTGTACCACGAGCATTCATCATAATTATCAATAACAAGACGTTTTAGGCCGCGCCTCATGTACGAAATGATTGGCATATATTAATTTTTTTTGATGAGCCGGCTGCGATAGAACATGACTCGTGCGGCGTTACCTCGCTCTGAGGCGTTCCATTTGAAGCTTGAAGTGCAAGCGAGAGAGCGGAACGAGCGAGAAAGAGGCACAATCGACCTATCAGTATTTTCTTATGATGTTGTCACGTTCTAGTTGAACGTCAGTAAATCGACTTTACAGGCAACTGATTTTTTATCAATTACAGATAATATTGAGGAAAATGTTTGTTTATTTGTTCTCGAACTTTCGGAATCCAGAATAGTGGGACTAATTAATATTCCTGCATGTAAATTACATGTAATAATATTGTCATCCGCAAAAATATGCAATCCTAATGTAATCGAGGCCATAATATGGTAATGATAGCAATTAACATATATTATATTGAAAAATCGTCATATATAATACACCTTGTTTACTTTAGTTTCTTGGTATGTATTAACATGTTAAAATTGTTTATATGAAACTTAAAACGAGTATTATTAACAATATATTATATTTATACATTATAAATATTTTTTGTATAAGCTTTAATAATAACTATTTGTTTTTATCCACTGATTTTTTTAAAAAACAATGTTTCTATTCTATTATTTAAAGTATTTAAAACGGGATATTTACCATGTTTTTTAATATTGTTTTGCGGAGCTCGATATTTCGACATTGTCTACGAATGTCATGTTCACGAGACATGACATTCGTAGACAATGTCGAAATATCGAGCTCCGCAAAACAATATTAAAAAACATGGTAAATATCCCGTTTTAAATACTTTAAATAATGAAAATAACCATGTTAGTTTCTATTCTAATCTTATAAACCTTATTATACAACTTTTATTTCTAAACACTCAATTCACAATCCGATTTCGTGAAAAAAATATCATCTAACTAGCTGTCCCCGTCGGTTTCACTTACTTCAAATACCTGTGGGACTACGGAGATAAATTATAGCCTGTGTCACTCACATATAACGTAGTCTTCTATTGGTAAAAAAGTTTTCTAAATCGGTTCTGTTGATCCAGTTACCCTCTAAAACTTCACAGACACAAACTTTACCTCTTTATTATATTAGTATAGATAAAGCTTAAAATGCCTTTCACAAGTTAATTATGGAAATTAATTGAACTTAATACCGGGCTTATACGTATTCATAACAATTCTTAGCGAAGTAAGTCAAGTCAGATAGGAAAGAGTTGCTATGGGATTTAAAAAAAATATGATTGGTCACAATTTAAAATTATCAGTTTGGAGAAGTAAGCGACGACGACGACGATGTCAGATCTTCCATATTACAAGCACACGTAAAGAGGCAGCTATGCTGTCATGTTTCGTGCGGTTTGTGAGTTTCTGGTGGCCCGTTGGGAGGAATAGGGAAAGAAGGGAATGCATCAGCATAACCTCTGATTATGCCGATGTTTATGGGCATCGGTAGTCACCATAAGGTTCCGACGGCTCGTTTGCCTCCTTATGGCTCGTTTTGCCTCCTTATGGCTTGTTTGCCTCCTGTAAAAAGGGGGCTATTTTTCACACGGTCACCTTTAAGTGCCTTGTTCTCGGGTTATTACCTCAAATTGCTTGGTAATTCTTTTACCAACTTCAAAACTGGCAAAAAATGTTGGTTTAGACAGTAGGTACATTGTTATACACATACACATATGGGTCATAAGTGCATCGGGGCTAATTAAAACATATGCTCTCATGGCTAAAGTACACGCGGACGAAGCCGCGGGCAAAAGCAATCTTCCTCTTAACATTGTTTTTACTAAATATTATTTCATATCGTAATTATGTAATTTTTTATATCTACATACGTAAGGTACATAAATTGCATTTAACTTATTGCAGATTTTATAGCGTTCATTAAGATATTTTGTACTCCAACTTTTTGTATATTATTTTCCAGTGATCATTTTTTGTAACAACCAGGAATGTTTATCAGATATTCGGACATCAACAAGTAAAATTAAAGATCAAGCTCTAAATGATAGACAACTTTATTTAAACATCATATAAGTGACCAAATCATTCGGTTTTGGCGTTTATGACTTTAACGCCCAGTGGGCTAAAACGCTTGATGATAATTACGATGGAGAATATAAAATGTATAACAATATAGTTTAGAAGACGTTTCGTAATATCCCTAAGAGGTCACACCTCGCATCCGCGTACGTGATGCAGCACAGGAGCAACAGGAAACTCGGCAACAGCGGCGCGGGCACGTCTTGGCTGTTAGTTCGCCTTCTCCTAACCATGTTGGGTTGAAAATGGAAACTTACGGGTGAGGTTTCAAGATAAACCTTAGCTATATTATTTTGTTCCAGCTAAGAACGTCCTTAGTATTGAATTTACTAGCAGAATAATATTAGAAATATATAAGGATATTCTAGTATTGTTTTCTTTGTTGGCGCATAGGATGCTTATGTTCAGCAGTGGACGAATAAAGGCTTATGATGATGATGATTGTTTTCTTATGTTTGAGTTTCATTGATTGCGATGAAATAACTTAAACCTCACGGGAGGACTTATGGTTGCTGTAAAGTATCCGAAACGTCGGGCATGTAAAACACTGAATAAACCACGATAGAATCCGTAATAGTTATTTCTATGTATTCTAGGTTTTAGTTTCGTTTGTTCAAATTTAGTTACGTGAAGTGAAGTTTTAGTTACAATTTTAAGGCAATCGTGATCCATTAGTAAAAGTGTTTTAGCATAATGTATCAACAATGTATCATCAATACTAGTATTAAGTATACGGTGAAATTTGTATCTTTTCACATGAATTTATAGTTTAGGTATTCCAGAAGTTTCTGATACTTTATCTTAAATAAGAGTACTAATATAATAAAGCAGTTTTAGTTATCCGAATAAACTTTATATAAAATTAGGTTTTCAAGTGCCCTTAGGGCGCGAATAAAGATTAATTAATTTCTTTCATAGATAATAATTTTTATTTTATCGCATTATTAATTTTAGCCCAGAATTTCTGAATTTCTCATTTACATAAGGGCTAAGGAAAAATGCGAAAATCATTTTTATTTAAATTAATTATATTGAAATTCATCTTTTTGAGATGTAGAAATCCTCTATTCTATAGTTTTTACATCAGAAATAACATACATATGCAGATATAACATTGTTTCTAATTCAAAGAAGTTTGCGCGGAATGCAATCGTGTAGAGAAATAGTTTAAGAAGTATTCTGTATTCATTATTATTATATGTAACGATATTTCAATAGTAGCCGGCGAGGTTACATCTTATATGCCATTCGACAGTTTTTGTAAACCTTGGAGACGAACAAGGCTAGATTCAGAGATTTTTAAAACACGTGTAGAAAAGGTCTCAAAATATGTGCCGTTTTATAAAATTTTTGTTTTATGCAATATGGGCGAACGTGCTATTTGAATTCTGATGGTAAATAGCTAATGACGGCCATATCCTGCCCATCAGAGACTTGCCCTAAAAGCTAAAGATGCTACACATCACGGGTATATGAATTCTAAACATTTTTTTAATAAAAATAAAAATTGTTGTAATATTAAATTTAATTTTTCGTATATTATATATTTTTTGTTAATTGTATTGGTAAACAATGTTTGATGGTAATTATCGCTTATGTAGATGAATTCACGTGAGACCAGCCTAGCTACTTCATGTGTTGCTATCTTGAGTGGTAGGTAGAGATCAATTATATTACTCTGTCTGTCCTTTAGGGCTATTCTGTAATGTCGTTTTCGAATCTCGAAAGCGGAATACGCGGTGTTATGACGAAATTAAAGAATTTGTATTCTTTAAATCTCGACAATCTAATTCAATAAAGGTCACTTTCGAAGTGAGCGTGAGCTCTATCACTCAGGTAAAGCTCGATATCGAGCTGGTTTTCACAGAATAGCACTACTGTTCTTCAGTACGTAACACAACAAAGCTTTTTCATGGAAGAGCTAAGCAGGTGGTATCCATGCAGAGGAGAGCGCAGCATGACATATTGTCAAGATACATTAAATGACACATTTCTTGTATCGTTAAATATTAATATATTTTGATTTGATGATTTTTAAAATATGATTTTTTTTAAGTAATTCATTGAAAGAGTCCATGATTGGTTACGGATAAAGGTTCACTTTTAACTTGTTGGCTAAAGCCATCCTGATGATATTTAAATACGTTCTTAAATTTTTACGTTATACTTACATAATTACTTGCATGAACTATAAAGAAACATTTTAAATTAACTATTTTCTATTATAGAAACGAACGATTGGGTAACATACAGTATATACAAGTACATAACAACAACATATAATAACATACAGTGTGGCCCAGGGTCGTCTTTGTACATTTGTCCTTAATCCTGTATTTATAATATGACTAGCTATTGCTCGCAGCTTCGCCTGCGTTTACTAAGATTTACAACGGCACCTTAGCGGGATGATATATAGAGATTAGCGCGTTCAAACAAACAAACTCTTCAGCATTATATAATAATATAAGATAATATAATATTAGCCTTAAGCCTTACCCGATAAATGGGCTATCTAACACTAAAATAATCTTTTAAATCAGGCCAGTCGTTCCTGAGATTAGCGCGTTCAAACAAACAAACTCTTAAGCTTTATTAGATTGTCGATTGTCGAAATATAAAACATTTAGAATCATTTTGCATGTGCATCGCTGTATTTATAAACAACTATCTTTTGCACACAGTTTCGCCTGCGTCAACTAAGATTTAAAACCCTAGCTTTTTTACATTTTACACAATTAGAATGGTCAATGTTCAGCTGGGATAGTGTAGCTTCCCAACAGTGAAAGAATTTTTCAAATCGGTCAAGTAGTTTCGGAGCCTATTAAATATAAACTACTAATCAAATCTTTCCTCTTTACAATATTAGTATAGATTAGGGCCTGTTTCACAATCTCCAGTTAAGTTCCCAATAGCCTATCGGCAACATATTTGACAGATATTTGACAGATAGAGTATGGAGTATCTGTCAAAAATCTGCCAAATATGTTGCCGATAGCCTATTGGGCACTTAACTGGAGATTGTGAAACAGGCCCTTAATCTCGCAATTAGTTGTATTCTAATAAATCGTGTCTATTAAATGTTCATTAGGAAAGTGTAATAAGTTCACAGCTAAATATTGGTTTTCCTAATGCACTGTAACAGCTGCTAATCGATACGCCGTTTAAGACCACTAGATGTTTGATCGGTTTATTTAGTTCATCTGTTGTTATCTATTACAGGACACGGGCCAGTGGATTTATCTGTGGATTTTTCTAAATTATTGACACACGCTGACCCAGACATATACACAAACACACACACACACACACCAGGGCTGGACCAACTATGTTATAGCCCTAGGCAGTGCACGTTTCAGGGGTTTTTATCCTTTTCGAACTGACTAAAAATATTTTTTGACATAACAAAATTTCATTTATGATTACATTTTTATCACTAACCTAGGTACTTTCATACACTGATTATTGAATAATCCGGACCGGAAACCTTACCTGCCAGCGCCAGAGAAGCGCACTCCCGCGCCCTCTTCTGCTTGAGTACCACCATTTTGCTTATTTCTTTCGTAAAACTGCTCTGCTGCGTTTTAAAACGGCAGAATTGTCAGTGTTATTATTCGCACCGAGAATTAGCATCTTACGTCGTAGGATTGGCAACACGGGAATGAGTTGCTTGTGCTAGTCCCAGGTGAACTGCTTCATCATCATGGGTGACGCTGACCTCTTCACATCAATGTCTCGGCTGCCTGTTTGTCTTTCGAATTAGCATAAAAATAACAAACATACACACATACGTGTCCAGTCATGCACAGACATTATACCCGGACATCACCACTACTACTAAATGCTAACTGCTAACTCTTACTTCTTCTTCCTTCCATGAATATTAGGGATATTATGATTAAAAGACAAAATATTATTTTAAGGGAAAATACTATTTAAAAAGAATTTTTGTTAAAATGTATGCATGTAATGCATGTATGTATCTTTTACGTATCTGTTGAGGCTTTTGATGAAAGGAGACGGTCCATTTCTGGTGTAGTCTTGTACAGTATACTAAAAATAAATAAAAATACATAGATTTCATTAAAAATAAAATAAAATAGTTTATCGTAATAAGTTACGTGCAAAAAAATTAAAAATTATCAAGTTTTTCAAATATTAGCTATTCTACACAAAGATATTCCTTAAACGTCATTATTGAAAAATAAAGTTAATTTTAAATAAAAAACCAAAACCGACTTCAAACCTATACTTACCTTTAAATTATGTACAACTAAAAAATTAAAAATAATATTTAAATATTTCGAGATGAAGATGATTAACAAAATTAATTAATCAATAAATATAATAAAACTTATATGTCTTACTTATACTTTTTAAAATTAGTTATTTTGGGAGTCGGTGCCAGCCAAGAAGGACAGTTTAATCACAATTCACAGCATTTGAATACATAATATTATACTCTAACATCTATTATTTTCTTTGCAATTATTGATTTTGTACTCATACGAGTACACCCAGTATTGAATAGATGTCTGTTAAGGTTATTTTTGCTTTGGCTGGTACCGACTCCAAAAATAACTAATTTTAAAAAGTATAAGTAAGACATATAAGTTTTTATTATATTTATTGATTAATTAATTTTGTTAATCATCTTCATCTCGAAATATTTAAATATTATTTTTAATTTTTTAGTTGTACATAATTTAAAGGTAAGTACCTATAGGTTTGAAGTCGGTTTTGGTTTTTTATTTAAAATTAACTTTATTTTGTACTTTTTAGTTTTAAGTAGGGCCAGTAAGGCTAGTAAACTTTCTCAGAGGGCTTGCACAAAATTATTATCATCATCATCAGCCTTTCTCCATCCACTGCTGAACATAGGCTTCCCAACTCCCGACCAACACTTCGTCTATCTAAGCGTGGCCTCCGCGACAAAAGCAATCACGACGAATACAATGGATATTACGATAGCGCAAAAAAGAAGCTTGTTGAATTGGCAATGGGTTGGTCACTCGCACAGGAGAACGGATGGCTGATGAGCTAACTAGGTTCAAGGGTGAAGGCCGCGTATCTAAAAGACGAAGTGCTGGTCGGCCAATAATCAGGTGGGAAGACGATCTTCGAGCAGTGGCCGGTCCGCGTTGGATGCGAGTGGCAAGGGATCGGCCGTCTTGGCGTTCATTGAGGAAGGTCTATATTCAGCAGTGGACGGAGAAAGGCTGATGATGATGATGATAACATTAAGTATTGCATACACAAGTTTACAGAGTGCATACACAAATTACAGACAGTTACAATTTCTGCCACAGATCGCATCCTTACTGCCGTTGAGGAATTGATCATCATATTCAGCTACGACAGTTACTTGACCACTTGACCATAAAGACGTTACGTTAGGCAAATATTTGGATGGCCTATAAAAGATTCAGCCGAGTATCGTTAATTTGCTCCTAAGAATTGAAGAGTTCCGTTGCTTTGTTATGAATCCCATGATCAGAACCCAACCAAGTTTTCACCGAACTACCCTTGAAGTATATTCTTTTAAATGAACTAATAATCATCGAAATCGGTTGGCGTGATATTCAGTTATTCATCTATTTGTCGCGCATGTGCCTAATGTAAATTTAAGACTTTTATGGTTTTCTCATGGATACCATCATCAGAACTGGACAAAATTAAAATGGGACCCCATGGGGAGCGTCACCTTTCTAATAAAAAAAGAATCATCGAAATCGATTCACCCAGTCAAAAGTTATGCGGTATCAATTATAAAAAAAAAAAAAAAAAAACATACAGTCGAATTGATAACCCCCTCCTTTTTTTGAAGTTGGTTAAAAATGGCGTCACTCATGGTACTTTCGTAACTATTTGTATCTATTTCAAGCTTTGTTATGGAGTTGTTAACTCGTGAATGTGATTTTTGCATTTTGTGGATATTTCGACGACTTGGACTTTTTATTTGGACATAGATTTAAAGCCATAAACGCCAAAAAAATATTCATACGCCATTGTTATATCATGTAGTGTTGCATATCTTGGAAATATTAAATTATGCTTACTCTGAAATTCAAAAGAATTTAATGGATATGAACATATTAAAACTGTTTGAATATTTATTTTCCTTTATATCATTATGTGTACAAAAGTACACCAACGTCCCATACAATTTTGGACCGTCTCCTTTGACAATAATAGATTACACATCAGAATAACACATATGCCATAATTCATGCCCGTACTCCAACGGGATAGGATTGTAAAGTAGTAAGTAAAAGAAGAAAAAGTTAAAATTATAATTTTAGAACTATTTATGATAATGTTTTGAGAATAAAATTAATTCTAACCTAATTTGTGTCAATTTTAAGCGCTTTGAAATATATCTTTGTGTCTATGTCGTAGTATGATTTGATAAAACGTTTTTTTGCGAAAATACTAGGGATTTTGCGAAAACACGGATAATTAGACATTGGCATTACATTTCTCAATCTTACTGAAAAAAGGTAGGGTTTTTGCAAAAATACCAGTCGCCTTAGCAAGATTGAAAATCCTTAACTCTGATTGGCTTGATTTTGGTTGACAGGCAAACTCTTAATGCGATTGGTTCATATTTTGCCTTGTAGGTTCGAGTATACAATAGGATCCCAGACAACGTTCAAAATCCTTTCATCAATAAATTTAAAAAAGTTATTAAAGAAAGTTTGTTTTTACCACACAAATAGGATATAACAAAGTAAGTCTTAATGGAAGATACCACGCGATGGGAATAGGGCGTTCCTCCCAGGAATATCAGGATAGCATGTAAATTTGTAATAGAATATTTGAAAAGATTAGATCCACTGATTTTGCTTCGCCGGTTCTTCATGGTACTATTTTGAATAAAAAAAATCATTTTTTAATTTTAAAGCGCCTTTGCTTTAAAAGGCGATTTATAGTTTCTTTGCTTTTTTCTAAACAATTTAGTTAAAATATAAACTAGTGACCCGGGGAACACATCAATCACAGAAAATTAATCAGACCTTTACTACTTTAAATAATCAAAAAATAGCTAACTCGAATATAAAACACAATAACAAACATCGCAAGACCAAGCAAAGATTGGATTGACAAGTAAACATCAAGACACATCCAATCAGAGAGGATATTCTTTTAGGCAATCGAATCGACCAATCAGTGTACTTAGTTCATAACAGCCAACATTACTTTTCGCAATCACACTGAGGTGACTGGCGTTTTTACAAAAACGCTATCTTTTTTCAGTAAGATTAAGAAATGCTATATCTGTCGTAGGATGATTTGATGAACCGAATTTTCTCGAAAATACTAGGAATATCTCGAAAGCACGTATAATGACACAGTGGATATAATATTTCTTAATCTTACTAAAAATAGTAACATGAAGAACCGGCGAAGCAAAATCAGTGGATCTAATCTTTTCAAATATTCTATTACAAATTTACATGCTATCCTGATATTCCTGGGAGGAACGCCCTATTCCCATCGCGTGGTATCTTCCATTAAGACTTACTTTGTTATATTCTATTTGTGTGGTAAACACAAACTTTCTTTAATAACTTTTTTAAATTTATTGATGGAAGGGTTTTGAACGTTGTCTGGGATCCTATTGTATACTCGAACCTACAAGCAAAATATGAACCAATCGCATTAAGAGTTTGCCTGTCAACCAAAATCAAGCCAATCAGAGTTAAGGATTTTCAATCTTGCTAAGGCGACTGGTATTTTTGCAAAAACTCTACCTTTTTTCAGTAAGATTGAGAAATGTAATGCCAATGTCTAATTATCCGTGTTTTCGCAAAATCCCTAGTATTTTCGCAAAAAAACGTTTTATCAAATCATACTACGACATCTATATGGCAACTCCGGCAACGCACCTGCTAATCCTCTGGTAGAGTGGGTGTCTATGGAATGTCGCTAGCACTTACCATCAGGTAAGCCGTCTGTCCGTTTGCCCCTATTCATAAAAAAACCGATGAAAATAATAATAATACAGTACAGTACCTACTACTTGAGTATGGCACACCTGTAATTCTTTAAACAAAAACGTATTTCTAAATATTTAAACAGGAATCTGTTAACATGTCTATTGTCAAATTAACACCAATTAAGGGAGTTAACAAGAACTGTAAAAGTGATTATTATTGTTGGTTCTCTCATTATTTTCCATTATGTTGAAGGTGATAAGTCCGATCGGTAATCTCCGGCTGTCACGATCTCAACAAATGTGATAAACAGATCACATGGTTCGCGTTCAGTATCTTGAGACATGTCATTATGATTTTAAAATCTAGATTTATGTTATTGAACCTATTCGAATGATGACCGATTTGTTTACTCTAAATGCTACTTCTGTTGATTTAATGGCAGGTTTTCAATCTTTACATCGGATTTAAGCTAGACTTATAATTATTGTAAGTTTTACTTACGCAAGAAACTTTATTAAGTCAAATAAATTATCAAATAGAAATTAAGATAAGCTACTTAGAAGAAGTGTTATATTTACTTTATCGTAAATTTCTTAGTTTAGTAAAATTTACAAGTGTACGGTCGACCTTAGGTCAATATACCATTTAATATATTATAAAATATTTCTTTGTGTAATTAACCATTCAATATTACTAATAATCAATTAGTGTTTCATTTAAATATATATTTTTTTAATTTCTATTACATTAATTGTTAATACATAGCCTCAATCCTAAGTTAATCTGTAGATTGATATATAAAGATAAATAAACCGTAAATGTTGAATGCATAATATACCATACAATATATTTTGTGCTCGACCGATTGCATTATTGTCCCATTTGTTTTTAAGTATCATAATATGACATCACGTGCTACTTAATTGGGGTTAATTTGAAGTGTGCTGTTTCTTCAAATGTTTATTAGTGATAGTATCAACAGATAGTATCAATCGAACCATTTAGTACACAGCACGTGCGTTTGGCGCTTTTTTCTATCGTAATACTAGATTTATTTAGATAAAATCCTTATTTTCCATTTTGTCTCGTGATAATATTTGACAAAGAATACAATAAATACGCCTTAAGAAGTAATGAGTACCATTTATAATAAGGACATGATTTTAGTTAACCTTTAATGGTGAAATGATACGGCTATAAGGCAAAATGAAAGGGAATATATATTGTGTAGCATAATTACCTAAAATAAACCAAAATAATGTAGGTATACTGTACCGCAGTAGCAGAGCGCGAGGTTCTTCCGGTTCCTCCCGTTGCTTCCAGATGCATCTTGACAGCCACAAGACCTGATCTCTTTTGTCTGTCTCCGAGCGTTGGTGACGTCTTCCCACGATTGTCCTGTTTCAGTTTACTCTTCTCACACTTTTTGGTAACTTTTTCACTTTTCGCGCCATTACCGGTTTGTTTGTCTTTAATGCGGTTCTTCATTTTAAAACTTCAGAAAACCATAACGCCCGTTTCACATATTATAAATTTGATTATTCTCAATGAATAAAATGTTTGAATCGAATTTATCGGAAGTAGACCCGAAACGACTTTGACAGTTATTGATAAGATATTTTACCGAAGGTGAAGTGGGAATGGTGGCGATAAAAAATAACACAGAAGTCACCTGCCTCAAGTACGTGACTCTGGAGGCCCTTTATGTTAGCACCTCGACGCGATCACGTATCGAATCGCCTTGAACCGAAAACAAGGTGGAGGCAGCGGCGTGCCGTTTCAGTATTTACACGGCCACTTAGTACCGCATTCGAGATGATCTCTTTGATAAATGACTGCAAAGTGTATGCGTCGTGTGAGCCGGCGCCAAAGTCGAGCGGACTGCGCCCGCGCGCCGCGCTACGAAAACTCTAATGTTTATTCACATTAATTAAAAGGCTCTTGTGACTCAAACCCATACCTACATCCTTCTATTTGATTATTAATTCTCTAATGCACGAGTAATGCACGTTTTTATAAGATACATAATATAGCTGTTATAAACGGAGTATTTGTGTCTTATTATATATTTATTATTTTTATATTCTAATATTTATAATATTTTTAATAATATTTATGATATAAAGGATAACTCTACTACTACTCTACAATAACACAATAACTTAGAGTGCTGTTTTAACGTGATATACAAATAGGCATGTAGGAACGTTATATATGAGGATGACAGAGTCATAATTCGAAAATTGGAAACCTGAAAAACAATTTATTTTCATAGTACGTGAGTAATTAAAAGCATTATATCCAGTCCAATTTTTTTTTTTGCAAAAGTCATTTCAAAATTAGATGTTATATCTTGATTGTTTTGTCTCATGTTTTTGAAAGAATGACACGTCGTTTAGTCAACATTTCAATTTGATAGTCTACACTGATATAGGTTTACCGGATGCGCTGCGATCTGCACTCACTCTACATTATAGGTGCCATTCTGCTTATTTCTCCCGTGAAAAAGCTTTGCTTCTCCGAACTTCGGACAGAAAAGGTAATTACTGACCGTAATTACCGACTCAAAATTATCATATCAGAATACCTAAACATGGCCTCAAACTTTATTGGCCATCCGTTCTTCTGAGTGTGTGACCAGCCCACTGCTACTTCAACGGACGTTTAGGTAGACGAAGTATTGTCGGCCATTATCCAGGTGGGTAGAAGATCTCCGTGCAGTGATCTGTCTTCTCGGCGTTCATTGAGGGAGGCCTGTGTTCAACAGTGGACGGATAGAGACGATGATGATGATGATAATGTATAATACAAGGCATGGTTGGCTGAAGGTGCTGGCAGTAATTTTAGTGGGGTATGCATCCCAATTGTGAGTCCCCACAGTGTACATACCCAGGGTCCTGGTAGGTGCTAATTACATTTCCCTGCGTCTAAAAAATGGATGTACCTGACAGGTTTGCCTGTGTAATGATTCATATAAACATATACGCCTCCATGACCCTTTTTTTTTCTTTTACGCCGGGAAATGCACTGACGCATCCCGCTGAGGAGTGGGTCTCCCCAGGCGGGTATGTGGGACTCGCTGCGCCCGAAAGATGGTAAGTGGACGCAGCTCTACCCACTAAAACCCGGCAAGTGCCACCACTGTAGCCTTTGGTAAGGTGCCCCGAATCTACAAGCAACAGGGCACCTCAACGGCTAGTCAGTCCCTCAGGGGACAGACACCACCTCTACAGAGCGGTTGCCCCTCACCACAGAACAACCACTCCCAACGTCTGAACAGTACGATGAGGTGAGGTTCCATCCTCACCCCTTGCCCCCTACTCTGTTGTCCCCTCTTCTTATAAGAGGAGTACAAAGAGCCCCCTCGCTACGGCTCAATTCGCTTCGCCCAAGGTGTTGAGGTCACCCTGGGCTACTGAGCCCCACCGCCACGACAAGGTTTGAGCCACGGTGGGGACGCCTCTATGACTCAGCGCAGACATCTCTAATAATCATGTTCGCACTTGGCGGGATTCGAACCAGCGACTGCTTCGTGCAGTGTTTAATGACCTCACTAGTGACTACTCTAAGTCACACATTTAACAAATAAATCGTCTTAAAATTCACACACAAATCACAATAATCCTTGGCCTAAAGAGGATTTAAAGGGCAGTTTTGTTTACTCGACACAATATGTGATTATCTATTATCATTCAAGGAGCAGTGCAAATAATTATCCAACAATATTTATTAAGTATATGATAGACATTTTTAAACTCTTATCTGTCTGTAATTTTTCCGACAGTTGGTATAATTTTTATTTATGTACCTATGCTTCCTTTAAAAAAGGTCGTAAAAGTCAGCTGACTGTTTGGAAATTGTAAGGTTAGGAACTTTCTTGAGAAGATTTTTAATGTATTATGTACCTACTTTACTATGTATGTTAGCGACGGTGGTCCAGGGGTGGATGGAATTGGCCTCTTATGCGAGAGGTCCGGGTTCGATCCTGACCGGGGACCTTCGATCCCCGTGTGTGCTTTGAAATGGGTTTTTTAATTTCTAAGTGCACTCCAAACACGAGACCATCGCTCGCGCACCGGTGAAGGAAAACATCGTGAGGAAACCTGCATGCCTGATGAGATTGAAAGTCTTTGAAGGTATGTAAAGTTCACTAACTCGCACAGGGCCAGCGCGGTGGACTATTGGCCCATTACCCTCCTCGCCTGATTTCGAGGAGGAGACCCGTGCCTAGCAGTGGGACATAAAGGGTTGATACTTTACTTTTTTTTTTACTGTACTATGATTTTTTAAATATTTCGAGGTCTAACAAAACAAAAATGGTACCTGAATTGTTGAAACGATGGAATAGAAATTTGCAACTTCTCAAAAAAAAAAACAACTGAAAAAACCAAGGACAGTTGTTTTTTTTATTTCAGTGGTTATTGTGGTGATTTAAACTAGATATAGGAATTATATAGGTATAGCGCAAACGTCCTTTAACATGACGACTTCCCGGGTGTGGTGTCCCTGGTCCCAGCAAAACTTGTCATTGCGTTGCTTGTCTTGACACATCGATCGAGCTTGGTCTAATAATGACACTGCTTAGAAGAAGAATTAAACAGAATTGTGAAAAAGGAATAAGGCATACATTTCAGCAAATCTATGGAGTATTTTATGTAATAATATTTTACAAATTATATTCCTTTTTTATAATTTATTCAATAAGATTTTATTTGTCATGATTATTACCCGCACCGTCACCGATAATCTTATCATCATCATTAACTGCCTTTATCCGTTCACTGCTGAACATAGAGCTCCTCAATGAATGCTAAGACGACTAATCCCTTACCACTTGCATCCGAGACGGACAGGCACGGTGATCCTCTTCCCACCTGGTTATTGGCTGGCCAGCACATCGTCTACCTAAACGCTGACTCCATTCTTGAACCATATTGGCCCATTGACCATCCGATATACCTACATCTTTATAAATATATAAGAGTTTTAAATAAAATGTCTGTCGACACGGAAATAAAACGAACCAAGCATAAAGTATAATTTGATTTTGTGACGTCATTTGCATCAATTGACGTATGCATTTAAAGTTTTGTGCATTTAAAACTGGAGAATATGTTCGAATTATTCTCTGCCAGCGCTATCTGTAAAATAATTTATGTACACATTAATGAGAAGTGACAATAAATAATTAATCTAACACTCGCTAGATGTCTCTATTCTGATTTATGTAATTACAATTAACTTAACTTAAATGCTTAAAGCAATTGCATTTGTCTATAAAATACAAAATTTTTAAAGTATAAAGACTTTTAATTTAGATAATACTTGCACAGTTTTTATAACTTTTTAGAGTTACATCTTTATGATTAGGTGTGTAGTAGTAACAAGTTCTGTATATCATAGCTAGATGTCACTTTGCTGAACATAGGCCTTTTTTTCAATAAAGGTCAAAATGTCTAAGTGACTCTCATTTGCTGCCACTCGCATCCAACACGGTCAGTGTAGCCACCGCACGGAGAGCATCTTTCCACCTGGTTAATGGCCGACCAATACTTCGCCTACCTAAACGCGACCTCCACTCTCGAAATTTATTGACCCATCGGCCATCCGTTCTTTTGAGTTTGTGACCTGTCCACTGCCACTTCAACAAGCTTATTCTTTACGTGATGATCGGGAGCCTTAGTTTTCTGGCAGATGTCTTAGTTTCAAATTCTATCGGCTAAAGACCCAGGATAGCACGCTCCATAGCACGTTGAGCAAGGCAAACTTTCGGACCAGTTAAAAATATTAAGGCCACATTTTTGTTTCATTGATCATCAAGGGAGAACGCACTGGTTGAAGACATTCGTAATTAAGCTCTGTGATATAGACGACGCGAGAATATGGCTAAGCTTGTTGCATGCTGCCAATCCCTAACGAATCCTCCTATAGGTTTCCCTGATTGTGGGCCCCTGTAGGCCCAAGATGCTCTTGCACGACTTTGAGATTTGTGCCATCGACATTAACCAGCTAGGGAGAACGTGTTCGTCGAACATGACTTTCGTTTTGACATTCGGAGGATTTATTCAGACAGTCCAGCATTTTTATAATTTAATAATATTAATAACTAATCATCCTTACATTGACACCTGTAATCGTTCTCGTATAAATAATCCTATAACTGGAACAATTAATTATAGTACAGTAAAAACTATCGTTTTATTTGGACAATCTCGAACTAAATTTCCGATCCACTTTTGTTTTTTTGATAGAATCACAAAAAGCTGGCAACCTAAATGTAGAATTGGATAATTGCATTTTATTGATTTATCCAATATTTAAGATAAGAGGTAAGATAAAAAAACTGTTTCATTAAATGGGCAATAATTTGTAACTTTAAGTTTAACTAAAAAGTATACAAGAATAAAAAGATGCAAAATTTATTTTCTACAATAATTGTTCTAATAACTTTTGCCCCAAAATTTATATTTTCTGAGATATCGGTTAAAAACTTTTTTTTCAAAGTGGAGTTCAAAAGCCATGGCCTGTCAGCTTTTTGTGATAATATGCTTAGTAAGTGACCCTTAGCCTTATAACGAAATTGGATCTTAAATTTAGCCCGATGTTAAATGCTCTCCTTTTCCTGGACAATGCAGTTAGTTTTCAGTCTTGCAGTATGGATCAAACACGTGGTCCATACGCCTCTCTTTTTATGAGATTTTTTTAATGAAATCATTCGGTATTTATTGAGGAGGAGACTATAAGCACCCTTTTTGAAATTTTCTCAGTCCTAAATAGTACAGTAAAACTTTGTATTTTGTCACGACCAGTAATTGCATTTTCATTGGTAGAATAGTTTTACAGTTTCGGAAAATGGTTTCAATAGCGGCAGTTGCTGCTAATGATAATAATAATATTCTTTGAAATAAAGTAAAATAAATTAAGCTTTTGAGTAATACGCAAAAATACCACTTTAACATTTTTAAAGTCCGTGATTTTTCACCGATGTAATAACAATTCAACTAATCGAGGCTCAAATTTGGCGAAATTTGTTTTCATAAACACATATAAGTTTACCTCTCTATTCTGCTATTCTATTCTATGCTCGATAGTTAGCTCCTACATCAAAACTCAGAAACATCATCGTCTCTATTATTCTAATATTATAAAGATGCCATAATAAATAATTTTCTTTATAAGTCATGTAAAAGCTTTGTAATGTTAACTTATAGTAGAAAATGGCACAGTGTCTTGATAGGATTCTTGTCTAGGTGAAATAAGTATGTTATGAAAATGCGAAATATTAATGCTACGTCAAAGTTCCTTACCGACAATGGATAAGGAAAACGTTGCAGAATATAATATCTCCGAGGGGACAGAATCTTCTGCTTGGCAAGAGGGATATCTTATTAAATATTAATAAACCCAATGTAAAGGAGTGTTTGGGATAAGTGAAATGAATTGAAGTGGTGGTAAATTTTACCGTCATTGAACAGTATTTTTTATTAGAAATTACAAAAAAAGATTAATATACATAATATGAACAAGACCTATTGCGGTAATTCGAGATTTTACTTCTTCCTTTTCTTTTTGTCATTATTTATCTATTATTCTTTGTGTAAGCTCAAAAATTGTATTGACTATAATTAAATAATTTTATACACGTGTGTTGAAAAAGACTTATAAATATTTTTCCTAAGTTGTACTCTATACGATTCATATTATAATACTCAATGCTGTTTTATTTAATTTTCTTATAGTACATTAAGTTATGTGTAGATTTATTAAGTCACATTAATACAAGATATTAGTTCAAAATTAACCTTAAATTTACTAACAAAACTTGTTCAGCAACATTATTTTTTGTAGATTTTTCTACCTACGAACAGCATAATTACACAAAAGTCTTATTTTCCTATTTAGTATTAAAATGTATTGATCATAAATTACCTTAACTTATATTAATATGTAACTGGTCTATATGGCTGGGTCAACTGGTTAATTCATAAAAGACTTTAAGTTTTCATTTAATCACAATTTCACTCTTCCTTAATCGAAATTTTCATTTCTAGGCTTACATAAAACTATACTAATATTGCATTGGTATAAAACTTTATTATATAAATCTTATATGTTAAGATATAATATTATTAAGTATTATACTAGAGATTATTAATACTATACTAGAAATCTTATATAATAAACTGCAACCAGACGTACAATAAATAATTGTTCAAAATAGGTACCCTTAAGTATCAAGACGTATGGTAATTATATAATTGCGAAAATTGCCAAATAGTCTTTAATAAAAGATTTTCAAATTGATATGGAAAACTCAACAGTTAGTAATCTACTTATAGCGTCTTCAAACTTCGACACTGCGTTTTTCTAATTTTATCTTGATAAAGAACTGACTATTACTTATGATGCAGGAATCAAAAATAAAGTAAACTAAATGCCAAAATACACGGCATTTTTTTGTTTAATTAAAAAAATTATAAGCAAGTTAAGAGCACATTTATAAAGTCCTTATTCAATGCAGAAACCGAAATAAATACAGAACTATATTCCGTTTCTCGAAATGTTTTAATTAAACAATTGCAATAAAGTTTGAGATATTTTTTGACAAATTCATTCATGTTTTAATGAATAAATCTGGATAGAGCTGAGCATATTGTAGGATTACTGTTGATGCATTTAAAATTTCAATTTTAAATTTGGTTCCTTTTTTACCGGAATTCACTGTTCTTTTTTATATTGACTAATACTGTTTATATTAACTAGATTACATATTTATTTACCAGTAGCGAAAAAAATGAACGAAGATCAAACTGTACAAGATCTGACATTGCATCATCACAATAATATTAGGCTTTAATTTTCTGGAGTGAAATGAGTGAATCTTATTTGGGCACGTGAAAGTGATCGGTAAGGGTAGCCCGTGAAGCTCTCAAGGCTTCGCTTGGCTCTTTTAGGTTCGGCCCAGTGTAGAAGAGCAAAGTTTTATATATTATGTGTTTACACAACTGATACCAGCTAATCGCAAAAGCTATTTTAAATGGGGCGGTTACATTGTAATTGACTCTGTCTCTGAACTCTATTCCCGCAAATTTCGATGAAGAAATTTCATTTCACGTCGTCTCTTTAGTTATCGCACTTTTTTTCAAAGTCATGAATAAATGAAAGTAACATAAACTAAAAACTTTGAAAGGTTAGGAATACTTCATACATATTTTATTTCTACGTCTACGACTCTACGTCTTAGAGATATAGGTCATAATTGTCGATTCTAGGCATAGTAATTATTTGTGAATACGGGTGTATTCACAAATAATTACTATGAGGTGTCACAGTACTATAGAACGCATAGGGTCATTCAACTAATTCATGCATAATACTTAAGTGAAATCCACCACTGTGCGTCTCCCAAATCCAAGCTATTGACACGAGGAGCGTATAGACAGTGCTTTCTTTGCATAGTGTTATTTCATTAGTTAACCAAGTACGTTTCGTGTTAGCACGCGCGACTTAAACAAAAGAAATTTGACGCAAATCTTGACTTGGTAACGATTATATGTATATAAACCTAAATCATATTATAAGTAAATTACATTATCTGTAAATCACTCTCAATAAATTTTAGAGATTCGTTAACTATGATAACAATTTGGATTGTTAATAAAATTAAAAGTTGAAGAAAGGAAAAGAAAATCGTCCTATAATTAATTAATTAATTGTTTAACGACCGTTACTTAATCGCAGATATATTTATAAATAGCTTGTATAAAAATCTATCATATAAGTCAATCTTAGACCGCTATTAACATTCACTCTTTCTCTTTGTGTCTTTTTATTCACGTATATGTACAGTCAACGTTCAAAAGTCCAGTAGCATCGTAACGACCGTATTCGCTTGCCGGTATAGTGCGTATTCTGAATGTGTGCGCCATGTTACCATGCACACATTTAAATGTCTTACAGTATCAATACCAGAAAGTATAAGCGTGTAGTGGATGCAAGACAAAGATAACGTTATATTGTTTGTCCTCTTCATTCATTATTGCACTGTGTCAATAATAATGCAAAAATTTCACAAGCTACGTAAGATAGCTCGTAGCTCCATCGGTAAATAATTGGCCTCGCATCGACGCTAGGTGAAATGGTCACGGTTCAAATCTCACTTTTGCGAAGTCTTTATCTTAACATTCTTATAAACTCATTTATTTTTTAATGAAATGGTTTTTTTATGTTTTATTTATTTAAGAATAATATTGATTATATATACTTATATTAAGTAGTATATAGTAATATATATATATTACTATATACTACTATATATTATATAATATATATTAAGTAGGTAATATAATAAAACAACACTTTTAAAATATAAAATATATGTTATATTTATTTAAATGACCTAACATTAAACAATTGAATTGATTGACGTTAAAATCTTTGATCCATAGATATATCAAAATAAAAATATTATAGATATCTGTTACCAATATTTCATATTATTATTGAGGTTATAGTTTAATTATTCATTTTCTCGAGGAAAAGAGGATTAAAACTTAACCTCAACCTTTAAATATTAAACCTACTAATTATTGGCCAGCACGTCCCTAGGTAGAAACTAGAATGCCCGATTGAAACTAAGGAAATATAAATATTATAACAATTAATACTTAGTGTGACACAGAAACCTATATTTAATGTAATAATATTGATTAATATTTTGTGTGTATAAATTCAAGATCACCCGGCCCTTGCGCACTAATCCATCCCCACATGTTCACACTTATTCTGCCAGATTCGGTGTTTGAAACTACATTATTTTCACTTTATATACTTTACGCCATAAATGTAGTCTTCCTTTTCGAGAGGATTTAAGTCTATTCATCGGAAAAAAATATTGTGCGAAGCGTATCCGCTCGTCTTTATGCCTTTGAGTCAAAAACGGTTTTTTCGCCGGCTTTCGGTGATGTAGTCCCTCGTCATGAAGTGCACGACGAACGGTTACCAATGAGGTGTTAAATTCATCGGCAAAACGTCTTGTCGGTATGAAACCACACGTTTCATACTCCACTGCCATGTAACGCCGCTGAGTCTGGTTAATAAGAAGTGGCCTTCCACTTCGTTTACGACTCTGCAAGCCACCTTCTTCCTCGAATCTCTTCACCCGTCGACTTACAGTATTTTTCTAAAAAAAAATTAACAAATTGTAAAAGACAATTTTAACCATTGAAAAAATATGCATCACAATAATATAATTTATTTCTACTTACAGAGAAGCCAGTTTCGTTATAAATTTGAGAAATATTCAGGCCATTCGAATATAGGGCCACAATATTAGCTCTTGATTCGATATTAATATTTGCTTGCATATTGGACACCTATTATTATTTTAAATTGGAACAGTTAGCACACAATCACTCGTAGCTGAGTTCACCAACCAACAACATTTTAATATTTTGTTTTTTCTAAGCCAGTAATCATTTTATTTCAAATCTACCCTCACATTCTTTGCTTTGTTTAGAATGTTATGTTTCTAACTAAGTTTTAGTTAGAAACATTCGTAATAATTTATAAATATTTCAAAATTTAAAACATTACAATTTAAAAATGTAGAATCGACGCAGAACCAATGTGGGATGGATTTGATCCTGCAATCGTAGAATAAAATATTATTCACTTGCTTAACCACTGGGCCACGGCATTGCTTACACGTTGAGACGAAATTAACGATATGAATTTATACAGACAAAGTGTATGTGTGTGTGAATCGTCTTAATAGAAAAAGGTCACAAGTAACGTTAAGTGTTGACGCTATAGCTGCGTTCGATTGCTACTGGACTTTTGAACGTTACTGTACTTATTTCTAAACTTAATCCTATAGTCTCACAACTTCACTAAAAGATCCGTTTGAAGATTTTCGTTTAGTGGATGCGGCATCTGTAAATAAGAAAATCAGTTTGTAAAGGTATCCAGAATTCGGCGATGCACGTAGCCAAATAGTTCACCCAATGCCATGAATACCCTATTGGAATTGGAATATTTTATCCATTCATGTTATGTCGAAAAGTGAGTTTGTCAGTGAAAGGGTTAATATAAAACGTATAGGGGTTAGCTGATGTAAGATACTATGAAAAATTACCACCTAAATTCGACCACATGCGGTTCAGAGCACGTAGGGTACCGTAGCTGTGTATCATAATCATCATCAGCCTTTTTCTGTCCATTGCTGAACATAGGCCAATGAATGCTAAGACGACCGATCCCTTGCACTCCTCTCTTTACCCTCTCATCCAACAAGGACCAACCAAGGATCCAAGAAGATGACCTCGAAGCAGTGGTCGGCCAACATTTATCTACTTAAACGCGGCCCCCACTCATGAGCCTCAATGGCCCATCGGCCATTCGTTCCGTCCTCCCGTCCGACGGAGGTCGTGACCTTGGTTCCTACAAAGTATGCTAAACGTCGGACATGTAAAAAGCATATGAAACCACTATAAAATCCGCAATAGTTGTTTTATTATAATAAAACGCATTTATTTTAACTACTTAGTAGATATATTGTTATGTAGGTATTCATGAGAGTTACTTGTCGGTTCTTCGCCATGGAAAGAAGCAACCCGACCTTTTATAATTGCCCATCTGGACCTACGTAAATTAAAAATAATTTGATGATTTTAAATGTTCGTACGTAAGTATTATAAAGCTTTATTTCTTACTGTTTTCACAATCCTCTTTCTTGTTCTTTTGTTTGTCACCAAGCAATAAGGGGCCCAAGTTGTTTGTGAGGAGGAAGCCGACCGGTGTGGTGATGAGTATCGCCTGTATTATCAGCCACATGAGTCGTTCCGCGTACACAGATTCCTCCGCGTCTGCGGCCTTCCCGGACATGGCAATGGCGTTAATCGCTACAGGACAAAGCACTGCCTGAAAATATTGCACAAAAAAAATAATTGTAATTTATTTACGGCTGGTAGTCAAGTTATATATAAGAAGAAAATTGAAATAGTTTTCGTAATTATTCTCTCTCTCTCTACCATTATATAAGTAAGTATAATTATAAGTAAGTGGGATAAAATTAAACTTTTTACCCCACAGCGTGTATTTCTCTCTCTCTCTCTACCATTATAAGACGTGGTCTTTTTTTAATATCTATGCACTCATTGACATGCAAAACATGCGACGTAATCATATGGTTTAGACTACAGTTCATTTCGACCAGAAATATAAATTTGCTTCATCTTTTATTTAACTGCGTATGTGAACACCCTAATCTCAATTAAGGATATCCAGGAAGTAGTTTTCAAAATCCCGAACGCTTCGGCCGGATTTTGGTTTTCTGAAATTATCGGTAATAGTACTTATATAAAATTCGTATTGTAAAATGTAATGTTGTTGATCGCACAATTTTTACAGTTCTAAAATCAAAAATTTTATGATGTAATAAAGCATCTATAAAAATAAGCAATGAAGTTGTGATGTAAAAATACTAACCCATAAAAAACACTTAAAAGTACTGTGAAACAAATTACTTAATTACTTTTGGGATCTAAGAATTGTTAAATTGCCTAAGTATTCAATATAATAGAAAAATAAACCTGATTTATGTCGGCTATTTACTACTTTCCTTGTTTTATACGCTCATCAATTTCTCAAAAAATATTTAAACGAAATATTGTTTAATAAATTCTCCTTTATAAGAAGTTCGTTTTCTAAAACAATTATTATTTTTACAGTTTTTTTTTAATATTTTTGTTGTAAGACGTTTGCTTTGTAGTTTTTGAGGGTTATCATAATCATCATCATTATCATAACCATTAGCGTTTTTCCATCCATTTCTGAATAGAGACGATTGATCCTTGGTACTTGTAGGATAATCCATGTTGCTATAAAATATGATTTAAAATCTAAAGTTCAACAATTGTACTTTTGTTCTTTTAGTAATAATTATATTGAAATAATATTAAGTATATAAATTTAGCAATACATATTTAAATATTACTTATGGAGTCTCCTGAACTGAATTTTAAGATCATTAAAAAAGATTTGATATATTAGAAGATAGAAGGTAACAAAAAGTGTGTACTTAAAAAAAATTGAATCAGAAACTTGTGTCTCGTATAAATAAATAATAAATATTATTCCGACAATTGCAGCACCTTAACTTAACTACATTGTAAGTTCGTAAGAAATTGTGTTACAGATAGGAACAAAATATATTTAAGTTTATTTTAAAACATACATATAATATATACAGTATACACGTTAATGATCTGGCGCAGACATCTATTTTCTTCATACAAGTTATTCGCGCCTGGCGGGATTCGAACCTGCAACCGTGCGCTGCCTAAAAAGTCCAGTAGCATGACCACTCGACTAGCCGACCGTTAAAGTCGTATTAAAAAGTATATACCTAAGATGGGGAGGGGTCCTCTTGATACTGGAAGCATTATACTTCACATAATATGGGCTCGAGCACTCATTAGGCCCAAAAGATGGGGCCCGCTAATAATTCAAATTAACCGTTGACCAGCGCAATATTACCCAACAAATATTAATATGAAATTCGATCCTATCCCAATTACCTATATAACATGTACTTATATACACCTTATAGTGTCACGGATGACCCTTCAAATTTATTAGGGCAGCTATGTAGAGGGCCATATCTTGTAAGTTTCAGCTTGGCTAAATATTATAATGCCTTGTAAGGACCTCGTAAATATATTAACTGTCAACATTTCTGGTTTAATAATATATTCTAACTTATATAGGATACCTTATATTATGACCACGTAACATTAAACAGGTCCTTAGTGGGTAACCAAAAACCTAATTAAAACGTATAGGTTTGTATTTCGTAGATATATGTATTCAACTATAAACAGGAGGTAAGTACTACTGCTTACGTAGTAAAGGGCGAATACTTTTGACTTTCCAATTTTACAAGAATTAGTAAAAGAAATCTATATAATTTATTTTAATTGTTTGAAATATATTTAAAACTCCTGCAGTATTTACATATTACATTTCTATTTTTGACGTGACAATGTCTAATAACTCGATGTTACGGGCAGCATGCACGAAAAATATGACGTCATGTAGCGTTCCGAAAGCAGAGCGCGGCACTAATGAGAGGGAGCCATGATCGGCTCAGTTCGGTTCGTGCTGCATGTAATGTTTGACGTTTTTGTTAAGGGAATATTATGTGAGTACAAATAGACAATAAAGAAATTAATAGACGTGTGAATGTTATTAATAGTTGCAAATAAAGAAAAAAAGTACCTCTACGATCGACTTGGGTATCCACGTGCAGCACACAAATATCTTCTCCTTGGCGTTGAGATTCCAGCACATCGAGGCGGCGACTATAAGTCTCACGGACACGCTGACAACGAGTATCCCTAATCCAATTAACATCGTCTCCGTGACAAAGTTGTGCATCTGTAGTTTGAGAAAGCATTTGCGTTAGATTCAATCTAGATTCACGAAATTCACAGTACTCGGTATGTACCCTAAACTGTTTAACCGAACCAGACGTCTTGTCCGGCCATAAATTTCTAATGTTTTCGGATAAACTACGAGGAGCTTGGAATTGGTAACATTATTTTAACCCGACTGTGATAAGATTAAATGATTATTTCAATGTTTTAATCATGAGTGCTTTCATTAGAGTGATTACTTTTAGGGATAAACATAATTTCTTTTTGAAATTATCTTCATCAGATTACAATTATAAGCCACCTTTATTTTCTCTGGGTGCCTTAAGTGAAATACGAAGAGGGGACGCCACCCTCATACCCTCAGAGAAGTGTGCAGGATGGCACGCCATCAAAGCCCTGCCGACGTCCTCATTTCTTATACGACGGACCAGTCGTTGAGGAAAACACCTTACCATCTCTTTGGTCGCAGAGAGTTTCTCATAATCTCAAGCCCAACCGCAGCATTATGAAAACACGCATTCCCGGCGAGAAAAAAAAAGATTCCAATTATCGAATTCTAATATTAAATTTAAGTCCCAACACTTGATTTTAAGGATTTAACCATAATTTCAAAGTAATTGGGTTTTCTGTTTTTTTGAAGCACATTTGTTTCATTAAGGGTGCTGTTCTGGTGGTAAAGATTCTATAAAGATTTACTTACCACGAAGTAAGTGCCAGTGAACGCGAAGAGTACTGGCTCACACGTCGACCATATAACTCGGTAAGCGGTGGCCGCAGGATTCTGATTGAGTTTCCAGCCAGTTTTCACCCAGTGATTGGCTGCCGTGGCGTTACAGGCCAAAACTGCTACAGCACCTTTAAAGTCCATTCAACAGATAAAATTTTACAGTACCTAATATATTTATTATTCTTAAAATTTATCTTAAGCACAATTTTATTTTTTTCACCATTTCAAGTTTACGGATAGAATTTGAAAAATGTGACGACATTTTATCTTTGAAGAGTAAATAAAACTAAGTTATTCACAGGCTACGGGCAGGATATATTTTTAGTATTTGAAAGAATAAATAAAATTAGAATGGTATTGAATTTCACATTTTTTATCAAAATTAGCTAGCAGCTACCATATACATCTCTGAAATATTATATTTTATTTTCTCTTTATATTATTTGGCTTCTACTAGAGATAGCTAATCCATTTCTGTACTTTAAATTGTTCAATCTATAATTAGTTATTGTTTACCGATGCTGCGTACCACTATCTTGCTTATACCACCCGTGGAACAGCTTTGCTGTGTTGTGAGAATAATAATATATTTATTTGCTTTAAACATGGTATAAAAGATGTTTCAAATATTATGGTGCACATGTTTCGCTACGCTTAACAACAGCATAATCCATATAAAATTAGAAATAGCATTACAACATGAATTAAAGATATACAATATATCATGTGTTTCAGTGAAATGGACAAGGTAGGCAGCCACTGCCTATTACTGGGACCGAGATTTAACAGGTTATGTCCTAAGATAGGCAACACGTAAATAAGCTGCCTTGGGTAGTTCCTGGTTTATATTTTTGGGCAACGTCGACCACTTGCCATCAGGCTGCACGTCTGCCGATTTGCCCATCCAACATTAAAAAAGTGGTCATATGAGATTACATTAGGATTTTAAATAATACATAATAATGTTTGTGTTAAATTTATAACACGGAAACAAGGTCAAAACATAGTTAAAACTTAAAAAAACTACACGAATACTCACGCACAAAATTAAATTCGATTGGTATGTAGGTTATGTAGGTTTTTCATAAAAAAACATAAAAACATATGCTTTATAATTAAGCATTACTAACCAGTACCACCCCATCCTACGGCGGACGTAAAAAAGTTAGCCAACAGTCCACCAACGAGAACGAACAGCACCCGGAGCTCCGTGACGTAGTAGTCTTCTGGACTGGGCAGGAACTTGGCGAGACTCCCCCAGCACACGCCGAAAGTCACACCCGCTATAAGGGCCAACCCAGCCTGAAAAATATACAAAACTTTATCTATTTCCTCTCTATAAGTGTCTCTATTTTGTACAAGAATGTAAGAATGTGTTACACTGCCTTTGGAATGGATGGCCATAAATTTTTGTTCAGAAGAAAGACGAAGAATTTGAAGAAGCTGTAGACTAGATTAATATTTTTTTGTATTACGTTTCATTTTTTTAGTTTGTTATTTTTTACTTCGTTAAAGTAAAATAATATTTTATTATTGTGACTGGCCTGTTGGTCTAGTGGTTAGTGACCCTGACGGCTAAACCAGAAGGTCGTGGGTTCGATTCCCACCCAGGACAAATGTTTGTGTGATGAGCATGATCATTTTTTCTGTGTCTGGGCGTAATTTATCTATAATATGTATATATTTAGAAATATATAAGTAGTGTATCAGTTGTCACTTGTCTGGTTACCATAAGAACAGGCTTTGCCTAGTTTGGGATCAGATGACCGTATGTATGAGTTGTCCCAACATATTATTATATATTTTTAAATATTATTTATGTAGCTTATGTCGGCAAACTGGCATACGTGCCATCTAATGGTAAGTGGTCAACGTCACCCCAATCGATAAACTTAAACGTTTACCTGAAACTAGCCCCGACAACGTATTTGTGTTGCTTTATTATTGAGACATAAGATGTTAAGTATCTGTGCCAGTTACTCTGCCTTACTTGCCCTTCTCGACGAAACACAGCAAAGCTGTTGAGAAACAAGCAAGATAGAGGTATATATACCCATGAAGCTAGGAGCGCGGCATAGCGAATCCCTGTCATCAGTAATATTAATCCTATTCTCGAAGTGAATCGCCGAAGTTTTCTCAAAACCGAAAATACCGCAGTCCCAAAGTAATTTACGGGAATATTGAATGTTCCCAACCCATTGTTTGGGTTCAGAGTTTGATTACTCAACTGTTTAATGTTTTATCAATACAAAGAGGTATTAAATAAGTAATATCTTGATTTATTAGCATTGGCACTTTGTCAAAGTTTATAATTATACCTAAATAAACGATGGCAGTGTGCTGGTCACACAGGAGAAAGGATGGCTAATGGGCCAATAAGAAGAGTGGAGTCCGCGTTTAAGTAAACGAAGTGTTGGTTGGCCATTAACTAGGTTTGAAGACGACCGTGCAGTGGCTAGTACGTGTCGGATGCGAGTGGCGAGGGATCGGTCTTGCCGCTCATTAAAGGAGGCCTATGTTTAGCGGTGAACAGATAGAGGCTGATGATGATAAGACGTTTAAAACCTCCTATATGTAATCTAAGTTAACGCGACCGAAGCTGCGGGAAACAGCTAGTGTGCTATACGATCGTACGATCACGTATATAATAACGTTCGAAGAAAACATTTGTAACATAAAGACGTATACGTACCTTATTTTTAACCATAAAGTATGTAAGCGTTAAAGAAAGAAACACGTGAAAGTTACTAGTTAAAATGTATCAATTTTGAAACTTTGCTTATAGTCGGTGTTACCTTTTAACATATTTTTTGATACTGTTTATTTCTGAAATCAGCGTAACTACTACTACGTAAAACCCAAACCCAAAGAGTCTAAATCCGCTAAAAATGTTCAAAATCGAAATCATTTTTAAAATAGTAATACCAAAATACATTTTACAACGTTTTGAATCCAATAAGGCAATCCCACTAAAAATAAGTAGCGAAAAAATACTCCGATGATGAGTTATTTATTTAGATTAGTTTTTATATATTTTCAAATATTTCATAACTTTACGTGTTATCCTAGGAATGCCATATTCTCTTTTTTTTATTTTTAGTATTAATATTATAATATCCTTTACCACACAAAAGTTTTTATGGACAGAGAGAGAGAGAGAGAGAGAGAGAGAGAGAGAGGAGATATTGTAAAGGGGTGAACAGTATTTTGCTTATTTTTGTAAGTCTAATCATAATCAAACGATTAGGATTATGATCTATGCATTCAAAAATTATTTTAATAGAAAAAATCTTTTTACTTAATTACTAATTCTCATAATATTATACGATACATTCGTTGGATCTTAAATAGGGTGCGATTAAATTGGAAGTCGACCCCAAAATTACCGTTTCACGCACTTTTTTCGTTCAAGCCATCGTTGGCCAGGTAAATCCCATGGCCTCTTATCCTTCTAATTATAATTAATTCTCGAATCTACTTAATGAGGGATTTTCGTCATGGACTCTCATCAGTCACGGTTTTATGTCGAGTAATTTTAGTACTTTATTCGTTTTAAACATTTATTTAGCATTCAATTAAAAGTTTTGAACTTTAATCATGAGTTGTGAAAAGACTTTATCATAATACTGATTCAAATAGATCAACACTTGGTATTGTTTAGGAAATTGAGAATGAGGTGAATATAATTTATAAATAGTTTACTCCCTAAGGCCTACATTACAGAGCATGTTGAGTTAGTATAAAAAGTTAAGATTTTCATATAAAAATCGTAATTTTTATACTAACCACATGGTTAGGCCATCAATACAACTTTAGTTATTATTGCAAGATGTGTTTGTACTTTGTATGTCTGTGTGTGTATACATTGATGTATATTAAAATAACAAATATTACGAAAGAAAATATGATTATTTTAAGGCTTTGTTTTCTTAATGTTTATCAACTATGTGCTATAGTTTCATTCTTGTAACCAATAAAAATGAACAATGTAGTTCACTAACTACATTTAAAGCACGTTACTTACAATAAAATAAAAACGAATAGTATAATTTATATTTAAAACATTTGAACTTACTTTCGCGTATCGATACGTGTCATCGATTTCATAGAACATGAAGCTGAAAATGACACCGAAAATGCCCACACTTAACGCGGTATCCAGACCACCGGCCGTACATATTAGCTGAGGCCAATTAATGGAACTATTTGCGTTTTTCCCGTGTTTCTGCACCAGAGGCATTATGACTGGACATGAAACGGACGCGTAGACTGCCCCCAGCAGGAAACCTTCAACAAAAACACATGTGAAAACATCATAATATATTTTAAATTGTACTTCATTGTATACCATATTTGTCTTTACAATTTATCTGTTTGTTTTGGCTTATCTCTGAAAGTGCTGGACCGATTTTGACGGGAGTTTTACGGGAGGGCTGATGTAACAAGGAGTAAAGGCTATAGTAATTAATCATCATCAATCGGGATGAAGCAGCGGGCAACAGCTAGTATTTTATATGTAGGTACGCCAAATTCACTACTCTCGTTGTAAACGAGTAGACGCATTAACGTAAGGAGATAAGTTCTATAAATTAAATACATAATATGGACATTTTCTTTCTTTATCTTTATAAGGAATATTACGAAAACAAAGCAGAAGTCTGAAATAAGAATGCTACAATGCAGATGACGCAGAAGAAATACAGAATATTTTGTTCAATTGGTCTAGTGTAGCACTAGTCATAGCATCAAATTTTTGCCCCAAATTCAGTCAGTTGAATTCATTAATAAAACTAGAAAAAACCGGGGAAAAATTCTATAGGACGTTTTTTCAAAACGACGAATAAAAAAACTGCAAATCATCGAATCAAGCAACACAATGTATACTGGTACTTAACGGCCGTGTTAAATCGAATATAAACTGAATACCGCAATTCCATCGGAATGTATATGTTTATAAAACGAATAAAATCAGGAGATGGTACACACTATCTGTGCAAGTTAATCCAACTACGAGTCATCGAATGAGAGCTCTAGCAAAATACTTCATGCGATGAAAATGCATTCAGATCTTTTACAATGCGAGTTCCATAGCCGTTGAATTTATTGAATTGGCTTTGTACCGCACGTATATCGCGCCCCATTGTGCTTTGTCGTGACAAATTTTACTTTATTAGGTACGTGCTATCGTGAATTCTATAACAATAAATATTATAACAAATGGAAAACGTTAAAGAGTTAACGGAAGTCATGTTTCATAAGTGTTAGTTAGCCATTAACCAGACGGGAAGACTCCGCGCAGTGGCCGGCCGGTGTTGGATGCGAGTGGCGAGAGATCGTTCGTATTGGCGTTCATTGAGGGAGACCTTTGTTCAGAAATGGACGGAAAAAGACTGATCTGTGTATAATATAAGTGTTATACACATATGATAAAAAATATCTATTAGAAAGCGAAATTTTTTTTGCTTAATTATTGGAACGAAGTTCCTTATCCCGCGTTGTGAAAGGGCTACACTATGTATTACACATGAAAAAGAAAACTTACCCCACATCCAGGGAAAACCAAGCAGATAATGAGTACATGTTGCCAGGACTATAACTTCAACGGTCCACGGTGCCCCACCCAGGAGGACAACTTGCCGCCAGTTGCTCTTGATGTAGTCCCAGTTCCAAGCGAGGGAGCCCTTGCCCAATATTATAACCGGGTAAATTTTCCTGTGATAATAAAGTTGATAAACACTTATGAAAATAATACATACATATTTTTATAAACCGAGCTTACAATTTGATTTATAAGCTGGTAACATTTCGCATACAATATCAACTCGATAAAATTATTTTCAACGAAGTAATCGTTAATTTGAAATATTAATAAATGACAAAATTTTATTACTCGTCTACCTACTTCACCTTTAAGTTTTAAGGTTTACTTTTATGTCCCACATGAAATAATTTATTCCTTTCTGAAAATAAATTACATTTCAAGCCCGCGGGGGGTAACTTTATGGGCAAAGCCATGTCTATTATGTTATTTATACAAAAATAACAATTTGAATAATATTTTTTGCCCGGGGCAAAGTAACATTTTGTACCACAAAAAAAATACAATAGAAAAAGTAGCCAATTTTTCTTAAATCATGACAGGAGGATTGAATATTGAAGCTTTAAAATCTTGGTATCCCATTAAACCGACTAACTGTGAGTGGAACTCGCGTACGATGGGGTCAGTACTAATATACATACTATATACAAAATAAACACATTACCAAAAATATGAGAGAAGGTGAATTTTGGTAGGTATTTTACAAGTTTTCGAGAAAATCTAAATTTGCTAAATTTAATTCGTACAGTGTTGACTCAGGGTCTTAGACATAATAAAGATCCTGATCTTTATTTTATATACCTAAAAAGGGTCTGAAGACAGTGTCTGATATAAATTTCAACTTGCTAGGTCTATCCGTTGACACACAGACAAATACACAGACCGACAGACAGACGGATAAGAGAGTTATTACATATAGGTTCCTTTTTTACGTTTTAACGTACGGATCTTTAAATTTAAGAATTTAAATAATTATTAATTATTATCTTGCATATTAGTGATGAGATGAAATACCCAAGGTATCTCTTCTATCTAAAAAAATCAGTGAAATTGTTTTTAGAGATCTATCTATTAAATAAGAATCTCCTCGAGTTAATGTTGCATTAAATTATCTAAGAAAAATGCAATTACTACTTTAAATGTGCATATAATCAGCAATTAATTGTTGTATGT
The DNA here is from genome assembly GCA_905333005.2 of Lycaena phlaeas. Taxonomy (NCBI): domain Eukaryota; kingdom Metazoa; phylum Arthropoda; class Insecta; order Lepidoptera; family Lycaenidae; genus Lycaena; species Lycaena phlaeas. The sequence goes on from HG995163.1 coordinate 18,986,265, forward strand.
ATTATATGGTTATATCATCTTTAAAAGTATTTTGACTATTACACAATTTTATAGGCCTTAGTTACTAATGTAACTTTTATGTTTTGGGAGGCACTACAATAAAATAATAAATACCTTATGAATGAGTCAATTTCCATATGATCCCGCATGTCAAGGAACCCGAAGTGTCGTGCAAGTATTCCTGTGACCAGAGCAGCGAGTAATGGTGGCATCGTCGTTAATTCTTGGAATATCAGGCCGCTGGCCCACGCTATTATCGCCACAATTGCAAGTCGGAACCATTTTCCATCCCAACGCCATTCTTCCCCAAAGGAACTCCACAACCAACCCCATGCCAATAGACCTACAATATATCAATTATTATTTGCATAGTGACTTACACTTTACTTATTATATTTATGGAGCGACGATGGTCTGGTGAGTTGGGTTCGGTCTTTAGTGTCCAGTTCGATCCTGACCGTCTACGGTGCCTTGAAATAAGCTTCTCTACATTTCTAAGAGCAGTTGAACATGAGATTATCGCTTGTCCACCGGCGAAGAGAAACATCTCGCGGAAATCTGCACGATGAGATCAAAAATCAAATCAAATTGGATTTTTGACATAAAAAATATTATTTTCTTATGTTTACGCGAATTTCACTCGGTATAATGAAACAACTTTTACGGATTTTATCACGGTTTATTTAGTTTTTTATGAGCCCGACGTTTCGGAAACTTTACACAGTCCTCCCATGACCATAGTTGCTGTAAAGTTTCCGAAACATCGGGCTTGTAAATGGGCTCGAATGTTTTTTTATTGTCGAAATAATTTTGATCTGAATATAATTATTTATAGTAAATATATAACTACGGGTGGGAACGAGTCTCCTCCTTGAAATCCCGTACACAGGCGCGCTGGCCCAATACGAATTGGTCAACTTAACAAAGACCTTACTAATAAAGAACCTTCAAAGATTTTTAATACCATTAAGCATACTAGTTTGCTCACGATGTTTTCCCTCAACGGTAAATATTCTTCTTCTTGTCAGTGAAGTAGTTACTTGATGGAAATTTTCACATCTAGTATTGGTAATATGATAAATGGAAACAAATAGATAAATGTATCATTTATTACTCGTCGATATTTTTAGCGACTCCATAACGGGAGTAATTTGGCAATGGCTCGGCCATTTGTGGCTACAGGTCTGTTACCGAAGAGTAACGGTGAGTATTGGACGGTCGTGCTCTGATATTACGCGTTGTATTATTGATTCGTATTCGTACTTTTTTCCAATGAAAATCTGGTTATTTTTTAATTTATTTAACAATTGTATGTTCCCTATGGTTAACGCTTAAATTATAGGATATTTTCACTGTGCTAGATTTTTTGAAAAAGGAAAAACAAAGTGCTTTTTCACTGAACTGTATATCAGTTCAGTGAAAAAGCACTTTGTTTTTCCTGTTATGAAAAATAGGTGCCTTAAATATACATATTTAATAAATTAGAATTACTTCGTACTTAATACTAAATCTAAATCTATGTCAATTATAAATTGCTTATCATTTCGATCATCGCATACAGAGGTGAATGCGACACCTTTAGCTTTTTCGTTAAATTCAAACGTCCCAGCTATACCGACTATTGAGAAAGAAATATAGTTTTCATTTATTCCCCGACCTTTAAATAGCACGGCGATTAATTTTATAAATATTTTATTAAATTCTGAACCATGATCTTTGTAGGACCTTATCATCTCACCTGCTGTTCAATGAAAAAAAAAAATCTGACCAATTGTCAAATTATCTAAATATCTTAAAATATTTAAAAATTAATACTTATTTAAAAAGAAATAAATGTGTTTTCTTTACTTACCTAATATTAGCAAAGTTAGGTAGTGAACGACTGCAGGTGTACACTTTTTGATCCATATTTTTTTTCTTACATATTTTTCAGCATTGTTAATTTGTTCGATACTTATTTTCGTCGTCGATATCGCTTTTCTATAAAAAACGAACACACGTCATAAACAAAAAACACTATATTTTTTTTAATAATGAAAACAAAACTCACAAATTTTCTCTCATTACGTTACTCCCGTCTTTACCACTCAAGTCTTGAACTAATAAGATATCGTGCTCGTTCATAACTTTGATTTATTATAAAAAGCAAACTTTACCAGCCACTGGTACAGTAAGATACGCACACTCTTAGCTTACTTCAGTATATAAAGTTTACTCACTTACGTTTTCGAGTTCCCGTTTATTACATAAATGCCTTTATCGAGTACGGTTAGCGTGTGTTTATCTGAAAAAACAAATGGACTCAGCTTAATAGGAAACTACAGAGTAAACAGTATTCGTGCACATTTGAATGTGTGTCTTAATTACTCGTAATACAGAAGGTTTTATATACGGTGATGACGCAGCATTCACTGATACCACACCGCGTGATATTGGAGAAACTAATAGTTGACACAAGACAATTGGAATATCTAGAAGCTATCTTCATAAAAGTAAATATAAGGAAATTTACTTTTTTAAGAAGACATTTTCTTTTTAAACCCGTGCCTAGCAGTGGGATATATAAAGGTTGATTCTATACTATACTTTTTAAGTAAACTTTAATAATAGTAAAGAATTTGCTTGTGATTGTTTTTATTTTGAATTTAGTTGATTTAATATTACTTTAACAATAATAAAGTAGCGAAAGATGCAGAAGATGTAGCTTATGCCTTGCTTATGCCATGAAGGCTTAAGCCTTGCCAACAGCATAGGCCCTTTTGAAAAAAATAATTGAAAAGGAATCGCATTTAAATTCACAGTAACAGATTTTTTATAATCTGAATATAGGATATTAAGATCCCCACGTGTAGTCCGTTTAACTTTCCACAAATTCAATAAGGTCGTATTTTCAAACGAAAAACTTTCATGAGTAATAGACAACAGTACTTTAATTATCAGTCAGAATTTTACACGTTATGGGTTGGTCAAAACTAGCTAAAATCTGGGATAGTCTGTTAAGGCTTTTAGAACTCGACAAAACTGAAACTACATACGTGATTCCGCCTTTTATGTAGTATAATGGTTGAATATCTAGCCGAATAAGGTGAATTTAATTACATTCAGTTCATTTTACATTAAGCTAGAAACGACAGAACAGATCTAGATAACAAAACTGGACGGGTCGTTTAATGAATGACGCGATTGTGGAGGATAAATTAATGGCTGTTTTAATGAACGCATCGTGCATGTGAATTAAACAAGCTCAATTTATTATAACTTTTAAAACTATATTCAAGTAAATTATCAAACCGTTTGCTGCTGAAAAAGTACCGAGTGATTACTGGCTGTTATTAGTGCGTATTTATTTCCTATTTTAGCGCTTAAAAGTTATAACACTAAAATAATCACAAATTAAATAAATACTACGACAACTATGAAATAAAATACACGATACATTTAATATAAAAGTGAGAATTAAAAAATATGTGTATTTGTTTCATTTTGGAAGTTTAAGCAAATCTTACTATCTCACTAATATTATAAACGTGAAAGATTGTAAGTATCGATGTTTGTTACTCTTTCACGTAAAAACTACTGGTCTTTAATGAAACTTTACTAAAAAACACATACGCTATAATTTATCCCTGTACCTACTCCCACTGGAATGCATGCAATACATAATAATAATAATAAGGGGTCGGTCATCTTGGGGTCCACTGAAAGAGGGTTATGTTCATCAGTCGACGGACAAAGCCTGATGATGATGATATAAATATACAAACTTCTTGATATTGAATTTAACTATGTACTAATGTCATAACATTTTACGCTTATCCGAATATTTATTTAGGTACAGTATACCATGATACACAATTGTTCAATATTATATAACATCTACGGGAATGTCATGATTTAAAACATGTACTTAATGAACATCAATACTAGGGCCCGGTTATTGAAACGTTGGTCAAAGTGTATGTCAACTAACATGGCTGTTAATGGCGGTTAACATACGATTCTAAAATCAAATTTGACAGATTTCATTGTAGTTGTTATGTCAAATGAGAGGTTGATGAAATTAAGTAATTTAATATTGCATCTAGCAAGTCATTTGGCACTTAACAAGAGACTCTATAGTTGATCTGTTAATTTTTGCTTTGATCAGCCTTTCGGAAACCGGGCGTAAGACTAGAAAATCAGTTTGAATTAAATATAATATAAAAGTTGAGCTAGCTGATTATTGGGCCACGTACTTTAACATTATAACAAGTAATTATATATTTTAATTTTGAAAATAATATATTTTCTCAACACTAAACTAGATACTCAATAAATAAATGTAATTTAAGTTATTAAATTATGTACAAATTTTTATAGATTTCAGAAGGTATTATAATATGACTATAATTATAACGAATGCAAATGATTAAAATGGAGTCAGTAATCATTTGAGCCTATAATTTTAATTTACTAAGTCAAATGACGTCATGATATAAGTAATAAATGGGAATGCTTTAGTAATGCGATAAAACGAGATACGGCTGATGCAAGAAGTGTTTTGAAAATGGGGACTGCACACTTACTTTGTAAAAAGCAATCGCTGTAAATCTGCTCCCTTTAACGCCCAGCTTGGATTATATAATTATTACCCAATAATATTTAAAAATGTCGATTGAATTAATGCCATTTTATTTTAATTTATAACGTACCAAAGAACGGATCCGATAAAAAAACTTAAAGTTTAAACTTTAATAATGAGAGAAAATTATTTTCATCGACATTTTATTACACTTACTTTGCTTGTTAATTTATGCAAAAAAATACGTTTTCGATTATTTGAACATTATTCACAATCGGTAATTAATTAAAATAAATTAGTTTGTAGAGAATATTGTCAATATTTATCACTTTATGAAAAATTAGGTTGCAATGTAAGTAAATGTATGGACAGTGAAATTAAGTTATATAATTTTAAGCCAAATAGGTATTAAATGACTAAAAACTCCTATTATGAATGTAGGTGTCGTGTTCACAAAATATCTTTATTTTTCGTCTTCTCTTTCCTTATAAACACAAATATGTAGCAGTATGCAGCTACTCCAGCTTGCTCTACATGCTCAGATTATGATATTTTGCCATACGTATACCTGAGCTAAAATTTTGCTTGCATATTATTCTTTGAATATGTAAAATAGTCCATTATTCATTAGCTCAATTAAATTTAAATCCAACGGGCGTACTGTATAAAATTTACAAAGCGAAATGTATCTCATGTAGTATCTATACATTACTGGAATTGACTAGTGAAGTTTTTAGTAGAAGTAGAAGGAAAAGTTCTTAGTAGTAATACTGATAAGAAAGAAAATAAAGACGGGAAAGGAGTAAGAATATAAGTTTTGTTTTTGAAATAAAAATAATTTACCATTATTGTAAATGATATTATTAGGTAGAATGATATATTGTAGGTATCTGATGTAAGGCGCAAATTAGTGTCAATAAAGTAAACAATAATACATAATTAATCAATATTTATTTATTCATTATTTTTGCGTGATAAATGTGAGGCCGAGGACGGTCGGTAGACTGATAATAATTAATGAATAGAAATTTATTTATTGAAATTGATTATTGTTACACTTTTGAATGACTCTTGTTTCATTATCGTCATCATCAATGAGCGCCAAGACGACCTATCTCTTGCTACTCGCATCCAATGGGGACCGGTCACTCTACGGAGACCGTGTTCCCACTTGGTCAATGGCCAAACCACTCTTAGTCTACCTAAACGCGGACTTTCGAACTTTATTGGCCCATCGGCCATCCGTTATTCTGAATGTGGGACCAGCCCGCTGCCAATGCAACATGCTTATTCTTGGCGTGATATCTGGAGCTTTAGTTCCCTGGTGGAGGACTTCGTTTCGAATCCTATCTGCCAAGGAAACACCTAGCATAGCACGCTCTATAGCTTGTTGAGTTAAGGCCAACTTGAGGACTAGTCGTAAATTAAGAAGCCAAATGGTGAAAATAGCCAAATGGCCAAGCATATTTCAGTCTTATTCGAATGTACCTACCCCTTCAAACATGAGTGACTCGTACTTGGTCGATTTTGAGATAAATAAGGAAAATTTAAAAAAAAACCTTTTTCTGTCAGAAAAAGGTGTTTAAGAATTTCTTTTAATATATCCCTTAACCTTTTCACCATCTGTAAGGGGTCCACAGTGTAAATGAAATTTGGATAATACATTTAAAAAAGTCCTTTCTTAACGTTATTTCAAACCAGAACCTACATTAAAATAGTATGAGATTTGATTCAATGATCAACAAACGACATATCATTTGGGAATATTGTTAGCATATATCATACATGAATTTCGGAAGTCTACTTTGAACTAGATGGCGACGAATTTTACGCAGTGGATCCTGCTTTAATGCAGAGGCAGTGAACAAGAAAGGTTGATAATGATGATGAATCAATATGGCGCCAAGGATTGAATGTAGAATTTTAAAACACTGATGTTGGTCACATGATAAGAAGTTTACGTGATCGTGCTATTAGTCTGAGAACCTGAAAAGGATTAAAATTAGCTGTCATCACATGCCATATTGTCATAATAGGAAAGGTAATAATATTGTGTATTATGCTCCAAGATCTATTAACGACAAAAGAATCACGGAGTCTTGTGATTGCATTATCATTTCATAAAGACTAACTCTCAAGTATAACATGCGCATCATCATCAGCCTATATCCGTCCACTGCTGAACATAGGACTCCTTCAATGAACGCGAAGACGACCGATCCCATGCTACTCGCATCCAACGCGGACCTGCCTATGCACCGAGATCATCTTCCCATCTGGTTAAAGGCCGACCAACACTTCGTCTACCTAAACGCGGCCTGCATGCATGCGCATACTTATTGCTAATGATTGTGAGCGGCGATGGTCTAGAATCTAGATTCTGATAGGAAAGGGAAGGAATTAGGAAAGGAAACCTCAAACTGAAAAGTCTGGGTTCGATCCTAATCAGTACCTTTAAATCTAGTTTTTTGATATTCCCCGTACGTGCTCATGAGAATTCCCTGCTCACTGATGCATTGACTTGGGCCAGCAGCCCCAGTTAACGATGGCACTCATCCTCGTCTGATTTAGTGATTAGCTCTGGAATGGGACTTGGTTGATGATGCTGATGATGATGAACAATTGTGCAACCTAAGCATCTTCAATCAAATTAAGAATTTAGATTCCCCTCTTTTGTTTCAATATGACCACCGCTGGACCCGTTTTTTTGGTGTGGCAAAATATTGACTTATAAATCATTTTTATCCCCGAAGCATCTTAACTAGTAAACAAATAGTGATCCTATGTACATACATATATACTGAGGATTATATTCGCTTTAGATATTTGTGTTGAGCTGAAAAAATATTGAACTATGATAATCCATGATTTGCGTTACTAACTCACAAGGTTTTTTTGTTATGTACTTTAGTATTTGTCTTTTCAAATCCGTAACATCGATCAAATATACACTATATTATTTATAATATATATTTGATATATTTCATGGATATTCCGTAACCATAATATTATTTATTTTGTATTTTAGTTTAGATTTTAAGCCTTTAAAGATAATAAGATATAAAATATTAAGGGTTTAAGGTCATATATCAATTAACTATATATTCATATCAATAAATGAATTAAAATAAAACAATAATATATTTTTATGTGTATTAAAACGTAGTTCCCTCAGGCTGGCGTTGTTTAAATGTTGACAGGCGTGGGTAGTTGTTTAATTAAATACGGGTCGTACTATAAAGGTAGTAATGATGTTAACAGTCGTGTTATATATTATATGGCACGAGCAAGCGGGTGATTCTCGATCGAGTTTCCGGTCAAATAGATGCGTTTATTTAATTTAATTATCAAATGAATTTCAATAAGAATATAGACTTGAATGAAATGATTAGGTGATCGCTGGCAATTATTCTGGCAGTTTCATAATCCCAAATAAGCCATAATGAAGACAAAGCTGCCTCATTATAAGGTAATTATTTCATAAATAATATAAGTTTGAGTGATCACAACATGGCAACACATATGTTGCCTTACTAAAGCGCTAGTCTGAGATAAACTTGATTATATTCATGAGTAATGAACACCAGACAACTAATCACCTGTCAATTCTCTAGAAATATACAAAAACACAAATACATACAAGCACTCAGATCATACTATATCAATCTTGTAATAAAAGATATTGTATAAATTATTTCAACTTTGTACGAATATATCTCAGAAAAAAATATATTAAAAAACCTGACCCATTCACTCAGGTATAGTAACACTAGAGTAGGGGAAGAAAGTTACCTTCACCGATCTGATTACCGGATGAAAACGATTTTATACAAAATTTTTTTTAGTAAACACACATATTTGTCTATCGAAAAGTACTTATGACTCTCTCTCTCTCTCTTCCTAGCTATGTGTCCCACATGGTGGTGGGGTCAGCCTTCCTTATTAAACTTAAAAAAGTAAAAAGTAAAAGAAAAGTACTTATGACTATTAATTATAAATACAAAATAAATTGTAAAATTTTTTTTTATGTAAGATTATACTGTTATTATTGCGATTGAATTATCTTCCTTCTGATATCAATATTTATTGGTTATCATATTGGTGAAGTTCAAAATGACTTGTCTGTTCATAGCTTGCCAAGAGAAATCAGTATCCAAGCTTATCGACGCATATTCTGTATTTTATAATCTATGCGTTGAGACTAAAGAATTATGTTATATAACTGTTTGAATGTGCCATCGGGTCTTGATGGAATTTGTGGTGTTGGTGTGGAATGGTGCTATAGCCACTACAATGAAAACTGGTACACTTCATGATGACTTTGTCAAAACCAGTCGTTTAATTTGTAATTGTAATAATATGTAAAATAAATAGTGGATAAAGTGTTAAAAAGTTTTCATTGTAGTGGCTGAAATAATTATTTGGTTATCTTAAGTGTGAGAGTAATTACAAAAGTTTATTAAAATTAATTAATTTAAAATAGTCTTGAACACTTTTCGATATGTAAACTATTATAAGCACGTTTAAATAAATCAAAATGATTGCATAAAATATAAAATATGTCTCATCTGAGTATCAAATGGTGTTGCTTAATCTACTGCGGGTTCTTAAATTACTAGCGCGGTGACTATTTATTTGTAAAAGATTATTGTTTTCTGTCACATTTCTTCATTCTAGTACATTCTTCGAGATGATAAAAAATATTTCAAAGGAAGAACAGGCATTCTTTTTTCAATTAGTTCTATTGATATATTTGTTAGATTAATAAATAAAACTGGGTATTTAATTAGTTATTACTTATACTAATATATAAAGCTGATGAGTTTGTTTGTTTGAACACGCAAATCTCAGGAACTGAAAGAATCGTTAAATACTGGTTGCATTTAACGATTCTTTCAGTGTTAGATAGTACAATTATCGAGGAAGGTTTATAGGCTTTATTATATCATTCCGCTAAAATGTTGTAAATCGTAGATAACACAGGCGAAGTTGCGGGCATCAGCTAGTATATGATAAATGATATAGACAACTATTCCCACACAAAATAATGTTTTTAAACGTTTCAACAGGAAATAACAAACATTCTAATTTTTTTTCAGTTTAAAGTTCTCACGTTTCCTATTAATGTTTGTATGGTTGAACGAGCTTCAATTGAATTTAGCGTCACTAAAGCAACATGCTTTTTGAAATGAAATCTATTTTGTCGCAACTGTGGAAATGCATTTTCCAACTAAAATATCAGCTCATACACTGCAATCTGTGTTTGTTTATCTTAAGATCTTTTAGGGTTTTGTGTGTTTACCGGAGCTCATGTATGAAGTCTGTTTAATTAGCAGCTTATGTATTTTAAACATAAGATAAGAAAGCGAGGAGCATGTGTAGACGGCGTAAATGGGTAGTAATTACTGGCATTAATATGTTTTGAAAATGACGTAATTTTATTCGTTTTTGTTTGTTTTCCTTCCTTAACAAAGTATAGAGACGCGAAAAATAGCATAGGTTTTGTATCCTGATTTTTATCATCATCAGCATCAGCCTTTACCCGTTCACTGCTGAACATAGACCTCCCTTAATGAACGCCAAGACGACCGATCCTTCGCCGCTCGCATCCGGATGCGTGTCTTATAATCCCACTAATATAAATATGAAAGTTTGTATGTATGGATGGTTGTTGCGTTTTAACCCAAAACTACTGATTGGATTTTAATAAAAATTGTCAATAATATATCTTTATACTATATAATAAAGGCTACAATATATGAGACATTAATATGTAAAGTGTTCAAAATTATTAGATTTTGAAGAAGACTGTGCAGACAAAGTCGCGGGAACCCTCTGTCTTGGAGTTTATTGAGGGAGGCCTAGGTTCAGTAGTGGATGGATAAAGGCTGCTGATGATGATGCTGAAGATGAATTCGTTCTCGATACTGCACTTGCTTATCAATGGATCGTGAGAAAAATAATCATTGTTCTGTAGGTACTGCTGTAGTAGTCGATTGAACAGATGTTATTACTAACATACTTATTATGTTACAACTCTAATAAATCGTAATTTTTGTCGATTAGCTTGATTGGTATGTGTATTACAGTCCTTTTATTTTCAGGTCTATTACGCCTTTATTTTATATTATTTTATGTCATAATATTTAAGATTAAATTTAAATTTAAAGATTTATTTTACTTATACTATACTTATAAAATTATAGTTTGATCTTTACAGGTATGCAATTAAGAAAATAGATAATATTAGCAATTACCGTCCATAGATACTAAATACTGTTATTAAAAATGCCTAAATACATTTTTCTTTAAACTCTTAACCCACCCAGTCGTCGAGTAACTCAGTACTCAGTAGAGTCAGTACCACGTCTTCTCAAAGTAATTATACGGTCCATATTCCACGTATGACATATTTTGATATGCTCATAATATTACAATATGTATTTCTTTCAAATAACCACTTAATAATTTCTATAAACTCAAAAAGTTTGATTCAAATATTCCACTAAACGTAAAAAACGAGCCAATTTTACTAGACTTATTAAATTGCAATAATCTCGATCGATAAAATCTTAGTTGATACTAGGAGTTTCCTGCCTTTGTCAAGTTCCTTGAATTGTTTACCAGCGCACATCATTGATTTAGTCCGATGATACGATATAAATATTATTTTTTTATTCAATATTTATATGTCCTGTTTAAATTTTTTTTTCTAGAATTTATTAATTATTCAAAAAATCTATTGATTCAGGAAAAGTCAAGGTTTTTTTTTAATTTTAATTTTTGATTAAGTCTCATAATACTATGATGTATGACACAGTCATGGGCGTATTGTTAATATAATACGTCTATACTCCATGTTCACAAATGACAATTATGAAGGCAGCCGGAACGATTTTAGTGGTTTGATGATGACAACGAATTGTTCAGAATCGAGTATTTCTCATTTTGAACGCCTTAATTATATTTTTATAATTGTGATATAAGTACAACTTAATTTACAATTTTTATTTTCTGAAAAACATGTTTCGCGTAAGTATGTTTTTTCGTCTAAAAACTTCTTAATATATATTATATATTATGTGGGAATTTTATTAACATAAAGGCGTTTAGGGTACTATTTTAGAAGTGTTTAGCCGATTATGAGTTTATTCCGCATTAGCTAAATAAATAAATATATTATCCTTAATCTAATTAATCTTTAAGATTGTAACAGTGGAAGTATTTAACATGTAATCTCTAAATAACCGAAGAACATTCGACACACGAAAATATATATAATTTTAATATTAAATTATATTCTTTCATTTTTTCATGTCTTTAACTATTAAAATGTAGTATTTTCTTTTACAATATCAAATTATTATCAAAGTCGTTAAACAAAAATAAAGTTAAATAAGAATCTTATCATATCTAAGTACTTACTTTTAAGCGCCTCGTCGTCCATATTGAAGAACGTATTTAGTTGTTGGTATATTCTAGTTGTCACTACACAAGTTTCCGTAGAGGTGCACTAAATCAACACACTATCGTAGAGATACCAGCGCTCGTCGCATCATAAGCCAAATCAATAAAAGTCGCTGCTTGTCTGTCGTTATAATTGTTCTTTACAATGCCTGGTGCGATTATAAGTCTGTTTCATTTGCGATATTTGTGATATTAGATAAATAATGCAATCTTGTAAGTCACTAGCCTGTAAACTTCGAGATAGTGAGTCTATTTTTTTCCATATACTGGTTGGTAAGCGTCCTTTCTTCTTAGTGGGTTTATTGAGGATTTGAAATTCTGAATTGGACTGTATTTATAAGTTTTTCCGCATTAGTGTCATAACGTTTGTCAATGGAGTGAATGTAATTTGCTTATATTTGAATATAAAATTTTAATATTATTATCGTCTATAATGTCTTTTTACACTCGGCGATCTCTAATATTGAACACACACACAAAATTATGAAACAATATACTCTAAACGTAGGTACGTATAATATCTTAATTTAAAAATTTATTTGTACCACTGTAATTCCAAGTTTTAATAAAATTATAAACTTCAGTGCGCAACCAACTCAGTAAATGTTCACTTAACTTTCAATATTAACGGATAATTTGCTACTAAACAAAAATTATTTCGATACCAGGATGGCAGATTTAAATTACTAATTGAGGAAATAAATTGCAAAATATACCCGCCACCCAATCTATAAAACTATAAACCGTACTCAGCTATTATCTATGATATTTATTCACGTTTATGTGTTTTAAGATTATATTGTAGCTTGTCTTGAAACGAATGCTACAGTATTTCAGAATAAAGCGTTGCCAAAAAACCAAGTTCGAAATATAAAATGAGCGCCAAGAGCGTGTTGAAAGACGCAGAGTGTAGTTCCGACCTACTCTGGTGGCAGGATTTTTAAATACTCATTTATAAGGTTGCATTATCTTATTCAGACTGTGACCTAAATTTTTATTGTGTTACACGACATTAAACAACAAGAGGAAAAAGGTCGGATACAAAATTAATATATATTTTACTTATCTATTAGCTTTTAAGCCTTATTTATCCTTAAAAAAATATAAAAATGAATAAAAATGGTAATTAGGATAGATGTCACCATGATGTCAGATGGGAATCGGTGTCGCCAGTGGGAAGGTTGCGGTGTGGGATAGGATAGGGATAGGAGGGCAACAAGCAGAGAGAGCCTTTGGGAGACTATCGACGCCAATACATATTCACTCAACCAGATATTATGCGGATGCGTTACCCTCCTTTTCCCTACAATCTCGCTAAGATGCCGTTGTAAATCTTAGTTTACGCAGACGAAGCTGCGAGCAACAGCTAGTACACAATATTTTTGTAGTAACAAATTCTTCAGCTATTTGAACTCGCGACCGCGTAACGTTACCGTTCGTTTTTTGCCAGTATATATATAGTAGTAATTAATTAGTAAAAATTTATTCATGGCACCTCTATCGCTGAGACGCGACCACGACCTGTACATTAAGGTCGAGGTCATATACAAGTGGATTCAACTTTTTACCATTAAGAGTAAGATGAGTTGTAATCGAAGAATGAAGAACAATAGCTTGATAATATTATGTTCTACCTAAAATAGTTTTTTTTGTGACGAGGTGATAATCATCCAGATTTAGGGAAGAGCTTAAGTATGTGAAGATATTTATCCACTAACAACACCTCCGTGTGACCTACTTCTGCGCAAAGTGAGAAGTTCTGGGATCTCCAGATCTCTCCTAAAAAACAATAGCCTTATAACTCTTTTCCTCATTTCAATATATTTTCAATTAAACATACGTACACCTGGCTATGTCCTTAAACTAGGTCCTAAAACTGACGTAAGATGTTATCGTTCATTAAAATGGAATTTGCGATGTCACCCATAAGTAAGAGATAATTAATTGTGATTAACAAGAGACAAAAAAATCTTGACGTCATGCAAATTAATTATGGCCTTACTGACGAATCCTTAATCAATTGTATCTCGACGGTGAGTTTTAAAGAATATTACATTGTTAAAACTTCGGCCTAAAATCAGCTAAGATCAGGTCGAAAGTATGAAAAAGTTTAAAGACGTGACAATTGTGACGAGAAAATCTTATGAATATTTTAGGAGATCTTGTTCCAGAGGCTTTAGTGTTGTAGGCTATTCCGGCTTTATATAGGAACCACGCGAAATTGAAGTTCCACATTTTTGCAGGCTTAGGTTACGAAAAAAGTTGTTTATTTAAAAGAAAATAAGGCTTATTTTGGGCATTTGCTTAGACGAGCGGGCAGACGAGCCACTTGACGCTAAGTAGTTAGCGTTACTCAAGAAAATAACAGGTTTATCTACCTATGGCTAGCCCAGGCAATGTTCTCGTGCTGTCTATTCTGTGACGTAAGAAGGTTAGTCCCCACGTCAGTGATTAAACTGCCTATTATGCTCTTCTTTCCGAAGAGTTAACTGTTGCATACTTTAAAATATAAGCTATTTGACGGTAGAAATAAGCAGGATGATCGTCCCTATGAAGACGAAAGTACGACACAACTAGAGATGCCAAATGTACTCCAAGATAGAATTTTGTATACTATAGTAATTAATAAAATTTAATAAAAGGAAATGTTTCAGAAGCAATTGTATACTAGATATATCATGTAGGTGTTCTCTATAATCAGTAACACTAATTATAGAGGACGTTAAACTACTTATTTCAAAACGATATTTAATATACTACTGCCAGACAAGACGTATGACGTGTGTCGTTTGAGTGGCGGGAAGTGAGGAGCGGGGTTTTATTGAAATTCATTAAAAATGAGCTCCTTATCATTTTATGTCTTTTTTATTTAAGAATATTCTACGAATGATACACTTTCTATAAGTTTGTAATTTTTATTTACCTCTTGTGAAACCTTATTGCTCTTTTTAATAATTAAAGTTGTAAACCCTAGGTACAACGAACCCATCCCGCCGGTACACGTAACTTTAAATTCCTACCCAGTATTTCATAATGCAAATAATTATTAAGTTATGATTCTAACTGCTGATGGTTTTCAGTAAAATGAATGTAATTTTATTCAAATCTCTATTGAGAGACAACCTTTACGGATTTTATCATTAATATTTTATGACTCCCGACGTGAGGACTATAATATAAATCTAAAATGTCTATTTTTAAATAATATTTTAGAACATTCTCTTTCATCTTACAATGAATATTGACATGCAGACACCCTATGTCAATCTCCCAATTTAGAATTCAGCTTCTACAAGTTTCTAAAA
This sequence comes from Lycaena phlaeas, assembly GCA_905333005.2. NCBI lineage: Eukaryota > Metazoa > Arthropoda > Insecta > Lepidoptera > Lycaenidae > Lycaena > Lycaena phlaeas. The sequence continues at coordinate 19,001,598 of HG995163.1, forward strand.
TTCATATCAATTTTCAAAAACTGAACTACGTGCTACACACGGACGGACGTTAAATACTGGTCAAAGAGATCAGCTTATATTTGAGCTCTAAAAATATAAAATACTAGCGGACCCGGCAAACTTCGTTCTGTCAAAACAATTAATTCGCAATAAATATTTTAAAATACAAAACATTAAAATCAGTTCAGTAGTTTCGGAGCTCATCCCGGACAAACATCGTGACACTGGAATTATATATAATAGATATTATTTTTATTTCTAAGGTAACATTACATGATAAGATTAATATAGATCCAATTGTTTAGGTAAAACTGGGTCATTTCGTTTTCGGTAATACATTTATTAGACATATGTTTATTGAGCGCAATGTATTTTGATATCACGACAATATCAATAAGATATATTGTATGGTTAAAAATAGCACAGCAATTACACGTGTTACTTGACTCCAATCACAATGTCATTGTCGTTTCTTTAACCGTCGTGTCTTCACTATTCACAAACATATATAACAAGCCGCGACCCGCGGTTTCACCCTCGTACTTTCCATTCCCGTGGGAGTACAGGGGTACAGCTTATGGGTCATTCTGATGTATAAGCTATATTACTGTAAACTTTCATTAAAATCTACTTAGTAGTTTTTACCTGAAAGGGTAACAAACATCCATACTTACAAACTTTTGTGTTTATAATATTAGTAGGACTAACAGCGCCCCGCGGTTTTACCCATGTAATTTCCATTCCTGTTTGAGTATAGTGATATATAATAGCGTATGTGTTAATCTAATGGGTAAGCCATGTTATTGCAGTTTTTTATCAAAAATCCATTCAGTATTTTGTTCATGCACCCTTGAATTAAGAAACACTATTTTTACAAACTTTCCTGTTTTACATATCAGTAGGATTTACGTCACGCTATTTAAGATTAGAAAACCATAAATTATACATTGCTATCGCCGAATTATTTCACGATTTTATTCCTTGTACTGATACTACTTCTATCGATTTAAAGCGGGCTATAATTTTTTTAATGGCCAACCTTTTGGATACATTACAGCAACCATGGTCACTTAAATCTTATAATTTATTTCATGTTTCAATATAATATCCTCTTTTGATTTTAATTTTATCCACGGGTTTGAATTAAAAGGTTATTTGTGTTATGAATATTCTTATATAAAACAATAAATATTAAATGTACCTACTTTGCCTCAATAAATAATAATTTTTAGATAAGCAGGAAAAAGTGTTTTACTTAACACATTTCTCCTGCTACATAATATATGTATCGTTTTATTTAATTTTAAAAAGGAAATGTTAAAGAATCAATTAGATTATACGAAGGTTTATCGTTCACATATTGAAGCTGCATACGTTAGCCATCAACGTACTTTACCTTGGCACTGTTAAATTAACTGCTTTTGTCTTATCATCTTGATGTAATGTTTACAAATTAAAAATTAAACCACTGACTGCTTTTTGAGTTCAGCGTATAAAAAAAGGATTTTTCAAATACAAATTGTTCTTTGAGAGTTTATAGAAATATGTTTATGTGATTACATACTAGTTATGTTCCGTATTTCTATTCGATTTACTTTTATAAGATACACTTATTTCTATTGCCTTATATTTGATATCGAGTATCATCTAATATATATTTTTTAATTTCACACTATTTGATAAATGCTTTCCTAGCCAAGCCTGCAGTCCTGGTCAAATTTTCGTAATATATATTTTAAGATTTTTTATTTATTTATAGATATAGTACAGAATCTTTTTAACTAATCAGTTTTTACCTCTTCCTGAGATCAGAGCGCAATAAATTATTTATTGCGAAAAACAATATATAGATCTATGTAGTATTTTGAGGTTCAAAGCAGCAATCATATTATTATTTAAGCAGCACATAATATTATGAAATATAAAAAAAAATTGAATAATGTGACATCATTATTCAATTTCAATATTTTTTATATATAATGTCACTTAAGCATGACGGCAACGCGAACATACAAGATTTTCCCCTGAGAAAAGTCCTCAACGCCGACAAAAGTTTTCACTAAAAAAAAAGAATGTTAAGGTAATAATAAAATAATATTATGTACTTTATCAATAATAGTTCATTAGCCGCTGTCCTGCTCATTTTTATTCGACCGATTGCAGAAGTTTGTAATTTAATATCTTTAATCGGAAACAAATCCATTTACTATCTATTTATCTATTTGTAATCTTTACTAATATTATAAAGAAAAACTATTCGATTGTTTGTTTGTTTATATTGAATAGGCTCCGAAACTACTTGACCGATTTGTAAATTCTTTCACTGTTGGGAATCTACACTATCTCCAGTAAATATAGGCTATATCAAACTTTCAAAAAAGTAAGGGATCCATACTAAAACTCCAATAATTTACAATATGAAAGGTGTGAAAAATTTATCAACTTCCTTACATCGCGTGCGCTGCGAAATCTCTTTATTATAGAACAAAATAATTATCTATAAAAAATATCGCGACAGCCACGTCACAGACATGTCACAATACCGCGACAGACATGTCACAATAGGTATATAAGTGTTTTTTTTTCCATTTTAAAAAGTATATTCATATTAATATATAAAGCTGAAGAGTTTGTTCGTTTGAACGCGCTAAGAGTTCCCGAGAGGAACTAATTGTCGGATTTTGAAAATTCTTTCAGTGTTGCATTTATCGAAGAAGGCTATATATCATACCGCTTAGATGCCGTCTTAAATCTTAGTTAACGCAGGCGAAGCTGCGGGCAACAGCTAGTAAGAAATATTATTATCATTGTATAGTCATTGGCTCTTTCCATATAATAAAACCGATAAAACATTTTTCCTGTATTGTTTGTTATTTTCCAATCTAAAAAAACCATTTAATACAATCCATAAAAGATTTATGCCTTTATAGTCTTTGAGCCACAAATCGGTCAAGTTGTACATACCTATTACAATCAGATACAAATGTATCTGATTGTAATAGGTATGTAAGTATCATTTAACGGTATTTTTATGACAATTTTATTTTCCTATTCTACCTCTCCCTATGTTTTTTCTTAAGCGTTAGTTGTAATATGATCCTCATGTACTCTCCTCGTCCGTTTTTTTCTATCATTTATTTTCTTACAGAGGTTTACATTTGACGATTTCCCCATGGAGCACAATAACGTTTTTTTATTGTGTCATATTTTTGTGAGTTTTTATTAGTGGCAATTGATTAATACTCACATTTTTTTATAAGCCATTTTTGTGACTTTATTAATGACCATTAATTAATTAAAAATCAAATGAACCACGTAGGGACTGAAACTGAAAGAGTCGACATATATTTTGTTTACTGTATTTGATTATTTCAGGTTTCAATCATCATTATCATAATAATCAGCTTTTATCCGTTCACTGCTGAACATAGGCATCCCTCAATGAAAGCCAAAACAACCGATCCCATGTCACTAGCATCCAACACGGACGGCTATTGCTCGGAAATCGTCTTTCTACCTGGGCGACCAATACTTCGTCTATCTAAACACGGCCTACAGTATTGAACCTTATTGGCCCATCGACCATCCATTCTTGTGTGTGACCACCCCACTGCCACTTCAACAAGCTTATTTAGGTCTTAATATAAATAGGTTTTTAATAAAAAACAAAAATAATTATATATTTTACTGTCCATCAATATATTGTATATTACTCAAGGTGTTATTACTATTTGAGTTGGCCGATTGTGATGCGGAGTCTGATGAGTAAGCACCTGTAACAAGAAAAGAATGTCATTGATATAAAATTTTGATCTGCATTTGTTTTTGTAACAGAATAATTTAACGTACTCCCGAATGGAATCTTACATATTAATTTAAGGCAAAATGAAATTGAAAATGTGATTTTTTTTATTTATTTCATATTAAACATTCGATTGTATGTTTGCTTAGAAGTGCGTAGATAAAACCTACGTCAAAATTTTTGAAAATGGAACCTACATGCAATACAAATCAACAAGGAAAAGTCATGTGCGTTTCTATCGAAAATCAAATATATTTTTATTTAATTAAGACATGTGATAGCTAGCAATCTTTATTCAAATAGCAAATAAAATGATTATATTGTTCTAGTGACGGTGATATTTGTATTTCAATCTTAGCCGGAGTAGACTCTACACACAAAAGTCAATATGTAAATCGTTCGTATATACAAGATTTAGAAAAAAGGCATACGGTCGAATTAAGAAACGCCTCCTGCCTTGAAGTCGTTAAAATATACTTCTATTTTGCAAATATTTAATTTCAAATGAGAAACTTCTAATTTTTAGTGCTATACTTTAAATATAGAATAGCCGCGTCTCCTTATTAAGGTAGTTTGCATTTAAAATGGGTCCCTAAATATTTTTTTATATAATATAAGCTTTCTTGAATCCAGTTTTTTGGATAACGGACGATGTAAAACATTTCAAATGATTTGATTGTTATGCTGTTCAAAATAACAAATATTTTTGTACGATTTAAAATTTAGACAATATCATTTATAATGATTTGAATTTTAAATTTATGTAAAATATTTGTTAGTTATAAATTACATTGGCTCCCGGCAATTTTTCCGGGAGTCAATGTAATTTATGTTAATGTACACATGCATACACGCATATGCATAAGTAAAGCATTTGTCGTATGTCTCGACCCTATAACGACTCATCCTAAATACTAGAGAGATTCTACATAATATTATAATATTTGTTACTAGGAATTATATGATTATAATATATAACTATCATCGTTATTATAGTCCTACTGTTGGTCACCAATCCTCGGTCCACGAAATCAGGAGAGAATGGTGTTTGGTCATAGTTTCCATATGCGCCAAACTCAATGATAGTGGTAAACTTCACACCTTCAAATGCATTTACATTTTTCATCAGGCATGTAGGTTTGTGTTAGGTTTGTTCCTTTTCTCCAGTATTAAGCAAGGGACGTTCTCTTGGTAACACAATGAAATTTATAAAAAAACCTTTTTATATATTTTTTTTCGCATAAGTAGTATATAATTCCGCAATCTCTATAGTCTATGAAACAAACGTATGCATTATGAATTCACGCAAAGTAGCTCTTGAACTACATTAAGTCGGACTTAGTTTAGTACAGCTTTAGTAAGAAACTAAACATGCAAATATGTTTTACCTAACATTAAGTTTAATAGTGGTCTCTCATCGCAGCGGCCGCGTTATGGTCCAACTTAGTGAGTAATTTAAATAAATTTTGATTGCGATTCAAGTACTGAGTTAAATATTACAATTGTATTTTTTTAGCATAATTATAGCAACTATTATAGCAAGTATCTACTGCTTGTTATCATCATCATCATCGTGTTTATAGGTGTCTATCCGTCCACTGCTGAACATAGGCCTGACTTGATCAACGCCAAGTCGACAGATCATCACTATCACTTACAACCAACACGGACTTGCCACTGCATGGAGATAGTCTTTCCAGTTGGTTAATGGCAGATTGCTTCGTCTACCTAAGCGAGGACTCTATTTTTACCTTTTTGATCATTTGGCCATTAATAAAATATTTCATAAAAGTAATAATAGGAAACTTACCTTCTGGTGCCACTTTTGATTCTTGAGATAAGAGTGTTGGACCCAGCGCCGTGGTTAGAATCGAGCCTAGTGAAGATGTCAAAAGGATTGCAATAATAATAATATTGGAATGTTGTTTTGCTATACTTTTGTCTTGTAATGTAGCGCCTTCTGTCCACACTGAGTCGGAAGCTACTCTCACTAACACGGCCTGAAATAAATTAAAAAGTTTTTTATTTGTTTCGTTATATTATAATGCACTTTATGGTAATAACCAATATTCTAAAATGATCGATATAATTATATGCTTTAACGCCTATCTTAAAGTCACCGTAAGATAGATCTGTAATAAGTCACCCGAGCGATGGCGGGATATTAATTCTAGATTATCGTAGTAGATATCGGTGGCTTGGTGCTGAGAAGCGTCGCCGATCATTCACGCGTTGACACATCGGCTTTCGTGCGAGAGGCGTTTGATTATGATTTACAAACTTCGATATATGTCAGTGAAAAAAGAGCCTTGTAGTAACTTAAACGCCTGGGTGTATTTTCATATTTTGTGTTATTTTGTTGCATAGTATCTGTTTCATTATCATTATCATCATCATCATCAGCCTTTATCCGTCCACTGCTGAACATAGGCCTCCCTCAATGAACGCCAAGACGACCGATCCCTTGCCACTCGCATCCAACACGGACCTGCCACTGCACGGAGATCGTCAGAATCTGTTTAGGACTCGATAAATAAAAGATGCGCATGACAGCAATTTTCTGTGTAATAAGCCCATATTAAATATTTTGCTTAGACAAATATTGAGAATAGAAGATAGCATTGTGTGAAAGACAGATAATGACATTGTCTTTATCTTCGATATCATATTATTTAAGATGAAAAGTAAAATATAATGCGTCATAACATGCATCTTAAAAACTACCGATTGTTGTTTGGCATTTTAAAATTATACGATGCAGTAGCAAAAAATACTGATCGGTGATATTGATGAAAGATTCGTTATTTGTCTCAACTAAACCATTATCTATCTAAACATTTTATCATTTATTATTTTCTTATGTTTATGCAAATATCACTAATTACAAAGAAACAACTTTTACGGATTTTATCGCCGGGTTACGGGAGGACTTTCCTCCACACATGGTTGCTGTAAATATTTGAAACGTCGGGCTTATAAAAAACTTAATAATCGGCGATAAAATCAGTAAAAGCCTCTAAAAAATATGAAAACATTTTAATTATCATCATTTTTATCGAGATAATTAAAACCCCTTGAGGCACAATTTAAGTAATGCATTATCGTTAATATTAAATTAGTACAAATTAAAATCGTGGCATCTTGAAATTGCGTGTTTTGTTCGCTGAGCTGGTTCGCTCGTTACGTGAGCAAACGCTGAAGCTTCATTCATTATCCTAATAAAAAACTTTTATCCTATCTTATTTTCTCTTTGACGGAGGCTACGCGCGTTTGCCTTTTGCATTTGCAGGCGTTCATGCTTTAGTAGTTCCTTTATCGACACACTCGTCGTGTATTTAAAACAAATAGTCCATCATCAATCAAATACGATGTGTTCATTTTATTAACTTAAAGTTTAAATTTGGAATACCGTTTCGAAAATAGTGCGAGTGCTGACTATATAGGTTTTAGCTAGACCAGATTGATTACTAGTAACTGCAGATTAGTCTGCATTTATTGAGGTTGCTATAGACTAGGCTGCTATTTTATGATAAGTGCGTTTTTGACTGATGATGCAATATAATTCTGCAGGTCGTTGCCCTTCAGAAGGGCATGACCTTTGGAACTTAAGTAAACAAATAAGAAGAAGAAAGCATTATTATTGTATAGATAATATATAAACCGAATTCCAAAGAAACGAAATTGTGACCAAACGTAGAATACATAAAACTTTTTATACGGTTTCTAATGAATGGATGAGACCCGAGTGAGTATTTGGTCTCGTTACCGCTTGTTTTGGTTTCGGGTTAAAAGCTTAAAAACTAAAATCTAACTAAAGAAATAAAACTAACAGTCTCCAATGAGGTTGGCGACTGCATAATTAAATTTTGTGTATTTCCCTGATTTGTACAAACACTATTTTCAAGTCATATGAGCTGTAAAAATTCAATGACATGCAATTTTGATAGTGTTATATTACTTATGCTTAACACTTTTATTTAGGTGTTTTTTCTTTTTTTATGCGCATAATATGTTAATTTCTTAAAATTTTACCTTTTTTCTTCAATATTTTCTGTATTTTGTTAACATTTTAATGATATTATTTTATAAATTCTTTAACTTTGGCTTTCGTTAAGTAGTTAAGGTGGACTTTAAAGCAAAGTCCCGGTCCGATCCGACGTTAACTAGGTTAGGTCAATATTACTTGCAGTTCTGAAGGCAAATATCGTTAGGAAACTGTTAATCGTATAAGATTATATTTTTTTTTAACTCAAAACACCAAGCTAAAACTAAAGTATAAGGGCCTGTTTCACAATCTCCAGATAAGTTCCGAATAGGCTATCGGCAACATATTTGACAGATAGAGTATGGAGTATCTGTCAAATATGTTGCCGATAGCCTATTCGGAACTTATCTGGAGATTGTGAAACAGGCCCTGAAATGAATAAATATAACTTGACAAAACAACATTGGTGCAAGTAAGCAGTTTCTATAACGACCCAACTGGTACGAAGTCTCAAAGTAAATTGAAGTGTTGAGTTTGTGACCAGTAGACGACTGAAGGAATAGTAATCACTTGTAAGTGAGGCAACAACATGAAACTTCAATAAACTTTGTTAATGAAAAAAAATGGAATAACTCTGTGGAGATTGATTAAAAAGCTGAAAGTTTTTAAAGCACTTTATTCTTTGCCGGGAACTCTATGTAGAGTCTCGAATAGGATTAATTGTATAGTATATTTACTGAAGTATTTTATTATAAACCAGGAGTGCCTCGTGCTTTCAACCGCGTACTTCCCATTTCCGTGGGAGTACGGGGATAAATTATAGCCTATGTGCTATTTTGATATATAAGCTATGTTATTGTAAAGTTTCATTAAAATCCATGCCGTAGTTTTTACGTGAAAGAGTAATAAACATCCATACTTACAAACTTTCGCGCTTATAATATTATAATAGGATGTTAAACTCAGAAGAGTTATAAGAAAATCTGAGGATAGATTGTGTAGAATATATTTACTAAAAATATGTTTCACAACGTATTTTTAGGCAAATATTAATGTAACTTTATTTATTTATTTGATTTAATATAAAACTTTGTAATTCAAAAAATAGTTTTAAACTTCTATACTACTTTTACACCTAAATATTATATAGTTATAAAAAGAATGGTAAGCATTAAACGTTAACACTCTTTTTATCACGAACGAAGGAAAAAAAACAGTTTCGTTGTTTTTAGTAAATTATATTTAAATATTATACAACATATCATTCGAATCGTTCTAAAAGTGTACAAGCTAACGTTCTTGTTAAAGCTGCTTGTCTTGTTATGTGCTATGTCATTAATTAATTCTTACGCTTTGTGCTCGTTATATTATAAGCTGAATTTAAATTATATTTTTAATTTTTCTGTGGTGTATTACAATAAAATTACCAATGTTGTAAAATAATTCTTTTGTTGGTTAGTATATTTTATAAGAACGCTACTTTCTCATTATTGTAGCTTACGTTATTTTAGTGCCAACAAAGACAGCAATAAGAAAATAGTATAAGACTAAATATTACTTTAATTAACTCAAATTTTAAATTAAAAAGGTCACATGAAAAGTACCAACATTTTTTTCAAATGTGTATTTTTATTTTTATATTGAAATTGAAACAAAAAATAGAAATGACCTCTGTAATTTCATGAGATCATAGTTTTCATGAAATTTATTATTTGAGGCAAATCATTAATATATAAAATAAATATGAGTGGATTCAATGCACTTCCTTAAAGAACTCCATGTTTGATTTTACGAATTTGAGGAAAATGAATATATTCACATTGAAAAACCACAATTAGAAGTAACTGTTAATTTGTATGATTTTGTTAAATATGTATGAATAGCATATTACCTCCAATACGTATTATTTAATGAACATGAGAGACAATCAAAACCTTATAAAATCTTATATTATCCTATACAATATTCATGAGTTTATGACCTTGATTTTTTTGCATAGAGCCATCTATGATGCCCGTTTCCGTCCGTTATAACAGTTTATATCAGAAAAATCATCTGCTCTTCCTTTTGTTGTACCTACTGTTAAATAACATCCTTGTATTGTATACCATATATAGATTAGTATTATTATTACTAATCGGTCTAGGTAGCAAATTATTGTAATTGTAATCGAATCTATAATCTTTCCTTACCTCAACTATTGCCTTTGGAATCCACGTAATGGCAATATAAATACTTTCTCTTACTGATAATTCGCTGGCGAGAGCAATTAAAAAGGCGGTGAGCAGGCGAAGTGTGAGAGCCGAAAATATACAGGCAACTATTAGTCCAAATTCCTTTGCCGAAATTTCAGAAACCTGTTTCGAGAAAAACTAAAATTAATGAAAATATCATAAATAATGTTAAATTTCAATATACTTTCTCCCTTTTTAAACTAAACGTATCTTTTATAACCATAGAAATATTAAGAACTTATTTCAAATATCTGTGTTTATAACAGACATTGAGAGCATAATTTTCGAATAGCTTTTGAATTTGCAATAATCAAGCATGTAGATTTGTAAGGACAACGTGTATAAGGATAAAAATTGTTAGAATGTGAAAACAAAACTAAATACAAAAATCGAATGAAGATACTTATAAAATAATATATCATCAAGTATATTTGTATTTCTGTTGTTAGTTGTGTTCCATAGTTGCTAAAACGATTGTAGTAAATATCATAATGCGATTTGGTTTCGCCTCCGAAGCTGCTTTGGTTTTTCTAAGCGGATTCAAGGTGAATTGATTTGAACGTAGCTCTATTATATTTGGACTCCTCGAAACAGTCTTATTGATTGTTCAGCAATTCAGCTGAAGATAAAAGTATTCGGGTGAAGAACGTGATTTAGTTTAGGTAATGTTAATAGGGTAGAATTTAAATCTAAAATTGTAAATTCCTTTTATTCTATCAAAAATACTAAATTGGACACTAAATTTCATCATCAAATAAATTATTAAATATACGATACCGTTTGAGTTTAAAAGCTGAACTGTTTTTACTGAATTACTATCTGTTTTTAATTAAAATCTAATAATATTTTGAGTGCAACAAATTATTTTAACATATTTTTTTGGAATCCATCACCTCGTCATCATCATCATCATCATCAGCCTTTATCCGTCACCTGCTGAACACAGGCCACCCTCGATCAACGCCAAGTCGACCGACCTCCTGCCACTCGCATCCAACACGGACCTGCCACTGCACGGAGGTCGTCTTCTCATCTGGTTAATGACCGACTACCACTAATTTGTCACCTTTAAATATTAAGAGTAATTATAAATGAAATGTTAATATTTATCTAATTTTGATTAATTTTATACATTTATAACATACCATGTTCAGATAATCAAGTAGTTAATTTGTAGTAGGGACTGTCATCTATTTGATAGGCAGTAGGTACCAGTACTTAATTTTAAATAGAGTTGCAATTAAAAATTCTCCATTTCAATATATCTTTGTTTTTCAATATTTCAATATATGTAGGTATTTATTTTGCCTGTCTGTATTTTACTGGACTTGTTCGGGGATACTGATCTTGATGATTTCCTTTATCTGTGTTCAAGTATTCGAGAATGAGATTTACAATTCAGACTAAGACTAAGTTTTATACAGGACGACATCCGCTAGTAAAATGTGAAATATAAATTTAAGGATTTCAGTCACGTGAAGTTGTATTTAGTATGAATCTAGGTGGTGAGCCCAACACCTTGGGCGAAGCGAATTAAGCTGAGGGATTTTTTGTGCCCTTTTTATAAGAAGAGGGGGCAAAAAAGTAGGTTGCAAGGGGCGAGGACGGGAACCTCGCCTCATTGTACTGTTTCGACGTTGAGAGGGGTTGTTCTGTGGTCTCTTTAGGGACTGACAAGTCGTCGAGGTGCCCTGTTGCTAGCAGATCCGAGGAACCTAACCAAAGGCGGCATTGGTGGCACTCGCCGGGTTTTAGTGGGTAGAGCTGCGTCCACTTACCATCCGACACACAGACGACCTCTGTGGCTCAGTGGTTAGCGCGTTGGCGCACAAGCCGGAGGTAGCGGGTTCGAATCTCGCCAGGGAACACAAAAGAATTTGTGTTCCTGGGTCTACATGTGTATTAAATTTGTGTATTATATAATAAAAATCTTAAATATAAGTATTAATATAAAAAGTATTAAATATATGTATTTCCGTTGTCTGGTACCTGTAACACAAGTCTCTTCGAGAACTTAGCACGGGACCAGATTGACGTGGTGTAAAATCGTCCATAGATATTATTATTATTATTATCCTTCGGGCGCAGTGAGTCCCACATACCCGCCTGGAGAGACCCACACCCCCGCGAGATGCCTAAGCGCATTTACCGGCGTTAAAGAAAAAAAAATGGTATGAATCGAATGTCGTGTCTCACAACATTTATACAGGTTCTAAGCGTGATAAAGACAGTACTGCTAATAAAAATAGTTAAAATTCAATACCAGACGTTTCTTATCTTCGTTGCATTTATTTTTGCCACGTAAATCAATTCCCAGTGAACCGTCCGCCGCACTGCATCGCCATATAATCAAATTATGTCACCGCGTATCTCATCTACATCAAATTACGGCTTACATAAATCAGCACCATTAAATTTACGTTTCTGACTGTGCCGATTACATTTTATGATTTCATTGATATTTTTTTTAATATGTTTTCCTCAACAGTTATATTATTTTCGATTTAATTAGAATTAATTGTAAGTAATTAGTAATTGAAGGTATCAGAAGTTGTACAAAGAATATACATTACAAGAATCATGTCTGTGTTAAGTGTATGTAAATGAACTTAAGTTTTAACATGTGGTTTAACAACTGTGGTATCATGATATCCTAAGCAAATGAACCGACTTTGAATTTGATTTTTTTTGTTTGAAAGGTGGTTTAGTCTTCTTAGCTATGTTTGATGAAAATCGGTCCCATATGGCCGCCGCCACCAAATAAAGTATTACATAATATTTTTCACAACTCCCACAAAATGGGTATCAAGTGAAAGACTTGAATAGTAGCATATATTTTTATGCTATGACAAATTCCAAATCAAATATGACCGCCACCACGAAATAGCGTATTATGTTTGTAGGGGTTTATTTTTATTTATTATACCTCTAAATAGTATCCGCTGAGTACAAATAGTATAGGCTCAAAGATTCGCCACAGAAGCTTATAAACTTCTGCCACCGGGTTGTTATTAATGGGCCATCCACGTCGGGACCAGCGCGTGCCAGCAACTCCAGCACACACCATGATTGCCACGCCAGCTGAGGAATAAATAAAAAATCAAAAAAGTTTCGTGAGCAAATTTTACGTAAATATTTTTTAGACTTCACACATTTTACTTGGCATCCCATTTTTATCCTCTAAGTCTCTAAGGACATAAAGATTTTTATCATGAGGATTTTACAAACAAATTTATGATAAGGAAGATATCGGACTCCCAAGGAACCATTGTGACAAATCGCCCATATTGTCAAATGAGCCCTTATAATCTTCACCCTTTGATGCAATCGCCGCCGGCACTCCGAACATTATGAACCCTATTTCCGATTTTTTGAATGATTTGATGATTTTACCATTATCAATTCGATTTGATTCGTTTAACGGTTGTTGGTAAAAGTAGCAAATATTTTAGAGTAAATAATTTTAACAGATTAATTAATAATATTTATGCTATGGATAAAAAGTATTACATTCGGTAGTAAATAATTTATAGAAAAAGCTAGGTACGTTGACTTAGATGGACGTACGGAAATCTACGGCTTGAATATATATGTCGGCGTACCTAAAATTAATATCGGGAAATGACATCTACAAATCGATTATTTTTAATTCTTCTTAGTAATTATTTGATTTGATTCGATTCTTATCGATTGTCAAAATATGAGTTGCATTATAAGAATTAAATAAAAGTAGTTTTTGCTAAGTAACGTCTCAAAATCAATTACTTTAATTTAACATAAGGTTTCTAAAATGAAACAATTTTTAATAAATTTTTGTGATTGTAAATGGATGACATTTTGACTAAGAAAATTTACAAATACCTTCTTTTTATTTACAGTTAATATTTATGGTATTGTAAATTGATTTAATAATTCTTATTAATTACCTAAGCTGTGATTGTAATAGTAATAAGTAACTAGATTAAATAAATAATTGTTAAAATCCGAACGAAGGCAATTTCCGTTGGAAATGACGTAGTATCGTAAAGCCCGCCATTTCTAGTGTAGCGGGGAGTAGGGATGTGCCCACGTTCGGATAAAAGACGAGCGAAGATCGAATTACGACACTTCGTGTCGAGCGCTCGAGCTGAAAGGTTCATTGAAATTATTATTGAGTAAGTTTAAATTATCATTATTATTATTGCTTGTGTTTTGTTAATATAATTTAAAGAAGTAAGAAGAAAGTGTCTTTGTTTAAATAAATCTTAAGTATAATTGCTTTTAGCTGTTTTATTTAAATAAAATAAAATCGTTTGTAATTATGGACAATGTCAGAATCGATGACTCTCAAGGAGTCAGCGATTCTGATATTTTAAAAAATAATAATATTGGCCCAAATCCGATATCAGAAGTGGGATCGCTCCAGCGATCCCTTTCTGCCGGTCACTATGTTTCAGATCCTGACTTCGATCGTGCCAACGTGCTCTCAGGTACCTCTCCAGCAGATGTTACAACAATGGTACCACCTTTGCAAGGCAGTAGCGTACCAACGGCGAGTTCGATGGCACCCACACAGATAGCTGGTAACGTTCCTCCAGAGTTCTTTCTCCATATGATGACAATGATGCAGAACATGAGTGATAAACTCCAACAAAAATCCACTGAGAGAGTAAGAATAACTGACATATTTCTGCCCTCTTTTGATCCTGATGGTAATGTCGGTGTTCGCGAATGGTGTGACCACATTTCCACAGCAGTTAGTAATTATCAACTTACCGATTACGATGTCCGAATGAAGGTAAGTAGTTTGCTCAAAGGTAGAGCCCGCATGTGGGCGGATCATTGGTTGGTAACTACAACTACTTGGGCACAGTTACGTGAAACTATAATCACCACATTCGAGCCAGAAAACCGTTACTCACGTGATATTCTAAAATTCAGGGAGCATGTTTATAATTCTAATAAAGATATCTCGGAATTTTTATCGCAAGGTTGGTTACTTTGGAGGCGTGTCACGAAAGATAAACTAGATAACAAGGATGCAGTAGAAGCCGTTATTGGAATGGTAAGTGACGAACGTATTAGGATTGAATTAATGAATGTAAGAGCTACTTCCGTCCCAGAATTAATCTCGGTGGCATCATCTATCAGAGCTAAGCGCCCCAACCCTAATACAAATCAATATTTTTTGAATCAAAAACGACCTAGATTTTCCCTCGATAATAGGAATAATCCATATTGTAATTTTTGTAATAAGTCTGGTCATCTTTCACAGAATTGTCGTACTAAGAATGATAACAGCTCTCAGGTTAGACAGAATACTGCACAGACCTTAACCGGTAACACAACTACTTCTACTAATAATAATAATAATACAGGAAAGTTTTGCTCCTTCTGCTCGAAACCAGGTCACACGTTTGATACGTGTTTTCGTCGTGAAAAGCAAATCACTTCCAATATCAACACTATAACAAAAGGTAAGAATATAATCTTAAATACTATGCGCATACAGGTAGGTAAAACGGAAATAGATGCAGTGTTTGACAGTGGAGCTGAATGCTCTGTGATACGAGAAAGCGTTGCAAATAAAATTCCAGGACGTAGGCAACAGGAGGTTAATTATTTGCAAGGATTGGGACCTGTTCCTGTTATTTCGGTGAGTACTTTGACAAGTGTATGTGTTATTAATGGTATTCATGTAGAAATACTCTTCCATATCTTACCGGATTGTGAAATGACTACAGATGTACTAATAGGTGTCAACTTATTACAAAAAACTGGACTAAGTGTTGTTGTAACGCAAAATAGTGCGATTTTGGTATCGCAGCCTAGAGTCATGCACATTCGATCGAACAGTTCTGTTTTCGACACCCTAAATCATGACTTGACCGATCAGTCTGAGGTCAATCAATTAATCACACTATTGAATCGATATTCTTACTTATTTACTTGTGGTTTCGCTAAGACACGCGTCAATACCGGTGAACTTGAAATTCGTCTAAAGAATCCGGATAAGTACGTAGAACGAAGACCTTATCGACTAACTCCCACGGAACGACAGAAAGTAAGGGACATAGTTTCTGAATTGATTGAAAATAACATAGTTAGAGAAAGTAAATCTCCCTATTCTAGTCCCATTATATTGGTTAAAAAAAAGAACGGTGACGATCGAATGTGCGTAGACTATAGGGAATTAAATTCTAACACTATACGCGACCATTACCCGTTACCCCTTATTGGGGATCAGATAGATCAACTAGCAGGTGGAAATTACTTCAGTACTCTCGATATGGCATCCGGTTTCCATCAGATACCCATTTCCCCAAATTCCATTGAGAAAACTGCATTCATCACCCAAGATGGGTTGTATGAATACTTAACTATGCCCTTTGGTCTCTGTAACGCGCCATCTGTGTATCAAAGATGTATTAACCGCGCTCTAGGACCTCTCTTAAGCCCTGGTAGCGCGAATAATGGTCAAACCGACAGTGTCGCGCAGGTATATATCGATGACGTCATTAGTAAAAGTCGTGACTTTTCGTCTGGTCTTTCATATCTTGAAAGAATTTTAATTGCTTTGCGTGACGCAGGTTTTTCCATAAATGTCGAGAAGTGTTCTTTTTTCAAAAGATCAATTGAGTACCTAGGCAATGTGATCAAGGATGGTCAAGTCCATCCCAGTCCCAAAAAGATCGAAGCTCTTATAAAAGCACCCATACCAAAAACTGTAAAACATGTACGTCAGTTTAATGGTCTTGCGAGCTATTTCAGACGATTTATTCCAGATTTTGCTCGAACTATGGTCCCGTTATATAATTTAACTAAACAAGGAGTAAAATGGTCATGGACAAACGTTCATGAGGAGGTACGTCAAAAAGTCATTCATTATCTTACCTCTAGTCCTGTATTAACTATATTTAGAGAAGGTTATCCTATAGAACTTCACACGGACGCCAGCAGCCTTGGTTTTGGAGCTATTCTTGTGCAGATTATTAACGGCCGGCAACATGTTATAGCCTACTTCAGTATGCGAACTACGGAAGTTGAAAGCAGATATCACTCTTACGAATTGGAAACATTAGCTGTCGTAAGAGCAATCAAACATTTCCGACATTATTTGTATGGACGTAATTTTAAAGTTATTACAGATTGCAATGCGCTGAAGGCTTCTGAACATAAACGGGACCTACTTCCTCGAATTCATAGATGGTGGGCCTATCTACAAAACTTCGAATTCGATATCGAGTATAGAAAGGGAGAGCGAATGCAACATGCTGATTTCTTTAGCAGAAATCCTAACTCTCTTACTGTCAATATAATGACGAAAAATTTGGAGTGGTTGAACGTGGAACAACACAGGGATCCTCAGCTGAGGCCGATCATTAATGCTTTGCACAACGGTGAGGCTGTTCCTGGGTACGTACTTGAGGACAATGTTTTGAGATATGAGAGATCTGATCCTGTAGTGGGTATTCAAAAACTCGTAGTAGTTCCTAAATCTTTTCAATGGAGCTTAATAAACACTTTCCATACGTCTCTTAAACATCCAGGTTGGGAGAAGACTTTAAGCAAAATAAGGGATACCTATTATTTTGATAAAATGAATACCGTCATCCGAGAGTTCGTAGACAACTGCGTGGTATGTAGAACGTCCAAACAGTCTTCTGGGGCAACACAAGTACAGTTACACCCGATACCTAAACCAACTGCTCCTTTTGAGGTTATTCATATGGACATCACTGGTAAGCTAGGAACATCACAAGATCAGGAATACGTGGTAGTCACCATAGACGCCTACAGCAAGTACGTATTACTTCGTTATACTAACGATAAAAGTCAATACAGCGCCCTTGGTGCTTTAAAACAATTAATACACCTGTTTGGAACGCCTAAACTAGTTGTGGTGGATGGGGGGCGTGAATTTCTCGGTGAATATAAAAATTACTGTGACAGATTTGGTATTCAAATACATACTATCGCACCAGGCGCTAGTCGAGCTAACGGCCAGGTTGAGAGGGTAATGGCAACATTAAAAAATGGACTTATTATGATAAAAAATTATGAAATCCCAGAATGGCATACAGCTTTAGAAAGTTTACAGCTGGCCCTTAACTGTACCATGCATAAAACTATCGGTACAGCTCCCCTTACACTACTTACCCGTCGTCAAAATTGTGTACCACCCGAATTGTTAAACCTAGTGGATTTTGATAACCAGTCCATTGATATTGAGGCAATCGAACGACACGTACAACGCAGGATGATCGAAGCGGCCGACAAAGACAAATTAAGGTTTGACAAGGGCAGAGCTAAGATTCAACATTTCCAACGGGGAGATTTCGTTCTAATCAAAAACAACCCGAGAAATCAAACTTCATTAGACACCAAGTATAGTGTACCTTATGAGATTTACAGGGTACTAGAGAATGACCGTTATCTTGTTAAAAAAGTTATTGGTCATCATGGGCGCCCTCGGAAGGTGGCACATGATCAGTTGCGACGAGCACCACAACCCGAAGCTAGCTACAGTCGAGCGATGACCGTGTCGGCGTCAGATGAGCAGCAAGCAGAGCGTTCCGACGTTGAACTACAACCTAATGATGATAAGTAAGTTTATTTAACTCAAATTACTTTCACATTATGTAAAAAGATACTGGTGGCGTGCAAATCCGAACACAAAAAAAAAAAAAAAAAAAAAGTTATAGGCGTGTGGAAACGTCCTATGCAAAAAAAAAAAAAAAAAATAAAAATAATAATAAAAAAAAAAAAAATTAAAAAAAAAAAATAATAATAATAATAAATGTTATAGGCGGGTGGATACGTCCTATGACAAACTAAAATATGCTATGTGTGTTCGAGTGAAGCCCCATCAGTCAAATCAAAAAGATGTTATGTTTCGTTTCGGCGACTCGTAACCAAAATCTAAAACTTTTCTTATTATTGGAAATTGGAATACCTGTAATAAGCAAAGATGCAACAGTAATGTTTGAAATTAATTAAAAATTGACGTTTACCAAAAATTGTCCCGCTGAGTGATGACTGTTTCATTATAGCAAACTTTTATTTACTTTGTCTAGACTTACTGTGGATGTACCTAGCAAAAACCATTATTATTATTATTTTTACGCTGCAGAGCACGCATCGTTTATCAGAATGGCCGTGTCGGCGTACCTAAAATTAATATCGGGAAATGACATCTACAAATCGATTATTTTTAATTCTTCTTAGTAATTATTTGATTTGATTCGATTCTTATCGATTGTCAAAATATGAGTTGCATTATAAGAATTAAATAAAAGTAGTTTTTGCTAAGTAACGTCTCAAAATCAATTACTTTAATTTAACATAAGGTTTCTAAAATGAAACAATTTTTAATAAATTTTTGTGATTGTAAATGGATGACATTTTGACTAAGAAAATTTACAAATACCTTCTTTTTATTTACAGTTAATATTTATGGTATTGTAAATTGATTTAATAATTCTTATTAATTACCTAAGCTGTGATTGTAATAGTAATAAGTAACTAGATTAAATAAATAATTGTTAAAATCCGAACGAAGGCAATTTCCGTTGGAAATGACGTAGTATCGTAAAGCCCGCCATTTCTAGTGTAGCGGGGAGTAGGGATGTGCCCACGTTCGGATAAAAGACGAGCGAAGATCGAATTACGACACTTCGTGTCGAGCGCTCGAGCTGAAAGGTTCATTGAAATTATTATTGAGTAAGTTTAAATTATCATTATTATTATTGCTTGTGTTTTGTTAATATAATTTAAAGAAGTAAGAAGAAAGTGTCTTTGTTTAAATAAATCTTAAGTATAATTGCTTTTAGCTGTTTTATTTAAATAAAATAAAATCGTTTGTAATTATGGACAATGTCAGAATCGATGACTCTCAAGGAGTCAGCGATTCTGATATTTTAAAAAATAATAATATTGGCCCAAATCCGATATATATATGTAGTTTATGTTATGCTTGTTGTATGAGCCGATTCACTTGAGTTTAAACGAATCCTCCCGAAGTGTGGGCAAGTTGGACAGGACGAAAGTCATGTTCGATGAATACGTTCTGCCCAGGTTGGTTGACATCAATGGCATAACTCTCGAAGCCATGTAAGAATATGTCTATCTTAAGCATACTTTAGGTCGACATAACTTCGAGACGGAAGCCGATAGGATTAGATTGGGATGGGCAGCATTCAAAAAGCTTAACCATATTCCTACGTCGTCCATACCGTAGAATTTAAAGACGAAAGTCTTCAATCAATGCGTCTACCCTTTGACCTATAGGTCCGAAACGTGGCCTCCGTTATAATAGTCTGAAAGTTTTCCGTCGCTCAACGTGCGTATGTACTATGGCACTATTATTTGGCACATAGGAGTTGTAATGAAGACATTCGCCAAAACCTTAAAGTTACCGATATCACACGAAGAATCAGCTCTTTAAAGTGGTAGTGGGCTGGTCACATACTCAGGAGAATGGATGGCCGATGGAAAAATAAGGTTTCAGAGTGGAGGCCACTTCAAGGTAGACAAAGTATTGGCTATTAACCAGGTGGGAAGACGATCACCGTACAATGGCTAGTCCGTGATTATTGCGAGTAAAAAGGGGTCGGCCGTCTTAGCGTTCATTAATGGCCTGCCTTCAGCAGTGGATGGATAAAGACAGATGATGACAGTAATGATGATGATGCTTGCATAAGCAGCGTAAAATCGTAATGTATTTTTGGTGGTCTGCGAGAGCTTACGTATTAAGGTTATGTAGAATATGAGATCAGAGATTTAAGATACCTTTCATACCTCAATTATAATAAATACTCAATTAATTTCTTGAAGTCAATTTACAAATTATTTATAAGTTTTTATTACATATTTTTGACGCGATAACGTCTTTTAAATCGATGAACGCTTGCTGCACGCACGAAAAAGCATGATTCATGCTAACGTTCCATCTGGGGCGAGCGCGCAAGCGAGAGCGCGGAACAGCGATAAGACTTTACAGTCAATCAGTTTTTTATTTAAGTTATGCTAGAGAACAATATTATATAACCATAACATTATTACCTATTGAAAAGTCAAAGTCATATTATAAGCATTACAATGATAAATTATTCTGTTTAATAATAGTACTTAAACGTTAAAATAAGTTTTCTTAAGGTTAGACTAGCTTGAGCGGTCCTTCTTAGCACAACGCACACTTTGTGTTGGATGGAAGTGGCAAATGGAAGCAATCAAATTTAATTGGCGTAATTTGATACAGGTTTCCTGAGTAGCAAGGATGAGTTAGTTGAGTTTGGAAACATTTGATGGGGTGAAACTGCAGGGCACTGCTAGTCAATACTAATATTATAAAGAGGAAAGATTTGTACCTATTTTTGTATGTTTGTATGTTTGTAATGAATAGGCTCAAAAAGTACTGGACCGATTTCAAAAATTCTTTCACCGGAAGCTAAATTATCCACGAGTAACATAGGCTAAATTTTATTCTGATAAAAATAGGGTTCCGTAAGATATTTTGGTTTTTCGGACACAAGGTGTAAAAAATGTTATTTCGCGTACTAAGATCCAGTTGTAAATCTTAGTTAACGCAGGCGAAGCTGCGGGCAACAGCTAGTATGTAATAAAACGTTATTGACACATTATGGGACACCTAATTTTACCAAAATAAGAAAGTTAATTACAAACGATAAATTTAGCTTCCCTTGTATAGGTATATATTTATCCATTGTTTTCTCATATTTACGAACTTCACTATAATGAAACAATTTTTACGGTTTTTATCACGGTTTCTTAAGTTTTTTACAGGTCCGACGTTTCGGATATTTAACAGAAACCATGGTTAAAGGACGACTGCGTCTTCCCGTAACAATGGTTGCTGTTAATTATTAGTACCCGGATGATCGAACTTCGCTGGGTAAAATTGATTATTTAGAACACGTATAAAACGATTTTTTCTAAAAATGAATCCTAGGCAGATCGATAGATCGCCCTCAAAGTTTCATGAAAATCATTGGAGCCGTTTCCGAGATTCCATTCGATAAAATGATAAAGAATGTATACTCTTTAGTATTTAATATCAATAACTGAGCTACAAGGAAAATAATTAGGACATATTAAAATTAAAATATCTTCTTTACTGTAACGAGAATAAGTTGGTTTTATTGGTTGTAATTGGAGCGAAGGACGGCATTACATGTAATTGTTATAGGACGTTGAAGATGTTCTAGTTTAAACGTCTTTTATAATAGAATGGAGACAACAATGTCATATAATAATGAAGAAAATAAGTAAGACAATTTACACACTGAAAAAATGTTTGTAGATAAGTTACTGAGAATATTATATGTGTACTGTGAATATAATAATATTGATACGTTCTTCAAACAATTAATTTTATTTCTTTTTAATCATATTAGTATTGTAAAATGTACAAAATTATATGTGGTGGTTTGTTCTCGCGTTATGTAAAACCGATTCTCCAATGCAGTGGCTTGTTAACAGGCTAGACACGTATTTGTCTCCTAGTAACACCTGGACACTACATGGAAAAACATGGCCACTACATTGTTTCTGCTCTACAGTTTAGCCATTTAAAATAACGTCTTTTAATATGTTACATTTTACATGTTACATATATGAAAATAATGGAGAATTTGCCCTAGGTATTTAAAAACTACTGTTGCGTTCTGTTAATGTAATACTAGTTATATAAAATTTTGTTGTTTTCAACACTTGCTAACCAATGACTGCTTATTTTATAATATTATGAGTAAGCCAAATTTGCAGCGTTTGGAGGGTTGGTTGTTGATAAGCCCAAATTCGCGGTGTATACATATAAATTTAGCTGGCGGTTGGCGTGATATTTCAAGTGTCTACTTAAAATTCATGCCTGAAGTTATGTTTTTGCCCACACTCAGAATATAATATTTTTAATTAAATGTATACGAAACACAAAATTATATTAATATAATACTAGGTATGTGTATAGTATTATCTTATTTATCTTATTGAACTCAGAGAAGTCCCATCTACCGGTATTAAGACGAGATTGTGTCACGTATAGGCATTTATTTGACATGCAGGTCTACATAAAGTTAGCGCGTGAGATTATGAGAATATTTTCTAAGAATTCGGACGCAGGTCGTCACTAGTTATTTTCGTTATTGCTTTATTTTCCTGGGATATCCTACTTGGAATATTTCGATTATACTCATTGGAATTGCCGAATATTTATTTAATTAACAAAAGTGGGGTAGCCGCGAAATGGCAATTGCAAATCTGTTTTATTTCAATTAATGACCTAATAATTAGCGATGAATATTGATTGAGCTTTTCAAAGAGAGTTCTAAATAAATTATTTCAAACACAAATGATGTAAAGTGAATTTATAGGAAGAATAAATTTTGAAATTTCGATCCTCCCGTGACCATAGTTGCTGTAAAGAATCGGGCAGAGAAGAAGCATCGGGCTTGTAAACAACTTAATAAACCGCGATAAAATTCGTAAAAAAGTCTTTTATTTTAATTTGCGGTTTTTTTTACTTATTTAATAATTTAACTTAATTATTTTAACTTAAATAATAATACCTAATACTCGACTTTTATACCAGCAAAATATTAGGGTAATAATATTGTATTATTACATAGTTCAATGCAATTTTTCTCAACTTTATACATGTTTTAATGAATAAGCTTATCGGGTAAGCAGTTAACCCAATCCTTTAAAAAATGGGCTTAACTAACGTATTATTATTTTTTTATTCTAGTACTGAAAATATTTTATCACACATAAGTAAATATTAAATCTCGAATCACTATCGAACTAAAAAAAATATATTTGAATTAAGAATAAGAAAAAAGTTATAATGTATAATAAAGAATTGTAATTTACTTACAAGTTCCTCCCCAGCCGAGATATCCACAGCCGTAGGTAATAAATAGACCGCCGGTGAGGATGAGAATGGTTCGAATTGTTGGAGCATACAAATCATTGTGGTCAGGGAGTGTGTCAGCCAATACACCCCAAACAATACCCAGAGCGACGCCTACGAAAATAGCTAGCACGGCCTGGAAAAGGAAAATTGCTGTTAATTCAAAAAAAATCTTGTTCTTGGAATACATTAGGGTAAAATGGAAAATAAAGAAAGTGTTTCCAGAAATCATCATCATCATCAGCAACGTCGCCAACATTTGCGACAGCTATTTAAAGAAGTTACTTTAAGGTGTATAGAGGTATACAATTTTTGAATTCTAATATATCCTACTAATATTATAAGCGCGACAGTTTGTAAGTATGGATGGATAGATGTTTGTTAGTCTTTCACATAAAAACTACTAAAATTTGTATTTTAATGGAACTTACAGTAATATAGCTTATACATCAGAATAAAGTAAATTTTTAACGCTCAAGTTGAAAGTTATACATACTATAATCCCTAATAATATTGTAAATGTGAATGTAAGTTTGTTAGGCTTTAACGCGAAAACTACTTAATCGATAATCAGAAACTTTGTACGCATATTCTTGGAGGTATTAGAAGTAACATTACTTTTTATGAAGAAATAATAAATTTACTTCCATCCGTTGAAATCTCGTTTAACGCGGGCAAAGCTGTGGGAAAGACAGCCACTATTTCATAAATTTGATATTTCAGACTAAAAAACTCATTGTTAAGTTCACGCGAACTAAGTCGGGCACAGCTAGTATAAAGTATTGACATAACATTATTACTAACATTATAAATATAAAATACTCAGAAACTAGTTCCTATACAATGTTGAAAGGAAGTTTCTTTCTTTTAATCGAGTTTTATACTGGATAATATTAGTCGGGAGAACTTCTTTTGTCATAAAACTAACATCGTCCTCCAGAGATTTGCGATAAACTAACAAATGACAGATTATTTATAGCATGTAGCGTAATGAATTGCAAACATGATCATTTTTTATTTTTAAATTATTATTCATTAATTCATTTAGAATCTATTTTAGTTTTTAGTTTGTAGACAAATATAGTCATAGAACTATATAATACATAGAACTATAATATAGATCTCAGTTGGCAAGGTCCTGATTCAAGCATTTGTCTACCCTTATAAATTTTATAATTGATTGAAATTTTATAATTTAATTGATATTGACCCAAATTGGTTTTTGGCATCATCAGTCCGTTTATCCTCCCGATGCAAAAGGTAGGTCTTATGTGTTGCCAATTTTGTGTGTCTCTAGTACCGTTGTACTTCAACTTTAGGTTGTGTTTTATTTTATATTTTAAAACTTGTTATTGAGCGATGATTCTTAGACATGTTTTCTCAAAATCAGCCTTTTTAATTATATTATGTATTATATTTTAATTATATTATATGAATTTATTATATGTGTTTATTTTGATTTCTGGGATAAAATACGATTGATTTTAGTGCTATTTATAAGTAGATTTTTTTGCATAATATCATTTTTAATAAGTGTAGAATCAGATGTCGATATAATCATCAGTAACTACTAGTAAAAGTGTATTTCAGTTTTCACATCGAACGTTTGTAATAGATAGGTTGAGTCGAGTAATTACGGGCAAATCGGTCCCACATGAAAGTCAATAGTAAACTAACCTCAAATTTTGAACAGATTGTCTAATGTCAATCGTTTATCGTTTATTGATTGAGGATCGCATACAGATGATAAATGATTAAAGTATATTGATGAAATAAATGAGATAGTATATAAAACAAGGATTATTTATAGTCTATGTGGTTAGATGCGCTATTCTCTGTTCGAAACGGACCCAGCTATTTGTTCACGTTTTAATTAAAGGATATCGTATGTCACAGCTACAAGAACCGCAGCCTCCGTGAATGGGACATAATTAATTTTACAAAATTTAATTTATATTAATCGTAGCGAATATAATATTAAAATGTATAGTAATATTTTAGTGTTATGTTTCATTATCAAACGAACTATAATTTCTCGTGACGTATGTTTATAGTTATGTTAATATTACCAAGCCTGTAGTTTTTATTACTTCTACACAATTAGTATATCAAAACGGTCTGAAATTAAGATGTCTAAACTATATTGTGTTTAATCTTTTATATCCCTAATTCTTAATCCTTAATAAAATGTTATAAATGTGAATGTATAAGTAGTAAAGTGCGATGTTTTTTACGCTTTCACGCGAAGCTACTCAACCGATCATGAAACTTTGTACACATTCTCGGAGTTACTACAAGTAACTAAAAAGTACAAAATAAAATTAATTTTAAATAAAAAACCAAAAACCGACTTCAAAACTATACCTTAATTAATATACAACTAAAAATTTTAAAATAATATTGAAATACTTCGAAGTGAAGTAGAAGACGTATACTATTTAAAATCGGGTATTTTTGGAGTACAAGTCAAAACATGGCTGCCCTTCACAGGCATATTCTCAATACTTGGTGTATGTGATTGATCATTAAAATATCCTCTTTGGCTGGCACCGACTCCAAAAATACCCGATTTTTAAATAGTATACGTCTTCTACTTCACTTCGAAGTATTTCAATATTATTTTAAAATTTTTAGTTGTACATTAATTATTAAAGTATGGTTTTGAAGTCGGTTTTTGGTTTTTTATTTAAAATTAATTTTTTGTATCAGCTATCTGCCAGTGAAATTCCCGCTAAAATCGATCTAGCCGTTTTAGAGATTAGCCAAAACGAAAGACAGACAGATAAATTGTAAAAATGTTTATGGGCAGGACAACGTTTGCAGGGCTCAGCTTGTTAATTGTTAAATAAATAAAAAATACCTTTATTATTCTATATACTGGCGGCGATGAAAAAAATAAAGCGCTGTTTATAACACCGAATATTCCTTCTGTGTAAGTGGTATCAAGTCCTCCAGCGTTCGCCACTAGTTCCGATATCTGCTTCTTAACACCGAGTCCTCTTGCTTTATGGGCCATCGTGGTGGGTATAACTACTGCGGGAGACACTGACGCTAATATAGAACCCAGATGTAAACCTGTAAAATATTATTTATATTTGAGTAAAAAAAAGTAAAGTATCAAAGCCCAGTAGTGGGACATAAAGGGTTGATACTTTACTTTTTTTTAAAGTATCAAACCATGTATGTCCCACTGCTGGGCACGGGTTTCCTTCTCGAAATCAGGTGCAGATGGTAATGTGCCATAAGTTCACCGATGGTTGGCCCAATGTGGGTTGTTGAATTTCACATACCTTCAAAGTTCTTCAAGTTTCCTCACGATGTTTTCCTTTACCGGTGAGCTAGCGATGGTCTCGTGTTTAGGCACTTTAGAAATTTAGAAAGACACATTTAAAGTACACGAGGTGAGGGTTAGGATCGAACCCGGAACCTCTTGCACAAGAGGCCGAGTCTATACCCACTGGACCATCGTCACTATATATATTTGAATTCGATATTTAAAAAATTGCCCTTTTTTTGCTCCCTTTCAAAGCAGATATATTCAGTAACGGATAAGGGTTGACATTGATCACTGTTGGTGATTACTTGGTCATGATTACCACAATTACGAGTATATGCTGAGTTTTATTAAAAAAGTTGATAATAATATTAGATAATAAGGGATTATAACAGTGATGGTTATTTCGTTACTTTTCATCCAAATAAATTTGTATCGTTTTAAATGATTAAATCACAACTCACAACAAAATTTTATTCGTTAATTCTTAAAACTCGTAAAAAATTTAAGAAGTTACACAGTCGTTATAACTCGAACGATTTCATTTAATGAGTTTTAAATTCATGTTAATACTAGTAACTTTATGGGGTTTTAGTAGTACCTACATGAAGTTATATAAGTTGGAACATAGGTATGTGTAAGTTCTTACATTAGGTACAAAAAATAAGTTCGATATATTATATGCCGTCGCAAGTCTTTTGGTCTAACATTTTAGTCCGTCTTATATTTTATCTACTGCGCTTTATGATAACAATTCTAGAAGAGAAAAAGAAACGATTTTTTTTTAATTTTAGGATGAACCGCGGGAAAGAGCCTGTTAATCATGTACTTCAAAACTAGCATCGCTCTAGAATCGATGGTGTATAAGTACTTATATCTAATCGATTTGTGACTTCATAGTATACTACAATAATGATTATATACGTAGAAATCGCTATTTTCCTTATGGGAGACACCGCTATGATGATTACTGAACCAAACTAGCTATAAATAAATAAATAAATATTGGCCCACAATCACATCACTTTAACCATGTTTCGTAAAAGCCCGCTCGTAAAAACAACTCGAGCTTTGGGAAGAAGAAAAATAAATTTCAAATAAGTTATCATCATCTGTTATACCAGTAAATGGAGCGACTGCTTATTATCAGACCTCTGCAACCCCTCTGTAACTGGGTGATACGGTATTCCATGGTAAAAATGGTTATCAGAGTCTCGGGCTTTTGACGACCCGTAACGACTGTCCAAGATCTGCGAATAACAGCCGGGATCAACGGCTTAACGTGATTTTCGAGACACGTTGAAGTCTTGGTATGTAAAGATGGTCACCCATCCACGGATCAACCTCGGCAAGCGGTGCTTAGTCTGGTGAATTTATCCGCGAGGCTATTACTTCGAGCTATGAGCTAATATAAATGTTAAATATGTTAAGCACATTGTTAAACACAAGGGATTCGAATCCGCATTTGCTGCTCATAGTCATCTAACCACTCGATCAGCTGGCCGTCAAATTCTACTAATGTTATAGACGTAAAAGTTTTTAAGTAATGGATGTTACTCTTTTACGCAAAAGTACTGAATAGCTTTTGATGAAACACTACAAAATATAGCAGGAATATCAGAATAACACATAGGCTATAGTTTTTTATACTCTCACGGGAATAGGAAGTACGCGGGGAAACCGCGGGGCGCTGCTAGTAAAATATAAGCGTCTTTTTTCATTCAAACTAGACACGAATCTGATACAGTTAGTTTTACATACAACTGACAACATACGATCGTATGAGCGCTAGCATTCGCTTTTGAATGTTTATTTTAGACATATTCTGACCGATATCAATGACCTGATTGGCATTGGAAGAACATTTAACCTAGCGTTTAAAAATATAATTTCAAAAAGTTAACAACGTGATCAAATATTATCTTTGCTTTCAGTATGTTAATATTGTAAAATCAAAAGCCTGATGGAATAGCGTTCAAATGACACAGCGGATTACTAATGTTATCACAAGCTAATAGTAATAGTTAATTGGTAACAATATGAGGTAACAAACACCATTTTTAACAAAAAAAAAACTTCAGTCATCATTCCTTGCAGAATGCAGTCTGCCGACAGAAGAGAAAAGTTAGAATTGACATACTAAAATTTTAAATTTTAAAATAAAAGAAATGTGGCCAAACATTAGCATGTCGGTGACGAGAACCTATAAGATTTTCTCCTACTAAAAATGCAAAACGCAGCTAAAGAAGTTTTTAGTTTAAAAAAAAGTCGTCTGCTTTGGTTAAAGCTAGCTAACCAAACTACCAACCTTAATTACTAAACGTACATACGACGTATAACGATACGTTAGGATACCAAAATATATTTCCCTGGTATTATAATAAAATTGTTAGTGTTTACAATCTCACCCCAGTACCAAGGATATCCGAGCAGAATGTGCGCGAACAGGACCGTCGTCAGACACTCCACTGTCCACGGCAACGTAGCCAGCGAGAAAACTTTTACTGAGTTCCTTTTTATGTACGTCCAATTCCAGCCGAGCGGACCCTTCGTCAATATAATAAGAGGATAAATCCGTCTGAAAAAAGTTTGTATATTTAGATTGTGCATCTACCTGATTAGTTAGTCAATAAATCTAGAGAGTTGACTTTTTTTGTAATGTACCATTACATTTACAAGCATTATATAGGTACTATTTATGGTCGAATCTATGGGCAATGAGGGCTAAGAGTACAGTTCTCGCTAAGGTGAACGAAGTGTTGGTCGGCTATTACCCAGCTGGGAAGATGATCTTCGTGCAGTTGCCAGTCCTTTATGAAGGAGTTCTATATCCGGCAGTGGACGGATAAAGGCTCATGATGGTGATGATGATGATGATGATGACGATGGTGGTGATGAAACACAACACATAAAGTCTGTTGAAAAAAACTTTATTTTATTGATGCAAAGTTATTCGAAATGCGCCAACAACAGTATTGATTCCAAACTTTTTCCTAAACGTAACGTTAGTGCAACTCAGAAAGAGCTCTTTTAAAAGTCGTACCTAAGATGGAAATCTATCGCGTCGGCAGTGGAATTTTCTAAAAAGTTTCTTGAAGTGAAAGTTCTGCAAATGGCACCTATTAAAGTCATTCCAACCACGGGATGGATTGTTGTGTATCTTTCTAAAGTGTGCCCGAATATATATCCAACAACGACCACGGCAGCCATGTCAAAGATATACCCTCCAGGCACCATTAGCTCCCTCGCCACCAACCAACACGAACCCCATACCATTAGACCTGCAAAAAGGCTTCCTTATTCAATGTATACTTAAGAAATGTATAACCAAACACAGTCACGTTTTGGCTCCATAGAGTAGAATACTGTATGGAGCCGAAACGTCATTCGTAGTTAACGTATCGTTTGCGGATCGAAGTCGAAAGTAATTTTTAAAATATTCATTCTATTTATGAAGGTAGGTGTAGAAACTGTTCTATTTCAATATCGTCGGTGACCTATTAAACATTTGATAGCTGACATTGTTGGAAAACGTCAAAAAGATTGATAGTCCACAGGAATGTACTTACAATACGAAGCTTAGTAGATTTTTTGTAAAATAAAGAACAGCTGAGCGAATATTAGAAATACTTTGCATATCTAAGAACTAGAAGTAACTTTCTTATTCATCCTAGTTCTAATAAAACTTCTAGACGAGCCACGATACCAAGTGGTTCCTCAAAAACCCCAGTTCAACTTCACTTATATTCATTTGCTACACTCATTGCCTAACCTGAGATGCAAGATCATAAATTTCAATGCTTGTTTGACACTACTTGTGGTGCCTCTCGTACTTTTGTACCTAACTAATGTCTATCGTTTTTAGTTCATCAATTTGAACGGCATGTTCAAAGAGCACGCTAATTATGAGATTAGTTTATAGCACCTAAGTTGCTATGAATAGGTGGTAATTATTTATATTGTCGTCATTTCGTTGTCCAGGAATTTTAGGCGTGCTTTATTCATGTTCTACAAACATTTTGTTTGGTCGTTAAGGCACCTCACCCACTTTCTATAATTTATGAACATTAACTAGATTACATTTCGCAATTAAGTACAGTTTTGTGATACATATTTTTTCTTATAAATTATATTTAACTCACCACATAAGATAACCCCCATGTACTGTTTATTTTCCACGCGTGAAGGCAGACATCTTATAATGTGGCTGACATAGCCATTTTTATTTGTCTCTTCATTCTCCAATACCTCTTCACTGCTTGTAAAAAAATTATTAACTACTTTAACTACTTATAAATATACATTAAGGTATTACTAATATTTTAAATATAATTTCAGGAAGCTTAGCCATATTCTCACGTCGTCTATACCGCAAAGTTTCAAGACGAAATTCTTGCGTGAACCAATGGGTTCTGCCCGTCATGATGTACGGGGCTGAAACGCGGCCTCTAAATTTATGACTAGTCCAAAAGTTTAGCGTAGCTGAACGAGCTATGGCGTGTGTTTTACTGGTGCTTGTGGGCAAAGGATTCCAAATTAAGATATCTACCAAAAAAACTAAAGTTATTGATATATAGTGCGTTAAAGTGTTGGTGAAGCTGGTTACACACTCGGGATAACTGATGGCCGATGGGCCATTAAAGTTTAAGAGTGGAGGCCACGTTTAGGTGGATGAAGTCCGTTCCTTAACCAGGTGGAAAAATAATTTTATGCAAATGATTATCTCCTAGAAAGTAAAATGGAAAGATTAAGGAATTGTGTCAACTTTTGTCTCTATTTGCCCTTTTCTGTCCGTGAGATATCACAACATTTCAGGATAGTAAATTAAGCTTTACGGTAGTGTTTACGTGGCAGGTATTACGCTTACAAGGATTCGGCATAAAGAACGGAATCTTATTACCAAAGCTATGTCCATTCATTCATCCTGCTTTTAAATGTGTACGTTTTTTGAATTGGTGCCAGAATTATGTTTCTAATTATTAATTGTTGTTATTACATAATCAATAATAAGGAACTAAAAGAAATAATTACTCGTTTAAGAAGCGTATTTCGAGGAGAACTTAAAATAGTTAAGACAGTTGGATTCGTGCTTTAATTTGATAATCAATAGAAATTAATAGTTTTGCAATATAAATTGCAACCGCTTATTCAACACGCGAATTGAATAGCACTTATGAAGTTCCTTCCTTTTAAAAACATTTACAGTTGATAAAGAACTCATATTTTTGTGTACAACACACACTCTACTTATGCGCAAGTTTTCAAATTTCAATGAATTTTTCAATTTATATTTTGTGTTTATGAAATTTTTCAAGAGGAACACGTGGTCGAATTTCATATTTGTCAAACGTTTCCTATCGGGTTTCCAACGTTTCGAATACTTTACAACATTATAAATCGGAAAAACAAAATGTTTAACTCCAATACTAAATATAGTTCATCATTACAATTATTGAATTAAAATAGTTATTTTATTTAAAAACTATTTACAACGTGATATTCACGAGGTTCACTTTATCGTGTATGAAACAAGTAGACAATGTCGAAATATCGAGGCTTCATGAAATAAAAAAATAATAGTACTATTTACCCTATTTTAAATCGTAATAGTAATTTCTAAATGAATTGACTTTGTTTAGGAAAATGTTGTTAAACAATGTCAAAAAAAAAGATTATGTAAATTAAATAAACACTTTCACAAAAAAAAAATCAAAACAAAAAATAGTGTTATAACATAGATTAAATCATAATATTAAGAAGCAAATAAATTAATTTAAACAATAACTAAATATACTTACTCACGTTTTTGGCGCCCCGATTTCAAACGTCAAAACTTTTCCTCTACATAATTCATTTTTATCTAAAAAAAAAGTGGAAAGCGGTCTTTAAAAGTTAGCTTAATTTGTTACTAAGCTTAATTTTATGTATGAATAAATATTTTATTGCCGTTTTAAATTATTTAGAATTTATTAATTTGAATCAAATGTTTCAGGAGTGCGTTTAAATGTTTAATAAACACGGACTAACCTGAAGTACTTCTTTTTGCCATGGTTGTCAATGAAAAAAATCGTTTTTACAAGAAAGCTAGGCGCACATTGTTTGTATTTTATATTCACTTTATTTTTGCTAACAAACGTTTTGTTTTAAGTCGCGTGTAAAGACGTATGATCTCGCTAACTGTTCTGCTAATAATAAAATTGGTCGCATGCGCACTGAACTC
Organism: Lycaena phlaeas; assembly: GCA_905333005.2. Lineage (NCBI taxonomy): Eukaryota > Metazoa > Arthropoda > Insecta > Lepidoptera > Lycaenidae > Lycaena > Lycaena phlaeas. Next base: position 19,035,022 of record HG995163.1, read on the forward strand.
AATTGATATAATAGAAAATATATTAATCATTGTGTGACTTCTAGTAATTGATGAACGCGAATGTCGAAACAATATGCAGTTTGAAAATATTCGATTGGAAGTTATCAACAAAAGTCGTGTTTTTGAAATATCATTGTCGTTAAGATTGGCAGTCATTTTTGTACATATGCTTAAACATTAACGCTTTAATTTTTGATTTAATATTTAAAAAAAAGCTCTAAAGCTCCATTGTGTATACGCTGTAATTGACATGACAAATTACGTGCAATGTGCCGAATGGCGAAAATTAAATTTGCTCGGTTAGCATATTAAAGTAGAGATTTAGTGAAATTAATTATAAAGCATGTTGATTTTGTAAAAACAGCTGAAATTAATTCAAATGTTTTTTGAAAAAAGATTAATTATGTATAATTTCGATTTTTGAAGTGAGTTTTATATTTCATTTCTAACGATAGCACTCTGTTGGCTAGTTTTGGATCAAAAATTACATACGTATTCTATAGATCAATATATAGATGAGAAATACAAAGAATACCTGACGCCAGTTATCTTAGAACTACATGAGCTATATCCGAAAAATAAATAAGTGGATGAATTTAGGCTGATGATGATGATGATGATGATTACATCTTATCTATACTAATATCTGTTATAAAGAGGTAAAGTTGGTGTTGTGAGCTAGTGAGGTTTTAGGTGATTTGGATCTACTGAATCGATTTAAAAAATTCTTGTACCAATTATAGAATACCTTATATTCATTTTGTAAGTTACAAAAACTATAATTTATCCCCGTACTCCAACGGTAATGTGAAATACGCGGGTGAAACCGCGGGGCGCTGCTTGTGTTTAGTAAAAGTCGACAGTTTCATAATTAGTTGAGAATGTCTCTAAAGCGGTATATTGTAGAGGATTATAATGAATTCTTTTTATTAGTGAAGTGAAACTTTCATATATACTAAACTGCGTTGGCAACTGTGTCGACATTGACAATATATTTGGACAGACAGTCTTCTGTTTATCTCATTTCCATTCTGCTTATCCGCACACATGCTACAGTAAACTTCAAATCCAAGATATCAATAAACACAAACATATGGTGGGATGAAATGGTAAATTTCTACTGTGCTGAGCACAAAAACTTTTTGTTTCCAGGAAAATGGACCGCATTGTCGTGGTGAAAAACGACGCAAGCTTACCAGGCTATACGACTTCCACTATTCTTTTCCTTTGCATTGAATGTTTGAGTACTTATGATACTACTTTTTAGTTTTCATAATGCCTTCGATGGCCTTTAATATATGAAATGGAAAATAAATCAGGAGCTCCTTAAAGCTTTAAAACTCGCAATGGTACTGCTAAGGAAGCAATTATAAAGTTGTAATTACGGAGGTACATGTCATTAGTAGATATTTGCATTCGTCTCAGCGTGTCAGTTGAGCGTGATCTTGTGAAGATTAACTTATTTACGCCCTTCTCTCAAGACCAGTAAACGAAAATAATAATATATTTAACGAAATTCAGTTGGATAAATATAACTCGCTTATGAAGATGCAATGTTTGCTGTTTTTTTATAGAAGAAAGCACAAAGGGAAAGTCAGACCCGATGGTTAGAGATAAGCGACATCCACATCAGAGGTTTAATAGATGCAAAGCCGGTATAATTATGAGCATTCTCTTTTCTTGGAGGTCTCTAGAGTATCGGTTCGGAAATACCGTAGAAATCTAGATTATTATATACCCAAAAATGCATCTAAAATTTTAAGCATCGTTTAGGAAAGGCAATAAAGTAATTTAGACTAAATTGAACTATCTTTCGTTTATATAATGGACGAGTATGTTCGCGCCCAGATGCGAACAAGATACCGGGTTCATTACAAAAACGCCCGTGGCGGGACTCACGCCGCATTAGAAATATCTGATCCGTGTTTGTGCAACACTTGGCGCCAATTCAATACGTATATTTTTAGTAATACGTCTGAAGCTTTATAAATACAATTCAGTTATGAATAAACGATAGACAACTATCGTGCAAGCCTCATCATAGAAAAGGTATAATTGTACTTTTATCATGAAAAGCTATTTTACAAACAAAACACGCAATTAACTGGGACCTTTTCACGGATTTCTTTTACGGATACGTTACTTGACTAAAGCAACGTATGGGTAAAAGCAAGTCATTTCAGTGGTAAACAATAATATGGTTGGAAGCGTCTTTCACGCAAGACTTGAACCGAGCTCGCAAACCATAGGCCTCGAAAGGCCGAGTAAATTGCGCCATAACGCCCGGATACAGGCTGCTCATTAACTATGAACTACGTCATCAAGATGCTTCTTTAGTAGAAAAAACCCCGGTTAACAGTAGCACTCTCCACGAATAAATGCGCCAGTAAGGTGCTTTTGAGCGGCCACGGTTACAAAGTGCATATAAATTGCACTGCGAAATTGAAACGGAAGATATAAAAAGAGCGCTGTAGTAAGAGTTTTGAATGACAAGCTAAGGGCAACCCACTTTAAAATCCACAGGTTTTATGAAAGAGCATAGAAAAGGTGCATTTTATCCTGCAAAGCATGATTGTTTGAAAAGTTTCAATTACTTATTTTTATTTTACATTTATAGCAATTCGTGAATAAAATGATGGAACGAATTGTATTTTGTCCAAATAATAAAACCATAAATGCTACTGACATCTAAGCATTAATTTTATTTATATTTTTATAATACGAGTATATTATCAAAATAATCAAATAAATTCAATCTTTTATTATTATTAATAGTTCGGTTGAAATTAAACTAGTCATTAGAATTTATATCTCAATAAACTTATTTAGTTCATTTATAAATTATATAAATAATAATAGAAATCTGCAGAATATTATATTTTATATGAATTGTACTTATTTCAACAAAACTGTTTAAAAAAAATTCGAATATTTTCGAATAACTAATGCTAATGAAAAACTTAAGAAAACTATTGCTACATCTTTCAATGTACAGAGAAAACCTTTTCACATTTAAGTAATGTAATTGACTAATAGATTTCATTAAACGTGGAGAAGAATTTATTACATACACCTATCATTATAAATATACATGTATTAAAGTTTATAACAAAATACGGCAAAAGGTAGTAAAATTTATTGCAGAATTAAGAACGCGAACGTAGGATCTAATTAATTACATTGTTTTGATGTTATGTTACTAAAATAGCCTATAATAATATAGATAGTTTTACAATATGTAAATAAAAGTTATAACAAGTGTATTTGGAACTAAACTTAATTACTGTCACAACTTTATTTTTATTTTATTTTGATGCTATAATAATAAATAAAACAATCGGAAATACTAATCCTGTTATGTCCTCTGAAGCAACAGAGATTTTTATTAATCTTATAATCCATTTATACTTACAATAATAGAAAAATGGGAATTTATTTTTTTGCCAAAAAATAATCACTTTTATTTTTGGCGTAAAATAATTCAGGAAAGTCAGAAATATTTTGTGAGGTTTGGATGTCTTTGTGAATTGTGTTTGTTTGTATTCCCGTTCAAAGAGGTGACGCTGATTGACGTTATGAAAATATTATACGACGTGGTGCTGCGATAGCCAACTTATTATAGAAAATATATTCAGAAATATACACCTTTATGTATAAATCCTTAATCCGTAAGGTGCGCCGTACTGTCTGCTTGACTCTGACGCTAGACTTCAAATTATTCTTCTGTGAAATATACGACGATAGCAAAATAAATGATAAAGATAATGAGTTTTTTTTAATCATCTTCCCAAAAAATCTTTATTTTACCTTCTATTGCTGACTCGATTGAGGTAACAAAATTTGAAAAATACAGCGACTAACGTTAACTTGTACGTGATTATACATCTATGTATGTGCATAAAGTGTGAGCGGTGTGGGTGTGAGAGTCAAGTGGGTATGGACTCAGCCTCTCGTGCGAGAGATTCCTGGTTCGATTCTGACCCCCTGTGATAGATTGAAATAGTTTTTCTGAATTTCTAATTGCATCCTAAAAACAAGACCATCGCTCTCTCATCGGTGAAGGAAAACATCGTGAGGAAACCTGTACGCCTGATGAGATTAAAAGTCTGAAGGTGTGAAGCTAACCAGCCCGCATTGGGCTAGATATCCCGCCCCGCCTGGGCGCGCGATAGGCACGGGTCTTACGGGTCCCAATGAGACATTTATGGATTGCTAATTTATTTTACTAAATTTAGGTGCGTATAATAGATTTCTTACAGTTGTTTTTTTTTTTCTTATGTTGTCTCGTTCTGTTATAATAGTTGGTACACGTTCATCGTCATGATTATCTTCAGATTTCATCCGTCCACTGCTGAACTCTAAACCTCCTTTAATAAAAGCCAACACGTCCATACGTCCGATCAATTGCTCTTTGCATAAAAATAATGGTTTTGAGGTTTTTTTTATTACTCAAATTATTTAATTGTATATTTAATATATTAACCATGTTTTCACTTTTATCTAATGAATAAAACATTCGTAGAAAATGGAGAAATATCGGTCTACGAAAAAAAAGTGATACCTAAGTATCGTAAACATTGTTTTAAATAACTTTAGTAATCCTATAGTTTTTTTTTATGTTTGCGCGAATTTCACTCATTGTAATGAAATAACTATAAGATTATAATGAAACAGATTTTACGAATTTTATTGCGGCTTATTAATTTTTTTTATATGCCCGACGTTTCAGATACTTTACAGCCGGAAGCTAATAAACCGGAATAAAATCTCTAAAAGTTATTTTATTATAATCTAAGATAAAAAAGCGCAATAGTAAACGCCAAACTTAAACTTACGACGGAAATGGTGTAATAGAAAATTTTCTTGATACTTATAAGTATCGTAGGTATAGTATAGTATAGTAGGTAAGGTATCTACGAATAACTACTGCGAAAGTACCTATCAGTGTTTGTACAATTTAAATTCATATAAATCCATTTTCTAAAACATCAACTTCAGTGACACAACGAAAGACAATTTGGCACAGGTTAAGCCGGCTTAAAACTGGGTATTCGTTGAGATTCTGCGGGAAAAAACCCATATGCAATCATTGCACATCAACACAAAAATAGGAATATACTGTTCTTGAAAGAATTCAAATTTTGATGTGGAGGGAATAAATTCTATTTTTTTAATATACGCATACAAACTGGCAGTAATAAAAAGGTCCTGTACTGTACTAATTACTAGGGATTTTCGAATTCATCGTTTCTTTTTGTTGACAATTAGCTTTTGTTCCTTAACAACCGGCACTTTTTTTCAACTTGCGTTTGTTATTTTGCGTGATCGAATAACACATATTTATTTGTAAAATTGATATTACAAGCAGAGGCAGGAGAGCTGGATGAGTAGACGTAATAGAGAAGCTAGCTGGTGAAAATAAATTAAAGATAATCAGGGATAAAGATTACTGGCCCTGACTTTTAGCCTAAAGTGTCCGTAAATATTATTATAATAATTCAAAATCTAATCATAAACTATAACTTACACGTAATAAACGTATCCTTATAATTATTAAAATACTCATACTGTAAAAATCATAAAAACATTGTCTTTTATAGTATCGAAAAACAGTTTGAACAAGCTATTTAAGTAACGTTACTTTGACTTTATTACAGGTTATCTGGGGCATTACTCTGTCATTAGAGAGTAAGCTTTGTTCGTAAACTCGTCGACGAAGGCACAACTACTGAAGTACACAATGTATTCATCGTCGAATCAAACTTCAATTAACATACGACACGCGAATTAAAGACAGCCTAAACTAAATCTAACTTTCAATTGCAACCGAATCTTAGACTTGTGCATATTTAATTTGTTAACTTAAGTACAAAATTACATATAAGGGCAAAAAGTCACCATGATAGTTTAATAACCAATGCAGTGACAGATTTAGGCTTGATGCCGCCCTAGGCCCTGTTTATTTTGCCGCCCTTAATGCTAGAAAAAAGTAAAGTATCAACCCTTATATTATGTCCCACTGCTGGGCCAGGGCGAAATTATTAAGATTTAGTCATTTTTAAAAGTTATATTTTTATAGTCATATTCAGTAATGAAACAAAAAATAAAAAATATCATTCGGTAAAGATTATATTTAATCTTTTAAAAAAAACTTTCTTTTTCATAGACTGAAAAGTAAATAAAAAAAGTGAATTGTTATAGGTATATTCTATAGAGAATTTTTTACAAAAATTAATCCAAACTCTTTTTCAGAGGCAGTCTTCTTTACTTTTTTCGTCTCTGAAATTTTGGCGCCCCTCAAATCATGCCGCCCTAGGCCCGGGCCTCACGGGCCTATACGTAAATCCAGCACTGAACCAATGGGAGGGTTGCGTGTCACGCTACTGCCTGCTTTTGCACCACCATCCTGCTTATATGTTCCGTAGAAACAGCTTTGATGTTTGGTTCTTCTGCTTTGCTGCTTAATCTTGTCTTAGAACAGGTAAACACATTAATGAGTTTATTATTTTAATTCACTTAGATAGGAAAACTGGTAAACGTTCTATCTAATGGTACTTCGTCGACGTAGCCCATGAATAGAAATTACTTTACCTGGAACTAGCCTAAGAAATTAATTTATGCGTTGCCTACTTTATGACAGCTGAAGGACCATAGACATTTATTGTCACAAATAATATATTTTCTAATTAATTTGGTTAATTATCGCCTCAAGATCCTATAACATCTTAAGCCTTGGGGTCAGTAATTACACTGCCTGTCTTGCCCTTCTCTCCAAAACACAGCAAAGTTTGACAGAAGAAACAAGCAAGTGATACAAGATAGTGGTATCCATGCACGTGGCACAACACATCTCTCCCACCGATAAGCTCGTTCAGGTTTACCATCGGCACATATTTTGCTAGTTTGACTATCGGTTTCGTAAAAAAAGTACTTATAAGAAAGAAGAATCCATAGATATAGATATACCTATAGATGTAGGCATAAAAATTCAAGAATCTCAATTATTTTGTTCCTTTTTATTTTTTAAGTCGGTTCTAATTTTAATAATATATTTTTCATGTTACAACGTATAAATAATTATTATCATACATATGAAATTATAGAAATATAATTTTCAATTTTTTACATATCTATAAGATTCAATCTCGGAGAATGATGGTGTTTCCATTCTCAGACGTATGGCGGCGATATTTAATAAATGGATTCCTATGGCGTTCCGCAGGGCTGAAATATATTTTTATAGTAATGAGGGTAAAATAGCTAAAATGGCGAGTGGTTTCCGTCATTTATTACAAAATCAACATTAATTTTCTTTCTTACCGCTATAAAATAACTGGTGGCTACGTAGATATATTATAATACTTTAATGATTACCATGTTGTTGAGGATATCTATTTCATATGAAGGATATAATATTTATTTTGTAAACAATGCATTATATATTATAATATTATCTTTTTATCTTTATCTATTTATTATCTTTTTGTTTATTATCTTTTTAATACCCAATATCACGAAAATTAGTAGACCTCAAATTAATTATCAGGTTGTAGCTAAAGCTAAATTTGCAGGTAGGTTTGCATATTTCTCCGAAACAGCTTGAATGGTTTTTGTGAATTTTTTTATGTATATTCAGTAAGTCTGAGAATCTGCTACTACATATATATTTTTCATATCCTTAAGTGATATCCTGACGGTGGGACTGGTCCGCAAGCTAAAAGTTGCTGAGCGAGATATAGAGAGAGCTTAGGGATAGAATTCGAAATGTAGTAATTCGACTGATAACCAAAGTAGCCGACATAGGTACTCGGATAAGCAAGCTGAAGGGGCAGTGGGCTGGTCACATCTGTCGCAAAACTGATGAACGAAAGAGTATTTGACTTCTGCAGTGGAGATCACGCATGGGCAAATTTAGCGTTGGACTCCCCCCCTCCCTCCTACTAGATGGAGCGACGATCTGCGCATGGTGGCTGGCAGCAACTGGATACTCGAAGCTCGATAGAGAAGAGTGGCGTGTCTTGGGAGAGGCCTATGGCCAGTAGTGGATTGCTGACTGACGATGATGATGATAAAGATGACCCTAACATATTTTTTTATTTTTTTATGATACGTCATTCAAAAATATATAGAAGCCGAAACTTTCACCCTTCTACGATCAACCTTTGTTTTTAACAGCGATATTAGCACTTTTGGCAGAACGAAGTCTGTTGGCGCAGCTAGTAATATTGCATTGCAAACATATTCTGTGAATATCTCTTTTTTTATTTCTAGATTGCTCTCGTAACTAATTATCATGTAAATAATTAAGGCAAACAAGGTTATAACGAAGACGACAATCTATTTCAGGCGAGCATGTTCCGCTGACGACACTAGACGTGATGTGCGTCTCGTCAGGTATGTCGTGTAATTGGCACATAATACAGGAAATTAGTAACTATGTCATTCAAAGTTTGAAAACTATATTGTAATGTCACAAAGGAAAAAAAGAAAGCAATGGATATCTACTGGCAAATTCTAGTGGATGCGTGGATCTCAACTGATCACGTTTTCAGTCAAGTCTAGCTAATTAATCAGTAGGTAGACTATGTTCGTTGTTCTTTATGTCCAGCCAGTCAGAGCCTTATGGTGTCTAACGACGCTCATAGACATCCGCATAACCAAAGGCCTGAAAACTCACAAAATGTACGAAACGCGACAGCATAGCTGTCACTTTATGCCGGTACTATGTGAGTGAAAGATACCACGGCAGTCGTGCAATGTCAATTCGGCTCCAAAGCAGCATGATCTCATGTTTACGTTACACAATGTCGTTTTCCGACTTTTATATTTGTTGGTGTTAGTTGACAGAGCTCATCAGTTTAAACTTTCGATACAAATAGAAGTTACTATTATTCTAATTTCAAATCTATTTAAAAATATCACAATTTATAATATTGGGCTCGCTCAGTGCTTGCAAAAACATAAGTTTTACTGTAGGACTTTGATATAAGTTTTCTCTAAGCTTCATGTAGTAATAATCTCTGAAATACGAAAATATACGATCTATTTGATAACAGATGGTAAGATACGATGAAACACACGTAACTTAACTAGCTGCGCCGACAGACTTCGTTCCGCCAAAATTAAAATTGCATTTTAAAAATAGGGGTTGATCGTAGAGAGGTGAAAATTTAGTGTTGTATGTATTTTTTAATGCCACATTATAAAAAAATAAAAACAAAAAAAATCGTCCAAAACTTTAAAAAAACATTTTAAGGGTGAACAGCCCTTATTACTTAGGGGTATAAAAAATAGATGTTGGCCGATTCTCAGACCTACTCAATATGCTCACAAAATTTCATGAGAATCGGTCAAACCGTTTCGGAGGAGTTCAAGTTCGAACACCGTGACACGAGAATTTTATATATTAGATATATTAAAATTTCATCGTTAATTGACCCCTAATTATAAATATCTTTATTATTAGTCTATGCTATCATATCAGATTGAAGTAGAACTTAAGTATATAAATAATGTATACAATTTTGAATTGTAGAGCTTTATGAAGTAAACCTGGAGTAAAACAATACATTGTTTAAGCGGTACGTTATTGTAGTATTTGGCATCATAATTCGTTAAAAAACTTCTAAACCTAGATTATATTATGAAAATTAAAAGACAGGAATGCACTTCCAGAGCCTACTCCATCATGAAATATCCCTAATATGAAATTAATTTGAATACAAGTTCCCGGCAATACAGTTCATTTAAATTTCGTCACACTAAGTTCTAAATGTACTAAATAGATTTATTGTACTATATGACAAATATTTCATCATCATCATCAACCTTTATCCGCTCACTGCTGAATATAGGCATCTCATGCGAAGGAGATCCATACCTTGCTACTCGCATCCAACACGGACCGATCAGAGCACAAAGATCGTCTTCCCATCTGGGCGTTGGACGACAAATATTTACTAATAAAAAAATGTAGTTCATTTCAATCATGATACAAATTTATTTTACAGATTTCTATGAGCCATAACAATTATTGTCAGAATAAACACTTGTAAGTACTTTACGTATAAAGTAAAGTAAGAAGATTTATGTTATTAATTAAAGTAAAATAATAATTTTCTCTATCGTTTTAAATTATTTTGAAAGGTACCGTTTAAGCAGTCTCATGAACTGCTCGAGAAAATTATGAATGTTGACACAGACATTTCTAAGTTAATTAACAATTGACCAAGTCAAATATTGTCCTTTTCACTTAAGTCTTAAGATCAAAAGTGGTCTGTAAAATAATAGACACAACGAACAACTGAACCAGGAGTTCCAAGTAATGTTGTTTTTCGAATAAAAGCAGTCATTTTATGTTGTTTTTCTTTGTTTCTTTGGTTACGAGTGATTAAATTCACTTGACTATTTTACGACGTGCATTAACTTGTTTTGAACCGCTCACGTATTCTTTACTGCGCTGAATAATCCATACATACATGAAATAGTTCTTTTAGTAGAGGAACACGGTCCATGTTTTATGTCTAAGCAATTTATTGTCTACCGATGCGATGAGGGGTTTTATTGTAACTTGTGTGTATAAATATATCAGGCACCTTTTATTGCCATCTTGTTTGTGTACCGTCAGGAAAGTACTCTTTTACTGCCCTCAAAAACTGTAATTTTATTGCAATAAACTCAACAAACTAAGTAGGTATTTCAGGTAGGCAATATTAATTTATGGGTTCGCCTAGGTATATGATAATTTATGCGAATAGTTTTATGCATAACTAGCTCTTGCTTACAGATTCACCTTCGTAAAGTAGAATTTACAACGGCATCTTAGTGAGATGATATAGCTTGATGAATGAGCTATTAAAACTGAAAGAATCCTTCAAATCCGACCAGTAGTTTCTTTGATACCGCGACGCGAAAAACAAACTTTTCAGTTATATTTATCAATATGAGATTACATTGCAAATTGCATTAATGTAAAGTAAAGTAGCGACCCATATATCTCCCACTGATGGGCACAGGTCTCCTCCTCGAAATCAAAATCAGCGCAGGAGGGTATCCGTATCGGAGGGTATACCCTCACCGAGGCGCTGGCCCAATGCGGGTTCGTGAACTTCACACACCTTCAAAGACAAATCTTGTCAGGCATGCAGGTTTCCTCACGATGTTTTCCTTCACCGATGGGCGAGCGATGGTCTTGTGTTTAGGGTGCACTTAGGTAGTTACCTTAGTTACTACCTACTAGCACCTAGGTTTGGTGCATGGTCAGGATCGAACCCGGACCCTCTGGCTCAAGAGGCTAAGCCCGTACCCCAGTGATTATTAATGTTAAGGTGAAAACTATGTTATGACTTCCATTGTTTCAAATTGATGTTATAAAAAAGCACCAACTTAGAAGATGGTTTAAATTGTGCAGACTCTTAATAAATATATATTTCGGTCTACTGGTAGTCAATAAAGTTGTATGTTATTTATAAGATAGTGAAGCAGTTATAAAATATTAATACCAATTTCTCACATGCGAAGCTCGTTCTATAAAAACATAATAATAATAAATATAAGCTAGCCCCGTGCTTATTCTTAAGAATTTGTGTTACTGGTAGCTTGCCGTTCTTAAGAAATTGTGTTACTGGTACCAGGAGCAGAAATAAATTTAAGAATTTGAAATAAATACGTGTACACAGAGCGACGATGGTAAAGTGGGTATGGGCTCGGCCGCTTTTTGCGAGGGGGTCAGTGTTCGATCCTGACCCCCCGTGTGGTGCCTAGAAATGGGTTTTTCTTACCTCCTAAGTGCACTCGGAACAGGAGACCATCCATCACTTATTGGTGCAGGAAAGTATCGTGAGGAAAACCTATATGCCTGATGAGATTAAAAGTCTTTGAAGGTGTGTGAATCCGCATTGGGAAAACTGCTCGGTGAACTAGGAGCCGATACCCTCCTCGCCTGATTTCGAGGAGGAGAGAGACATATATGCGTTACTATTTTTTTTGTACATACTCATCATACAAATTATCCACCCTTGGCGACATTCAGTAGCCCGATCCCTGGACCAGATGTCCATCACTCGGACTCAACAAGCTGTGACAAACAGACGTGGAAAGCAACTCATACAGATGACGTATCGAAAATTGAAAAGAAAGAGAGCATATTACCCATAGATTTAGGAAGTGGGAAGCATTCAAAATTTATGATTTGACCAAAAAATCATTTTAATGATGAAATACGACGATTTTTACGACTGCAGTGAAAAAGGAACAGAATATGAATAATTCCAAAACCAAATGGTAGTAAAAGTAAAGCAGGAAGTTGTAATGAAGCGGTGCAATAAAATAAAACTTTAACGTCGAGTAGAGGTCGAAGAAATGCTTAAGTAATTAAACTACCTTGTGTACAATTCACTGGCTAGTGACAGGAATAATATTTTCTGAAAACAGCAAACTTCCCAATTCCTAACAAGTTTCCAAGACTCTGTTAGTAATGGAATTCGTAAGGCTACACTTTCAACTGTATATCTAGAATAAATTCATTTTTCTTTCAAACCACAGGCATATGACGATGACCGTATCAGGGTAGTCCGTAGAGGTAGGTAGTAGGGAGGGTAAGTCCGGCTTGATAAATGAGAGGTCTCAGTTCGATCCTGACCTCCTGATATGTCTTGAAATGGGTTGTAAGTGCACCCTGAACACGAGATCATCGCTCGGTCACCGGTGAAGGAAAACATCGCGAGGAAAACCGAAATGACCGATAAGATTAAAAGTCTTTGAGGTGTGTGAAGTTCAACATTTCACATTGGGCCAGAGCATCGGTGAACTGTGGCCAATACCGTCCTCGCTTGATTTCGAGGAGGAGACCCGTTCTCAGTAGTGGGACATATAAGCATTGATATATTACAAAGATATTATATTAATAGCTTTCAGTTTATTTGTGAAGTACTTTCAGTAAAACATCTACAGTGGGATGATTATCACAAATATATTATAAGGCTGCTACATAAATGTGATAATACTAAATGAATACAGAATAAACAGTAAATTACTTTTATACCATGACTGACGAGCCTTAGCTAGTTTGCTTGCATTTTAATTTTTTAAGCTACTGAAACTATAATATTGTCATTTGGCTAAAACGGAATATGATATATTATATTGCATAAGTTTTCTGGTAATATAGACTTTTAAAAAGGATAATTATGGGATCAATAAGACAATGAGTCTTAATAGATACATAACACATACATGGATTGAGGTGACATAAAATTGATCGAGGTCTCATTTTGTTACAACGCGGAACCCTAAAAAGCCTGGTTAGACTGAAAATATATTTTACCGTGGAAGTTTCCGACGGCTGGCGCATTAGGATATTTATTGATTTTATTAAAATGAAGAATGCAAATAAAGTGAATAAATTCGAAGCTATTAGAATAAATACATTAATTTCTTTTTTCAGTATTCTGTTAGGCATCCTTTCTGACAAAATTTTGGTAAGTCCTGGAGAAAGATACAATACACAGTTCCTGATAATACGGTCTAAGGACATTGTTTAGAATATTTTAAACTTTGTCCTTTCTGACTGTTAACATGATTAAAAGTGACATGAGAGAGGCCAGACATATTCGGTCTTATTACAAAAAACTAAATAAACCTCGGCTTAAACCAGAACTATCAAGACCAGGTTTATCTGTAAAACCATGGTCTAAATTTGTTTGTATAACAAAACTTGTCTGCCTTATTACAAAAAGCGGTACTATACCTATAAATCATGGTCTAAGTAAAAATGGTATTACAAAATGTGGTTTAGCGATAAACCATGGACTAAACCATGGTCTAACCTTAAACCTCGGTGCCCCTAGTTTAACGATGGTCTAAATCACTAAATCTGCTGTGAAAAACTTTCTCTTTTACGCAATATCATCTTTTCCATTTTATATTGTTGTTTTAATTAAAAAAGGGATATTAATATGGTAAATTTAATTCATATTGCTAATTACATGTTTTTTGTTTAATGTTATGGTTTAATATTTTGACATGCGAGAATATTACGTTTCGATACACGTTCTTACTTTAAAAATTAATTTGACAGAATAAGTAAAATTCTTGAACCTAAACAAAGCTGCAATCGACATAATAACTAAATAATGTTTATATCTAATCAAAATAACCAGGTCTCAATATTTTTGTTCTCGTAAACATCACATAATCATTAGCGTATTATTAAAACTTTTTTTTTGGCAAAAGGAACGTTTTAATAGAATGTTGTCATAGTGACCGAATGACATTTGTATTAAATGATGGTACTAAGAAAACCACGGTTTATATAAGTTTTGTAATACAAACATATTTAGACCATGGTTTTGCAGATAAACCACATTTTGTAATATTATTTTTACTTAAACCATGGTTTATAGGAGTTTAAACCATGGTTTTTAATTAAACCGCTTTTTGTAATAAGGCAGATGATGTATCGTACACAACGCGGTAAAATAAAAAAATATTAGCTTGACCACGAGCTTGACTGACTTTTTTCGCGAGTTTGCTCAGTGGGTTCGCATTTATAGAAGACGGCGTAGCGGACAGTCTGATCACCTAGTGGTAAATAATAGCCAATATTCATAGCAACCGCTACACCAGAGAAGTATCGGTTACGTTGCTGGACTATTAATCATGAGTATGTACTTTTCTTTGAGGTCCCTCGGCTTGGATATATCGGCAACGCCTTGGATCCATCGAAAGATTGAATTGATGTTCAAAAGATTCGTCTTGGAGACCTATTTTGATAAAAACTTTTGAATTATTAAATTTGAAATTTTAATCACTAATTAAAACAATTTTATTAAACTAATTATTCGACTGTTAGTAATTATTAGTATTGTATTATTATTACTATTTAATACTTGTTACACTTTAAAGTAAATAAAGTATTAGCCTATTATGTCCCACTGCTGGGCACGGTAACCCTCTCCTCGAAATCAGACGAGGAAGGGGCCATATTTCACCGATGCGCATGCAGGTATGAAAATCGAATTTTCAGTCAATCTATAATATTATGATGCAGCGACTTTATGATTCAGTCCTTGGCTGAATAAAGAAGGAATTTAATTCCTTCACGACCGACATGACAAGAGGTACCAATACGCATTTTTCTTCGCTCCGTGGAATAATCATCTAAGCAACCATTTGAATAGAATTTAGGTCTTATTATTTTCTTATTCCTAATTTTTATATGTTGGCTGGATAGACAGACTACATGTTATTAAAAGTAAATTTTGCATGTTGAGAAAATAAGACATTTTTAGAAACCTGAAATTGTATAAATTATTATTGATATCCAGAGGAAAACTTTACTTGTTCATATAAATTCCATTACAAATGTCATGGGTACACAAATATGTGATGTTTCAAGGTTCGCAACGCCAGTAATGTTAAATAAATGAGAGTGAACTGAGAGCTTATTTAATCAAATTGATAACTGCGCTGTTAAAATAAATACAATTAATATTGTATATTCCAAATACAATTATTAATATCTATAATACGGAATTCGTCAATTATCTGTTTGAATATGAAAATTGTATTATTGTTTGCCGCGTCAATATTTAAATTGTTTTAATTTCTCGTTATTTATTTTATAAGAATACAATTAATTAAAACGAAACTACTTTCGAAAGGTAATTGAAACATCGTAAAAAGTTGTTTATTTAAATATTATTAAAAGGAAAGAAAAACTAGTGTATCGTTTAGATCATTCGGCAGACTTTAAGCTTTGCATTATCCTAGCGTGGGCTGCCTTAAGACGAGGCATCCGATTATAATTTCCACATTGTCTCTGACCGTTTCGTATACCTATAGTTTCGACGAGATAGCTAAATTTACTTCTGTACGAAAAAAGAAACGAAAGATATTGTCACCGCTAATAAACACAAACGCGTATGCGGCGTAATCAGCGAAAGTAAAAAATAAATCATATAAAAGCATATATACGGTCAAATTGAGAAACGCTTCCTTCCTTGAAGTCGTTTAATTATAAATTACACAAGTAAATAACATAATTTATCTTAATTCACTAGACGAGTTACAGAACTATCGTTTCTTAAAATTACGAATTATGTATACTTGGGAAATAATTTAAAAAAGTACAAACACAAAAGAGACAATCCTTTGAAATACCTTAATTATCACTATATAATCGTGTTTTCCTATCCTAGGTCGTTAGAATATAATACAGTGATAAATATCATACTAAAATTTAATTCACGCTAACTTACTTTGCTTACAAAAGCACACTGCTCAAATTTCGAATGCCTCGTCTTAAGACAAAATTTGTTAAGACTAGTAACTGTCTACTCTTCATAGCAGCGCCGTTTGAGTCTACTTGTTAAACACAGGCCACCTGTAGCTCCAGAATTTCAGAGCTTAATCCTACTAATATTATAAATGCGAAAGTAACTCTGTCCGTCCGTTACGCACGCCTAAACCACTGCACTGATTTTTATGAAACATAGTACACATATAGACCAGAGCTTGGGAAAGGCCAAAAACTACCTTTTATTGCGAAAAAAAGGCTTGGAGGGGTTTGTTTGAACGCGCTAATCTCAGGAACTATTGGTCGGATTCGAGTGATTCTTTCAGTGTTTTATAGCCTATTTATCGAGAAAGGCTATAAGGCTAAATACCGTCCCGCTAAGTCGCCGTTATAAATCAAAGTTAACGCAGACAAAGCTGCGAGCAACAGCTAGTAGTAATTTTAATACAATGTGAATAAAAGATGATAAAAGAAAATTTGAATAAACGCCGAGAATAGTAATTGAACATCGAATGTTGCTGTGCAAATTATGTTAGAGGGCCCTCAACAATTCGCCGACAGTAAGTATCCACTCAGCAGGTCATCATTACTCACAAACAGTCGCTCATTATTGTCATTGTTAAACGATTGCTTCACAAATACGTGCACGAATGACAAATAATAGTTCGATATGAACACTACATTTGAAATGTTATGCTAGAATTAACCCGTTATTAGGGCTTAGGGTAGATTATAAAGTTCTCGATAAGCGGACGATTTATGCTTGTACAGATTTCAATTTAGCTCAAACGAAAATTGTTTGGTATTAGTATTGAGATAGTAAATTTCTTGGTTAAGTTATTTAATTAATGTAGCTGACTTAGTATAAGTAATATATACAACTTAAAAATTACACAAAGGAATGCCATTTCTATTAACTCAAAGATTTATGGCCATAACGTGTCGCGGTTCATACCAGACACACTTATCATGTATTTAATTAAAAATAAGTACTGAAAAACTGCCTATACTGCCTACTGCCTATTATATAACTGGCCTAAATTATCTTATTTCAATTAATAATACACCAGCTGATGGCCGCGCCTTCGCTTGCGTTAGCAAAAAAATATCCTTTTTTATCGTTACTTCTATACAGTACCTCTGATAATATGTGTACAAAGTTTCATGATGATCGGTTGAGTTGTTTTCGTGTGAAAGCGTAACAACTAACAACATGCCTACTTTCACATTTATAATATTAGTAATGATAACACCAACATTAGCCCAGAGGGTATTTATTAACCATCCAATAGCCCATGAAATACATACGCCAGCCTCGCAACCACAACGACCCACCGCTGCTACCCACGTACATCCAGGTATTTCAGTATTTCCATACCTATACGACTATGATCTTCAAGAAAAGAGCATACTTAATACTTATACTTCGATTATTGGTTTTTTTAATACTTGGCCAAGTAATGAAACGACTCTTTTTAAAGACTGCTACTATCTATGCGCTTCTCGTGTTAATAGTCGGGTTTGACAGACAATGGTGGATTTCATTTAAGTATCGTCTATGAATTGGCTAGAATGACCCTATGTGTTGCGGAGTACTGTGATACGGGTGTTAATATCTGTTTTAATTATTTTCGTATTAAATAAGTTTTGATCTTTTGCATAACATATAGGATATCTTAAAGCATTTAAAAAAGATTATTAATTACATATCTAACTCAAATTAAATAAAGTGTTTTTTACATCATAGATTGATTGAAATTTCCTGATAATAATAAGTGAATATATAGAAATAGCTGTGTTATTCACTAATTAAATATAAATAAAGCAGTTGAATGAAACACGATTGCATTGAATATTACGCTTTTATACAATTCAGTTCATTTATTTTGAGCGGTCTCTTTTGTTCAAGAGACAATATTTCTGCAAATGTTACTTATTTAACCTCTCGAAATTACATTTTGCAGACAACTTGTACTGTATTAAAATATATCATAAAATAAAATGAAATTATTATATTGAAGAAAATTACAGTAAAGTCTATTTATATCCGAATAAAGTCTTAATTAAGAAATAGTTGAATCAACTGTTCTTCTCATTCGTATCGATCTGGTATCAGTCGTAGCTTACTAACATTTACATGACAAGTGTATACCTAGTCTCACGGGCGGTTGCATAACCCAGCGCCTGGTATATTTAGTGAGAATATAGATCGCCGCCGACCTCTATTCCTGGCGGGTAATACATTAATATTATGTGCTCTTGTAAATGCTACTTCATAATTTACTTAATAAAAGACGAATAAAAATGGATTTGTCACATACCTGTTTTAATGAAGTGACGGCCTCTGTGGCTCAATGGCTAGCGCGTTGGTGCTCAAGCCCGTAGGTAGGTGGTTCGAATCTCGCCAGGGAACAAAAAAGTTTATGTGTTCCTAAGTCATGGATGTGTATTAAATATGTGTATTACAAAATAAATCTTAAATATATGCATTGATATAAAAAAAGTAATAAATATATTGTCTGGTACCCGTAACACAAGTTCTTTGGAAACTTAGCACGGGACCAGATTGACGTGGTGTAAAAAGCGTCCATATATATTATTATTATTATAGCTTTCTCCTTCGTCTTTATCAACATTGTACGTCTTATAAAAAAGCTTCCATGCACGTAGTTTTCAGTATAGAGATATTGTAAAGAAAATGTATAAGACGAGTAAGGACTTATGTGCAGTATAGTGCGATCCTTTTACGACATTGTACTTTGTGCTAAAGACAATATACGAATACTTGAGGTCAGGCTGGTTTCCGCAACTCGACGCTTTTGCGCCTATTTTGCGTGCTGTGAGCCGAATATACGAATATACAGAATAATTAATTAGTTAAAAATACAATTATTCACATGTTTTAATAACTTTATCACCATTGTGCATTATATATACTATGATATATTTCAAACACTAAATGGCCGCTTCACAAAAATTGTATGTTCAATGAATCCAGTGAAGTGTTAATTTAAATTATATATTTATGATGTTCTTAATAAAGGAGCACTTTTCCTCCTTAATAAATATGAAATGTCCTGTTCGGTAGAACGTTGAAGAATTTTATTCCAAAAAAGGCTATTGTATTTTTCTAGAATGTTTTCATTATTGCTTCCTGAAAGTAGAAGTATTCAAAATATTATTGCTATAAAACTTACAAAGCGTTTTTTTTATTAGTTAGTCTATAAATAAAGCAAGAATCATAAAATGTTAAATTACGGAGAAATAAACTTAACAAAGTTAAAGTTTGGAAATGCGGGTTCATTATAAGCGTATGCTGCAGTACTTAAAGTAAATGTATATCTTATGTAAGATATGCTGGTCTTCTTTCCTTAAAAAGTATTCATACTATCGTTAATTGATACGAAAATTAAAAGAAAGTTATATATTGAATACCAGGTATGACTGTTAACGAATAAATCGTGTATGAATTGTTGGTAATGTTTTATTTATGACGTAATTATCAAAATACTAGCAGCACCTCGCGGTTTCACCCGCGTAGTTATTTATAAGAGTGACGAAGATACATCCACAGATTAATACACCAATTCATTCTGACAGACTTTCACGTTCTTAATAATAATAGGAAATAGTGTTCTATGTTCAAATGTATAAAATGAAAAATTCCGCCAATCAAAGTTAATCAATGCAATATAAGCTAGTGTTCGATGAGAATCCAGCAGCTATCACCATCACTGTATGTGTCTCACGGCTCATCAGTACTTCAAATTCCCCTGTCACACACAAATAACGTACCCTTCTATGGGTAAAAAAGCGTTTCAGTAGATTCAGAGATACCCTCCCACCACTTTAGCATCTCACAAAAACCTCTTTATAATATTTGTATAGACTAATAACTTTGTGACTAACCGTCGCTTTGTTACACTTACAAATAAAAAGTACAACATGAATCAACCTCACGTGGAAAGAAATGGATATCACTGTTATATTTTTCCTTAATCACCCACAAACATTTATTTTTATTTTGATGGAGCGAACAGGGTGCGAAAGAAAAGCTTATATTTGTAGTCCTAAAGATTCCAGATAATATATATGTACACAAAATAATCCGATGTTTAGTTGTATGTACGTTGCGAAAAAGTTACGGCGGAGATATAAATGATTTGTTTGCTTTCGATCAAACGACTTTTACGAATTATATTGCCAGAATCTATTTAGTTTGTAGGTCTATAAAAGTTACATAAAAGAACACGAAATAATGTGTGCATAAAATCTAAATTATTCATTTTGATTAAACATAGCCAATGCGCATTTGACAAAATTCAGCTGAATCAGATGATTTATAATAAACGTAGGACTACAAACACCGTGAAAGAAGTTTTTTTTACACAATATACGTGTAGATGAAAATAGTGAAAAGGATAGCTAGAGTAACAAGTACAAAAAAATCCAAAATCAAATTATTTAAGGAAGTTAGAATTACTAGGTGCTATATAGGAATACTATTGATAAAACTTGATCATTATGCATTGAGGAATATGCTGCACTAGCAAAGGCAATCCGATGTTACGGATGTCTATGGCTGTTTGCGACACTAATTAGAATAACCTTTCCACACAACCAGGGGACTATCTGACTTATAAATATCCCCCTGAAATTTTTAATGAGACCAAATAATCGCAGGATCATAAAGTAGAAATAAGGTTATTGTAGTAGGTAGCTAATACTGTACATTTCCATTTATGTATGCTGTATCAAAATGTTTTTGAAGCAGGATGAACTACAAAAAAGATTGCAACTGTAGGAGGCTTAAAACAGATTTATGCCACCCACTCAATAATAAGTCAACGTACTTATTGTAGGAATTGCAAGCTATATTCAGTTAGTGAGTAAGAAATTGATTTGGAAAAGTTTACTTTTGCTTTAAATTTTAAACGTGGGATGATATTTTATAACGCAAGAAATTCTTTGCCTCTTCTTTCAGTTATTTGAATATAAACGCTCTTTTTTAAACTTTCAATTTTTATTATCAAATAAACAGACAGAAACAATGTTATAAAAATAGAGACCTTTTCACTAAAATAAGACGATCTAGCGTTTTTAGAATAATACTAGCAAAAAATTCACAATTTCAAATTCAAGCAAATACTTTTACTTACTTTATCTACGTAGCTTGTTTATTTTCTAAAAGAGGTACGCTCTTTGAGTGTTGGTTGTCATTGCTTAGGTTTAGTTACTGTGTTATTTACAGCAAAAAAGAAGTTCTTAGAAATGCGGTTATTTATTTACAATTTCTAAGGATGCTGTGAAATCTTTATTTTATTTTTACATCAGATATGATACCCAAGCTAGAAGATATTAGTTTCATCGTAATTCCTCATATTATTTGCAGGTGTATATTCCAGATAAATGTGGAGTACATACTTATGAATTATGCCATTCATGACGCACGCAACCAATGATAAGAATTATAATAGACCTCTTGAAATATCATTTCTGGATTTAATCGTGGCTTATTTAACATAGCCAATATGATTATTTCGGATACTTTATAATATACAGCAACCATGGTTACTAGAACTAAAAAAATAGTCAATTCGCGCAATCATTTAAAAACAACACGTTTTTGGAATACTTACTATTTTATATTTCCAGAAATGTATCTATCGAAGTTTTCTGTAAAGTAAAATTTCTAATAAGCAAATTTCATACCTTCAGCTGTACTGTAATTGGTTTAGAAATTTCGAGCTACGAGTGATTTAAGAATTGATTCTCTATGAACCACGAAACGTGGTTTAAAACTTTAGTCCTAGCAGGCTGGACCGTGACAATTCAATTTTCTTTCGAACAATAAAATAGAAGATGCGCAATTGTATTTAAGTGCGACGATCAATATTGCGTGTACTTATATTATAAGAATAAGCTGAAAATTATTTTATATTTAAGTAGCAACATGGATAGATTACGTCTCAGTAACGGTCGTATACGTTTTATTACAGACGACATTGGAATACGCATTTATCACTTTTTATTTGAAATACTCGCTGTGATGGTCGAAGCAATCGCTCGTGGTTCAAAACGACGTTTTCATTCATTCATTATTACATAGCCAAAACCTACGATATTATTTAATTTTACTTTTTATAATTTTATGATTTTTTTCTTTTCGAGACAAACCCATTTCAATATCGGTAAGAAAAGTTAAATATATGGGACATAAGCAAGTCATGTTATGACTAGTTTGCAGTTCTGCCACGGTCAGATGTCTCTGGTATTGTGGCTCTTTCATAACAGTTACCATGTGGAAATAATTAAAAAAAAAAAAAAAAAAAGGCGATTTTTTGTCGGTCTTGTCGACTTTCTAAGACCACAAGACCGACAAAAAATCGCCAATCTTTTCGATTCTTTAGATATAATCACCATAAATTTAATAAAAGAATGGCAGGCCCGATGGGAAAATACGACTAAAGGGCGTCATCTATATAACTTTTTTCCGTCCGTAGCCGATCGCTTATCAAAGCATTGGCTGGAGATTGATCATTGTGTCGCACAGTTTCTTACCGGCCACGGAAATTTTAAAAGTAAATTATTCGGTTTTAATCTCGTGCCGTCCCCCTTGTGCGACTGTTCGACAGAAGGCAACGAATACGAACAAACGGCACACCACATTCTTTGGGAGTGCAGTCTTTGGCAACATGAACGAACTCTTATGCTCGACAACATCCGTAGCAAATCAGGAGTAATTTACTACAGCGACCTCGTGGACGATGTGAAAAACTTCCGTGCATTCAAACGATTTTGCCACAATTATTACTGGAAAAATAACATCATACCAAGTCATACACAATAGCTCATGGTTATATACACAAGTATATCTCACTATGTAGATATGAACTGACTTAAAAAAACTAAATCACAGTCTTATAACTTCTATTTTCTAATCTCAATAAATATAACACGAAGTTATACAATAACTCATAGTTAATATACATAGGTATATTATTCTCACTATGCAGATATTTGTAGACATCAAATTTATTTCTCCGTGGTGCATTGCAGCTGGGCTTCACCTGGCTGCTATCTTCTTTTTTCTTGACTTTGTTAGTCACTGCAATCCTGTACTGTCTCCCGCTTTGAACAGGGAGGGAAACTGGAATTTTTCCTACTCCTCCTAAATTCTTCTGATTAATTTCGTTGCAGGTCCCAAGGCAGTGTTTAACGTATCCCCCGGGCTCCCGGAGATCGTATCAAAGGGTCATTTGGTGGTTGCCGCTGTCGATCCTGGCTATACAGGAGTTGCAGCGGTGGGAAAGTGTGGTGGGCCAAGCCCGATTAAAAAAATGTGGAAATAATGTTTCTCGTACAAAAAAAAATGCAGTCTTATCGGGACTGCTGACATTAGTAAAAACATAAATTTAAACTAGGAAATTATGAAATTTCATTCAATTCGAACTTAAAAAAAATTACACACAGCAAAGCGTTCGGTGACCATGACGCTAGTCCAAAGATCGTAAGAGATCGACCCTCACCTATCTGATAACCAGATGAGAAGTATTTTTTATGTTTTTTTCATGTAATAGCAAGGCTTGCTTTGCTTATCAAAAAAAGGTTTATGGCTATTTTTTATTTAATTAACTTCAATAACTTTTAAAGCAGGCGTGCTACTCTTATCATTGTTATTAAATTATCTTTCTTCTGAAATCAATTTTTACTGGCTATCACAAAGGTTATCTTAATTGACTTACCTGTTCATACCTGCTTGCCAGATAGCCATGAACAGATAAGCAGACTAGCCTACTAAGGAATATTCTCTATGTTAAAAATTATCTGTCGAGACTATATTTGTTTAGTTGTTCTTAACAGTGAAAGGGATAAAAATTGAGATAGACAAGCATGTATGCGTGTTCGTAAATTAAAAATATTTCATAAAACATTGGTCCCTTAGACCACAAAAGTCGGGGTATATTATTAATAACATTAATAGATTTAACGTAAACAGTATCTTGGAAATCATGTGCTGTCATTTGCACGTATGATTTCGGTATATTAATTGATGCTTTTAATGTTTTGACAGAGTGTAGGGAATTAATTGGAGAGGTGGAAAGAGTATAGGTTGGTTTAACGCTACACGCTTCATTTACGAGTCTGTACGGTTCGTTGCCGCGCTTGCGAAAAAGCTTAACAAACCAAATAATATTTCAATCGTACAGAAAAATAACAATATAAGTAGACATTAAATATTTAACTTAGAATAATTTGGACTTACATAACATAATAGGCACTGTTTCTGAACTTTTATGGCCTATTCGATTCAAATATATTATTTATCGAATTTTAGGATTGTTGAATCGCAAAGTTTATTTTAAGTTTAATTTAATATAGATAAATGTTCAAATAAAAGTTATTGTATTTTAATTCACTAAAATTCAGAGATTGATTTTTGTCAAGGCTAAGTTGTAAAGCTTCGTTTCTGTAGTGTTGGTTTTTTTCTGCCTATTACTTTCCAACAAAGTATTGTAATATTTTATAATCGTTAGCATTGCTTAGCGCCTTTTTCTTACTCAAGCACATATTTTATCAAGCTTTAGTTAATCCAGAACAAAATTATAACAATGAAACTGATTAAATTTCATTCTTTTGTTCTCTAACCTTTTTCAATAAAGTATAAAGCTCACTTGATTCAAGATTAAATATTTATTACTGACTGTACAACAACGAGTTTAGTCAAGAGAGTTGGTATAATCACGTATGCAGTAGGCGCGCTCATACATCAACGTCGAAAAAATGAAATTGTAGGATTTTATGATGAATATTAATGAATTTATATATTTGAGCCACATTGCTCTTTCAGAAGTAACGCTCTGAAATGAACCGTTTCAATATGTAACTATTATATATGGAGCTATTTGTCAAAGTAGATATAAGATGGGAAACAGGCGTGCTTTGTGGCCCAAATATTCTATCTAGATTTCCCGTTGGTTACGACTTTACTATTTTTTTTTTGAAAGGTCTTTTTAGGACTTTTAGGACTGATGGCCTTTAAGCTCAACCGGTAGGTAGGTGAGCAGATGGCTCACCTAGTAAAATTTGAAAGGGGGGCGCCCCCCCATCGTGCCCCGCAGGGGGCGCGGTATATCGCGCCCGCTACTCTGGAGAGGTGTTTGGCTAGTCAAATCCAATACGGTCGACGAGTCATTAGCGGATGAAGTTAAACTATTAGTCGGAGGGCCTTTATTAAAAATATGTTTGTCGTTATTGTATGCTTGTTTAACTTGCTTTGTAGAAAGGCAGACGTATATAAAGTTCTTAAAGAAGATTTACAAGTTACAACGATGTAACTTTGATCTCTCTCACTTTCTTAATGTAAATTACAAACTTTCAACATTATTTAAGAACCTTTTATATTATACAAAAGGGTTTTTGTTATAATCAATCTCAACTAATATATTTTTGTTTATATTGAGAACATATTATATTTTTTATCAAAACCTTTTAAAAAGCCGGGGACATATCATTGAGTCCCAAAGGGTTTCTGAAGTTCATACACGCTTCTATTTTCGTTTTTGACCCAAAGAAGGATACATGAAAACATAATAATATGTTGTAGTAAAATGAGCTCGACAATTTCCAATATACATAAACGGCCAAATAGAAAAGATTACTTAAAGCAGCTATAGCTTATTATAAACAAATATAAATAATATACTTAATAGCACATTTTAATTCTGCTCACGTTGCAAGGAAACTACAACACCCACAATAACCCAACAATATATTGATTAGGAAAAACCAAATGAATAACAAAACGACATTCATACTGGCCCAGTCGCCTGACAGAAATTTCCAAGCATTTAAAGTGATTATGATATGTAATAAAAATTGGAAGCTGTCGGAAGTTAATTGTTAGCTGTCAAGCTCTTAGTAAATGATCACGAAGTACCAAAAACATAGACACTGAACTCTCCTGAAGACAGCCTGTTCGTGTGTCAGTTTTTAGTTCGGACACATTGCTCTTTTGCGTTGAGATTGATGGATGGGGAGCTATGTTTCGTCCGAATACATCGTCCATCTTCACACATGTATCTGACTATTATTGTCCATTAGTATATTAGGCCAATAAATGTTTACGGCATGTAATTTTTAAATTTTAATGCGTATAATAAAACAAATTTTATGGATGATGATTGATTAATGATTTCATAGATTTTTCACAGTAATTTATAAGTAAACCGAGTATTTTATTAAAATGCCACTAATGTTTTAAATTTAAAAATATAAAAATAAAAAATAAACTAAGAACGAAAATGCATTCACATATTCACTGTCCCACTTCAAATATATGATACTAGCTGTTGTCCTTAGCTTCGCTTGTGTTAACTAAGATTTACAACATCTTAGCGGAATGATAACAGCCTATAGCCTTCCTCGATAAATGGTCTACCTTACACTGAAAAAAATATTTAAATCCGACCAATAATTCTTGAGATTAACGTGATCAAACAAACAAACAAACAAACTCTTCAGCTTTATAATCTTGGTTATCAAATATTCATTATCAGTTATTTGCGTTTTATAGATTTCGAATCCGCTACTACATGTTCTACAGGTCAGTCGAATACAATATAAACTCTCCTATTGGCATATTGACGTACATTTTGCTTTGTCAAGCAGATCAGTAATAAGGTAAACCGACACATAAACATATGTAAATCAAATTCAATGTGTGATATATGTCGTGCTGTGGGTCTCACAAATCTCTGCGGCACCGCTGTGGATCACTGAACTTAGCCGTTTTGTTACCAAAACGAATATAGCCTGTTAAATGTCTTTACACTCACTTTGGTTGTTCATACAACCAAGTGTTACTTTGTGGAAACCATAATTTGTAAGTGTATGCTTATAAAAAGATTTATGTTAATACAAGCTCCTTTTTATAATAGATTTAAATGACTCTTTTGAAAAGAGGGCTCATATTGTTATGCTTTAACAGAGCAGTTAAAAAGTTGTGAGGATACTAAAAGTCACTTTGTAACCCTCAGACACTTTTGAAGTTATTAACGCAATTTTCGTCACGTCTAAGAGGAGGAGGAAGGAAGAGTCATTGCCGGATACTCAGAACTCTAAAGAAGAGGAAAGAAGATTTTTTCTAAGAATCTAGGGTAATCAAGTGAATATGGACGTTTTCACCATACCCAGGTTACGAAAACAATGAGATCATCGTCAATTTTCTAAGAGGCGGCGTAGAATAGGATTCCATAATTGAAAATTAATTCGCAATAGAACAAACGAAAATTGACAAAAAAGAAAATAAATAATGAATTTAAAAAAAAATTTTCGAAAACAACCAGCGTAATTCTAAAGATTTTTAAAATATTTTATCAAAAATAGACACTTGTATACAAGCACTATACAAGTATACATTTTTGCTTGTTTGATGTTTTATGTTGACAATGTAAAATTGCAAAGATATTAAAGTAGCCCACAGTAAGCTGCTTACTGAAACGGTAGATAAGAATATAATAATGCTTGAATGGCTTTGGTACTGCACGCACTTCATTATATTCATTATGTTCATCGTCAAAATTATAACAGGCCTTGTTGCCATTTAGTGTAGTTTTTAGCAACAAGTGCATTAGTATGATTTATGTATGAGAGGGCTTCTAATTAAATAATAAACTGTGCTAGTTCACTTGCTGTAACCTTAAAAATCATTAAACACTTTTGTATGAATATTTTATTTTTATGGTAATGTCCAAACAAATTTAGATTAGCATAAAATTATATCGTTACAAGGGGTGACCGAACTACTGGTCAAATGGCTTACTATTCTAGAAGGTACACAAAAATGAAATATGATGAATAAATCAGTAAAGTATCAACCCATATTTCCCACGGCTGGCCACGAAGATCCTCGAAATCAGGCGAGGAGGGTAATGGGCAACGAGCTACTGGCCCAATGCTGGTTAGTGAATTTTACACACCTTCAAAGATTTTTAATATCATCGGACATGCAGGTTTTCTCACGATGTTTTCCTTCACCGGTGAGCGAGCGATGGTCCCGTGTTTAGGGCATTAGAAATTTAGAAAAACTCATATTGAGGCACATGGGGGATCGAACACGCAACCTCTCGAACAAGAGGCTGAGTCCATACCCACTGGAGCATCGCCACGTCGCGTTCGATTATAATTTATGAATTTTTCACCAAATATTAAAACCGTTGCACTATTAGTGTTTTAAATATCGCGCTCATTTTTATATACAATTTACCCCAGACTATCGCTTTAGCTAGTGGATATAGATAATATTATCGTCGCCCTGAAATATTATATTTAGATGATAATATTTTAAATACTAAACTATGTATTGTTTTCTTATTTTTACGCGATTTTCACTCATTATAATGAAACAATATCCGATACGTAGGACATATAAAAACCTAATAAACCGCGATAAAATCCGTAAAAGTTGTTTCATTATAATTCTAAGTGAGTGTTTAAAACACATATCCTAAACATTCATTGTTAACAACATTATCCATCTTTTTTCGTCGATAAAGGCCTCCGTATTGACATAAGACTCTTTCACTGAAAGCTAAGACAGCCGATACCCCGCCTGTGTAATAGAGGCAAGTGAATTAAACCACGCTAATGACTAGAATGTATTCTTATTGTTGGGAAAATATACTTTAAGACAACTTGATTTAAGTAGCAAATAATATGGCAGCAAATAGTTATAAAATATAGAAAAGTTAACACGGCATCTTATGTTACATACACCAAAAAGTATTTGCGAAGAAGTTTCGTTTACATTCGTGATTTGAAAATGTTGTGTCGCAACGTGAATTTTTGCTCGAAAATACCTCCAGCAACCACTTAGGTCCCTGGATCAATATAGCCTGTATGTTTGCAAACGAGATCTCTATACAACTTTGGAGAGTAGTTGAAACGTAGAGCGTGTATTTGGTCCCTTGATGCATCTTCTATTTGGTGTAGATACATTGAGATTTTGGGGAAAGATATACTATGTGTATATTCGTTAGAAAAACATTGTTGATTGCTTGTCTTTGTAATGGAGCGTAAAAGGATATCCTTCCTAGATAAATGTTGCTATCGAGTTGCGCCTTATTCTGTTTCCTCGGCCGAGATTAACCTTCTATTTACGTACATAATATATAAGGTAGAAAATGGACGTCAAAACTAGAATAAAAGTCATTTTAGTTATCCTTTTGGAGTTTCTCAATAAAGAGGTGTTGTGATTGATTTAAATAATTTAACTTTTTTATGTATAGTTACCACCACACAATATTGATTTTTACGACCACACAATATTGATAATTTTTATGTATAGTTTAACACTTTATCTAAAAATAGCTGTTCTTTCGCATCTTCGCCTGCGCTCACTAAGATTTTCAGTGGGTTTTTAACGGGATAATACGAGTATATACTCTTACTCTAAAAATGGGCTATCTGACACTGAAAGAATCTTCTAAATCTGTCTTGTAGTTCCTGAGATTAGCGCGTTCAAACAAACAAACTCTTCACCTTTGTATATTAAGTATAAGTGAGAGTATTTATAGAGAAGAAGATAATAACTAAGTATTTGAGAGATAAAGATAAGAGAAAGTAACCGGAAAAATTATCATGTTTCACATTCAAAATGTTTGAAATGAAATGAAAAAATGTTTAAGCAGTTTCAGCAGTTAAGAGAATAGTCGTCTCAAACTTAATTGTAGCCTATCTAGCAGTGGATATGTCGCAGTCATCTGGTTGAATCAGTCATTTGATTGTATCACTAGCGCGTTAATCAAATGACGACATTTAATTGAATGACTAGGCCGAACGTTGATTGAACAAGCGTCGCTCAACGTCCAACTAGATTGCGGATTGTAACATAGTCCTTTGAACAGAGCGGACGTAAAATCAGTCAGGGGATTGTAATTTAGTTCATTTTTTTCCCACCGCGGCGTTAGTGGTCCTCATTTTTGTTGTGTAAAATAAGTTACCTTTTAATTTGCGAACCACAAAAAAAACATTTCAAAGTCGGCTATATCCCAACGACAATGCTAAATGACGTTCAGTCAAGACGTTGAACGTAACATTAAACAACTTGACGAGTTGTCCTTTAGTCATTCAATTAAATGTCGTCATTTGATTAACGCGCTAGTGATGCAATCAAATGAATGATTCAACCAGATGACTGCGACAGATATATGGAGACTGATGATGATGGGTTTAATGAAGCAGTTTTGATATAAAATATTGAATTATCGAGTGTTATTACACTCACTTCTTGAGTTATAATTACAAATATCTATCCATAAAAGTAAAAATCAAAAAAATTATAAAAGCCTAAACAAAACTTCTTATTAAAACTTTATTCATTTTAGAAATAAGTATTTTGAATATGTAAACATTTACAAGTGTTTTCCTACACCTATACTTAAAAATTGTAACACTATGAAATGAGGGAATATATTTTAATGTTTAAGACATTATTCTCTTTTATAAAGCTAATTGAACAAATCTCTCATACCAATATAACATAATATCAAGCATATTAAAGCTCATGTGTAAAATAAAAATAAAAGTGGCTTAAAGTTTTAAAGCACGACAGCCGGTTATCTCTACAACATACAAACTATTTCCAATCTATTAATTTTAACTTTAAAGCTTTTAAATAATTTAGAAGTAAAACAAATAAATTTGAGTATCATTACTTCTTTACATGCTATAAAACAAAGTAGCTTATTTTGTATGTATATTCAAATATTTAAAAGAGTTATTATTGGCACCAAGAATTAAATATCCTATGTCTCAGGATAAGAACACATTAATGAGTAGCCGGGACTAGTTCCAGGTAAACTAGCTTATCCTCAGCATGGTTCAGGCCTTGTCATGGCCGTGGGGCTCAGTAGCCTAGGGTGAGCCAGCATCTTGGACAAAACGAATTGAGCCAAGGGGCCAAGCCAAACAAATTCTTTGTATCCCGACGTTTCCTATCCCGTTCTTTGTGTATCGTACTGTCCCGACGTTGGGAATGGTTCAGAACAGCCCCTCTGTTGAGGTAGCTTCGGTCCCCTGAGGGACTGACTGGCCATCGAGATGTTGTTCCTGTTGTTAGCAGATCCCAAGCACATCACCAAAGGCTTTGGTTGCACTCGCCGGGTTTTAGTTGGTAGAGCTCCGTCCACTTGCCATCTTTTGGGCGCAGCGAGTCCCACATACCCGTCTGGGGTACCACCACCCACTCTCCAGGGGGTGCCTCAGTGCATTTCCGGCGTGAAAAAAAAGCAGGCCAAGCGGGAGTCGGACTCGCGAACGAAGGGTTCCGTACCAGAAAAACGTTAAAAAAATACTACTTATGGAAGCCCCCCTTAAATATTATTTTTATTTTATTTTTAGCATTCGTTATTATTTCGGTAATAAAAATACAACATCTGGCAAAATTTTAGCCTCTTTCTTATTACAGTTTTTGAGATACAGCAAAAAACGCCAACAATTACTCTGTTGCATGAGATTTATTGTATGAGATCCTTGTGGTACAACCTGGTGACAGACGGACGGACGTCAGCGAAGTCTTAATAATAGGGTCCCGTTTTTACCCTTTCGGTACGGAACCTTAAAAAAGGTTAGCTTATAATCATCGATATCGACGTCGATAACTTACCATCAGGTGATACCGGGTACATCTGCCAGGTTGCCTATAAAACTATATTTACCTGATTCACTTTTAAAGGTAATAAGCGCCATTTACAATGTTTTAATAAGTTTCACAAAAATTTTGTACTGGAGTTACACATTCTCCTGCAAACATAGTTTTTATAAGGTAAGCTTTTGTACCTGCCAGTTTTATTTTATTTTGTTCAAACAAAATAATCCATACCCGCACGGAGCATATAAGTTTGCTCAAAATGTTTGTAAGCCCTGAAAAGTATATATAATGAATATTTAGTTTAGTTTATCTATAAACAGTTTTATACTCCTTTCAGTTGTAGTCAAGGAGCAAAACATAATTAGCATGTAATATAAGCACGTATACGGCCTCCTGAGTGAGAGTGGGTTCGATACGAACCGGATGTCCTGAAATAGGTTTTTCTAGATTTTTCCGTGTATACGAACATGAGACCATCGCTCGCTCACCGGTGCTTTCACTGGAACATCGCGAGGAAACCTGCACGCCTGATGAGATTATAAGGTTTCGAAGGCAACTATAGTCCACCATGGTTAAAACTTTGTCGTGGCGGGCTCTTTGTAACCCTCTTATAAGAAGAGGGGGCAAGGGGCGAAGACAGAAACCTCACCTCATTGCACTGTCCCCACGTTGGGAGGGGGTGTTCTGTGGTGCGGGACAACCCCTCTGTGGAGATGGCGTCGGTCCACTGAGGGGCTGACCAAATGCGGCATTTGTGGCCGGGTTTTAGTGGGAAGAGCTGCGTCCACTTACCAACTTTCGGGCGCAGCGAGTCCCACATACCCGCCTGGGGAGACCCACTCCCCCGCGGGACAAAAAAAGGGACCTTTGGTCCAACACCGTCCTTGACTGTTTTCTAGGAGACCTATGCACAACAGTGGGACATATAAATAGATGACATATAAGAGATGATTACGAGATGTGATGATTTAGTAAAATATTTGAAGTCCCAAATTATTTTAAGTCCTAATTAATACCCACTTAATATAATTTGCGCTCCTAACGCCTCAATTAATAAGGTAATTTTGTATAAAAATATATTAAAAATTAATATTTTTACACCAATTTCAATTATCCAAGGGAAAATTTATGTAAAGTACAACCATAATTCAAGATAAAGACCTTAATTTTTCTTCTTAATATATTATTCAAAGACATTTTTAAATGAAAATATATTTAATTAATTTTATACGCTTTTGAGAGATTAACACGGTCCCTGTATTACACAGTCAAATTGAGTTTTTTTTTAGTTAGATAGGCAAATTGACAGGCGTCTGTAGGGCTATTCTGTAAGGTCATTTTCGAATCTCGAAAGCGGAACCCGCGGTGATAATACGGCGAATTTGACGAATTTATATTCTTTTAAACTCGACTATCTATCTATAGCAATAAGTAATAATAAGTTCGCTTTCGAAGTGAGCGTAAAGTGAGTTCTATCACTCAGGTGAAGCTCGACATCGAAATGGTTTTTATAGAATAGCCCTACTGGTAGGCAGGCCATCTGATAGTGAGTAGGCGACGTCACCCATGACCATCTGTTAGAAAACTTGGAAGTAGCCCAGGTAACTAATTTATGTGTTCTCTACCCTGAGACAGGATATTAAATCTGGGTTCTAGTATTACATTACCTACCCTGCACTTCTTTCTGAATGAATGAATTGTGCGAGCTAATAAAAAAACGGTCATTTAATAAAGTACCTTAATGAAATATGCATATGTCCCGTTTCGTGTTCAAAAATAAATGGTAACGTAATACCCCTAAATAAGTCGAATAGTTCAGTGGTGGTCAATAAAGGTCCGATGATGTTGATTTAATAAATATAAATATATTGTATCTATACTTGACCCGTAACTTTACGAATTATCTTACTTTATGACATATGTCCAAAGGAGGCAACCAAGCCGTCTAGCTAGACTACTAAACTACCAATACCCATTGACGTCCGAATGCGTTGCCCTCCTTTTCTCTATCCCTCCAATAAGCTACCGGAAACTCACTGAAACACACTCACACAATGGATGAAAAGCGACAGCATAGCTGTTACTTTACTTCGATATTATGTCAGATTTTCCACTCCGGTCATACCATCCCAATTCGGCTGCAAAGCAATAAGACCTCTAATCAATTATTTAGTCTGTCATGATAAACGATAATATAAGAATCTGTGTCATTACATATTATGTAGTATGATACATTTATAATACCGTTTCAATATAATATTGAAGTATCATTACCGCGTCCTCAAGTAAATGTGTGTGCTCTATTCAACCGTCAAAAGGGTCTTTATAAGGGGATTGTAGTGGATACATCAATAATCGTTTATGTGAATGAAGGTTTTAAGATTTAAATTGTGTGTGGAATTGTTGAAGCATGATATCGGCCGCAACTCGTTAAATCTCATACGATTTGGAATAGAACGAATTATCTTTATTTCGCTACATTTTATTAGGATGTTTCACTATTTGGTTAAAATAAAACTTTTCAATCATTAATTATTTATAGGCTTTTATTAGGCTTTTTTTATAATTTTTACAAGACGTTGATCAGATTTCTATAGTATTTGTGAATGAAAAAATATCCTGAGAAAGGGACACCACAATCTGATATGCTTTTATTTTATATCGGTTATGGAACCGAAATTCGTTGAATACATCCTGAATGATTATTTTGGCCTGAAATGGGTTATACAGGCTAGCTACGGCCTAGGAGTCAATTACTAGTAACGGTACTAGCAAATTTCCTATAAGTACACACAATGTCGCCTATTTCGCAGTAAAGATATATCTCATGAGAGTTTAGAGACTCATTATACTAAAGATTGTAAGAATGTATGGATGATGAATGGATGCTTGTTACTAATTTCTCGCTCGTTACTAAAATTACTCATCCGATCTAAGTAGGTACCGAAAAAAATTTAGAATACTGTATCAATCAAAATATCAAATCAATAAATACTACGTAATAAAACACAGTTTAACTACAGTTTTAATCTCATCGTTAAAAGTTTTCTTTACGAATAATTACACTGGCTGCTTTGTCCATATTTACGAATCACAGTAAAGCTGTTTCAATGGAAAAGCAAGCAGGACGGCGGTGCCCAATCAGACAGGAGCACCTCAACCCTTCCACTGGTAAAATTCGGTGGTACCGAATTTTAACACGATCGAAACCAACACGAACTGTTATGGTTTAACGTGTTTTGAAGTTAATACAATAGGCCGATGTTGATGAATTTGGGACAAGGATAAAATGAAAGACTAAATTTACATAACAGCACTCCGTTAAGAAGTCACAATAATGATTATACTAATTTTACATTTTAAATATAGAACATAAAATTTTTTCATAGACCCGATGGTTTTAAATTATTAAAACTGATGGACAGATGGCAAAATTTTCAAATTTGATATCAACAGAATAAATTATTATATTTTTTTATAAAAGAAGCGCGGTATCGCTTTACCTGCTAATTTAATATTAGCAGGTAAGAGATGGTCCCTTGCCCATAAATTACGTAACACATTAAGAGGGAGGGAGGAGTCGGCTAAGTGTGACAATATGTGACAAGGGGGTGGGTCCATGATTTGTGACGTCACATATCCATTGTCCACATCGAGATGCGTATTATTAAAAAGAAAAGTAAAGTTTCGACCCTTTATGTCCCACTGCTGGGCACCGGTCTCCTCCTTGAAATCAGGCGAGGTGGGTAATGGGCCAATAGTTCACCGCGCTGGCCCAGTACCTTCAAGACTTTCAATCTCATCAGGC
Source organism: Lycaena phlaeas (assembly GCA_905333005.2). Taxonomy (NCBI): domain Eukaryota; kingdom Metazoa; phylum Arthropoda; class Insecta; order Lepidoptera; family Lycaenidae; genus Lycaena; species Lycaena phlaeas. The sequence continues at coordinate 19,070,779 of HG995163.1, forward strand.
ATGCAGGTTTCCTCACGATGTTTTCCTTCGACGGTGAGCGACCGATGGTCTCGTGTTTGAGGTGCACTTAGAAATTTAGAAAAACCCATATCAGGGCACACGAGGGGTCAGGATCGAACCCGGAACCTCTCGCATAAGAGGCCGAGTCCATTCACCACTGGACCATCGTCGCTCTATTTATGATTAATAATAATAATATTTTTATTAAAAATATAAGAAAAAGCAATTAAAAATAATTTACAAGTAATTGCAGTAAAAAATTCTAAATATGTGACGTTACACTACGGAGTTGGGAGTCTTAAAATGTGACCAACTGTGACAAGGACGGGGGAGGGATTGAGATAATTAATTCGCTTGACGTAATTTATTACGCGATACCTCATAATCAAAAAAATATCAAATTATGTGGTTATGCCCGACGACACTGGCCTCTGAATTTCCACCCTCCTTAAATATGCCATATAATACGTTCCACTTTGATTTAGCACGTGAGTTAGATCATCCCATTAGCCTATCGCTTATAATTTTGGTCTCATTCATAATATAATGTTTCCTTATCTTCCCTTTTCTATTTGTAAAAGGTGACCTGCTCATACTCAGATAAATTGTGGGTATCTGAAGGCAAGGTATTAAGGGAGGCCTATGTTCAGCAGTGGATGGATAAAGGCTGATGCTGATGATGATGATGATGAAGGCAACAGTTCACTCCCATCTCACAAGACGTATGCCTTTATAACGCAACGTTATAAAAGCATGCATTGTGTGGATAGTAAATTATGTATTTTAAATGTGCTTGTTGCGAAGTAATTTCTTTTTTCACTAAACAACACGATCAAAATACATATTGGTAAACTATAAAACCACGTCGATCTCCCGTTACTAACAATGAAAAACTTAACTCTACAATTGATTAAGAACTGTACTAGTAGTTCTTCGATCGTATTATATGTCGATCAAGTATTCCAGATTTAAAATTAGTTTTTGAATTCAGAATTTGATAAGTCTACCATCTTTAGACAGAAGACAGATATTAATAGTATTTAAGTAAGCAATAATGTAAATAATAAATAAATTCTAGCTACGTTCAAAGATTTGTATATAGTACATATTTTCATATTTCATAAGTTCTTTAGTTGCTTAATAAAATACAATTGAGTAAAAAATGGTAATCCGCGTTGTGCAAGTTTTCATAAATACTTTATGTTGAGTTAGCCGCATAAAGTTATCCTTCAAAGACGACCACTTATTACTTTACTTAAAAATCGTATAGTCAACTTGCTACGATTGTGGTTTCATTATTTAAAAAAAAAAAACCTAGATAATGAGTTTGTTAGTGAATATCCAATTTTGGTTTTGTAAGATACTTATTGTTAAACTTCAGCTATGAGACGTTTCTCAAATAAATTATTAATTATATGAAGGCGCGGCTCCACCGCGGTGCACGAAAAGGCTTCGTATGTTTATAAAGCCACATTCTTAGAATATCGTACAAAAATATGGTAAATACTATTAATTATTATTTACAATTTTACTGATATTGAAACAGTGAATGTCTTTGTCTCTGTATTTCATGCTACACCAAGCGCTAAATTTTATATAGAGCGAATTTAAAAAATAATCAAAATTAAAGCAATATACCGATTTACCAGGAACACAAAAGTGACCAATCCTTTGTTATCAGAATTCGAAGCTTCTTTTCGCTTTCATTTGAGAGCAGCGTGGAAATGTGGACAGGGAACCGTTGAACTTAGTGAAATACTTCAGCAATTCTGCTGGGATTCGCCAGCTTATTCGCTAGCGCTTGGTGGGTTTACTTATTTACTTATGTCAGTACACATTCATTCTTCATCTAACCAAGGTAATATCAGGGCGTAAGTTCTAATTTTATGTGTCAGCGTATTCTTTTGTTTATTTTTATACTCTGTGAAGTTTGATGTGTTGTGTTCTAATAACGACGATTATCTGTCCTGTCAATACGTTATATTTTATAGCAGTATACTTTCTGTTCTTCTTTACAGGTGATGAAACATCATTGGTATTGGAGACGGATGGTCGCACCATAATATGTAAGAGAGACAGCAAATTGATTAGGATAAAAAAGCAGCTTCATCAAATTTCTCAATAACAGTACTGCAAAGAAACAACTTTGTAAATATATAGTCGTTCGTTCTAGCGTCCGATTATTTGACGTTTGTTAACGAACAAACGTCTTGCCAGCGAACATAACCCAAGCCTATATGAACTATAAAAAAAGGAAAGTATATAAACCCATATATTATGTCCCACTTCTGGGCCCTGGTCTCCTCCTTGAAATCAGGCGAGGAAGGTATTGGGCCATAGTTCATCGATACGTTGGCCTAATGTAGGTTGGTGAACTTCATTGACTTTTTGAAAATTTTAATCTCATCGGCCATGCAGGTTTCTTGCCGAAGGTGAGCCAGCGACGCTCTTGAGTTTAGTGAGCACTTAGAAATTTAGAAAAACCCATTTAAGTCGCCACTGGGGGTCAGGATTAAACCCGTCCTTCTTACTCAAGAGTCCGAGCCCATTGTCATTACTCCCTCCCTCCCTCTCTACGTAAGAGAGGCAGAAAATTGAATGGATAAAAACGCAGCTCCATCAAAATTTCTCAACGTCAGCACTGTAAAGTAACAACTTATATAATATAGTTTGTCGTTCGTTCCGGCGTCCGATTATTTGACGTTTGATAACGAACACGTCTCGCCAGCGAACACAAACCAAGTCGTTATAAAATATAAAAAAGTAAATTAAAAATCTTGTTTCCTCTAGGATATTTTTTACCGTTTACCACACAATCTTGATAAATATGGAAAATATTTTACTATAATACCGGCCAGGATTAAACCATTCACTGGCGGATTGAGAAAGGATTCTGACCCAGACCTTTCGATATGAAGTCAAGCCTTTAATCATTTCGCTATTGTAGTTTGATATTCTTATTTAACGCATTTAGTACCTGGGCGTCCGAGCTTTGCTCGGTTAATACTATTTATGGTAATATGGTGATAATTATTATTATTAACAATCAATTTCTGTGTAGGACAGGTGTTAGATTTCAGAAAAAAATAATTGAAGTTCAAATTTAATTATAATTTTTTTTTAACAATAAAAATGAAAAAATAAATTATATATAAACTTCAACACAATTCGAACCCGTAACACTCGTTTCATGCCGTCGGCGTCTTAACCCGCTGGATCAGACGGACGGAATGAAATTACCGACCATATTCTGTGTGAAAAGAAAAACGCATGAAAACTCGAAAACACGCGTTTTCCCAAACATAATACTAATGTAGATCGACTACCCCCGAAATCGACATAGTTTACACCCGAAAACCCCCACGTACCAAATTTCAGCGAAATCGTTGGAGCCGAGATCATAGAATTATATAAGTATGCAAGAATTAATTATAACCATAAAGCTTATTCCGCGAACGTCATTACTATAAACTATAAAACTTTTTTTTTGCAATTTTTATATCTATTTAGTAGTTTAAATGATCTTATACCCTCTAGTAGATAGATAAAATTCATTGAAGACTGATCATATTCAAAGCAGAAATCCATAATTAAATTTTAATTAGATCGGAAGCACTGGCGTAAAATTTTAATATTTCCACTCTTACTGTAAAAAATTATCTCTGTCTAGAAGAGTTTTAATTACGTTTGAATATTAGTTGATTAAGGACGATATCGATTTAATTTAGCTCCAACTTTCATTTTGTTCAACAGGCCAAATTATTGTATTTTAGCGAGTTCCCTAAAGTCTTATTTAATATTTGAATATTTAAATATGCAAGTTCCATTCATCATTATCATCATCAGCTTGTACCTCTATTAACGCTAAGACGACCGATCTCTTGACACTCACATCCAACTCGGACTGGCCCTGCCTGGAGATTGTCTTACCACCTTCAATAGCCGACCAACACTTTGTGTACCTAAACGCCGCCTCCACTCCTGAACCTTCATGACCCATCTGCCATCCGTTCTCTTGAGTGTGTGATCAGCCCATTGCCACTTCAACAAACTTATTCTTCGCTTTATAACGGTAAGTTTAGTTCTCTGGCAAGTTCTATTACATATTTATTATACCATCTTTATTGAACTGACCGTTAAATGGAGAGGAGAAAAGATTATTAATTAACTTACGAATATCTCAACGTCTTATTACAACGCTTAATAATGTCTAGAGCACGGTACAAATGATACCAAGGATAAATCCTAACTCTAATTAGTCCTATCTGTAGTTGTCAGATATCGTATTGCTGATTACAGTCAAGATGACTGCGTCGTTAGTAGATTAAGACCAGCGAAGATAAGGGACAAAGTACAATATTATTTTAAGATAAATTAGCTTAAACAGCGATGCAGAAAGGTCTTGCCCACATGATATTCTCTACCAAGGGATTAGACACAATGAGATGTAAGTATTCGAGCATAGACTTGATATATGATCAAGCTCGACGTAAGTTCTCGACTTGTAGGGTTATTCTGTAAGGTCGTTTGCGAATCACGAAAGCTGAATCCGCAGTTGTATGACGACGATTTGTATTCTTTAAAACTTGACTCGACTTAATATTGAAATGGTTTTTACAGAATAGCCCTACTGGTCAAGTCAATATTGCTTGCTCCCCTATGTAAAAACAAGCGAAAAATTATTATGCTACTGGGATTAAAATATTTGATGATATAAAGTTCGCATTGCATAGACACATGCCTAGCAGTAAAATCTGCATGGCTTCCTATCTATCCTGGCCACGCTTGTAATCGTCCAATCCTCCTCCTCGAAAATTGTGTGATCTCTCTATTCAATTGTGTGAATGTAGAGATCAAGTAGGATTAAGTGACAGAAAAAAGGAAATGTTTTCCTTAGTTTATAGTAGGCAATGTATTTTCACAAATAAAAATGTTATAAAACTAGAATTAATGTGTGCTTATATCTAATAATATATAATCTATATTTGAATAATCTGTAATCTACATTTGAATCAAGGGTAAATTTTTCTTTAAATAAAAGATATTACGCCCTTTGTGACCATGTGTAGAATTTACTAAGACTCTCTCGCTCAATGAGATTCTCATTCATATGTATTTTGGCTCACAACAATAACTTCAAAAAAAAATTTTGTTACAGATCACGTGACGTAAACCTTAGACGACCCCTTAACCGTTAAAAACCGTAAAACGTAGGGCGACGATAGTCCAGTGGGTAAAGGCGAAAGCGAAAGGGTATGAGTTCGATCCAACCCCCCCCCCCCCCCACCTGTGGTGCCATAAACATCGAGAGGAAACCTGCATGCCTGATGAGATTAAAAGTCTTTGAAGGTGTGTGAAGTTCTGCAGCACGCATTGGGCTATTGCCTCGGTAAACTATAGCCTAATACCCTCCTCGCCTGATTTAGAGGAAAAGACCCGTGCCCAGCAGTGGGACACTAGCAGTAGTAGCAACCCATAATATATGGGTTGCTACTACTGCTGGTGCTGGTGTCTTATTTAACATTTAAACACTGATAAACGTTGAACAATCTAAAACTTCGTCCCCAATATATAAAGATCACTGAAAAATTACCCCCGCAGTTCACATTTCAGAGGATAATTTATAAAGATCATGTCCTCAATTCCCTCTGTTAGTTGTCTACGAAAAATACGTTTTTCAAAGTAAGCAGTAGTTTTATTAATGGCTTTTTTATTAAGTGGCAACGATGTAAATTCTTCAGTGTAACGTTTTGTTTTAACACGTTCTGTTTGCGTGGACTCATTTGTTTGCCGAAATTCAGCCTAGCCGTGGGGCAATCTAAAATACCTATCGCAAACACTCGTCGTTCCACTCGGTCGTTCGCAACAACATGGCTTCGGGTTTTACACTTTTACAAAATACAAGTGTAAAATTGAAGTTCATTTCCGTCTACTCTTGTTGTGTAGACTTTCATCACCATTACGTGTTTTAAGGAACTGACCTAAATATACGAATTTCGTAAACTATTAAGACGACCTTGAGCTTTACTCAACTTTAAATATCAGATTGGAAAGCGGAGTATGTTATTATTTGCTGTATTATTTGCTTGTCGCTCGATGTAAATCAAATGAATTTTAACAACAACTCTCTCCTAGTCAATATGCTCTATACATCATATTTTAATTACATAAGATGACCAATGAAATTTTAATTACATAAGATGACCAATGAAATTTAAGCATGTATTTTATGGGCAATTCAAAAGATAATAATAAAGAGTTACTAGCAAAATTAACTTATTAGTGTGATATCTGTATTGAATTGGGTGTGATAGTATTCTCCTAGATATTATTAGGTGGTGGAAGATGGCGTGACACTTCACGTTATTCAGAAGAGAGCCCAAAAGACATCACAGATGAGGTTATGTTCGTCACGTTGCCTTTTCTGTCCTCACTGTTGTCGTAGGTAGTACGGAAAGCTATTCCGAAGATCATCACGGTTTAGCGTGTCGTCGCAATGCACGCATTCCGCGCCAATGACGTCATCCGTCGCGCCCTTGCCACTTCCGTGGTACCAGTAGTGCTGGAACCCAATGGCATCGCCCGAGATGATGGCAAGAGGCCCGATGGTATGACGCTCGTCCCGTGGAAAAACGGGCGGTCACTCGTATGGGATGCCACATACGTGGACACTGTTGCCCCATCTCACGTGCCAAGCCGGTGCAGCTGCGGCGACAGCTGAAACCAATAAAAGGCGTAAATACGCGGCCTTGGGAGAGCCGTATATATTTGCGCCTTTTGCAGTTGAAACCTTGGGGCCTTGGGGTGCGGAAGCCCGTCAGCTGTTTAAGGAGATTTCCGCACGCCTCATCGACGTCTCCGGGGATCCAAGGGCTGGCGCGCATTTCGGACAAAGGTTGAGTCTGGCCATTCAACGGGGAAATGCCACCAGCCTCTTGGGTACCCTACCCTACGAGCGTAGCGATTTGGGGTCGATTTTTTATATGATCTAGTTTCATTTTTTAGTTTGAAATAAGTATATAGTTTATTAAGTAGTGTTAACCTTTTATTTATAGTTTTTAATGTGTATTACCTACTTGTATTATGAATTAATTTCGAAGATATTCAGATGCAGATGAAGAAGGGGGAAAATTTTAACTTACTCGAACATTACACAGTTGCCGCATTTGAGTATATTTGAATTATAAATGATAAATACGCCTATATTAGTCATTACATGTATATTTGCAACATGTATGTATTCTGCTGCATATGTATGTAACAATAAATAATATATCAAAGTAGGCGTAGTCATTAAAGATAACATAACATTAATAAGAATATACCAATTTCGGCAATATATATTATAAGAAGAGTTAACGTCAAAGAGAGCCCGTGCGAGCGATTTAAGGGGCAATTTCAGCAGATAATACAATTTGGTACGCCCTCCGCTAATTTACTTTTATTACTAGTACCCATTAAGGGCGTCATTTCCCCGAGCACCGCGTGAATCTAAGCGTTTTCAAACTGACTATCCCAACCCGACTGCCGAATTCAACAACTCTTTATTTTAATGGCACATTTTAACTAATTCCAAACAATTTGACAACAGTAATTTATGGAATATCTTTCATAATTCATATCTCAATTAACCAAATCCAAATATTTTTATTGATTTGTATAAAAAATATGGAAATTTAATAGTGATGTGCGATTCATATTTCAAAATATCAATTATTTTTAATCATTTTTTTTTGTTATCTCACGAACTAATTTGTGAGTCTAGAGATGTTTAGCCCGGTTAGCCCAGTGAGAGTGCATGGGAGCCGGTCCTCTCCTTCTGTGAACTAATGATGAGGCAGAAGGAGGAGGCGAAGCGGGAGGGAATCACCAGGGTCATAAGGCCGACAGCAGTGAAGACACTGCAGACTATACCCTAGCGGAGTGCCGAACTTGGGCTAGAGGCCACGGTGCCTATGGCAGACGGCCCTCTCCTTCTGGAAGTTAGATGATATTGCAGAAGGAGGCACAGTTGAAGATATAGCTCACTGTCGCCGCATTTTAGTGGGTAATGCTGTGTCTACCTTAATATCTTTCGAACGCAGCAAGTCACATACAGGCATGGAGAGTTTTAAGAAAGGAGAAATTTAGGAAAATCCAATTCTGGTGCATTGATCAGGATTACTCCTTACTTTGAAACCGAGCGTATATCCACAATCTATTGCAAACCACTATATAGTTCTATATAAACCGTTAGATAACGAAGTGTTAAATAATAAAAAAAGGTGTGTGTGCAATTCACACACGATAGAAGTGAAACACATGTTAAATGCTCAAATACAAGCAAGTATTAAACAGTGTGCAATATACATATACACCGACATTTGCTCACTCGCTCTTTTGTATTTGTGTTTTCATTATAGTGACTTTTTTGATTGTGATTTCATTATAGTGACTATGATTCTGAAGAAGTTCCACTTCAATATTAATTCAAAGAATAAGTATTACCATATTTATCTGTCCTAAAATAATCTAAAAAGTAACTAATGGCTGGCTTATACTCGTATAGAAATGATACGCAGTGGGTTCCAAAACTTTTTGTATGATTAATACATTGGATTGTATCAATTTCATCATAATCAGCCTTTATCCTTAACAAATAAAATATGGGTCCCAAAACGCTGGCTGCATTGCCACGTTGGATTACAACGCTGATGCGTTGCCCCAAATACAGGCCAGCCTTTTGGTCACGTGAGAACTCTATCAAACGAGTTGATAGGTCTCGATAAAGCCGGAAAGCTTTAGGCCCCATGGTCCAAGAGTCTCGACTCCAAACGCCGCAAATATGTACCCATTTCCAATGCATGCGAAAGTATAAAAATAATTGCTTTTAAACTAAGCCTTTAATCTGAAAATCTTAGACCACTGAAGACTAATGGTTCTATTACGTCTGTTTCTTATGCACGTAAAGCTCGTTAGGTTATTAACCAATGAACGTATAGAAGAGGGCTTCTATCCTTTGCGAAGTGAATATTATACAATAGATGGCATAGTCTTTGATCAATCGATGTTTGTGTTGGCGATTGCGGGAGGTTCGTAGATTACGGTTAAAGCCAATTTGTTGAAGTATTCAATCCCAGCTTACATTTTATCCTAGTTTATATTGACAAGGATGATTCTTACACAAAACTTTTTCAATCAAGTGATCGGGCGGATAAAACGCCCCGAAAAGAACAAACGCGAAAATGGGGAAAAAGGAATTCGTTTTTCACTTCATCTAATAATCGCCGCTAGTTGTGTTTAAATGGGCTGAGAATAAAAATAGAAAATTTCAAATAAGCGTTTACTGAAGCTTTTGCAAAAAGGCCGCACAATTTCGAATTGGAGTGGTCATTACCCGCGCCGACTGAGAACTTCGCAATTGCATTGAAAATGTCGCTTTTAATTTTTCAAATGCAAAGCGTAAATTTGCATTTGTGGTACGACAACTACGCCTAAAAGCTCACGACACAAGTCCTCAGGCTTTGTTGTTGACACAAAGCATTCGCTCACACGTGTAGGTAGGTACTACAAAAACTTTCTGCTGTCGGTGCGTCGCCGCGCTCTGGTGTAAATTTTACCTGTAATTTAATTAATAATAATTTAGAAAAGTTATCAATGTGTTTCTGTTGTGAAACGTTTACTGACGCACCTTGACAGTAAAAACAATTCGAATGTTGTAATGGCTAACGGCACGACAACGTCTTACTATCAGGCTATCATTTAAGTTGAAAATTTTGAACTATTAATTCCAATAATAAAATAGACGTTTTACACCTACCGGACGATAACGATTAACATTTTTGTAAACCAATTTGTGTCGTTATGTTGTGCAGCTTTAATTGTCAAATCGTTACGTCAAACCACATTGACATGTTGCTCGGAGGTACATTTTAACCAGCCTATTCTAAACGGGAAGCGGTGTTCATTAAAATTTATTAATTGACTGCTACTGCCAAAAGGATTTTGTTGTTACAAATTTATTTGCACAAAAATTATTGAGTAAAACAGGAATATACATTATCCGTATTATTTATATAAATAAAACCTTGTTTAACAGTTTTAATGTTCATACTCCTCCGAAAGGACTTGACTGATTTTGATGAAATTTTATACGTATATTTAGATGACTTTCCGAGAATAGATTAATAACGAATTTTTATACCCCCTTAGTGTTAAAGGTGAATCACTTTTTTGGTTATATTTTTATGATACAGCATCAAACCTGTTTTTTAAAAGCGATAGTACTATTTTTCGTAGGACGAAGCCTCGGCCTATGTCGACACAGCTCGTATAATATAATAATAACACCGCGTACGACAGCCGTAGTGACAGTCAATGCTGTCGCATTTTGTGATTTTATAGAAAGAAATTTGATTGAAAAAACGTGTAACATTTGCTTGTGTGAATTTCTATGGGCATTCGACTCCGACTGCGTGCTTGCTTCTATATTATGAAAAAAGAAGTATGAATAGATTTTTTTATTTGCTCATCTAATACCTAAACGAAAATACAATTACTACACCAAAATTGCTTAAAGTATACAAAAAAAAGTATAAAAAAGTATACAAATATATATACCTAAATAGGAATAGTGATGTAATAAATAAAAACGAAAATCTATTTTATTGTATTCTATTAATGTTTACTTTTATAAACACTATCTTATCCAAAATTCAACTTTATTATAAAAAGGCATTCGAACGAAAACAATTTCTCACATCGCAACTGAAGGCTTGAATTTGGCGTGATTAAAAGAGAAACTAATATCAACTAGACGTATCCGAGGAGGAGTATTGCGCTTTTATTCGACGTCGCAAGATTAAAAAGTGGGACAAGCACAATGAGAGGCGATGGCAGGTATGCGGCGGGTGACACGACAATGGAAATATGGCCCGTAGTCAGCTGAATTTGAAATATGTAGGTGTATAATCTAAATGACCGGAAATATTTTAGTATTAAAACTTATCTTCCAATCGTCTGTTTTTTAAACGTCCCTTATATTGTTATGACAATACAATAGTACAAGTTTTGATCGCTTTCTAACATTATTATGACACACACATGTACGTATTTTATGTATACTTAGAAAACTAACTTAAAGTTGTATGGGCGATACCGATTTTAGTTTGCCTTAAATAAATAGATACAGCTGTCTCGTTTTTATTCGGGGTACTTTATTATATGCAATATTATTTTAAGATAATTTGGTTCATTATAATAATAGTGTATTGTATCGTAACCTATATTGTGTCAGATTACATAATAAGCCAAATACATCACAATGCAATACCTACGTGTGTATGGGATACAATTACTAAGATTAATTGTTATAGGTTACATTTATAGTTAATGTTAATTATAGTGCAGGCATAAACATTGATAAAAATTCAAATTGATGGTATATAAAATATGTATGGTCCTATCGAGCCGGATGGACGTTCTCCTGACACAGAAAACAAGGTTATTGTGTCAAAACTATTCTAACTCAAATTGGACCGAACAACATACAATGGGCATTTTTTTAAAAGCTTTCATCAGTTAAGCAGATAACTGGTCTGTGTTGTTCTAGTGGTTAGTGACCTTCAAAGCTAAACCAGAAAGTCATGGGTTCGATTCCCACCCAGCTCAAATGTTTATGTGATAAGCATGATCATATTTTATTCTGTTTGGACGTAATACTGTATACTATGATATAATGTATTATATCAACCAGAGAAAGGATGCATAGGTATACAGTATCATAGTATACAGGCTCTACCTCAATCTAAGCAGGAACTGATAGCCGTGTGTTAGTGGTTCCAACATAATTTATTATTATTGTATTATTATGTAGAATCAGCATGAATAATTTTAATTTAATTAATTATAATAACTATAATAATACATATTTAAAGATTTCTTATATTTTATTTAAATACTTTGCTTTATTTCGTATCGATTTAATTACACTAGCAACATTAGCGACTGTCTTTGTTCGGTATTTCGAATAAATGTTATTAAATTCAGTGAGGGTAGATATTGGTGACTGTGTACCGCTCGCTGGGCTGTCGAATGCAGAAGACATTATCAAAGAGACGCACGCGAGCCATATTGTCGCTTTCGAACTCGAATCTTGTCCAATTATTGTTTATATACATCATTACGAAACATAAACTCAGTGCGTGTGCGAAGTGTAGTTTTCTCGTTAATCCAGGACATTGTCAGATTTGTCGGCGCCGATATCTACAGCAGTTTAGAAGAGACGCTGGTGAGTCGGTTGCATGGTTTTTTCCAATCATCTATTTGTCACTGGATAGCATTCGTATCAAATATAAATACAGTCCACTTTCCACTAATTAAATCGATAGTATACATGTACGATTAAGGTATATCTAAAGAAGCATTGAATACACTCGTAACATCAATTCAGTTTAAGAAATACTAAATGCTTCAAACGTACAAGCTTCTTACCTTCGCCCAAATATATTGTTGGAAAAGCGTTTATACAAGTCCATTATATTTATATAGGAGCTGTTTCGTATTTGCCTCGTATGGCTTCTGTCTAAGCAAAAGTTTTCTCGTTAGGCTAAAGCAATTTTACAGTATGTTTCCTTGGTTATATTTATTCAAATTTAAAAAAATAGAAGAATTCAAAAAGATTTATGTTTCTTGGTCACTTTATATTAACTGTGAATTTAAGTTTGACGTTTTGTTCTTTTGGTTAAAATTAAAATAAAAATACAAATTATATATGAAACAAACTAAAGATACCGATGTCATACGAACAATAAGCTCGTTAAAGTGGCAGTGGGTTGGAAAAAATATGGTCGATATGGCAATAAGGTTATAAGAGTGGAAGCCAAGTGCAGTTAGGCGAAGCGTTAGTTAACCGTTAACCGGATGTTTCCACCTTGTTTTGGCGTTCATTGAGAAAGACCTATGTTCAGCAGTTCAAGGATGAAGGGTGATTATGATGATGACATAAAAAAAGTGTCATTATATCATTTATTTACGGTAACATTAATCAGAAATAAATGACGATATTATGGCAGTTCACACGGCGACGTTTTTAAAATACTATGAAAACTACGTTTATACATTCTTGCGAAAAGTAACAAAGCCTTAAAGAGTTAAGCCTACAAAGAGGTTGTTTTTGAAGATGATGTCTAAAAAAACATTTCTTTTCTTCAAAAAAAAGAAACACATTTTTTCATGTTTTACAAAAATCATTAAAAGAGAACAGAAACGAGGTACAATAAATATAAGTAGCTCATCTAAATGTAAGTCGCTGGTTCGGTCATTGGAACTAAATCAGACGAGATATATAGACAGAAGGTAGTCCAACTACCTTTGTAAGTGTGATTTATGGTATGATAATTTCGTAAAACGTCAGAGCAGTGTACCGTTATCCATCACCAGAACACCTGACTCCTGCACATGGAATGCGACTATGAAATATATTTGGCAGTCATTGTCTTAGTTATTCCATAGTGAATATTTTTTTTTTAAATTCTTTATTGAAAAAGCTATACACCTATATAAGGTTAAGCCAGCTTATTGTTACATAATTACAAATTATTAGTTTAAACAGAGATCAATTGTTTCCTTAATTCTAAAGATTGTATATAAAACCAAATTATTTGTTTGCTATTATTGTTAGTGAATTTTGAACTTAATACAGAGTGAAACAGGAACATTATATCTTGTCTTGTACATTGGGTGTCCGCTAAAAGCTTAATTCTAAGTGACTCATTAATTTTACATTCAATTAACAGATGTATTAGGTCCTCCTTTGTATGACAAACAACACAATTGGGACTTTCTGTTTTCCTCATGAGATAGCCAAAATTGTTCAATGGAACGTGTCCTGAACGTAGTCTAAAACAAGCAACTAGTTCTTTACTCGTCATTCTAGTATTGCTGAACCAAGGAATTTGTGGAGGCTCAGCAGAAAGAGATTTTTACCAAATGCCCTTCTCGCTAGAGATGTCATTATAATGAGTCTTCCATTGATCATAGCAAAATTTCTTATAGTGAATATTGAACCGCGATAATAATTACTTTGGAGTACATTTTTCTAGAAAAGGTGATAAAGGGACAGCCACTTTTTGGCAATCGATTATCGATATTCATAGAACCTTGTTTGTTCGATCATCGTACTTGTGAATCCTCTCTACTGTTAATCTACAACTACACTAATATTATAAAGAGGAAAACTTTGTTTGTTTGTTTGGTTGTAATGAATAGGCTCAAAAAGTATTAGACCGATTTTAAAAATTCTTTCACCATTTGAAAGCTACATTATCCACGAGTAACCTCGGCTAAATTTTATTCTAGAAAAATATAGGGTTCCAAAGATATTTGGGTTTTTCGGGCACAAGGTGTAAAAAATCAACCAGAAAAGTTTATTTGTTGTAAATCTTAGTTAACGCAGGCGAAGCTGCGGGCAACAGCTAGTTAATTATAATTGCGAAAGTTTGTATCGGTGTTTTACTCTATCAGACAAAAACTTTGAGCGATTGATTGATCAAAACTGAACTTTACAATAATATAGCTTATATATTATAAGAATGACACAGGCAATAATTTATTCCCCTACTCCCACGGGAACGGAAAGTACGCGGCTGATAGCTCGTGACGACGACCACGAATATTAGAAATGCAAAGGCTTGTGAGACTATATGGATGTATACTTGTTTTTTTTTAACTTAACAAGAGTATTGCTTACACATTTACACACACAGCCTTCCCCGTACTACTAAGGACAGTAGGCGGGATTTTTGGAAATCAAAATCAAAAATCCATGATCGGTTAAATCGGTGTAGTATATATACCGATTCAACGTAACGGTCTTAAGACCTACAGCGTAGGCATTTCTACAAAAAAAAAAGACGTGTGGCACTCGGGGACTGCCGCGGTAATGCTATTGCATAGCATTTTGTATCAACTTATGCAATTATAATTATTTATTTATTTTAATTATTAATGCAGTATTTCTTTTTCTTTGATATTAATTCAAGTTACACTTTTTGAGCGTGGTGACCGATAAGAAAACATTTTTTTTTCCTTTATTAAATAAATAAAAAAATATAAATATTTTAAACAATATTAACTAATATTGTTTAAAATATTTTTATTATTTTACAATACATGTGTTATATTTTATTGCTATTCGTGCGAGCTTCGTAGTGTCGTACAATACGTCTAGTTGCAAGCACACAAACACCGTGTCGAAGACTGCCGAAAAGAAACGACGTTAGACGATGCATGGCCTTCAAGCCACACCTCCGTGCCCGTCGGAGTGGGGAGCGTTAGGTTTTTTTTTCGTTACGGAATTTCTGGACTCGGTCCCCGCGCTCAAGGCCCGCGATAGAAGCTATGCAATAGCTTAAAAGTAGGCGAGCGAAACGCGGGGCTTTGCTAGTATGTAACTTAAATAATATTGTCATTTTATCCACTCGGGCTTAGCTTAAAGCTGGAATCCTTAGGGCTTGGAATAGTCCATTTCTGTTTAATTACTTAATTATATTTATTATTTAATAACAATTGCCTTCAACAGTAGCTACGAGATATTTTGTAATTAACATTATTATGAATTTCATAATATGGACTAAGTCTTAACAGACTTCATTTGAACATATGAATTTTATTGTAAAATTTTCTCATTAAATTCTGTTTTAGGATTTAATGAAAAGTAACATATTATATATTATACAAAGCCTAACTTGAGAGTCTAATTTAAATAGAAATTATATTATCATGTGAATATAAAGTAACCAATATGTGCTTATATTCACATGGACATATATAGCACGTACACCGTTTTAAGGTTTTTACGATTCTATCCGGGCGAAGCCGCAGGCAACAGATAGTAAAGTCATAAAACCCTAACACGCAACGATACGACTCCGCGACCGCAATTTTGTCCGATCCAATTTCCTTACACTGAACCCTCTGTAAAATAACCAACACATTATTATAATATATTACAGCTTACATATACATACATTTATGGAAACGGACAGACTAACGGACTTTAGGTATGAGTGTTTAGATTTTAGTCGATGACAAGGCAGGTTTTGCTGTGGCACGTATCAAGTCAAAGGTTACTTGACGGCTTCAGGATGTGGTGAATGTAGCCATTGAATGAGTTTACGCAACAAAAGGCCTTACAGTGCTAGGCGGAAATACGTCTGTGCATTGACGCAATCATAGTCATGTTGCCCGGCGGAACAAATAAGGACTGATTCAAGCAGACGATGACAAAGTGCATCCTTCCCACTTTGAACTCAGAATCAGTATTCGGTAGCGGAGATAAAATTAATTTCAAAAAGATAGTTCCGAAATTGAACAAAATTACATTTTATAATTACGTAACAATATAACAATTAAACTTATAATTAAAAATTAGCCCTAAAATATTCACAAGAATATGCCATTAAACAAAAAAAAATACTTTTTACAACTTATTTTTTTTCTTTATCTTACTCTTTTCTTAGTAAACAAAGACTAATTATGTTAAGCGGTCTAGACGTAAATCTAATCAAGGATCAGTGTATGCGAATAAATTAGGTACTGCGATAATACGTCAAGTATTTAACGGAGAGCTGGCTACAAGCCCGAGCTGGACGCTATCACGGGCCTGGCCGCCCCGATACGTATTGTAGCTATTTAGTAGCGACAACTCGGATGTATGTCCTGATTTATAAGCTGATATCCGTTTGGAGTCTCAAATATATGCTTTAAGAGTGAAGTCAACTGTAACAGTCTTGCGTTGGTATTAAAGTTTCAATAAATATTGTATACCGTTTTCAGAGTTATATAAATAGCTCGAGTGTGTGAATATTAAGTCCAATTTGCCTTGATGTGAATCTCTTTGATCCGAATATTTCAATCCACTTGAGTGATATTTTTTTCGTGTGATATCAATAATGTTAGTAACGTTACTAAGTAACATGCGAATAATAAGTACGTTGAAGTGGCTCAGGAGAACGGATGGCCTATGGGCCATGCAGTAAGGTCCAAGAGTGAATCACGCGTTTAAGGAGACGAAGTGTTGTCTGGCCATTAGGCAGGTTGGATGCGAGCGGCAAGGAATCGGTCGAATCGGCGTTAATTGGGGGATAAATGAATGAAATGATGTTTACCAGAGGACGGGCAGGGGCTAATGATAAACGTCTTTAAATAAATATCCAAAGAGTTTGCAACAACGATCCGTTCCACAGAGTTGACGGCAAACTAATTTGTCTACTTATATTGGATGAGTAAAAATTTTATAACATGTAAAATATGTTTTAAGAGGAATAAAATTGACGTAATAAATCACCGTTATCAAGTTGTTTACTTTTTCTTTATGTTCAAATGTTACAGGATAATCTAAGGATCCCTGTCTCTTTTGTTATGTTGAAATCCCTGAACCGTCGCCCTTTAGCACCTTAATGCCAACTAGATCGTATCGTCTATGAAAGATCCCTTTATTTCGCCTAATTTTTTGTCTTTAATTCGGTATACCAAGCTTAATAATTTAATTGTGTTTTGGCATACTATTTCAATAGTCATGAATTTTATTCAGGCTATTTTTTTGTCCTAATTTTGATTGATATAGTTTTTCACATTGAATTTACGCGTTTGCCTTGTGTAAGTTATATTATGCTCTAGAACATAATATAATTTACACAAACAAAATTGTTACCAATAGTATGTTACAACAACTATTACAGTCGTTATGCTTAAAAATGAATCTAAGTAATATCAAATTAAAATATATTAAACATAAAATAATGTGTTCATAATATCAATATCTCAATTTTTAAATCTTAACATTTAACATACCTTTATTGTTATATTTTAAAGCGTTGCCTAGGGCTTTAATTGCTAAGTGGTGTAGTTAATGCAGTAATTGAGTTGAGGAAGATGCGGCTAGTGACGACACTATTCCCTTACCCGGGGCGAAATACTGCATATCGAGTTATGACTGCCACCTAAACGATCGGCTGGGCTGTAACTAACCAGAAGGCGGCCAGGGACTCGTGGAAATTCAATCCTTTTAACCATCGTCACATATAGAGCTGTATCGTAACTACTTACGAATATTATAAATGTGAAATGTTTGTTACGCTTTCACGCGAAAACAACTTAATCGATCATCATGAAACTTTGTACACATATTCTCGGAGGCACTAAGAGTAACATAGAATCATAGATATATTAAGAACAGAATTTATTTCAAATATCTGTTCATATGATACCCTAAAAAATATTTTTTACGGTTAGTTTTAATATATGATGAATGTTTTAATACTTAGGGCCTGTTTCACAATCTCCAGTTAAGTTCCCAATAGGCTACCGGCAACATATTTGACAGATAGAGTATGGAGTATCTGTCAAATATCTGTCAAATATGTTGCCGATAGCCTATTGGGAACTTAACTGAAGATTGTGAAACAGGCCCTTAGTTTAAAATGTCGAAAATTATTTGAATGAAACGTTAATAATACAATTTTATTATTTGTTTGTTATACACGTCGCTGAATATAAGGGAATGGGAGATAATTGTTTTGGGCAAATCTGCTACAATTCAGATAATTAAAATGACGACTTCATCATCATAATTAGCCTTTATCCTACACTGTTTAATGAAAGCCAAGGCGACTCTTCCCTTGCCGCTCGCATCCAACGCGGACCGCCAGTGGCCGCGCAGTGGCCGCGCAGTGGCTCGGAGATTGTCTTCCCCTGGTTGATGGCCGACGAACACTTCGTCTACATAATTGATGTCTGCGATATAATAAAATATAGAATAATAAAGGAACATTGTTGTGACGTAGGTACTAAACTATTGAAATAATAAATGCTGGTCCAGTGCTAGACAATAAATAGCAAAGAACCAAATAGAAATTTACAAAATGAAAATGTTTACTATTTTCGTACAAAATTTGTATAACATAACCTCATTTTTTACGGGGAATATACGACATAAATATTTTACATGAAAGGCATATTCTCCTATCTACTTGTCCTTTTTCGCCCGAACCGTGTCAGAGCTATTAATTTTGAGCTGGGGTTGTGACGTTAGAGAATTTTACACGAGATATTTTAAGTTAAGCACTATAATATTAGTAGAGTACATAAGGACGTGCTATAAACAATATGCACCACGTAAACGTGCTCTTTTCTATGTAAAACTTATTAAAATCCAGATATTAAAACTGTCGTTCGTAAATTAAGATACACGAGTAGAATGTATGTAACTTTTTAAAATTTCAGCAACAATGGTCCTTGGATATGGTCTCGCCCTCATGAGCGTGGGGGTCCGGTTTCGATCCTGACCCCCCGTGTCCCTTGAAATGGGTTTTCCTAAATATGTAAGTGCACTCTTAACACGTCTCACACTCACATCACTCCCTCACCGGTGAAGGAAAACCTCCTGAGGCAACTTGAATGCCTGATGAGATTGAAAATCTTGGAAAGCGTATAAAGTTCACCAACCCGCATTGGACCAGCGCATAGGTGGATTATGGCCCATTGCCATTCTCAACTGATTTCGAGATGGATACCTGTGCCCAGCAGTGGGTATAAAATATGGGCTGATTCTTTACTTCATTTACTTTAAGCTGAACCCTTTAAAAGTTGTTATGCCGTTGTTATCCCTTGCCTCCCCCCATTGCTTCATAATCATATTCTTATAGAAACCTTGTCCCGACGATAACCAACAACAGAAAATAATTACCTAATTTGGTGCTAAATTTCGAATATTCTTAATGTTGAACTACATTTTTATTCATTCACGCATATCTTCGGTACAATAGATACAGCAGTTGATGATGATTAATCAAATATAAGTAAAAGCATTCATTTCAATACATTTTTTAAGTTAGCACCCGTACATGTTAAGAAAGAAGTTAATTACATTTACATACACACAAAGCAAATATTTATGCGCTGGACTCATCTCTATGCTAACAAGATGCACCAAGAGATAGTTATGAGACTTTAAAAGGAATTGGAGTAACATTTTCAAGAAATGTAGGCAAATTGCATTATGTCGAAGTGAAACTTCTGTAATTTCTTTCTCTTAGCAACTTTGCTGTTCCGAATAGAAGCACCAGGCATTGTAATCGATGGCACTGATACGTGCAATCTAACGTCTTAAGATTGTTACCGCTTCGAATCTCTGATTAATTTATGTTCATATCTGACAAATCGATCAAGTAGTGATTAAAGATTCAAATTTCTCCTTTTTATGTTAGTTGGTTTGGCAAACGGACAGACGAGGTGGGCTACCTGGCATGGCAAAAGCCGATCGGCTGCATTTCGTCCGGTGCTGGGACAGTGAATGCACCATAGTCGTAAACCCTCACACCTTCGGTATGAAATCGGGCAATGATGGGAACCTGGTCGAGTGCAAGTAGGGGTTGCTTTGTGGCAGGCGAGCAGCACCCTCTTACGAGGAGTAGTTTGGCCTTCGCGGGTACCAGCCTGTCGCTGAGGTGTTTTTTTGCTGACAGGCGAAGCAAGATGTTCATTTAAGGTGGTGCACTCCGAAGAGCAAGTTCTACGTAGGATATTTTTCTAATGCAGCATTTATCTAATGCAGAATGGCTCCCATATGATTGAGGGCACGGTTCAAGCGCATTCCTCTCACAAATAGCTTTGTTATATTATATAGCCTGTTATAATATATTAGCCTTGAGTAAAATTTTAAATGAAATATTAATTTTCTTGATATGTTACAGATATCACAAATCCTCGATCTTATGTTTTCAAATTAGGTGAACGTGATGTGATTTATTAAAAAAAAAGTTAAACTAATACGTATTCTACAATTGATAAATATATAACGACAGATATCATTCTAATTAAAACGGTTGTTTTAAATTGAGAGGGCAAAAGAGGACTCCGTCGTTAAAATCTGAATCACGTCATTTACATTTATACACCCTGAATTATTACAACCTACCGCCTAAAGGGTTTATTATACCAACTGGCCAGTCGGATACACTTTCACTACCGCAAAGCAATTTCGTGTAATCCGTCCATGAAGGAAAACCTAACTCTGCTCGTGAAGATATGAAACCGTAGAATGAACATAATTTTAATGTTAGTGGACTCTATCCTCCATGATCCATCCATCTTTAATATTATTTATCTTTAATTTTTAGAAATTAATATTTGATTTCCATAAATCTTTAATATTTACCATTAATATTTTATTTCTTTTATTTCACAAAGGTTTACAATATTAAAGTACATTAATAAAACACTTAGGGCGGGTTGCATCGACCGATTTTAACGAATATGTAATCGTTAAAGATGGCGTAACGAACGTTAGAGACCAAAGGGCGCTGTTTTCAACAGACGTCAAAATTTAACGAAGTATTTTACATTAACAGATGATTTGAAATAACCGGCCCTTAGTAGTCCACCTTTGTGAGAGACTGGAGTACGTACTAGATTAGAGATCTGTGTTACAGATTTTTAATGATTTGAATGTTGATATGAATATTGTGATGATGAAGAATTTGATTGTTTAATGGATTTATATACTTCAATATAGCACTAAACTAGTTAAAGTTTTTACATCGAAATATTATTAAATTAATCACCACTAAAATGATTATACCAACTATTCAATTTTATGGTAAAATTTTAATTGCAGTAATAGCTAAAGATGATGTTAATGAAATTCCATATTCAATCTCAATAAAATATCAAATGTAATATTTCCACTCGTATTCCTCTATTGGGTGTACTAATAATTTACTTCGCATGTTACTTCGCGTAACATAAAACTTACCATATTTCAAGATATGGTCCGTTTGGTTTTAAATCGACCCGATAGTGCTTACCGCGTGGAATCCTTACAGCTGGATCTGAAATATCCTTAAAGATTCTTGGCAACTCATACCGCACATGAAAAGTCGTTTCAGGGGAATGAAAAGTCATCTTATCAACAGTTAAAATATTATTTTTATAGTATCTATAAAAATAAAATTACAAATGCTATTCTTAAAATAATTTTGTGACACGGGATCAACTTTCGTTGTGATGTTTCTTCAAGTTTGATATTAGTACAACAAGTGACGTAAAAGAGTCAAGGCGCGGCTACACCGCGGCGCAAGTGTATCGAAATGTTAATTTCAATAGAATCACAATTAAAGAGCCACGCCTTTGTTTACTCTAATATTTGTTTATAATGTTAATGTTCATGTTAATATTACAAAAGCGGAATATTCAACATGTATATTATGAGTCTGTAATAATCGAATTGTTCCACATAAGTTAGTCGTAAAAGTTCTACAAAACGATTAAACTTGTAGCTTGTAAACCTCGGAATAGCCAAGAACGTTTCCCGCCCTCTGTGTCAATGCACCGCAGGCCATGACGTATATTCCAGCCCGGCAAAGTCAATCCAATTTGTGGCGACAGGACGGTGACCGCTACATTTTTATTGTCCCACATGACGCGACGAAAGATTTACAGTTAAATCCATCTACATTTTTTATTTAACTTCACATAATATTTCAGAAAGGTTATGAATCTTATAGCTAAGTATATAGGATCATGATTAACATGATTATTTTCAGTATTTAAACTACTTAAAACCGGCTATTTACCATATTTTTCACATGACAACGTCTTATAATTCAATAGAGCCGGCTGCACGCACGAAAAAACATGACTCATGTGGCGTTACCTCGCTCTAAGGCGTTCCATTTAAGGCTTGAAGTGCAAGCGAGAGCGCGGAACGAAGAGGATTTTTTTTTTGGACAATTTCAGTACAGGATGAAAACAGGCTTACATTGATGATGATTACTTTATAAACTCTATGATTTGTTTCTCTTTACTCTGTCGCAATTATTTCGTAAATTGCTGTAAGTTTTAACAATTCTCAATATGTTTAATGTTACTTGATTGTAATTTTCCAATTGTTATTTTCAATTCGACATATTAGCATCCATTCAAATACCACCAGTAAGATCTTGTTATAATAATATCATTTTAGAAAAAGGCCAAATTTTGCAGAATGCGACATGGACGTATTAATATTTTGTGCAATCACAGGAAGTCAACAAATAAATTGCCGAAACCTTCGATGAACTCAAAAAATCTGTCTAACGTCAACCTGCTTCAAAATTATGTTTATATGTAACTAGCTATTGCCCGCAGCATCATCTGCGATAACTAAGTTATTCAACGAGATCTTAGCAAGATTATAAACCCTTTTTATTACCTTCCTAAATAATTAGACTATTTAACACTGAAAGAATCATTCTAATGATTAGCTTTTACGGATTTAATCGCGGTATAAAAGTTGTTTCATAAGAATGAGTGAAATTCGCGTAAACATTGGAAAACGATACCTGATAGAACCCTTCAAATCCGACCAGTAGTTCCTGAGATTAGCGCTTTTAAACAAAGTAACTCTTTAGCATATTATAAGATTTCGTCACAACAACATAATTTAAATTAAAATTAATGGACTACTTAGATTCAGGACATGTGTCGTTGGGGAATTCAGTCGGTCAACCGCCGACTCAATACAATCTAACCTGTACCGGCCGCGACACAGATGTCTGTGTCACTTAGTCCTCGCAGCGGTCGACCAACATTCACAGACAATAAGTTTCAACAAATTTATTAATAGATTGCACTCTAGATAAAACAAGACCAGTTGCAATATGATTTTATTTACGTGTTGGTACTGGTTAGAGTTTAAGAATACAAGCAATTACACAAAATTAATATATATAATATATATATATATATATATATATATAGATATATATATATATATATATATATATATATATATATATATATATATATATATATATATATATACTGTAAGTGTTGCCCGCGGCTTCTCCCGCATCATTTTCTTAACAAATAATATGTAAGTTTCATGATGATAAGTAGTTTTCGCGTGAAAGCATTAAAAAAAACTTACATTAAAAAAAATTGTAGAGATGTAGCGCCGAGTGACGGAGGGTTAGTAGGAGTATCTGTCAAGTATCTGTCAAATATGTTGCCGATAGCCTATTCGGAACTTATCTGGAGATTGTGAAACAAAACTTAGCTTCACATAATATAATAATATTTGGAACGGAATGTTTAATTACAAAGGTGAAATATAAAATGAATTTTTGCTATAACGCATTAGAGCTTATCCTATGAAAATTATCCTTTCTTTTATATACACATGGTATATAAAAACCTATCACTTTCTTTTGGGCACGAGTTTTTTGTTTAAATCAGGCGAAAAGGGCAAAAGCAATTCACCTAT
Organism: Lycaena phlaeas; assembly: GCA_905333005.2. Lineage (NCBI taxonomy): Eukaryota > Metazoa > Arthropoda > Insecta > Lepidoptera > Lycaenidae > Lycaena > Lycaena phlaeas. Next base: position 19,095,062 of record HG995163.1, read on the forward strand.
GCTTTGACCCAGTACGGGTCTGATGTGTTTTTCTCTACCGCTGGGTAAACTACATATATTGAGACAGTCAATTCTACGTAAAATGTCACACATGTTAAGATCGAGTTCAGGTGTCGCTGTACGAAAGTCGAAAACTTAGATTACTACTGAGTACTGCACTAATAAAGAGCGACGATGGTCCAGTGTTGGGTGGAATCGACCTTTTATGCGAGAAGTTCCAGGTTCGATCCTGATCCCCCCGTGTGTGCCTTGAAACGGGTTTTTTCTAAATTTCTAAGTGTACCCCAAACACGAGACGGAAAACATCGTGAGGAAACCTGCATGCCTGATAAGATTGAAAGTCTTTGAAGGTATGTGAAGTTCACCAATCCGCATTGGGCCAGGGCATCGGTGAACTATGGCCCATTACCCTCGCCTGATTTCAAGGAGACCCGTGCCCAGCAGTGGGACATATAAGGGTTGATACTTTACTTTTTTTACTGCACTAATATGTATAATCAACAAATTAAAATTAAAATAATGTCATGAATTTATTTATTTATAATAAACCATCCTAAAAATGAAATTGAGACGTGTTTTTTATTTTAGTTGTTTAACAAAAACCAGAGCATTTTTGGCTAAGTACTAGGATTTAACATAGGTATAATATTATATTATCTTTACAACGCTATTAACCAGCGATGCTATCAGAACTGTATCTTGGGAATTATCTACAACATTTAACAGACAAGCGCCGACAGCCGACGTGCGGAGACAGCAAGTAGGCTTTTCACCTACTAGTGCTAATCGATATTAGATACAGACATTTTAAAAGCTCATATTCACCTCTAATTAAATTGTAATTATTACCGAAAGATTAACTAGAACTAAATCTAAATTTCAACGTAGGAAAAAAATATACTAGAATATATTTATTGCAGATTTTTTTTAAAGTAAATGTGAAATAAAGAAATTATTTTTTCTTGAATTTCAATAGCAAACCTCACACAAAGATATCCCCCCTAATTATTTTGTATCACTGTCACCTACTTTTCACTGCTAATGAATGAGAGACACTTGGTCACAATTGCAAAGCCACAACATGAGAGCAGATTTGTAGTTTAAGACAATTTGAGTCATATGACCTATCAAGCTTGCGTGGAGCCCGCAACGGAACTGCTAACGTTTTGATGACGTAGAAGAATCCATATTCCAAGTATCTGTTACCTAATTTTACATAAGTCTAGAAACCTACCTGGCTCCTAGACTTATGTAAAATTCGAACTTGGGAGTGCACAACCCTAATTAAACCACTTGAGAGCACCCTCAGCTGCATCTTAAAGGTCTGCAGGCAATAGAAACATATCAGAGACAGGCTGGCCCCTCTGAAGGCCTGTGGCCAGCCTGTACTGCACCAAGTTTTTTTTATACGAGATTGACTGATTGAACCCCCGTTCTTCCCGTCTCTTCTCGCCTGCTCTTCGGCCTCCTTGTGGGCCATAATTGCCTCGTAGAAGGAGACCTAGTAAAACTGAGTTTTACTTTGTCTTTCGTCCTTTGAAAAACTTATTCCAGTACATTATTATTTAAAGACAATATTACTGCTAACATTAAGCTGGATAGTATATCAAATTATAACTAACATTATTCACTACTCTCTAACATTTCTGATGCCCTACACAGACTTTCCTCTATAAATCAGCATATTAGTGATATCTGTAATAACGCTGAAAGCTATGAGAATACATAAATTTGTCTCTGAAAGGAATTGCTTTTAGTTTTGATTGCGATTTTATGTAACTCCTATTGACTATTGAGTATTAATATATAAATGAGCTGTTGGTGTATTGGTGTGAGTGACCCCGCACTTTTCCATATGTTTATCTTACATATAGAGAACGGTATCTTTAGTTATTTATCATCGGAAAAATAATTCTTTGGTCTAAATTTATATTCATTTTTATTATCATTAGATAGAAAAATAAAGTATCACTTCCACGAAATCAGGCGAGGTATTAGTATGTACACATAATAGTAAAAAAGTAAAAATAGCGTATACATAGTTTACCTATATACTGGCCTAATGCGGGTAGTACCTAGTGTAAGTTCAACAGTTCACATATCTTGAAAAACTATAAATCTCATCAGGCATGCAGGTTTCCTCACGATGTTATTTTACATAAATTTTATGTATAGTTTCTTAGAACATCTAAACATATTAATAAAAGTACCACACTCAAGATATTCATTTATAAAGTATATATATTTTTATAATAATTTTATGTTAAAGCAACATCATAATATTATGCTCCACTTACAAGTCTTAACTTAATTTCAAGTAGCTTTACAAACTTAAAGCTTGTTTGTATACAAAAGTTTCCTTATAAAACATTTGTTGAATGAACATGCTACCTTCTATTACCAAGTTTAACATAATTTGTTTGAAACATACGTTCGGACTGACTTATAAAGATTGTGCGAAGTGAACATACTTAACTAAGTATTTCATCGGCCTAAAGGTACAGAAGGCCTTCACTTACACGAGTACTTGAGAGAGAGAATAGAGAATGTCCGACTGCCAACCTGCTTTAATTGATATTTCATTAATCAGTAGTTCTACACGGCATTCTGTGCAGTTTTGCGGGCCGAAATACACCGTGTATTAAAATATTGAAACTTGAATTATATTTTCTCTAATAAAAAAGACCGAAATTTTAAATCTGAATGACTCACTCAGTCGGGCACCTCTAAAGTCAATTGTATGTGAAGAGGCTTTTTATGAGCATAACTTTTATTAAAGCTTAGTTTTGACTTCATTATGATCATCATCATCGTTAGCCTTTATCCTTCTAGTACTGATCATACTTTATTTATCATTGACTTTTGTAATTTTACTGTAGGCACAAGTTGTGAAAATGTAGCGGACCAAATCCATAACGTATAAAATAACATAATTATTTTACCTACACGTGTGCAAACTTGGGGGGGGGGGGTTTGTTCATTTAGACTAGAGGATGTAATTATATTAAAATATTATTAAACACAATGACATAGAGATGTAACACATTGTTTAAGATGCCTGATGAAGGTTCAATAAAAGGACCGAAACGACGCAAATTTAACGAAGTGTTTAAATTGACATCCTACTGTCCACTTTCCTGCGAATTCAGATAATCTATTTATCATAGTTTTAACATAGGTCTAATCTCTTTCTGCATACGAGTATATATAACAATCATGGATACGAGTGTCTGGGGATCGATCATCTCAATGTTCATTAAAATAGACCTATGTCCAGCAGTGAACGGAAAATCCTAAAATTATGATCATGAAGAATACTGAAGAAGAATGAAGAAGAAGAACGAGTAGTATTATATTTTTTATGCCATAGGGACAAACGAGCCGTCGTAGTTTTATAGTGATTACCGACCGCATAGACAACTGCATAATCAGAGAACATGCAGATGCATTTCCCCCCTTACCCTATCAAATGACCCACCGGAAACACTCAAACCGCACAAAATACGATAACATAGATGTGTCTTTCTGGTCATGGCGACCACTTTTGACTCCTGGCAGCGAATTCAGCGCTGATGCGATCGGAGATGGCTAATGTAGCCTATTTTTGCTGTGAAATTCCGTGCACACTGAGGGCACGTGAGAACCCCGTTGACAAAGTTGTACGTTAAGGCAGCAGGTGGACGAGCCTTTGACTGGTCACGTTTGGTATCAGGGTCAGCTTTACGCTGAACCTCGAACTCGCGGACTTTGCTGTCAAACATCCTGCGCCATTCTGGTCGCTGTGCTGCCAAACATTTCCAACGAGAGAGCTCTATATGACATCTTCTCATGTGTCACTTTTGGACATCCTTGTACCGGAGGAGGGGTCCGCCTTGATATCGCTTGCCCACCAATGTTCCGTCAGTAAGTCAATGTTCCGGACCAGATATTGGTTAGGAGGCGATAATTTGGATAAAACGTTTAATTTGTCAACACGAACACAAGCCAATGAATCAGAATCGCCAGAATAGCCCGAAACGTCCCATTCCACTGAATCAGTTAATGAAACGTGAACGAACATGTGTATGTAATCATTTGATTTTTTGGTCCGTTACTATACAATAATAATTACGTTAAACGTTGAGATATATATATTTTTAATACTTCGCGATAATTTTACTCATTATAGTGAAACATTTTTAACACTCCCAATATTTCGGATATTTTTTTATAGCATAAGAGGACAAACGAGCAGCCGAATCCTTGCGACTATCGACGCCCATTAACATCCACACAACCAAAGGTTATGCAGATGCATTGCCCTCCTTTTCCTTATTCCCCCGATAGGCCATCGGAAACTCACAAACCACACGAAACGCGACAGCATAACTGTCATTTTACGCCGGTATTATGTGAGCTAGAGGTACGAACCCCGGTCGTGCCGGCACAATTTGGTTGCAAAGCAGCATTTACAGCAACCGTAGTCACTGTAGGATTCCTCCCGTCAAAATTCCCGAAACTTCGTGCATATAAAAAACTTACCGCGATAAAACCCGGAAGAGTATTTTTAGTGAAAATAAAAACTTTAAACATTAAATATCCAGCCAGTGGCTATTAGACAAAGCTTATACGCAGAGCAGCGTGAGTAGTGATTATATTCTCTCTGAAGGTAAGCCCACTTGTACGTAGTCAGGATCGGAGCTTACTGTAATACCAATTTCGTAAACTGCAGTACAGTAACGTACGCTGTGTTTTGGCAGAAGATTAGAAAATAGCAGTATTGTTTTATTATAGGGTCGGTTACTTTAAAATGTATACGGTGGTTATCGGGGTGCAGTTTTAGAATATTGATGAAGCACTATTGGTGAACACACAGAAATTGAAAGGCATGCAATGCGATCGCATATTAAATATTATGATTGATGATTGAATTAATATTGCCAATATAATTAAAGTTTGACATACAGATGAAATACTGAATTTGCATATTGTTCATTCATTAAAATTTTTAATTTATCATGAGTATGCAAACAGTATTTTTTATTATAGACTGAATATATATTTTTTATAATAGAAATATTTGTTTTATTTTACATAAAGAGAATATAAACTTACTATTAGTTACGATACGATATGATTTAAAAAATAATGATTTTTTTACCTATTAAATTCTTAAAAACTTATTCAAAGGGGCCGGTGAAAGCAAGATAAGGAAAGCTTCTAAAATGTAGCTAACAACTAACAATTATGCACCGTTTATAATTATTTCACACGTACATAATTTTATGATAAATTCTATACAATAAATTTCATTTATTAAAACATATTTTAGAAATCTAAATTATTAAAAAAATATTATTAGAATTGCGTTATAAAAATACTTATGATTTTACATAATTTATATTTGAGACAATGTATAAAAAACGATTAACTAAGATTTATTTATAAATATGAGCTAAAAAGATAGGAGAAAATTTCTGCAGTATATATATAGAAAGTTCTTTGAACAGAACCGTGAAAACCAAATGAAACTCACTAGGACTCCTATGGGTAGGCCATAGAAGAGTATTGTAATAGTCATAAAATAAAATTATGCCACAATTTACAATAGAAAATAGTAGTTAATGCAGTGCGCTTTGTCACGGGTAATGTGATCTTTATGATTTTGGGAAGAAGAAATTTAAATTTGGTAGCTTTCCAAGCGTATCTCTTGCCAACGATCTCTCTAACGGATTTACGATCTCTCGTGGACGCACAACTAAGCGCCCTGGAAATTATCGTAGGGTTCCCATACAAAAAACCATTCCAGAATTCCCTACTCTCATGTTTCTTTCTGATTATTCCATAAGTGGACGAAAAAACTCCGCCCATTTTTGGAAAAATGCCTTTGTTCATTAATCAGAAAAAAAACCACTAAAATGCATAATATGTTGTAACTAATTACTTGCTTGTTGCAATTAAATGGAAAAAATATGATTATTTTTAATTCCTTGTGAACTTTTTATGTGTACACGTAAAATACGTTTACTATGCCATTATATTCCAGAACAATCGTTTGGGGGCACACAAAGCTGTTACTGGGGAAAGCAATACATATTTATCCGCTACAGTTTCTCTCGAACAGCAGTTCTAATTAGGAGCCGTAATTTGGATCAGCCGACGTCTTCGATCGACCGTTTGGGTTGAACGTGCTTCGGGGTAATAGTATTGGTCTGTAATCACCTAACTATCCGGCAAATGGTATGCATTTCATTATGCAAAGTAACTTCCCTCTATGTTACAAGTTTCTGCTGCGCAAACAGTTTTATTAAAACTTCACTTTTTGCATCTGCCACGGTAAGCGCTATAAAAACTTGTTATAGTGACTCGCTCTTAAAACTGGATATTTCATGAGAAATTCGTTAAAAGAACTTACGTGTTTTAATATATGACACGATGCCAGATTGGTCTTCAGAAACTTGATAATTGAATTTTTATATTGAATAATTTTGGAGTTTGCAGCATACTTTATGGCTAGGGTTTAACTCGCTTCGCAAGAAGTAGCTGTATCTATATGTTCTTATAGCACTTCAGATAAATTAAAACTGGCAATAAACAATACTAGCAGTTTTTAAAAAGCCTTTTTGGATACTTTACAGCAACCATCACGTCACGGGAGGGAAAACTTAATAAGCCGCGATAAAATCAATATTTGTTTCATTATAATGAGTGAAATTCGCGTAAACACAAGAAAACAATATACTAGCAGTGTCCCACAGTTTCTTCCGTGTACTTCCCATTCCCGTTGGAGTACGGAAATAAACTATAGCCTATGTGTTATTTTAATATAAATAATTTAAAAAAAACATACATTTTTATTTCCGCGTTTATAATATAAGTAGGATTGTAAAGAATTGATATCTTTACCTTCCTTGTATATGTTTTTCATTAATGTCATTAAGAAGATGAAGTGTTGGTCGGCCATTAATAACATGGGATGATAGAGCAGCAGCCGGACCGAATTGGATGCGAGTGGCATGGCATTGGACTTTTTGGCTCTCATTGTGGGAGGCCTATGTTCAGCAGCGGACGGATAAAGGCTGATGCTGATGATGATGATGATGAAACCTTAAGAAATGGTAATTCATTTCATAGAATGAACTACAAATTACTACAGATGGTATTAATTACAGTTGCACAGCGCAGACAACGCATTCGTTATTCATATATTTAAATAACTGCATGATCTACTCTTCGATTTATTTAAAGTGGGTTCTTTATTACTAAACTGAGAGATCGTCAATTTTCATTAGCTTTTTTTTGTCCTCTCTTGTAAAGAAAAAAAAAAGATTTTTTTATTGTAAGTGCTTTGGTGTAATTTTTACTAAGCACTAAGGCTTTCGTATCAAAATGGGCAATGAAAAAAATTGCCTGATCAGGTCCCTAATAGGCTCATTTAATCATAGGCGACGCTTATCACTTGCCCTTGGTTGACACGTGTATTATGATAATAGAAAGGATGTCTATAAGAGTAACAGATTTTTTTTTAATAATATAATATGTATATTGCTTAATTTTAACTCCAGTATATAGATACTGGAGTGAAAGATAAATACTAGAGCACAGATATAGTGAGAGAGCTAGTGTATATAATATATTAAACAATAATAAACATAACTATGTAAATTCCTAAAACGAAACATTTTCCCGTAGATTTAGATAAAATATTTCTGATCGACTACTGAGGTCAAGAGACACCGTTAGTAGTATTTTCCACAAGTCGCCGGCTTACGATGAACTTAGTGGGACGATCACGGGGTAACAGATGGGTCATGGGCAATGAGCCAATAAGGTTCTGGAATGGAGGACGCGTCCGAGAAAACGAAGTATTCGACCTTCGATTAGATTTGTTTCTCATTCGACGTTTTTTACTAATGTTCGTTAAATCAGTTAAGATTGCCTTTTCCGAGAGTGGTCTGTTATTTATTACAGTAATTTTTATCTCATAAAACAATTGTTTTTTCACTTAATTTATAGCTCTACTGGGTGATAGATAGGTTATAAATAAGGCCAATAATATTTATATATAAGGTATTTAAAATATTAATTTTTAAGTGCACCCTGAACACGAGACCATCGCTCGCTCACCTGTGAAGGAAAACATCGTGAAGAAACCTGCATGCCTGATGAGATTAAAGGTCTTTGAAGGTATTTGAGTTGAGATGAGGGGCCAGCGCATCGGTGAACTATAGCCCATTACCCTCCTCGCCTGATTTCGTGGAGGTACATAAAAGGGTTGATACTTTATAAGTTATTTCTACATTTATATACGACAAGCTCGTTTTTGTTTAAAAACGCTTATTTCAATGACAATGGATTGAAGAAAATATTTTTAACTAGTTTATGTGCCGTAGCTTTGCCTAACACTTCATTACTTTGACGTAACCTCCACTCTTGAATCTTAGTAGCCCATCAACCACAGTTCTCCTGAGTGTGCCACTTCATTGTGCTTATTCTTCATGTCATATCGGTAACGTTAGTTCTCCGGCGTATGTCTTAATTTCAAACCCTATCTACCAAAGAAACATCCAACACAGCACGTTCCATATCACTTTGAACTACGGCAAACTTTCGGACCAGTCGTAAAGGTCGATTGGCGATACGTCGAAGTACTGAGAGGATTATGCGACACCGCCTTTATGTCCGTTCTGATTACGGGAGGTCAAACAAGACCAATCCAACTGCATCGAGGAGTGCGACAGGGGGATGTTCTTTCCCAGAAACTGTTCACTAAACTGCTTTAAAGGCTGTATATATGGCTTTAAAACGGACAAAATGTGGCGTAAAATATACAGTATCTAAATATAAATTTCCGTTTTAACAAACTACAAAATATATTTAAATTGGCTAAAGTGGTATGATACATCTAAAAGTTTAAGCAGAAATTACTCTTTTTGGGCAACTGGAATCCTGGAATTTTTAACTAAATAATGAATTTTGTCAGACTCGAATAAATTACTACGTTAGCGGGTGAGGGGTTGTGGAGAAGAATTACCACCACTATTTAATTTACGTGTGTGTTACAAACCCTGCCGACGTTTCTTAGATTTTTTTTTTGATTTTATTTCTGATAACATAATTTATATTTTTTCTTAGGTAGAAAATTTTCTTCCAAATATTATCAGGTAAGGAGACTCAGAATACATCCGGCATATTCGTAGATCAGCAGTGCTATCACGTAAATACTCTTTTATGTTATTTCGTAATCTAAAGCGTTAGACATCTTTGTCATCTGGGTTGTAATGAACCAATTAGAGATATCAAACACGTAAAATATTTAAAAACTCAAAACTTATAATATGTAGATTTATGTATATTAAAAATCATAATTCGTAGTTACTTATAGGTTGGTACTATGTCGTTAAATATAGTAAAAATGGATATTAAATATTGTTCATAAACACGCTAATTGACATTAAGCTATTTAATATAGTTATGTTACATAGTGAGCGACGGTGGTCCTGTGGGCATGGGGTAGGCTTTTTCAGCGAGAGGGTTGGGGTTCGATTTTGACCCCCCATTGGTGCCTGGTCCGTGAACGCATACCGGTGATGGAAAACATCGTGAGAAAACCTGCATGCCCGATGAGATTAACAGTATTTGAAGGTGTGTGAAGTTCCCCAACTCGCATTGGACTAGCGCGTCTGAGAATTATAGCCCAATCCTCGCCTGATTTCGAGCAGAACCGTGCCCAGCAGTGGAAAATAATATATGGGCTTTTTATGTTATATACTTAGGGTATAATCGAAGTGTTGGTTGGCCAATAACCAGACAGGAAGACAATCTCTGTAAAGTAGCCGGTATTGGATGCAAGCGGCTAACGATAGGCTGTTTTGACGTTTACTGACAGAGGCCCATGTTGATAGATAGAGGCTGATGATACCCTGTTATGTGTGATCTATATCTTCAGGCATATAATAAAACAGACGAAATGCCTACATTTTAATATACTTAATTGAATTTAATACTTTACTATATACTCAAAAAACTTAAAATTTGTAAGCGAACGTAGATGTATATTATACTTTTCTATTAAAGTTAATTTCTTGAAATCCACAGCATGTCTATTCTAACCCTACACTAACTACGAATCACATGGGACTTCCTCTATCCCGATAGATTGAAATCAAACAACCGTATTATAGCAAACAGTGCAATCGTACTCTGACTTGAGAACTTGAGACTTGGAACGTCATCCCATATTGAATCAACGTGTAGCTAACGAGACGAAACATAACTCTGATTAGTTCACAAGTATAAGCCGTTCATCTTTCATTATCAGTATCAGCGTATCCATCAGGGAGTAAAAGTTAAGATGTACCCCAACTCGGATCCACCTTCGTCCAGTCCAACCCCCCTACACAAGTGGCACAAACGCTAAACGAATAGAATAGAATACTTATTATATGGGAATGATTAATGAAACTAGCTTACGATATGTAATTTGACAGCTAGTGTCATTCCCATATAATAAGTATTCTATTCTATTCGTTTAGCGTTTGTGCCACTTGCCTAGGCAAGGAGGTTCATCATCGGAGTCATCCCAACACAATCGTTTTATATCAAAACCTATATATAAAATAGACTGTGAAAATTGTCATTAACAATGAAAACTTAAAAGGTGGCGAGCTATCGTCGCTTTTAGTGAGCAATGAATTAGGTTAAATGAGTTTTAAACTTAATGAAAAGCGCAATCTTTGTCCTTCGTAAAAATTGTGTTCGTTTCATTTAATCTTAAATTCTATTATTATCGAATCTATTATAAGTCGTAGTAACTGTATTTGTGAGTGTGATCAGTCTAGACTCTAGAGTCTAGACCGAGTGACAAAAGATCGTTCGGTCGTCTTGGCGTTCATGTAGGCCTATGTTCAACAGTGGATGGATATATTATATCCGCCCTAATGGCTGTTCGGCTGATGATGATGATGTTAATGATTCTATATTGGCATAGCTGCTACAAATTAGCTTACACCTATGATATATACAACAAGCAATGACGAAATGACCAATGGAAATATATATAGGTAAACGTAGAATTCGTGCCTTGAATAGTTGACATAATATTATGCTTGGCTTTTTATTTTATTATTTTTACAAGCAGTGCCCCGCGGTTTCACCCACGTAATAACCATTCAGATGGGAGCATTTTAATACACAAAAAACTTAAAATATATTCTATGCGTTATTCTGATGTGTAAACAATATTATTATAAAGTTTCAACAAAATCCATTTAGTGGTTTTTGCGTGAAAGAGTAAAAACATACATCCATACATTCCTAAAAACTATCGCGTTTAATATTAGCAGAATAATTAGATCTTACCCAAGTGTTAAGACCTATCTTCTAAATTTAGTATCTTTTATGTTATTTACAACAGCCTCACGGATAATGTGTTTTTTGCAAGCACGTGATTTATCAAATCTTATCCTTAATTATGTTAATGTAAAATTTTAATAAACCCTATATACCGTATAGCCAAATAACATCTTTAAAAGGGGAAAATATCTTAAGTCTAACCTTTAACGTTTAATTAGATACCCTTCACTAACACAACTATCACTAAATAGAGAAACATAAATCATATCATATCGCAGTAAGATCCAAATCGTAATTCCATACGTGGTGCGTATAAAATATGTTGTGAAATTTCTCTTTATCCAGACGAGTCCCATCTGCGCGTGTTTCCAGGAATAAGGATAAAATGGCAACTGCGTTAATCCGCTTACGGTGGCCCGGTTAGGTAGATACAATAACGAAACGTGCGCGATTAACTCCCACATATCATAATATATAAAGTTATTTCCGCTATCACACAACATTCGGTAGTTTCACATTTATTTGCAGACCCGTAATAAATACTAGCTGTTGCCCACAGCTTCACCCATGTCAAATTAAATTCACGGACGTATCCATGATGATTATTTTAGTAGCCTAAGATAATCCTTGTCATATCAGCTATATGTAAGTGAAATCCCTATAAATATCGAGCCGTTTCAGAGATTAAACAAAACAAACAGACAGACAAACAATATACAAAAATGTATAAACATATTATTTTAGTGTAAGTATATACCGTGTTAACATTTAGAAAATGTATAAGGATTTTTGTGTTATTGTCTATTGTAACTACTCAAGTGTACATAAATAAATAAATAAAAATGTGCTTATCATAATATAATATATAACAAACCATTTTATTTGTCTATACTCTGTACTGATATGGTAGTTATTGAAGCCGCAGCATCAATAATAACGTAAATGTATTTTAATAACACTCTTAGCAGTTGAAATCAAAATCATTAAGAAAGAGAACTAATCTACAGGAAATAGGAACGGAAAACATTATTTTAATAATTGGTATTTTTTTTTGAAAAAAAAACAATGTTCGTATAATATTATTAAAATCAAAAATTTCAAAATAAAAATTATTAAATCTATTAAAATTATATGTAATAATTGAAAAAAAAATGTATGCGAGTATGTTGTGTACATAATATAATCATAACTGAAGCACGACTAAATTAATTTAATAGTAATCTACACTTCTAAAAAGCTCAACATTAATTACCCAGTCAACAAAATGGCGATCTGCAAGTAGTTTATATAAGATTGATTTACTTTAGTTGGATCGTCGTAATCACGGAATAAAATTAAATTAATTAACATGGGTAACTGATAATACTCTTCAAGTATTATCTCTGAAAATGGTTAGATGTGTAATGTGAAATATCGCCTCGGTTATCTCCAGCGGATGGAAATTGCAGGGCGCACTCGAAGCGGGGCGAATCTCTACTGGAGGTCTTAATATACGAGTCTAAAATACGAATAATTTAATCTTAAGCACTGTTTAAGTATTACTATTAATCTACTATCCACTGTTGACATTTTTCATAAATATACATACTATTTTGCAGCACTGTGTAAGTCTTTAATAATGTTATATTGCGAAAGTGTTATTGCGCTTTATAATGGTAAAAATGAAAGCGCCAAAAACAAAACGTGGACGCAATCGTACCATTAATGATCTTAATTAAAGCAAAATGCGCAATCCTTTTTATCATCAATATATGTAACAAAGTCAGCAACTCTCCACGGTGGGATGATTGCGCTTGCGCAGTTTCTACCGTGAAACAGCTTTGCTGCATTTCGGAGTTAAGAGCAGGCACTAGTTCAGAAACTTAGAATCGTGTGCCTCGAGAAGGTCAAACCATAAATGAGTTTATGTTTATTGGCGACGCTACGCACTTACCATCAGTTTGCCTGTCCAAGTAACATTACTATATAAAAAAAAAGATATATATCTATAACTATATTATGCCAATTATTAGGTTTACGAAAAAGCTCATCATAAAATGTTTTCGGGCTAATAATTCCGAGTATTTCATCAGTGTTAGGCCGGCCTAAAATGAATGAAGAAGTTTTGGACACGGAGAAGCGCAACAATTTGTCATTCTCACATGTCACAGTCAGACATACTATTAGATATATCGTTCTGTTCTTCAGTGTCTGAACTGCGGAATAACAGAAGAAAATTACCCATGTCGAATAATATACACTCTGTGCCTTCCGTACTAATAAAAAAAAATACTTTACTAAATTTAAGTCAAGGTGGTGAATGTTTTTTATGTTTTATACTCATCTATAGTATTTACTTATACATAAACGAAAAAAGTTACCAACATAAAAATAAAATAAATAAAATGAAGCTTCAGTGGGTTGTTTACAACAAAAGATGCATTAAGACAGATGCAATGTTTGTTCACGCTTTGCGAACTTGTGTGAGAATCAGCGTTTCGCAACTGTTAAATACAAGCACAGTAGGGAGCTTAGTACAGTAAGAGCTTTGGCAGCCACCATACTGTCTATTCCTTCTACAAAATCCTTCAATTTCTCTCAAGAATGTATTTTGGAAAGAATGGCCCCACATATTTTGCAAGCAGTTAAAATTGTCATATTCTTAAGTTGGTATTGAATGTGGACACGAGCTTTTCATGGTGCAAAGCACCGGAACAAATATTACTTAAATGTGAATAGTGATCCTGTTAGTTTAAAACAATATATCTATAATAATGTTTTTACTATTCGTTACTATTATGTTTAAATTCTTGTGTTGAGTTGTTTGTCAGTAGCATTAATAATTTTTAAAACCATTGAATGCTATAAAACAATAACGACAACTCAATTAGTGGTTGGTTATACACAACTTATACAATAAATGAAAAACTTTTTATTTTAACTTATAACAGTATAATTTTAGCGTTATTTCTCTAGAGATAAACTTTTATCTTCCCGTAGGACCTAAATGAAAACCTACTTTCTATACATACCCCGCTTTTATTTGTACGTTTCGTATTTTCACAAGAAACACAATTAGCCCCTTATCCGGTTTGGTTGGAGCGCCGAGCACTCTTCTCTTATTTACTACATCTATAAACCAAGCTCGCAAAACGTTGGCAGATGATAAACTTCTATTTATTTATTTCCTAAGGATATTTATATTTTATAAAATACCTTCTCTCTTTCCCCTTTAAATAATTTTGAAGATATTTGCTACAACTATGTTAATGTCTAACGAGGTCATTTTCGCAACTCGCTGTCAGAAATTTGAAAAAAAAAATCAGAAATTTTCCCTCACAGCCATGCACGCCTCGATGCAATCCTTTATCGGTCAGTTTATGAATCTGGAATATACTATCTTGATAGAATTATAAAACAAAAAGTCATAGTCGTTGTAATAGTATAACCATAAATCAATAAAATAAGCTATTTTCAACTATAAAATAAGTGAGTAAGCTATATCAATCATTCGTTCGATCGAAGGACCAATCAAAGTAAAATAAATCAGCCGAATGTCGGACACTTAACAACGGCCATTCATTTAACGCGCACAAGTCCAAACAATGCTTCTTGATTATAAGTAGACAAAGTTATGACACTTAAATCTATTTATTGAAGTAAGTTATTCGTATAACAGAAGCACGGTTTAGCGAAGTTAGAACTTAGTTTAACTGGCTCCTTATATCACTAAAACGAATGGCCACGGCCACATACAAGATAATTAATATACGCCTAAATGACACTTTTGCAAATTTAACACTTAGTAAAACTAACAATAATGTTATATTATTGATAAAATTATTCATTTAGATGTTTTGAAAGTTGACTAATTAAATAAACTAACCTTACAGACTTTTACTATCTAAAAATATATTCTTGAAAATTAAAGCCGTGGTTGGATGACTTGAAGGAGTTTATTCGTTACTAAAATGTATTTTTTTTAATAATATTATAATATATTTTTTGAAACAATGTTATATTTTCTATAACTGTATCTATTTATTGTAAAGGATAATTTAGTATGACCATGTTCTTATTTGTTTTAATAATATTTATTTTATAGTGTATGTAATACATATTTAGAAGTTACTAATCGTATAAGACTTAAAATTGAGCATATCATAGTGTGGAAAAATAGGATGGAAACTTAATTCATTTCGTTTGTTATCATCTAATAATAAAAGTGTTAATACAAGAGTAGATACAATATATTTTCTGCTGCATCTCCTCGCATTTTTCAATAAGCAGAGCTAGAAGTTTTGAAATAGTTCAGTTCATATCATGTATGTAATTTGGATTTGTGATTGAGTGATTTTGTCGTTGTCATAACTCTAGTGAATATCCCGAACTAAACCACCTGCGAGACCAAGAGCAAGTTTCACATAGTCCAGCAACCTGAGACGTGGACACGTGTAAAATGCATGTCTGTGCGTTATCAAGAAGAGTTCAAATTCTATTTTTTACACTAGACCAGTAGACAATAGACACTAACAATATTACTTATATACCATGCATTTTAATGTTTTTTTTTTTTTGCCTGCTGCAGAAATTAACAGAAATATAAGAAAAGTTATAGTAAAACATAACATATTTTTAGATAATTAAAAATATTAATCAACTGAAAAAACAATAGTAACACTAGTTGTAACTTGCAGGCACTGTAACTATGAGTCGCACAAGAAATTTATAATGTTTAAGCCAAACTTCACCTGCGTTAACTAAGGTTTACAATGGTATCTTACCGGTATGATATTAGGCAACCTTTCTCGATAAATTGGCTGCCTGAAACTGAAAGAATCATTTAAATCCGACCAGTAGTTCTTGAGATTAGCGCGATCAAACAAACATATTCTTCAGCTTTATAATATATTAGTATAAGTATAATATTAGAAAGGATATATTATTATGTACTTATAAAATGTTATAAACGATTGCCTTGCCTAATAAAAGCAGACAGCGATAATAAAATCAAACAAAGGTCTAAAGAAATGGCTGTACATAGTAGGTACAAATATAAAAATCTAGCAATTTACTAAATTTCGGGGTTTAAATTCTTAAACCCCGAACGAAGCGCAAATATTTCTTTTAAGTTGAAAAGAGTTTCAAGGTCATATAAAACGTACAAAAAATAATAGAACACGAAAATTACGGCGAGAGAAAATTGGCAGGCACTTAATTTTAAATCAGAAATGTGAAATGTGATCATTTTGACGCAAGCATTAACGGGAAAAAGGTTGTACAGGCTTTCGAGCTGTTATTCATTAGGTTATTAAGCTGTTATTCATTAGGGCTGATGTAAGATACATTTCAGTTTTATAATTAAATGACTTTTACAGCCTTATTAAGAAGTTTCTTATGATTTTCATATCCGACGTTACGGCGTGACAGCAACTATAGGAAAACAGTTATTATAAGTGACAGATATTCTTCAATAATTAAATGATAATAATTTTAATTCATCATAATGATAATATTGTATGAAATTTATGTAAACATTAGCATAATTAATAAAAAATTGTCGGTAAAATTTATCATTAGTAATAATCATGCAGAAACAAATTTAAGAAATTCAAATAAATACAAAATATATTATAGTCCATGATCCGGTGCAATCCGGTGCAATATATACATGTAGTATATAATATTCCATTACACATAATCAATCGAGTTTAAAGCTATCAAAGCTTAAGATTATTTTTCTATATTTTTATAATAGCACCACGTTAACTTAAGACTATGGCGAGTTCGTAAAAGCTCTGAATATTCTACATTATTATAGAAAATACATTTCACGAATTTCATTATAGTGCGCTCAATTGGTATAATATATTCTAGAAAATCAATGTAACGAAGTGCTTAAAAAATCATCACCATATGTTGATACCATTATTAAACTGACAATCTTGTCATTAAAATCGACTGTATCGATAAAACCCCTAAATGATAATGAATATGAAACATAGATAAAAAAGTATGTGTGCGATTCACACACGATAGAAGTGAAACACATGTTAAATGCTCAAATACATCAAGTACTAAACAATCTGCAATATACATACACACCGACATTTGCTCTCTCGCTCTTTTGTGTTTGTGTCTCTTACCTGTCGTTTTTTCCGTTGCATCCGGTTCAAATCACAACGATTCTAAAGAAGTTTCACTTCAAAAATCCATTTATTTATCTACTATAGAATACAACTCAACAACTCTAATTATTTGTGGCAAGGGCAACGGCCGCGTCCCTATAACACCCTTACTGATGGTAGAAACAAATCCATAAAAGTGCAAAACGTACGCAGGAAGTATTTATTCAGAAATAAATAGCTGTCTGATGATTGTTCATCTTTTGTAACTTACTTCTACTTTACATATCTAACACAATATCATACATATATGTGGGATTGTATTGAGTGAAACGTTTTAAATTTTAGTGATATTTCTTTATTTACTACGGAACAAAATCAACGCGTCTTACATCGGATTACATTCTTTCACAGACTGCCTTCTTGGGGTTGTCATTCTTATAAAAATTTTTAATAAATAGTGAGTGTAAAAATGCAAAATTAAAAAAGTTTATCCTAAATATTGTAATTTACCACATATATATTTGACTCTGTGAGAATCATTGAATGAAATCCGCATTATAACTTCCGTTGAGGGCAGTACTCAATTTGAGGTCTCTGATTTTCGAAAAGCTCTTGATATGATCGTGACATGCTAACATAACTCGGTATAATACGGCGGTGTATTCAATTGATTGAGACCATAAATTGATCACCGTTCGGTGCTGACTCATTAATACGTTGTATTTTCTTTTCATTCGTTTAATAATTTAGTATTTTGATGAAATCGATTACGAGAAATATATTTCTGTTAATAGAAATAATTAACACGTATTCAAGAAGCATACTTGGCGAAGTAATGAAACAATACTATGCAAAGAACGCTTCTATCTATGCGCTCCTGGTGTCAGTAGTCGGGATTTATGTTTAAAAGAAAACACAGTTGCGGATTTCATTTTAATCAAATAGTTGGTTTGAATGGCCCTATGTGTTCGGGAGTACTGATACACGTCAAAGTATTGTTTGTGAATACGGGTGTTAAATTTATTTAAAGTAATTATGAATTTTGCTGTAATAAGGTTGCTATGCTTAATTACAATAGACTTCAATCTTCTTTGACACAATATTGTCATGTCCGCTGTCTGCTTGACGTGCCTTCTTTCTGTATATTAAAAGAACGAAAACCTTAGCTTGACTTGAAAATATATATTAGAAAATTTACACGAATAATTAAATTATCCATCGAATAATAACCGCGCAATTGAGAATTACTGCCAATATTATGTTATACTTGGTATCAAATGACTTTTCAATAAAGCTAATCTAGCTAATATTATAAAGGCGAAAGTTTGGATGTATGTATGTTTTCTGCTCTTTCACGCAAAAACTACTGAATAGATTTTGATGAAACTTTACAATAAAGCTATACTAGCTTACACATCAGAATAAGACATACGCTAAACTTATCCCCGTACTCCCACGGGTGGAACCGCGGGACGCTATTTCGGGCGGGGACGAATATTTGCTTTGCGCTTCTGAATCATTACTAGCTAGAAATAATAAGCAAACATCATATCTACCATTTACAATATTTATTTGTTAATGATATGAGAAATGATTTATTATTTTAGAAACGAATAATTAATTAAATTGTACAGTACTAACATAAATTGCACTTGACAACAAGTTCAAAGATCTAAATGCATGGTTTCTCTCAAAGGACACCTTAGACACCAAAGTCTCTAAGGTTACGTAATAAATGGCGTTTGTAAAACAATCTCAAATTCTCGGAACTGGTGCTGGGCTCGCCTTATCCGACTCAAAACATATATCACTCTATTCGTACATAAGATTTCCGAAAGGAATTTCTTTTCTTTTGTCTTACGTCAAATATTAAATTCCTCCACATATTAATATTCGCACACCTTATCCGAAAATGTTTTACCAGAAAGTCATTTGAGGTGATTGCTCAAAGCTTTTCGAGTGTTATAAATTTCTTTTCATCTTAATGGCGTTCTTTTTAGTCACATGCCCTATATAATGTTTACATCGTACAATCACTTTCGCTGTAATTTTGTGAAAAAGATTAAATATGTACTGTATATATAAATATTCTCAAATAGGGAACAATAAGCAGTTTATTTTCTCTTTGCATTTAATACCTAATTTGAGGTAGATTGTAAGGGACATCTAGTTGAAGTTGTAGTTGAAGATTAAGTAGTAGGGCGGTAAGTAAGTGGCTGTAGGAATACGTTGTTCCTATGCCTATTAATAGGCCTCCCTAAATAAAGGCCAAGACGGCCGATCCCTTGCCACTCTTGCCACTTACTTGCCCACTCACACCTTTTCCCATCTGGATAATGGGTGGCCAACACTTCGTCTAGCTAAACACAGCCTCCTCTCTTAAACCTTATTGATGGCCCATCGGCCATCCGTTGTCTGGAATACATTTATACGTCCAAATGGTCGGCAGCAAATTTAACATTCCTTAACATATCAAACAAGATGTGTTTGATTCGATAGTTTTATGTCAAATAATAAACTAAGGTTAAAAGCTAACAACTCACAGTCGTAACTGTGAAATTTAGGTTGAGTTTTAGCACCGACTTTTATTTTCATGGATATCAACCCTTACGTCCTGATATACGACATATTATGTCATTAAAAACAAACTAAATTAGCTCCAGCTTCTAGCATCTAATCTAAAGCGCATATAAGACGACAAGTCACAAACCTAGTTTTGAGTCTCGATTAGCAGTTTTTGGGATTGGGAAAGCCAGGCAATGAAAGGATTTAATTACACTTCTATAAGTTCATTCTTGATTGTGATTTGACCATATAACTATCGTTACAAGAAGACTTATAAAAAATATCAACAATTATATTATGTCCCACTGCTGGAAACGGGTCTCCTCCTCGAAATCTGGCAAGAAGGGTAATGGGCCGTAGTTCACCGATGCGCTGGCCCAGTGCGGGTTGGTGAACTTCACATACCTTCAAAGAATTTCAATCTCATCAGGCATGCAGGTTTCCTCACAATATTTTACTTCACCGGTGAGCGAGCAATGGTCTTGTGTTTGGGGTGCACTTAGAAATTTCAGATAAACCCATTTCAAGGCACACACGAGGGGATGAGGATCGAACCCGGAACCTCTCGCATAAGAAGCAGAGTCCATCCACCACTTGACCATCGTCGTCGTCGTCAAGTAGACTATATTCTAGTGCATTTGCTGATGATAAGCCATATAGTTAAGCCTTAAACGTAGAACCGGCGCATATCATTGAATACGGATTATCAATTCCGTTTACGTATTCCGCAATACTAGTCTATTCTACAGAGCATTATATATTATTACCAATGCGGCGATATTTCTGTCTGCCGCACTTCTAGGCTTTAAATAGTATACAGACTAAATCGATGTATGAGAGCTATTTTTGCCGTTTAAGTAGAAATTTTGTATAGCAAATTTAAAACGGGAAAAATATGGGTATTCTACTTATATTATAAATACGAAATTTTGTAAGGATGTATGATGTATGTTTGTAACTCTTTAACTATGATACTTTACAATGATATATGTAATACCTATATATATCAGAATAACACTTAGGCTATAATTTATCCTCATACCATTCGTCCCAAGGGAATTTCTGGCGGGTTAAACCGAGGAGCACTGCTAGTTATGTTATAATATATTTTAACTAGTAATAGCTTGATTTTCCAGTATACTTTATTTATAATCATTATAGGACAGTGTCCTTTAAGAATTATAATACGATTTCGTAATAACTTACTTGTATTAAGAAATTATTAGAAAACTATTAACAATTTAATAGTTCAAACCGTTTACCGCAAAATGAATAACCAAGGTTTTAAGAAAGATAAGAAACTGAGTAGGTTGTAATAATTTAAGTAAATCGCCAATGTTTGGGAGTAATTATTTATTCCCCGAAATGTTCGTAATTTCTTTTTGGGTACAAATATCTAAGAAAATTTTATTTTAGTAAGACGAAGAATTGAGATTCCTAATAAAAGTAGAATAAGAGTTATAAACCATCATCAATCAAAAAATACCTACTCATATTATTTTTTTATATTTTTTTTTATTTTGCGTTTTGAAGTAAAACTTAAAATCAAGCAAAATTAATTGGCAACCAATTACTATTAATTAAAATAGCGAACAAGGTTCTTCGAATTGAATTTAAAATTCTCTTTGATATTCGACAGTTTGTTAATATTAGTTTAATCGGCTTGATATATATATATATATATATATATATATATATATATATATATATATATATATATATATATATATATATATATATATATATATATATCTACAAAGTTTGAACGAAATCTGTCCGTTTCAAATGTGTCAAAATCGCGGCCAAAGGAGTCGGTTACAAACATACATTGAGGTGAAGGTAAGAAAATCATATCAAAAAAAATATTGAAAATGCCATTACACATAAAAAAACGAATCATCAAAATTATCATCAGTTTTTGGGTTTACTATCGTTACAGATGCATATACAACATTTCTCATAGTATTTGTATTGCTTGCACGGACGCTGTATAAAATATTGCAGGAAAACGTGAAATCATAGCAAATAACATTACAGCTTGTGGTTGTTCTGTGGCATGAACTGAGATTAATCTCAGTTAGCAAATCTTTGCAGTCTTTGCGAATGAATTTGACAAGTGATGTCCTCTTCGAATAAACTAGTTTTTCTATTTTACTCTCTGTACGGGGTAAGATTTAAGATTACGGTCGTTTCTCTTCTGCGTTGAAAAGTTATTATTGCACTTACTTTTTAACATTCGTGTATATTAACGATTCCAAGCGATTCACTATTTTTGACGAAGATTGTGTTTTTAATACATTCTGTTTGTATATTTTATTATTTTTGTTAAAGGACTTGGAGATTTTTAGTAAAGTAGTGATGGAAATCTGGGTCTAAAAGTAATTAGAAATTAAGCATGGTAAGCAGATTATGTGGAAAGGTTATTAGAATATGAGGAAAAATTAAAGGTTATGTTATTGAAATAACTAAAATATACTACGAAGATATTATTGTTATCAAAACTTTATCAAAAGCTTTTTAAGGCTTCAATTACAACAGTAACTATTATACTTTGGGGTTATTTTATTTAACTAATAAATGTTATCTATACAAATGCTTGATAACTATTTTGAAGCTAGAAGTAATGTCTTGGTTTATTTTTACTTGAATTAAATAAGTTAAATTAATATTTAATATTAAACAATATTGTACTAGTATTATTATTACGGGTTTATTATAAGATAAATACAAACACTTTACTAAATTAAATAAAAAATAATACTTTATACGAAATACAAAGTTTTTTTTTTCTTGCTTTCTTTATCTCAAATGGTGAAACTTATTATAATGCTTACATTATTTAACATTATAAATTCCATTTGAGAAGTTTTTTTTAAGTATACTCGTATAACATGTCAAACGCTGGAAAAAACACCGTTAAATATTGGTTGAATAATATTAAAAACAATTCCATGCGTGGCATTATATAGAGCAATAAAATAAAGACCATATAGATGCAGACATTATGCTTCTTACATTACTTACCAATGATCTTAAACTCCTTTAACTATCGAAGTTCAAAGCTTAACGATGTTTGCCTTGTTAACTAAGTTTGATAGTTAGTCGCAGTGTGGCGTACCTATAAACAATAAGGCATATAGTTTAAGATTATCAATTATAACTTATCATTGGAAATGGCCATGGCTACACGCTATTTAACTCAAGTATTCTCTACCGATCCATTTCACTATAGTTTGGACTGTTGTGACTTGTGATTGACGTTATAGAACATTTTGTATACGTTAGTAAAATTTTAGTTCTAATTTAATATTGGCAAATGTAAAGCATAGAATATATTGAAAGTAGCTATTATGTAATTAAATGCCTAAATCTGATACATATTTTTTTTGTAAATCCATTAAATCTTTCTATTAAATTTTTTGATTCTGTTTGATTGAGACGCTTTAGCGTATGTTTTATTTTTTTCCTTAACTATAATTTATTACTTAAAAATAAATCATAATCTACTTTAATAACATATAAAATATGAAGTATATTTTTTATGTAATTAAAGTAGATTATGATTTATTTTTAAGTAATAGCGCGGAAACTCTCATTCCTATTAATTTTATTTGACATGACATTATTTGTACATGACATGACAACAAAATCTATAAACAGATTAATGATACGGTTGAGTATGTTCCGTATAAAAATAAATTGCGGTTATAGGGTACTTAACAATATTATGTTTCAAAATAGTGGCGGAGCTCTCGGCTTCGAAGAACGAGATTAGTGCAGCTGTCTGCCGGGTCACGTAGATGTCGAGTCGAGTGTCTCTGAGAGGCCACGTCGAAGGATGCAGAGCATATGACGTGTTCGCGGCTTATGCCTCTGCACGCTCCGCCCTGTCATCTTCGCCTGAACAACATTATATAACGCTATTTTCCTATAACCATTGAATTATTGTAAATAACGCGAACAATCACTACACGTCGATCTAGTTTTCTTAGCCTCTGATAGATCTGCTCGTCTACTTTTCCGATGTATCTTTAAGGCCTTAAGGCCAACAGCATAGGTCCTTTCAAAAAAAAAAAAAAACGCCGATCTAGTCCCGCATTCTACTTTGTCAGAGCAATATTTTGGCATTATGAAATGTTATTGAAATCGAATAAGTGCGAAATAATTATCATTATAAAGAATTCTGATACCAATTTTTCTATAATATATAAGTCATTGTGAGCGAAGAATTCACGATTTATTTCCTCCTGAAAGCCATTGAAATTTGTTAAAAGTTCATCAATCGTTTTGCATATTTATGGCATTTATTAATTAAAATTTATAACTAATATACTTTTAAAGCGAAAACTTCTTAAGCCGTGTTAAGAACTATTTGGCTTAGAAAAATCTTATAGGTCCGCGATACGGACATGCTAATGTGACATTACATTTTTTTAAATTTTATAAATATTTAAATTTTAATAAGAAATTCTATTATTATCAAAATCTAAAGTATAATTCCACCACGTCTATTGGGAGTTCCTATAACTGCCATTTTTCTTATTAAATTACCTTTTTAAGTGAATTTCACTTAAAAAGGTAATTACAGCATAAGCACAGATATTTATTACTAAAATGTCTATAAACAAGACTGTTATTATCTATTTATGTAACTAGATACTAGAACTAGATACTTTCCTAATATTGTATCCTTATACCAATTTATATAATGCTCAAACGATATTTGATTTTAATATTCGAAGCACGCACAAATTTCAAAGCTCCGTCGTTTATTAGTTTAAAAATTGAGTAAAAGGTGTATTGAACTTACCAAAATTTTTAATATTAAAACTCCGACCAAGATAAGCAAAGTTCTATTCACTGAGGGATGCGAGGTTTTTGTATACTCAGTACCTGTTGGGATAAAAAGAAAAGTTCACTTCGAATCCGGTGCCTACTTTCAAAATGAAAACAACAGCGTCTAAAGACGTACCCGTGTAAAAACTTTGTGGTTGCATTCTTTGTGAATACGCCTCTGTGGAGTCGATATTTCTATACGTTACGTAATTCTCAGGCTTTCAAAAGAGGAGGATAATTACTCTGAATTCCAGGTAAAAAACATTAATTCTTGTTGTATTTAAAAAATAATTATTAAGATAATTATTACCAATATTTCGCTTTATTTATATTATATTAACAGAAACTTTCATATTAACAAGTACAGTAATAATTCCATTGATATTAGCCATGCCTTGGGCAGAATTATGGGAGGTAGTGCTGTGTGGCATGGTACCAAGGTCCTGCTCGTTCCCCCCGTGAAACAGCTTTGCTATGTTCCGGAGAAAAGGCCTGGCAGTGTAATTACGAGCTACTCCCAGGTAAACTAATGTATGTTCATGGACGACATCGACTATTTACTATTAAGTGATACGTCTGCCAGTTTTCCTATCCAAGTAAATGAAAAAAGATTGACCATCTTACGTACTTAGGTGGTTCATCTGACGTTTAAATAAAGAACTTTAAGGAGCTGTGAATAGACAACTTCTTAATGTATTTGAGGGGGTGAAGCAAATAAAGTGCAGGACGATTGAGTCTTAAGAGTTATTATCATTACGTAGAAAATAAAAAGAAACGAAAAGACGCTAAGATGGTACAAAATATATTTTGAATCGGAAAAAAATAGTCATTATTCCTTACATCAATCGATAAATAAAATTCCGAAATGTATTTAGAAAACAATAATTAAAATTTAAAAAAAAAAGTATCAACCCTTATATGTCCCACTGCTGGACACGGGTCTCCTCCTCGAAATCAGGCGAGGAGGGTAATGGGCCAATAGTCCACCGCGCTGGCCCAGTGCGGATTGGTGAACTTCACATACCTTCAAATACTTTCAATCTGATCAGGTATGCAGGTTTCCTCACGATGTTTTCCTTCACCGGTGAGCGAACGATGGTCTCGTGTGCACTTAGAAATTTAGAAAAACCCATTTCAAGGCACACACGGACGGGTCAGGATCGAACCCGGAACCCCTCGCGTAAGAGGCCGAGTCCGTCCACCACTGGACCACCGTCGCTCTTCAATAATTATAAATATTATCTGTTCGCGATAATAATAAACTCATAGTGTTAGTTCAGTGATTAATAGTGTAAATAGTGTGAATAAGTAAATACAGTGCTATAAGTGCCTCATAATAATGAACAATTGAACTCTTATTGTGTTCTTATTAGAAACTTAATTAATCAATCTAATTAGAATTGTGTAATTTGTTAATCTTATTAGAAATAGTGAATTTATAATTGTAAAATAGTAAAACACTGTTAATTGTATCAAATGTTTATTCAACCAATAAAGATATGGCCGGGAGCGCAGTGATCCCACCCCCACTCGGTTGCGAGCCGTTCCGAGCCAAATAAATATAGGCCTCGGCGGCCGCCTCTTCACTTCGCTCTACTTCGCTCTACGCTCCGACAACTTCAACTTCAAGCGCTCTCGGCGGTGATTCAAGAAAAGTTCTTTTATTTCTCAGTCTGAACCTCCGGCCTAATAGTCAATAGCAGTTGTGCTAGCCAAATAGCCAACATTGTGGTCCTTCGAGCCGGATTACTGAAAATAGAAGACATAGTGAAGAATCTCTGCCAAATAGGAAGATAAATTTTGTGAAGAAAATTGAAGAAAATCGCGAACGTAATTCTGTTTCAATATATCGAATCACTGCGATTCAAAACAGCAAGAATAGAACGAATCGCTGCCCGTGTGAAGAGCGAAGTCAAGACCGCCCATAGAAACGGATCGCTGCCCAATTCAAGATCGAAACGGATCGCTGCCCGATTCAAGATAGAAACGAATCGCTGCCCAATTCAAGATCGAAACGGATCGCTGCCCGATTCAAGATAGAAACGAATCGCTGCCCGATTCAAGATAGAAACGAATCGCTGCCCGATTCAAGATAGAAACGAATCGCTGCCCGATTCAAGATAGAAACGGATCGCTGCCCGATTCAAGATAGAAACGGATCGCTGCCCGATTCAAGATCGAACACTACAAGATGCCGATCACAAGAAGCAGGAAGTCATACAAAGTGAATACCCCGTCAGCTACGCCCACCGATAATTCCGCCACCGACGCCACGCCCACAACAAGCGACACCAGCGCCACCACTAATACGATCAGCGGTACTACGGAAACCACTACCGGCACGGAAGAATCAAGAACGACCGTCACCCAGCAAGAAATCCCGCGTACCCCGAGCGCACCTCGATCGAAGGCCTCAAGCATCAGAAGAAAAGAACTCGCGAGGGCACGAGAGGAACTCTTGAGGAAACAAGTGGAGCTGGCAAGCGCGAAGGTCTCACGCCTAATGGAAGAAACCGACGATGAAGAATGTGAAGACAACGACACCGTGCGTAACGAATGGACGGAAGACTGGGTCAAAAGGAACGCGCTCGCGATTACGATGAAGCCGCATGCTGCTAGTGAAGAACCAAGAATGCCACCACCAACGGAGAACAGCATCCGGGAACAAGATAAATCCGACAATCTACAAACAAGAGAGCGAGCAACATACAACTATGAACAACCGCGTGCGACGGAGACAACAGGCATCGAGCGACCACGTGCGACAGAGACGGCAACATGCTTCGATTATCAAGAACTCGCTACAGCAATATCGCAAGCCGCAAAAACAATGACGAACAACTCAAGTCGAAACATAGAATTACCATTGTTTAACGGGTCTTCGAGCGAGTGGCTACCATTCAAGACTGCCTACGAAGAAACCGAGAATCAACTTAGCGAACAAGAAAACTTGGCAAGACTGAGAAGATGTCTTCGGGGTGCAGCCAAGGACGCGGCCCACTGTCTATTCGTCGGAGCAACGACAGCCAGAGAAGTAATCAAGCTCCTGACCAACAGATTCGGAAGACCGGACGCTTTAGTGATGGCCGAAATGAACAAGCTACGCACACTACCAAGACTAAGTGAAAGCCCGAAGGACATCTGCATTTTCGCGTCAAGAGTATCGAACATCACCGCTACAGTCAAGGCACTCAACAAGCGGCACTACTTGTACAACGCAGAAGTGGTACGAGGCGTCGTCGAGAAGCTACCATCAGCGCTGCGGTACAGATACTACGACTTCACAGCAGAACAGCCGGAAGACCAACCAGACCTCATCACGCTGACGAAGTTCTTAGAACTCACGGCAGAGAGGTGCGGCAGCTTCGCGCCCGCCGAACTGATCACAGTCGAAGACCGGCGGGAGGCCCCAAATAGAAGAATGCGAAGCTATGCTGCCCTTGAACAACAACAACACGTCAACCCAGTACCTCAAGCCTGCGCGCTGTGCAAGAGAGAAGGTCATCAGTCGTCAGCCTGCTACAATATGAAGAACGCCGACATACCTACGAGGTGGGAACTCGCGAAGAAACACCGGCTATGCTTCCGCTGTCTGAAGATCCGCAAGTTCAAACACACCTGCAAACCAAGACGCTGCGATGTCAACGGATGCACACATCTGCATCACCCGCTGCTGCACTCTGCAACATCGCCGACAACATCAGCACCACAGAATAATGAAGCCACCGCCCACGCCGTCGAGCAGACACCCATCGCAACAGTTACATCCACGAGAGAAACTAGGAAGACTGCTTACCTGAAGATACTACCAGTGCAGCTCGACGGACCTAAGGGCACCTACCACACCTACGCGTTGTTGGACGACGGCTCTACGTGCACATTGATCGAAGCAGCGGTGGCGGAGAACATCGGGGCATACGGACCAACCGAACCATTCTACATAGAGGGCGTAGCTGGCGCGCGCGTCGACGCGAATCTATCAAAACGGGTAACGATCAAGATACAAGGAAGGAATAGTGAAACACATGAAATATCAGCGAGAACAGTCGACAAGCTGAAACTATCACCGCAGACCGTGCCGAACGCGATCATCGAGACCTGCATACACCTACAAGACATCGAAGAAGAACTAACCTACTCAAGAGGTCAGCCCACGGTGTTAATCGGTCAAGACAACTGGCATCTGCTTCTCACACACGCAATAAGAAGAGGAGAAAAATCACAACCCGTCGCCTCGCTAACAGATCTAGGCTGGGTGTTACACGGCACAGAAGCGGCTACGATGAAAATCCCGAAGTTCACGATCAGCCATGTCACCGCGACATATGAAGACGAAAAACCCATGGAAGAATTAATGAAAGAACACTTCTCATTAGAATCACTCGGCATAGAACCCCGAAGATCATACACCGACCTCGAGCGACGCGCTATGAAGATATTAGAAGAAAAAACTCGTCGCCTGCCCTCTGGCGGATACGAAACGGGACTACTGTGGAAGAGAGACAGCATGAACCCGCCAGACAGCTACGATACGGCACTGCGTCGACTTCACCACATAGAAAAGAAATTAGATAGTAATGAAGACATGAAACGCAGATACAATGAACAAATGAACATTTTATTAGAAAACGGATATGCTGAGATGGCCCCCGCATCAAGAAACAAACAACATTGGTACCTGCCTCACTTCGCGGTCATCAACCCACAGAAGCCGGAGAAACTTCGCATCGTTCACGACGCCGCGGCGAAATCAAGAGGCACAAGTCTGAACGACATGCTGCTGTCCGGACCTGACCTGCTCCAGTCGCTGCCCGGGGTGCTGATGCGGTTTCGCCAAAGGAAAATAGCAGTCACAGCTGACATAAAAGATATGTTTCTACGGGTGAACATACGTGAAGACGACCGAGACATGCAACGTTTCCTGTGGCGGGGCGATCGACGTACGGGACCACCAACCGAATATCGAATGAAGAGCGTCATCTTCGGAGCCACTTCATCACCATGTACCGCTATATATGTGAAGAACAAGAATGCTGAAGACTACAAACAACAATATCCGGAGGCGTCTACAGCGATAATCAAGAACCATTATGTCGATGATTACCTAGCCAGCTTCGACACCGAAGAAGAAGCGACCCGCATATCGAAGCAGGTCGACCACATACACCGTCAAGCCAACTACTGTCTACAGCGATGGGCGTCGAACTCTCGGATAGTACGAGCCGAGTTCAACATGAGCACCTCAAGACATCCCGTCGAGTTAGACTCCGAGAAGATACTAGGCCTGGTGTGGCGACCAGAGAAGGACAGCCTCAGCTTCAACATCAACGCACACAAGGTACCTCCGAACATATTGAGCGGTGAAAAAACTCCTACCAAGCGAGAAGCCCTCCGGACGGTGATGTCCCTCTTCGACCCATTAGGACTGGCCACCCCAGTCACCATACAAGCCAAGAAAATACTTCAAGAGACGTGGCGAACGGGAATCGAATGGGATGAAGAACTTCAACCAACTGAGATGGAAAAATGGCGCAGCTGGATAGAACACATACAGAAGCTGCCCGGGTTGACAATACCACGAAGCTATCCACACTTCACCACGTCCAGATCGGTCGAGCTACACACCTTCGTCGACGCCAGCTCTTCGGTATATGCCTGCGCCACCTACTGGAGAAGCATAGACCACCACAGCGGCGAAGTACACGTAACGCTGGTAGCAGCCAAGGGAAGAGTAGCACCCATCAACAAGCTGACATCGATACCACGCCTCGAGCTACAAGCTGCCGTGCTGGGATGTCGACTGGCGAGAACCGTCATCGAAGAGCATGATGTGAAACCAACACGTCGTGTATTCTGGTCCGACTCCCGCACCGTGCTCACATGGCTTCGGACCGGACCACGAGCATACAAACCGTTCGTCGCACACAGAGTAGCAGAGATATCCGAAGACACGAAAACAAAAGAATGGCGATGGGTGCCCACCAGCGAAAACGTAGCCGACGACGCCACGCGTGACACGCCGAGGGACTTCGACACGCACCACAGGTGGTACCGGGGACCGGACTTCTTGTATCAACCGGAAGAGCAATGGCCACAAGAAAAATCCGACGATCCCGTCGATCTTCACAACGAAGAGGCCGCCGACGAAGAAAGAGTGAACATCACCACCATCACCACCTGCGTATCCTCGAGCCTGCCAGACCCGACGCGCTTCTCGAGCTGGTTGAGACTGATGAGAGCGACCGCCAGAGTTATACAATTCATCGAAGAACTGAAGTCCCGCAGAAAAACACGCTGCGCCGCCATTCGCAAGAGATATAAGAAGAATGAAGGCGCCGACCCGACCTGGCGACAAACACGAATCGTTAATAAAAAGAAGAAAGAAATAAAATTAACAGAAAAAAGAAACATCACTTACCTGCCCGTCGAAGCTCAGCATATGAATCGCGCCCACCGCCTATGGCTACGCGCGGCTCAGGAAGACTCCTTTCGCGAAGAACTAAAGTCGCTGCTAGAAAATAAGAACGTACCTGCATCCAGCCGCCTAGCCCACCTGTCGTTGATACTAGACGACGAAAAGATAATACGACTGAGATCCCGTATCGCCGTGACTACAGATATATCAAGCGAACAGAAGGAACCACCAGTCATCGACGGCAATCATCCCTGGACGAGGCTGTACATCGCGTGGACACACCGACGTCTACATCACGGAGGCTTCGAGACTACAGCAAACGAAATACGTCAATCACTATGGGTCATACGCCTGCGACACTCCGTACGCAGCGAGATAAAGAAATGTCTCACCTGCCGCATAAGAAACGCGAAGCCGGCACAACCATCGACAGGCAACCACCCAAGAAGTCGACTCGCTCATCATCATCGGCCGTTCACCTTCACCGGGCTTGACTACTTCGGGCCGATGAGCGTCACCGTAGGACGCTCCATACAAAAGAGATACGGAGTTCTCTTTACATGTCTCACAACGCGGGCGGTACACCTGGAGCTCGCTCACAGCCTCAGCACGGATTCAGCGGTGATGACCATACGCCGTTTCATCGGACGACGCGGTTGCCCTACCGAACTGTGGTCCGACCAAGGGACCAACCTCAAGGGCGCCGACCACGAGATGCAACAAGCAGCGAGGGATGCCATGAAAGAAGAAGCCTCAGCACGTTTCATCACCTGGCGCTTCATCCCGCCCAGCGCGCCATTCATGGGAGGCGCCTGGGAACGCCTGGTGAGGAGCGTGAAGACTGCCCTGGCCACAACCCTGCATGAGCGTGCGCCCAAAGAAGAGGTGCTCGCGACGCTCCTGATAGAAGTCGAACACACCGTGAACAGCCGCCCGCTCACACATGTATCTACAGAAGCAGACGAAGAAAGCGCGCTCACGCCCAACCACTTCCTGTTGGGCGGCCCGTCGCGCGTGCCGTTACCCGGCGCCTTCACCGAGGGAGATGCAGCCGGGCGTAAAGAATGGCGCGCCAGTCAAAGACTGGCTGACGCATTCTGGTGCCGCTGGGTGAAGGAGTACCTTCCCGAGCTTCAACACCGGCGGGAGCCACATGCACGAGGCGAGATCAAACTACACGACCTGGTGCTCATCGCCGACGGAACACTACCCCGGAACTCCTGGCCACGTGGGGTGGTCATCGCCACCTACCCGGGACCCGACGCACAGTGGAAAATTTAGGTCCGTATCGGATCAAAAATCTGTAACTTCAAGGTTTTTCATCGTATTGTATTGAAATTTGGCACATGTATACAGTGATATACAAAGATTTTAAAAATAATCAATTTTAGTATTTTTTTTCTATGTTTACATATTTATTATAGGTTAAAAAAAGAAGGAAAGAGAAAAAAAAGTAATACGAGTAGTTATATGTTTATTTTTTATAAATAAGTACTAATATGAGTAAAATTAAGAAAACTTAAACAATTACTTATCATACAAGCATAAAATTATAAAATCATATAGTACCCATCCATACCTCACACCAAACTAATTGATCTCAGATTAGACAAATCTTATAATATTAATCGTTTATTTTTATTTTTTATTATAGGTATATTAAAGGTTTCAGTTACTTATAATGTTATATCTAATTGTTATTATCCTCGCTATTCCTAACTAAAATTACTTCCGGTGTAAATGCAGCATCACCTCCGGGTACCACCTTCAAAAGTCTTAGTGCCTCTTCATTAAGATTCTTCACATTTCTCACATAAGGTTTTCTTAAACTTGAAATGTATGGATCTGAAGTATATAGAAGCGTTTTAAAAACGTCTTCATTTGTAGCTGTACGGGAACATTTTCTGGCATGGTGCAGGCGCATATTTCTGTAGTCTTTATTGTGCGACTCTAGTGCATCTTCCGACAGTTGCCCAATAGGAAGAACAGAAAAATGTTTGATCACGTTTTCTCTGTGTATAAGTAATTTGTGCACGGAGGATGGCATGTAATACCAATCATAGTTACTAACATAAATTCGCGCAGTTTCTAAGTCATAAACTCCAAATTTTTCGGGATCGATCATCATTCCAGAAGATAGAGCTTGTAAAATAATATACAAGCGTTTAATCAATGCTTCATCAACACCTGTTATGTTCGCCGAGCAAGTGTAATTGTAAAAGAACCTTCGTGCTGTATTTCCATCACTTGAGTTTCCACTTACTTGACGAGGTTTGTCGATATCTAATCCTAGCTCTTCCCTGAAACGTTTTTGAACAAATTCCTTCTTTTCTTTCTTCAATTTCTTTTTTTCTTCTGTTGTTTGCAATATGGGGGAAAAATTGTACACTTTCTTTCGTTGGTTAAAATTTCTTAGATCCATATATTGTGCTTTAGTTAGATCCAAATCAATAAAATCACTCAATGCTTCTGTATCAGATAAAATCTTCATTTGGTCTGACTCTTTCCACAGTCGAGAAAACTTTTTTCTTTTCGCTCTCAGAGTTTCTTAGCTCTTCAACAAGATGAGCCTCTGCATACTCACCTAAGGCGCGAGTTCTTGCAAAAATGCGTTACAAGTTTGCTCAAACCCATATTCTTATAGTAAAAGAGTGTTTTTCCTTTTCTTTGTTGATTCTGAGGAGTCTCCATAAGCAATGCACGGTCTTCCTCGTTCACCAGAAGTTGATGGCAGTGAATGTGCTTCAGACTCCGGAAACTGTAACTGTTAATATCCTGACTCCAGCCAGCTTGTATTATTCCGAATAAATTTGTCCTTTTTCCGTGATGCTTGAGCCCAGCGCTTATTGAAAGAAGGCAGAATATGTCTTTGAATGTCACCAATTACAAACACATTGTTTTCAGAAACATTTAATGTTTGCTGTAGAACTATGGACAACGATTCCAAGGTTCTGCCACGCTCGATATAGAGAATGATGAAATCGCCCTTAGTACAGTTGAAAGTTGACATTTTAATGGAAATAACCAATTTAAATAAGTGTCACTTAGTATGAAATACACGCTGAAGTGTGCAATTTGAAGATATTTGCTTCCCCTTATATACTAGTTTTTTTAGATATCAAATACGTACTAATATCAATGTTATGCATATTTACTCACGCAGGACGAGTGCAAAATAGATAATAAGCTATTGCTATAGAAATATTTTGGTTAATATTGTTTTTGTAAACTATGTCAGCGGTAACCGCCAAAGATACCGAATTATTTACTCCGACCTCTATCACATTTTTTCCCATAACTTCCAGGGTCGCAAACTTCCGCAGCTGATTTTTTTAATTTTTCATTTATGAATAGTTAGGCTATCAAATAACACTTAAAGTTGCGCGTGGGGAGACGTGGGTAAATGTGAAAACCTTCGACGAAATAAAAAAAAAAGTGAAAAATAGGGTATGTCAATTTTTAAGTACTTACTCAAAAATAAAAAGCATATTAAAAAAGTCAATAGCTCATTATTAAGAACATAAAATATCCTTTTTTAAAATGCATAAAACCGCATGCATGTGCTAAATACTTTTTTCACAATATTCATTTGAAATATGTGTATGCAAACATTTGAATGAGCCATCCGCTACTTCAACTTACTTCAACCTATGAAAAAAAAATTATTATGCAGTTTTAGAACAAAAAAATGTTTGATTAGGATTACTTGGTTAATAGAGTATCGAATGCAATAAATATTTCATTTAAATTGTGATATTTTTAAAAACCATTTATGAAATGCTCTAGTTCTACCATTTTCCATAGTGCGACGGCGAGGTGCGTGCGGTGGACGTTCGCACCAGGAAAGGCGTGCTGCGGCGACCTACGAAGAAGCTGGTGATCCTGCCCACGGTGACTACAAACGGCGCGAACGACGAGTGACTTCAGCTGCGAGAGCTGCGGCGGGAGTGTATGTTCGCGATAATAATAAACTCATAGTGTTAGTTCAGTGATTAATAGTGTAAATAGTGTGAATAAGTAAATACAGTGCTATAAGTGCCTCATAATAATGAACAATTGAACTCTTATTGTGTTCTTATTAGAAACTTAATTAATCAATCTAATTAGAATTGTGTAATTTGTTAATCTTATTAGAAATAGTGAATTTATAATTGTAAAATAGTAAAACACTGTTAATTGTATCAAATGTTTATTCAACCAATAAAGATATGGCCGGGAGCGCAGTGATCCCACCCCCACTCGGTTGCGAGCCGTTCCGAGCCAAATAAATATAGGCCTCGGCGGCCGCCTCTTCACTTCGCTCTACTTCGCTCTACGCTCCGACACCTTCAACTTCAAGCGCTCTCGGCGGTGATTCAAGAAAAGTTCTTTTATTTCTCAGTCTGAACCTCCGGCCTAATAGTCAATAGCAGTTGTGCTAGCCAAATAGCCAACATTATCAAAATAAACATAATAATATTACTAATTAAGAAACTATTTAATTAAGCCTTTGAACACTTCACACTGCGCCTTAATAACGTTATTTTGATGACACTTACTATTAATTTTTGATCTCATAATTTTTATCCAACAATTAAACAATATTTTGCAACTCGACGAGTTTAGGTTAGGTACTTACGTCTCTTTATAAAAAAATAATCCCTTTGTAGAATATTAATGTGATTTTTTATTATTTGACCAATTTTTAGAGCATATGTTTTACAAAGGTGAAAGATGTAAGTATAAAATATACGCTTATAAATTATCAAATGGATTTTCACAGTGTTTCTGTCATGGACTTCAAACAATGTTACGGTACAACCATGCCATAACATTTACGTGTCGTAAAATTCGAAACAAGTATGCATTCCAGAAAGTTCCTTTGCAAAAAGGATCATAAATTTTAATTTCGAAAAAGGTAAAAAGGTGTTTTGTGTTATTTGCACAATTTATTGTAAAGCTTTAACACAGTGCAACTCGCTATTTTAATTATTTATTTGCCCGGGCACACTAAATTAATTATGGCATTCCATAATTAAAACCGGTCATTACCGGTACTTGAGGTTTGAAAATTGCCAGTTATAGCTTGTCAATATTTAGAATACAATAAAAGAATAGAATAAATATTTCTTATACTCTACACACCCAGCACATAACTATAGTTAAGTACAAAATCAAACACTTAAAATCAAGAATAAAGTTGACAATTTAAATACACAACAATGTGATATAGTTCCTTAAAAGGTAACCTACTTATTTGTGTGATTTTATCCGAAGAAGTCACAGTTCTGATTTTGGAGGTGGTCGCTAATATTTCGATGGTGCTATCACTGACCAACGCTAATATATTTTGCCTTATCTATTTTATTTTCTTTACAATCATCGTGACTAACCGATCTTGTGATTCCATAGTCACGACACATGCTATGCAATCGCCGTATTGCTCTTCAAGTCCCTCTCGCTCGCTTCCTCCCGGCTCTCAGTAAGATTATTTTCTCGCATTTGAATGTATAAGAATTGTAAAGCGGTAGCTAGTAGTAGATTGACAAAATAAAGGCTATTATACTCGTAATATAATAATTATTAATACTTTTATAATTAAACTACTTTCTCGGATTGTATCGCGGCTTATTCAGTTATTTACATACCCGACGCGACGTTTCGGCTAGTCTACCTACAGCTCCGATCCGTAAGAATTGTTTCATTACAATGAGTTATATTTGCTTTAATATAACTCATTGTAATGAAACAAAATTAATACTTTATTATCATTTCCTAATGTTTACGCGAATTTCACTCATTATAATGTAACGATTCCCATGATGTCATAAATATAATTTTTTAATAAACCGCGATAAAATTCATAAAAACTTGTTTCATTAAATAATTTACTATTATTCTATATTTATTATCTTAGTCCGTGAAGTAGTGAAATGTTCATTTGACAGTATGGTGAGTACACGCAAACGAGCTTATGAACGGAACGTGAACGTAAAACCAGCTTTACGTTGCAGTTCATAGTTCATGCCAATTTCAAACAACAATCTACACTTGTGAAATATTGCTTCAATAAATCCTTTCATATTTCGTCTCTTGAGTCTCATCAGTCTTTTGCAGATTGTGAACATAAACTGCATCGTCCACCGCTACTGACCAATAACTTGTAATGAATCAGACGTACAGATAAAAAACCTTACTTTCCATCGTTTGAAAAACGGAATTAAATGTTCGAAAAGGATGGAGGAATAGGAGAACAAGTTTTAGTGTATACGAAAGATATTCAATAGCATATTTTGCTACTACATCTTTTATTAGCATTATCAGTCTGATAATAGCCTACAATATACTATATACGAGCGACAATAATCTGCCATTTCTTAGCGTACCCTAAGCACAAGACCATCGCTCGCTCACCGGTGAAGGAAAACATCGTGAGGAAACCTGCATGCCTGATGAAGTTAAAAGTCTTTGAAGGTGTGTGAATTTCACCATAGCGCATTAGGCCAGCGCTTCTGTGAACTATGGCCCTGATACCCTCCTTGTCCGATTTCGTGGAGGAGACACGGATCTCCTCCAACTGCTGGGCCCGTGCCCAGCAGTGGGACAGCAGTTGGGACATATTATGAGGGTTGATACTTTACGATACTATATACAATATAATATATGCCCGTGTGAACGGGATCTAACGGTGCGGTTTTGCATGAAGGTTTTTGTGTCTATTTCTAGATACGTTATAAAAAATCAGTTTAGCTTTTTTCGGGTCAGCTCTTTTGTTATAAGGTTGGAGACTTCTTAAGGTTTTTTAATACCTACATACTAACTTACATTATATTTATATTATTTGAAAAATGATAAGACTCTTTAGAATCACTGAAGACAATTACGAATTTAATTCAATTTCGAATTCAAATTAGAATTCTTGTCAGTCTATTAATTGCTCAGATGTCTGAAAACTTTGGCAGAGAATTTCGTGGCAGAGAAAGACATCTTAACAAATTTTAGATGATTTGACACAACAACAATAGAATTGTCTATCTGTAAATGAGTTGGGCCCAGGCTTGAGACAATAGCCTCATTCAGCCTTCCCTAAAGCGTTGGAATAACTACAGCTAGGTTAACGGGTTGTATACAAGGAAATTATTATGTTTTATATTCAAGCTGAATATTTCTTCGTTTAAACATTTTTTACCTTTTATAAAAGGAGAAATTTATAATGCAACCGTAGTTGCGATATTCACTAATATTCTTTTAAAACTATAACATTTTTATAATCACTGATTAGAAAATATTAATATTGAAGCTCTGCTATGTGTTACTAGTTGAACTCTACAAGACTCATTTAAATATTAATATTATAATAATACCATTTGGAATAATATTTTGAATCCATAGTGAAACACGTTTTCAATTAACAATTTATTGAACTTAGAACTAAAATTATAATTAGGATTCATTGGTGTCATTATGATGTATACTTCATTCATATCTAACAACCACTACACTACACAATCAAAAAGACAATAGTCTCCCGGACTATTCAATACTAGTTAACAAACTTAACATGACCTAATCAGTCGGCCAACGTTC
This sequence comes from Lycaena phlaeas, assembly GCA_905333005.2. Lineage (NCBI taxonomy): Eukaryota > Metazoa > Arthropoda > Insecta > Lepidoptera > Lycaenidae > Lycaena > Lycaena phlaeas. The sequence goes on from HG995163.1 coordinate 19,133,885, forward strand.
CGCCCTCCTTCAGCTCTTCGCTCTCAATAGCTTCACTTTTTATAGGTAAGTTTGGGCTTAGTATTCTTTGGATAAAATAACGGACGACCAGGACGGTCGTTTTTTTACGACCCTTATTTTTCCAAAGAACAATTAACAATATTGACAGAACTACCAAATTTCTAGCAAAATCCGTCGTTAGTTAATAGATAAATAATACCACTAAAAAGCCCAACGAAAGTTGTTTCATTGATAAAATAAAACAAAATTGAAAAAAAATGAGGAAAAATATCTGTATAAAAACTCGCATTATTTATTATGACTACAGAAAGGAAAATAAAAGAGCATAGGTTTAATAAGTCCTTTCATAAATGAAGTATTTCACACCTTTCTTGTATAGTCAAAGGTACGCTTTGAAATCAAAACTATAAAAATATTTTTTAATTATACTATTTATTATGAAATATAAGCAATTTGATGAGGCAGTGCTGGTCACGTTTTCAGGAGAACGGATAGCTGGAGTGATGAGGTTTAAGATAGGAGGGCACGTCAAGGTAGACGAAGTGTTTGAATCCTAAGTACGTAATATTATGATCAACATTTTGCTTTCTTCTATAATGATGAGGTACGGACCACAAATTTGTTGATCCTTTCATGGTCCAACTCGTTAACAAATTCAGCGAGTGAGAAGACACACTTGTGAAAATGTAACGAGTATGGTGAAAACAGGCGTACTTTCACGGTAGGTTTAATATTATGTTCGAGATAAATTGTAATTTTTAGTGGGTTGTTAGACGTTCACAACTCCGAGCATATTGCCTCCTTGTCTCGTTCTGGGATTAAGGATTAGGACCGGGAAAAATGACAAAAGAATATGATACAAGTTGAATAGATATAAAAACTAGAGCGCGAACATAAACATCACCAAGTGTTCCGTACGTTTTTACATTAATATTTTTTATGTATTCAGAACCTTAGTTACATTTTCGAAACATAATAAATGGCTTGATTAAAAATTAGTTTTACTAACTCCTAAAATTAACACATGCTAAGGATCCTTTATAATGAGATAAACTAATCTAATTCCCAAAACAAACAAAAAGCTTTCAACCCATATGTCAAGCCACTTCAATATGTATACCTATTGTTTTGTTCTATATTTTTGTGCTATAAAATTTATTTCTTATAAATTAATCATACATTGTATTGTTATACAATATTCCGATGCACGATATTCTAAGATATCTTAATAAAAATCGTATCAGTCAGTTTTATTACGATAGATATATTATTTAAATTCGATTACTGAAACACTTATTACTTATATAAGCTTGTGGTAAATCGGAGATATCATCAGCAGAGAGCGTAAGGCACGTTTCCGACGCAGCCCACGGAATTCCTCTTATCATTTGAAGAAACCCTTGTCACTTCCATTACGCGTCGGGACACAGGCGACCGTTCTGATCCGCCCTTCATTTGCGCGAGTTATAGCCTTCTCATATTTCCCAAGAAGCGTGTAGTCTTGACGAATTTAAACGCTCAACTTAATTTGACAGTGACGCATTTTACTCAATATGTATACGAAATATCATTGTTATCATTTTTTTTACTTTATTATGCTATATATGCATTTTTTAAGAAACTAGAAGCCTTTTTAGAAAGATATGTTAGGGTTCCTAAAGCTGTCAACGGGTATAAACGGTAACGGTATATTTAGAATATTTTATAATTTATGTATACGATGTATACAAACATAAAATATGTGTATATAAGAGGGACAAAAAGTGATCCTAACACTTTTCCTCTCCCTCTCCAACGCAATTCGAATAATCGCAATATAGTTGTGCTCTATATAATGTATATCTCTGCCCTGCGGGGCATCTGAATTCAGCTAGTAAGTATATATATTTATAGTATACAACACAGTTGTATACAATTTTTAATATCGCTGAAAGGAATATCTGACATTCAAATATTCAGATAATTGAATTTGTAACATTAATAATAAAAGGTAAGAATGGCAGTTTTTGATGTCTTTCAATGGTACGACTCTATTATTTGTACGTGTCGTAGTATGATTTGATAAAACGTTTTTTTGCGAAAATACTAGGGTTTTTGCGAAAACACGGATAATTAGACATTGGCATTACATTTCTCAATCTTACTGAAAAAAGGTAGGGTTTTTGCAAAAATACCAGTCGCCTTAGCAAGATTGAAAATCCTTTACTCTGATTGGCTTGATTTTGGTTGACAGGCAAACTCTTAATGCGATTGGTTCATATTTTGCCTTGTAGGTTCGAGTATACAATAGGATCCCAGACAACGTTCAAAATCCTTCCATCAATAAATTTAAAAAAGTTATTAAAGTAAGTTTGTTTTTACCACACAAATAGGATATAACAAAGTAAGTCTTAATGGAAGATACCACGCGATGGGAATAGGGTACTTCGTGGTACTATTTTTAGTAAGATTAAGGAATATTATATCCTATTATCCTATTGTTAGCAATTTTTTGATTATTTAAAGTAGTTAAGGTATGATTAGTTTTCTGTGATTGATGTGTTCCCCGGGTCACTAGTTTGTATTTTAACTAAATTGCTTAGCAAAAAAGCAAAGAAACTATAAATCAAAGGCATCGCCTTTTCTTGCCCTTTAAAATTAAAAATTGATTTTTTTTTATTCAAAATAGTACCACGAAGAACCGGCGAAGCAAAATCAGTGGAACTAATCTTTTCAAATATTCTATTACAAATTTAAATGCTATCCTGAAATTCCTGGGCCGCCCTATTCCCATCGCGTGGTATCTTCCATTAAGACTTACTTTGTTATATCCTATTTGTGTGGTAAAAACAAACTTACTTTAATAACTTTTTTAAATTTATTGATGGAAGGATTTTGAACGTTGTCTGGAATCCTATTGTATACTCGAACCTACAAGGCAAAATATGAACCAATCGCATTAAGAGTTTGCCTGTCAACCAAAATCAAGCCAATCAGAGTTAAGGATTTTCAATCTTGCTAAGGTGACTGGTATTTTTGCAAAAACCCTACCTTTTTTCAGTAAGATTGAGAAATGTAATGCCAATGTCTAATTATCCGTGTTTTCGCAAAAACCCTAGTATTTTCGCAAAAAAACGTTTTATCAAATCATACTACGACATACGTACGAAATAAAAATATTTTTGAATTGATTTGAAAACCCTTTAGTTAGTATTGGTACATTTAGTACGTTTTTTAATCTATATTTATACCACTTACTACCTTCTTTATTTACTATAACCCTTCTACTTTTGAAGCGATTTTTTTTTACTGGCAGGGTATTGAGAACTTTTTTTAAATACCAAAGTAAGTCCGAAATCGTCTAAGCCAATAAATGCTATATAAGATGTTCATTATAACCCATAGTTCCACTATACATCAGCTAGCCATGCTTAAGGCAAATTTAAAAAAAAATACAGAAAACCTGGAAAACTCTTTCAATATATTGATTACTTATATAGGTTCCGATCACTACCAATCAGATGATCTCCTATTCCCTAAAACGAAACGGCAACTCTACCGGATAATATAAGCGTTATAAAATTGCGATTTCCTTTCAGGTTCTTTTAATAAAAATGTGGAAGAAAATAAATCTTTTAAAATAGCACCTGTACCCTATAACAACCTGTTACAAAGGCCATGACCCTACAACCAGTGAACTAGACACTACGAAAGACATTCTGGATAACAGCCAATGCTAGATTAGAATGAATCTAAAGAGTTTTCAATTCCCATTCTATTTTAAACTGACTGTCGCATGTGGAGTTTTCAATCTAATTAGAAATTGTTTTCTAAAGTTTTTGCAATTTTCACACATTTTACTTAAAGTGGTTTGTGAAGATATTATAATTAGTTAGTAGGTATTATTAAGTATTTTCAAAAGTTTTTTATTGCGGCTTATACTGTAACGATGTTGCTTTAATTTTGACTTATTAAAAATCCTTTTAAGTCTTAATCCCAATAGAGGTTTAAGAAAATGTGTAATTATATATATTTTTTATTAATTAACAACGTGAGTAACGATGGTTAAGTAGGTATGGGCTCGGCTATGACTCTGCGGTGAATTAAAATGAGTTTTCCTTAAATTTATAAGTATTCTAAACGCAAAACTATAACGCGCTCGCCGGTGAAGGAAAACATCGTCATGAAACCTGCATGCCTGATGAGATTGAAAGTATTTAAAGATGTGTAATGTTCACTACACATACGTACATTATACATATATACATTTGTTGATATGTACATTCACCTACAACAGTCAATTATCGCCCTAATCTTTCCTCGCCTGATTTCGAGGAGAAAGTATCAAACTACTGTATGGCAACACAGTAAAACCATATTACTATATTACCGTTTGTTTCTTTTGTATTTTTACTCATCTCTAAAAAAAGTATCAACCCTTATATGTCCCACTGCTGGGCACAGGTCTCCTCCTCGAAATCAGGCGAGGAGGGTAATGGGCCAATAGTCATCAGTGCGGATTGGTGAACTTCACATACCTTCAAAGACTTTCAATCTCATCAGGCATGCAGGTTTCCTCACGATGTTTTCCTTCAACGGTGAGCGAACGATGGTCTCCTGTGCACTTAGAAATTTAGAAAAACCCATTTCAAGGCACACACGGACGGGTCAGAATCGAACCCGGAACCCCTTGCGTAAGAGGTCGAGTCTGTCCACCACTGGACCATCGTCGCTCTCTCATCTCGCTCTCATCTCTATTAAACTCGATTTCCAATCTGAACCCTTTTTTTTGTCCCACTTAATTTGTACCCAAATCAACATTTTTATACTAATTATTTCATACAATGCCTTCATTCCAATTTCCACGTGCTCTGAATTAGAATTTCCGTTTTAAATCACTTAAAATATGTTAGTATTTGATAATATTTGGAAATCTTGGAATACGTTGAAACGTATTTTAATTCACACTCAGGCCGAATAATTATTATAGAATACATTAAAAAGTGTGTATACACATACTTTTCAGAAATCTTAATAATCTCGTAGAACTTCTTGCTCTTTCCAGCTTATTTTCGAAAAAATCTGGGTTATTATAATATATACAGTGCGTTATGTAATAGCTCACAATGTGCTAAAGAGTTATCAAAGCAAATCGAATCAATTGCTAATAGAGTGTTTTAGGAGTCACGACAGTGAAGATATCAGGCGATTATTTTTTGTTCAGATTTGACTTTATGAAGTGACACAGAGATTAGGGAACCGTCAATATCAGAATCAGATTAAACCTAATAGGTGAAATCTTTTTACACTGGTTTGTTTTACTGGTGATATAAAATAACAAACAACCAAATATTTTTGTTTGTTTGTTGTTTGTTTAATATTTTCAATATTAGTTATTCCTTTTTAACTAAGGCATTTTTTAAATATTTAATATAATTGTTCACTATATCATATAAAATGTAAGAAATCAGATTTTCTTTTACAATTCCATTTAATTAGCGAACACTACAAAAAAAACACAAATTTCCTGTTTCAATGTAGCAAATTTAATATGAAATTATTAAAAGGCTTATACGGCTTCGGCAGATATAATCAGGGTAGTAACGGATTCTTTTCATTGTGGCGAGTCCATGGTTGCTTAAGCTCATTGGAAAGCCTTTTAAGTTCTAACTTAATTTCTTTTATCTCAACACATTATAATTTTTTAAGAATATTATTCTAAATTAGCATTCATAAGATGAAGGAATATTTTATATGTTTATTAGTATTGGAAACACTATTTACAAATATTTAAAAATACTAGTAGACAAACAACATAACGTGTCCATGACTAGTCTATCACTCATAGGTGCTGACTTGTTTAAGAGTTAATCGAGGACAAAGCACGAGACACTAATTTTTATATGAATTCATATTTAAGTTATATTTCACTCACCTAAATATAACAATTAATGATAATAATAAGTATGATAAATAATAATAATAATAATACAACCTTAAATATTACTAAATCATATATTCATTATTATTATAATCAGCTTCTATCCATCCACTGCTGAACACAGGCCTATCTCAATGAATGCCAAGAAGGCCGATCCTTTGCCACTCGCATATAACACGCGCCTTACCTCCGTGTATATAGCTTATATATAACACGGAGGTTATTATTACGTATCATTTAAAGTATTATTCGGCTGTGAAATAAATGCATACTGCCACAAATGCACATTATGCCTTAATGGTAATATATATTGCTATAAAACCAGACTTTTATTGCTTGAATATACGTACGCGTAATGTACATCCATCGTTATATTAATAAATATATACACTTTTAAGGCCATATAGAATATAATCATATAATTTTATCTTATTGTCTCCGCCATTTTATTTAGCAGTTAGTAATAAAATCTGCAATAAACAATGAATTTGTGTTTACTGTTACTTCCATAAAACAAAGACATCCCTGTAATATAAGATTTAACCTAAATAAAGAAACCACAGAGACAGTAAATGTAATAGTACAAGAGCAGTCATTGAATGCGACTTGCATTAAGCACAGCGGGTTATGCTTTTTATTTAGTTACTTCCTTTAAATCTTGTGTGACATCTTCTTGCAGAAGATTCATTATCAATAACTTTGAAAATATTACATAAATGATGATTTTAATTTATAGTACCGATATTTATATAATAAAGTATACATGATATCAAATAAAAAATATCATATAAATTGAAATTGATAGAAAATGGTTACTATCAATAAACTGAATCTTAATTTAATTATCCTTTAAAAAAATTTTATACACAAACATTTTTGATTATTTTTTGATACGCAAATAAGATTCACATTCCAACTATAAATTTGAGTGAAAGCTTTTTGTGTTTATTCATGGCAAATAGATAACAAAGTGTCTATTACAATGAAAAACTTTTACGGATTTCATCGCGATTTATTAAGTTTTTTACATGCTCAAGAATCATGTCTTCCCGTGACCATTTATTTAACATTTATCACACGTATGCAAAAAACTTAATAAATCATAAAAATATCCATATAATTTGTTTTATTATTATGAATAAAATTAATTCAATAGATTAAAACAATTAGCGAAGCGTCTATTTAAAACGCCTCTTTTGAGCGGAGGGTTTAATACATTGCACGTTGCATTATAAGAATTCCTAAACTTCGCATATATTTTCTTATATTTCACGATGGAATAACGGCTGAATAAGCGACATTGACAAAGTCGAGTGATTGAAAATATTCAATTGAAATCAAGGGTCAGAGCCATCTGATATTTATCAATCGTCTCTCCCGCAAGATAAATAATAAAAAACCTCAAAAGTCAATGTTATTGTATGTGCAAAGTAAATTCCGAATTTATTTCAGATCTATAATGGAAAATACCAAATCGAATGCGATAATTTGAACGAAAATTGAACAGGTTCGGTCATAACCAGAGGCAAGTCGGGATTGGTATTTTTACGTATCGTGCATAAGTGTGCATGGAACTTATTTTGATTCTACAATAATTTCAGTTGATGTATTATACGCTTGACTTGTTGGGTGGTTAAAAAATACGTTTTTATTGTTAACTATAATAAAACAACTTTTACGGATTTCATCGCGTTTTATTAAGTGTTTAACATTAATTTATTTTCAATGTTAAATCTTTACTATCCATGTTTTTCTACCTCAAATGATTAATAAATTATAGCCTCATCCTCCCTTATACTCATTAACATAATTTCAACTTACTTTTAGTAAGTATATTAATAAACTTATAATTTAAGAGTAATATATAAGAGCTTAGGTATATTTAAATACTAAGGTTATTTTTAACACATTTTTTATTTCAATAAGTAATAAAATTAGTACTGAATATTGTATTCATGACAAAATATAAATGTGTTAATTCACACAATTTAATCGAGTATAGGAGTAAGCTCCTAAACATGAAATAAATAAAATACATACGCCTAAGACTCAACTCAGACATATTATTATGCATATCAAACAAATGTCTGTGCTTGCCTTAAACTATTTTTTTTTTATGAAAATGTTTATCCCAACTTTTAATATAAACTGTAATATTACAAGGTTCAAAAGTTACAGACATAAAATCTATACGTAACATTATGGATAACAATTAGTAGCGGCCGTGCCAATAACAGGGTAACGTTATCTTCGTGCGTGACTAGCTGAGACAATTATTACTAACCCAAATAAATGTCACAAGTCTACCTGAATCGAAACTGGAGCAATGGTTCCAGTTTCGATATATAACCTTACGAACCCTTCCTACTAAATAAACTACATAAAGACAACACGGTATATACAACCCGCTTCAGTGCACAGGACACATTTTACTATCTTTTGGCCGAGGCTTCGTTCGCGGGTTCGAATAGCTTATATTTTCCTGGCTAGAATGAGATGAAATAAAATCAAAATCTAACTAGCATAACATATCACAGACTACAGACTCAATTAGCATATTCTGCGTAGATAGGACTAAATAAAATATTGTCGTATCATATTATTCATAGGGTAGAAGTAGTCGAATAACTTTGTAACAGTAGAATGTCTGGCACCTCAGGCCTCCTGTGACCATGGTTGCTGTAAAGTATCCAAAACCTTATTAAATATCTTTATTATCAATATAACTATAATTCTGCTTTACGTCTTTGTCACTGAACACCTCCTAAACAGTACTGATTTAAATGATTTTTTGTATGTGTTTAGATGACGTCCTTAAGAAGTTAGATGATGCTGAGAAGAACTCAGATGGCGCTGCAGTCAGTATCTAGGTTATTTATTTATTTATTTAGCAGTTTACGTACACTAAAAAAAATACAATAAAATAATGACACAATAAAGTACTGGTACAAAGGCACTATTTATCTCATGATGGAATCTCTTCCAGTAGTCTTGCCTCAGGAAAATTATAAAACAAATGCAAAATTAGCGTATTTATCTATATTGCAAATAAACGACTGCATCGATTTTTATCTTGAAGACAACGTCTGTCGAGTGTTCGGTCTGCTAGTACTATAAAATATATAGTTCTTACTTTGTGATTTGTTGTTATTTCGACTGGGTACTAGCCGAAATAAGTTAGTATTATATGTATAAGTTCAAAAAAATATGTGCGTCATTTTTGGTAATATGTCAATTGACAATTATGGATCGCTAATAATAATAAGCCAAATGTAATTCCAGTGGAAATTTTAAATTTATCGTCATATAGCCTATGTGTTTTTCTGGTATAATATGTGCGGTACTTAACAGCACTGCCAAGAAAGAATGCATACCGCATTTATAATATTTAGTTAGAAGCAGGTTAGAAGTGAGCTTTAATAATGTGTCAACAACTTTTGAAATTATGTCAACGTCTATTCAGATTGTAAACGTTATAAACGCGCACTTGCGGACCTCAAGATACGTATTTCTCTATCCCTCTTACGTAGAATGCTGAGAGGTCGCATCTTGAGATTGATCTGTTTTTAGCATACGAAACCGAAGTGTAAAAACTCAAGTGAACGAAAAATAGGACACCACGTTCGTATCGTGAATAAAACACATTGCATACAAATTGACATAAAAGATAAGTAAAATAATGTCCTACATTTTATGTACATAATTTGATGAATCATAATCTCTTGGTAATGTAATAACCAAATATTTTCTGTAACTTCTTTGAATATCTCTAGATAATTCAACCTATTTAATTTTATTCCATAGAAGGTTAGTGACTAACATGGCATAACTTGCACAACATTGATTATTTATACTACCATTCTTATTTATTTTCAGTTCCTGAATTTGAGTCAGTAGCAACAGCTTTCTCAAGACCTTTTTCCCATCCCCTCAAGTAAAGTCCCATTTTTTCCCATTCTGGATGCTATACAAACGTTTTAACATATAGTGTAAATATCTAAATTAGTTATTATAATTTCTAAATTAATTTTGTAATCTTAGAAAAACACTTATGATATTGTAACGCTATCTAGCAATACAAATTAAACTAAATCGTCTAAATGTGTGTACACACATAACTTCATAACCACTGGAAAACCGCGCCAAATTAGATAATTCCTTTTTTTTTCGTTATGTTGATTATCGTCAGAAAACGATTTGAAAGTCAAGGCAGGACAACGTTTGCTGGGTTACAGCTTTCTAAATAAAATTATTTTTATCTAATATGTCCAACAGTTATTCATTTGATTTCATTACGCAATAAACCCACAATGAGGAAATGCCAAGTCGGCGCAGAATACAAAATACGCTTTTATAGAGAACTGTGAAAACTCGTGCATGTACAATTTACAAGCTATATTAATATGCTCTAATTTTAGTAAATATAATCAGAAAATTGAGTCAGTCAACTAAAGATGGAGGAGTATTCATTACTTTTCAATATTAGCCTAAGTCAATCTCCAACTATATTAAATAGCTTATATCCAGTGACAGATTTAGGCTTGATGGGCCCTAGGCTATAATGCTAGAAAAAAGTAAAGTATCAACCCTTATATTATGTCCCACTGCTGGGCCAGGGCGAAATTATTAAGATTTAGTCAATTTTAAAAGTTATATATAGATATTCAGTAATGAAACAAAAAGTAAAAAACATCATTCGGTAAATATTATAATTACTTAATCTATAAAAAAACATAAACTTTTTAATAGACTAAAAAGTAAATAAATAAAAGTGAATTGTTATAGGTATATTCTATAGAGAACTCTTTACAAAAATTAATCCAATCTCTTTTTCAAAGGCAGTCTTCTTTACGTTTTTCGTCTCTGAAATTTTGGCGCCCCTCAAATCATGCCGCCCTAGGCCCGGGCCTCACGGGCCTATACGTAAATCCAGCACTGCATCATAATATGTTCGGGTAAATATATAAACCTAAAAGAATCCTGGCAATTAATTCCAAATAAAAATATCTATGGACGCTTTTTACACTACGTCAATCTGGACCCGTGGTAAGTTCTCGAAGAGACTTGTGTTACGGATACGAGGCGACGGTAATACATATATTTAATACTTTTTATATTAATACTTATAATTAAGTTTTTTATTATTTAATACACATATTTAATACACATCCATGACCCAGGAACATAGAAACTTATTTGTTACCTGGTGATATTTGGATCCGCTACCTCTGGCGTGAGCGCCAACGCGCAGACCATTTAGCCACAGAGGTCGTCATAGCTGGACCGACGATCTAGTGAAAACCGCTGGGTCTCGTTGGATGCAGATAGCAATGGACCGGTCGCGCTGGGCAACCATTGGAGATGCCTATGTTCAGCTGTGGACAGCTATAGGCTGAGATGATGATGATGATGAATCCTGACAGTAGTCGCAGAACGTATTTTAGTTACTAAAAGTGGACACATTAATAAAATATTTTATCGACAGCATTGTGACAAGAAAATACAGTAATAGTCTTTTGGTGGATTCTCCGAAAAGTCGAATTTAACAAATGCTAAAAATAAATTATTGGAATCTCTATTTCAAGATATCGTAATTTTTATCGCTTTTCGAGTAGACAATATACGTCGTAAAACTGGGAAGGCTAAATTAATATTAATGGAAATATTTATATTTTACCTTTCATCATCATCATCATCATCCTTTAAGCCTCCACTGCTGAACATACGCCTCCCTCATTGAACTCCAAGATGATCGAACCCTTACGACTCGAATTCACCTTTCACTTAAACTTTAAGAGAAATAGAGATAAATAAATATTATGAGCCAGAAGTTCGATATTTGCGAAAGATTTTTATACAGACTATTCGGGGTACCGATGAGACATATTCGATTGTATTCTGGATGCATGGATCGTTTGTTGGTTTTATACAAAAAAAAATACTCAAGAAAAAAAAATTAAAACATACCGACGTCAGATGCAAACAATCTAAAAATTCTTATCGCTTTATTATCCATTTTTCTTCTGAACTTGTGCCGTCAAAACTTTGTATTTCACTCCCTCCTCACAGTTCAGACAAACTAAGATATCGAAATTTAATAGGGAATTGCTTTTATATTGTGCTCTTGTGTCGATGCGAAAAAAAATGTATACCTAGTCGTTTTATTCGAATATACTGTTTTTAGATTTAGTATTTTAAAAACAGTCTTTACTTAATTTTAACAGTAGTTTTATCAATAATAGTCACTAAAATTAAGTTATCATTAAACATAATCTATGACTATGATCTCGCTTAATTTTTAGTGAATCAGCTTTACTCTGTTGCAGAGAGCCGAGGAGAGGAGTTGAGAGTTATCAAAACTTAACATCGCATGTTTTAGTAAATCCTGCCTATAATATTATATATCATAAATAAGCGGCCTTTTTTTTTTCTTTTACGCCGGGAAATGCATACCGCTGGGGAGTGGGTCTCACCAGGCGGGTATGTGGGACTCGCCGCGCCCGAAAGCTGGTAAATGGACGCAGCTCTATCCACTAAAACCCGGCGAATGCCACCAATGCCGCCTTTGGTGAAGTGCCCCGGATCTACAAGCAACAGGGCACCTCGACGGCTAGCTAGTCCCTCGGGGGACCGACGCCACCTCTACAGAGGGTTTGCACCGCACCACAGAACAACCCCTCCCACCGTCGGGACAGTACAATGAGGCGAGGTTCCCATCCTCGCCCCTTGCCCCCTGCTCTTTTGCCCCCTCTTCTTATAAGAGGGGTACAAAGAGCCCCCTTGGCTCAATTAGCTTCGCCCAAGGTGTTGGGCTCACCCTAGGCTACTGAGCCCCACCGCCACGACAAGGCTTGAGCCATGGTGGGGATAAATAAGCGCCCTGGGACAGCTCCAGGTAAACTAGTTCATATTTATAGCTGATGTCGATCACTTACCGTCGGACGTGGCAATAGTTTTAGTTGATATCCATAGTTTGCCTATCCAACTAACATAAAAATTAGTTAATTATAAATTATTAACAATAATAATCAATAAAAATTGTATGTGTCATTTTATAGTACTGGGGCTTAAAAAAAAATATAGCCTAAAACGTCCTTCGACCGCGGCGTAAGGAATAATAATAATAAGGAAAAAAATCGTCAACTTAAAATTACTATTTAGACTGGTATCACTGAACGTAGATTGTCATCCCAACTGATTGGAGGTCAACCGACCAATTCCAATCGAGAGCCTAGTAAGACCATCGCCATTAATTCTTCGGTGTATCCCTTCTAATAATCTATGATCTGATGACTAAAATCGATGTAATAGTAATAATTACTTTTTAAAGAAATTATTACCTAGAGGCTTGAAACAAGTTAATACTTTTACTTTTTATTTTGTGGTATTCGGAACTTGGTTAGCAAATTCTGATATGAATGTCATTAGAAGTTATATACGAAGTTACGTCAAAGAGATTTTACCTAGCTGCCGATCTGCATCAGAAGGTAGTTTGTGCGGAAGTTTCTGTTTCATTATAACAAACTAATTATAAAACACCACAAGGCGAAAATAGATTTGTTTGAAAATAACAGGAGCTAATAAAAAGTTTAGTTGCCCGGGCAATTTAATAAAAATACTTTTAATAGTAGTTCACGTTGTACATTGTATTAAATTTCTGCCGGGCTAATGTATTATTAAAAAAAAATAAAGTGATAGGTTAAGCGCATTCGGTAATTATCACCGTATTATATATGTGTGTTTTATGTGTCAAATAAAGCTTATTCTTTGTGTCTTCTTTAATTTTTTTAAAGAAATATTTTATAATAATTAATAAAAAAATGATAAGAAATAAAAAATAAAAATAAATAAATAATAAAAATAATTATTATAACGAAATATGGACGTAAATAAAAGAAAAAGAATTTGACTTTTACTTTTACGACTTGGATTTGTAGGTAACAGTGCATCTAGGATATAATAAATGTGATCGATGATTACAATTATTAAGAAGAATTTGGTAGAGTACTCACTCTAAACTATTATTACAGACGAGTCCAGTCAAACATAGTACCCATGCAGACAAACGCAGCACAAGCCCATCTTTTCTACTGGCGACATTTCCTAGATCACTACATATTATAAAACAAAGTCGCTTTTTCTGTCCCTATATCCCTTTGTACGCTTAAATCTTTAAAATTACGCTACAGATTTTGATGCGGTTTTTTTAATGGATAGGACAATTCAAGAGGAAGGTTTATGTACATAATTTATTAAGTTTTTATATACATTGGCTAAGATATAACAATAATTGTTGGAGGAGTCGGAAAAAAATAGGCAGTCTGGGAGTTTTCAACGAAAACGCTGCCTAAACCCTTTGAGATATAACAAAATACTCTATGGTGGAATTGTGTATCTTAAATAGGTCTACAAAAAAGTCCGCGATGGCATATGTCTATCTGTTAAGGATATCATACTATATCCATTTAATACTTAAAAAAAATGGGCAATTATAACGTGATAATTTGAAAGTTATTTACACAAATACGGTATGAATCCTTATCATTTTTAATCAGTTAATTAGCTTAAGCACTTCGTGATGATTATTTTTCCCCTTTACATCATGCAAATTAAATGAATACTTTAGGAGATATGGCAAAATCAAAATAATACGCAAGAAAATAAATCGTGTTGCCGTGATTCGAACGGCACATCTAAGTTCACGCGGGCGAAGCTGCGGGTAACAGCTAGTCAACAATAATAATGACGCTAAAACAAAGAACATGATACAACTGTAGTTTAAAAAAATACTGTAGGTAGGTATTTTTGGAACTTAAAAAGCAAAGTTTCAATTTAATCTGTCGTAAAAATCATGTTCGGAATGTTCGTAACATAGTGTCTGAAACTATTAAAGCATCTTAAAATAATGTAGGATTTTTTTTAAATAATATTATCATTAAATTCGTAATACTTTACCGTTGTTTTTTATAATACATTAGCATATCATTTGTCAATTTACAGAAAAACATTTCACATTTTTATTATATCCCTGAGGATTTAAGCTGATATATTTCCATTTAAAGCTTATGTAAGCTTGTTTACATTTAAATTAAAGGCATGGGGTAGGATATTGTACTCAGTAATTGGAGCGCACTCTGCAACTGATCCCACATAATTATAAATAGCACTATGAGTCTTATCAGCAAACTTAAGGTTATCGAAATAGCAATTAGAGGTTCCCTTCATCATGTTATCAGAAATGATGTGAACCACAGATGAGCCACAGTCACCGACATAGCCCGAAAAATTTCGAAACTTAAGCGGGCAGGACATATTTATCACAACACAGCAGCTCTTGAAATTCTTGGCCTTATGATAGACAGGAAGATGGACTCACATACGAACTGGCCACGGCAGTGAGGTTAAAATGCTATTAACCATTAAGTATGATAGCCTATTTTTCTGCTCAACGTGGCAGAAATGTTTTGATTCTATGCCAACAAAAACATAAGATCTATATTTCCTCACAGTAATGATCCTTTTACGATAGCGTTAATTAAGAGACGCTAATGCCTGTTAGTAATTGAAAATTGATTAATATTGCGAAAAGTGAATTTGTGATTTCAAATTAAAAGCTATCTTAATTTGGTTTCTCACATTTTTGTTAATGATAATTAATACAACTATGCCACTCGTATAAAAAACATTGCCTGGATGATCCAGCTTTGCTCGTTATTTTTTGTGTTGCTTAACAACGCAAACTACTTATGTAATTTTAGTGTTGCTATATAAGAAAAGCAGTTTGTTGCTCCCAATAAAAATAACCTTGGTATTTTGATTTTTAAACGGCCCGATTTCCTACCTCAACTGTTATAACAAAATTTACCATTGTATTCTAATGATATTGACGCTTCTTAAAAAGAAGACATAATATTTGGATTCATTTATCGTAGTCCAAACATCCCCACACACTGAAGTTCTAGAATCGTTTGCACCGTTTCCATGATTCAGATTACATAATATACTGGCCTCTTAACTTACAACTGGTCCGAAAGTTTGCTGTAACTCAGCGTACTATGGAGCGTGCTATGCTGGGTGTTCCTTTGGCAGATATAATGCGATACTAAGACCTGCGCCGTAGTATGTAAGGTTGCCGATATCACGCGAAGAATAAGCTCGTTTAAGTGATAGTGGACTGGTCACACATCCAGAAGAACGGATGGTCGATGGGCCAATAAGGTTCAAGAGTAGAGGCCGCATTTAGGTAGACGAAGTGTACAAAAGTGTGTAAAAGGGCTGACCACCCTTTTCCAGGTGGGAAGACAATCTCTGTGCAGAAGCCGTTCAATGTTAGAGTGGCGAGAGATAGGTCTTGGCGTTTATTGAGGGATGCCCATGTTCAGCAGTCGACGAATAAAGGCTGATTATAATCTCACTCAATCACGAATCTCCTTCTCGAAATCAGACGAGGAGGGTAATGGGCCATAGTTCAACGATTCGCTGGCCCAATGCGGGTTGGCGAACTTCACACACCTTCAAAGACTTTCAATCTCATCAGGCGTGCAGGTTTCCTCAAGATGGGGGAAAACCTTTACCGGTGATTCACGGCTCATTATGATGATTGATATGATTTTTTATTTACTCAACTTACTTAATACTTATAAGTCCAACTTAAACGTTGATAGGTTGTTTTTGTATTAGGGTTTTACTTGGTAGCAAATAATATATCTATTACATTAATACACCGTTGTCTCCGTTTAACATACATTCAGAATAAACCATTTGTCTAAAGTCTAAACAATGCCAAAGAAATAAAAACGTTGGTCCGTTTACTGAAACCTCGCAAATATGCGCCATTTCTTTACACGCACGCAACGATATATCTTCGTAACATTTCAACTTTTGCCGTTTTTAAAATTCATTTTGGTGCAATATTTGAATACATAACAATTTGTTTGATTTTGTTGCAGATAAATTGAATTATTACATTAATTCGTTAAGTATTTGATATCATTGAACGGTAATTCAAATGTCACTTAAGGCTCTGGCCGCATAGTCAACATAGGCCTAATATAACAATTTTGTAAAAAAAATTGAGAGCATCAAAAAGTATGTGTTGATCTTAATGATATTTATAGGTGGACTATTGTATTCAAAAAATCATAAAATAAACATTTAAATTTACATTATAACAATCATAATGTTATCTATACTATCTATAAACGTCTCTCGATGAAAATGATAATAGTAATATAATATGTAGGGATGGGGAACTGTTGTTTTAATTCACCGATTGAAATAATTATGGAATAATAAATAATATAAAAATGATAACTCGAGCGATTGCAACGTAAATAATCATAGATACAATTGCGGCGTCTTTTCGCTTTTTTTTCATATAGGACTGTAACTTTTGAGAATCTTCTCCTACCTCTTTTGATTCAGCCCTCTTAAATAAATTTAAAATTTCTGTTTTCACCGCGCCCTAAAATACCGCGTATCATTTTTTTTGTGGGATTAAATATGATTTGTTTATCTGTCAATTTGGTGGTTTACACAAAAATCCGCAAATATTTATATTTTCGTGAATTTAGATTGACAGACCAAACCAATAAATAACATATTTGGCCATTTTAGAATAGCCAAACTTTTAAACGAAATGTAAAAAAAAAACAGGAAGTTAAATAAATATATCATGGTTGAGATTAAATAAATAAACCGAAATGTAAATGCAGTATGGATCTAACTATAAAACATATTCTAGGAGATTGTGAGGATATCACAGATAAATATGCATGTAAGTATTTGTAATATTGCATTGTTTAGCTGAAAATGGCCTTATACAGACTATTATAATATATTCACTTTATGAAAAAGATAAATATGTTCAAGAATATATTAAAGTAAATATTGAAGTCGCTAATGATTTATAATATAATAAATAAATATAATAAATAATATAATAAATAAAAAGATTTATAATATAATAAATAATATAATAAATAAAAAGTCAAGCCTAGCAGTTTCAGTGACGATCCAGATTCTAAACTCTAGTAAGGGCTCAGCGTCTTGAGTGAGAGTTCTGGGTTTGATCCTAACCAGTGAACTAAAACGCTTTTTTTTTATTTTCTCCGAACATGAAACTATCGCTTGCTCTTCGGTCAAGAAAAACAACGTGAGTAAACTTGTATGCCTAATAAGATAAAAAGCTTTTGAAAGTGTGTGAAGTTCATCAACCCGCATTGGACCAGCGCATCGATAAACAGAGGCCCGTCACCTTCATCGACTGATTTCGAGTAGGAGACACACAGCAGTGAAACGTGCAACGGTTAATGACGATGATAATGAGTTTAAAAGTAATACTTGAAATAGATTTTGAATAGGACGCGAATTTATGTTATTTTTTTGACCTATCATTAGTATATTCAAATTCAGTAAATAAAACAATTGCGGTAGAAATTTTCTGTTTATACTTATTTAAATAAGTAATTATTTGTTGAGAATAGAAATACGATCTATCGAAGCCTACAAAGAAAGGGTGTTCTTAAATCACCAAGATTAATTTTCAGCGCACGTAATTTATATCAGCAAACCAGGCGGGTCGATGAAACCATGAGGCAATTTACGAACTCGAAAATCGTGAAAGTTCGTTAATTATTTGAAAGGAACAAGCTTTGGTGTCCCGGGACTCTCATTTATTGGTAATTAAAAAGATGCTTTACCGAATCACTGGTTCCAGTGTCTGGCCAAGGTTACTGCAGTTAAGATTTCACAGTATCATTATTTATCTAATTTTAATAACCTTACCGTGTTATTTATACATAATGTGAATAAGTTATACCTTTAAATAAGCAATTCTTGTATATAATATGTTTCTGTGATCACGGAATCGGCTGTAACGATTTCGCTGAAATTTTGTATATGGGTGTTTTCGGGGGTAAACAATTGACCTTAATTAGTCTTATGTTTAGGAAAACGCGTGTTTTCGAGTTTTCCCGCAGAATATTATATGCGTTAATTTCGATTTCCTGACTATTATACGTACGTCTGGTCCAGCGGGTTAAGTCGCGGTTGGGAAGAAACGAAAATAATGGGTTCGAAACCCGGTCGGTGCAGCACATTTGTTTTTTATATGTTCGAATTTATATTATGTATTATATTTTTTTATGTTTTGGACAAGTTAAATGTAGTTACCTAGCTTAAGATAACAATTTATGTTTCTTCTTTCAAACAATATATTATTATATTTCTCATAAATATCTCGAACAAAACTGAGCAAATGCTCAGTCAACCAGATACTGATATTTTATATATCAAAATGGTTTCTAACATAATATTATGTTAGACAATTATTTGATAAGTCATTTTTTTTATAAAAATCCAAGTAATCTTGGATAGATAAACTAGTAGACGTGCTACCTGATGGTCTATGGTCGACGTCACCCAAGAACATAAACTATTTCACCTTATTTTTTTTCTTACTATTTTTTACTATTGTACCTGACTAGCCCAGGCAATTGATTTATGTGTTGCCGATCCTGAGACATAAGCTTTCAAGTCTCGATGCTAGTAGCTGCCTTTAACATTCTCATATATTTTTACGTTTTAACTTACATTTGAGGTATATATTATTTCATCGACTCAATCAGTATCCTCTTACGAATTGGTAATGTTCGATGTTCACTGATTGATGAAGCAGTAAAACTCAATCAGCTTCACGTCAAATAAGTATCAATCAATTAAGCGAACTAAGTAGATAATATTCTCAAGTTTACTCATTGTTACATAAAAGGGAAGTATTAAGGCTTGAAAATATCGAGCATAGCTTTCGTGCCTCAGGTTAAACAGTTTATCGCTGGTGTTCAAAATTTTATGAATAACACACACAATTTCTCTTTAATAACGATACATTGCATAAAAGGATGTAGCCACCACTGCTAATAAAAAATTCTGCTGAAAATTGCGCTTAAAATGCAACGCTTCTAAGCCCGTTTATACGGCAAAAATATTTAAATTTCTGTATGTACATCCCTAGTTCTTTGAATATAAAATAATGTTAGGTTTTTAATATTTTATAGTTTTGATGTTGTGCCTATTTCGAAGTAAAAATCATTATTAATTGGTCATTTATCGTGTAAAGGGGCGTCCATAAATTACGTGAGGTGTTTTTTTTTTTATTTTCTGTACCCTTGCCCTCTCATCTATGAAAAATATGTTTTTTTTATCTATAACTATATTATAAACTTGTACAAATTACATAATATGAAATAAATAATATAATTGAAATAAACATTTGTTTCCTCAATAGCCGGAAACATAATTATGATTTAAAATTACGTATTATAAAAACTGAAATTGGTTTCAGTATTAACTTTTAAGCATCGTAATAATGACTAAATTAGTACAATTATTTTCATACATAAATGCACCGCTTATAAAATCGATTTACATTGCATTGCTAGTTTTGTATTTGTATGTGATTGAATATTATGTATTTTCTGGAGTGTAGTATTGATAAGATCAATGTTGTAGCTTTAGGTTTTACTTAGAGAAGCTTAAAGACTTATAAAAAGTTATCACTACAGGCTTAAGGTGAGAATCATGCGATCATTTTGGTGACCAAATTTAACGGTGATCTCGAGTTCGAAATGTATCTTAGCCTATAAAATATAGGCCCAAAAGGGGTTTTATAATGTAATAAACTAAGACAATTTTGCTTGTAAGCATAAATCGTATGCGTTTCAAAGACGTCAGGCGAAACTTTATTACGTAATTGAAAAGAATCGACGTCGTAAACCTACAATGTTGGCGTTTACGCATTCTTACATCCAAAATTTAAGGCGATAAATTAAAAAAAATGTGTTTGCTAAATACCGTACACCAAAAGTAAAAACCAACAGTGTAAACCATTATAATATGATAGTTAAAATAAAAAATATTGTTCAGTATCAATAATAAAAATAAATAATAGTAACTGCAAAAACCATTGAAACTAAAACGATTGAATAATTGATAACAATTAGTTATAACAATTATCATCTATCTATTTTAATTGACTATAATAAACACAACAACACACCAGTAAAGAGTTGACTGTATCATTCTATCTCGACAACACTCGGCGGTCCTGCACTGGTCAGCCTCACTCACAGCCTACAAAAAAACAGTGTGCGGTGCGCCAAAAGAAGTTTTCACTTCAAAAACACTCATAGCCGAAGTTTATGGGAAAAAATTATAAAAAAATAAGAATTATTATTAATTTTACATTATGTTTATGAAGTCAATCAGTCTGGCAGATCGACTATGTCCTGAATCGCGCTGTCGATATTCGACACAAGACAGCAAGTGGGTTGCGTCCGGGCCGAATATTGGACCTCGGTCGCTCGGAGTCCCCCTTTGGGGACGTTCGTCATATTATATCCCACATAAGCAATGGGATATAATTTGCTGAATAATATTCGTGATGATAACGTTTATTCGCAGATACGGTTTCATATTCATTTTGATTACATATGATCCCCTATTTAAAAAATGGCTAGAGTTTCTTTAAACATTAACTGATGATTTTTGCAGCTTCCATAAACAAACTGACAGACACCTGAATGCAACGAGTACACCAATTCCCTAGCCTAAGACGCAATGGGTATCTGTGCCAGTAATTACGCTGCTTGTCCTACTTTCCGAAACTCAGAAAATCTGCCCGACGGATGAAATAAGCTGTTACCCGTGCAGAAGGGCGCACCGCTCAAAGAGCATTGTACCCACCGGTAATTTTAATAAGTTCTTAGGAATTAAAAAGCAATATTTTAAAGTTAACAAAAACAGCATTGTTCTTTTGATCGAAGTTAAAACGTAGTTACAGTCAGACAAATAGGAATATTTGTAAGTGAATAATTTTATGAACGAAGATATGATTAAGCTTATGAGAATACAGACTAAAAAGTTAAACAAATAGAAGCTTTAGGTATCTTACTAGTCTAACTAATATTATCAACGTTAAAGTTTGTATGTATGGATGTTTGTTACTCTTTCATGTAAAAACTACTGAATAGATTTTGATGAAACTTTACAATAATACAACTTAGACACCAGAATAACACATAGCCTATAATTTATCACCGTACTCCCACGGGAATGGGAAGGACGTAGATGAAACCGTAGGGCGCTGCTAGTATATTATCTTTTATTTAAAGTGGTCCCGTTAGTTGTTACATATTTTGAAAAGCGTAAACAATTTTGTAAAGTTAGTTAAAGCCTAGGTTTATGTAATAATTTTTGTTTAGGATCACATTTCTGTGATCTTTTCTCGAATTATTTTATAAAAAACTGTATTGTATCTTCCACCAGTGACATACTGACTACGTAATAAATATTTCGTTACTGGCTGTAAACATACGCTTTCCAGATCAGTGAGCTCATAAAACTTTTTGTTCACTGGCGGGTTTCGAACCCGCTTACTTCTACTTGAGCGCCAATGCGCTATATATTGAGCCACAGAGGTCGTCAAAATACTTAAATATAGTCAATGTCAAAATACTTACTTACAAAATACTTAAAATGTTTTAAATGCGAAAGTAACTCTGTCTGTCTGTCTGTCTTTTACGCTTTCAAGCCAAAAATACTACACCGATTTTTATGAAATTTAGTACACATATAGAACAAAGCTTGGGAAAGGATATAGGCTATCTTTTAAGGCGAAAAAAGGCTTGGAGCGGTTTGTTTGAACGCACTAATCTCAGGAACTGTTGGTGGGATTTGAAGGATTCTTTCAGTGTTAGATAGCCTACTTATCGAGAAAGGCAGGATGGTATACATAATATAGCCTATATTATATATACCATAATATAGGCTATATTATGTACCATAGACCACCTATGTACACCATCCCTCCAAGTCGCCGTTATAAATCATATTTAACGCAGGCGAAGTTGCGGGCAACAGCTAGTACTTAATAAATTAATGAATACTTTGTTCCACATTCTTCTTCGTCGATATAAAACAGCAATGCCTTAACTTTCCCTGTGTAGATACTGACCCAGAGTCCGTATTCCGTATAGACTACATTTCATTCCGATCGAACAAGTAGTTGCCGTTGGACGAATTCCAAGGAGCAAAGCGTTTGGACCTTTTTTCGCTGCTATTTTTCTCTATTGGACAAAGGCGTGTTATAAAAACGTCTCTATCAGCAGTCACGGTGAATCGAAAAGATACAAGACTAATTCGTGTTACTCGAATTTATCATTACAAATAGAGGTCAATTTTAGGCGTTAAAGCCTAATCTCCTTTGCTCATCTCATTAACCTACATACCATATATTATCTATTCTTTATATTTGGTACGCTTAGTTTATATTATGAAATTATATACGAGTATACTCTATGTTTTCACTTTTTAATGTTAGTTGTGTTGCCTGTCCTAAGATAAGATATTCTTTCGTGCCAGCATTATATGCCCTTCCCTTCTAAAAACAGCAGAGCTGTTTCACAGAGGTAACAAGCAAGATGATAGCAATCCTGCAGCCGTGCATGCCCATGCCCAAAGTATATAGCGTTCGTATTATTTAGAGTCCTTTATCGATCACAGCGTCGAGTCGCCAGAAAAGGCAATCACTTTTACGGTCTCCGCTTAGCATAAACGATTCGCTACAGAGAAACTTTTATGCTATTATTTTATAAAGCAATCAACATCTTTTTATTCTAAACCGATTACTCTCATTTATGAAGCGTCAATAATTAATATTATTACCATATTATTTCAACCATTCGAAGGTGTATAAAAATATTCTGAAATATGTTTTTTTTTTTTTTGAGTGTGTTATGGACGAAAAATGCTTATTATGAACCCACCTTTTTGTTATCTGTTTTCGACGTTCAGTCACAGAATATTTGTATTCTGTGACATATATAATATTTTTTACTAGATTATTACAAGGTGGAACCTTTATTTATCATTATAATTTCATAATTTCCTATTATCCAATGGCAAACGCCATAGATTTGATAACATCGTCCAATGATTTCCGGACATAAGAGGCTTTTTTTTCTTTTTTTTTGTTACTTGGATATGCGAAATGACAGATGTACCACCTCATGGTAAATGGTCGACGTCACCTATTTTGTCTGTCTTGTTTTACCCTCCGAAACACAGCAAAAGTGGTTTTACTGGAAATACTGGAGCGGGAGACAGCGTACCTCTCCCAACGGTCTAAGTTTTTAAAAGTAACAGTATGTAAAACCATTTAAAACATGTTTAAAATGTACCTATGCCTTAATAATTCCTATTTTTTATCATTATTATTATTATTGTTTTTATTTATTTTAGAAACCTGCTACATATAATTATGTTAAATTTTGTTAATAATTTGTTATAAAATGTATATTTAAAAATTAGTACCATATAAATATCTATTTTATATACTATAGCAGGGCAAAAGTACAGTCCAAATCTGTGACTATCGACACCCATCAACATCCACACAACCAGAGGTTGTGCGTAGCGTTGCCCTCTTTTTCCCTATACCCCCAATGGGCCACTCACAAACCTGGAATGGAAACTCACAAACCACATGAAACGCGACAGAATACCTTTTACATTACGCCGGTCTTATGTGAGCAAGAGATACCGCCTCGGTCGTGCCGGCTCAATTTTGCTGCTAAGCAGCATGGCACTAAATCTTAATAAACCTATATTGGAGTTGTTAAGTTGTAATTTTGATATATGTATGTAAATGTGAATAAACTTTTATTATTATAACTATTCCATTACAGACATCAGTAGCAACTGAAGACGTGTATTATTCGTTACATACTTTGCACGAAAAATATGACAGCAATCATACTAAGGTTCATAAATCGGATGTTTTAATATTTTCATTATAGTTTTAGTGCTTTCTGGCACAGTTGCCAAGGTTGGCTGTGATTGTATTTCATAGTGAAATATTATTGTCTAACTGTATTTATGAATGCAAGCAAATGTTTTCGTATAATTTGATTATAATATATACTCCATATTATCTCAGTCTGTCTACATGTACTGTCTTTCTTTCTTGATAATATAACGAAATATAAAGCATTTTATTAAGATTTGTTATAATGAAAATATACGAGCCATACTGTAATTGATAAAAGTACCTATAAAAATGTATTTAAATGTTTGTTAATTTAGGACGCTGTAGTTCGAAACAAATCCAATAAGCACCTTAATGTCATTTATAATAACATTCATTTAATAAACTATTTTAAAATATTCGGATTCTTATCGAGTGCAAATGGGTAATATAAGTTTTTGCGAGCTTATGACCATAGGGTCAAGCTAATGAAGGTTTTATTTGTATATGTAGTAGGCTTAAAATGTATCACCTACCAGCCAACTCTTAAAATAAAACTATCCAGCTATTACAATAAAATACTATATAGTCATTAGTCAACTCACATTACAGCATTTCAAATAGCCTTAATACCTAGGAGCTTAATGTGGAATTATATCGTGGAACATATTAAGCGCATTATCAGAATTCCCATATCCATCACTGAATGCGTCCATGAAGTACTAAAATCAAGCAATCTATGAGCGACGATGGTCCAGTGGTGGGTAGACTCGGCCGTTCATGCGAGATGTTCCGGGTTCAATCCTGACCCCGCATGTGTGCATTGGAATGGGTTTTTCTAAAATTTCTAAGTGTACTCTAAACACAAGACCATCGCTCGCTCACCGGTGAAAGAAAACATCGTGACGAAAACCTGCATGCCTGATGAGATTGAAGGTCTTTGAAGGTACTTATGTGAAGTTCACCAACCCACATTGAGCCAGCTCATTGGTGAATTATTATTCGAGAAGGAGACCCGTGCCCAGCAGTGGGACATATGAGGGTCGATACTTTTACTTTTTACGATAATAAATAACGCACATTTCTATAATTAAGTAATCATTACATTAATTAAAAATTGCTAAATGTAAATATTAAAATAAGGGTCGACGGTGTGAAGCAGAATTCCACGAGAGCGTGAAATAGTTTCCCCGTGGAGGCAGACCGCAACGGACGCTCCGGCACCAATATGGAATATATGGAAATGTTATTGATGTGATATTTGAATATTATTTATTCCAGCAGCTTTTTGTCGACCACTTCCATGTTAATGCGTACAATAAATACTTAATATATATGAAAATAAACTGGACATAAAAAAATAAAACGACGCTCTTTATAAGCTTACATAATTTATGACACTTTTATTAAATGGAATGTTATGTTGAATTTTTACGCTATTCTTGAGATTATTTATTAAAGCGGTTATATTTGAGCGTAATCTCTTGCGGTTATAAATAATTTATTAAATCCGACCCGAGCCCCGTTGTGGACTCGCAAAAATCGCTTTACGAGTGTGAAAGCTCCAGGCGTGGCTGTGCGTTGATGTAACCCGGTAGAAACGGCAAACAAATTGGATGCTTAAAATTCAATTTAAAGGTTTCATGGACCGCTTCATCTGTTCGCCTCGTTCGTTGCAAGCTGGACTCGTTCACATGTCCAAATGGAAACGCAATTATTTCGCAGTAACTTGGGAATGTTTAAATGTTTATCGGCGGTGAACACGGCACTGTTTGCTTAATAGAAGTCGGTTATGCTATAAATGGAACAATGAAATCACTTAATTGAAATATTTGTGAGGGTTCTCATATAAAGTCATCTGCATTTCTTCGTATATTCAATTCAATTCAATAATTTATTTACATGAATGAAGTACATAGGTGATATTAAAATTAAAAAAAAAATACTGTTACATAACAGGATAATAAAAGGTAAAAATTAATATTATAACTGATTGAATGTACCATTGGTCCTCGATGGAAATTCATGCCACTACAATGAAAACTTTTTTTACACTTTTTCCACTATTTATTTTATATATTATTACATTTGATGATGACTTTGACAAAACCAGTGGTTTAATTTTTTATTGTAATAATATATAAAATAAATAGAGGATAAAGTGTATAAAGTTTTCATTGCAGTGACTAGAAATAATTATTATTAATGTCCATTTTAATTCATATAAAGGACTACTGCCACATAATTTTTATTGAAAATTCCAGAAATATTAAATCGTGCTACCTTATATTATTTATTGAGTGAAACATATACTGTTTTGTAATTGCACCATTATTAAAGTTAATTCATTAAAAATTGATTGAGAAAATCACACCACCGCTTTTGTAGACATATTTAACATTTTGAAATAAACGTGCTTATTATAAAACAAATTTTAACTCTATTAAATGTGTTAAAGTACAGAGGTCTCATTATTGTGAAGCCATCGGTGCTTCAATATACCGCATCCTAAAAGGCGAAGCTATAATCTCGGATACATGAACCTGAATATCTGAACAACAGTCCGCACCGCAAAGCATTGCGGTATAAACGACCCAAACTGGCCGAGTTTATCCTCGTAGCTAATTTTCATCATCATTATCATCACTATCACCACCATAATCATCATCATTAGCTTCTATCCGTCCACTGCTGTAGGCCCCCTCACTGAACGCCAAGACGGCCGATCCCACAGGACGACCACTACACGGAAATCGTTTTACAACGTGGTTAATAGCCACTTCACTTCACCTAAACGCGGCCAACTATGTTGCATCTAATTGGCTTGTCGGCTATCCGTTCGTCAGATTGTGAGACCACCACTCCACCCCTTCTGCGTACTTATTCTTCGAGTGATATCGGCCACTTTCCACGAATCCTATCCGCCAAACAAATTCCCCATGTTCAGCACGCATCACTACGGCAAGCTTACGGACCAGTCGTATATTAATAGGCTAGGTTTTAATAGATCTTATTATTTACTAATACAACAGCTCCAGTAAAATTACTGCGCATATTATCCATAGTAATATTATAAATGGGATGCGTTTGTTTGTTTGTCCGTCTTTCATGTGGATGTTTTACGTAGATATAGTTGAAGAGATGGAGAGTGATATAGGCTACTTTTTGCCACTTCCTACCCCCCCCCCCTCCCTTCCCCACATCCTTAAAATGGTGGGTGGAATTTTGTATGGATCGGAGGATGTTACGTCTTGTTCTCGTATGGAAAGACATATAATACTGTAGATGTACAGTAGCGTATCAAAATAATATTCTAGTAAGTATATATAATAAGTGTTCTAAATCAGGAAAAGAAAACCGTCTTACCCCGAATTTAATGCGAGCGAAGCCGCGGTCGAAATCTAGTATAAATATGATTATACTATCCAAGCATTATTAATTTTTACCTCAAGTATCAAGAGTACTAAAACAAACTAAATAATAAAGTGCTATGCCGCTTCGAGGAAAATTATTTAAAAAATATACAGAAGTTTTACATTGTTTACAACTTATGAGAATAAGTTTTGCATAAACACTTGTACAATCTGCAAGTTTTGTTTTTTTCTATAGTTAATACGAAAAAATATAATATGTAAAGTCTTTGTATGTACTTTTTATATATCCATGTACAAAATATTATGCTATTAGCATATAAAGCATAATATATATATCTAAAGTTGAAGAGGTTGTTTGATTAAACGCGCTAATCTCAGGAACGATTAGTCAGATTCGAATGATTTTATCAGTTTTGAATAGCCCATTTGTCGAAAAAGGCTATAGGCTGTTTATCATACCACCAAGATGCCACTGTAAATCTTAATTAACGCAGGATAAGCTGCGGGCAACAGCAAGTGTGAAAAAAAAGGAATGATATTTGTTATTATTATTGTGATTTTTTTCTCTTTTCGACATTGAAACTAATCTGGCTCTTATTTACGGAAGGTTTAACTCTTGTAACATTTCCTCGGAAAAGATATATAATGTTGAAAAGAATTTCAAGATTACAAATCAAAACTTTTTCTAATATCTCAATGAATTATTCGAGTTCGCTTGGAGACATGTAGAAGGAAGTTTGTCTCATCGGAATTCCGATGGATGACGTTCGCTTCCTGATTTTCCGGAAATTAAATTAATCCTGTTGCGATATATGTCTATACCGCCATGTCTGTGGAGTTAATATTAGATTTATTTACTAAGAGTTCGTTTATGCTACACTTATACCTACATGTTATTAGTTGCCTACGATGAATTTTCACCGTAGTTTATAATTTATGGTTCATTTTCGCGCAAGTTTAAGTACGATTTACGATAGTTCGCTGCGAATAATATGTAAAAAAATATTAATACATTTAAAAGCAACCATCTTCGTTAATGTATTACTGGCCACAAAATAAGCTTCAAATCAATGTATGCATAAATAGTTCGAGCCAATTTTGACTGTGATGCTGTGTGCGTGCGCTTGTCATTCATCATCATTATCATCATAAGCCTTTGTCGGCCTACTGCTGAACGTACTTAATACTCAACTCCCTCAATGAACGCTAAGAAGAATGCCCACTGCAGTGTGAACGTGTTCCCACCTGGTCAATGGCCGACCAACACTTCGTCTACCTAAACGCAGCCTCCACTCTTGAACCTTCATTCTCCTGAGTGTGCAACTTGTCATTATACAGGTTTAATATGTGTGCCAGTGAACGACGACGGCCGAGTTACTGCCACACAAATTAAAGCACCCGAGCATATAGACTGCCGCGCGGAAAGTTAAGTTGAACTAAATATAATTCACGTCTATATATGAACTAGCTGGCTGTGCACCTTTTAAGTTCCAAAATTTCGAAAAGGTAACTTAAAAAAACATATATTATGGTAATATAAGCACATCACTAAAAGTAGTGTAATTTGAAAATTTTGTGCGTTTGACAATATCTTCACTTCTGATATTTCATTATACGTAACAACCAACTAATAATAAGGTAAGCACAGATTTATAATATACAACACTTTTTTTTAATTACCAAAAAAAATTTGCTATAATATCTGTCGCCGCTACTGAACACAATACACAAATAAAAAAAACGTAAATCGTTATTTTAAAAAATCCCACATTATACCTAATTGTTGGACAAATGCAATAAAATATTTGTGTACGTACGCGCCTCCAGCACGTAGTGATAACATTCATTGAGAATTTGTAGCTCAAAACTAAATAAATAAGCAACGAGTTTGCGCGGTATGAGGCGACGGTCGGGCGGCAAGGTTATGATTAGTAAATTGTGGGTAGTCTACATACTAATCACCGAGCGCCAACGGTATGAAAAGGAGCGCAATAGCTTACCTCTCGCTTGGTTTTCATTAATGAAATGATGCATTGTATTTTTGTTGTAGAATTCTTGTGCCCATGATTTTGCATTGAATATAGGAAAACTTTAACATTTTATAACTTCGTCATTGTTGAGTAAAAAAATATAACTATATATTATTTGTATATATATATATATATATATATATATATATATATATATATATATATATATATATATATATATATATATATATATGTGTCTATGTCTTATATTATAACCCATTTTTTTTGGTAGTCATAAAATTGTGGTGTATATTTATAAATTTGTGAAGGCAAGTATTTTTTCCTTTGGAACTTTGATTTTTTTGGTATTAAATGCAATAAATGTTATTCTTTTATATAAGCTACAACACTGCAAGCTTTCGTCATAATCCGTTTACTAGATTTGATATTGTGGAACGTTATTAAGGAACAAGCATCCAAACGTTTATACGCAGGATTTATCTTCTAATCTTATCTTACCCTTATTTGATCAGTGGCTTTATTGATAGAATCAGGTTGGTGTACTGCTCTCATGGTCAAAGACTATCTTATTATTCATGCAGATTTACTCACAGTACCTCGTTGACAAGGGTATAATGTGGTACAAGAGTACAATTCTTTTCAGTATTATTTTAGTTATTGAGTAAAATATTTTCAATGGGGTAAAGGTTACAATCAAATTTAGACTAATTGACTTAAGACTTAAGCGGCCACTCAAATAATACCAACACAAAAAATATTCAATGATATTGTTCCACAAATATTAAAAGGTATAGAAATAATAAAAGTGTTGATGTTTTTAAATTTTATTTTACATTTTACGCACTCCATTAAACACCAAATTGTAACAAAATGTTCATTTTAAATATATCTATCAACAAACGATTTGGGAGAGGTCGAAATACAGATATACTTTATACAAAGTGTCAATTGAAATCTAAACGAAAATATCACTTTACAATCACTACTTACTAACTAAAATTCAATTCACAAATCACATGATTTAAATCATAAAGCTGTAGGGCGTAATGTATTATTTAGTATTAAATACAATTCCTTGTAGGAATATAACAGTATTATAGAAAAGAAATGTCTGCACATATACTTTTGTAGAATATAAAATTATGAATAAATAAAAAACACACAATAACATTTGTATGAGATGATGATCAATTCCACTAGTATGGGTACAAAATCATGTCGTGATTATGTCACATTTTGTCACAATATGGACAGTGATTCATTAATATTTAATTAGATCACTCATCACTTAATCATCAATTCCTGTGAAGATAAAATCTAGGACGAGTACACAGTGTTAGAAAAAAATCTAATTAAAAATGTTAACGCTTAACATGATTACACAAGAGCAGTAGATGTATTTTAGAATGCCAAGAATTTACGGTGAAAATAAAATGGCACAGATAAAAATAAAAGAGCATTTAGATAAAAATAAAAAGGCACATAGATAAAAATAAAAGGGCACATAGATAAAAATTGGTCTAGTACCCTGTTCTCACCATAAATAATGAAATATGTAAAAAAGTCAAAGTCACCCGTACTCGCCCGTGTCGTATGTTTTATATTGTTTTTAATATTACTTATCAAAAACTACTTAAAATTAACACATCAGAACTTTACAAAAGATCACAACGTACTGAATATACATATTTGTTCTACATATCTGAAACACTTTGTTGATAAAATTATTTATACAATATTCTAATGTCGGTTTACGTTAAGTCTTTTCGCACTATGTTATTGTTTATTCACATGTATATTATATAACATCTATAATTATTATCTACGATTTTTCGAACCAACGAATGAACAATTAAAAAAACACTGCGCATACTTTTTTATAAAAATGTGAGTTGCATTAATTCTTATTTATTTCTTTAGTGTATCTTGTATTGTATACTTGTATAGTCTTGTACTTAGTAAACTATACTTTCATAATAATTATTATTTTTTTCTCTTGACACGCGCATTATGCACTAACGTGATTTGGATTTTTGGAAAGTAAAATGATATATAAATCTTGAAAAATGAAATAAATCTTGGCGAGGACATCATGGTCATGTTTTAAACCTGCATATTTACAACCATATTAGTTATTGTATTATATATTTATATACTAGTAAAATTTTAGTCTTAAAGTTCAATTCACATTTTCAATATTTACGCATCGTGATTACATTATATACATATAATTTATATTTATCGTTATTGACACGAATCGTTTCACGTATTTACACTGTATTCACAACTTTGTCCGTGTGTTCACAACAACCTCCGCAGAGTCCAATATCTCTAACTCTCATACTGATATCTCTTGTATCTGAACTCTTTTTTTCATAATTCCTGGGGGTGCCGGAGTAGTAGATGCAGGGGGCACTCTCAATATGCCCGACCCGCTGGCGACACCCGTTTCAGACTCACAATTCGATTCGGACGCGGCATCAGATGTCTCGGGCACTGGACCGAATTTCACTTGAGTGGAACTATCGGCGACACGTGGCTCAAAAGTACTCGTCCTACTAACAACGTCTTGTATTCTCGCTTCTATTTTCTGTATATCTGGTTTTTGAGTGTCAATACACACAACACTTCCCGCTTCGATAGCACTTCCTACACTAACATCCGGTAACGAGCTGCGCGCCGCCCGATGTTTTTCGTCGTAACAACTGTACTCACCGAACGTGGGCTCCCCGCAGTCGGACAAAGTTCTCAAGTCAAATTTCGAACCGGAACTGCGAGGGACGTGGGCCGATTTACATTCAAATCCAAACCCTTTTCCGTTAAATGTGTGCACTTCGTAATCTAATTTCCCATCGTAATTGTCAGACGAAGATGAGCTCCCGGCCTCGGCTAGGTCATCTTTGCATCGCCGAGGCCGGGAGCCTCTTTGGTGATAGATTCCAGCAAATATTAAAACATTGAGCAGTAGCAGGAAACATCCAACGGCAATGGTAACAGTAAGAGCCGCCGTGTACGATTGATAGTGGGAGGAAGCGAGTCTCCGTAAAAGTGCATCGTCAGGTTGCATGGGCGTCGCTGTGGCGTTCGGCGGACATTCAGTCGACTGTGCGGGAGGAGCCAGAGACGGTTTGGGTACAGCTGTCCGGGCAGGAGGTGTGCTACGACCTGATTCCCCCCGGGAATTCCCTCCGTCTATATTGACTACATGAGGCACGTGAGCACGTGACATGGACTGCGCCCTGACTGCACCTGGTAAATAAATGAGGATTTGATTCTATAAAATAACATAATTCTTATATGCTATATAAGCTCACTGAACTTAATTTAATAATAAATTAATCATATCATTGTAAGAAATGTGAAGACAGTGCAAAAATTTGATGATTAATCTAACCTTCATAATAATTAGCGTTGTCATCTTGGAAATGGTGATGCCTCATCGCCGCATCAGGAAGTTCGGAGCCAGGTCGATGAAGTTGCGGTATGAGGGATAGCCACAGCGACATTTTGTGCCCTCGGTAATGGCTTCTCATTTCAGACTTGCTGCCTACACACCAAATTACATTATATTGAAATTGATGGGACTGAGTAATAAAATAACAGAACTCAACGTTAAGGGCCTTCAACTTTTAATTACTGTTTGCGTTTTGACATGTTGTAATTAAAATTTTATTCCGTTTTAAGGATTGTAAAAGTCAACTCGCTATTAACTTACTTATCTCCATATAGAGTTGGTTAATGGTGTCATAAGTATCCCAGTAGGGGGTCTGATCCAGGCCCATGCGCGGAGCCTCCCCCATTAGGGGGCTGGGCGGCGGGGTCGCAGAAGGATCGTTTGGGTTTCTATTAAAAGAAAAAAAATGTGTCAAATTATAATACAATATGAAACGCGATACAAATTTTAAGTGCACAAACTTTAGGTGCATTTTACTAGCCTTCAACTACAAGAACTCAACTGTAAAGTACGTCGAGTAGTTAGCCAAACTTATTACTCACCCATATTTGACAAAATTTGAAACATAATGCATACAAAGCTTCGAAACTTTTTGCTCTTGTTGTGTGTAGTTGCGCTGATGGTGTGACAGGGATAAAGGAACCCCAAGGTAGTATGGAAGCTCCTCTCCGTGAACTGAACCCGGTCTCTGTAATAAATTGGGTTTCTAAACTGTTTTGTGGCGTTCTGGCGTGTTACAGTTAAAATATTATAACAAAGGACTTTGAAATTATGAAGGGAAGAATGTTTAGAAGATAATTTCTCCTCGATAAATACATAAATGTATTTATTCTTTGTTATTTACTCGCATTTCTAAACGTATGATAATATAAACGGAATATTTGGATATATAAGCAGTACTATACCTGTGGATAGTCCTTGTCCGGTGAAAGATGGTGGAAATGCGTAAAAAATGTGGTCCCCCCTCGCAGGGCGTGAAGATATCCAAGTCTGATTAACGGGGCTGCGGTGCGGCCGTCGCTCAAAACCTATTTAAATAAAAAAATATTTAAAAGTAAAAATGAAACAAATATTGGCTGTTATTAATTTATCATCATACGTTATTGAGATAATTTATTTTTTCATTTTATTTGCAGTAAAATGTTTCGGTGTAACTTTTAAACTTTTTTTTTATAAGTAAAATATGGAAAGAATTTTATTTATTATTAGTGTATCATAATTTTAAGCGAACGAAACTGGTTGACCAAGAATTTGCCCTTTTTTTAGTATTTGATAAATACAATTGATTTTCTTTATCTAACTCTAAATCAAACACTCTTTTCGTGTTATTTTTAGAAAATGTACTTTGATACGAATCAGAAACTCCCAACAATAGTTTTTCTGTGAAAAGAAAGAACGTAAAACAAATGTTGAACCAGAAAAAAAATCATCAGACTGGAGACTTCGGCTCTATCTCGGCTATTGTAACATAGTAAATGACCGCGAAACGTACGTTCTTATGCTAATCATATGTTAGCGGTTTTCTTTAATAACACAGACAAAAACGAATCCTAGCTAGATCGATTTATCGCCCCCGAAACTCCGTATAATATACTAAATTTCATTAGAATCGTTGGAGCTATTTCCGAGAATCAGATTATAATATATGTATTTATATATTGCTCGTTTAAAGATATAAGACTTTATTTGACTTTATATCATTATTTTTTACGACACTGAAATTTAATTTAATTTAAATTTTTAATTACAGATGTATGTAATGATTAAAAATAAAGACCGAGTATTGACCGGACTTAGTATATTTGACTAAAAGTAAATAGACCACGTTTGTTTAGGCTAATGATAATATAAAAAATCCTTTTGAGGAAGATAAAGTAGGTATTAAAAAGTTTATAAACCTAAAGAAAAATACACAAACTGATTACGAACCTTGATTTGTCTTTAGTCAGGCTACAATATTCATAATAAATTGCTAGGTAGCGTTAAATTATGCAGATTATAAAGCTAGCTACATATGTAAATTCCGAGTAGCTTTGCCGATACATATAGAAGTATTTTGCATATAGCTAAGTATTTTCGTATGCTAAATACAACATTGCTATTGCAAAGCTCTCTCTTGAGATTAATATAAAATATTGGATAAGAGGGAGAATTCTTAGAGAGAATTCAGTCACTCGCAAAATATTTTTTATTATTTGTTACATAATTGCTTCTATTACATCAAAACCGGCCAAATTCCGGAGATTTGTGGGAAACTAGGATGTACGAGGAGCTCGTGGCTCAGTGGTAATAGCTGCGCTTATCGATTCACCAGGTTAAGCAACGATTGCCCAGGTTGGTTCGTGGATGGGTGACCATCTTTATTATTTGTGAACTTAATATATTTTGGGTAAATAATAATAATATACAAGAGAATATCTACAGAGTAATTAATGCCTAATACACGTGAATCCAGTTAATGCAATCAAGTCTTGACTTCCTGCTCTGTTTGTTTATGTTTCAAATGCTTCCATTAGACAGATCAATGACATAATATGTCAACACAATCAACAATAGCTGTAATCGAAATAAGCATTAAGTTTCCGTAACGTATGTTTGCTCATCGTGTAGTTAATTATTACCATTGCTAGCTTGCTTATCTCACAAAAGTATACGTTTAATTGTACTTAGACAAGTAGCTTACCAACCATTTTATTTTCAAAATTTAGTATTAAATACCTGTGGAAGAGATGTACTGTACCGCCCTCCTGGCTGCATGATATGTATGCAGCCAGGAGCTGTCTTGTTGTTTCTCCTACACAGTTTTGCTGTGAAACAACATTGCTGTATTTTGGAGGGAAGGGCAAGAAAGGCAGCGCCATAACTGGTACCGAGACTTATATCTCTCTACTGACTAATATCTCCTATATCACTTATCTTAAGTAAACAACGATAAATAAGTTGCACGGACTAGGTTCATGTAAATTAGTTTATATTCGAGGGTGACGTCGACCCTTATCATCAGGTGACACGTCTGCAAGTTCGCTTATCCAACTCACATTAAATAAAATAAATAATTAAAAAAAACTAGCATTTTAATATCAAAAGACGAACAGGTTTGACTACATGTGATTATAAAGTACACCTATGTAGTAAGTGATACGTGGAAACATCGTTTTGTGTGATAGAAGAGTGGCAGACGATTAAGGGATTGTAAATTTATTGTCATAATAATAAATCAAATAGACGAACATTTATAGCCTTTTAATAATTTTGAGACTAAACTGAGGTACAGATGTTAAACAACTTATCCTAAAGTCGAGGCTTAGAGTTTTACACTGACACTTGTGATAAATTTACGACCTCTTTACAGGAACGGGACCGAGCCAAAACTTCTATTTTTTGTGGATTAACCTTCTTACTCTAGATAAAAAATACTTTTAATAATAAAATCTAAGCATACATAATATTTTTTTTACTTTTGCGATCTCAATTTCTTACCCTGAAATATATAAGAATATTTTTGTTGTATTCTTACTACGACAGCAAAACACAATAAGAAAGTAAATCTTATATGACTATCTCAGCATTAATTTTAAAATGCCATCAAAATTTTCCTTTAATTGCGGCTTACCTTGATTCGAATATGAAACGAAACGTCAAATGTCGAAAAACCACATTTTAGCTTGCCTAATATGTGGTTTATTTCTGTTTTGTATTTTAGTTTCAACAGCACAATAAATTTAAGTTTCAATGTGTAAAGAATCCTACAACATTTTTACATTGTGATAATTGCAAAGAAAATCTTTCGGAATAAAACACCGACATAATACCTTAAACATTAAATGGAACGTATAAATTACGAAATAATCGTCTTAAAATCTTCTGAAGGTCTTAAGTAGGCTTTGAACACTTTCCGAATTAGCAATTAAACGCAATGTCATTTTGACACTAGATAATTTAGAAAATGATAAGATTTGAATAAATTATATCTTCATTACTTCTTTACGTCGTAGAGTAATATGTAGGAATGTTGGTTTTGTTAATAAATTTACTCATTTCACTTTAGTAATTTCACTTTATTTCATACATTCTTATGTTTAAAGAATTGCCCTGAAAATAATTATAAGTGTCATTAATAATATTATTAAAAATATCAACTATTTATTTTTGTATGCTTCGTCTCACACTGTTTTAAAACCATTCAATTCTAACACAAAATATATAAACAGTAAGCTTGATTAGTAAGTGGATTTTCAAATATGTTTTTTTTTCTATAATATAAATTATATAAAACATCCATATTTTGTATTAATTGTATTAAAAAATCTGTATTCACAAAGAGTAATAAAATATAAGAAGGAAAAATAAAATTACTTAGCATTAGATACATGGGTAGGGTTGTTGGTATCACGTGCGAATTGGTGTCATAATGATTATAATGACAATTTACTGAACTACTAATGTCTATAGAGCTTAGAACCCCTGGGGAGTTTGACAAAGTAACATTAAAAACGATAACGAAGTTCGAAAAAAACAAAATGTATGGAACTGGCATAAGTCGCGCTAAATCACGTGGTCTATCGTTATCGTAACAAAGTCACAAACTGTCTATTGGTTATCGATCATCATTGTCAATATCTTATTGGCTAGGGAATTGTCATGGATAACTCAGAGACGATGACGAATTTCGGTATCTTTCCGCCACGAAACGATGCTACTTTGTCTAAGCCCTCTTTGATAACCATTTTTGACGCCCGACTGTGACCTCTGGCTGGTCGAGTGGCCAGGCTACCGGACCCTTACGCAGTGGTCGCGGATTCGAATACCACCAAGTGCAGATAATATAGATGTCTGTCATGGACGATAACACAATATAGGTCATATTGTGTTATTATAAAAATAAAATAAGTAGTAAAATTCATATTCTTAATTCTTAAATTTATTTCTTTTACCCGTAGCACAAGTTAATATAAATAATATATAACTATGAAGTAATACTAGGGGCAAGACAAGTTAATCGCCTATGTAAATCATTTATTGGACAAAGATTATAAAGTTACATAATATGTTTAAATTTTTCGTTTAAGGCGAAATAATTAAACAAATAAAAACAGGTAATACACAGGTATAAGAAACTAAATATTTAAACAATTTGTATTTAAATTGAATAAAAATAAAATAAAATGTGTTCATATTTCGACAAAAGTTGAGTGTAATGTTTAAAAACATAGCCCGTGAAACAAAATCACTTGTTTTATATTCAATAAAAACTCGTTTTAAAATATGAATAACGTGACGAGGTATTTTTGGTAAAAGATA
Source organism: Lycaena phlaeas (assembly GCA_905333005.2). Lineage (NCBI taxonomy): Eukaryota > Metazoa > Arthropoda > Insecta > Lepidoptera > Lycaenidae > Lycaena > Lycaena phlaeas. The sequence goes on from HG995163.1 coordinate 19,172,730, forward strand.
TCTCTCCTTTGTGGTCTGTTTTATATTGGCAGTTCAGGTTTTTATATGAAAATTTAAAATTTTATTTTACACGTCACAATGGACTCTTTCATGTTCGCTTTTAATTTTTAACAGGCGATTTCTTTATGCACAAACAAGTATTTTCTACAGTGTTGTGTGCGAATAAGTTACGCAGATTTATAATTATCTATAATAAAATAATATGGCGTGGATTGGCCAAAGTGAATATATAATTTTATAAAATGTAGATGTTATCTGTAAAGTCGATTTACGGACGATAATTTTAATGTAAGTCATAATGCATTACAAACGCTTAGGCCGAACGTGCCACTCTATTGCTTGTTTCGCGCTCTCACTTTCAGGCTCAACTCGGGCGGAACGTGAGCATTAGCCATGTTTTTTTTCGTACGCGCAGCCGGCGTCATCAATTTATAAGATGTTACCGCATCAATGATATTATTTTGTATACTGAAATTGAAATAAATTAATAAAATATTCAAAAAGATAATACAAATATTAATTAAAGAAAAGATATAATAATAAATAAGTAGCCAGTTGGTCACAAAGACGGCTATTGACTATAACATACTATATTGTGAATCTATATTTGAATAAAAATAAGAAATATATTCAACTAAAAATATTAATAAATAATAATCTCACTGCTAGACATGGACAAAATATTGTGTAAAAATATAATTTTACTTAAAGAGCGTTCCATTGGAGAAGATATTTCACTATAATAAAGCCTTTCGACAATAGCATCTTGTATTCAGCGTACAGGAGCGTCATTACTCCCTTTGTACACCGCAAGAATCGGTGAGTTGCGAAAACCACTTGACGCTTAAATTAAGATCGTCTGCGATGTTGGAGTGACAATACTCTACGATCGAGTATCTTCGGGTTCATCTCCTACACTCTTTCGGGTAATGGCACTTATTATTATAATTGCTTAGATCAATAATATGTCTAGATGGAGTGTCGCCCTACAATCGAAACAAAAAAAACTGGCCAACATTTTCATAGATGTATTCGTGAATAGTGATACCAGCTACTACAATTCTCCCATAATCATCCTTTTTAATCTCGTTACACTTCAACACAAACCTTCATTATAAATAAAAACAATAATGCGTAACAATTCATGCGTATTCTATGACAACGAGACGGATACTAAACACGGAGAAAGTATTTAGAGGCCAACAATTGGACGCTATTTTTTTGGACGTGTTTTCCGCGCGACACTCTATCTAGACATATTATTGATCTAAGTATAATTGATAATTAACTAAGCGCTAACTGCTTGATATAACGCATTGAGTAGTAGTAGTTTACTTAAGTAGGAATAGATTTTTTAATTCTACTGTAATCTAAATCCTGCTGATCTCTTCCGCTTTACAATTATAAATAAAATATCCATTTCAATATAATACATACATTTAAATTTTCCATGTATTCAAAAGCGACCTAGGTATTTTCAGTATTTAAAATTCCAATCTACATAGTGAAATCACTTAGATTTCACATGATACGTGACAAGAATAGTGAAAAATATATATCTATCTCCCTCTATTCTGTTCTATGCTAACGAAGCAAATTTAGACTTGGACAAAAGCCCAAATTTGAAGTGAACTCTTATGCCACGTATTTTCTTCCTAATACCTGTTGTTACCTAATAAGTTAATATAAAATGTAAAAAACAACCCGCTATATAAAACGATGACCTCTATAGAAAACTTTAGTTTTCTTAAATTAAAACTATACTTTGAGTTTTACAAATTAATGCAAGGAGATAAATAGATACATATTATCTCGCAATAGTGTCTGTAAAAATTACAAAATCTAAGAAGGGATACATCGGATGGTCGATGGCCGATGGGCCAATAAAGTTCAAGAGTGGAGGCCGCGTTTAGATAGACAAAGTGTTGTTCGGCCATTAACCAGGTGGGAAACGATCTGCGCTGGGCAGACTCCTCCCGAACCTCGGAGGACCCAGTGCCGCCTGCAGGCAGCTGTACTCTGGAGTCTGCCGGAGTATGGCGACGTATGGTGCCCCGATTTGGGCGGATCACCTCACTGCGAGCGTTAAGGCCGCGTTGCGCTCGGCGCAGCGGGTCATCGCGGTGAGGGTGATTCGGGGGTACCGTACGGTTTCGTGGGCTGCAGCATCCGCTCTAGCCGGCGACCCCCCGTGGGAACTTGTGGCGGAGGTTCTGGCTGAGACACACTCCTATGTCTCGGATAGGAGGTCTCTGGGCTTGAGCCTTTCGCCTGACGGGGTCCTACGGGTCCGCCGACTAGGGATGGAGGCATTAATGCGGAGGTGGGGAGAGGACCTGGCGCGTCAGCCGTATGGCAAACGCCTAACGGCTGCTCTGCGCCCGGTTCTTCAGCGGTGGATGCGCCGTAAGCGCAAACCCCTCACCTTCCGTCTGACGCAGGTTCTCACCGGGCACGGATGCTTTGGTGATTACTTGTGTCGGACGGCCCAAAGGGAGCCGACGACTGGATGTCACGATTGTGGAGCGGCGGTGGACTCTGCCCAGCACACCCTCGAGGTGTGCCCGAGATGGGCGGCGCTGCGTCATGATTTGACGTCTGTCATCGGAGGGGACTTGTCTTTGTCGAGCGTCATCACCGCGATGCTTGGCTCTGACGAGTCCTGGACGGCAATGGCCTCTTTCTGCGAGACAGTGATGTCCCAGAAGGAGGCCGATGAACGGGTGAGAGAGGAGGCCGCTGACGTAGCCTCCCCCCGTAGACGACGAACGGGGGTGCGTCGGAGGCGCTATTTAATGCGCCTTCAATAAAGCCCCTGTGCTCGTGTCGGGCTCGGGATGGGAACCCGGGCCCAGCTTAAGACACGACGTCGTGGGGACTGCCAAGTCGTAGCCGGGCAGTCCCCCTATTGTGGAGAATCTGGTCTTGCCGGGACCAGTCTGTCGCTGAGGGTATCCCGTCGCCTGCACAGATCCGGGTCCCTCAAATAAGGCTCACGCAGCGGTTTTAGTGGGGTAGGGCACCCAAATGCGAGTCCCCACACACGCCAGCGAGCCTACCCGGGCCCTGGTATGGTCGTAAATGATTTCCGCTGCGTCATCAAAAAAAAAAAAAAAAGGCTTATGATGGCGATGATGATGATGAAGGGACACACAAATTATATTTATCGTTAAGTATCCATTCGAGTGCTTCAACCTTCAATGTAATAATATTCATACCGAGATTAATTTATAGCATATAATGCTGTTGAATCCTTGTTGACAAGATTGAAATACGTTTCACAGCCTGGCGTAGCCTCCAGCTCCGCAATCACAGTTTAACAGTCTCCATCCATTTTAAGTTGAGCCTCCACGAAGATGTTGCATGCCCGGGCGTATTAGCGTCGCTATAACTTTTTTATTTACGTTCACATTCATACATGGATGTTTATTATACCAAGCACCAATTAATATTAATATCAACTTTGTTATTTGTATGGGTAGGTAGATTTTTGTTACATGAAAACATGTTTCACCAATTATTTATTACGATTTGTATCTCCATACTAATAATACTCTGTTGCAATCCATTATGAGATTAGCCTATTTAATTGAGATTAGTTATGAATGATAAGTCGACATCTTCGTCTACGTATTACTAACCAGGGGTTTAGACAAAAAATCATCGTTTCGTAGCGGAAATATACCGCTATTCGTCATCGTCTCTGAGTTATCAATGACAATTTCCTAGCCAATAAGATATTGACAATAACGATCGATAACCAATAGACAGTCTGTGAGTTTGTTACGATAACGATTGACCACGTGATTTAGCGTGGCTAATATCAATGCCAAACATTTTATTGTTTTCGAACTTCGTTACCGTTTTTTTAATGCTACTTTGTCTAAGCACCCATAATTGACTAATAGATGATTATCGTCATGCCATCAATTCGATATAATTAACCAACACTACGACTTCTAAGTCTTGAGAAACGCTCTTCTTAAATTTAATCTGTATGTTTCTAAAGTACGTAGTAGGCGTTTGACTTAAATTTATAATTTGTAATAAATATTTATCACATAGTAAATAAAGGTCTAAAAAGTAAAAAAAAAAAGAATTTTGTGTTGGTCTGTGTGTGCATTGATATTGTCTAAAATACGCAATCGATTTTGATTTGTTTGTTTTGCCTAAGCCCCTTAATCCCAAAACACGCAAAAGCGGCCGTTCTCTCCATGCTTTCCGAGTTTTAATTGTTTTACCTTGTACATCATTAATAACTAGAACGAATTTTCAAGGAAATAATGATCATAATTGTATCGTCGTGAATATTTTATACTTAAATCAATTGTCGAATAAACTAAAATACCCAAACCAACTTTCTAGTTTAAAACATAAAGAGGCTTATAAAATATGTTTAAAAATGAGCGATTACCTCGAGAGTGGCGTCTCGAACACTAAGTGGATTCTGCACGGGCTTGTCCCAGTCGGTGTACTCGTTCTTCAGAGTGGAATAAATTTCATTGAGATGATAGTAGTATGCGTTGCGGACAAATGTGCGCAGAATACGATCCCGCCGGCTCTCGTTGAAGCCAAACTCCAAGTCTTGAGCATTGAATTCCAAGTAAGATTCTGCAAGTAATGGCATGTCATTCATTTGCATAAATTTATGAGCCGCCACAGCGGCATTCATATTTAATTAAAAAAGGGGAAAACTTTTCTAAATGTAAAACGCTTTACATAGTTGTTGCTGCACGCTTTTCATAAACCTAGTTCTTAATTTAAATATCACTTTCAAATCAACTCTCTATGCTAATGGGGTGATTATTTATATTTTTAAAATGCAAAACCCTCAAAAATGTGTACACGTTTAAATTAAAATGAATTTATTAGTGACTTGTGACACACTATGTTGAAGAATAGTGTTAATGCTCAATTCATACATATTGTTTGCGTTAATGAAACTGAATGATATTTATAATATAAAATTGTTGAAATGCTGCATCATAATATTTAGATCATATCTTTTCAAGCTCCAACTGGGAAGATAAATATCTGTCAGACGCCATGCTAAGTAATTCATGCATCACATTGCAGCGCAGATTTAAGTAGATAGCATTAATGTCACTATTCTATCCAGCTACTATAGCATAGGATACGATATAAAAAACGACCTTCACCGAGATGCTTATTTGATGAAACTTGTTTTTTTATATTCAATTTAATATGTCAATAAACATGTTGCATATGGGTGGCCTTAAAAAATCGTATCTTAGACTACTATAATATATACTTTACTACTTGAAATCTTATTCTCTTTTATAATATCTTATTAGAAATGCGCTTACATTATCTTATCGCTACTAGTTTTCTTATTCCAATACATTCGGAGTCGTATCCTATCCGAAGAAGTATAAACTATAAAATCTTATTTCGTACAATCGTGTCCCTATTTACATGACTGCAAAAGGAAAAGGTCCGTATGGGTCGTTCATTTAAAACAGTCCTTTGCCGGAGGGTACTAAGAGTCGTAGAATAAAACCAAGAATATCGGTTTTCTATTGGCTTTTCCCTATCTTGTATTTAACACTCAGACCTACATGGTTAACTTACACAAAGGCTTGAACTCGCATTTTTCAACTAATATATTATCACAATAAATGTATCATTAATATACATATCATTATCATATCATCGTCATCATTGGTCTCAATCCGTCTACTCCGAACATAGAACTCCTTCGTCCCTGATCAATGAACGATAAGACGACCGATCTCTTGCTAATCGCATTAAATATGGACCAGCCAATGCACCGGGATCGTCTTCCGTCTTAATAATCTTAATATGCATATAACATACGATTAAATAAGTCACAATGCAGATTCAGTTTTTATAGAGTAGGTAAATAAAAACTGTTGATCATATAATAACGACCATTATGACTTCATAGTTTAAAAAAAGACAAATATGATGATTAGAAGAGAGATAATAATCTTTATTTGAATAATATAAATATTCATATGCTTACGTACCGGTAGTGGTGAGGCCGAACATGAGTTCCCTATGAGAAAAGTCGGCTAGTTCGTGTCCCGCCGCATTGGCTACTGCTGCTGCACCAGCCCCCAACCGTGAACTATCCGTTGGAGGAGGACCCTGGGGAAGACGTATTCTTGAATATAAAAATGCTCATCACAATAATTTCGGGAAGTGTGAAACGACTATATCGATCAATATTTGAATTCACAATTATTTATTAATTGTGACTTCAGACCAGAAGAAAAAAATAACAAATCTAATAAGCGCATGCAGCATGACCTGTCATTTGAATGCCATGACGGCACATGGCGTCATGGCATTCAAAACAATTCTAATACCAAAAATAGGATGCAGCTATAAAATAAGATTCAATTTAATTCGCTTACTGAAGATGGATTGACGATCACTGTGCCGTCAACAAACGGCGCAAATCCTGGCAAGAAGCGCGGTGGATCGAGTCGAATTGCCAGTAACTCTGAAAGCGGCTTGTTACGTAGGCACGGTGCCAGATCGTCCTCTAGTAAGTCTCCGTGGCAGCCAGTCTGTTCCGCGACCTAATAACATATTCAAAAACTTTTAAACCGTAACTAGGACAGAAAAAAACCGTCAAATTACATATAAAACAATAAATTTGGAACAATGCACCAATAAAGAAGCTCAAACTCAACTACTCAAACTAATGTATTCAAATGACTCGCGTCGTCTCGCTGAAAGCCGATACTTAATATGCCTTTAATGCAACGCTACCTTTCTTTTTATTGTAAGTGGCTCCCTCTGCAACGCCCATGAGCTAAGCCCCGACCCGCTTAACAAGATGACGCGCCTCAGTAGTTCTGAAACAGATAACCTAATTTAATTTTGTTATTCCCTAAGATCACTCAGATAATGGAGTTTTCTCGACGAAAACAAATCGATTAATACACTGACACGAGTTTTGCTTTTGGAATGCTTTTCGTATTCTGTTTAATTAGCTTAAATATATTATTCTTGTTCTAAGCTTTTTTTATATCATAGAGGGCAAACGAACAGCCGAAGCCTTGCGACTATCGCCGCCCATTAACATCCACATAAGCATCATCCACTGGTCGCCCCCAATGGGCCACCGGAAACTCACAAACTGCACGAAACACGACAGCGTAGCTGTCCCTTTACGCCGATTTTATCTGAGCGAGAGGTTCCTCCCATAGCACTACCCATAGCTAAAAAAATAATATATTGAATAATAGTTTTTAATTCTAAAATAGCATATATTATAAATGATAATTAACTATTACAATAGCATTTACAGCTGTTAAGCTTGTTTATGAGTGGAAAACAAATTAAAATCCGAAGCTCGTCTACAAACAATGGGTAGCCCATGCGTCACGAGGGGCGGCAGTTTGCGGCGAGCGCGGTCTCTACAGTGGCGATTATGAAAGCAGTGCCGCGTCATCTATTTAATATCCTTTTCAAATCTTGTCAGATTTTAATATCACATTTTTAAAATGCTTCATTTAATTTCGTACACTTTTTGTGCATAGTTTTAAAAGATTACAAGCACTATCTATAATTTCTTTCATTATTTAAGGTTTTAATTTGTATTCCGGTTTGGTGATCAAATGTTCTAAATAATACCATCGACGCGTCAATAATTAAACCTTGCAATTAAATATAGAATTTATAGTTTGAATCAATAAAAAATAACTCTTCCATTTAAAATATTTAAAAATCTTAAAAAGGAAATCTTACCTTTTTAAGATTTTAAAAATTAGTATGACATCGTTATTTGAAAACAAACCTCTGGCAACAGGCGAGACGGCGAGAAAATTGGCTAGCGCTGCTCCCGTTCCGTGGCCCATTAGTGTCACTTTTTCGGGATCGCCTCCAAAAGCAGGAAGGTTTTCTCGGAGCCAGTGCAATCCCGCTACCAGATCCATTAATCCGAAATTACCCTGCGCTGATCCTTTAGCACCAGTCTTGAGAAATCCTAAAAACGAGTCAATAGTAAATATAACATTTACTGATATTTTATACCTGGTTTATTAGCAATTGATAGAACTAATACTAGGAATTATTTCAAGCATATTAATGGTTCTCTAACTTTGACATTAATATCCATATAATAAAGTTGTTAGTATGTTTGTAACGCATAATTGGTTTATTGTTCAATAATTGTCAACATGATTCTCTTGGGTAGACGAAGTAATGGTCTGCAAGGGATCGGTCGTCTTGGGGTTCTTTAAGGGATTCATATTCAGCAATTGATGAAAAGGCTGACGATGATGTTGATGATGAATGTATTGAAATTCCATTTTTGCATTCTAATAAAAATTGAAATGATGTTTGTCAAGAACACTCTCTAGTGTTTATGATCTAACAATTCGAGGAGGTAAATACAATTTATTCGCCAACAGACAAATGGAAAAGATTATGATTCGGGAAGAAATTTTCCTTTTCGATATAAATACAAACTGTGACGTAACAATAAAAAAGAGAACGAATATTTAATGCTGTGTACATTAAGTGTTGCTAAGACTCCTTTCTATCCCAATTACTATTAAGACTCAGCTCTTCGTTCGTTTGAAACAAGGCAGGATTATCTTATGCGTAACCATTTTCACAAACAGTGTATTAATATTGCTAATAATAACAAGAACAAAATGATTTAAAAACTAATTGTGACTATGCACATATTATTTAAAAACCGTAAAGTAAAACCTATTTACAAATGCCTAGTGTTTATTTTCCCTTGTAGCATATGGTGACGAACAAGCAAGCAACTTAAGGGGAGGTGATTACTGTCACCCACATACGGCGCAACTTGAAAAGTTGAGAATACAACTCGTGCCTTTCCTAATTACGTAGATTTAGAGATTAAAGTAGATAAAGATAGAAATTAAGGACAGTAAACTTTACATAAATATTAAATTAATTATAATAAAAATTAATATATTTAAAATTAATAAATGAGTAATAAATAAATATGACTCAAAAATCACGCCACCTTAAAGTATCACCGTGACAAGTATGTACCTACGAATTTGTGCTACGGGTATTAGGAATAGAAATAAATATAAGAAATTTACATATTAATACATATAAGCCTATCAAGAGTAGTTCAAGAGTGGAGGCCGCGTTTAGGTAGACGAAGTGTTGGCCTTTAACCAGGTGGGAAGACTATCTCCGTGCAGTGGCCGGTCCGTGTTGGATGCGAGTGGAACGGCAGTTCATCTTGGCGTTCATTGAAGGAGACTTATGTTGAGCAATGGACCGATAAAGACTGATGATTATAATGATGATGATGATATACCTACACGTCACGTTTTTGCATCACACAATACATGTGCACTTGGCAGAATACGAACCCGCGACCGTAAAGTTTCCAGTAGTCTTACAACTCAACCACTCTGCCGTTGAATAGAGTGTTAAATATCATACTATGGTAAGGAACTCAATGTTAATCCTCACTCGAGCTTAGCCGATTTCATTTGGACATATGTATACTTAAGTAAAATATAATGTATACTTAAGTAAGGGCCTGTTTCACAATCACCAGTTAAGTGCCCAATAGGCTATCGGCAACATATTTGACAGATAGAGTATGGAGTATCTAATAATAATAATAATAATAATAAATAACTTTATTTGTGAAAAACATACTACGAAATAAATATACAAGAATAAAAACACAAGTATGTACATCAAATTATATACTTAACAGAACATAAACAAAACAAAAAAAAAAATACATACAAGAGATTGACCTATTAAAATTTATTTAACTAAGTTAAAAAACATTGTATGCATAACATTATTTTGTTCGCAGCATGCCTCACAAAAAGGTGCGACCTCAGTTTAAGTTAGGACTGTTAGTCCTAACACTGGTTTTCAGGCCTACCATTAGTTTTATTAGTTTATTTTGGCGGCATTCTGGAAAGAAAAATACATAAATAACAAATGTAAATTTTATATTATATATAATAAAATACTAATAAAAAATAAATAATTATAATAACATGATAATAAAGACTACATAATAAATTATACTATATAATAGTTTATTCGAACATAATCTGTCAAGTATCTGTCAAATATGTTGCCGATAGCCTATTCGGAACTTACCTGGAGACTGTGAAACAGGCCCTAAATATAAAATAAATGCACTGAATCAATACACGCACTTTTAATCGTGCTAATTAAGTGTTGTTTGGCCAACGGTTGGCGTGTGGGATGTGTGTTGACATATTACGTCGTACACCGGAAACTCGCTCAGAACGTCAATTTGCGGGGCGACATTATCCATGCGTTACCGCACGGGGATAAATTATCACCCTACAATATCGGACGTTTCATTACCATACTAATTAATGACTATTAATTTGTGGCTAACTGTACTATTAAATTTTACTGCCAAGATTGTAACACATGTTTTTGTTGATGGAAATTAAATTGAATTTTGTATTTACATGGAATACCACAATTTCATAGCACTATAATATATTATGAATACGTGTTATAATTTTGTTTTAAACGGTAAAGATTGTATTCAGCTATTGCTATGGCTACAATAAATAGATGCTCCATAAATAAGTATATATCGCGTATGCCTCAGGATATTAATTTTCTTGTAGCTGTGCCTAATCACACCGCTTAAATAATTAAAGACCAAGAATCTTTTGTGTTGTATTCATTTCACTTCAAACGGAAAAGCTCACAAATATTTCACTTCTAAACAAAACCTTGCAATCTAGGGCTTGCAGTGAAACTGCTCCAAATAGAAACTTTAAAAATAGAATCGTCTTTAGATGTCAAGGTCATACCGAGCACTCCGAGTCTGAAGTTGATGGTCACTACAATGATATTGCCGTGCGCCGCCAGAGTGCTGCCTTCGTATGTATTGCCGGAGCTCCACTCGTAAGACTCGCCGTGAACATACACAAGGCAAGGCAGACCTGTGCCCTCGTTCTCGCCCTCTACACCTGAATGCAGAAAAATAGGTTACCTCACAAAAGACATGGGCATAACTTTTATGAAACGTGAATAGAAAACGTAAACATTTTAATCACACGTCGTTAATTTACATTTTAATTAAATTCGTTCATAAAAATAACATACAACAAATTCTTAAAGTCATTTTAAGAATCCTTACGAACACTGTTTTACTATAGCAGTAATTAAATAACAAAAAGTCTGTACATATGAAAAGCAAAATAAGGTTAAAAACTTTCAGAGGTCAGTCTAGCATATAAATATTAATATAAATATAATAAAACATGTTATTTACACTCTTTTTAGTTTATGTTTTAATGTTAAAAATACTATGAGTCTTTTTGTACTTTTATTTTAGCATAATATTAACATTTTTGATGTGTTTGGAATGATTAAAATAATATTATTTTAATAACTCCTATATTATCTTAAGATATATTTTATTTTTATTGCTTTGATAGGCAAACTAGCAAGCGTGCTACCTGGTGAGTGATCGAACCTACAAGTAACTCACGAGACTTATTTAAGTGTTGCCTATAAGATGTAAAGTCTCTCCAGTAATTACATTGCCTGCCTTTCTCAGTCATCTCTCCGATACACAGAAAAGCTGTTACATTGGAGAAACAAGCAATGATGGGAAAGGATATTGTTTCCCTGCAGCTGGGAGCGCGGAACTCCAAACCCACACAGCGGTAGATTTTTATAATTGGCAGAAAAGTCCAATATCAACATAATACTTTCAAAACTTCGATTTGTATATAGGATTTTAAATTAACATGGTTATTTTCATTATTAAATTTATTTAAAACGGGATATTTACCATGTTTTTTATCATTGTTTCGCGGAGCTCGATATTTCGACATTGTCTACGAATGTCATGTTCACGAGACTGAACATGAACATGTCTCGTGAACATGACATTCGTAGACAATGTCGAAATATCGAGCTCCGCGAAACAATGATAAAAAACATGGTAAATATCCCGTTTTAAATAGTTTCGATTTGTATATTATATTTACGACACGTAATGTAATCACGAAGATAACACTATAATATATTTTACGGCTAATCTACTAAATCCCCTAATTTATATGTTCGCGTCGTTAAATAAATTTAACGGTTTCCTGGTGATATCATATGCGGCGTCATCGAGCACGTGAAATTGCGGCGCTCAAGACAAAAGCTCAGTCGAGTGTGAGCAGGAATCGCGTGACGGTGCGCAACACTGCGCACGCCGGGACGACGGGACACGGGCCTGGCACGTCATCCAATAGGAACGACGTGTCAATCAAGAATTACTCATATCTATTTTATAGCAACGTTTAAAAATATCGGGAAACACAGCTTCGTCATAAAAGGTTTTGTGAGTAATGTGTCGTATCGTAATATAAAAGTTTTAGCGTGAATAGTCAATTGTTAGTAGAAGTTAGGACGCCTGATGTCAACAATTTATGTTAGTATTACAATTCATAATAAATAAAATCCATAATCCAATCCAGACCCAAAATAATATATATATGGCACGACAGCGTCATGTTGTTTGACGTCACGGCAGTCGAATCAATTTTATTGCAAAAAGTTTTTTTTTTAGTTTATAAACGCACGCAAAAGTAATTTCTGGATCATTTACAAACACCAACAATTTTATGAAACGTGAAAAGTTATTTTGTATTCTTAAGTTATTAATGATTAATATTTTATTAAAAACATTATAAATACCACACAACTGTCGGATAAAACACGTTTTTCTCTGATCTTACGTATTATCAGTTTTGATATATTTTTGTATTTTCGTGTACGTTCGGAGCCAACCTAATGAGATCCAACGTTTTTTTCACACGTTTACTTTATCGACAGAAAATAAATTTGATTAGAGGTCAGACACACTGACGTACAAAACAGATAAATCATCCTTATGTTATTTCTGAAAGAAAAAGTTGTAAATATATGTCTATATGACACTACATAATATAAAAAAGTTAGTACATTTTATAACACAGTAAAATTTATATTCTTTTGTTATTGTTCATATTTAAAATCTACACATCTTTTATTTGAAATTAAGTTTTCTTTCAAATTCATATTCAAAAATAAAAATGGAACAATTTAAACAAAATTTTAGTTAAAAACTTAACAAATATGAAGGTATACAGTAGGTTGATAAAATAGAAAGCTATCACTATAACTAAGAAACCACGAACAATAGACATTTTATAAATGTTTCATCTCAATATATTCCACATACGTATTTGCTTCAAACTTTCAGTCATATATCTTCAGTTTCGTTATTCTTCACCCGCAGCTCTTGCGTAATTAGTTTGCCTTAAACTGCTCTTTCTTCATATCAGTCTCTGCAATTTTAATGAGTTCCCATTCATTGATATTTCTTGAAACGTTGCTTTGGGGTGTCTCAGCCTCACTTCCGCACTGCTTGCAGGGGGCAATATGCACTGCAATGCACTACGGAATTGAAGCCCTGACACCCTTTGTCTTCATCTGCCGTTAGATATTAAATAGCTTCACGCTTCTCGCCTCTCCCGATAATCCTTATTTTGCAAAACTACCAACTATTGTGCTACTGTATGAATAGATTATACTTTTGTATGGTGTTCGTATGTATTAGCTATTTTGTCAATATTCTATACCTATGATATTATAATACTCCTACAATAGTAGTAACTACTAATACTAAGTAATAACTAATAGTAAATAAGTAATCCCTAAAACCCTCCTCACCTGATTTCGAGGAGGAGACCCGTGCCCAGCAGTGGGACATATTAGAGTTGATACTTTACTTCTAAACAAGTAATAAATAGAAAAAATACAATGTCAGTATTAATATAACTATGAAAGTTTATAAAATGTACTTTTAAATTTTGAGGCCTTTTTGTAAACGGCTCGTACTTTTTTGTAACATAAGTAACACTCAGTATTCTATAATAAAATAAAAAAATAATTTCCATTAATCGTGAGTGTATGACACGAACTCCAAGCTTCTTGATACGCCAACTAGTGGCAAAGATGAAAAATAAATTACGATAATCCATAACAATGTTCTAATTTTTAGTTCAGTTATTTTTTTATGATACTCTAACCTCACTCAACTCAAACTCTATTAACTGTATCATCAACAAAAAATATATAGATTAATTCCATTTAGTATATTCAACAAAAACAATTACATAAAATTACCAGATAGAATAAGTTTTGCGCATTATTAAGAATCTAATATGAAAAACCCAATGATAAGTTTTTTGGCAATATTATTTGTTAGTAACACTGAGAAACAAATTTCCGTTAAACCAATACAGTATAGAAAACGGCTAGGTCGATCTCCGATTAAAACGGTTGACAATAGACAGGTCAAGTGAGTTGTCCCGCCTTTGCCTTGGCGTTCATTATATACTCAGACGGATAAATGTTCATGAAACGGAGAGCTGATGATTATATACAATATACATTTATAATATATAATATTCGTATTATATTAAAGTATCTTTCATTGTATATTTTATTTCCCTATTACCGAAGAATAGCGCGGGTTGATAAATATGTAAATTGGATTTCGTTCCATTTGATAAATGACTTGAAGCGTCTAAATGCTTATGTTTATTTTCTTCGACGTAAATTTTGTTTCCAGTATAAGTATTATAGACCGAGATCCGACCGTAAGATCAGTGCGCTCATCTGTTTTTTGCTAGAAACCAATTTTTAAGCTATTGCATAGCTTCTATCGCGGGCCTTGAGCGCGGGGACCGAGTACAGAAATTCCGTAACGAAAATAAAAACCTAACGCTCCCCACTCCGACGGGCACGGAGGTGTGGCCGAAAAGAAACGACGTTAGACGATGCATGCATCGTCTAACGTCGTTTCTTTTCGGCAGTCTTCGACACGGTGTTTGTGTGCTTGCAACTAGACGTATTGTACGACACTACGAAGCTCGCACGAATAACAATAAAATATAACACATGTATTGTAAAATAATAAAAATATTTTAAACAATATTAGTTAATATTGTTTGAAAATATTTATATTTTTTTATTTATTTAATAAAGGAAAAAAAAATGTTTTCTTATCGGTCACCACGCTCAAAAAGTGTAACTTGAATTAATATCAAAGAAAAAGAAATACTGCATTAATAATTAAAATAAATAAATAATTATAATTGCATAAGTTGATACAAAATGCTATGCAATAGCATTACCGCGGCAGTCCCCGAGTGCCACACGTCTTTTTTATGTATATTTACAATTAGGAGAATATACATTTACCAGCTTGCCTACAAAATTTGGCCGCCAGTATTTTTAATTAAATTATTAAAAAATGATTTTTGAGAAAGTATTTCGTTCATTGTTTTTTTAAATAAAATAACGTCTATATCATGGCAATTTACATGAAGATTCTAAAAAATCACGGTTGCCGTTGCGCATCTGGCGCATCTTCTTTGCAGCCAGATGTAAGTAGGTGTAATTTCGATACCTTTATACGTTCATGGCGTTTGTTTATTATTCATATATCAAATTAAAGCTCTTTTTTTCTGTTTATTATAATATATGGTTGCCTAATTAAATCCGCCCGCAAATAAGGGTTGCCGGCTGCTAAAAATTTTAAATATATTATGTATTAATATGAAAAGTAATAAATATATTTCCGTTATCTGGTACCCGTAACACAAGTTCTTCAAGAACTTACCACGGAACCACATTGACGTGGTGTAAAAACGTCTATAGATATAGATATTAAAAGTCCTTAGTGTCGTTAAAAGTAAATTACATTAAAAAGTAAATTTTAACATCAGATAGATTGGATTTGAAAAATATATGATGGCTTGGCAATCAGATTGCTCAGTTGCCAAGACCACAATTGTGAGAATATTCACAAGCGTCATTAACATGTATCGATCGTAAATTCCTGTCATGTAACTGGGGTATCAATCGTCATGGCGCTGTGAGGAACTCACGTCGAGCAGTAAACAAAAGGGGCTGAGACGGATAAAGATCATTTTCCTTTCCACATGAAATGGATGAACGTAATTTACTTGTACTTTATTGATCGGCTAAACTTCAAGCAAATTTGATAAGCAATTGGACTGAAACCAAATTCCTATAAGTTCACTATCTGCAATCTCTCCTAGTTTCGACTTGGGCAACAATTTATTAGGTACACTACTAACTGCTATACTAAATGTTATTTTACTTTAAATTTATAATTTATCAAGGACTTTTAGTAATTTATCCAAATAAATATAGGAAATATTATATAGTTCATTAAGGGAGGCCAATGTTGAGTTGTGGGTAAAAGCTGATGATGATGATGATAATGATTAATATATAAAAATGTTGATTATAGTTTTGACTTAATAAATCCTTATAGTAATGGTACCTCCATTACCCCATACACATAATATGAACAGTATTTATCATTTTAATTTTATCACTGGTCGTAGAACACTAAACCGATTAACAATATCCGCCTACTTATAGAAACAGCTATGGAATATTCTTATCATAAGAAGAAATTATCTATGACTGTCCTTGGTACTGTACCTTGGGAAATCAACTTTGTATTTGCAATAACTGGCATGTACTGCAGCTACACGGCCACATGCTCAAGCTACGCATCTACCGTAGCTACGATACTCGCGTAGCTACTTTGCTACGCCAGTATCGTAGCCAAGTACGTAGCTATGGCGGCTAATGTCTTATCTTCAAATGGTCTCACCATGAAGCTTAATAGGTATAGCCTATACCAATGACATCAGAAACAAGCAGGATTCAACTAGTTACTTGCATTTTGAGTATATCTGCTTGAAGAATCACCATCGACTACACAAATCATTGACTATATTATATATTTGTTGTAATTATGTATCTACATACATAGGTACCTCGAGAATCTCATACGTAATGGAATTTTAATCTCAAGATATTCCAATAATGATAGTTCTGGAATGTCTTGAGATTAAATTAATCTCCGTGCAGGGGACGATACGTGTTGGATCTGAATGGCAAGGGATCAGCCGTTTTGGCGTTCATTTATGAGGCCTATCAACAGCTGACGAAATTGTCAAGTTAAAATTATCAACTGTTAGCATTCCTTAGAAAAGATATACGTAAATGATGATACTAAATATTTGAGGGATGTATTTAAAATGTACAGCAAAATTAAATTTGTAAGAATATTCAGTTGCTAACATAGCAAAGTTGAACAGTTCACGAATTCTTGTTCTTATATGAAACCGGCGGTGCATATTTGATAAGCGGTTTATTTAACGGCCAGTGAATTAGCGGAGATGAGCTGAATAAATTATGATCAAGCCTCGGGCTACGATTAGTGAACAATGCGAGATTCCCGCACAAGTGCCATCCCCGCAGACCAAGTCCGAATAATTATTACTCAGTTCCAGATAGCAGATGTTCTCGATATAATGTTAGTTTAATATTCGATACGATACGAGTGATAACGTTTCCCATAACTTTAATCAAAAAAATCTATAATAGAAGTATAAACATAGCATTGTATGTATATAATATTTGATAAAACTTACTTTTGTTTTTAAATATATGTATTATGAAGTAAATGATATATTTTCTCTTTAAATATTTGGGTATATCAAAATATTTTTTAGTATATAAAAAAATTACCTGGTTGACCGAGCATTTGCTCGGTACTCTTAGTGATAAAATACGATAAAATTTTCTTCCAAAAAAATTATTTAAAAAAAAATCGGACTGGAGATTCGAACCAGGCTCGTTCAGATTTAACTGCCTAATTTCATCACTAAGCTACCGTGACATATTATTTGACAGCGAAATTAACGTTCGTATTTTAATCATATTTTATCGATGCCTCAAAACAATAACACCTTTAATTTATTTCTATTAAACTCAAAGGCCTATGCAGCGTTTAATACAAAGTGTACATTTAATAAAAATATTGTGATTTTAAACGTACCTATGTCACATGACAAAGAGACAAAACTGTACGACAATATGATACTAACCATTAACCGGCACGTAGAGGTTGACGTAGAGGCAGTCCTCGCTCTGGTTGGCCAGCATTGGTAGAAGTCTCTCGAGCTGTTTAATGCGGGCTCGCGGGTGAAGCAGCAGGGCTTCGTCTCTAGGTGTGGCGCTGGGGGGTACTTGGGGGCACACGGGCCCCACGGCATCCGCCAACCGGGTCGTGCGCCACTGGGATGGTGTCACCGGTGGCATATATCTGTGGAAGTCGGTATGCTTTAAGTTGTGACATAAAGTGTGTGACACACATCTACAGCAGCTACAACCGCCCGAAACCCATCTCGTGCCTCTCTACAAAAAATCAACGGAAATAATACACATTTTGATGTATTTATGAATGATCTTGCTTGTTTCTTCTGTAACATTGCTGTGTTTCGGAGAGAAGGGAAAGACAGGCAGTGTAATTACTTACACCAAGACTTACCCTTTTAGGATAGACACCAAATAAATGAGTTTACTGGCCCAGTTCCTGGTAAACTAGTTTATATTCATGAGCGACGTCCACTAACACAACTAACATAAAAATACTAAACAAACACAGAAATAATTAAGTTATAACAGCAAACGATATTATGTTTGATTTACCTGAGACTACCTAGCGGAGGGGTTGCGTACGGAACACCGAGGTATGCTTCAACTTGTGGATGCGAATGTACCACGATTCCCCGCAGAGGGCCGTACTTGGTGCGTATGACGCGGGTACTGTATTTGTGCGTTGAGATAGCGGTGGCGCAGCACACGAGCCACGCGTAGAGCGCGGCGCGATCCGCGCGCATCACGCGCACAGGGCGGGCGCGTGACGGGGCGCGAGCGCGGGCGACGCGCCGCCGGCTGCGCGCGCGCACCTGCGCATCACGCGGCCCGCTGCTCTGCGCGCGCTCCCCGCCCCATACGCCTCCAGCTCATCCTAATACACCCTTCACTCGAGCTCGCGGCCACTGTATTATTTTTAATTACTTTAAACCCATCACATGACTACAAAATAGTTGAATTAGAATAGAAATGAGTGTTTTTATAATAAATAAACCTATGTATTTATTAGGTGTTTAATAAATATAATATAAGAGACGATGTTCTCTCTTAAGCAAAAGGGTCCAGGTTCGATCCTGACCCCCTGTGGTGCCTTGAAATGATTTTTCTATTTTTTTAAGTGCACCCAAAAGACAAGACAATCGCTCGCTCATCGGTAAAGGTGCATGCGTGATGAGATTAAGTTTTTTAAGCGCCTCGGCAAACTATATGGCCCGATACCCTCCTTGTCTGATTTCGACAAGGAGACCCGTGCCTAGCATGGGACATATATGGGTTACTATTTTAAGTAATAAAAAGTCCCTCAGTTTATTTAATTTATATTTACTTGTACTCAAAATGCAAAATGTTATTTTGTAGCGTAAAAAAAGTAAAGTATAAAAATATCAAAATAAAATATCACTTACCCAAATCATTATTTCGTTTCAATGTAGGAGTACATCAGAGGATCAACCATCGATAGAACCTGACACAATGAAAATCCGAAATTAATTTTCCAAATACTAACCGAGAGCCGTATGTTTTAGGATCATTAACATTTTAATTAAATATCAATGAAATAAGCGAAACGGGGAATAGAGTAGTTTGAGGGAAATGTTTGCTGAACCGAGCGGGCGGGTTAGGTTCGTATAATTTTAAGGAGTGCGAGCCGACAGCGTTACCTTTTAAGCAAGGTTTACCGTTTTCATTATGAGCTTTACAGCATGTTGTAACATTGATTCACTTTATTTTCTTTTTAAATATATATCCTTTTTCTTGTATAAAACCTTAAAAATGCATAGATTTTGTTATCATATCATCATAGGTGCTAGAATCATAAATATTTTGTTAAGTGAAATTAACTTTTCATGACTCTATGATAATACAATTTTAGTTTACCTCGCTGAACAAGAGACTTGACGGGAGCAAATTGTGCAAACTTAATAACTAGGCCTCAGTTTTATCTATATAACTTTATTAATTAACATCATCACCATCAAAGTTATATGTGTGACAACGTGAGGGAAGACTGCCCGACTTCTGTCCTCTTTAGTGGTAGACCACTACACATAGATGTGTATATAATATATTATCGTATTTATGCAATATTCCAATTTCTTAAAAGACAACAGGGTCCTGTAGTTTCACTCGCGTAATATTATTGTAAAGTTTCAATGAAATCTATTCAGTGACATATTTTGGTGACGGAATGCGTTAAGAATCAAAATGAGAGAGAAGAGATTTTCAGAGAAAATAATTTTAATTGGTTGTACGCAGACTGCCTCAGACGTTACTTTCTCAACGCATGTCTGCAAAGATAATAAAGTTATGTAACCTAGCCGTTTCTAATGGTTAATAGTAATAGCCTTCGTGGTCTATGTCATTTTATAACTATAATTTTATTATCGTCATTTTAATTGTATCAATGAAAAATTAAAAAACCTAAAATCGGTTACAATGTGATTGATGTGTTCTCTTAGAATTAAAATCTCTAAATTTATGTAAGATTCTTAAAAAATTCATTCTGAAATTTTTGGTTGAAAGAGTAAAAAACATTAAAACAAACCTTCGCGTTTATAATAATAATTAATAGGATTTAATAACGTTTCGAATGCAAAGATAAATCTGATTCTATTTTCATTTATCTCACGTTGCTTTTTAGTCCAAATTTGTACGAAAAAGAGACTTTGGTTATGTAAACGTAATCTTAATAAATTCGTAAATCCGTTAAGATAGGACTTGCGCAGAGCGTCTCATCCTAAGGCAATTTAACTGTTTCTCGGCCTCCCCGATAGCATATTTTATGATTCACTTTATAAGGCCACGCGATAAGACAATCCTCTAAGGCAAGCCGTCTACATGTTAGAAATAAGGGTTTTAAACACTGCGATATCAGACGGTCATTAAGTGCTGGAAGGAAATAAGTACTATTTTATTAAGTTACATTGTTAATTAAAAAATACTCACATATAACTTAATCTGTTTCATGTATGTAAAGTACCCTCTTCAGTTATTTCTTTGCCATTTTGTATATATTAGTTTATTATTCTGAAACTATTTGCTTTATTTGTATATAACACTGTTCAAACAATCTACAACAGTTTTATATAATAAAAAAAACATGTGAGTAGGTCTATGTCCAGCAGTGGAGTGGATCAGCAGCAGCTAGTGACAGCAATAAAGGCTGATGATGATGACGAAGAAAAAAGAATATCAATTTTTTTATTTGCAGTCTTGAGATACATAAATTAAAACAACTACATATGTCCCATGCCTGAATTCTAACGATTATAGTTTTCTCGTTCTCGTTTAACTTAAGTCGATAAATCCTAAGATAAAGATAAAGCATACGCTCATTTAACGTCACTGGCAGATGGGCAGATCACCTAGAAATTAAACTTTTTTATTGTAAATAATTTAGTTTTTAAGCATTTATTCTGAGTGTCTATTTTGAGTGTCTATATTTTTTGAATACCTTACAGTAATCATGGCGGAGGAAATGACAGTCAATGACCAGGTCCAACTTTGCGACTGCTGGACACTCCTCTCGATGAACCCTCGATGTAGATTAGGCGATAAATTAGGCGATAACAAAACAACCATACAATTACAAAAAAAGTTCGTTTCGAACACCAAGATAACCGATTCCTTACTACTCGCATCCAACATGGACCGGCTACCAAGACATCGGTCATTTGGCGTTCATTGAAGAAGGCTTACTTAACAGTCGACTGATTAAGGGTTGGTGGTGATGATGAATTAAAAATTTATATACTCGGGGAAAACCGAATTTATGTAACGTAATATAGGAAATTATTTATATAAATTTCCCATTTTCATAAACACCTGCAAAAATTTCCTCTTGATAACAAATGATCGTAATTAAAAAGGTTCGCGGTGAATTATTTTCCCTTCAGTTTATTAATTTTGTGAAATTATATTTGTGGCACCCTAATGTGATTGTTGAGTACGGCCAAATATTATACCGTTTGTTTAATCGCAAATTGTCTCGTCCAAAATTGAAATTGAATATTGTGAAATTTTCACAGCACTCTGACTAAAAATATTCATTATAAAAATATTTATAGGTAAATTTACGCAGTTATTAAGCAGTGCAATAGCAGTGTGCAATGGGTCAACTTTAATAGTTCTATCCTAAATAAGTTTCTATTATGTATCTAAATATAACTATTATGATCGTTTTCAATCTATCGGATATAAATCGCAAATCGTAATCCACGTCTCAAATCTTAAGTAATTTATATGTATTAAGTATAAACTCGGAAGTAGCTTTCAAATATAAATATAATAAATAAAATGTTTTGTGGCCTAATATTAAGATGTGTGGCTGAGTTTTTTTTCATACTATGTATTATCGACTAAATTAACTCTATTATTGTCATCACTTAAATTATTAATAGTAAGAAAAAGCTACTTTTCCAATAAACATAGAAACGAACAATAAAACGCTATATAAACAATAAAACGGGAACTATGTATCTGTATTTTCGTATCCATTTCCATTGATCCTAAAAAAATAGTTTTATATAAAATAAAAATGACATGATACATAACATAAAAAAGAACAATTTGGGATGCACAGAAAAAAAGTCAAAAGGTATTTTTATTTCAGTATTTTAAAGCTGACAGTGCAACGTATTTCTGGACGTATCAATGTCTGCGCTGCAAAATGCGGGCTGGCAACAAAGATTTTGCTTGTCACGTAAGTGATTGATGTCCGATCACCCTCCCCCCCTTTGTGAGCCGCTTGCGTAACCAAATAGGCCGTAAATACCGCAGCCGCCACAATAAAGAACAAGTGTCACACGAAACGTATCACACGAGTCAAAATGTTTACCAATACAATATATAGAAAACCTTCCAGCGGGTAAAGCATAGGTTTTTACCAGGGGTTTTTGACCAGAGTATGGTAACTTAGAATACCTACATACAAATAGAGTATTATTATTATTAACGACTTTTATTAAAAATGTAAAGTAAATTCTTTATAAATAAATCATCATCATCAGCCATTATCCGTCTACTGCTGAACATAGGCCTCCCTCAATAAACACCAAGACGACCGATCCATAGCCACTCGCTTCTAACGCGGACAGAGATCATCAGAGATTTAAAAAAAAATATTAATTATTTACTGATAATAATGATTGTTCAAAATTCAGTATTTAGCGTTAGATCGCTTCTTCTAAAAACTACATCTAAGTAAAATAAATTATCGTAGTATGAGTAAATGAAAAAAGTAACAACCCCAGTCCATCTGCAGGGCACGCTTCTCCTCCTCGAAAACAGACGTGGAGATTATTGGGCCATAGTTCGTCGATGCGCTGACCCAATACCGGTGAACTTCAAAGACTTTTAATCTCATCAGGCATGCAGGTTTCCTCACGATGTTTTCCTTTACTGGTGGGCGGGCAGTGGTCTCCTGATTCTATGCATTTTATAAAAATCCGAACCCTCTGACACAAGCGGTCGAGCCCATATCCACTGGAAAATAGTCGCTATACGGTATACAAAAAGGCCTTCACCGAGATACTTATTTAATGAAACTCATTTATATTCAATTTAATATGTCGATAAACATGATACATATGGGTTGTCTAAAAAAATTCAGTCCAGGATATGATTAAGTAATTAATAATTTAAGGCTTCTCCGGCTTGATTATTTGACTAATTCTATACCAATCGAAAGTATGAAGTCCATAGAATATGCTGATATTAGATTGCCTATTATTTTCTGGTCACAATTCTCGGGTTGCCACGTGTAAACAGGTAAATCGATACTAGAGCATTTAGCACCGGTCTGATTATTGAATTGAAATTAAATGATGTCAAAGATTATTTCATTATGAATACGGTGGTAAAGGGTTGCGTGCGAAAAAGCATGTATAAGCATATATCAAGCAAAGCAATATAAGCATCTCGGTGAAGGTCGTTTTATATACCGTATCTTAGCTTATTAAATAAACTCATAAGTTTAACGTTACTACATAAACATTTGTGATAACTTTATATCCCGTCATTTAGAATTTCTATGTATTTTTTTACGATGGGGATAAAACATAGTTACAGCGATCAAAACGTTATCACATTCGGGAAGGTCTTATTAAATAGTTTTTAAATAGTTATTTGTCACACCATCTATGTGATTTTTTGAACCCAATAGTACTTAGTTCACCCAAACATGAATATTTTAACTCTTACAATAAGCAGAACATCATGCATACTTTACCTTTAACTATAAAGAAACAGGATACATGACATTTTATTTCCAACGTATTTTACATGACATATTATTATACTTATTAAGGTATTTTAAATCTGTGTGGATTATCCCACGGGGTGTCGACATCAATCTGCGCCTAACATGTTAATCTTTTTCAGCTTGATCGAGCTGCACTTGTCGAGACTCGTTCAAGATAACACGCCGGTTGGCCGGATCTTACGCCGGTGCCGTGCTTTATCGATTATCCGTTCAAAAGCCTTTGGTTAGTATAAACCTTCAATTTATTCGCCAATTTATCAAACTTATGTTTACGGCTTTCGTTTTATTTGCAATATCTGTGATTTCGCTTTTTTATTTTGAAGTCACGAATTCACATGTAAGAAGCGGTAATTTGTACATTTAAAAACAAGTGAGTGGGTGCTTAAAAGCTTACTTCACATACAATCACCATTGATCTTCTAAATTATTCACTTGTCTAAGACTTTATTCTTGATCGTTTCAAAATATTTAATGTAAATAAATTTTTCTAAACGTTTTGGTATTTTAGCCCTAGTTCAGACCAGAGAGTAAGGCGGTTTCAGAATTATATGACTTGTAATCGTGCGGTTAATGCGCGTTTAAACGGGACCTAAGTAAATATCTACTTACAAACAATACCTGGGCGGTTTTCAAGCGATTCTATAAACGCGAGGTTCCCGCCGTGTCTCAACTAGGGCTTATATTTTTGTATGATAATGCCTCACAAATTTTACCACCCTAGGCTCGTGCGTCGAGGACGTAAAGGTAAATCTATCACTGATTTTATATGTGAGACTCTCGCAAACCTCATCCTTATCTAAGAGGTTAACATCTTCCCCTCCGAGTGGTATTACGTTCGTATAAAACACGTGAAATATATGTCATTCTGTCCCAAACTTCCTGTGACATGTGAGATATGATAGAAAAATAAAAGGATGATAATCCTTTTATTTTTCTGAGAAATATGATATGTTAGTGGGAATGATGAATTAACATTATTTTCTCGTCAAACGATCGACACGCTACAAAACCTTGTGATCGTTTTGAAGTAATAAAGTTCAAGAGAAGACTCCTAGTATTATCGATATATTATTTAAATATATTATTGCAAATAATATTATTAAAAATAATTTAATATTGATTTTCTATACTCAGTTAAAATTTCTAATTAATCAAATTCTACGTTATTTAAATCACTACGACTAACTTTGCGTTCACCTCTATTTCGTAGCTTGTATCAAAATACATATCTTGATAATTTTACTTTATCACTCTCAGTTCAAAAACAGGTTCTTCACTTAAACATGCCTTAGATTATTCGGATGTGTAAGGCTTGCTCTTGGGACTTTACTCCCAAGATTATGTTTAGGGTTGGAAAGATTGTTAAGCTCGGGCGATAAACTTGGGATGATCTAATTATTCCTTTAAAGCGCAGGTGTTCCCGAAGTGTTCATTAATTACGTACGAGTACAAATTCAGTTGAAGTAACCTAATTGATTAATACCAACATCGCGTATGGGTCCCGGTTTCATTATACGAGGAACACAAGCTTCCCGATACCAATTAAATTAATGGATAGGTGTAACTTCCAATAGGAAGACTTGCTGCCTTTTATCTCGGTAAAATATCGATATATTTAAAAGAGCTATTGTATCGATAAACAATAAATACACCCCTATATTTAGTTTTCTATAAAATGAAGGCTACCTAGTAAGGCTAATGCGAGTGGCAAGGAATGAGTCGTCTTAGCGTTCGTCATGGTTATGATTTTAACGTGGGGATGTCTGACACCACAAATTTTCCAATAACCATTTATCGCTAGGAAGATCACGCTGAGCCGCGTTCCCGTCTGCTTGGATACCAACACTCAGCCTACTTGTTTTTTTTTCTTGTGAAAGCACTGTATTTCGGAAGGAAAGGCAAGACAAGCAGTGCAATTAGTGGCGCAGTAGTTTGCATCTTGTGTCTCAGTATAGGCAATACATCTTCTTTTCCTGCTGTTTATTACCATGAGCGACTCTGGCCACTTACCATCAGGTGAGACGTCACCATTTTGTCTATCCAACTAACATAAAAAATAGTCACTATAAAGCATTCGAAACCCCAAAGCTTTTGGTAAAAAAACTTAATAACTCCGTAAAAAGTTATTTCATTATAATAAATGACTAAATATTTACCCTTGTAATCAGAATAAATAAATCCTTTAAACTAAAATGCCTGTCAAATATATCAAAGTAAGGTATATTTTAATAACTTAAAGCATATAAGATCCGTCACTTAATAAAGGAAAATCTTTGACTGCAATTTGAAACTAATGTGAAAGCTAACACAGCTTGCAAACTAGTGGAACTAAATGTCTGTACAATTTATGCTGTTTAATCGAGTGCGATAAGGCAATCTAAATGTTACACAAATCGGAATTATCGGCAACACTAGTTGTTGCCTGTGATATTGCCCACGCGATTTAAAATTTATAACTTTTCACAGAATGTTATCAACTAAATTGACTCCCTATTCTAATACATACTTAGTATGATACATTTTTATTATATTGAGACGTTCACGAGAAACTCGTTTATATAAATGTAATCTAAAACAAACCATCCATCATTTATAATTTTCGCTTTACTTTTAATAGAAACGTTTAAGTTTCATCTAATATGTATAATTGTATTACTTCAAAAGCTCGACTTTACAAAAGACTTCTGCGGAGTATTTCGAGAATATATATAATACAATCAACGCTGGCGCTTCAAGGCTGACTTTGTTAATTTAAAATATATTGTATCTCTTAGACATAATATAATTTATAGAAAATTAAAGTACATCGAATGTTAATAATCCATTCTTAAATTTGTTAACCCAAAAAGCATAAAATAATAGGGCTAAAAAGTAAATCGTCTTATGATTGAGACATATCATAATAATATAATTTTTATTGCATCTGTAAAAAGGATAATAAAATTGACAAAGTGATAGCAGGCTTGGTATTAAAGAGATCGCGGCAGTTTCCTCTGAGACCATTAAAGCTGTGCGCGGCGGACAGCTACTTAGTGATTGATGAAGTTAATTCGCCGCTTGTCCAACTGCACTACCTACTACTTTATCCGCAGCAACATCAAAATGTTTTAAAATACTTTTATTAAGACGGGGCTACATTTTCTAAAGCAAAGTTCAAAAGACTCCATTACGTTTCTGTTATAGTAAATAAAAAATATATTTAATACAATCAAAAAGTCTATATAGTAGACTCTTTAACTATATTACATTTTGTAAAAAAATGTGTGTATGTCTGTCCAATGATAGGCTTTATGACTAATACATATTTCATTCTATACTACAATAAGAAAACGAAATGAAAATGATATTCTTATTAGGACATTTATTAATATTATTTCCGAGAGGATATTCTACTTATCTGTACGTTAAATGTTCTTTGTTATTAACATACTTTCTGTATCAAAGAGAATAATAAAAGGAATAACACGAAAACGCTTTGAGTGTATATAAGTCATTTTAGGCGGAATAATATAAACGGTCCCGCGAACATTTCATGATAGTAAAGTTGCAGCAATTTTTATTATACGTGAATTGTAAATACAAACGGACAGAAAAATCACATGATAGAAAAAGTAAATTAAAAAATTTAATAAGTCGATAGACTATTTAGAATCAACTTTTAAAGATCATTTTGATACGTGGCGTATTAATAGGTCCGAAAAATATGTTTTTTTTTTTCAATCCCAGTATATAACGTCCCATGGCCGCTATTTTGAACTTTTTAAATTATTTATTTTCAGTGTAAAGCATTATTTTCAATAACACTCGCTACCAAGACAAATCAAACGACGTACGAATTTTCAAAATCGACCCGCATGTTTTGGCTATAAAGTGCAACACTGAACAAATGAACATATAATACATATATACATAGACTGATAAACACATTACCAATCTGCTTAGAGCAATAGGGTAAAAAGGGTAGTGTCACCCGTGAACAAGTAACCTGAAAGGCTAATTATTATGTAGTAGAAAGGCTTGTTTCTTTCCTTAGTAAAACATAGGGTTGTAAATCTTTGCCAGTAATTATGATTTAACGGAGGAAGAAAAAGGGAGAGAAATACCCACGCAGACGAGAGTACGTTACAAGCGCATCCATTCCATCAGTTAAAATTTTATTATAAATCGTGTATATGAATGTAATAATTATATAGCAAACAGTAAACGTATACATGAAAAAGAACCGTACATCCAAAAAGTATGCAAAGAATATCCATTATAAGAGAACAAATAACGTAATTTTCCTCACATCAATAACTGAAAGCGTCAAAAAAACTTTTCATCAATTTCTCGCAAAATAATAGCGAATACTCTTTGACGGATCATTAATCATCCTCTACTACTCAACTTTTATTTGTTCACACAAAATAAGCTATTCAGTTCTCTCGTTGACTCGTAAAATTGAATTGAAATTTAAATCGTAGTCGGATCTACTATAGACAATATGAAAAATCATTGCCCCAATATTATTCACATTTTTCGACTGATTGCCATTTTGTTTTCATATTTTTGTTTTATTTTATTTGTATCGGTCAATTTGTTTGATCAATATGTATATGATAAGAATAAATTTTATTTCTTTCTTTTTTATTTCTAAGTTTACACTTTGTAGTGGATGATTGAAAGTTGATGAAAAAATAATAATGGTTTTCCCCGTGAAGCAGCTTTGCTGTATTTTGGGAAGAAAGCCAAGACAGGAAGTGTCATTACAAGTTAGTCTCAGGTTAGACAACACATTAAGTTGCCAGGACTAGTTCCAGGAAGATTGGTTTATATTCATGGGCTACTCTCATACCATCAGGGCGTCTGACAGTTTGCCTATTAAACTTAAGGCAGATCTACGGAGGCGGAGATACGGGCTTTTTGTGCTGTAACATTATATTCTCGGGGCCCTGCCCTGAGAATATAATGTTCGCTATCATCATCATCTTCATCATCATCAGCCTCCATCCGTCCAATGCTGAATATAGGCCTCCCTCAATTAACGCCAAGGCGACCGATCCCCTACTACTTGCATCCAGCGCGGACCTGCCACTGCACAGTGATCATCTTCCCTTCTGGTTAATGGCCGACCAACACTTCGTCTACCTAAACGCGGCTTCCACTCTTGTTCGCTATATTGTTGTCAAATGTGAAATATCGAAAATAAAAATCTTGATAATCCTGAGATTTGCGTCTAATTTTGTCGTTACCACATAAAATAGTTCTGAATTAAAAGTTGCCGTTAGTTAATTAAATGTGCCCAAGTAGCCCAAGACCCCTCAAATTCACCGTCTGCCCCGCCCCGCCCCGCCCCGCCGCCTGTTCTACATATCTAACCTAAAAAGTACAATTTAAAAAATGCCTTAATGTTTGGCTTTATTAACATCGAAGAATGATCATTGGATCGATCATAATTATTTAGTATTTTATATATTTTTATGTGTGAAAACTGTTTATTCAAAAACCATTCATGTATAAAAATACGAGAAGTGCACACAAAACATCTAATAAGATCCGTTAAAGCTTCAAGTTAATATAATTCAAGCAGCTTTTGTGTGTGTGTGTGTGTGGCCGGCGCGTTACTTTTAGCGAAAATGTCTTTAACCGACATTAACTAGGGCAACCATGCATACACAGTGGCGATATAAAGTCATTGTGGTTACACACTGCTACGCCAAAATACTGCAACAGAGCTATGTTTGGATTGCAGTGCAGTGAGCCAACTTCTAAAATCTCATTTATTTAAAAGATATTTGAATGTTTCAATGAAAAACTCTCAGGAATTCTTGCCCGGTATAAAAAACTATTTCTTTACGTATACATAATATATAATATACAGAATAATACTTTTACCTGTTATCAATCTAAATAAATACAGCTATGGATAGAGTCTAATCAAATTAGAAAAATAATAATATCCCTAATAATGAGTTGGTACTCATTATTAATGAAATAATCATTATTTTCATGGAAATTATATCATTATGAAAACTAGCTGCAGAACACATGCTAATGTTCTCTCCGCGTCTACTTTACGCCGAAAGGAAAACAAAGGGTCGCTAGGGAGGGACATTGGGGTTAGTTATTTAGTGAGATGAATTTCATAGAAATTTATCGCTTATTATTTCAATTTGTAAAGCGATTGAATCATATTCATAAGCGAAGTTTAAAGTTGGTAATTTGATGATTAATTCTTTTATAGTAGAGATTCTCGGTTATTCGTATCATAGTACGAGACGACGAAGTAGAAAATAGTCATTCGTTAAGTCGTACCACTTGGGTGAGTTGAGGACTGAAAATATGCACATGGTACGTACGATATTAAGCGTATCGTACCATGGGACGAGTAATCGTGGTATGACTTAGGAAAGACCCATAAAAAACCTCTAATATTTTTGCACAGCATATAATATACATGCCTGCAGAAATTAAAAGTTTTTGAAAATGTGAAGTTCACTAGCCCGTATAAGGCCAGCGCATCGGTCAACTATGGCCCAAAACCCTTTTCGTTTGATTCCGAGGAGACCCCTGCCCAGCAGTGGGACACATAAGGGTTGATATTTTAAATTACCTCTATTCCTCCGTACCCACGCTACTTAATGTATGTGAGCTAAATCTTGTGTCGTCGTACGAGGTCTTTCATGAGCTTAAGTGGCCATTTAGAATATCGACCCACAGTTTGTTAGCGTAAGCGCTGCCTATTGAAATATATTCATAATATCACTATAATGTCAATACGATTTCGTTATATCACTTCTTTTAATAATATTTTTATTTTATGCAATGAAAATCTAGGTTTTTGCAATTTAGGAAGTAAACCAGTTATTGTTTATATATTAAATATTTCCCAAGATACAATATTATATATTCCGAGTAAACGCTTAGTTTGTCCTAACACCGACCGAACAAAATTCAATTTTCACCCGAGCAAGTGTTCGGAAATGATACAAGATAATATCGAGGGTTCATGTTTCGGCCGCGTCGACAGTAAGCAGTTTGTCTAAAAACTAAAACTGTTTCGCCAAAGTCGAAGTCCCGTGGCTCGGGCTCTAATACATGGAGCAGCGGCGGACTAAATCCGCAATACACATAAAATCAATTTACGAAAGCCACTCTAAGCCACGCTGACTGCCCCAACTTCACAGATACAAGAATTTAATGTTACATTTAAGATATAATAACTTGATCGCTGAAAAGCACTTTTATTTAGAATAAGATGTTTGTTGTATTACTATATTTTATTAGCATTGCTGTGTATATATAAAAGGCAAAACTTACTGACTTATATTATATCAAAGCACGACCAAGACCCGAGACTGTACCTCGAAACTTCAAATGTGGTACAGAGGTTCATTTCACGATGTTAGTGATCACATAGAAAGGATTTTTAGAAATCCAACCCTTAAGGGGGTGAAATATTTTTAGATTGAAGTTTATATGGGATTTTCTCAGTCAACTTGACGTATGAAGTATGAAAATAGGTAAGTTCTTTATAACAATTCCCACAAAAAATGCTAAAGTGAGGCGGTAAGTACCTTTAGAGTTTAGCCGCGGTCGGCGGTGGTCAGCGGGCGCGGCGTGTGTCGATGTTGAACGTATTTAACTAATATTGTCACTACATCATCATCATCATCAGCAGCAACCCCTATCCGTCCACTGCTGAACATAGGCCTCCCTCAATGAACGCCAAGACGACCGATCCCTGGCTTCTCGCATCCAACGCGGACCGGCACGGAGATCTTCTTCTCACCCTTAATGGCCTGGCAATATCACTACATCACTAATCATCATTAGCCGGGATCTGACCGTGCATGTAACCTAACATAATGCGGACGAAGCTGAGTGCAACAGCTAGTATGGAAGTTTTATGTATATTTCTTAAACACAATGATTATGATCTTTTGAATCTTATGGTGCTTTTCTGTCTTTTAATTTCTATAAAGATATAAGTTGTAATATATCAAAGCAGTTAAACGTTCGTTCCGTTTTATTAACGTTTATGA
Organism: Lycaena phlaeas; assembly: GCA_905333005.2. NCBI lineage: Eukaryota > Metazoa > Arthropoda > Insecta > Lepidoptera > Lycaenidae > Lycaena > Lycaena phlaeas. Next base: position 19,205,052 of record HG995163.1, read on the forward strand.
AAGTGGGATACAGTACTAAAGTTAGTAGTGTAGTGTATATATATATTATAGTGCCTTGAAAACTAATACAATTTTACCATTAACTTTGAGTTCCGAGTTATGTACTCGTCATTCCCCAGTAATAACTACAGTAATAATAACCATAGACACTAAAGTAACAACATCGCTAAGTAACACTTATATTTCATTTCAAAATACCTCTAGCACACTCATCGCCTCTTTGAACAGTAATAAGTAACTTTACAATGGCAATTATAAAAACTATATTCATTAAAATTTACACCTTAATTATTTCTGTAAAAAACATTTTTTTATATTTTATTTATTTATTTACCTTTTAGTTATTGGACTATCTGTATTATAGTTCCAAAATCATTCACATTTTTGAGAAGTTACACAAAGTTTTAAATATTTCACTTTGCATTAATGATGTTTATAAATGTAGTATTATTATATTTTTTTTTCCGCGGACACAGTTCTGCGAGCAATGTGCCCTGCCCATTTCCACTTAATTTGGGACAAGAAGATTTTTTGTAATTTCCCAAACGCTGCCCAGCCAAGTCAGATTCGACGATTGACCTCTTTCTCGAAGTTGGACTTACCTAATTGAACTGTTTGTCCAATGTATACCTTCATATTATATTCGTCGACAACTTTGAGTGTAGAGCATCCGACTGTAACTGGAGTGGGTACGCCGTGGACATTCGACATGAGTTTCGTCTTGTCTATATTCATTTTAAGACCCACTGTTCGGAGGCTCGACAGAGGCCTTCGAGCATAGTATCAAGGTCCTCCACGTTTTCAGCCATGAATACTATGTGTATGTATATGAGTGTGTATGCGCTAATATTTTTTTATGAAGTTACTAAGCAACTATACTGACTTATTAACTGAAGCAGTACAATCGAAATACCAGAGTATGACGTTTCCAGTGTATATTTTTTCAGATCCTTATTAAACTAAGAAATCAGTTAATGTACTAACAAGATTTCATTTCAATTCATATTGCTATAAGTATAAATGGATTTCAAAGATTACTTCAGTAAAATATTAAGCCTATTAGAGGTCTAATCTAAAACTTTATTATAAAAGTGACTAATTCAGAGATCAGGGGAAATGTTCAAAAGTAGACAAATACGTTCTCGTAAACTTCATAAAAAACATTTTATTATGCATAGCATATCTCAATACTGGCGGAAGAGATGTGCCGCCCCAGCTGCCTGGATACACCATCTTGCATATTTCTCTCATGAAACAGGTTTGCTGTATTTCGGAGAGAAGGCAAGACAGGTTGTGTAACTCTCTAAAACTCTCTGTGTAAAACTCACACCGAGACTCATAGACACAATATGTAATATGGAGGATAGGGAAACTGACAGATAAACGAGTTACCTGAGATAGTTCCAGCTAAACTGGTTTATGATCCTGGGTGACTTCGACCACTTACTACCAGGGGGCACGTCCGCCAGTCTGCCAGTCTGCCTGTCCAACTAACAAAAAAATTATGTGACGCCCCTTTCGTAGCTGTTAGTTAAGATTCGATTACTTTTCAGTCTAGTCGTGTATTTGAATCCTGGTAAGCTATTGCAAAAATATGAATTAGGCCGGATGTATGTGTGTGTGTGTATGTGTGTGTGTTTTCAAAAGGTATGGTGATCTCTAATTTATTTAAATATCACTTCATTTTCACAGTTAACTAATATAATATAGGTAGCTATTGAAGATGATGGATCTCCCTGGGCATCTTAAGTTTTAAGCTCACTTTGATATAATTTTAAAGCCACTTGAAACTTTTGCTGTTAGATCAGAGTTGAAATTTTGTATCGTCATCTTAATCATCAGGGGAAGCTTAGTAAAAGGTTCTTGAATTCGAAACAATTTTAGGTCAAAGATTGTCACAGTACTAGAAGTGTACATTAACAAAATTGGAATATAAAAAAACAATATTTGTGATGGTAGCTAAAGTGAAACTTCATTTTTAGAATTATTAAAGTATACATTAAACAAAAAATATATAATATAATGATTTGTTAATCCATGCGGCCGAAACGCTTTTTCATGACAGAAAAAAAATATAAGTAAATATAAAACATCAATAAAAAATATTTTTTTAACAATCACAACAAAAAAAAATTATGTAATTATCTAAATCATTATAAACATCATCATTACAGTCATAATAATTTAATACAGACTATTTTCATAACATTTTAAGGCCTTCTTACATTTTAATTATATAAAACGAGTATAAATGTTATTTTCGACTGCAAAGCTTTGTTGACACCGACACATTAAACGAAACTTATAATAATCATAAAGTAATACCGTCCCCGTGGGTCTAGTTAGTTGGCTGTGAGTACAACACTCGAGAAAATATCCAAAAAGTTCTTTCAAATTTTCGCTTTGATGATAAAACTTTAAAATACAACAGATTTTATATCTAACGCTTAGTAAATAGTTCTTATTAAGCGACTAGTGAAATAACTTTTGTTGCTTTTATTCGAAAATAACTTTATCAAAATTTAAGTGCTTCGTATTTGTTAAAATTCCCATCATTTGTTGCCACAATTTGTTACCAACTAGCTCACACATCTAGATCAACGGCAAGATCGATGATGGAGGCCTATGTTCAGCAGCAAACGGATAAAGTCTGATGATGATGATGATGATAATGATCATATATAAGTGTGCTGTAAAACAGGACCAGCTCATCATTCTCACTTATTTTAAAAATTATATAAATTTAGGTATGAAAGTTGCTAGTACAACGTGATTTTTATGATTTTATTTTTTCATATCTAATACAATGGATACATAAAAAATATTGGGGTGATTTAATAATCCTAAAATGCTCATGAATTTTATCCGAGAATGTTAACAATAGAGAACCTATTGTTAAATGTTAGCATTGTAGCGGTGTATTCGTAGGATTTTAAACCTATATATTTAAATATTTTGCCGTTTCCACGGAATTATTTGACTGATAAATATTTTAGTTCATGGTGATTTTAGTATTTTATCTGTAGTCTGTACTGTGCATTTATTGGACAAAGACTATTTTTTCTTTGGACAAGATTTTATAAAATATTCTTTTATAAAATTATGAAAATTGCATCAAATGTATTTTTCCAATTTTTCATAAAAATCTATGTGTTAATAATATAATCCTACTAAATATTATAAACGCGAAAGTTTGTAAGTATGGATTTGTTTTACTCTTTCACGCAAAGTTTTAATGAAACTTTGCAATAATATAGCTTACACATCAGAATAACATATAGGCTATAATTTATCCCCGTACTCTCACGGGAACGGGAAGTACGTGGGCGAAACCGCGGGGCGCTACTAGTATTAAGTAATAGAAATGAATTATTATAACGAAACAACTTTTAAGGATTTTATCGCAATTTATTAAGATTCTTAAATGCCCTACGTTTAGAACACAAAGTCAAAGGAGGACAAGGTGAGGGGTCCTCCCGGGACCATGATTGCTCAAAGGTATCCGAAACGCGGGGCCTGTAAAAGACCTGATAAACCGCGATAGTCCGTAAAAATTGTTTCATCATAATGAGTCAAATTCGCTTAAACATTAGAAAACAATACATAATAGAAATGCATCTTATTGTTCTAGCTCAAAGCTAAAACCTTCGTTCATTTGGCCCTCGGCGAAGCTCCACAATGGTTTTCAATATTGGCTCAGCTTACGGTATTGGCAGTTATAAGTCCGACAGTAGGCTTATATCACCGCGGACATCTCTCGTGCCGCTAGTAAATACTGACACATTTTATTTCCTACGTCTATCTCTCCTAGGAACAACAATGGCTGCCAAATTGTTATTTGTTTAGATTTATTCGAACGTATCCATGTTTGTATTTGTATTTTGATAGGTTTTTTTTACATAATTTTTCTTAATATCTTTTTAAATTTACATTTTCTTGGCTTTTATGTCTCTTTGTAACTTTTATCACTTAACACACAGATCGTAAGCTTTTATTATATGCAAACATAACTTTGAATAATTTTGACCTTCTTTTAAACATCTGATTAAATCAAAATTGAATTAAATTAAATTTAAAAAAGGTGTGTGTGCGATTCACATACGATAGAAGTGAAACACACGTTAAATGCTCAAATACAAGCAAGTATTAAACAGTGTGCAATATACATACAAACCGACATTTGCTCTCTCGCTCTTTTGTGTTTGTGTCTCTTACCTGTCGTTTTTTCCGTTGCATCCGGTTTGAAATCACGATTCTAAAGAAGTTTCACTTCAATAAATTATAGTTAAAAACCTTAAAAAATTATTTAATTTAAAATGAACCAGAAATATTTAAAATAGTTTTTTAAACAAGAATATTATAGATTTTAAAAACATACCATGGTGATTTCACTATAAATAAACTCATTTTCAGTGAGTAAAATATTCTTGTTGTCAGCATGTAAATTAAATGTTAATGTTCTTTTATAAAAGTAATAAGTTAATGTTCAACGTAATATTTGCTATGTACGAATACTGTATTTTAAGTAAAATAAACGTAGTGTAAAGTAGTCAGTAGTTGGATTTGTGTTTCAGAGTTAAACTGAGCTCCGAGTACTTAATCGTGTAGTTGTCACGGAACATAAACTAGAATATTGATCGATCCTGGCGACTTTGATACAAATTGTGGTTATAAATCTTTGCATCAAACATTATCATTTTACATCTGGATGACTTGAAATTCTCGAGGTGATGATAAATATAATAATGAAGTAAAGTTAAATTTGATAACAAATTATAGATAATGTTTTATACGTGTATACATTATTTTATACCCAACGCATAGTTTTACGATGCGATGACGTAACACAAAAAAATCATCATATACAGTGTCGCTCGAAATAACGCTAACCACATCGAGCTAACACTACTAACATCTATATCCGGTTACATACCGGATATAGATGTTAGTAGTGTTAGGTTCAAAAATCTGAAATGTGTAACTGACCTATTAGAATGTAAGAAAATAATAGTACATCTCACCAAAATCATTTATCAATGGCCATTAGTCGGCCAATCAGATCGCAGTCGCGGGACAAATATGGCGGAGTTTGTTTTTACAAAGCACAACTTTTTTGCTCTATTCCGGTAACATACTCGATGGCTAACCATCGTTGTAAGTTCTAGTGAAACATAAACTGCACTAGCCGTCAACGCATCGCAGATTTGTTTCTTGCGGCAGCGCATCGAAATTTCCACGATCCGTTAAGCGCCGCAACGCAGTGCTGTAGCGTCACACTACATCCTACGATTGACAGAACCAATGCCTACTCTGATAAGATAATCAATATAAACATCAACATATTTAGGGCCTGTTTCACAATCTCCAGATAAGTTCCGAATAGGCTATGCACAACACATTTGACAGATACTCCATACTCTATCTGTCAAATATGTTGTGAAAAGCCTATTCGGAACTTATCTGGAGATTGTGAAACAGGCCCTTATTTTGTATATAATTATGTTACAGAAAATAGCATAATGATAAGAGATTGGCCCTAGATAATCTTTTTCTTTGCTTCAATCCTTATTGATACGAGAGCTCGCTCTTCCTTACAAAAACCGTATGTCGTAGATTCATTAGATATTCCGAGTGCATGCCATCGAGCCTTTCAGCTTAAACTTACTTTACAAATCTCTACTGCGAACATGGTAATCGATTTCGTTCACAATGGATCTTAGAACTTTATCTGACGGATCCCACGAACGGACGGCTAGCGAGTACATGATCGATATAAAAATGTTAATACACTATGAAAAAATATTGACCTTTTTATATCAAGCTGGCAGATATTAGTTATGGGTTACTTACAGCCTACAGGTTACGGTACGGTTATTAACAACGGAAATACATGAAAATCCCTACTATCCCTACTAATATTACAAATGCGAAAGTAACTCTGTCTGTCTGTTACGCTTTCACGCCTAAACCTCTGCACCGATTTTTATGAAATTTAGTACACATGTAGACAAGAGCTTGGGAAAGGACATAGGCTACCTTTTGTCGCGAAAAAAGGCTTGGAGGGGTTTGTTTGAATGCGCTAATCTCAGAAACTATTGGTCGGATTTAAATGGTTCTTTCAGTGTTAGATAGCCTATTTATAGAGAAAGGCTGTAAGGCTATATACCATCCCACCAAGTCACCGTTCTAAATCATAGTTAACGCAGGTGAAGCTGCGGTCAACAGCTAGTATAATATAAAACACCACAATAGAGCAGGAGATCGACCGATTTGTCATTTATCGATAGAAGCCTATATTCAATGTAGGTATATAGGCCCTTGGTAGAATTCGCTTTTGGGTGTAATTACACGAAAAAGCAAAAAATTAAAAGTTCATCAAAACGAGTAAAATTTTTGTTTAACATAATGAAACAATATATTCATTGGTATTAATTTTATTAGACTCTCGACAGCCTGTTTAATCCAATCTTAGAACTTGCCTTAGTTTACGATTATTGAAGATTATATAATATATTATATACAATAGTGACGTAATTGTAAATAAATATAAAGTGATTTGTTTCATTTGTTACGTAGGTCGTAAGGTACGAATGGGGATCATTTTGTTTGAAGGCGTGTGAAGTTATTACTCCTAGTACGGCACGTTGCACTCATTCCATTTCCAGCAATGAAGTTTTACGAGCTCTGCACCGGTAAGAAAAGCTAAAAAGCTAAACTTTATTTTTAAAACGGCTAAACTATAGCTTAACTTTATTTTCAATAATTTTTGTGTTTTAAATTCGTAAAACTGTAGATGAATTTAAGTTACAAGTCAAATATAAGCTCAGTATTTTAGCATCATCAGATTTTCATCGTCATCAGCCATTGTCAGAGATCTTTTAATGAACACAACAATTTATAAGTTGGTTATATTGATAAAATAATCACCACAAAGGCGCTCCATAGCATTAGTCTTCTTCAAATATTTTTTTATCAATAAGAGCGCTTAACTTTTTACGGAGTATACATATTAGTAGTAGTTTGAAGTTATTGCCATTAAGGTTATATAACGATGTGTGTCTAGTACTATGAACAGCACTCACGACTGCAATATTAACGAACTTCACTCTTGACAATTAATTGCCTGCTGCAAAAGTCATGTGAAAATATAGAAAAAATCTGCTTAAACCTGAATCATATGTAATTCTGAAAACTTTACTCTGCGATTTTTTAAAAAGTAATATAATTAACTAAGAAAAACATTGCGTTTAATTAGTAAAAATTACATAAACTATTGTGAGAATGATATTGTTAGTATCATACGTTCGCATTTCACCTACAAATTATACAGGAAATTACATTGGTGACTTTCTCTTATTGAAAATTGTCACGCTGTTTTCTCTTTATATCATCATCATAATATCAATTGCATTTATCCATCTATTGCTGAACATTGGCCTCCCTCAATGAACGCCAAGACGACCAATTCCTAGCCACTCGCATCCAACACAGACCGGCCATTGCATCATCATATCGTCTTCTTCCCTTTTTTCCTTTTCCTTTACGCCGGGAAATGCGCTTAGGCATCCCGCAGGGGAGTGGGTCTCCCCAGGCGGGTATTAGGGACTCGCTGCGCCCGAAAGCTGGCAAGTGGACGCAGCTCTACCCACTAAAACCCGGCGAGTGCCACCAATACCGCCTTTGATGAGGTGCCCCGGATCTACAAGCAACAGGGCACCTTGACAGCTAGTCAGTCCCTCAGGGGACCGACGCCACCTCAACAGAGAGGTTGCCCTGCACCACAGAACAACCCCTCCAAACGTCGGGACAGTACAATGAGGCGAGGTTCCCTTCCTCGCCCCTTGCCCTCTGCTCTTTTGCCCCCTCTTATTATAAGAGGGGTACAAAGCAGTGGCGGCTGGTGGGCTAACGAACTGGTAGTGCACTTTACTTGCTCACTAAGTATTAGAATTGAAATAGCAACAAAACAACAATTTACACAAAATATGTTAATTTTTTATTATTTTTTGTACAATAAATCAATGCGAAATTTTTCTGAGGCGACATGTTCGCTCGCTCACATCCACACAACCATTTCTTTCTATTTCATATATCATTTCACTTTTAAAAGCCCTGTTTAAGATCATTTTCACTGACACCACATACAGTACAGAGTACACACAGAATATTACGAAAAGAAAAATAGTAATTGTTTTTACAATAACTAAAACAAATAATAATTAACGCGGAAGCTCAACTTGCAAAAATCATGTCCGCCGTCGTCGTCGTGCGCCCGGCAAAATTCGTTAATCATCGGGTGCTCTCGGCAAATTCGGCTTCGGACGCGCGTGCGGCGCACGAAATCAGAGTAATTTCTCGGTACATTTCTATGAACTCTCTTTTGTTTCACGCGTCAGGCGTATAGCGCGTAACTCATACAAGTTATATTAGCAGTCCTCGTGCGCTCGTGGAAGCGCACGAGATTTTGTCTACTATGGAAAATAAGTCTTAATAGTTTAGCAAAGCGCTTAAAATATTGTGTCGTCATAATTGAAATTTTATTACATACTTAGTCATAAAGATTTTTGTATGTACTTATAAAAAATACTTAAATATCTATTACTTAACATGGTTTATAAATAAATATCAAGTAATGTTTGAAATTTTTAAATCTTAAATTGGTGGTTCAGCGCACGAGCGCACTTAAGGTACAGCCGCCACTGGTACAAAGAGCCCCCTCGGCTCAATTAGCTTCGCCCAAGGTGTTGGGGTCTCCCTGGGCTACTGAGCCCCACCGCCACGACAAGTCCTCAACCGTGGTGGGGATCGTCTTCCCACCTGGTTTATCGTCGACCAACACTTCGTCTACCTAAACACGGCCTCTACTCTTGAATCTTATTGCCACATCGGCCATCCGGATAGTATGATAGATCGGGGTGTGTGACCAGCCCACTGCCACTTCACCGACCTAATTTTCATTGTGATATCGGTAATTAAGGCTGGTTTTAGGCTGGTTTTAGAGTCACGCTGACCGTCGGCGCTGACAGGCCAATATGTATGATTACTTATGAAGCGTTTTAGAATAACACCGACGACTCAGCGCTGAGCACTGTCACCGCTGAGCCACAACGCGCGTGCGCGCCACGCGTCGGCGCCGCTGAGCACGCGGCGCCGACGCGCTTCGGACCTCACTTATCGTTACAGTGTTACATAAAACGCACGTGCCGACGGGGACAGACGTGCGCAACAATGAATCACGATATTGATACTGGGCGTGTGATTGAAGAAGTTCGGCTGCGAAAATGTTTATGGGACGCCAGTGACATATTGTATAAAAATAAAGACGCACGATTGAAGGCCTGGAACGACATCGTAATCGCACTGTTTGAGGACGTTTAGCACGATACTAAAACGAGTTGCCGCAAACAGCTACGCGCTGAAAGCTACGCGCGTAGTCCTCAGCGCCGACGGTCAGCGTGACTCTAAAACCAGCCTTAGGTTCACTGGCGGATGTTTTATCTCGAATCCTATCAATCAAAGAAACACCCATCATCACACGCTCCATAACACATTGAGCTACGGCATACTATAATTACCTCAGTTTAATCAGTTTTAAACTGAAAGAACTCATGTTCCGAGCTCAAGTTGTAACTTACACTACATAAAATGCTGTAATGCTGAGATCAATCACCTCTTTACATATAATACAACTAGCTGTTACCCGCAGCTTCGCCTGCGTGAACTTGGATCCTCCGTTCGAATCACGGCAACACGATTTATTTTCTTGAATATTATTTTAATTTTGCCATATCTCCTAAAGTATTCATTTAATTTGCATGACGTAAAGGGGAAAAAAATCTTTATGAAGTGCTCAAGCCAACTAACTGATTTAAAATGATAAGGATTAATACTGTATTTGTATAAATAACTTTCAAATTATCGCGTTATAATTGCCCATTTTTTTAAGTATCAAATCTTTTGAATTGTCCTATCTATTAAAAAAACCGCATCAAAATCCGTTGCGCAGTTTTAAAGATTTAAGCATACAAAGGGATATAGGGACAGAGAAAGCGACTTTGTTTTATACTATGTAGTGATATACTACGCTATTTACTTAAATACTATGTTACGCTCCGTGAACGAAACACTTTTAAAGAAATCAACTGGGTTTTCGCTAAGTAAATGTTTTTAATTCATTTTATTGTGCAGTTTTCGTTTCAATTTTGTGCAGAAAATTATATTTAAAAGTGCATTTTAAGTATTATTACTCAATGTTTGTTTTGATTTCCATTACTTTTCATGCAATTAAATGAATAGTTACTTTTTTGAAATGAATGAGTTACTAACTATAACAATGTTCATAGAGGATATTATTTTGGGACTATTATTATTTTAATAATTATTATTATTGATTCTGTACAAAAAAACGATAAAATGAAAGGCAAACTCAACAGATATACAGATGGTTGGTTTACAATTACTAAACTGAGAAGTAAATGTAAGTTTCGGTACCAACAACACACAGTTTACAGTCTAGTGTCTATCCAATCTAAAAAAACCCTACTGTCCTCTAACTATCAAAGACACTTTATGGAATAAAAGATATATTGAGTCGTCCTTATAATATAGTCGAGCACCCGACAAAAGTCACACCCGTCAATCGGTGTGAAAACTTAAACTTAAACTTTAAATAACTTAAACTTAACTTGAACTTTTAATATACGTACGTTTCATCATCATTATCATCATACAGAGGCAAACAGAGATCGTCTTCCCACCTGGCTATGGTCGCACAATACTTTTATTCAAATCGATGACGAATTTTGGTATCTTTTCGTTAAGAAACGATGTTATTTGTTAAAGCCCTCAGAGCGGTAACGTTATGTGTTTTATATAAAAACAAAACCCTCCAAATTTGTGCTGGGATGTTGCGCTGGTTCTGCGCTCTGATTGGGCTACTGATGACGACTGATTGGTGATTGGCCGATGGGGCGTACATATAGATCACTGATTGGTCAAAATTCTATTACGTCAGTGACAAGTTGCTGATCTGTTTTGGTTTTTAGGGCTATTCTATCCAATTATATGCTCGATGACAAAAGGATCCTCCGCGATGACTAGGTCGTAGTTTCTGTCTGTATATTCATGAGATTTCATCCCTATTGAATTATATATTAAATGCCAACCCGGCTTACGTACCAATTATTCATGCTGGAACTTTAGGATAAGCATTTTATTGAAAAGAGGCCCTGAAATGATAAACCGAAATAATATAAAAGGTTGGCTATTTTCGACGTAAAGTTTTTGGAGACTTAGTTTACCTATTTCTGATCCCTCGATACTATTTACTATTTTAAGCATTTTTTATGTATAAATATCATGAATTTTTCATTTTCCGTCCACTGTTAGACATAATATATAGGTCTCTTTTATTGAACGCCGAAACGGCAGATTGGTAGAGGTATTTTTTGTTGCTTTCTACGACTAGCCAGTGTATGGAGACCGTAATCTAATCTAGTAGATCTCGACTGACTCTCTTATCTACTCAAGCATGGTCTTTGCTCCAAACGTACAATAAACTACATTTAATACAACAAATAATGGTCAGCGAAATTTAATATCGTTTCCAATACAATCACCTAAATAATACAAATTAATATATACTTTTGAACTCTTTTTAAATAGGCTTTATAATATAAATCATCGATGAGTTATTACGATCGGCTACTATTAATCTGTTATTATTTATTTAAAAGTAAAGAGATTCGCTCATAATTAAAAAACTGAGAGATCGAGCTAGTTGTGATGACGGCTGGTTGATCGTTTCGACAATTATTGAGAGAGGTGAAAGAGGTCGGCCCAATCATGGATTTGACGTAGGACCTCTATTTTAATTATATTTTATTAACATTTATTTCATTCATTGCATCGTATTAAAATAAAATGCTTACATTTTTCAGTGAAGTACGTTAAGCCGTTGGTCCCGGATATCATTCGTGGGTCTTAACGGCTCGTCAGAAGCTCGAAAGTATGAGATCTTACTACGTGGTACTGTATTACCCAGTTAATGGGTTGTGGGGGTTTAGGCAGTTGCTCTATTTAAAAAACTGATTGATTTATCAGCATCCGGTTAGACTGTAAACAGGCCCAAAATATAGTTGAAAAGAATTTTGGCTTAAGGAGCTCAAATTTTCCAGCGATCATTTCAGAGCAGATTTGGTGAAGCAATGAGATGATCTTAGAGATAACAAATCTGAATCGAATTGTATTTTAAATGACAATTAGGTACTTTATGCATCTGAATATTTTGTATTTGCAACTGTAATCATTACTTCAAAAATGACTTTAAGGACACTCGTGCTCAAAAAAAGCATGCTAGTATACTTGCTTGGAATTAGAATGCTCTGTGACTGTTTACGTTTGCCAGAATTAAGCATATTTTAAGCATACTCCATAAATAAGCATGCTCTGATTAAAAGTCTGGACAAAAGTCCTTTTTGACACCATTTTCTCTGTCAAAATGCATGTACATCGATTTATGTACATGCTATCTGTACGGAACTCAAATAATCATATGCTTACAACGGAACTATGTAGACATTTTGACGGAAAAAAAGAGAGTTTGAATTCTTAATTGGATAAGCGAAGGAGAACTGGAAGCGAGCAATCGATAGTTGGCAGAGATCCGAAGCGAAGATCTCGACAGTTATATAAAATCATTTGCTCATATTCGCACAAAAGTGAGAATAAATAATAATAAAAAAAATTGATAGCATGCTCATAAGCAAACCTGTTTAGACGCGCTTAAAACCTGTTCTACCGGTTGATATAATAAATAATATAATAAACATCGTTTGATTTTTGACTACACACAAAATAAGCATGCTCATTACTAGCGATATGGCGACTATAATGACCGCATTAAAATTAAGTAATTAATTTAATATAATATATTATACATCTCCATTAGCTGCTACAAAAATTATATTTCACGAATATGAATATAAATATAAATGTGAATTTAGTCTCTATTGTCTATGAACTAAGTCTCTAACTAATATTTAATACTGGCGACTTCATGGGAGACATTTTTTTTCAAAAAAATTTGGCAAAAAAATTAACATACATAAATTAAAATCATATGTATAAAAAAGCTTAAATGCTTCCAAGCAAGACTAGTACATTTCGTCTAATTTGTATTTTGGATTCAATCGGGCGTGTGCTTTTATTAGGTTTTAACAGAAATTAAACAAATTCTGTATTCGCTCGACTCAATTTCGTTTAGTATGTCGAATGTAGATAGTCTACGTCGTAGACTCTACGAGAATGTGTAGCTGATCGTAGCAATAAACAGGACTGGCTACCGAACGTAGCAAAACGCTTAAGAAAGCTTTGTAGTATCTACGTAATAATATGTGACGTCTCTTTATCTTTTTTGTCTATATACTTTTTTTAAGCTTAATGCAACAGTGGATAAGTATGAGTTTTATACTGAAAAAGTTTATGCTAAGTAAGTTTAAAAAAAGATGCAGAAAGGTAATATGTAAGCTCTCAAATATTACATAATAACAAACGAAATATTAAACCCATGACAGGCAACCTTCTAATAATACTTAGAGTAAAGTCTAGGTTGATTTATTAATTATTTTAAAAAATCGGCTTAAAAAGTATGTAGTCCATCTTTATTAGAAAGCACAATTTAACTAAAGGATTCAAACGTTTGTATTTTTTTTTTTTTTTGTGAAATTCTTTAAGTAGCAATATTTATTTTCCATTTCATCAACAAAATTAAATCTAATTAAAACATTCACAAGAAAAGCAATATCCTGCGAAGATTCTTGTAAACCGTGCGACAAGATAGGGGGTTTTTCTGTCGCTTTAAATTTGGAATGGCAGTGAAAAACGCCTCTCATTTATATACAAAACTGTTTCAGATTCATTTATAAGGGGTATCCTATTCTAAAAACTTCATGAATCCTTAATTCTGATTCAAGTCATGAGGAAATTACTTTTTAGCCAGAAATAAATTGTTTTGTGAATTTTAATTTATATTTGGTTTCATAATTTGTTTGGTTCTGAATTTATGTTCCAAATTGAGCATTCAATAAGGTAGTGGTTATTTTTAGAATAATATTTTTACAGATTAATCATCGACATCACTTAATTTTTTCTTTCTTGTCTTTTAACCGACTTCAAAAATAAGAAGGTTACTTAATTCGACCTTTTGACTTTTTAACCGGTGTAATAACTTCGTCGTTGATGAACCGGGGAAGGAAAACGTCGTAAGTAATTTTGCATAATTGATGAGATTGAAATCTTTAGTGAACTATGGCCCAACACCCTCCTCGCGTGATTTCGGGGACAAGGGAGCCATAATATGGTGGTTGATCCTTTACACTCTTATTATGTTTAGCTGATTTCGATGATTCTTTTCATAATGTTTTTACAACGGCTAAAATTTGATATTAACTGGCCAATCTGCCGCTGTTGATAAGCGGCGGCGGCGGAAGATATCTTCGAATAAGCGCTTTTGCTCCAAATTTTCCATGAAAGGGAACGAAATCCTATCGAATATGCGGATAAACAATTGTATATTTTCTCAAACATAGCTTTCAGAATAATTGCCGAAAACGGAAATTCTCCGAATTTATCAAAAATGTAAAACATAGTTCGATAATTTTCTATGCTTAAATCTAAAAGTAGTTAAATCTACATAAGCACGCTCGCATATTCAAAGTGTAAAACTAAACCATTATTTCAATAGTTGTCACAGTCGTCCCTCGGAAAATGCAGTTGCTTTTAGTTGGCAAACATTCGCCTTGTTAACGGAGCCACGCGAAATATCTATTGTTGGAATTGCATGTAATTGTCAGAATTTAAGCTTAGATTGTAAAGCATGTTAACATTTATAACATGTTTCATGAACGTGTTTAGAGCGAGCCTGCTAGTTATAACGATTAATATACTACAGCATAGTGTCCTTTCGTATTACATATATATATATTATAACTAGCTGTTACCCGCGGCTTCGCTCGCGTTAAATTCGGAGTTGCGCAGTTCCGTACGTAGTACACAGACCGATTTTTTTTAACTACCCTGCGAACTTTCATCTCTTAGGTCATGCCCATATAGGTAAAAATCTAAAAAACGGTGGAACAATTATTAATGGTTATTTAATTCTTATCAAGTGCCTAAATGCAAAGTTTTATGGCGTCATCTTCTATATATAATGACGAACTTCCATACAAATTTTCATCCTCTATTTAAACCCCCCTAAGCTTTTTTCGCAACAAAAAGTAGCCTATGTTCTTTCTCAAGCTCTAATCTATCCCTGTTTCAACTTTCATTAAAATCGGTTCAGTGGATTAGGCGTGAAAGCGTAACAGACAGAGAGACAGAGTTATTTTCGCATTTATAATATTATAGTAAGTATAATGTTTTGACGGACAACTAGCATAATATATTCGAGCTTGGCCCACCACAAGTTCCCATCGCTGCAACTCATATACTGCGAGGGTCAAAAGCGGTAACCACCAAATTACCCTTTGGTATGATCTCCGGAGGTCCGGGGGATAAGTTAAAACTGCACCTGAACCCGCAACGAAATTAATCAGGAGAATTCAGGAGGAGTAGGAAATAACGGCCAGCTAGCAGCATAATACTGGATCTTATACACAGAATTAAAGAAAATAAATTGAAATAACATTACTTAAATGCAAGTTATGGGAGGACAGTCCTTTAGTGACCATGGTTGCTGTAAAGTATCCGAAACGTTGGTCATGTAAAAATAGTAATGAAGCGAGATACAATCCGAAAAGGTTATTTCATCAGAATGAGTAAAATTCGCGTAAACAGAAGAACTATAAAGAACATAACATAATACGGTTAAAATATAAACTCATTTTAATATCTTTTTTTTATATATCTTTTGATTATAAATCGGTACCTTTCTATATAATATGTTACATACAATATACTCTTATTTAAAACTAGAAAGTAACAACAAAATCCTAATCACTAGTTCAATATTTTACCGACAGTTGTGTTACTATAATATATATAATTTACTACCCATTGTATAAAGATTAAAAGCTTAATCAATTTTGTAATCCACTTGATGAAAATTAATGAAACATGAAGGACATGTTGAAACGTATTCCGTACGCGTGGATGTTACGAGACACCCCTGTGTGAGTTTCATCCAACCAAAAGTCAGCTAAAATTTCAATAGATCGTAAAACTTCTTAATTAAAACTAAGCGGAAACGTTTCTGGTTTCCTCGGCAATTAGTTACAGATCTTTTCGAGGTGCCTTTTGTCCCATTTATTTACTCTGCTTCGGTTATTCTGGAAGGAGTTTGTTCCAGTTATGATTATGGAATATATCATAGATATTTAAGCGACGATAAAATATATTTTGAATATATTCACTACAGCGCCTGATCTGACTCTGATGTTAGTCCTATGATCAATTTTAACTGGTATATTGATCATTTCGTGATAGCCAATGTGCTATTTTGTATTCATAGCCTAATTAATATAATATTAGTAGTATAACCTACCTAGTATTAGAAAAAATGTATGTCTATATTCCGAATGTGGCGATCCGATTCCAATCATTCCGATGCTACAAAAGCATATGAACAATAGTATGGATATTTGTTACCTCTTACACATACTCAATGGATTTCATCAAACTTAACAATAACATATAGCTATTAACAATAACATATTATATTAGACTAGCACATAGAATTTTAATTCATCCTTGTACTGTCACGGGAATGAGAAGAACGCGAGTGAAACCGCAGGACGCTGCTATATGAATTTTGACTTTTTTATCAACTTACTTCTGGAAAAATAAAAAAACTTTCAAAATTCCTTTTTTATATTTCTAATTAAAAATGTATTTAGTACGTCGACTCGATCTGGTTGGTTTATACCTTCTACACAGATTTTATGAATATTATTCAAAAAAAATCAATGACACATACTAGACAGTCTTTTCGCTTTATTTTGCCGTAGTAGTAGTATAGTTCCTATAGCTCGTGAATTCCAAGCGATAAATTTAAAAGTTGTCGTGAAGGTGAAGAATTTACGAGCTGTTAGGAAGTTCGGTGACAATTCATTCAACAACTATTTTAATGCGTCCTGAAATATAATCGTTTTCTCTCGTAAAAGTATGGAATATAAAAAAGTAATTACTCTTCTGCCCCATTTCTGCTCGAGCGTTAATCTTTTTATGTTGGCACCACGGTCTTTCGGGGCTGAATCATCAAAATTCTGTGTCAGCAATTGTGCCCTCACGATAAAGATTACATTGGACCTTTCTATGTGGCCCTTATTCATAAAACCATTTTTAATTTCGCAGCTTTATCGACTGACCGTTTCAATGTTAAATGTATAAACTCACAGTGCGATTAAGGTAAGAATAATTCGAATGTATTTTTATTGTTATGATAATTTTAATCATAATCATTAATGGAACATGGAACTCTTTCTACCTAACTAATATGACAAATTGGAACTATTTATATTACCACCGTTAATTCTAGTTTCACAATTTTTATAAAGAAATTAAATTCGTCGAAAAATATATCATAATATTTGTATTATTTTATGACATGAGGTCATAAACCTTTATCTATTTAGAATTGTTATTAATGACAACCTTTCTGTGTTAAAAAACTCGACTAAGCCTTTATCTACCTGAAATTGTCATTAATGACAGCCTTCCTACGTTTCCCTCGAGACATGGTCGTCAATGAGCAACGATTACCACACATTCCCTGGAGGGCAATTCAAACTTTACAAATGTATCTTAGTCAGCCTTAATCTAATTACGAATTACAAAGGTGTGTTGTGATGTGTCTGTGATCAAATACAATTAGACACCAAGATGATTGGACATTCATCGGATATTATAGAAGTAGACAATAGTATAGAAGTTGACTATCAACAGTTTTGTCATTCATTGAGAAATACGGTAAACTAGAATCGGCAGTGCAATTACTGATCTAGAGACCATGCTGGGTATCAGTAATTACAGGCCGATCCTGTCTTTTGTATTGATGCAACCGCTCCTGATATATAGTTCAATATATCGTACCGGTGTACCTACCTCTACACAAATAAAATTTATTATATTATAAATTGTAATGTGCTATTGTAAAAAGTAGAAATCCATATATGTCCCACTGTTGGGCACAGGTCTCCTCGAAATCAGGTGAGGGTGGTATCGGGCCATAGTTCACCGAGGCGCTGCACTGGACCAATGCGGGTAGGTAAACTTCACACACCTTCAAAGACTTTTAATCTCATCAGGCATGCAGGTTTGCTCACGATGTTTTCTTTCGCCGATGAGCGAGCGATGGTTATGGTGTATTTAGAAATTTAGAAACCCCCATTTCTTGGCACCACATATAATAATATTAATAATAATATCTATTGACGCTTTTACACCACGTTAATCTGGTCCCGTGCTAAGTTTCCGAAGAACTTGTGTTACGGGTACCAGACAACGGAAATACATATATTTAATACTTTTATATTCATACATATATTTAAGATTTTTATATAATTCACATATTTAATACACATCCATGACCCAGGAACATAGAAACTTTTTGAAAACCTTGGCGAGATTCGAAACCCACTACCTCCGGCTTGAGCGCCAACGCGCTAACCATTGAGCTACAGAGGTCGTGTTATATATATTATAAATACATATCTATTGTAAATGCAGTGAATGTATAGAATGGAATATTACCGCTGAATCCAACGCTATCGCAACAATGGCTGTTGTTATATTCGGTATAAACGGATGGTCAGTTGAGCGAAATTCTATGCGCTTGAATATAACTGAGTTAGAAACAGCTGGCTTAGACTTGCTATGACGCGTGATATTAAACCCACAGGCGGGCAGGCCCAACTTAAATGTCATTCCGTTTGCACATTACTTCGATTTCGTAAATAGTTCGTTTAATTTTGTTTTGAAATGAGGTCAGACGAACTAGCATTGACCCACTGAAAGTTATAACGGGAGCATTCAACTTTTGAGAACATCATATAGCCGTGCGATGCAACATTTTTGTAACATTAAATTGAAACTAGACGGAATTATATTCTCCGTTTAGACTTTTAGAAGCCGTCCAAGTAGAATGTGATTGGCGGGACTGTGTTGGTATTTATTGGGGTCTTAATGAAATAATTTTTGTATAGTTGATCAAATTCATGTATCGTAATTAGGGGCTTACTAATATACTTACAAATTATAAAGTTATGGAATCCGTAAATATTATTATTCGTCTTTTTAATCGAGTATATTATTCTCGTATGCTACACATTCATTGATTCCAGTATTTAACTTAAACCTAAATATAATCAATACAAATTTTAGTAATTATGTAGTGTTATTATAACAGACTACATATTTCGTATCAATCAATTAATAAAACTAATATTGGAAAATATAGAATATTTAGCAATTTCCGCATAATGTGTTGTTTACAATATTATACGAAAGCTTCGTAGAATATTAATTTATAATTTGAAACTTCAGTTACTTAAAAGTTTTGTTTTTATTACAGATATTTTTTTTTAAATAATTATGTATATGTATAACATTAGAAAATAAAACAAATAGCATAATAGAAAACTCGATTTGTTACGCACTAGTATAGTAGGCTTATATCTCGCTTTAGGCAATAAATTTGAATTAAATTAACGACTTTCAGTTTCCAAAAGCATGCTTATAACAATGGCAGCATTTTCCCTCCATTGTTTTCGCCTAAACAAAAGGCTCCACGAACTGAAAGAAATGTACAAGCCTCAATCGTAAAGAAAAAAATATTTCAGCTAGTCGATACTTCTGTGTATAGATTAGATATTATTTTGTAGGAACAGTGCCACTTGCAGATATCGAAGAGAAATAAAATAGATGGTTTAATTATCTTATATTGTTTTCTTATGTTTACACGACTGTATATCAATTATAATAAAAAAAAATTGACATCATTTCCGTGATAATGATTGCTATAACTATACTTTATAACTTTTTTTAATCTATCTTAAGCGCCGTAAATGTGAAAATTTTAATAAACCCATATAACAAAAAGGGTTCTTTAATTAGATTACCTTTATTTCATAAAATAGTGTTAGGTTACTAAATAGAATTCAATGTAATGTGATATTGGAGTGAATGGATATTGTTGCAGGATTTGAACACGCAACGGTTCGGTTCAGTGCCTCTTCATTACTGCGTAAAGCAACATCTTACATCCCTAACAATACCATCTTCTAAAATCCGTTGATATAGATAAGACAAAATCAGATTTGATTAAACAAAAAAATCTTTAACAGATCGAGGGCAACAGTGACATGACCTAATGTTTATCTTCATAATATCATATTTATAAGATAAGATAAAGCAAGTGATTGTTCACACATTAATTATTGTCTTGCACGCAATAGAAGACGTCCGAAAAGGCACATTTCTCATCACGTTCCTATAACATTTTTAGAATTGATAGTGGCCAAAATCAAGCATACTCTTACAGCACTTTCCAGACAAAACAGCAGGCTTTATACTTTCAGTGTTATTTACTTAGCTCTGTTATTACCCACGGTCCTCAGGATGATAATTACAAGCTTTCGAATGACATAACAAAAAGTAGACAGGCTATTTGACACTCATGATCTATTTCAAGCATGAGATGATAATTTAAGCAAATCACATAAATGACGTGCTATTAGAGATTCTGTATTTTTACGATACTATAATTTAACAACGACTCTTGCTAGCGTATTGATATGATATTCGCGTATAAAAAGGCCCACCGATTTATAAATTCTACCCGCGACACACATGATTCGTCGATTATTTCAATAATATGGATATTGTCGAAATGTGAACGCCATGTTAATAATGCCGCCGAAAGTATTTTATTAACAATTCACAAGTGAAAAATTAGGTTTATTGATATGCTTAACGATAAAAATGTACTTATTTACACAGATTACATTTTATGTAAAAAAAAGCTCAGAAAAAAGGCAAGAATATATGTAATACAGCATATTACATATAATCTTGAAATACTCAAAATTCTTATTCGCATAGTCCAAGTCATTTATCTTCAACGGAACAATAGAACAACGAGTAAGTGCTTCCTGCTATAAACTAGCATAAAGCAGACATATTGTGTTAAAATTTATACACCAGGAATGTGTATTTGCAGAATTTTGTAATACAATTCTACGTAATACACGTCTTGGAATATGTGAATACTACAAAAAAAGTGTTTTGAGGATATAAAATATGTGTTATCTGGCTGTATTAGCACTCATGAAAAAGTTTGCAATTGATAGGAACTAACGGTTTCGGTTTAGTTACAATTGAAACATTAAAAGTGGAATTCGTCGAGACACCAGCACTGCCTCGTAAAGCATAAAAATTTATGGTGCTCTGTATGGAATTTACTTACAGTTTATTAGAATAATAAAACTCTTAGATATATGTAGAGTCCCAATTTTTTATATTCACTTTTATTGCCGTTTTTAATAAAACCTACAAATGTGTATTCCACCTAAACAATTAAAACGGATTTTTATGTTCTGAGTTCGGACAGACGTGGGAATGAGATAGGCATAGCTGTTTTGCTTACCTTAATAACAGGTATGTATGTATACTCATATATAGACATACGCAACATAGGCTTGCAAAGCGACTACGGTGCAAGCTGACATCGCTATTTACACTTTTTTTTTTCAAAGTACTAACGACTGCTCTACTGCTGACAACATAAAGAATCTGTTTCGTGAAATATTCGAGTCCTATCGGCAGTCTTATGTGAAATTTATTTCTCATAAAACACTATTTTAACACTTGATTTTAATGATTACATAATCATCATCATTAGGATTTACACATCCACTAGTGAAACGAACCCCTCAATAATTACACAGTACATTATAATTAATACTTTACATTGAAATAGATCCATGGGCTTTTAGGCCGTGGTGGTTTCATTTTGCAACAAAAAAATACGAGAAGTCGTTGGTAAAATAAATGTTTCATGGTAATAATTATTACAGCTCAACATCAGTTTCTGCCATTATCACAAAACCAAAATAACCACCATCTCCGTGAAACATTTTTGTAATAACAATTACAAAATTACTTTTGTACAAAATTATTACTGTTACGTTCAAACTTTTGTTCAGTGATAATTACAATAAGTAGTCAGGGCTTTCTTAATTTATCTATCGTATAATATAAATTTTAACAAGTCAAAGTTCTGACTTTGTATTTATTGCAACTAAGTGTTTACAAAAGTAAAGTAAAGTGTTTTTTAAATAAGAAAGCATTTAAAACAATTCACATCAATTAAACTCATTTCATAAAAAAAAAATCTACATTCGATTTACCAAATTTTGATGTCTGTGGAATCATAGAAGATTCAAGGGTTGAGGTCCAATGTATCAAACTTTTGTCAGTAGTTTTAATGTTGGCTTCTTTAATCTGGCCTTTCCATTGTCGTTTAAAGCCAGAACAATTTATCATATTACTATCATGGGTATAAAAACTATATGGGGTGACATCTTTATAAAAAGTATCCTGTAAAATGTAAATAAATATTTGATATTAATTTTTATAATTTTATATAATTAAATAAAAAAAAATTATAATAGTTTATGTGAAATAGTTTTAGAGTTATGAAAAAGTAAAAAGTAGCGCCAAATGGTTCGTGTAATATTACACTACGGTACAGCTCGCCAGCTGAACTTGGCTTGACACGCTACCGCGTGTCTAGATAAATGCATCTTACAAACTCGATGTCTGAAACAGTATCTGAGGCTTTGTTAAGATATCAATAATTGGCATTATATGTTGAACTATGGCCTATAATACCTCCATTTAACACTGAGACGTATTAAGGTTGGTCGTATATACGATAACATAGAACTATTCACGACTAGACTGAACACAGCGATCGTATCAAACAGAATGTTAATTAAAGGTATTCGGCGGAGCAATATAAGGGTCTTATAACCCAACAACACATAACCCATCCTAATTTAATGTTACCAAATATTGCACTAATAGGATCTCGTAAATTAAATTTACATTAATTTACAAAGTTTCAATTGTAATTTGCGTTGATGTGAGTTACAATGTGCGATTTGATAAAAATTCAGTAATATAATTAAAAGTTACTTTTTGAGATATATGTATAAAACTCACCCAAAGGTATTAAGGATTATACACTGCCATCAATATCACTCTATTTTCTTTCAGTGATTATAAAGCTTAAACTGCAACCAATTGAGTTATTTCTAAGTTCTTAAAATAACTAATTAGATAATACTAATACTCGCAGCATATTTTCAGATTCGTTTTTCAACGATCATATTATTTTAAACTGGCCAGTTTTGTGCGTGGTGTGGAAATATGTTAGACAAAAACCCAATTGAACCTTCTCAACTCCTTTTTCTGAAAATTGTCAATCGTTGTCTTTGTCACATACAAGGAAAATGGAGACAATAATAGAATATTGTATAACTTGATAAATCAATATTGTCACACATGCAGACGAAGACTAATTTGCAAGAAGTATTTTTTTTTAATGTTTCTAAAGTATATTTATTGATAGTAAACTAAATAAAGTTAATATCAAAGAAGCTGAATTGCAATTGCCTAATTTAAGTGGGAGCCAGTATCGCAATTAATCTCTTCCACGCAATCGGACTTCAATTAGAGCTTCAATCAGAATTTCATTGCATGTTTCTAACAGAACCTCATTGGTGAACAAATTAGACTACAACATTTTTTTTTTCAAATAATTGTTTATACTTAGCGCATATTTATTTTTTTAAATTAGCAAACACGCATATTACATTATGTGTAAGCAAGTTTATGTGTAAACTCAAAAGATAAATTTTACACCAATTATTTATGCAGCACCTGGTTGACCGAGCATTTGCTCGGTACCCTAAGTGATAAAATACGATAATATTTTTCTTCCAAAAAAAATGATCTTAAAAAAAGGGAAAAAAATTCGGACTGGAGATTCGAACCAGGCTCGCTCGAGCTTAACTGCCTAATTTCACCACTAAGCTACCATGACAAATTATTTGACAGCGAAATTTACATTCGTATTCTAACCATATTTTATCGATGCCTCAAAACACGGATAAAAAAAGTTTTCTAAAAATGTATCCTACCTAGATCGATTTATCGCCGTTTTTAACACATGTATGTATACAAAATTTCATAAAAATTGTTGGAGCCGTTTCCGAGATCCCTATTCTATATATATATATACAAGAATTGCTCGTTTAAATATATAAGGTATTATAACTTCATCATCATCATCACCATCATTCCTATGTTGTATTATCGGTGCAGCCGGGGACTATGTGCCATCACGTCAAGTGTCCTGCCGAACTCATTTGAGCTGCCCAATTCCGCTACCCTATCTCCGACGTGTTTGTACAAAGTCGAGTCTTTTATTTCTATTTATAGTACTATATATTCACGTACGTAGTAACCTACGTGATATTATGTTTTAAACTAACGCTATTACTATTTATATTTAAATATATATTCGCTCGGATCCCTACCGCGTTTTAAGTTTTGTTCAGAAGAAGTCCCGTTGAGAAGACTCCTTGTCTTCCCGTGTCTTCGGGAGTCACCCCTATAAAACTATAAACGCGGTAAGTACCCTAACTAATACATATTTAAATATTATGTAATACTAACTATTCTTTGTTATATGGTTACAGGCTGATTATGCCGATTTTTATCATAATATAATAATGTTATAATGATTTGAATTTCGAACATGTATAGTACCGTTTTAATTTTCTTTATATTAAACCGTTTACCTGCTTACAAATGTATAGAATATAATATCACTAAAGGCTATGGTTATATTTTTAGGCGAGTTAACAACTTAAAAATGAAAATTAATTTACTTAAGAAATTAGCTAAGCTTTTGTTTCAAGAGAGAAATTAGAAGATTAATAAAATTGTTAGCGTTCTCTACAGTAAAGAAAGTGTATGATACTATAATATAATGTTTTCTTTGCATATAAGGTTGATTTTAAGTATATAAATGAAAATTGCAATGCACATATTTAGGTAACACAACACTCGTTGCATATAAATTTTCAGGTTCAACAAGCCATAGAAAAAGCAAAATTTATTTCTCCAAATTACTGTGTGTTTAGTTTCAACAATTTTTCTCTGTGTATTATAAAGACACACATTTTATAAGCTTTATCTTCTTTGAAATCCTATGACACAAAGAGATGTAGGCCACCATATTGTTTCTGCGTTATCTTAGAACTGCTCTATTTCGGATTTGCTAAAATACAGACGTTTATATTATTTTATATTGTTTCCTCTACAAACTTGTTACGCTCCTCCATTTGACTATGTAATATTATTACACTTCTTAGTTCTAATATTAAATTACCGCTGAAAGCGCTTTACCCACTCTTCCTAATTAACATCTTCGTCTTACAAGTTACTCGTAGTTATATCAGCTAATGTTATTCCATAATTATTGTATCGCGTTGTTGTTTCAATAAAAATCATTTAAACTTTGCTAATGGAAATGATTGTGTTAACGGTGATGTTCTTTGTTTAAAATAATTTCAAATTTGTATTAAGGAACAACTGCCATATATATTCCTTAGTTAGCAAGAAACGGGTGAGTCGAAAACACAATGTAACTATTGTACGCCGGCGTCACAAAGCATCCTCTTATAAATCTCATGAATGTGTTTTGTTTGAACTCCCGTGCAGACAGAAATATAAAGTCAGGTATTGTAAGAGGATAATTCTTCATAATATACTGTTTTAAGACTTTATTAAAAATAACTTATGTATATAGTATATAAGTTATTTTTAATAAAATGGTATAGTTCTCAGTTAGCTAAACTTACATAGTTAAATATGAAAGTGTAACATACTAAATCCAGAGCACTAATCTGCAGCAAACAAGGCTGCCATAGGCCCCTCCCAATTTATTTTTTAAATTCTATCTAAGAACTTATTAGAAGTCACAAGTAGATTAAATCTAAAATCCACATAAAAAAACTTGAAATGTCAGGTACGTAATTTTTTGCTTCACTCAAGAAAGACGTTTCAAAGAGCACTGTCATTATGTATCTCATGTACAGATGTCCTAGGGGTAAACAATCTGAAGGCGGCGTTTTGAAGGCGTTTTCTCCTAGCAACAATTAAATGGGACGGAGATGGTAAAGATGAACGAAACTGAAGATTAATTCCTAAAAAACCTTCCTAATATTTCAAACATACTGAACTATTTTTTATATATAATATTTTTATATTATAATTAATACAAACTACTGAAAGGATTTTAATGAAACTTTACAATGATATAGCTACACATTAGGATAACACATAGGCTCCAATTTATCCCCATACTTCTACGGGAAAGGTAAGTATGCGGGTTAACGTCATAGGATGATCCAACCGGATCACCCCATTTCCGATGACGCATAACGGTCACTAGGACCATTAGCATAGATCCAACCGAAAAAAAAAAAAAAAAAAAAAATTATGCGGGTGAAATTGTGGAGCGCAGTTAGTTGTCTGTGCGTTGTCTGATGTTATAGACAAGCTTCGGATATAAATATTGTTAATTGATGATTAATGAAACAATGCTGGGTATGAGTCTTCACCTTGAAATTAGGTATGAAGGCTATTGGGCCACAGTTTGATGCGCTGGCCCAATGCATGTTGGTGAACTTTTCACACCATCAAAGACTTTCAAGGTAAATTTCCTCACGCTGTTTTCCGTACCTGGAGTGAACGATGGTCTCGTGCTTAGAATACTTTTAGAAATTTAGAAATCCCCAATTAAAGGAATCAAGATCGAACCCGGATCCTCTCGCTTAAGAAGTCGAGGCCAGAGCCGCTGGACCATCGTCGCTTAATAGATGTAATATTATATATTATATAAAACTGCAAAATGGATTATCCCTCAAGAAGAGCCAATTATGTTTAAATAAAAAAACGGTAAGGAATGTTGGGCATATTGCAGGATATAATTTAATAATACATATAAAAGAATTTTACTTTTCTTGGTAAAGAACAGCTTGTTATAATCATATTTTTTAACCCAAAAGACGGCGGTTTATTGTTATCACATAGAAACTTCTCGAATCTCATAGAACTGACATCTTAAAATTCAAATTTTTTTCAATATAGGTACTATATAACATAGGTTTACTATGTTTATCAGATATAGTTTGAAAATTAATTAAATTGAAAATCTGTTTCCGTTTATATAAACTTACATGTCACCTTGTATTTAATACGTATCAAGTGCTATAACGTGATATTTAAAATGTGTCAATCTGTCTCGATATTGGGACATCGTCCGCGTACTAATGAGGACCGAAAACAGATGAGGTGACGCGGCGCGCGGCCGCCGGTTCATTAATAATCTTAAATCTCATCGAAAAGCCACAATCAGTCAGGGGATCCGGACAAAAGGTCGATCGTCGTTGAGTTTTTACAATGAAACTCAATCACATGTATTTATGAGAAAGATGATTTCATTTAAATAAAAAATATATCTGCTTTACAAGTTTTGAGTGATCTCGCAGAGAAAAATGTGTTAAAATTATTACTTACTATTAGAGCCCTGGTTTCACCCGTATACTTCTGATTCCCGTGGGAATACAAGGATAAATTATAGCTTATGAATTGTTGTGGTGTGTAAGCTATATCACTGTTGAGTTTCATTAGTATCCATTCAGCACTTTTTGTTTGAAAGAGTAACAAATATAAATACACATATGCTTACAAACATTCGCGTCAAAATATTAATTAGCATTTATTGACAAAATGATCAACATTCCTTCGAGGTGCTACATCGTTTTATAATCCTATCATCATACTCATCATCATCATTATCAGATTAAATAATACTGTTGACGTCTAAGGTCAACTTCTAGTCTTTAGTTTTTAAATTCTTTTCATTGTATCATCAAATAGTTGGTAATATAATTTTCAAAGCGTCCTACTGAACAAAAATATCAAATTAAATACCGCCATTCTCGATGTTAATAGCGTGAAAAGATACAAAAAACATTTGAATTAACTGGGCAATATTAAAGCCGGGGAGGCTTTACAAAGCAGCCGTAAACTATGAGTTTGCGGCACTTAGCTGTTTATTTATTAACATAGGAGGTCGCTATTTTCGTTGGTTGAGCAACATTTCAACGCATTTATAATGGGCGCTGTCTATTTCTCATATTTATTATTGTAATTTTTATTCTTTAGCAGCCTCAGTACATTTTAAGGGAAGATTGAAAATGTGATTTTTGGCAATCATATAATCCAAAGATAAAGGGGTTAAAACTCACATCGCATGAGATTTATTGACTGCTTAGTAACATATCCGAACTAACATAAAAAATCATCATCACAATCATGAACAACTTTTATCCGTCCACTGCTGATAGATTATAGGCCTCCCTCAATGAATGGAAAGACGGCTGATCTTTGCTTGCGTATCCAACACGGACCGGCCACTACACAATGTAAATATAACCCGTTTTAGTAAAATTATAAATGTTCAATAGTTCATTTAATATCATATGCTATTCACGCAACACACATGTTACGTATAAATACAATACGCTATGTATTGATTCTGATATGTGCGATTCGTCGCGGCTTAGCATTTCACATACGGAAAATATGAAACGGAATTAAAAAATATAAATATATGTACTTATATATAAAATATAAAATCGAAAAAAATATATTTGATGATCCGATCGCTATTGAACATTGCAGTTCACACTGGCTCTGAAGTGAAAGCCTTGTACTAGATGACTTGACTGCCACTTAATTTTTTGATGGCATAGGAGGGCAAAGGAACAGTCGAAGATTTTTGGCGAACATAAACATAACCACGGCGTCCATTGAAGGAGGCCTATGTTCAGCAGTGAACGGATAAAGGCTAATAATGATGATACACCATAAACATCCACACAGCCAAAGATTTTCAGATGCGTAGCGCTCAATTTCTCTATCCCCCCAATAGGCCACCGGAAACTCACAAACCGTACGAAACGTGACTTTACGCAAATATCATGTGATAGTAACATGACTGACGTGCTGTCCGAATTCGCAGCTACTGCAAACTGCAGCATTGAACTGCCTAAAATAACGATAAGCTCCTTGCTAATCTTGAGATTGACTGTGATCGAATATTGATTATGGACTCATAATACTGATGTTAAGAATTTAGTCATTTAATGCCTATTAAAGAAACCCGTAGCGATAAAAATCCCCTGATGATTGTGATAACAAAACGCTCAGCACGAAAATGAAACTGGAATAAAATTAAAAGTAGAGCGAATATTTGGGTTAGTTTTTATTCCGGAATTGCATAACGCGAAATTTTATTACATTTCAATGAATTGATCTTGTGAAATGATTTTATTATTATTAATAGTCAGTTTTAAGCAAGTAATTGTTTTTATATTATATTATCAATAAAAAATATGCAAGCTACATATACTTTAAACACGTTATTTTATGTTTTATATCAGTATTTTCTAACTAAATATTTTGATGAATTTAACTCACTGGAACGAGAAATAACTTGCGACTAAGTAAACAGAAAAAAGACATTAATAGAATCACTTATATATTAAGTCTCGCAGCAAAATTTTGCTTCATAAATATTTGCATCA
The DNA here is from genome assembly GCA_905333005.2 of Lycaena phlaeas. Lineage (NCBI taxonomy): Eukaryota > Metazoa > Arthropoda > Insecta > Lepidoptera > Lycaenidae > Lycaena > Lycaena phlaeas. Next base: position 19,234,775 of record HG995163.1, read on the forward strand.
AACCGATTGCCAGGATTCTCCTTTACCGGCTAACCGAAACTCACCAACTGAATCCGTATTCATTTTTTGCATTTGTTTTTTAAGAATTTTGGCAGCTTCGTCCAAGTTTTAAAATTTTTAGCGGCTTTGAAAATCAATTGTGTGCATATATGAAGTGTTCTAAAAATACTAGTCTAGAAAAACTACTCTGTACCTGAGTAGTTATTCAAAAAGGTAAAACAGATTATTCGGAATGGAACAATTGAAAATTAGCTATTAGAACCATATAAAGTCTGGATTCAGATGAAGTTTTAATAAAGTCGTGACTTCCGAAGTTTATTCTATTTCTGTCGTCACATACTTCGCTGACTTCTAGAAACTTTACCCTAATTCTGATACAAAGTAACTCGTTCCTCTTATATTTATTTTATTCGTTGAGTCGGGACGACTTTTATCTCGAAGTGAAATTGGAAATATGTGCGACCTTAATGTTGCCTTTTAAGAACTTTACGTACAGTTTGTTATCCTGTATATTAGATTTACAACTTGATTAGCATAATATAAGAAATATAAGATTTTTTAGTTATGATAATTTTTACTCTGTGTTTTTCTATTTTACTGAAATTGTAATATATATTATATACACACAACTTAGATATTCCTTAGACACAATGTCTTCACTGGGCAAGATTCAAACTCACGACCGCCAAATGTAGTAGTGTCTCGTTATTATCATCAATTTCACCATTATCAGGAGGACAATACAGGAGACATCAGTAGAAAGTAAAGAAAGTAAATATTGTATTATTTAATTCTAGCACGATAATTTGCTTTATTAAACAATTGGTATTATTTGTTAGTCCTTCAAAAGCTTACAATAATAGAACGACAAAGTAATTACAGAATTTCCATTGAAACATTCTCAAAATAACCAGACGTTAAAATTACATTAAGACACGAAATTTAATTAACAGCTTATAATAATATAAGCTATATAAAATAAAGTCAAGCACGGATCGCATTCTAATGGAAATATTCATTTTTAAGTTTTTTACATGAAATGATTTTTATACTTAGTACTTTTTTTGACTTAGGAAAACCTATATACATGTAGCCAGATGCGTGGATTGTTTCTGACTCTTTATGGATTATAGGACGCATGCAAACGCTTTCAGCGGCTTTATGAGTGTCCCGGATCTGCTTGCAACAGACGTACCTCAGCGATAGGCTAGTCAAGGCGAAAGGCCAGACTACTTCTCATCAGCAGAGAATGCCCGGACGCCACTAAGCAGCGTCGTACCATACTGGGCCCAGGTTCCAGCACAGAAGCGTTACCGGAGGCTAAGTATCGGCTTCTAAGTAGGATAGAAGCCGATACTTAGACCATCGAACGAGTAAAAATGAGGATTTTCCTGCGGCTGCCTGCCTCAATGGCGACCTCCTCTCTTACTCGTTCGATGGTCTTTTTCTATAAAAATACTAGGAAGGAGACCATCACTGTCCAGGACTCGTCATTCCATATTTCGAATACCACCAACGTACCAAATCCAAACTCAAATTCCACAAAATGCTAAGCTAACTGCAAATAGAAATTCTCCCATCATAGGGCACGACTGTTCAGACTTAAGAGTATTCTTCATCATCAGCATTTATCTATCCACTACTAGACTTAGGCCTCTCTCAATGAATGCCAAGACGACAGATTCTTTGCTACTTGCAACTAAATTCAAAATAAAATTGTTCAATTATACTATATCATAGTATAATATAAAAGTATCCTAAGTAATATTATAGATGCCAAAGTTTGTTAGTATGTATGGATGTATGCCTGTTACTGTTTCATGAAAAGACTACTGAATAGATTTTGATGAAACCTTACGGTAATATAGCATACACATTCAAATAAAAGTTGTGGTTTGTATTTATTTTGTTTTAATGAACATTCAAATGACCAAACTGCTTGTATTTGTGTCAATGGTCACTACAACAATATGCTGAATAGAAAAAAAATTAAGACCCAATAGTTTTTTTTTTTTCATTTCGTAATTCAGATGTGCCGCCATCTTGGATTTGAAATAACGCATTTTTTTGTAATGATTCGAGTCTCAACCGTCTCTGGAACGCAGACCGCGATAATTTACATAGGTCGCCATTGTGACATTTTGGCATTACGTGGAGAAAGCAATGGTACGAAATTTCAATCTCAACGCTAATTTTTTATATAGGTATATATATTTTTCTGTGTGTGTACATGTCACTGAACCCCTTATTAATGGATGGATGGATTTTTTGTGTACGTTCAAGTGAATTCGAAAATCATTCAAATTCACAATCGGTCCAACTCCGAGGTCCAAAGGGACTTCAAATTCAAAATGTTTTGTACAAGACAACGTCATAGTATATAGATGCTCTAGTAAGTACTTTATAATGAATTGAAAATATCAAATAGCTTACAAAGTATATTGAGCGCTACATTTCCCGTGCACTAGATAGTTTATGAATTAATTAGAAGCCTTTGTTGATCATCCATAATGCATACGTTTACCGATGCGCCTGTTGCTGCCACTAAACACTAACAAAGTCCATTATAATATGGTTGTCATTGGACGATGGGATAATGAATGAAAGTCCGTAGTCAAACAAGCCACTGAAGAGCCATTAAATCTATTATGACTGTAAATTGACGATTAAAAACGCTTTATTAATATTATTTAAGTGTAAAGCTGCTCCACCGCGGAGCACGCAGAGGCTTCTCCATTCTCACGTGTGTTGTGTCTTACAAATGTCAATTACAAAAAAGAAAATGATAATCAATGTGTAGCGTATAAATTATGTGAGTTGCAGTGGAGTGAGTGGAGCACAGCGCACATTTTATTGCAAAACGAAAATTGACAAACGTGCGTAGAGGCAATGTTCTGACAAACATACGAAAAAGTAAAGTAGTATAAATGCTTTAATTAATATTATACAAGAACATTACAATAAATTTATTATTATACATTTAGGGGTTGTCTGTTAGTTGCTGGGGGTTATTGTTGTTGGTTTAACACATGTTGAAAATAAAACATTGACCATTAACGGCGGCTTTTAATATCCTATCTATCTTAAAATTTTCTTATCTATCTTGAAATTTTGACACATTTTCTTACAAAATCTGTCAAAATTTTAATTGTTAACTTTAAATAGATACATGCGCCTCAGAAAGTGTTACTTATTTTTAGGATCTTTTTTTTTATAGAAATAAATCTAAGGAAATAATATGTAGGTAAATGGTAATCTTTACTTCCATAAATATTATTCTCTCCTAAAAAAGTGTGAGTTGGTTTCGATTTAAAAGTATTTGACTATGCTAATTTATAATATGATTTTTATTATTATATCTTGTTGTTAATGTATGAAATATTTTGAAGTAATATCACCTATTTAAAAAAGAACAATTGAAATCGAGGTTTAGCAGACCCACTAGGCATATAAAGCGTTGAATATGGCCAAATGTTTATTGAAGAATTTTGAAATGTTATTCTAATAAATTTTTAAATTTCATTGTACTATATCATTTTTCGTCTTGGATTTTATCTGTTATGGTGTTATATTTCTATGATCTAAATAAATAAAAAATAAATAAATTTTGATTTTTTATTTTCTCTATTTCAGATATATCAATAAAAATTACGAAATGGTAACTATTGTGTCTTTTTCAAAGTACAGCGTCCCTTTGAAATACTTAAAGTATTACTGATCATCGGTATTTATCATTTTTTAAATATTATAATATATATTTTATTATTGAACTTTTCAATGTAATTAATTTCAATAGTCAAAATCAATCATGGATTGGATGGAATCAATTATGGATCAATTTTGGATTTTTGGATATAATAAATTTTTATTAATTAATATATAATTTCTTTAATAATATCATATACTATTTTATATTACAATTACTATTTACTTATTTTTACTATTTAATATTGAAATATCCATCTGCTAATTTGACGAAAGTACTAAAAACCTGAAAATGTCTGCTAACAGAAATGATCCTTGATATTACTGGAATTGTTTTTAATTAATGGTACTTACTATTTAGTAAGTAAACTCAAAATTTATTACACCTCAAACGATATGAAATATTATTAAAAACCAAGTAAAAATATTTCCATAAATAATAACAAACATAAATAAGAGAAATAAAAATGTAAGCGTATTTTTCATGAATTAAAAAGAAAACATGTTTCAGTGGAAAACAGTTTCTTCGTTAACTGGAACTTTATAGAGGTATCATATACATTTGAGACGACAAAAGGTGGAAATGAGAACATAATTTCTGAGCAATTACTGCTAGTCTGTATCATGGTAACGGTACGGCGCGGTCGTTGAAAACTATTACTATTATACTGGCGCACGGCTCCGGGAACTAATACGGCCCCTACTATAGCCTACTACGTTTTCTAGTTCCATATTTGTTTTAATTGAAAATTTCAACGATAAAGCTTATGTTCTTTTTGTATACAGCTTTGGAAGCTTTTGTAAGAAGTAGGGAAATGTTTCTTTGCGCTGAATTAGGCGAGCACGATCGCGTACCACCCATCTCGCTCACATAATACCGGCGTAAAGTGACAGGTATGCTGTCGTGTTTCGTGCGATTTGTGAGTTCTCAGTAGCCCATAAATTGGGACGTATAGAGAAAAGGATGGCAACTCATCTGCATAACAGATTTATGGGCGTTGATAGTCACCAAAAGGTTTCGACTGTCTTCTATACAAATCCTTACCTAATATTATAAAAGTGAAAGTAGGGGTGTTTGTTACGCTTTGACACGAAAACTTCTCAACTGATCATCATGAATCTTTTTAAACATATTCTCGGAATTACTAGAAGTAACGTAGGATACATTTAATAATAAAAAAGATGTTTTTTCTTTTAACGCGGGTGAATCCGCGGGCTGTTGCCCGCTAGTGTGATATAAAAAACCAAACAATACTATATGCTTTTTTCATTTTAAAGTTTTAACTGAATTAACAAACTGAATACGCAAACTAAGGATTGCGAAACTAAATTTATTGAACCAGCGACTATTGCCTGTCTCCGATCCTAAATTTATGTCTCCATTTTACTTACACATCTTTATCCACTCACTACGATTTGCTGATCTTAAAATAGTGTAAAATATTTTTAAATTGTATAGTTTAAAATTCGATTATTTGAAATAGATAATAGATACAGGCTAGATGTACCAGACTTGCAAAAGTAAGCAGTTTTTTAAAGGCTTTAGGTTTTACGCTAATGCGTATACGCTTTGCAGAAGCGATATAAACGATAATAGGAAATACCACGGTAAAAGTGAAACTTTTTTTCACATAATAAACATTTAACAAACAATATAGCGTGGAGCATTGGCACAAATGAGTAATAGTCTATACATTACACGGTCAGCTGATGCGAACTATTATATAGGCGCCGCCATATTATGGCCTCCGACCGTCACGCGACATGCAACACACAGACAAATAAGTTTGAGATGATGTAATAAAAGTTTCACTTTAAAAGTTGTTTAAAAGCGTTTGTGTGTTATTATGAATTAAAAAATGATTGGGAAGATACCCCACTGGGAATAGATTAAATAAAATTGGTTTAGATTTTTTTTGATATATATTTTTTAATTGCACTTTTCTTTTTAATACGTTATAATATGTAGTTATCAACTTTTCTTTCATAAACTGAAAAGATATAAATCAAAAGACCATTATTCCTCCCATAGAAAAATTTTATGAATAGAGAATATTCAATGACAACCGGCTTCTTTTTCGAAGAAACTCTAACGAAATGTACGACGGTAAGTATTATTGATCCCCACACCAGTTCACAGTCAAACACGTCAAAGAGGCGGACTCCTTTTTGATTTCGCTATACAATGGGGCATAAAGAGAAAAATCGCTTATTAAATGTATAAGGAAAAGTCACCAGAATCTTTGCTTCACAATTTTTTTTATATTTTGAGGTTTATGGAAGTATTATTACAATACTGTCGATACATAAAGGCATTATATTCAATTATTAATAAATGCAGTATGCTTATTTAATTATCATATAACTACTCTTTACGAATTTTATCGGGGATATCAGATTACATTCTTATCATATCGGATACTTTACAGCAACGTCAAGAAACGTCTAATACCTCACTCCCCCCGTAACTATGTTTGCTGTAAAGTATTAAAAACGTCGAAAATAAATAGTAACATTCGGACTAACACAAGAAAGTGAAACAACGTGCTTTTCAATTTTATAATGAAAAAAGGATTTGTTTCATTATAATGAGTGAAATTCGCGTAAACATAAGAAAACAAAACGTGCTTTTCAATTTTGTTTTTTTTTTTCATTTTTTCTTAACATTCAGACTCAGCTATGTACGGCTTTATAATTCTCTGTTTCGCGCCTCCTATTTGCTCGCAAATCGATTCAGATTTCTCCGCTAAGATGGAATGGCGCGAAAAGCCAATGCGTCTATGGCTCTCAAGCGACTTCCGGCGGAGGGTTAATTTATACATGCGCCGACTTTTCTCAACACACTTTTGCAAAATTCTATTCTGACCAAAAAATATTCTTTAAAGGAAATACTGATTTCGTATGGTTTAGATATTTTAAATACATGTATTTTTAAACATTAAACTGCGCTGGATTGGAAAAGAGAAAATAACAACTTTATTTGTTCGCAAAACATGCGAACATAAAAAGTATCATATTATGTTAAAACAGTAAAATATTTTAAATGAAAGTATTCATAGTTTTATTTAAACATGATTATTTATTTTTGCAATATTTGTTATGATTTCCAACTTTATTAATGCTTAAAATGCTTAAATTAATTTATATGAACCAACTTAAAAAAAAGGATGTTTGTTTTTACGAACGTGTAATTTTGATGATTATTTTTTCGTTTGTAATGTGATATTCCAATTTTCATCCCATGATAAGCACCAAGATCGACTTATCGCCGAAACAATGTAAATATTTTATTAAATATTTTAAAGCACTACTACTCACTACAATTTAATGAAGATCCGGAGTCGATCAGTCCCCCTAGACAAGTGTCACACACACTTAATAAATAGAATAGAATACTTATTATTTATTAAGCGTATGTGCCACTTGTCTAGGGGGGGGGGGCTGATGATAGAGCAGAAGAACAGTCGCGGGAACTCTTCCACCCTTTACAACAGTTACTTCATTCAAATATAATACATTTGTTCGAGCGCCTACTACGCCACCGAAGATAGTATAAGGTTTTGTTAGTACCCAAGAAACTACAAACACCCAAAAACATTTTTACCAGGCAACTAAAATGTGGTATCTACATAACTTACCCGGAATAATCCGCTCTCAAGTGAGATCAGAGAATCGACTGAAATATCTGCTGCCAGTGCGAAAACCAGTTCTGATTTGTTTCACTTTTTCTTTTTAGAAGACTAGCTTTAAAGAAATAGCAGATTAAATTTGACTAACAAAAAAAAAACACTTTTATGTTCAACTTTTTACTTTAAACTTGTTATGAAAAGTATGATTAAAATATCTCCTATCTTTATGAATACGTTTAACCGCACAATATATTACTTTATTAATTAAAACAAACAACGCTTAAATTTGAGAGATGTTTCCCCGTCCCAGTAAATTTAAGAAGTTGTGTGGTTTTGGGTACGAGAGTAAATATGAGAAACCTTACGTGACTAGAATTGATTACTCGAGCTCAAATATTAACCAAACAACACGAAATTTTATATTATGTGACATGAACGACCGCATTTACCATTCAAATGTACTGTAGCGTATACGATATTTTTATTAAATATATATTTTTATGTCTTATACCTTTAAACGAGCCTTTTATAATATATATATATATATATATATATATATATATATATATATATATATATATATATATATATATATTTTTTTTTTTTTTTTTCAAGTTCATTTTTTTTAAAAGAAAAACTTTATCATATTATTACTAAGGGTATATAAAAAAAACGAACAAACAGTCAACCAAGTACTTATATATAAAATAAGTTTATATGTTATAAATATTAAAAGTATGCCTATAAGTGCCTGCTATCATAAAACTTATTATATGTATTCGAACTTCGAAGTGAAATGGAACACAAAAAAAAACAATGTAAAAGTATTCATGGCTTACAAAACGATTTTTATTTAACTTCGTTAACTTTTGTTGTCATTCGAACCATTGTTGTCACTGAAACCATTTAAGTTAAACAAAAAATTTTTATGATAATCAAACCCTCGACGTATTTAAGCGTTTTTTGTACACTAATTTAGGTATTTTAAAAACTAAAAACATTCAAAATATTATGCTTTTACAAAGTCGAAATATAATTTGATTAGCTTCACTAGAACTTTAGCAGAAATGAAGCTGTTCTTTCTTGTACTTACTGTGTACTCTGTATTTTTACTCTGTTTCTATAAATATTGAAACCAAAATCGATTAAAATATTTTTTTATTAAAAAAAAAGTAATTTTTTCTACGTGCGCACAAAAGGAAACACTTCATTTTAAAATGCACTTCAAAATGTATATAATAAATAATAAAATAAATCCTACAGAACCTAAATTAACATTTAAAATACACACTTTGCCAACCTTTACCTAATTTTATTTATATAAATTGATCGCATTTTGTGCTTTTACTTTAATTTCAGAGGGTCCAAGGTTTCAGGCTCACATTATAACAAACTGAAATGAGATAGCGTCCCTTCGCATTTGGGTCAACAAACACAAAAAACACTGAATTTTCTCCACTTTGTGGTTTTTAGAAACGTGATATGAATCAGAGTGAGGTTTAAGAAAAGATCTAAGAAATATACCCGTAATTTTTGCACAAAATTGAACTTACGACGCTATGGCGAGATTTATGTATATTGCAGACAACCTTAAGGTTTTGTCTGTAGATGAAGACGACTTTTTATACTTAAATAGACGTGTTTAGATTCAGAAATTCCTCCATTCAGCCCGAGATCTCTTTTTTTCATAGCTATAAAAGGGAATGAAATATTTTATCTCCACGAGTGCTCGCTGTCATTGTTGTGATTTTTCCATTGCTATCGTTAATCTGCAGCTGACCGTGCGCCCTGCTGTCTACACACTGTTCGCTTGTATTAATATTGTAAAGGCATAAAATGTATTTTCATTAGAAAATATGGTGCGGTTTTACGATGGAAAACATATTTATTTTATTTGGTAAGCCGACCAGATTGCGTGAATGATTTGTAATATCATAGATTCAGTTAGATTGACAGAATAAAAGACAAAGCTGGCGGTGAGGATATTGACTCTCATTAATATATCCCACAACCCATAGGTTTTGCTGGAAGAGATCTCTAATAGAATAAACACGCATTGTAAACTAGATTGCTTTATTGTTGTGTTTATTTTGTAAAATGTATAGTACTTAAGTGATAAATAAATAAAAATTAAATAAATATAATATGAATGTAAAATATTTAATTAGGTTCTATGAAACAGCACTTTATTTACGGGCATAAAACTAGCATTGCTCAGCATGGCAATGATTAGCAATTTTATTTATAACTTGCATCGCCCCGCGGTTTCACCCGCGTACTTCCCATTCCCGTTGGAGTAAGGAAAGAAATTAAAGCATATGTGTTATTCTGATGTATAAAATGTCATTGTAAAGTTTTATTATAATCCATTCAGTAGTTTTTACGTGAAAGAGTAACAAACATTCATCCATACCTACATATAAACTTTCGCATTTATAATATTAGTAGGAAGTAGGATTAGAAGGAAGCTTTAAACAAACTTTCGTGAGAAGCAGGTGTGGTCCGGCAGTAGATTGTTTGTGTATTAACTACATATATAAAGAAAGTTAAGATTTCACTCACACATAATTTCTAAAATGAGGTACTTAGTCCTTCGACGAACGATAATGCCTCATTATTTTCTAATTACGCGAATTTCACTCGTTAAAATTAATAACTTTTAAATCCGATTGAGCATTTAAAAATCTTAATAAACCGAAAAAAAGCCGTAAATATGTTTTATTATAATGAGTTTATGCTTATTTCTAGGCTAATAAAATTCTCTTTATATAATTTTTAATCTCAGCAATGATTTTATCACAGCTACATATCTTTGACGGTTGGATCGTTCCCATATATTGTATATTGGGTACAAATCGTCAATTATTCCTTTATCTTTCCTGAATGGATGCGGTCCATCGGTCAAGGATGATTGATTGCGTTTGATACACAGATCCATCTCTCTGTCACTATTTGACAACCCTGCTAACTAAATACCCGGAGGATTCGATTATACCTTTTGCCTGACTCAAACGACACTAATACTGATTCGATTTGTGTAAAACCTAATATGATTTTAAATATAAAAAAAATATCATATGATAAAACGTTAAAATGTATGTTTTAATCACTTTTCTGTAGTTAATTATTATAATAATTATTATCACTAAAAAGAATTTAGGTTAGCCTACTAATAGAGAATAAACGAAATGGTATAACAACTAGCAGGCGTTTATAAGGCAATGTTTAAAAAAATATTTAACTCCAAGTTAGCGGAAAACAGAACAATATAATATTACCATTTTGCTACTTTTCATAGCAAATACTACACATAAATATATGTAAACTTAGTGAAAAGGCAAAAACCGAATCAAATATGTATATCTCTAAAAGAAACCATGTGACTACACACCGTGGTCCTAATTAACCAGATATATTCCAAACACCAATTAGGTACGGTGAAAGGGTTAATGAAAACTCAACTCACGTGACGCCATCAAATCGGATGGCCGAATCCGATTATTCTCCCAACGCGACGAAGGTACGACAGCGAAACAAATGTTTTACGTAATTAGCGACGACAGCCATCTTGTAATTGAGCCATCCTTTTTGGAGCAGTTTTGATTATAGAACAAATCCAATTCCGGCTTATTACTTTTTGATATTGCCATTGGAATCGAAAAACGGTTGAACCGATCGTTAATCGCTTATGTTAATATACATTGACCAATTCGATTCGCTGCTGAAACTAATTTTGTCGTATTTGATTTAGCGGAAACTCAAATAACCGTTGAATCGATGGCTTTATATAAAGCATTAGCGTTGATTTAGTTCCCACATACATTTTAATGGTATTACAAAGTCAATTAAAGTAGCGAACCGAAGCGCTCGAAGGCGAAAAAGAAAACATTAACAGCTTATAAATAAGTTAACACTTGTTAAAAGTTATGGTGCAGCTTTTTATTAGTTAAGTACAAACATCTTGTAGTACTTATCAGTGTTGTTGTCGAAAAAAGTTCATCATTTGTTTTATTAAGTTTCAACATTTTCATATACTATTATTGTTTTAGTTCATATACATAAACCAACAGGTAAGCTCCCTGATAATAAGTGTTCAAAACTCCCTTTCCTATGATAATAAACAAGTCTACTTCTCAATTTCCATGTTACTTCTAGGTCACCGAATGGTGATCTTCGCCCAAAAATATGTTTTGTTTTAGTTGTACCACAAAAACACATTGATATTTAGTATCATACCTATATACACAATTATAGTTATTTATTAGTATAAGAAATAGAGACAATTATTGTTAAAACATATACCGTCTATACGCATCCCAATGTGGAGCATGATCCATGAAATTAGGCGATATATACGTATTAAACTATTTTCGACCTTTCTTTCAGCGAACATTAATATGTTATTAAATACGGTGTATACCTTACTAGGCCTTTTATTTCCGTCACGTTGTTATTTTAGAGTCTAGATTAGTGACTAGAATCTAGACCGATGAGCTAGCAATATTGACATGAACAGATACTCGACAAAATTACGAAAACTCATTTTCCAGCGCACGCGTCGCTATTTAACACAAATTTCTGGAGACCAGAGTCTATTAATTGGAACCATCGTCACTCACAATCTAAATATAATATTGGAAAGAGAAATAGCTTGGATGTTTAGATGTTTGGATTTTTGTTCTTTCACAAAAAACTACTCAATGGATCTTTATGAAACATTACAGTAATATAGCTTATATATCAGAATAACACATAGGCTCTGAATGACCCCCGTATTCCCACAGAAATGGGAAGTATGCGAGTGAAGATGGGGGTCGTAGCTAGTAATCATATAATTTTGAAAATATAGCAACCAATATTTCACCACGCCATCATACAACGATTAGATAAGGCCTTAAGTGTTGCAGACGAAACTTACTTATTCAGTTCAGTCACTAGCAGTACATAATGTAACTATTAAGGAGGTAAACTATATTATAAAAATAATAATAAGGAAACTTAGTTACCATAAACTAAAAATACGAGACTTAAGAATATTTGAGACGCTTAAACACACGCTATAATAAAACTGATTCGTCACTAACAAGTCAATAGAACTGACTCAATAGAACTGACTCGTCACTAACATGTGTATTTTGTAAAATCAAAATATTCCGAAGTTTTACGATAATTATTCTTATTTAGCCAACGAGGGGAGATAAATCCCTAATCGGAAGAAGCACTTTCCTCGTCATGGTCAATTCGCTTTCTCAAGAGATTAAATGCATATTAGGTTAGGCCTATCAACCATTACAAAAGATTTTAAAAAATTGTATTTTTCTTAATATTGTGTATAAGTGATACTGTTGCATGAATGCCAACAACATGTACCTGCATCTAAATTAAAATTTTATTTCATTATTAGATTACTATAATATATACTAACTTCATATACATTTATCACCCCTGACTAATATACTAAAGTTATTCAAAATGCAATACAGTAAATCTCATGATATTGACAAGGAGAGGAAAGACGTAGCTCCTCGCAAAGATAACGCACCGACCCTTATCACTAAACGATTCTTTCTTACCGTTTTCATAAATTTTATCACAACGATGAACGGCAAGCCCCTTTTTCTGATTCCTTCCTAAGGCTTAATGGGCCGTAAAATCGAGAACAAGTCTTCAGCGGTCTCTTTACAGTCACCGGCACACAAAATTAAAATTTAGCACTTCAACATTTTATTCTCACTACACGATTAAATTTGTAAATTTTTTTCTAAAGTCAAATATTCCAAAAAAGTTGACTTTAACAATTCGGAAACACAAGTTTCACGCGACTTTAACAAACTGTTAAAAACTTCGAAGCTTTTTTTGCAATTCCGAAAGAGCTTGACAGGCAATTCCTAGTTCACGTAGTATTGTCGCGCGCGGCGACTCAAATGTCAAATGTTATGTTCGCGATGACAAGGAGTTCTTCGTTGACAGCCGCTCGCCTTGCGGCCAGCTGAGAACTGCGCGGGTGAAAAAGAGTGTAGTGCCGAGGTCCACCGACGCCCGTCGCCCGCTGCCGCGACGCACGCGCCCTACCGAGATCGATACCCCCCGCCCCGACCGCCGGCCCACCCTGTGGGGTGGCCGCCCCACGCACGCATTCGTCGCGACGACTCACACTTAAGACATGCTCGATTCTTTAATGTAGCTAGCTATGATACGTACAGCTAATGACGAGGAAACAGAAACCGAAATGACACCGTACGCTGAACAACAGGCCTTAATTAAAACATGTCGCATTCCCGAGATTCGCTACAGACATCTCGGCCAAAGTTTATCGAGTGTTGAAACTTTCTTATAATATGAGACTTAGAAAATATTTTAATATGGAAGCAAACTAATAAATATTTTGAAGATTGTTAATAATTTGAATTAATATTTTGAAGCCTGTGAATGGATATGGCCTGAGAAATATAATATGAAAAAGGTAGTGAAGTAAGTAAGGAAGTATGCCAAAGTTTTATATTGGCATTGTGCTGATTTCATATGACAAGAATATTGATTAATATGTAACAGTACTATCGGATTTAATACTATCTACTGTTTACGTATTCGAAAATGTAATTACTAAATTGTCAAGTCACCAAATTTATCGGCTAGAACAATAATTTATTTTATAAGTTTTGATTTACTTCCTCAGTTTCTTACGGTTTTTCTTTCCGCACAAAATAAAACCTATTCCGTGTTTTACATACAGTAGCCTAATAAAAGTTTTGTAATACAAATATAAGTATAAAGTAAGTATTTTAAATATTTGCGAAAAACATTTTCACATTACTGTAATAATGTACATTTAATCTATCGAGGAAATTTAGATAGACGAAGTGTCAATCGGTCATTAACCAGGTTGGATGACAATTTACGTGCAGAGACCGGTCCGTGTTGAATGCGAGTGACAAGGGATCGGTCGTCTTGTCGTTCATTATGAGAGGCCTGTATTTTGCATTAGACGGATAAAGACGGATAATAATGATTACTGAAAGAAAAAAAACTCTTCATTTTTCATCTTCCAAAACATTTTCTTCTTTCATATTATGGTAGGTAATTATGGATATAATTAAGCAAGTAATGTTAAAAACACGGCTTTAGTGACTGTACTGCCCACATAAACAAGAGGAGGCAATCTATAAATAGTTGAAAAGGCAATAATAAATACGTCGTAATGCTTGAAAAATTATTATTTATACTAAACAAACACAATGGAGTCCTTTGAAATACTCTAATGGACTATCAAATATTTATCAAAACTTTTTCACTAAGCACAAACAACGCAATAAAATATTCTTGTACTGGAAATACAATATGTGTTGGACAAACACAATATTTATTTTTAGGCCTTTTAGCTATGAGTCCTGGTCATTAATTTTTTTATTAATTGGGATTCTAACTGCCAAACATAATATATTATGAACAGCATTTTATCGACTATCTGTATTAATTATCGATGTCCGTGTGTAGTACTGTTTGTAATGTGTGTTATAACAATAAACTCGCAGATCGAGAAAACGAACACAAACAGACAACACAACAATAAAAAATACCCAAGAAATACAAATGAACGCAGAAATGCTTCGAGATGTTGTTGACAAACAATTATTGTCAAGAAAATACGTCACGAATTCTTGTGGCCTTTGAAGAATCTCCTCAACTATCATTCTGAATTTAATTTTATTTCTAAAGTGCAAGTAAAACGACTGCAGCTCAACCTTGGCAGACAACGTTCCATTCCACTAGACATAATAGGAGCACAAAGCGGCTACAAGATTGTTCTCAAAATAACATCTACTATTATAGACAAGCATCTAGATTCTACGTGGTATCTAGAATAGAATCCTTAAGTATAACATTCCAAATGTTATATTAGACGTAGACATTCGTCTGTTTTAATAAGCGCCGTCTGGAAGCTAGTTCGAGATTATGGAGATCGTTTTGATGTCGATTTTTATCGATCTGGTGTTCATTAACGAAGACTAATGCTCAAGGGCCACGGTCTTATCTATACGGCTCTATTTCATAAACTAAAAGTGCAAAATTATTAAAAAAAAAACACATTCCTTTAATATTTTTTTTAGGAAAAATTATTTGTTTCGCTGGTTTTCTCAGTGGGCTCATCTTGGAATCAGTGCAGTGGGAGAGTGTCAGAGCTTCAAGAAAATACTTAAAAAAAAATATATTATTTTAAATAAAATAAAAAAATGATTTGATTTGTTTGTTTTCAAAACATTATTTTTTTATTAATCCTTTAATAATAGACATAGATATTATGTCAACAATGAATTTATTTAGGCGACGCTTATCGTCATTATCAAAGTACTTCATTTGCGTCGCGCTTCATCATGAGGGAAATTGTGTATCACTTTACATTACAGTAAACTTTCTATAAAAAGTATTCATTCAAACAATATCGGTCCTAATATTTGAGCTTCTTTAAGCCCATGCAACATCAACTACTTGATCAACTTATCCTGCTAACCCATTTTCAGTTGGGCAGACAGTTTCGTGTAAAGATAAGTTATTTTCAATTCCACCACACGTAAAATCCGATCATTCCAGTATATATCAGTTCCAATATTTTAGACACGCTTTGAAATAAATATCAATAAATTGCATCGACGAATATCGACCAATGTGATGACGTATGGTATTCCTTAATTCAACTCAGCGTTTAAATTTATTTATAACCTATACGAACGTAAGTACGGGCTCTGAATGCAAAATTGAGACTTTAATCTTATAAAATATGAGTTTTGTCCGTTTAGGTGTCATGTTAACCTTTGCAAAAGGGAGTACATGCCAATAACACGATGTGCTAATGTGATACAAATAAATAAAAAGTTTCAGTCAGATGCGAAACTATAAGAATTATCTCTACCAAAAAGTGTTTAGCGCGGCTTAAGAATTTTTCACTTCAATAAATAAATAATATTTTATGACAATAGAAATGACAATGAAATTATGACACTGCACTAACCTAGCCCTCGACCTGTTATAATTAATTTTTGTACATGGAACGAAAAAGACATTTTTGAAATGTATGTAAAAACTAGCAGCGCCCCGTGGTTTGACCGGCATACGTCCCATTCCCGTGGGAGTAAGGGATAAGTTATAGTAGTAGTAGATGTATAAGCTATATTGTTGTAAAGTTTCTTTAAAATCTATTCAGTAGTTTTTACGTGAAAGAGTAACAAACATCCTTACTTACAAACTTTCACGTTTATAATATCTTTAAGAGTAAGATGACATAACTTGGTGCAGACATCTTGAGGCAGATGCACTAATCGGGATTCGAACCCGCGATCGCTGCCGTAGCGTACAGTGGCCTGATGGCTCGGCCAGCCGACCAGCAAATATGAACTTTAACATCGACTTTCAGTTGATAATAATGATCATCAATAAAAGAAAATACCTTTTTGTTGTTTATTAGTTCTTATTTTGACGTGACAAGTTCAAATAACTCGATATTACGGGCAGCATGCATGAAAAATATGACGTCATGTAGCGTTCCGCAAGCGAGAGCGCGGCACGAACGAGAGAGAGGCATGATCGGCTCGAGCGATCGGCTCAGTTAGTGTTTGTCGTTTTCACGTCCGTAAACCGACTTTACAAACAACCAATTTTTTTTTAAACAAGGAAAACATACAGGAGAATCAGTCCTGACACAAAATGGGTCTTGATAATGCTAAAGTTTACCCCTTGCCATCAGGTGATACGTTCTTGAAAGTTTTAATATTGTCAAACAGAAAATCTTTACAATAGTTTATTAACTTAGGGCCTACGATATAAAGTTAGATACACGTTAATCTTTAACTAAGTTATTATGTAAACTTCCTATGTAAAGTCTAGTTCTTGAAGATGCGATGAATTCAAATGTACAATGAGCATACACATGTGAGACTACTTTGATAATGTACGATGGCTGCTGTAATTGAATCGATTTTGAACGAAGACATAGTCTTAAATAGCAACGTTATCTGCCTTTACATATTATGTGTCATTAAAATGAAATCATAGAACATAAATCATCGAAACTTCTACTGATAGTTGTGTATTTCTCAAATTCGAAGTAATATATTTGGTAATGAACAACACATGTGCAGTAGTTGGTCTATATAAACTACATTTACACTTTGATATGATCTTGAGAAACCTAATTCGGCCTTTGAAAAGGATAAAACTTTCCTAGAGTCTTGTAGCGAATCTAATCAAAAAAGATAAACAGGGAGAAATAATTTCAAAGGAGAAATAAGTTCCCTAAAAAGCGAGAGACAGTTGTATATTACACTGATTTAGATAAGCCAACACCGCTTAGTTACTAGACACAAAGAATGAATCAAATATTTTTTAAATCTATAATTGCTTGGGGTTTTTTAAATGAGTAAGACGTGTTAGACAAATATTAGATTAAACATCATCATCATCATCATCTGAAATGATAATGTCGAAAACATCATCATCAGCCTTTATCCATCCACTGCTGATCATAGGCCTCCCTCAATGAACGCCAAGACGACCGATTCCTTGCTACTTGAAATTTGCTTTTTACAAATATGAGTTCTTAGCATATAGCAATATAATTCCTTTGTATCTTCATCGTCGTAATTTATTATTAAAACTTATATTTCTCATGCATTTTTTAACACGACTGTGAAATTGCATGCAGAAATTTGTAAGGTGTTTTTTCTATAATTACAGTATTAATACAATCTTTGTTGAAAATTATTAGTTTATTCTCTTTTTTATAAATAATGTTGTAAAAAGCTGTATATAATATTAAAATGATAAATTTCATACTGTCTTAATAGACATAGTTTGATACTGAGTTAAGTTCATCAATAAACTCGCATTTCAACTATAGACGCACCCTCCAACCAACAATGTAACATGTGTGGTTTACACAACAAAGTCGTATAAAATAAATCTCTCACTATACATTCCTTTTATAAGGCTACGTAAAAGTTTGTTCAGTAGCACGCAATAACTATTCTAGTAACGTCGGTGCCTCGAAGGAGTTACTACATGTAGAAAGGCAATCCGAATTTATTGCACGCTCAATCAGAGGCTGATAGCAACACGTCCCGCCCACAGACTAAACACAAGTACGCATGAAGGGGCCACGAGTGCAATATATACAATACAGTTCACGCAAAACTAACTTATGTATTGTTTCATGTTTATTGACGGCTGTTTGGTCTTGTAGCCACGACTGGACTTTTCACGCAGCAGTTACAAATTCAAATTCTGCTATATTATTTTTTATTATGAATATAATATGAGTTCTGAGCCAGAAATTGAAATTTTTTAACACGTTTTCGTTTATATATTCAGTGTTATTTCCGTTATTCGCAACACTCGTTTTACGGTTTGTTAAATACGTTTTATACAATTAATAATGGTATCATTACCTGTTAAGGGGCTCCCAGACAAATTCGATCGTTTTCATATTCTTAAAAGTATACATTAATGTTACGTTAAAAATACCAAATAAATATATGTTATAACTTGGTTTTAGTTTATTAATGTTACTATTAGATAATTTCATAAAACTTTCAAAATAAAGAGTAATAATTATTTACCTGAACCTCTTTTCGCATACAAAAATCGAATAGGATTTCTAATTATACAACTCACAGTAGTGAAATATTTTTTTGTTAGTGAGGAATTATGTACTTAATAATATTTGAAAAGTCGTTTTTTTAAATGTGCAGTTTTTAATCAGAAAATCGTAAAAATCTAATTTTTGCTCGAATTCGCGCACGGGTGACTGCCGGCAGACGGCCAGAGGCCTCCGAAGGTGGAAGTTGTGTCCGTTGTTGCTCTAAATCGCTAATTTATTTACTGCTTTTATTCATTATTACATTTTTAGTGATCATTATTCATTATAATATATCAAATGGCAGTATTTTAAATTATGTTGTTTTTGTTTAAAAACCAATATGGTGTGTAATGAAAGACAGTGCAGTTCACTCGTGATACAAATAAAACCTTAATAAATGTAAAGTTAAATATGAAAGACGAATGTGGAATTTTTGGAGTATAATAACTGTAGGGTTTTTATATTGAAAATATTATTAAATATTATAAATATGAGAACAGAAAGGTTTTAACAAAAACAGCGCCATCTAGCAATAGTTTTCTGACACGTCATATACTGCCATCTATCAGATAATAGTTAGAAGCTTTTTATCATTACATTTATTTACACTAATATTATTATAAAATATAAAGAGAACAGATTTGTATTTTGTATTTGTGTGTGTGTGTTGTTTATAAATGTTTCTAATGAAAAAAAAACTCGAAAACTACTGTGTCTGCTATCAAAAAATTCTTTCAAAGCGTACACAAATGCAAAAGCGAACACAATCTAATAGACGTTTAGAGTACGACGCTATGTCAAGCACTTGAGAGCGCTTTTGTATTCGCTTTGAAGCGTCTCCTCCGTCTGTCTAATTATTTATAATTTATAAATCTATATATTTCTATATAATCTATATAATATATTTATAATTTATAAATCTGTGATAACATGTATCAATAACTACAAAAAACGTTATGTCAGAATAGAAACTATTTACATTTAAAAATTGATAGAAATAATTAGTATAGCACACCGTACATCATTACAATGAAATAAGTAATAAATATCCGTAACATAATAATATGGATGTAATAAATTAAATTATGATGTTCATATACGTATGGATGTTTGTTTGTTTCTAAAACTACTGAATAGATTTTGACGAAACTTTATAATAACATTATAACGTTTAACTAGATACCTTATACATATAATAGAACCACACATAGCTTATAATAATTTATCCTCGTACTCCCTAGGGTATGTCACGTACGCGGCTGAAACCGCGGGACACCACTAGTGACAAATAATTTGCAATAAAAACATATTGAGATAATATAAACTATTTTATCTTTCAAGTTGGATCAAACTGAATACTGTAGTTATTTCTTCAATAACAATAATCCTTACTAATATTATAAATGCGAAAGTAACTCTGTCTGTCTGTCTGTCTGTTACGCTTCCACGCCTAAACCACTGAACCGATTTTGATAAAACTTGGAACAGAGATAGATAGTAGGTCAATAAATAAGTTTACAATACATGTTCCAACTTCCAACGATAGTCTAACCAAATTGTAAACTTATTTTGCATTTTTTCGAAAATTATACATTTCCGCAATAAGTTTTTTTATATCTAAAAAACGTTTGTAATAACCAAAAAAAAATAGATAAAATCATTTATATTTCTTCTCATCCCGCAATACTGTACATAAATTATATTATTTATGTTAGAGGTACTTTTGTTGATATACTCGTCTCTCACTCATTTTCTCAATATAATAACAAACAACTACTTTTCGATAACATTTCTCAATCAATATCTGGAATTTGGAAGACAGCCGACCTATTAATATTTTATGGGAACAGTTGATATATTATACTAGCAGCAAGAAAAATTTCGATAGCGCGATTCAGAACTGGGATGATGAAATTATATTATTACTAACTATAAAATTGGTTCATGCTACTTGAAGATTGTTCAGTGTATCAATAATTATCTAAAAGTTTATAAAACACAGTCCTTTTGTAAATTCTTTTTTTATGTTTTAAAACATTCATATGCATTTTGTATTTATAAAGAACTGTTCATATATGATTTTTAACATTAGCTTGCAGTCGGAGGGTATCTAACTTATTAAATATTTCGTAAGAACAGTTTGTATATATACTAGCAGCAAGAAAAAATTTCGATAGCGCGATTCAGGCCTGGGATAGTGAAATTATAATATTAAATATTGGTTCATATTTACTTGAGGATTATTCAGTGTAGCAATTATCGAAAAGTTTATTATTCGGTCTTTTTTTAATTGTTTTTTATTTTGTAAAATATTCATGTGTATTTTGTGTTTATAAAGTAAATAAACTTATTATAAATATTAAAGTTAATATTTTTATCTTTATTTTACGGAATGGTAACATTACTTTTTGTCCGTGTACATGTTCTAGTAGTACAAGCTATTAGCCGCTAGAGGCGATGTTTAGGTTATTGAACTGTACGTAATATATATGAGGGGTTCGCGGTGGGTTGGGAGCTGAAGAAAACAAAACGCGCAAGGTCATTGAGACGGGTGAGCCCCTTAATATAAAATATAAAGCGATAATTATTATTATTTATTTACTTGCAAGAACATAAGTACAAATGAGGTATTATGATGGATTAAATAATAATAAATAAATAATATATTATCTATGGACGCATTTACACCACGTCAATCTGGTCCCGTGCTAAATTTCCGAAGAACTTGTGTTACGGGTACAAGACAACGGAAATACATATATTTAACACTTTTATATTAAGAGATATATTTAAGTTTTTTGTTACATTATACATAAAGTATATTTACATATACACATCCTTGACCCAGGAACACAGAAAACTTTTTGGTCCGTGGCGAGATTCGAACCCGCTACCTCCGGTTTGAGCGCCAAAGACTTACCACTGAGCCACTGAGGTCGTCGATTAAAATTATAATGTTCGCTATTTTTCAGTGGCATGCAATTTTTTTGATTTTACAATTAGCCATATTATTTATATACATTTACGATACAAGTTTGTTGAACTTAGCTTTACAATATAGCTATACAATGATCAACTTGGTGAAATTACCCAAAAAATAACACAAAAAACATTCCCTATAGTATATTGGGTGTCGAAGACGGTCGTCCTTCAATAAAGTCAGCCTGACCGATGTACTAGAAACAAAATTACGACTAAGTGTTAGCAAATTTAGACATAACTTACAATAAACATTTGAACACCATTATGAGAGTCATTATCATAATAATTTATTCTGGTTTACTGCAGACACTGTTAATACTCTAAATACTTAAGGCTTTTGGCTAAACTCGCATCAAACATTCGTAGTACTAGAATATCATCTGTTCGCTCGACCTCTAGGTTCTAGACTTCTATTAAACTAAGCTTAGTTTTAATAAGTACACTTGCAAACTTATAAGCAATTGAAATTAGATGGTTGATTTCTTTAATAACAAAATTTTATAATTTTCCTCTGCAGAGTATATATTATATATCATATTATAAGCAATAATAAAAGGTTTATTAAACATCATACATTATTTACACATTGGCTGGAAGGGAATTTCGTTGGAAAACCTTTACTATTCGGAAAAAATGTAGACAATCTTCTAATAAGTAAGTGTTGTGATAACTAAATTTTAATCAACAGAATTTTATCAATAAAATAACTTTTGACTTCTATAGTATAAATAAATTTCTTCAATTACTGCTTAATGTATCTAAGATTCATTTCGAAATTAGCGTTTAAGTTAGCGTATACGTCATGTCCGCCCGCATCGTACGTATCGCACGTATCGTATGAAACGGATCGTATTCTTTCGTCGAAAGTGTATAGACTTGTTGGTACGATGTGGATGTGTGGAATACTTTGAATAACTTGCCAATTTTAATTCAAAGATTTTTCCATTATTTTCCGATTTTCCTTTTATTTTAATCAAAGGACGAATAGAAAAAACTAATTTAGTAAGAGGCTGGCACTACCTGCTTTGTAGCGGAATTGGGACCGGCACAACCGGGTGGTACCTGTCGCTCACATAGTACCGGCATGAGCAGTTATGCTGTCACGTTTCGTATGTTTTGTGAGTTCCTGGGGGCTTAGTCAAAACGCCATTACGAAAACGACAGCGAAGTTCGTTCGTTCGTTCGAGGTTGTGATTGGCTAAATCACGTCGTCGATTGAATGATCGAGCGATCGACGACGTGGTTTAGCCAATCACAACCTCGTACGAACGAACGAACTTAGCTGTCGTTTTCGTAATGGCGTTTTGACTAAGCCCCCTGGTGGCCCATTGGGGAGATAGGGAAAGGTAACGTTTCCGTACAACCTCTGGTTGTGTGGATGGATGTGAAAAAAAAAGTATTGTCTACCAATAAACTGAGAATAGATCAAGTACACACATTATTACATTTGTTTAAGGATTTTTCTATTTTCTCTTAGCGTTGCCTGAGTGTGGCCTATATTCAGACGGATAAAGGCTTATGATGATGATGAAGAAGAAACATAATTATCATCAATTTGTTAAAAAAATGTACCATGTAAAATCAGTATTTATAGAATCTGATTGGCGGTTTTGAAAATATTCGAAGAAAACTGCTTATTGCCTACCTTAAATAATAAAGGTTTGAGTTAGCAGAGAGAAAACCTTTAATAAAATATTCACGTTACTATCGAGCCACGGACATGGCGAGATATCAGTAACTGTTGCAAAGGTAAATATATGGGCGCTATTGTTCTTTATTTCATTCCAACAAAAGGGTTACGTTAAAAGTAATGTTATACGGCAAATAAAATGTATAGACAAATAAAGCTTTAAACTGAAATGCGTTTTTTACTGAAAAATACGAGTAAGTATCGATGCCACTAGTTTGAATAACGTGCTGTGGTAATGTCGTTTGTTCATCTAAGAGTAAATGTTGATAGTAGTTAATGAATAACAATATAGGTAAAAACGTGTATGAAACATAATATCTTAGAATTAAAAATATATTTGGTTTCTAGAAAGATCTATAGACTTATTTCTATCACGATTGTTATCCAGCTATTGAACTCGCAGTCACTAACCGAGACCAAGAAAACAATTTCAAAACTAAAAGCTAAATATAAAATATAAAAGAATGAACTTAGTAAAAAGGTACACAGATACATTTTAATTATGCAAATTCTTAATTCGCTCAGCTCATTTCTAATGAAAACATTTATAAATATCGCCTTCTGTATCAATGTTTAATTTGCATACCTACGCTGTTGGTAAAAAATCGTAAATTGTTGATCCGATTACAGGTTTCGGTGACCATCTGGAACATTTTAAAACTCATTATACAGCAGGTGTTTCAGCTCACTACCAACAAACTAAATGATTCTTTGTCTTTTGCAATTAAATTTGACCAAATCGTATATTAGTTATAGTTAAAAGTTTACATAAGCTTAAAAAACTTTTATTATAATATTCCATATAATATTTAAAATATATGTAACTAAACATTTTTGCCGTGTAGTGCCGTGCCGTGTAGTGCCGGCACATAAAAAGAATAGCACTACCCCCTCTCTTCCCGTGGGTGTCGTAAGAGCCGACTGAGGGAAAACTGCCATTAGGAGGTGGGCAGCAGCATCTCCATATAACAGCAGGCCATACTGCGATCGCCAACCCGCCTGCCAAGCGTGGCGATTATGGCAACCCCCCCCCCCCCCCAAAATGACTACACAACCAAAAAATCGGCCCCCAGTCCCCGGCGGCCCCGCTGTTCCTAGCTACGGCAGCGGCTATGATAACGGCGGGACAGGGGGTGCTAAGAATCCCCGGGTAAGATCCGGCTGCCAACAACGACGACTCGACCTGGCAACATATAACACGCGCACACTGAGGCTTGACGCAAAGCTTGTAGAGTTGGAAGAGGCAATTAGTAAGTTACACTGGGATATCATTGGCTTATCTGAAGTCCGAAGAGAGGGAGAGGACACGATAACCCTGCAATCCGGTAACTTACTATACCACCGGGAGGGCGACCAACAGTCCCTAGGTGGTGTCGGGTTCATCGTCCACAAGTCCCTTGTCAACAACGTGATCACTATCGGAAGTGTTTCGAGCAGGGTAGCGTACCTGATACTCAGAATTTCGAAACGATATTCGCTGAATGTCATTCAGGTCTACGCTCCGACCTCGAAA
This sequence comes from Lycaena phlaeas, assembly GCA_905333005.2. Taxonomy (NCBI): domain Eukaryota; kingdom Metazoa; phylum Arthropoda; class Insecta; order Lepidoptera; family Lycaenidae; genus Lycaena; species Lycaena phlaeas. Next base: position 19,259,923 of record HG995163.1, read on the forward strand.
CAAGACGATGTCGAAGTGGAGGCTATGTATGAGGATATTTCTAAAGCCATGCATAGCTATAAAACCCACTACACGGTTGTGATGGGGGATTTTAATGCGAAGTTGGGGCAACGTTGCGGTGATGAGTTGAGAGTGGGGCAATTTGGATTTGGGCAACGGAACAAAAGGGGCCAGATGCTGGCAGGCTTCATGGAGAGGGAGAACCTCTTTATGATGAACTCCTTTTTCAAGAAGCCCGTAAGCCGCAAATGGACCTGGATCAGTCCGGACGGTAAAGTAAAAAACGAGATCGATTTTATCATGTCGACGAAAAGGCATATATTCAATGATGTCGTTGTGATCAACGCTGTTAAGACAGGAAGCGATCACCGCATGGTCAGAGGCACATTGAATATCGACGTAAAGCTTGAGAGAGCGCGACTGATAAAATCCACGCTCCGACCAATACCAGCCCAAATTCAAAACCCCGAGTGCTTTCAGCTCGAGCTTCAAAACCGCTTCGAAGCCCTTGAGAACAGCATCGATGTGGACGATCTATACAACGTGGTGGTGGATACTGTCCGAACAGCAGGGTCTAAGTACTTTAAAACCCGCCGTCCCAAATTAAAGAAGCTCTCCAGTCAGACTCTCCGACTCATGGATCAGAGAAACGAAATGAGGCTACAGAACTCAGCGGATGCCCATTGTTATCGGCAACTCAATAGACAGATATCTAAGTCTTTGACAAGCGACCTTCGCCAATTTAATACACAGCGTATTAAAGAGGCCATTGAGCGGAACAAAGGCTCCAAAGTGTTCGCCAGAGATCTGTCTATTGGGCAAAGCCAATTGACGAGGCTGAAAACTGAGGCCGGTAGCATCATTACGTCAACACCTGAAATCCTGAGGGAGATTGAGAGCTTCTATGGACAGTTATATTCCACGCAAACACCCGTTGAAAGCAAGGCTAAAGATCCTAGAGCCAAGCTTACCCGACACTTTACCGAAGATATCCCGGACGTCAGCCAGTATGAGATTAGGATGGCTCTCAAGCAGCTGAAAAACAACAAGGCGGCGGGTGATGACGGAATCACAACAGAGCTTCTGAGAGCGGGCGGTAAGCCGATACTGAGGGTTCTCCAGATGCTCTTCAATTCTGTCATCCTCGAGGGCAAAACGCCAAAGGCATGGGGTAGAAGTGAGGTGATGCTGTTTTTCAAGAAGGGTGACAAAACTCTCTTGAAGAACTATAGACCCATCTCGCTCCTAAGCCATATATATAAGTTGTTTTCGAGAGTCATTACGAATCGTCTCGCTAGCAGGTTCGACGACTTCCAACCTCCCGAACAAGCCGGGTTCCGAAAGGGCTTTAGTACCATAGACCACATCCACACGCTGCGGCAAGTTATACAGAAGACCGAAGAGTATAACTTGCCACTTTGCTTAGCGTTCGTGGACTATGAGAAAGCCTTTGATTCGATTGAGACCTGGGCAGTGCTGCAGTCTCTCCAAAGGTGCCAAATAGACTACAGGTACATCGAGGTGCTGAAGTACTTATACCAAAACGCCACCATGTCGATTCGATTCCAGAACCAGAGCTCTAATCCGATCCAACTGCAGCGAGGCGTAAGGCAAGGAGACGTTATTTCTCCGAAACTGTTCACAGCTGCGTTGGAGGATATTTTCAAGCTTCTGGACTGGAAAGGACTCGGCATCAACATCAATGGCGAGTACCTAACACACCTGCGATTTGCCGATGATGTAGTTCTTATGGCTGAGACCTTGGAAGACCTGAACACAATGCTCGAAGATCTCCATAATGTTTCCCAAAGAGTGGGGCTTAAGATGAACATGGACAAGACGAAGATCATGTCAAATGTCCATGTTGCACCCGCTCCAGTTAACGTCGGGAACATTACACTCGAAGTTGTTGACCACTATGTGTACCTGGGACAGACAGTCCAGTTAGGTAAGGCCAACTTCGACAAAGAGATCTCTCGTCGAATCCAGCTCGGATGGGCAGCATTCGGGAAGCTCCGGCATATATTCGCGTCCGAAATACCTCAGTGTCTCAAGACGAAAGTCTTTGACCAGTGTGTGTTGCCAGTGATGACCTATGGGAGTGAGACGTGGTCGCTTACTATGGGTCTCATAAGAAGGCTCAAGGTCACCCAGCGAGCAATGGAGAGAGCGATGCTTGGTATTTCCCTGCACGATCGAATCAGAAATGATGAGATCCGCAGGAGAACCAAAACGACCGACATCGCTCGAAGGATTGCATCGTTGAAGTGGCAGTGGGCGGGACACATAGCGCGGAGAACCGATGGCCGTTGGGGCGGAAAGGTCCTCGAATGGCGACCGCGTACCGGACGACGCTCCGTGGGCAGGCCCTCTACAAGGTGGACCGACGATCTGGTAAAGGTCGCGGGAAGCCGCTGGATGCGGACAGCGCAGGACCGATCGTTGTGGAGATCCTTGGGGGAGGCCTATACCCAGCAGTGGGCGTCGATTGGCTGACATGATGATGATGAAACATTTTCTGAAACAAATATATATTTGTTTTAAATAGTTTAAATATATATTTATACTATTTAAAGCGGGATATTTACCATGTTTTTAATATTATTTCGCGGAGCTCGATTTCTAACCTAACAATGTTAATTTAAAATCCAAATATATATTATTATTATAATGGAAAGTCAATTTTAAATATCAGTTAAACTAGCTTATAGATTTATACTTTTTTAATCCCGCATGGAAAATAATATATTTATTAGTTTCTAGATTTTCTCGTATTTACTATGATTAATATCACAAGAGTAAGTTTATAACAAAAAGAACTTATTATTAAGTATTTTATTTCGCAAAGTCTGTTAAATCAAGTTCATCGAACACTATTTTCCGAAAAATATCTAGATATATAAATATCATACCTAGATATGAAAACGTTGTTTTCAACTTAGTACGTATTCCGAAAACCTTCAGGGACCAAGTAATTAGTATTCTATTATAGAGCCAAACTACCGCTGGGACGTAACTATAAAATTTTATCTTCACTCAAACTGCTTGTTTTACCGTTTGGGGATCCTTTTACAGCTTTTCTTTATACCAATGATTATTTTGATTGCATGAACACTGTGCTTTAAAACACATACCTAAAGTCAAGAAGCACGTACCATCAAACACAATATCTTACTAATATACACTTCTATTTCCTATTTTGGTGGCAAAAAGTATCTCAAATGAAACTTCATAATGGTCTAACAGATGAACGACAATCCCCATCATCGACAACGCGACGTTACGACGCAACGGTCTGTTCGTGTGGAATGCGTGTGCCAAGGGATATTACATCTTGGTGTTTGTTAGGGGAGGCCTATGTTCAGAATGGACGGATAAAGACTGATGATGATGTTCGAACAGATAAAACATGGCATACCATCATAATGTTCAAGATATAATTAGATTTTTAAAAAAATAAGTGAACGATATTCAAGGGTTATGACTAGATCTAATTTTGTTTTTGCTTTATAGATATTATGTAGTAGTAACTAAATCTAATCAGTTAAATCATTATCATGCGTAAGAAAAGAAAAAGCGTTATTTACTAATATTATTTTTTCTCGATAAGAAAATCCTAAATATACGAAGACCAATAATAAAAAACCAAATTAAAAACATACATGAAAAATGTTTAAATTGACTGATTATTAAGAAATTCCATTTAATTTTTAGACGCCTGTAAAGAGATTGCCAATTTTAGAGAGAAATAACTCACCAAGACCAGTGACCAAAGTCCAGGATTAAATTAAACAGGTCAATAATGATATGAAACTTTATATAAATCACAATGGATACGTCATCAGCCTAAAACAGATATTAATACATAATACTTGGGTCCCTTTTCTCAATGCCAGTGACACTGATGAATAATAGTTGGCTTGTTGAATTTCTCCATCCGTCGTCCTGAAAATGTACCTTCAAACATCAACGTCAGCTCGTCTCTAATATCTAAAATAAAGCTGTAATATTATTGTTAGCTCAGCGTGTTTTGGATAAACGATAAAACGGATGATCAACAAGGGTCGGATAAATGGGTCCCTAATTTACCAAACCTTGCTGAAACTGATTATATTTTTTGTAACTCGGTGTTAGAAAAGGCTCTGAATATGAATAAGAATGTTGGTATATATTAATTTTGGACGGGGAGGTAAAAGTATAAAAAATAATTGGATTTAAATATACTTTAAAGTTAATAATATCCATGGACGCTTTCACACCACGTCAATTTGGTCTCGTGGTAAGTTTCCGAAGAACTTGTGTTACGGGTATCAGACATCGGAAATACATATATTTAATACTGTTTATATTAATACATATATTTAAATTTTTTATCATATAATACACATATTTAATACACATTAATTTTTGTTACACAAGAACACAAAAACTTTTTTGTTCCCTGACGGGATTCGAAACCACTACCTCACGACTTGAGCGACAGCGCGCTAACTTTAAAAATTACTAATTACTTTTTAGAGTTTAGGTAGACGAAGTGTTGGTCAGACATTAACGATGAAGAATATACATACATATCATTGGGAAGACGATGTCCGTGCAGCGGCCTATCCGCGTTACATGCGAGTCGCAAGGGATCGGTCGTCTTGGCGTTCATGCAGCAGTGGACTGTAAGAGGCTGAAGATGATAATAAAATATACTTCAAAAGTTTTCGTCATAACTATGGTCACAAACAGCCTACAACTGATATTAAACATTTGCTCTCAGTCTAATTGGATTGCTTCAAATTGTATACGAGTAGTTCCTTGATCCTTTCATCGTTGACAAATCAACCAAATCGTATTTGTGGTAATGCAAGGATCAACCAGCAATCTTATTTACATCAAAAGTGTGGCCACACTAGAGCAAGTTTAGGCAATTCATACATAAGTTTCACCGAACGCTTTTGTCTGATAGCACCACTAATCATACAAAGTACTTACAACTTACAATGAGCATGCGTACAATATAAAATGATGCAACAGGACGTCATTTACGAACATATCGTGCAGTAAAAGCCACATTAGCAATGGGGAATCGATAAACGGTATCAGATAATGCTCTCGCCCGAGTTAGCTGCGGAATGCTTGCACTAATTCAGTGCAATACTGTTATTGTTCATTAACCGCGAATTAAAATTATGACCAAGAAATTGGAGTCAACCAACAAAACATACATTTGCACTATAACAATATTTTTTGTATGAATTCCTATTATTTTTTTCTGCGCGTTTTTATGTTATCGTGTGCGCACGAGTTTAACTGTAATACAATTAGTGATATTCACTATATTGACGATGATGAAAATGACGACGATAACGATAATGTTGATTGTGATCACATTAATAATGATAATGATATCAAGGAACCCAAAGAAGATTATGCTGATGATGACGATAGTGATAATGAGTACTGATGAGAATGTCGTAATGGTGATGATATCGACATTGACAAAGATAACTGGAATGATGTCGAATCGCTGATATATTGTAATGATAAATAAAGTTATAGATACAATGTCAACCATGGAAATGATGATGACGATATTTACGGTTTTATCGACGATCTAAGTGCTGTTGACCAAAAAGAAACTTAAAACATACACACCATTATACAAAATACATAATACGCGCTACTCTATAATATAATATTTTTATAAACTTTACTTATACAATTATCGAGATTAACAAGTCAGTGAACTAATAATGCGATTAAATGAAAAAATACAGACGGTAGAAATTTATTCTGTATTTCTAGTATACCTACTACCTATATTTTGTGTACGTGTCTTTAGTAGTTAACTATCAAAAGCATTCATAAACATTCTTTAGGTTCTTATCAGACAAAGTGTAATTGTTCTTAATACCATATCTGAATTTCAAAGTAATTTTATTAAAAATCTACGGTGTTGGAAATTTCAAACTGATTTCTTATTTGTATGTAGTTTAGCATTCTTAGCTTCGTCTTCGATAAGCTTAAACTTGCATTTTCCTGTATGTTGTATCTTATTTCTACTACCACTATTTTTTACTAACTTGTTTTAAGTGTATGTTGTCATTATGTTTATCACCATTATCACGAGAGAACAGCAAAGTAGCGGAGTAGCGGAGAGAGAAAGCGGATCGAATCAACGTAATTCTTAATTTAAGAAAGAATTGCTTAAAATAGATAAAATCATAAATCCGAATGGAATATGGTATAAACTCGAAGCAGGGAGAATAAATGGTAACGCTTTTAGTTATAAGCGCATACCGATGCAAGAATTCCCTCGGCACCCCCTCACACCTCCGCCTTCACCGCACCGTCACTACGATTTCATTTCAATTAAATAAAAACTTGTCTCTTTTCATTTTTATACTTCAATGTTTTTGCATTCGGTTATTATTTTGTTTCAATACTTTTAATGAAAATAGACATCTAGTGTGAAAGTACGTGTTATTTGTTCGCATTCCTATTTTTTACTTGTACGTTATGAACAGTACATAGTAGTACATAGTAGTACATTTGTAACAGTGAAAAAAACTAGCCAGACCAATGGCGGAAAATAATATCCATATGCACCTATCTGAAAATTTATCTGTCTTTTATTAATTAAGCTAGAGATATTTTCTTGCTCTTGTAGCGTGAAGTATCGGCGACATGGTGACAGTCCAAAATTTTCCTGAAACAACTATTTGTTCAGCAAAGGGTAATATGAGAAAAATGTTTGTCGTAGAATTGTAAGCTCGTTGAAATATGGTCCCGGAGTCTCGGACCGTGGTATCGCGGGCGAGTGGTACTCGAGCGATATTTGCCGCGTCCTCCACTGCAGCGCTGTTTGCCGCGCAAACATTTACTACTCGCAACCGAACCCCACGCCCACCTTATCCACCCACTAATTCCACCCATTCATTTGCCTATCAGGTGATAGGCAGTTAACACCGATTTCCTGGATCTTGTGCGATCCCAATGGTATAATGACTATTATTATTTGCGATGATATTCATCATCATCAGCCGTTATCCATCCCTCAATGAACGTCAAGACGACCGATCCCTTGCCACTCGCCGACCAGTTGCCAGTTGACAAATACTTCGCTCCCTAACTCCCTAAAACCTTCTTGCATAATCAGAATATAAAAACATTCAAGTGATTTGTAAAATATTTAGTAAATTCATAATTTTAACGAAGCTAGGGCAACTAAGTGCGAGTGTTGAATAATATTTATATTAATTCATAATCCGACATCTAATAAAGTCTATTGGTATCATTTAAAAGTTTTAGTTTGATTCAAGATTTTTAATGAGTTTTTTGAAATAGGAAACATGAAAACATCATTTTTCAAGAAATCAATCACATTAAATCTCAATAGTTAGAAGTATAAAAATTTGAGAATGAGAGATATTTTGTTACGTATTTCAGTCATAACTACTTCTTATTACTTTACTAATAATGACTAACGAGATTTGAGACATATCAACAACATCCCTCTCCTCTTCTTGATGCAATTGAATTCATTTCGTTTCACCTCCCCGTACTTAAACATAAAAGCGGCGCTACACAGACCTCTCAGCACTCGACATATAGCCAATATACTTGACATCTCTATAAGGCATTGTTCAGGAGGCGCAGGTCTCTAGTAACTCGAAAGCTTTCGCATAGTCCACAAAGACAAGTTTACAAGAGTCCAACAACTAACTCATTCTTGTTTATTGAATATTTTTGCTAAAACTCGACTATTTCGTGGGCACTAATTTTGATTATTTGAAGTTAATTACTTTATGTTTGAGCATACGTAAAGGGAAACACTGCAAAAAAAAGAGTAGAGAGTAGAGAAACTAATTACTAATGAAATTAACTACTAAAAAACTAATAAAATTAATAATCATCAGAATCATCGTCAGCCTTTATCTGTCCACCGCATAATCCAATGGACACCAAGACGACCGATCCCTTGCCACTCACATCCAACACGACCGGTTACAGCACGGATATAGTCTTCGCACCTAGATATTGGCCAACCAACACTTAGTGTACCTAAAAGCGGCATCACTCTTGAACCTTATTGGCCCATTTACCATCCGTATTGCGAATAAAATTAATCGAATAAATTTAAAAAATGAAGAACAATAAATTCTTGAAAAGAACAATAATGAAATATTACTTTACGTAACTGGCGTAGCGAAATATTTTAATTAAAATGCCGAGGAGTGGAAATATATTACAATTTTTAAATTTTACAACTGATCCTTAACTCCTAGACTACATCTGTGATAAGTGTAAAAAATCTTATAACAGAAATAGCAAATCATATACAGATATAGGAAGAGGTACATTCATAAAGCAACGCGGACCTCGTTCCTCCTTACGGTTCCGTGAGGAAGACCGTGTCGGGTACGATGCCGCGATCTCATCTGCATTGTACCACCACTCTGTTTCTGCCGTGAACAGCTATGCTGTGTTTTGGAAAAAAGGTCACTGGCAAGGGCAAGGGTGGTAGACTGGTAGTATATTTAGTGGAACCGGCATTTATCTTTTGTCCATCTGCCTACACAACTAACATAAAAAAGAAAAATAAACGTTATGAAATGACAATATAAACACCGCGATAGTCGAGTGGACAGATGAATGAGTAAATTACAATTAAACGAAACATAATTAATAAAATAGAATTAAAACTGCACATAAGTACTATTCAGATATTTCATAGTGTTCAACTGTACCATAGCCATTAGACCGACCTCTTAAATTAGCAGCTTTACCAATTAACAACGATGTCAAATCTTTAAAGTCAAAAAGACTATTAAAAGCAAAATAAAGTAAAAATAAAAAAACGCATTGTATGGGTGTGATATCTATCAATTACATCTAAAAATTAAAATAAGTTTTATTAGATAAGCCTGCAGGCTATTTGTTTGTAATATACAATATTTTAATGGTTAGATAGGTAATACAACTGATAAATATTTCAAGGGCCAGGCCCTTTAGTGTGGTCCCCCGCCATGGCCTTGTGCCATGCCAGCACCTTGGGCGAAGCAAATTGAGCCAAGGGGGCTCTCTATACCCCTCTTACTGTTACTGTCCCGACGTTGGTAGGATTCTGTGGTGCGGGACAAGCCCCCTGTTGTATTAATATAAACAAGTTGAGTGTTCACTTCAGACTAGACCGAGAAACTGGTCCTTGCGTTTCCCAGCCTGGGCCAAATCTCAATAAGTCTCGGTGTCGTTATTACCTCGCTACACTATCTTTCTTACCTCGCTTTCCAAAACACTTCAAATCTATGAAAATTGTATAATCTACATACATACATAATGGTACATCTGCCATTTTCTTAAATTATTCACGCTTAAAGCGGAAAACTTAATATGAAATTATCCGGTTTTAAATAGTATCCATGTTGAAATAACTCATGTTAATCTTTAAAGAAAAAAATATGGATGTGATACTAATAGACGCTCACGTCAAATAAACGTATCCCTACAGTTGAATTATTATTAGTGTAATACGTGAACCATCCATCACACGTTTATTTACACCAGTACCAAATAATATGGAAGGCCATGTAATATGTAGCCCACATACTTGAGGCTAGATATAAATGTATCCAGAAAGAATTTTAAAACAATAAACGAAAGAATATTTATGTTTCGCTGATGTTTGTAAGCAATATGTGGAAAAATGCAAACGAGCACCACACAAAGGCGACTCGGCATACCAAGTGATGTTATTCATATCCCGATATAACAGCCATCCCATCCGAGAAATATTTTTCGAGTAAAACAATTCTATCTTACTATTTGGTATGAGAATAAGTATAAGGAAGTAATGCGTAAAATCGAGTTCAAGAAAGTTCTGGGAAAACTGCTCCGCAGAAAACACGAAATTGTATTGACAAGTTCCGTCCGCGAGTGCCGTGATTTCTGAAAGATTACCATTTTCTACTGTCGCCGCCAGTAGGCAGGAATAATTTAGTACAAAGCTCTGCTCTATTACCATAGCTGTATTGTATTATGTATATATAAAAATTAAATTCAGGCGATGATGAAACGATTTTATAAAATTATTTACTACTTATTTCAGATAAAGAAAATCTTTTATTTGCGTAATATCATAAATTACTTTTTATGATGAGCTTTCGTGAATTTTTACTTAAGTCTCCACTTATAAGGATAAAAATTAATTAATTACTGTAAGTTAATGACAACCTTGCTATTGTAAAATTACATTATATTCTTTACTAGCTGTTGCCCGCAGCTACGCCTGCGTTAACTAAGATTTACAACGGGATCTTAGTACGCGAAATAACATTTTTTACACCTTGTGTCCGAAAAACCAAAATATCTTATGGAACCCTATTTTTATCAGAATAAAATTTAGCTTATGTTACTCGTGGATAATGTAGTTTCCGAATGGTGAAAGAATTTTTGAAATCGGTCCAGTACTTTTTGAGCCTATTCATTACAAACATACAAACATACAAAAATAGATACAAATCTTTCCTCTTTATAATATTAAAGTATAGATAACATTTTATGCATAAAATCATATCTTAAGAGTGATTAAATAGTTATATTTGACGACCTCTGTGGGTCAATGGTTAGCGCGTTGGCGTTCAAGCCGGAGGTTGCGGGTTCGAATCCCGCCCGGGAACAAAAACAAGTTTCTGTGTTCCTGGGTCATGGATGTGTGTTAAATATGTGTATTATATAATACAAATCTTATATATAAGTATTAATATAAAACGTATTAAATATATGTATTTCCGTTGTCTGGTACCTGTAACACAAGTCTCTTCGAGTACTTACCACGGGACCAGATTGACGTGGTGTAAAAAACGCGTCCGTTGATATTATTATTATAATTGTTAAAATACAAGCCACAAATAATCCTTGTTTTGTAATCAATGTACGAGCAATATTAATTATGATTATTGCCATATATTTACAATTCAAATTACTCAAAGTATTTGTCTACTTTGGCTAAAGGCTTCGCAAATGATTTATTCTCTAATGTTGGCGTTTATTTTACTCGATCTTCTTTCATTTACCTAAAAGACGATGATAGGAATAATTTGTCCATGAATATTAATGAAATGGGAATCGCACTCATCTCCCCGCTCACGTTTTTATTGCGTATTAATAAACCTAATGGCTTCTGGTACTAAACCATAAATCCCAACAATTTATTTATTTGTTTCCACCAGATGAATTTAATATTTACAATCCTATAAAATTGAGACAAGGTAAAGATATTTTCTCATTCTTTGACAGCTAATATTTCAGTATGTATTGAGGTTGGTGTTTTTTTTTTTTTTTGTATCGAGTATGATTTTGCTGATGATTGCATTTATTTCGTATTAAGTATGATTCCTACAATAATTATAGTCTCAAAATAACTAGTTCGAACTTGTCGAAATAAGAAATCCTGATTCAATCGACATATCGATATAATCTTTAGAAAATCTATTCTCCAAGTAAGTACAATCTAAATACCAACCATACAGGTTAGTTTTCATGAAAACAACTTTACTGTGTGCCATAAAATAAAAAGATATACTAGGTGACTCGAGCCTGGCTCAAGTAAATAAAACCTAAGCGAGCTTTTTAACGTTCATTGATCACAATGCAGATTGGGTAGCTTATCTTCAATAATAAAAAGACTAAATCTGTATTATGCAGTTATCTTTCTTCGTTGCTATAATAGTTTTTAGACTCGAATAGTTTATTTTAATATGTCGAATAGTTTTTGTTTTTTTTTTTTTGTTAGCAGACACCAAAATTAGTAAAAAATTATTTTTCATTAAATTGAACAAAATCAATGCCAAAATGTTAAACAGATTTTCGTTGGGAAAATAAATTAATAAAATATTTTCAACTAACTTTATCCTAACTAATTTGAATCCGAAGCCATAAATAACAATTAATAACTTTCCGTTATAAAAGTAAGAAAAAGTATTATATTTTTCACCAATATCTTCATCGTCGTTACGTTAATATAGGCCAAAGAAAGAAAGAAAGACTTGCCACTTGCGTCCAACACGGACCTTACTACTACACGGAGATCATCCTCCCATCTGGTTAATGAATAAACGATGAATGAAATGAATAATGCTTGATCTTCGCGTGATATCATTTAACTTTAGTTTTCCGGCTTATGTATTCGTTTCTAATCCTATTAGCCCATGAAGCACGCACGCTCGATAGTATGATAATAAAATAATAAATAAACGATTTTTTTTAATAATATCTTGAATTAAACTCTAATATTATAAACCTCAGCGTCACCGTCATCTTACAATACAATCCATGGATATAATTGCATCTACAATATACATACATATGATTATGACGCATTTGAGACAAATAAAGTCAAGACGTAGCAGATTTTCTGAAATAAATGACTTTACCACTAAATAAGAAATATTTCCAGACGCCCGCAATACAAAGTTGAACAAAGTGCATTTGACATAAGCGCATTTGTAGACTTAGCCTCGGTCAACACTAATACGACTAATACCCTTGATATTGTCATAAACAATTTCTATTTCATTTTAATCATCTTATTTTGGATAGAAAGATTGTGCAATCACGTAATATGCATAATCATTTTTCTATTAACGTTATGAAATAAATAAACGTTTTCACTTATTTGCGCGGTATTATTATCGACTAGTAGCGCCCCGCGTTTTTACACGCGTACTTTCCATTCCCGTGGGATAATAAATTAAAGCCTATGTGTTATTCTGATGTATAAACTATATCATTGTAAAATTTCATCAAAATCCATTCAGTAATTTTTACGTGAAAGAGTAATAAACATCCATCTATCCATACTTACAAACTTTCACGCTTATAATATTAGTAGGATTTGCAGTTCGTATAGAGGCAGGATTTCTATAAAAGGACATTCTAGATGATGGTACATAAGCATATTGATAATCTAACTTTTCTTTGAAACTAGACACACACCACAGTGGATCCCAGTTTGAAATCATATCCTCCAGTAATATTGAGGACATATATGACCAAGCATATTTGAAAGCACATTTTACTCATTGTGATAGCGAGCTAACTGCAAGCCAAGCTAAATTCGTCGCCCCGCGAAATTACGATCACTGTCAAAATTCCTAATTGGTATCATGCGGCAAGGTACGATTCACTTAGCTTTGATATAGCGAGTTGCAATTATGAGAATATTCCTTTCAAATAGATGCAAATTAAAACCCATGTCACCGCAAACAGCAAAAAAGTTATATTTAAAAATCAACATCTGATAGACGTAAGGTTATTATGATGGCAAATACAAATCGTTGGCAAGGTCTAGTAATAAGGTAATTAGACACGACTTAGATTTCGAGGAGGAGTCTGAGGAGACTCGTGCCCAGCAGTGGGACATGTAAGGATTGATGCGTTACTTTTCACTTTTACAGAAAATTTTCACGATTCCATATTCTCATTGCAACATCATCATCATCAGCCTTTATTAGCAGCATCAAGGGAAGCCAAGACGACCGATCCCTTGCCACTCGCATCCAACACGGACCGGCACACACATAAACACTTAGAGCACAAGATTTCCAAAATGTTTTTAAATTGAATATAAATAATATTCAATAAAAATAAAACTATAACATTATATTAAAACTCCTGTAACATAAGATTTTGAAAGCTTGCCCCGCGGATACGTTCATGTGGCGTGTGTGCTCGACGTATTTATAGTACACGTTAAAAATCAGCGAGCAGCTTCCTGCGGTTTCACCCGCGTATTTCCCGGTGATACGGGGCTATGGGACTACGGGGATAAATTATAGCCTATGTGTGTAAGCTATATTATATGTGCTATACTGATGTGTCAGCTATATTATACTAAAGTTTCATAATAATCCATTGAGTAGTTTTTCCGTGAAAGAGTAACAAACATCCATCCATCCATCCATACTTACAAACTTTCACATTCATAATATTAGAAGGATAGTAGGATATTTCGATTATTTTTTTCAAAATGTTTATTAATTAAAACATCTACACTATATTATGCTGACGTAGATAAGATCCCATATATCTTTTTATAATATTAAAATCGTACAAAAAGCATATAACGATGATAGTCGAATTTATGGCTCTAAATCTGAAGACAGCGTTGGGAAATTTAATGTAATGAGTGAAGAGAACGTTCGCATTAGTCTCACCGCTCACGAGGGGCGATCTACATCCGTCAGCGAACACCGTCGGTAATAAACACCAAATTACCGGCGCTGCGGCTGACCCACTGCACTCCGCAGCCGCTACACCAACCCACTTGCTCAATTACCTGTGATTTATAATTTTTCGGTACACTTTCACATGACTTATTAAACTAAAATTTGTTCTGACTGTTACGTCATAATCATCGATGCGATACCCGCAAGCACACTCAAAACCTTACGGGTTTTGAGTGTGCTGTGTATAGACGACGAACATATTTTGCGAGTAAAATCACAGAACCAGTATTTTATTTAGATATTAAAATGTATTATAAGACTAACAACAAAATAGGCATATTACCAGGTTTATTGACCTAAAACGTTTAGACAATCATCCTTAAGTATAACTTCTAAAAAATATGGAATTGTATTTGACAATGGCTGTAAATTTTATTTTTTTCCATTGTTTTTGTGATTATTATCACAGTATTATAATTACAGTGACTAATTCTACAAAAAGTAATCGACCATCATATGTATTTTTATATTGTTTTCTAATGATTAGGCGAATTTTATTTATTAAAAATAAAACAAATTTTGCTGATTTTATCTTGAGTGGGTTAATTATAATGACTAATTTATTTTAACATTCTTAGACATTAAAGCACATGCGAGCACAGGTATTATAAATCCGAAAAGGCTTACCGGATTGCCAAAAAATCTGCCCTGAATCTCCCGTAAAAATAGCGTGCTCTATATTCGGCTCTGTGACTAGAATCGCGCTAGAGTCGGTTTGCCTTTTCTATTAGGATAGACACTGTACCTAATTCCAGGTACAGAAACGATGCCTCTACCTTAGTTTTAATTATTTTCTTCTCAAATACTTCACAAACAATAAAGTGACTTAAACTTTTTAAGTTAAAGTAGCAAATCGTATAAGAGAATATTGGTGTAATAACCGATTGGTCTTTTTTTTTCGAAAGGTCTAGACTTTTAGGCCTGATGGTCTTTAAGCTCAATCGGTAGGTCATTCATCAATGTATATATATATATATATATATATATATATATATATAAAAGCGTAACGTGCAGTGGTGTTCATTGCCTCTGTTTTGTTTATGATGTAAACATCTCTGTGTTGTGTATATAATCTATATCATATAATATTATATTCAATCATGAAAACTAAAAATAAATTATTTGTAAACTCAAACCAAAGTCAACTCTGTAGTTATTTTTAACAAATCAATTTAAAATATAATCGTCATTACTATGGAATTGCTATATTTTATCTACACATACGTAAGACTAAACGAATTTCAAACCAAGTTCCTATATAATTATTATATAGTAATATTTATATGAGGCTATTAATTATTCTTCATTTGCCTGTCTAAAGAGTAATTAATGTTTTGTTAGTGATCGTAGTTAGTATGTAACAGTGGTCCGATATCCCATTTATATCTGAATAGTAGTAATGTACTGCATATAAATAATAGAGCCGCTGGTAAATTGGATTGAATATGGACGGCCATTTTATATTCGTTACACACTTAAATAGTCATGAATGGCTATTGTGAATACGTGACTAACATATTTATTTGAAATTGGAATAAAATTTTGTCAATTACTTTTTTTATATGAGTTAATAATATGAACGATTTAAATCAAAAATAAAACACAGATAATGTGAATTGTGATGTGTTTTACAGTAGTACTTACTGGAATAACATCTTGTTAAAAACACTTGTCTTCGAATCTAACCTTGGTTTCTTAAACTATGTTCTATAGACCCTTAGGGATCCAAGAAAAAGTTTAAGGGATGACATGCACGAAAAATAATGTAACTATTTATTCCAATATCGTTCCTTTTAACCTTAAAATGTGAAAATCCTCCTCTGCTACTAAATTTCCAAATCTAGAGTTTAAAAAAGGTTAGCAAGGAAGGTAAATATATTATGGCTCATTAAAAATACTGTAAATGACAAATAGTTTTTATTACACATTTAAAAAGAACTTAAGTAATTATTACCCCACACCAAAAACAAAGTCTAAAATTAGGCATGAAAAGGTCAACATGCCGTGTTATTTTAGAAATCTAAACAGAGCTAAAATATGTGTAATCCTTGCGCTTTTATTAATATCATCAATAGTTAATATGAAATATCGTATTTGCCAAGTAAACGAAGTTTTCGGTATTATAGGCTAAAATAACAATAACATCTATAATCCTAAGGTTGCTCTGCAAGCTTAAGCAGTTCGATTTACTATTTCGCATTTACTCTAAGATTATACAAGCAACAGAAGTCCCGTACATCACCAGACAAATATGGCCGTCTAGAGACAACCGCAACGCTAAAGGTTCAACCTTTGAATAAATTTTACCTTCGAAAAAGTCAATATTACAAAAAAAAATCTAACTTCGACATTTCTTTCATAAAAGACCTTACTATTTGCTTCTATGGAAAAATATGTATGTATGTATCAACCCGTGCATGTCCCACTGATGGGCACGAGTCTCCTCTCCTCGAAAGCAGGCGAGGTGGGATATTAGGCCATAGTTCACCGATGCGCTGGCTGGGTGTTGGTGAACTTCAGACACCTTCAAAAGACTGTCAGTCTCATCTGGCATGCAATTTTCCTCACGATGTTTACCTTCACCGGTGAGCGAACGGTAACCTTACCAAATGTATCCAGTATAAGATGATCCCACTGAACAGTTTCACAAGATACAGATTACTAAAGAACGATGTTGCCAGCCCTAAATAAGTTACGGGAACAGCAGGTCACAAATCTTGAGAAATACATGGGACGGTGTGGACGGGATATTTCTATGACAGAAAATGAATTGTTGTTTTGTTGTTGTTATTTTAATGTCGTATTTTTTTTAATTATTGTTATTAAACCACAAACGCCTAATTTGTGCCTAATTAATAAGAACTTCTCACTTCTGTTGTAGGTAGATATGATTTATTAGGAACAGAAATTACGTTACAAACAAGCGGTGCACGAGATGGTAAATAATTACTATCCTACCAGGGCATCTTCAGCTTAATAAGTTGTTTGAGGGGTTCAAGAAGATAAGGATACAAATCAAAGGTTACATTCTATGATAAAATATAGAAATAAACACTGGTATAGAAAAATATTGCTACCATTTACATGACTTAATAAAAAAGAGATACAAAGGCGGCCCTAAATGTTTAAAATCGGTTAAAGCACAAAAACATACATAATTTGTTTCTAAAACTATCTAAAACGGGATATTTACCACATTTTTTAACTTTATCTCGCCGCGCTCGATATTTCGACATTGTCTACGAATGTCTTGTTCACGAGACCGTTCCCGTTTCAATTAGTAATGAAAAAACCATCTTATTTTAAAATCCTATATATACTATTTGCATTTATAAAATAATTTCGGTACGGTATCGGTACTTTAACAAGTTTATTATAATGAAAATAACCATATTAATTTAAAATTTAACAAGTTTAATTTAAGATTCCTTACCAGAGAATCATCCGTTCCAACCCTAAGATAATTTAATATATTAATAAATAAATATTACTATTTCTTTAGACCGATAATAACAAAAATCTGAATTCCCATAAAACACTATACACATATTGACAAATGAAAGTAGTTCTATTAATCCATGCGCTTCTTCGTGTTTGCTTAACGTCTAAGATATTTATTGGTATTGACAGATTCTTTTCTAAGCTATCCCTAGTCTACATACAAATACGGGGTAATAAAAAAGTATGAACCCCTATATTATGTCTTATTGCTAGGCACGGGTCTCCTCCTTGACTTGAGGTGTATTGGAAAATAGTTCACCGATGTGCTGGTCCCATTGAACTGCGTGATAGAAAACCTTCAAAAGCTTTTAATCTCGTCAGGCATGCAGGTTTCCTGATAATATTTTACTTAACTGGTAAAAAAGCAATGGTCTCGTGATTAGATGACTTAGTCATTTAAAAAAACCCATCAAGGCTAAAAACGGAAATCTAACTCAAAAGGCCTACTCTATACCCACCAGACCATCGTCGCTCAAATCAGGCCAAATAAATGAAGGCGAAGATCCATACAAAAAGTTCAAAATTACACTATAAAAAGTTCATAATGCAAGTTTTAATATTTAATATGCATTTTGTGCTAATTGACCAATTCTCTATAAACAACAAAAAATAAATAATATGAATTATTACAATAATTACAATATTTTAAAAATCCGGCACAATTATCTTTACTGTTCGGTCATTCAACTCGTATTAACCTTCTATGAAAAATTCTGACTGCAGTTACACGAGAAGATTTTCCCGAATGCGAGTGTAAAAATCGTTGGTAATCCAGTATCCTACACGAGAACTCTACATACTATCTGCGCCTAAATTTTTTTAGAATGTGGTGCGAACACTAGTAATTAAGAAGTCTTGTAGCATTTGTCGATATCAAGCAGTAGTATTATTGTCTTACTAAAAATGCCAATATCGTCAAAAAATCTGTTCTTTGTATATTTTTCTTTAAAACTCTAAATAAAATGCATCGAATATAGCGATTTTTTACGCAAAATGTTAAACATTTTGCGTAAAAAATCACTGGAAACGCAAGAGATGCTCATAATAATAGTAAAATAGTAATTATCTGAGAACGTGTGGCTTTTTTTTATGAACTATATTTTTTATATTTGATTTATACACACGCCATTGATAGCATGCCTATCGAAATTATTTAATAAGCAATGTTTGGAGAGGCGAGGAAGGCAGGAAAGCAATTAGTAGTAATTAATGAAATAATTCGACCCCTAAACTTGTACCACTTTAAGATGTTGGACTCTTAAAGTTGCTCGAAGACAATTTTATTTTATTCCAGGAAAGAAACTGTTGTTTCATAACTTATATAATATTTATAAAATGTTCTGAGCAAATGTAATGACGACAGTGATAAAATTGTGGGAAAAGCCTCAAATAAAAAATCAAGATTTCATAGCAATTCTCCTTCCTGTCCTTAAAACCTTACAAAGCACCACAGAGTCCCCTGGGCTTCCGGATATCCTTGGGAGGCGGATATCATTTACCATTGGATGAAATTACTTGGCATTCTTATTTAAAGGTACATTGTTCAGGAGCACCTGTTAGGGCTAGTATTTGAAATCTTAACGTTAAATACGAATAAATTTTATCAATTTAAAAAAGTTTAAGAGACAATCTCTTAGCATTTTTTTTTATACTTATATTTTTTTAGAGTACTTAGTGGAGTTTACAAAAGTAGCTTATTATTTCATCGCTAGAATGAGATTAAAAAAAAGCAAACAAATAAGTAATGTGTATCCTTGTTATTATCATAAATGCATAAAAGACTTCTTGTGTTCGGCCAGTACATGTGTAAATTTCAATTGACGTAATTGTGAATTACTACTAATATTAAGGCAAATGTGATTCCTGTAGGAACTGTGAATTTTTCGGGATAAAATGTAGTCTGTGTTCTATCCTAAGCCATTTTAACGTTCATCTAAATCGGCTCAGCCGTTTAACCGTGAAAG
This sequence comes from Lycaena phlaeas, assembly GCA_905333005.2. NCBI lineage: Eukaryota > Metazoa > Arthropoda > Insecta > Lepidoptera > Lycaenidae > Lycaena > Lycaena phlaeas. Next base: position 19,279,664 of record HG995163.1, read on the forward strand.
AGCAACAAAACCCACACTTACAAACGTTTAAATCTCCCTCTTTATTAAAGAGCCTTGCTCTCCTTCACATCCTGATACGATTCTACCTGCACCTTCTCCTTGATCTGTTACATATAAGTCCTCCCTGGCCTACCTCTTCCTCTCTTACCCATAATCCCTGTTTATGTAAATAAAATATTTTTTCCTATAACTATAATATTTTTAATTATATGCAATGTTTTTGGCAAAAGCTGTTAATAATATTCGTAAGTATGACACGTTTAAAAGGATTTTTTCATATACTTTAACTGTTTTCGTTATCTGTTTTGAACTAATATGAAATTTATTTTCATTCACTTCGAAAAACTTATGTACACACCAGCAGGACCCTGTGACCCTAAAACTTGTTTATATAGTCATTTAAAAGAAAACTACTACTGGAAACTGTGTTCTTGAGTTTAAACTGTGTAAAAAGTTATTGAAAATCAGTAGTATACGCCGGGTAAGATCAGTTTCCCCTGAGCCAAAATCGGCAAGAATACCAGCTTCGATTATATTTCTCTGTATAGCAGTCACTTTTAGTCAATTTCCATTGCATAATTCAGACGGAGTAAGATTTCTTAGCACAAAAAAAATATCTCTTATTCGGTGTATCGATACACTTGGTATGAGTGATTTCAGAAAATGCAGTAGATAATTTGTAGCATCCTCACTATTAAAGACGCCTATGTATGAGCAACTTCTTCCCCAACAACTTCGGTTAATATTTTCTGGTCGATATAAGCGGCTTGCTCATTTTACAGAGCGAGTACGGCACGTTCAGATAGACAACAATTTTCTCGTCTACTATGTAACACAATGTTTGATATAAGGCAATAAATTTCAATCTGAGTTTGTTACGCGCGCTCAATTTGGCAAATAAATTTAATGTTCAAAAAGTTACTATATTGAATAAAAGAAAAGATTTTGATTTTAAAACAAGCTCTCTGTAAAATAACTTTATTCCTATGAAGTGACAAAGTATAATTAAACTTCAAACTTTAAATAACATAATATTGTATTGACTTTAAATATATTTGAAATCACAAAAGCTCCACCAAGTTTTCGTCTTCACTTTTCGTCAAAGAGAACAAACACCTCGAACGATCAAAGGAAGGGTATGTATACTACCGAACGTCGCTTTATCAATAAAATATATTTTACTCCTCGTGAATACGAATACATTATATTCCTGGGATTCACAGAGTATTATTAAGCTTTCAACTGAATAAAACTCTCTAATAAAGTAAGAGCTGATGCTAATTTTAATACTATTTCAATTGTTTCATTCTATTTAATCAGAAGACCATAATATTATCGTAGGAATGAAAAATATAAATAGGTACGCCTTCTTACTGTACTCTACGATGAAGCTACCGGTAGAAGGAATGCATCTTGTGCGCCGTAGGTTCTAGTTTTTCATTTTCTAAATATCGGCATGAACCATAAAGCAACGGGACCTTCTTCTTCCTTACGGTGTCGCTTTACGGCGAGAACGGTAGACCAGGCAACGCAATACTGACACTGAAATTTTTCTTGTAATGTTAAATTCTAATGCTGAAAGAAAACAAATCGATCCAGCAGTTTTCGACTTTATTTACTACATCATCATAATCATCAACAGCCTTTATCCGTCAACTGCTGAGCATAGGCCTCCCTCAATGAACGCCAAGCCGGGGATCCAAATATCAAATCAAAAATCCAACCCATTTGCTACAAATATACAAAAATTTCATCTTAATATTTTGTAATTTTGTTATGATTACTGCATTAAAAAATATGAAGCAACAAATAAAAAGGACATTCTAATAACATTTCAGAGGAATTCATAATTCGATTCGCAATTAAGACCCCATTTACTCATAACGGGTATTCGCAAAAGGCGGTGACTTTGAAGAATGTAAGTGCGTAATGAAATTAAATGATCCGTAAACTGCGGAGCTGTCGTCGGCTAGTTGGCCAACTTTTACCCGCAAATGTTTCAAAATATGAACCATTAGGAATATAATTATATCTTACGATAATTTAATCTTTAATACTTTTACCGTTTATGACAGCCTTTTCCTGAAATTTCGTTATGTTTACTTTTTAAACGACTACAAAGAAGGAGGCGTTTCTCAACTCGACCGTATATATTATATGCTTTTTTGTTTCAGATTTTCCGAGAATGACACAAGAGACCTTTTTGCTTTCGTTACATTTTCAATTTACCTACAATTATTTTACAATTTTAAAAACATATTGGCATCACAAGCAATTATTAATTATTTTCTACTAGCGGACTCAACAGACGTTGCTTTACAAAACATTTCTCTTCGAATTGAATCTGAACCGCGAATCCACTTGAACCAAAAAGCATCGCGGACCTTCTTAAAAAGTTTAGAAGTTCAGAGATTTACACACGCACAGATAATAACTATATATTATATAAATTATTTGTGTGTGTTATATTTAACTTGTTATATTTAACTGCATCTTGGTCGCATTATCTAACTGCTTGCTTCAAGCAAAACAGTTTTGCTGTGCTTCTGGGAGAAGGGCAAGACCAATATGTAAGACAGGTCAGGCATTAAGCTGGATTTCTCCATCTTAATGCCTTCTTTGCCGTCTTTTCTTGACTTTTGTAAGTTATTGCAATATTGTGCTATGTTTTGAAAAATGTTTCTTAATCCTGATTTTTTTGGATTAAATTCGTTACGGGTCCCAAAATAGTTTTAACGTATTCCGCGGATTACCTGTCCTCCTGATGTATAAAATGGTCATTTATTTTTCTCTGTTTATCCGCGGTGTACATACCTACACTGTAAAAAAAAAGACACAACATCCTATCCATTATCATTAACGCGAATATGAGTGTTTATTTGTTACTACTCAGCACTGAGCCTCTAATTTACCTCCATCCATAGCATAGGCATATATATTTCAATTTTCATTATTTAAATATAATAATTAACGAGAGCAAAATAGCGAGGAACAACCAGTAAAGTTTTAATTTGGTTACGCCTTTACGTAGATCATCTTAGGAACACAATGCCCCATACACTTCAGCACAAAATAAGAAAATAAAATCAAATATTTATAATCGTTCGGCCTCAATGAAAACGCTGTCGAGTTGTTGAATATTGTATAAAGAAATGAGCTCTCGGTTTAATCTAAACGCCACCAGAAGCTCGCCGTAGTTACGTTAAGCGTTTACAAACATCGTGCACTGACAGTAATTTAATTATTATCCCTTTTTATACTGGCAAGGACTACAAAATCGACGTGTATTACTGTGTATGTAATTCTTACATTATATTTATTAAAAGTTATTAGGTATGTAAGATAATTAAGACATAAGATAATATTGCCAAAAAAGCCACTTGCCCTGATCCAGAACACATCAGAGATACTTTACCGGTGAATTGAGCAGAATGGTATTACGAAAAAAAATTATAGAGTATTTTAAATTTACATGGCTTTACCGAAACTAGTTAAAACGGGATATTAACTTGATTATTTTACTAAAATATATTATTTTACTAATATAACTATATTGACTTAGCTCGATACTTCTCTCTAAGTCTCGTGAACAAGATATTCTTAGACAATGTTGAAATATCGAGCTTCGTAAAAAAATATGTACGTTTAGATTACTTAAGTTACGAAAACCGATATAATATACGGATAATAAGTTGACAAGCAGTTTCCATTACTTTTTGTATCCTTAGATAAATATCTGCCACCAATAAAGCTTATAACAAAATAGTCATTTTCTACGAATTATAATATTCTTCGCTTAGTAACACTATCGATTAAAGAGGTGTTTGTTATATGAAGTATGTAGTTTTTCTACGTAAGTATATTTATGAAACTAATGCGGGATAATGAAGTGAAGTTATGATATAAATCTGCCCCAGTAATACCTGGCGGAACCCTGGCAATGTTTCAACTCAGGGTCGAGAACGTATACCGTAAATAAGATGCACGTGCAAGAAATGAAACAATGAATTAGGCAACAAGTTGGCCAACTTAATAATATAAGTACGTTATTGTTGTACTTAATTATATTTAGTTTGTTTCATTACACAATTGGTGTATGCAATTATTTTTCTATTAAAAATGTATTGTGTAAACCATCCGTAATTGAATGACGAAAAAGCAATCATCGTAAAAAAATAGTCTATTATATGGTACTATATCATAACGAAGACATAAAGTTACCGATATCAAGCGAAGAATAAGCTCGTTGAAGTGGCAGTGGGCTGTTCAATCACCCAGGAGAACGGGTGGCCGATAGGCTAATTGGGTTCAAAAGTGAAGGTCGATTTTAGGCAGACAAAGTGTTGAGCGGTCATGGATCAGGTGGAAAGACGATCTCCGTGCAGTAACCGGTCCGTCTTGGATGCTAATGGCAAGAAATTGGTCGTCTTGGGGTTCATTAAGGGAGGCATATTATATTCAAAAACAAAATATATGTTTCCGAAAAAATGATCTTATATGTACTTAAGCTCATTTTGATGACAAATTATGACGAAAATACTGAACATCTTACACTCGTGTATGATTATTATTAAATGTACATTATATAACCACCTAAATATTCTAAATATGTTGTTGTTATTTGCCTCTTGTAAAGGGATCTTTTCTTTTATAGCAAGCTAATAAACGTGTACTTCAACAACAACAAACTCAAGTAAGGTTGCATAAAATGAGCAGTTGAACCTCAAGTTATTTTGGTTGTGTAAAGCGTCTATTATAATCCTCTAGAGTATACGGAAACAATTGTATATTATAATGTTCGTACTTTTAAAATATAATTGCTGGAGTGGAAATCGTAGCGTATATAAAACAAAAAAAAAACCGAGCAAATGCACGGTTAACCAGGTACTTTATCTTAAACATAATAAGCAATAATCTATCTAAAACGGTACTCCTTATAGATTCTAGGATCTTTATATCACAAAATAAATACGAATTTCGTTTTTATTTTAAGTTTATATGTAATATGATATTGTGATTAATAGAGATAAGTTAACCACTTTAGCATTGATGTGTTTTTAAGATTTAATTTAGTAGTACATGGATTTTCAACATTAGGGTGAGACTCTTGGTTTAAGGTCAAATAAGTCAAATATTATAATAGTTAACGCTAGTGGTGGAATTATGTTTATATCTACTTATCAAACGACATAAAAAATGTTACATATAAACAAATACTTTTCAAATTTTTTTTTCTTGACTCTATCATGGTCTATTTGGATTATTACATTGTCGAAGTTCCTTTACATACGTTTTATATTTAATTAAAGCATGATACACCCACTTTGGTTAGAACTATGTCTAGTTTAAATTTATGATGTGTGCAAAGTTTAATTATATTTCTACAAAATGATTGACGCTTGCTCTATTAAACACAATATCTAACCGACGAAAAATAATATGTATATTTTTAATATATTAATATCACAAAGTCTTACTCCTAATATATTTTCTACATCAAGGAGGTTTTTTCTACGCCCCTTCACCGGTTAGAGATGTAGGTCTGCAAGGGCTCGCGGGGTACGCCAACGCCATCCCGTGGCTCAGTAGTATGAAGGAGAGAAGGAGTACCGCCGGGTTTTAGTGGGTAGAGCTGCGTCCACAAAATTTCTATCGGGCGCAGCGAGTCCCGAGCAAGCAAGGATTCCTCGATCATGGTTATATTTAATGTGAGACAACTTTACTGAGTTCCGCAAATACTGGTATGACAAGCAGGCAATTATAATTATTTAATTTAAATACTATATAAATTAAATACTATTTATTCATAATTCAAAGCACAGTTACATGTTGTATGCCTATTTTATTAGTAAACTCATGGCATTTTCATTTTTTTACATTAAAATTATTATACATTTTTTTACATTAAAGACGTGATATGATGTTACCTACAGATACATTAAAGAAAAGGTAAGAAACAAGGAGCTGGATGCAATAATTAGTGTTACAAAGCTACGGCAACTTGCTGCATCTTTTAATTTAACCTGCACTTAAAAATACATTAACTAAAGCGATTGTTTAACAATGGATTATTTTAAAGTCCAAAGAACACTTAGTAAAATAAAGGTTGCTTTTTACACTTATTGTGTTTGACTACGACAAAGTCGATTTAATAATTAATGTACACTATCTAGCTTCTCGATTGCCAACTCACTTGGACGGCTTGATAATTAGGAAAAATCCTCTAGCCTTAACGACTGATGAAAATCATAACTTAAAGTTTAGTAATAAATTAACTAACTCCTTAGCTTTTTTTTAAATTTGCTTGATTATAAAATTATTATAAATTATTATATTATTTTCAAAAAATAAGTAACGTACATCAATTGTCATTGAAGGGTTAAAGTAAACGAACACAAAAGAAATAATATTTATTGATAAAAACTAATTATCAGTTTTTTTTACTCATTTACCACAAGCTACAATTGTATACAGGATCTAATTAACTAGAATAACCTTCAAAATTATGTCTATTATTACAACTTTTAAACACTTATCTCATTTTGAACTCCATCAATAAGTGTAGGTGGCAACTAAGGCTTAAAAATAGACCAGAGTTTACTATTAATTAACTAGAAACAAAAAATCCGAATCACATTGGTACAAAGATTATATAATATATTATCTAAATAGATATAATTATTTTAGTCTAAAGTCAAAGTCCGGAAGGTGCCTAAAGTACCAGCGTATAAGTCGTTAAATTGATCCGTCGGCCGGAGGCTCTCGTCTATTTTGGCGTCGGCCATTTCCCTCATGTATTGTTTATATTCGTCTGTTGTTAATTCTTCCAAACAAATATCTGAAATACAAAAAATATAATTACTCATACAAATTCGCGTTACGGGTTATCTTTCTGCATTAAATGTTTCCAGTTTCTCAACCATATTTTTTTTTTTTGTGTTATAGTTCAAATGTTCATTTCAATAAACTAGTTATAGCATTGACTCTTATTATGACGATATTTATCATAAATGAAAGTGTAAAAAACATACTAACCTTGTAATTCACTTAATGATCGCTCAGTGCCGCCGTAGTCTTTCGGCAGGATGTCTTTACTTATATACTGATGAAGCTCCTCTGGGCTGCTGTGTATTACAATTCTGTCCATAATCTTCTTTTTTAAGAACTGTTTGAAGAACGAGAGCAGCGTCTCTACTAGCTTAGACGAGGTGATCAGGTGGACTTTCTTAAGTCTAATGCCATAACTTTCCTGAAATATAATTATAATTCAAAAAGAGCCTTATTTTTAACCGACTTCAAAAAAAGAAGGAGGTTATCAATTCGTCTGTATGTTTTTTTTTTGTATGTTTGTTACTCGATTACTCCGCTGTTTGGGAATGGATTTAGGTGATTCTTGTTTTGTTAGTAAGCTTATGTTTCCGAATTGGTCCCATATTAATTTGATCGACATCTGATCAGCGGTTTTTAAGTTATATTCAATAATGCTTATTGGTTGGTTTTGTATACCCAGACAATTTTCTCATTTTATTACTTGTCGATGTAATATGAATAATATGAACAAAAACCACTGAATAGGATACTTTGAAAAGTATCAAAGTATTGTGAGGTCATCATCATCAACTTTCATCCGTCCACGGCTGAACATAGGTTCCCTCAATAAACGCTAAGACGACAGGTCCCTTATCACTAGCATCCAACACAGATCGGGAACGCCAAAAATTTTGCAAGAAAAAATAAAAACTACGAGCAATTCTTGTATATATATATATATATATATATATATATATATATATATATATATATGTGGCGGACCAATCACAGCGCCACAATCCTGAATCGCGCTATCAGAGTTCTCCCTTTGGGGCCTTACACCATATTCCCACATTGGTGACCCTCGACTGAACACGCCTCCTTCATTCATCATCATCACTCCCCACCCCTCCGCACCACGCCAGCCAGCTTCAAGCCTCTTCGGGTACTTCGACCACTAGCCTCAACACACCGCGGCCTGGTCGAACCCTCACCGGCTTCAACGGGCTATCGCACTACCACGACCGGTCAGCAAGCAGAGCACTCATCTCTCCTGGTCAGCAGCACGTAGTATCAGCCCCGCACGGCAGCGGCACTCCGACTCACTGGAGCCCCGTGCAAGCAGCAGCACAGTTCCGACTCACTGGGACTCACTGGCACTGGCGACTCAAGCAAGAAGACTCAAGAATCCGACCTCCGGTCTTCGGGGGGGAGTGATGTGGCGGACCAATCACAGCGCCACAATCCTGAATCGCGCTATCAGAGTTCCAGCGCCCGGTCGCTATATATACAACATCTGACACGATAGCTAGTGGGCTTCGGCCTGGCCGAGCATTGCACCTCGCTCGGTCGGAGATCTCCCTTTGGGGCCTTACACCATATTCCCACACATATATATATATATATATATATATATATATATATATATATATATATATATATATATATATATATATATATATATATATAGAATCGGGATCTCGGAAACGGCTCCAACGATTTTCATGAAATTTTGTATACATGTGTTAAAAACGGCGATAAATCGATCTAGCTAGGATACATTTTTAGAAAACTTTTTTTATCCGTGTTTTGAGGCATCGATAAGACAAGATAGAAAACGTATACTATTTAAAATCGGGTATTTTTGGAGTCGGTACCAGCCATAACATGGCTGCCCTTCACAGGCATATTCTCAATACTTGGTGTATATGATTGATCATTAAAATATCCTCTTTGGCTGACACCGACTCCAAAAATACCCGATTTTAAATAGTATACGTTTTCTACTTCACTTCGAAGTATTTCTATATTATTTTAAAATTTTTCGTTGTACATTAATTAAGGTATGGTTTTGAAGTCGGTTTTTGGTTTTTTATTTAAAATTAATTTTATTTTGTCTCAGAAATACTTCATTTCTACAATTTTCTTTTATAAATTATATAAAGTAATTTTATATAAATTTAAAGAAGCCTTTTAGTAAGCCTCATTAATTTTAAAAATAAATATTAAATATCGAATAGTTATTTCTATCAAATTAGAATCTCCCTAACAACAGACTTAAAATAGATTATTTTAGCTATCACATACTCGTAACACAAAGTCATGCAAATTGAAATGTTGAACATGGTATAATAAGCTTAATGTGGTGTTACCATATATATTTATTTATTATATTTAATAAAACACATATTGTGTCCCGATTTAATAGAATGTATACAATATTGTGTTGTTTATCGCATATATATACTCGTATAGGACAAAGTGAGGGTAGGACAACTTTTGGCGGGTTCAGTTTGTAGTATACAAAATCGATTATATTATAGTCGGATATATCAGATTCTTAAAGATTTTACTTTGCAAAAAAGTTAAGCGAATACTGAAGCAAAAATCACATTTCCAAATAATAGTTGATTGAATTATTGGATTTGGTCTATTGATAGCTTTGTAGAGGAATTGACCAATCCGATGTATCTTACCAGTAATGTCATATAGACGTTTCTCAGCTCGAACAGGTTGACGTTAGAGATGACGTCCTTTAAGTCAGTCTCGCTGATGTCGTAGATCAGCACCACCCCGCTGTGATAGTCGTGCATCTTAATGTAGTCAATAGACTGGAAATATTTTCAAATCATTTTAATTATTCGTTTAATGACCTTATCTTAGATCAATAATATGTCTAGATAGTGTCGCGCGGAAAGCACATACAAAAAAATAGCGTCCAACTGTTGGCCTCTAAATGCTTTCTCCGTGTTTAGTATCCGTCCCGCTGTCATAGAATACGCATGAATTGTTACGGATTATTGTCTTTATTTATAATGAATTTTTGTGCTGAAGTTTAACGAGATTAAAAAGGATGATTATGGGAGAACTGTAGTACCTAGCTGGTATCACTATTCACGAACACATCTTTGAAAATGTTGGCCAGTTTTTTTTTGCTTTGATTGTAGGGCGACCCTCCATCTAGACATATTAATGATCTAAGGACCTTATCTATGTTGGTTGGGTAGGCAAAGCTGACGCCGATGTAAGTGGTCAGCAGTATCAATAAATACAAAGTAAGCAAACTAATACTGTTACGCGCGCAAAAGGCGCATCCCTCCCGGTACATAGGTTTGAAGTTGTTATAGAATTTTGTTATTTGTGGAAATTATATCGATTACAAAACACAATTTTTTAGAGTTATAACAACATGCAGCCAAATAATAATAATATGAGCGAATCTCTGGACGGGAGTGAGTCACAGATAATTAATTTTATTTAATATAAAACCAATGAATAAAATAATTGTAAGCTTCTTGCATAAAAAAAAATAAAGAAAAGTCTAATTCCGAAAACGAAATTTAAATTATAAATGACGTCGCAATTTTAGTATTACTTGATATACATAGATAATTATCTAAACCATAAAAATATATCAAATATAATTTATATTAATGTGAAGCTTTTTGAATCAACCGTTGGTCTTAGTTCATTAGCATATTATATTTATTATAATGCACGAAGCAGTTTAGTTTATTTACATATTAATCCAGATATTTTTAACAAGTCCAGTTTTAAGCACCAGCCATGACAATACAAACATATAATATTGGCATACAAATGAAAGCCTGTCTGTCTGCCAAAGCTTTCGTTTCAGAAAAAAAATCCCTTTTCTACTTGTATTCTAGGCTACTGCCAAGATTTGCTTCGGATGCCTATGCTCCAAAAGTATAAAATAGAGAAAAATGATTGGTTTCACCAACTATTTTCTAGTGTCATTCTTTAACTTAAATCCGCAAGAATGAACATGGCGTATTTGAGGTTAAGATGTCCAACCATGTCAGTGATTGGGGCTTAGGGACCGTCAAAAACAGAGCATACTCTATTTGAAAGGCCGGTAACACACCTTCTACTCATCTGGCGCAGTTGACTTGCCTATGAATGTTGCTAATTATTTTCCACAGGTAAACTTTCTTTTAAAAATACTCACAGAAAAGATATATCTATAGAGACAGTCCATGATCTCTGGCTTGCCGTACTTGCCGATGAATTTAGCGATAACCACGCGGTAGAACTCCTTAGTTGGTTTTGGGGCGACGACTACAAAACTGTAACAAATAGTCTGATGGTAAGCAAATTTTATACAAAAAATTTAATAGAGAAGTGAGAATAATTTTAGAAATTATCTTGATTTTTAAACCTGTTAGTAAACGATAGATTGCATAATACATTGAACATTTAATTGGAATAGGGCGATAATGTTACGTGTTTTGAATGAAAACAATTTCCACCAAAATTGTGATGCAACGCTGCGTCAATTCTGAACTCTGATTGGCCGATTGTGGGCAATTGATGAATGATTGGCCGATTAAATTCCTATAACGTCAGTGACCAGCTTTTCAGTCGGCCGATTGCACATATTAAAAGTCTATCATGTTCTTCGATGTTCTTTTTTTTTCGAGTTTCTCATAATCTCTAGGTATACTTTTAATTTTGACAAATTCTAGGCATTCAACGTTAAATGAAAGTTGTGATACTAACCTTGAACCCTTTACGAGTTTGAATGCCTCCCTGATGTCATAGAGCTCAAAGTACTTGGGCATTAGCGTCCTCACAGTACACATCTTGTCGATTAGCAATTTGGCGCGTTCTATGGAACCCTTAGACAAAACTATTGAATTTTCTAAGTATGCGGGATCTGCAAGTAATAAAAGTGATAAAATAAGTCATCATAGCGCATTTGGAATTTGGCAATATGCAGTTATACACTTGCAGCATGTTCGTTGGATGCAGGTGACAATGGACCGGTCGCGCTGGGCAACCATTGGAGAGGCCTATGTCCAGCAATGGACAGCTATAGGCTGAGATGATGATGATGATGATGAGCATGTTCTAGCGGGACTTCATATTGTGATGTCGATCAAAAAATTTAAATGAGATCCTAGATAGTTTTGAGACTTTTGCATAAACATAGAGCCCCGGTGTCATTGACATGGCTGATACACCGGTAGCTACGCCGATACGCCCGCACGTGGGCCATGAATAGCTCAAAGCCGTACCTGAATAGAACGATCGACATTCGACTATATTGGCATTTTTCGATCATAATATGAAATGTGATTGCAACGTTACATACACCACTTATTTTATAATTTCATAGGACATCTGTTATTGACGCATGTGAAAGTCCTGCTTATACTTTTAACGTCTTTTTTATATCAAAGCTTCTTTTATGTTTTGGCCTTTCCTTATGAGGCACGAGTAAGAGTTCAACCGTTTGCACCCACGTTCGGCATTAATTAGGCTTCTTAAGGTAATACGAGAAGAAAGACCTAGGTAAAAACTTTCACCTTCAAACTTTTCTAGGTGAGCCATCTGCTCATCTACCTACCGATTCAACTTAAAGGCCATCGCCTTAAACCTTACAAAAAAACCTTCGAACAATACGTTTTAAGCTTACGTAACTTCCTTGGCTTCTATTATCAGGCTACTTCTCTAAGTTGCATCTTCAAGCGCAATAAATACGCCAAAATCACCATTATCATATCATCATTAGTCTTTATTCATCCACAACTGAACATAGGCCTCCCTCAATGAACACCAAGACGTTCGATCCTTTGCCACTCGCAACTAAATCGATATCTACGAATTCAAAAGTTAAGTCATATACTTATATGTATTTGATCACTACGTGAGGTCATATTCATTAAAAGTTAAAAAAACATAGATTGGTAATCCCATAAATAAGAATATTTTATAAAAGGTTCATATAACAATGGTATTTTCATTCCATTTAGAGAGATTTGCGCACATCATTCAGAGCGACCAATTGCCTTTTAGACTTTTTTATTCTTAAGTTATTACCAAGTAGAATCAGATAAGTCCATAATAACTATAAAATTATTGTTTTTATCAGTTTATATTTAAATACTGTATTATTATATAAAAATATAATTAAGATACTAAACGCTATTACGACGTTAATATTTTAATGGTTTTATTTATTCTTCTTCGGGGTTCGATACCCATAGTTTAAAATTAAAACCATATTACTAAGAATTCCTTGACAATCTGTTCGTCCATCTATCACCAGTATGTATCTCATGAACGTAGGAAAGCAACGCTTACATATTTGGTGTATTTGTGTTGCCCCCATAACAAAAAATTACAAAAACAGAATAAAATACATTTTTATTGAAGGCTCCCATGGAACAATCGCGGTTTTTGTGCTGTTTTATTACTTGATATTTAATATCAGCAATAGGTAGACGTTTGAAATATTTAAATAAATACACCTATACACAAATCATATGCGGTATAAGCGACACTTTCGATAAAATCAAAGAAGATTCAATTAAAAATACTTGCCGTAATGCTTTACTTTAACAAAACGTGTTTTTTTTTATTTAGGTGCCTAATATAGTATATAGTTTAATGATACGGAACACTTCGCGCGTGAACCTAACTCGCACTTGGTCGATTTTTATTTAGGTATTTAACGCTCACCACAAACTATTAAGTGGCGTCATGGAAGCCATATTTATTTTCAAAAAAAACAAGCCTGAACTGTGAAACACGGATGTTAAGACTGAATCGATACAACCGTGCGATGGGTCAAAAGTTGAAATTATTATAAATGCTTAGGCCTCGCAATTATAATATTATCATTACAAACAAAACGCATTTTATTATTATGATTCATATGATTGAAATCATATGAATCATAATAATAATAATAATATCTATGGATCAGCAGTGCCCAGCAGTGCCCAGCATGTACACCACGTCAATCTGGTCCCGTGCTAAGTTTCCGAAGAACTTGTGTTACGGGTACCAGACAACGGAAATACATACCTATATTTAATACTTTTTTATATTAATACATATATTTAAGATTTTTATTATATAATACACATTACACATGTTTAATACACATCCATGACCCATGAATACAGAAACCTTTTTTTTTGTTCCCTGGCGAGATTCGAACCCGCTACCTCCGAGCATGTGCGCCAACGGGCTAACCATTGAGCCATAGAGGTTGTCATCAAGGTTTATAATGTAACACAGCCTATATTACAGCGACAATAAAATTAACTAATATTAATACATGCTTAATGTTTAAAAAGTTTTTTTGTTAGACATATTTAAAATTCCACTATTAACTTTAACATCAGAATACGTGTTCCTTTTTATTTTATGCTACCTAAGCAGGTACTACTGCGAGGTCGTTCTTATTACACACTGTTTTCTTATTGAGTGTTTTTCTTCGTTTAAAACATGTTTTAAACACAATTCCATTGCTTTGTTTCCGATAGAAGTATACATGCAGGCAGTAATACTGTTGAAATGGAAACAAACGATATCGTAAGCAAAGAATGGACGAGCTAACCTTAACTACGATTAAAACCAGTTTCTACTAATTTTTTTTAAGATTTACGCCTGGTTTCTGAAACGCTAGTCAAAATGTATGTCAACTAACATGGCTGTTAATGGCGGTTAACATACGATTCTAGAGTAAAATTTGACAGTTTTTCATTTTAGTGGCTATGTCAACTGACAGGCCGATAAAATTTAGTAATTTAGGGCCTGTTTCACAACCTCCAGATAAGTTCCGGATATAACATATTTGACAGATACTCCATACTCTATCTGTCAAATATGTTGCCGATAGCCTATCCGGGACATATCTGAAGGTTGTGAAACAGGCCCTTAACCGTGCTTCTAGCAACTCATTTGACTCTTTACAAGAGATTTTGACAGTTGATTTGTTAATTTTTGCGTTGATCAGCCTTTCGGAAACCGGGCGTTAGAGTCATATCAGTTTGATTATCTCTAATAATAATATGAAAAGAAATAGACTATTAACCAATAATTATATCAGATATTAAATGTCCCATAGACAATAACAATGAATTAAATCTTACGAGTAATGAGACATAATAAGACATAAATATACTCTATGGAAAGGAAACGAGCAATCACGATAAGATTGAGTGGATATAATATACACCGAGGAGAATGAGATTATAAAATACTTGTCATATCCACTTTATTATTGACAAGCAGCGCCCCACGGTTTCACCCGCGTATTTCAAATTCCCGTGAGAGTAAGAAGATAATAAGAGTCTTATGTGTCATTCCGATGTGTGAGCTATATTATTTCCCAGAGTTAGACAGGTCAAGTACCTGGGGGTCACCCTTGACAGGTCGATGTCGTTTAGACCACACATCGCCGCGATTTCTAAAAAAGCCCATTTCGTCAGTAGTAGACTGTACTTCCTCATAAACAAAAAGAGCAAAATGCCCCTCAGGCACAAGCTCACCCTCTATAAATCATGTATCCGCCCCATCATGTCATACTCCTGTGTGGCATTCGCGCATGTGCCTCAGCATAGACTCAGAGGCCTCCAAACGATCCAAAATAAATTCTTACGTGTGGCAACCGGTTGCCCGTGGTACGTAAGAAACATCGACCTACACCGCGACCTCAGACTAGATTCGATTAGGGGCCATTTCAAAGCGATGTCAGAACGTCACTTCGAAAAGGCACTTCTCCACCCGAACCCACTCGTCGTGAGTGCGGCAAACTACACCCCCGATAGCTTAGCACCTAATAAGTCTAGGTTACCTAAGAATGTCATAACCGATCCTGTTGATAAAATCACAGAACTGTTAAAGCGCGACGCTGAAGCGCGACGTAAGCTACAACACACACTCAGACATAACACAGCCGGTGTTAGACACACATTCACACCGCATGGGCCCCGGGGTCGTATGCGACGTCGAACCCTACACTCCGTTGACCAGTTGATCCGGATCAACCGCGACAGCATAGGCTCAGATCAGCTACGAGTCGACACCAATATAGACCGTGTAAGCACCGATAGCACTCTGCTATCGGCAGCTTGCTCGGGTCCCGCGCTTGACCCGCCTCCCCCGCTACCGGGGGAGGGGAGGGCCGGCCCTCACGATAGGTTTCTAACGTCACCCGTTCCAAACCAGTCGACCGTAGCTGACCAAGTTAGGTACAAACCCGACGCCATGAACATGGCGGGGGGAAACCGCCCAAATTTTTAACGTCATAGGATGATCCAACCGGATCACCCCATTTCCGATGACGCATAACGGTCACTAGGACCATTAGCATAGATCCAACCGAAAAAAAAAAAAAGAGCTATATTATTGTTAAGTTTCGTCCAAATCCATTTAGTACTTTTTCATGAAAGAGTAAGAAACTTACATACATACATAAATACTTTTCTACAAACTTTCGCGTTTATAATATTAGAAGGACGAGCGATCCTTATACTCGCTAGTAATTTGGCTTTCTAACAGGTAGAAGAATTTTTCGAATCGGTGCCATAGTTTCTTAATTTTTTAATTAAAGGCTACCCACGTCAAGTATATTTAATATTCTTATTAACTAGCTGTTTCCCCGCAGCTTCGCCTGCGTTAACTAAGATTTGCAACGGCATCTTAGCGGGATGATATGATGATATAGGCAATAGCCTTTCTTGATCAATGGGCTATCTAACACTAAAAGAATCATTCAAATCCGATCAGCAGTTTATAAGATAAGTGCGTCCAAACAAACGAACTCTTCAGCTTTATATATTAAGATAAGATACTGAGCGAGCATTATGATAAAGTCATTACCCACTAGTACGACGTTTTGTCGGCTGATGGCTGTCTTGGGGATCATTAATAGATGTTGAAGTACGGCATTGGTTACTGACTCATGATGATGACGTTTAAAACGTCCCTTTCGCTTTGCAGCAATCCGAACTAATACAGTACATACAAAGACCTTTTTACACTATGTATCATGTTTTGATAAAAACCGATAAACAGATTCTATCATGACTAAGCTCAAAATATTAGTTGGAATACGACTTTGAATCTAAGTTCACAAATATGAACCCGGGCAATGTAAAAAAAAGTAAAGTATCAACCCTTATAATATACTGCTGGACACATGTCTCCACCTCAAAATCAGGCGAGGAGGGCAGGGTAATGGGCCATAGTTTACCGATGCGCTGGCCCAATGCGGGTTGATGAAATTCACATACCTTCAAAGACTTTCAATCTCATCAGGCAAGCAGATTTCCTTACGATGTTTTCCTTCACCGGTGAGCGAACGATGATCTCGTGTTTGGGGTGCACTTAGAAATTTATAAAAACTAATTTCAAGGCACACACGGGGGGTCAAGATCGAACCCGGCACCTTAACCCATAAGAGGCCAAGTCCACCCACCACTGAACCATGGTCGTTCTATGCAATGTATGGGAGGATAAAAGGCAATTCTTATGGTGGCACTCTGCTGTACAAGGCTTGGCATGGTAACGCCATATCACTTTACATACACTAATGGGCCTTAATAAAATAACCAGTTTGATATTTTCGTGAAAAAAAATATCGTGACTGATGATCAGAGGCCTGATTATCAAGGACATTCACCTTTCTCCATTCCAGTTATAAAAGTTAAAACATTTAAACTAAGTGTAATATAACTAAAAACCTATTTTAGTATACTACTTGTATAGTTCTGCAAATAAATGATTATTATTATTATTATTTATTATATTATAGCTTCAACGTTTTTATTAAAAATTTAAATATGACAAAACCACTTTTAATTAACATCAAATAGAAATATGATGGAAACTAAATGTACATTGCAAAACTATAATAAAAACATTGAAGTTGTCAAGGTAGTCAAGTTTCCGGGAGCGATAAATAAGTTTTTAAAAAATATAAAACTTTATTTAAACTAAAACTTAATTAAAACAATTAACAGATTTGATGCTAAATTGTTATACTAAACTAATGAGACGACCGAACAGAGGTTGATGCTCAAGTCGAACTAACATATATCTTACAAGTAAATCACAGGCAGTTCCCAGTTCACACGTAATATAATAACCTGGGAACAGCTAAAATACTACTAAGCATAATACGTAAAATACTACCTAAGCATTAATTTGTATGCTAGGGTTGGTTGAGGCTAACATAACTCCTCCCCCCTTAAGTTCGGAACCATCAGAAATGGTTAAATTCTGAGGGTTACGATTTTTAAACGCTACTCTTATTTTATTTCTAAAGTTATACAAAATTATAATTATACAGATACAGAAAGTTATAGTATATAAAACTATCGTCGCGACACTGACACTATTGACTTTTATTATTTCCACTTTTTCACTGTCACTAGCACTAATTTCTTGCATTTTCATGATTGTTGAAAGGTGCTTGATATCATCCAAGTTAACTCCTTTAATATCTATGGGTACTATATTCATATTTTCCATTTTCAAATTAAATAACTTTATTCGGGGTGTAATTTTATAAGTTATTTCTCCAAATAAATTTTGTAAATAGCGTAGATGCATATTTCCTAATGTAATCTCACAGCCAGGATCAATTTTTAATATGTATGTTCCTTTTATTGGCGTTTTATTTATTTCCCTCCCACATTTATTCGTAATTATGATATTATGTCGGGAGTATATTATCCAGTCAGAAGACGAAATGCGTTGAGCTTTAATATCTTCCACACGAACAGCTCGAGGGATGCAAAGTGTGGTATCGGCTTGATACTCCATCAACTGTTCGATACATGTAGGCATTGAGTACGATACGAGTTCCATATCAGTACATAGGTAATGGTCATCATCGGAGATTTCTTGACACGGAGACGCTACTGGTAAGTACATTGAACCTTTCACCATAAGGAAGGGGTATTCAGGAATGATAATATAAGTTTTATTTTTAAGTTGATCAAAGACAGGCAAGGAATAAATTTTATAAAAATGGTAAGTATTATTATCAATAAGTGGGACCTCTAGGATAAACGTGATCTGGCTTCCTTTTATGTAAGCTTTTATGGACAATATTCTTTCTAACTTAACTAAATTACTTTCTGTTACAGGATACACTAAATTATTAGACTTTTCTACATAAGATAAAATGTTGAACAATTCTGTTGAGTTAATAATACATTGGTGTAACACAGAGACCTTACTAACGCTAAGGCAGTTTCTACTTCGCTCAATGTTACATAAATTGTACGGAAGGTATTAATAAATGTAGTGAACATGCTTAGAACATAAGTAGTGTAAATGGAGTTGTTTTCTTTTATATTAATATCTTTTATCATTACTTCTATGCGCTTCAATCTATCATTTTGAGTTAAGGAATTATTATAAAGTATTTCTGTATTGTTAATGTGATAATCCATAATTTTGGTTAGGTAAGTTATTTTATTTTGTAATAAATTTTGTTTGCCATTTAAATTTTGTATAAGTCTATCATATCGAAGTGCATCGTCATTGTCGAGATTACCAGATATTGATTTTATAACAGATCCAAGAGGATTTAATAATCCTCGTTTAAATCGTTGAGTGGGGACAATCTGCTTAAACTTAGTTATAGTAGAATCTTTTATATATTCTACTTGGGCTTTTATATTGCTAAACTCATTTGGGTATGGCTTGCTATCTTTAATAATTATCTTAATAAAATCCTTATAGCTATTTATGTGATACTCTAAATCCTCTAAAACTTTTACTAAATCTAACACCTTAATAATAATCCATTGATTTTCTTGCCTAAATGCGTTGCCTTTTCTCACGGGTAATAACCCTGGATTAGCTTCAATTTTTTGAAGTTGAAGGGCCTGGCTGTCCTTCACTGCTAACACGATTACACGCACCACCTGTGAAGGGCGTTTGATATTTTTAATGGGAGCTTTACTTTTTATATCTCCTACTTGAATTGGTACAACGTTCCTATTTACTGTGCCATTTTTTTTTAATGTTTCGGTATGCCATAAAATGAAAAATAGTAATTAAATGCGCACTACCTCAGGGGTTGAACGGTTTCTAATACTATTTGCCGGACCAAATTTACTAAAAGCATAATATCCTTTTTACATAATGTGGTAACGATATTAGCAAAATTTGACACAAAAACACTAAACTAACAAACTAACTATAATACTATATGGGCATATTTTTGTGTCTATTCTATACTATTCAAAAGTATTTAATTTTAATTTTCGGACGAATATATTCTTTAAAAAATTCTTCCACTAACCCAATATCATATAATGGTAAAAATATTTCTAATATTTTGCGCTTACATGTAATTTTATTTATAATATATAACTTTATACGTAATTTATTTTTGAACCAAGGGAAATAATTTTTATTTTGTAAAAAATTTTAATTCAAAATTTGTAATTTTGGTTCTTTTAAACTTTTGTCACTCACATTCGCCCTCATTGAAACATCGCTAACATAAAAATCTGAGCCTAAGACGTTTAATTTAATGCGTGGCAATGCATATGCTTTGCTATACTTGCCATTTTTATATAATATTACCTCGAAATCATATGTTTGTCTAAGCTTTTCGAGTATGTTACTTATTTTGTTACCCTCACACTCGGTGCTTTGATACTCAGTTGTTTCAAAAGGAGATTTTATTGTTAAAGTTTTATCTTTACTGCATACATTTTGAATTACTTTTTTAGCATAGCCTTTCACACACTTTACTATTTCACATGGCATATGTACATTGTTACAATTATATTCGGTATAATTAATATTAGTATCACCAGTATATTGAGTGTTAGGTAAGGAAACTTTTAATTCTGACTGTGGTGATAAATTAATTTTATCTTGTAAGTCATTATAGATTATAGGAATTTGTGCGTTTTTAATTTTAAGAATTTTATTTCTGAGATCTATAACTGCTTCTAATTGTTTTAGTAGGTCGCTGCCTATTAATCCTTCATATCTAGAGTCAACGTTATATATGTAAAACTTTTGATGTTCGTTCGATTTAAATATCTGTAATGGCGGTATTTGTATAACTTCATTATGTTTAGTAGATGCGTGTGTGCTAATAACTTGAAATGGTTCCTGATGTATATATGTTTTAAAATAGTTATACGCTATATCGGGTCTGATGAAAGATTTTGTACTTCCCGTGTCGATCATAAATTTAGAATCAATTTCTGGAATATATATGTGTGGTAATTTTAAATTGGAGTCACAATTAATTTCTATTTTTGTCAGTAGGCGACTCGAGGCCTCTATGTGAAAATTTTCAACTTTGGCGTCCCTATCGACGGATTGAGGCTGCTTATGATTAAAGTCCGAAACCTCTTTTAGTACAGTGGTTTGAGGAATATATTCATCGGAATCGTTGTTCTCCGAATATGAATAATAGTCGTCCTCATTATAATAATTTTCATACGGTTCCGTACAGCTATTATATTGATCGGGTTCCTCGTTTAGATTTAATTGGTTGATTTTTGGTCGTGGTGCGGTCCTCATGGACACGTCAGTGTTTTGCGGTTGTAAATTAGGCTTATAACCGAAATTTTGTGGTGGTCTATAACCAAATTGTTGGGGTGGTCTATAACCGAATTGATTGAATTGATTAAGTGGCTTATTTCCGAAATGTTGGCCCGATTGTCCAAACTGCTGAGGTGCCATTCTTGGTTGAATAAAATTAGGCCTATAACCAAATTGTGGGTTTGTATTAAAGCTAGGTTTATAACCAAATTGTGGGTTTGTATTAAAGCTAGGTTTATAACCCAGCGGCTTAGGTGCTATATTAAAGCGCTGCGATTGCTGTCCATGATGAACATGCGGTACACCAAATTTAAAATTATTGGATGGTGTAGGTAAATTATAATTATTATTTTTAAAATTTGAATTTAATTGTGAATTTTTATATGTGTTATTTGATGTAGAAAATTTATTTTTTGCGTGATATTGTTCATTAAAATTGACCTCCTCTAATACTATACTAAGGGCCTTTTCTAAAGAGTCTGGCATTTTTAATCTTACAATTCTAACCATGTGCTCTGGTAAATTATATAAAAATACGTTGAGGGCCATATTGTTATATATAATAATTTTACTATGTTTAATCTCCTGATTATCTATTCTATTAACCTTAGATATTAAGTTAGAACGGATCGATTGGATTCTGTTACAAAAATCTAAATAACTCTCATTAGTTTTTATTTTTAAACTCTCTAATTCAATAGCGATGCACTCCTCGTTACGCGGATCCCCAAAATGTTGTATCAGTAAATTCTTAAAGTCCAACCATGCAATAACATCTTCTCGTTCGCTTATCAATGCAGCTGCGTTATCTGTTAAGCGACTCATAACACAGTGCATAATGTATACATTTTGAGCGTCGCTACCTTTAAATTTTTCTATAATATATTCACACTTTCTTAAATATAAGTTTAAATGTCTTTTGTCACCACCAAAAAGTGGTATCAATTTCAAAAATTCACTAGGTATTAATGTTATTTGTTCCATTATTATTATTTTTTAATTTAATTATAAAATAATATATTTATTTAATATAATATCGGTATTGTATATATATCGATATATTATATGTATATTAATTTATTAAAGTATAGCAAAATGTATTCGCATTTACTAAAAAAAAAATATAAATGAATTATTTTTATTAATAATTAAATGAAGATCAACCATGAACCAACTATAATTAAAAGTTTTTTTTTTTTTTTTATGGAAAAGCTTAATTATAAAGTAAATATAAGTATACTAAAAATGAACTACTATACTGTACTTACATCTAAAAATAGTAGTCTATTTAATTATATGAAATTAAAACTATTTTACTGACAGTAATAATTCTCATGTATTTTATATTATATGAAATAATTATTTTAAGTTAAATATATATTTTTCTCAAATCACTTCTTAATTATCAATACAATATTTTTTATTGCCTATAATAATTCACTTATGTACTTATATCTTAAAATTTTAATATTTCATTATTCATAATCATCAATAAAACATAATATATTATTTTAGTATTTTAACATATAATTTGTCTTTGATTTCCATACAATATTATATTTTATTCTTGTCCTTTTATTTTTTTCTTTATATCACTCTTATAACTAACTAAATTAAGCCAGATAACGTTATAATGGAAAATGTTCGATTCCTAAAATAACGGGCAGGTAAGGAAGGTGAAAAGTTGTACTCACCAACCGACTGCTGTACTCATTTTTTTCTTCTCCACGGCTTGCCTTATTTATTTCTTTGGTTCTGGATTGCTCCCTATGTACGCTTTTCGTTCACGAAATTATCAAATTTGGATGACTAAAACGCGACGGAACACGGACACTCTACCGGGAACAATCCTACCGGCTGCGCCAGTCAAGTTTCCGGGAGCGATAAATAAGTTTTTAAAAAATATAAAACTTTATTTAAACTAAAACTTAATTAAAACAATTAACAGATTTGATGCTAAATTGTTATACTAAACTAATGAGACGACCGAACAGAGGTTGATGCTCAAGTCGAACTAACATATATCTTACAAGTAAATCACAGGCAGTTCCCAGTTCACACGTAATATAATAACCTGGGAACAGCTAAAATACTACTAAGCATAATACGTAAAATACTACCTAAGCATTAATTTGTATGCTAGGGTTGGTTGAGGCTAACATAACTAGGTAGTCGCAGATAATATCCGGTATAATTGTTTTGTAATAAAACCACACTACATTGTCCGCTAATTTATAATAATAAAATAATGTTACAAAACCTGACAAGTGTTCATCAGAACACGCTCATTCTAGAATTCCTTAGTATGAACCTAGTAATATTTTATGTTTGATACAGCAGCAGCAATATAATAAGAGCAGCATAAATTAATTTATTTATTAAAAAAAAATTAGTCATTAAAATGCAGGGATAGAAATATATAAATTTCGAATATAATATGTTGATAACATTGAATAGTTGTACATAACATAATATTGAAAAGTTGATAATATTAGGCCTAAAAGTCTAGACCTTTCGAAAAAAAAACATTGAAACAACGCTCATTGCGCTCTATTTTCTCTATGTAGCTCGTACCTTGTTAGGTCGAATTCTTTAGTATGTTGAAAAAAAGACAAACCTCATATCCATCACTATAAGTCCTAAGTACGGGCTGTGTCAAGAATTCAGATATTTCGAGGCAATTATATTAGACTATCAGTTGCCCGCAGCGCCACCTGCATTTACTGAGATTTACAACGGGATCATAACGTGGAAATACATTATAGCCTATAAACCTTCCTCGAGAGGTTCATTAAGGGAGGATGTTCAGCAGTGGACGGATGAAGGCTGAAGGCTGAGAATCGTGGAGATGATGCCGAACCTAAATCGTGTGTTCAAAAGCTTAACCGCAGTTGAGGGATAATATTCATAAAATTTAACAAACAAAAGAAACTTATAATCTAAATTTCTTATATAAATATGCTTGACTGAGTCTGTAGTCTGTTTAAAAACGTAACATTTCCTTAAACACGGGGATGAACTAATTATATTATGATAGATAGTGATATTTATAGAGAACGCTTATAATAACTTCTACAACAATTTTTAATTGAGTGTAACATAACATATAGTTTTTAATCCTTACTTAATATGATAAATGTGAAAGTAGGGATGTTTATTACGCTTTGCGACAGCCGAACTTTACGGTGGTATAGACAAATAAACGGAAATAAATATTCCTTATATTTATTACTATACCCATATTATAAAGAGGAAAGATTTGATTGTTTGCTTGTTTGTATTGAATAGGCTTTGAAACTACTGGACCGATACAAATTAATCTTTATGTATAGAAAGCCGACACATTAGCTATTAGTTTTTTACCCTTGCGAAGCCGAGACAAATAATTAGCAGTATATAATTACAGAGATAATTTTTATTACATTCATAATCACTGTTGTTGTTGTTGATAGACATAATTGCATACACATTAAACGTCAAAAAAATGATCTAACTACGAGTTTCCTGCATTTAATCCGGAAAAAAATTACTGAAGTTACTGAAAATGATCGTTTATTTTAAAACCCCACAAAGTCTTTGAACTATTAAATCCTTCAGGGAAATCTATCAAATTGAATTATATCAGATTATCTGGCGTTCGAACTTTGGATATGGGAACGATAAGGCAAGGATAAGGATTTCTAAACTTTTTTTTAATACTAAACTCGTAAACTTTCAACATAAAATTATAACAAAAATCCCCGTCTTAAAATGCCAACAAAGCTCCTTGGACATTAACGTATTTACCGTGGTCCTAAACTACTTACTTTTGACTATACGCTTAAGGTTAATAAAAAATAGTTTAATGAAAAACATCATTTAAAAAGCCCTTCTTATATTAAATTGTAGGTACTTTTTTTGAAAAAAAAAATTTCTAACACGGGTGAGGCCGTGGGCAACAGCTAGTGTACCAATAAATATCCAAAAAAAGTCTTAGAACTATAAACGGATCCCTAAAACAAGCTATAATTAAGTTAATCGTTTATTTATCTTGCCAATGTTAGATTGGACAAAAAACAGGAAAAATACATGTTAATTAATCATTTACATCAATTGCTAATTAGGATTTTTTAATTCCGTTTATCACCCGGATCTTTCTAGAAATGGGACCAATCCTGATTGGACTAATAGTTACTACGCCAATATTACTTTTAATTTTAACATTAATAAGATGATCATCCTTTAGTATTCCTCTGATTAGGAGAAAAGACTTGACTTCGAGAGACACTAATCCCGTTTACCCAGAAAAGGCAGTACTTCGACTGGTGAGGAGTAAAACACAAAAGGCTAAGGTATCAAACTCTCTGTATGGGAGTAGTCGGTAGTTCCAAAGCTGCTGAAATCTTCCACAAAGTTTTTAGTGATTTCAGTTCCCACTCAACCCTTGTTTTGCGAAAATAAATTTTCCTTTGGCAAGATTAAAATGCCTAGACAATAGGATTCAATGCAGCCTGATATTGGACGCAACTCTCGACGTCACTAATTAGTTTATCTATTAGATACCTTTGTTTTCGAAAGTACTAAATTGCTTCGCTAGTGAAGTAAGTAGGGTGTTAGTTCCCATGCAGACGGACTACAGACTAATATAAGCTACTAATCTGTACGAATTCCAAACAATTGAAGCCAGCGCTACTTAACAAAATCCTTGTAGATAGTTCAACTCAACTTTGCACGAGGCTCTATTTCGGACCACGACGGCCTAGTAATGACAAGCGAACGCACACATCGTAGTGCCGCGCGCAAAGTTGAGTTGAACTATCTGAACTTTATACATAGTTAGCCTGTATAGAATAAAGTCATATTTTCTATTCTGTGCAAAGAGGACCTTGCATGTATTGTGGACATACTTTGTAACAAACCTCAATAGTAGTAATTATCATCAACAGCGAGGGATTTAGGTATAAGTGAATGGTTACTATACGTCATAGGTTCTACTTAGAGCAGACATAATACCAGGAACATAATTTTTGGTCTGGACTATCTGTGCCAAAATTTCAACAAATGGCTGCCGTGATTTTTTACATAATTATAAATAATATAGTTGAAATTTTCCGTCATCTTACATTCATAACATTTTTTTAAAGTTTAACAAGAACTAGGTCAAGATTGCTAGTTAATAAAAATAGTAAAAAAAAATTTTTTTGTTACAAATTTAATTTATTTTAACATTTAGAAATGTATCCGTAATATACTATAAATATTATTTTTATAGTATACCTTCGTAAAATGCTATTAGTTTTAATTGATACATTATAACTTCCAATGGGATTTATAAAGCAAATGATTATAATTTTGTTTTTTAATATTTACAAGTACATCAAACCGCTTTATATCCAAGTAAGCCGCATGTGTCCAAACCCAGTCTTGTACAAACTTGTATAACAGGTACCAAAGAAGAAAGATATTTCTACAAAAATATAGTAACCCTGCTATAATAAAATAATCGCATAAATTATCATTATTTATACTATACAAAATTCTCGTGTCACAGTGTTAGTTACTATACTGCTCCGAAACGGCTCTGAGAAACGGCCAACATCTATTTTTCATCCCCCTAAATGTAAAGAAAGGGTGGTCCACCCCAAATTATTTGTTTTTATTTTTATGACTATTTTTTTTTTATTTTTTTTTATGATACAGCATACAAAAATACATACAACTTTAAATTTTCACCTATCAACGATCAACCCCTATTTTTTATTGCAATTTTAATTTTGGCTGAACGAAGTCTGTCGGGGCAGCTAGTCTAAAATATATTATGTCTGTCGTCCCTTGAAAAAATTTGAGCCCGTAGCCCCGCAGGTACATCACGTTAATCTATAACCATTGCCAAGTCTCATTAGTGATGATGATGCAGATATAAAATACGCTAACACACTAGTGATGCATCCTGCGTGCACCTAAAACTACAAAATAGCCCTTTATTTAATAAGATCCAAACTAATCGATTACTATTCCAACAAAGAACATCACTCACGCAAGTCTTTCTTCGTGAAGTGTTTCTGCTGGTGCACCCACTCATCCAGGATCCTCACAGCGTCCTTCATCTCCCCGGGCTTGTCCAGGTTTATCTCCCGCCGGACCGCCTCCAGCGTGCCCGGCAGAATTTCCAAGTATTTATTCTTCGGAATAAACTCCATGATGCACGACCGTTCCGCGGACGCTTTACGACTGATCTGCGAGCGAATTATTATTCTTAAGTTCCAACTTAGGTGTAATGTGTTAACACTGGCTCAACTTGTCCTTACCGATGACTATGTTTTGGAAAACGGTTGACCTTGCGGCCTCACTTGGAAATGCTATATCCGGTACTTTCAAGCACCAATAATATAATAATTTTGTGCTTTTTCTTTTATTCTAACAGCATTAAACAAAAGGGATTTATGAAATAAGCCATATTCACTTATTAGTTAAGCTGTTGGAAATATACATTCTAAGTTTTAAAAAAATACAAAATTAATAAAAATATAATTATAGTGAGAGACTTGACAAATTAATTATTATTTTTTTCCTACTTTAGTGGATTTATAGTTGATGTAGTTTAGTGGATCCAAGTGTGTAGATAAAAATTGTTCGAAATTAAATATATATAGACTATACATATATCCCGCGTAAAATTTCAATACTTGACAACAGTAGAAATTACTAAATTATTCTTTATTTTTCCAAAGAAAAATAAGCCTATTATTCTATATCTGTGTTTCTATTTTATTATTTTTGTCATATAAAATCTTTATTGAAATAAGATCCTTTCTAAACGGATGTACGAGCCAAATAACGTCAATCGAGTAGTAAATTAAAATATTATTTTATCTTCGGGTCCCAAAGAAAGCTTTGGGACAAATTAAATAACATTAATTTGTAATGTTACTTTTACAATATATTACATTATATATTATATCTTTACGAATATTATGAAGGTAAACTTTGTGATTAACCGTAACACGGTTTCATAGTCGTCATACCAAGTCAAATCTAGCAAAAGCCTTTAACATACAATCGGGGGTACTCTCGCGCATTTCCCATAAGCTATTAATTAAAATAATATCATATATGTCACGGATTTCCGGAAAGTAACACCTGTTTTTATAAAATAATAATAATCCTTGATATATTCACTCGTAAGTGGATCATGGGCGGTCACTAAATTAAATAGGCATCGAGTGTATTATTATTGCCTCTGTGTTTTATATTATACTGGTAACGGCCTTCTAATTTGTTAAATACATTTCATGTCATTTATGTTAACACTAACAGCACCACGCAGCTTCATCCACGCCCTTTCCATTCCCGTGGGTATACGGGGATATTGAAAGTTTAATCAAAATCCTTTCAGTAGTTTTTTTATGAAAGAGTAACAAGCATACATCAATGAATCCATGCCTTTTTACAAACTTTCGCGTTAATGTTAGTTGGAATAGCTGTAGCGTGCAGCTTCGCCTGCGTTAACGTTAGGGTAACACATACACACATTAGATATTACACCCGTCCCCAGCATGGTTCAGGCCCTGTCGTGGCGGTGGGGCTCATAGCCTAGGGTGAGCCAGCACCTTAAGCGAAGCGAAGAAGAGGGAACTAAAGAGCAGGGGGCAAGAAGTGAACGGGAACCTCACCTCATCGTACTGTCTCGACGTTGGGAGTACTTGTTCTGTGGTGCAGGACCCCTCTGTGGAGGTGGCGTCGGTCCCCTGAGGGACAGAGGTGCCCTGTCGCTAGCAGATCCGGGGCACCTCACCAAAGGCGACACTGGTGGCATTCGCCGGGTTTAGTGGGTAGTTTATCAAGCAAAGTTGATCCCTTATATGTCCCACTGCTGGGCACGGGTCTGCTCCTCCTCCTCGAAATCAGGCGAGGAGCGTAATGGGCCATAGTTCACCGATGCGCTGGCCCGATACGTGTTGCTGAACTTCACGTCCCTTCAAAGACATCAGGCATGCAGGTTTCCTCATGATGTTTTCCCTTACCGATATTTATAAAATGTTTTAAATTTTAATAAAATGCTGTTAGTTTGATATACATGAAACGTACAACGTTTGTACTGTATTTATTTGGATAATGAATAATAATGTATTATATAAAATAGCTTGATAAATAATAACAAAATATT
Source organism: Lycaena phlaeas (assembly GCA_905333005.2). Lineage (NCBI taxonomy): Eukaryota > Metazoa > Arthropoda > Insecta > Lepidoptera > Lycaenidae > Lycaena > Lycaena phlaeas. Next base: position 19,309,182 of record HG995163.1, read on the forward strand.
ATTTGTGATACCGAATATATTAGACAACATGGTTATGTTACTCTTAGAAGATGAATTAAAAGAAAAAAAATAGACCATCGGGGACTCTTTAATAAAATATACGATCCCGTAATAGTGTAGACCGTACATTAATTTTATATATCTTGTAATTTTTAGCCAGCGTTAGTTATTTAAGAACAAAACAATAACAAATATATTTTGGCTTGTACATATTCAGGGTTCTCTTGAATGGCTCTTTTATTTTTCCTTACTCTACTTTTGCTGAAAATTGCCCTAAAATTTGTTCAAAAGATCGAAGCGAACAGACAACGGAAGCGACTTATTTTGTAAGAATATAATCATACTTTTAGACACTCAACCTATTTGTTTTATTTCTCGATTACGATGCCCTTATTAACGAAATAAATGGAAATAGCCCTGTAGTGTGAACTGTAGTTAAGTGTATAATAGTGTGCATTACAATCTATTTAATAACTAATCTTTTTAATTATCCATCGATTATTGAGCTAACTTAACGACTATAAAATATAACTTAACTCAAAAAACCAGTTCAGGTATCGCTGTCCTGCCTTGACATCGAAAAGGTGTATTAATTAAGAAAAAAACATGTTTAAGGTTTATAACCCTTACATCTGTTACGTTTTGTCGAAATTGTTAAGTAAACAAGATTAAATAAATTACCTCAAACTACCAACGAACAACTTTTAGTTTCCACAATTATGGTCGGATTTTGTTTTTTGTATTGTATTATTTCGCTCGTTTTTAGAATAGCCTATTTTTTAATAGATTCACTAAAACGGCCTCTATACGTAAAGGTTAAGTAGCGGAGTAATTTCTAAAGGTCGCGATTCAAATCCCACCAAGGGCAATAAAGATCTAGATGTATTTTAGGAATACATCACATATTATGTCACTGAAAAAGACGACTAGGTTTCTCGTTCGGGCACACTCATACCCGGGATTTTATAAATAGTGAATCTGACCCAGGACTGATTGTTACATCCTTATTCGAAAAATATCGTGTCGCGTTTAGCGTAAAATATCGTGTTTCTCTGCGATGAACAAAGAGTTCAACGCACCGAAATTACTAAACATGATTAAATCAAAAAAACTCACTGACATATAGAATGACTCTGCATCGATGAGGCGTCTACACACATCAGCATTGTGGGACATTTCACTCACTAGCTCGTTGGCATATCTTTATAGATAACATGTGCAACGTTATCTATAAAGATATGCTAATAACAAATCAACAGCGTATGGGCAATTTTGAAAAGTTCTTGACCATCCGTATACATAGCCAGGATTAAAAGGAAATACGTTCGGAAGTATTCATAGAACAACTAAGATTTTTTGTTGAAAAGATTAATAAAGATAAAGATAATAAACAAGTATGTGACGTTAAAACAATTCTGCACAAAGGAGATAGTTACGCCTCTGTCGGTAATTCGAGACAAATTGAGTCAACACACTTACAAAGGAGGCTCCGATCAATCTCTGATGAGTCATTTAAGCTACTAGGGTCATTATTGGACCAAAATGTGAGGAACAAAGAGAAGCTCTGTATCAACATTACTATATTGAGTTAGTTTTATTTATTGTCATTATTTCTTTAACATGATAATAATAATAACTCTTAACTATACAGTGCTAAGAAACCCTTATTACCAACAATACAAATGCCGTGCCGATGAATACGCTAGATTTTAATATCATCTTCATCATCTATCCATCCATTCAAATCAAATCAAATCAAATCAAAAATATCTTTATTACGTAGGTACAACTTGTACACTTGAAATAAGTCAAAACATAAGTAGTCAATAAGTAGTAATAGTATAAAAAAAAAAAAAAAAAAAAAAAAAAAAACTCGTTTGAGATGCAGGATCCCCTAAGAAAAACGAGAAAAAAACTTAGGGGTTGCTCTTTTGTCAATAAAATGAGTACATAATATTTTATAAATACAACATGTAACATCATATCTTAAGAGTGAGTGTCTTATTCCCAAGGTGTGGTATCTTCAATAAAATCTTTTATTTCGTAATAGGCTTTACCACACAAACGTTCCTTAACAATTTTCTTAAATTTATTAATGGAAAGATTTTGAACGTTTTCTGGGATCCTATTGTAAAAACGTATACATTGTCCCATAAACGAAGTGCTAACTTTATTCAGTCTAAAGAATGGAACATTTAATTTATTTTTGTTTCTAGTATTTATATTGTGGTTGTCGCATTTTTTTACAAATTCATTAATATTTTTACGGACATACATCACATTAGCAAATATGTATTGAGAAGCGACAGTCAAGATGGCAATTTCTTTAAATTTATCTCTCAATGATACACGGGGGCCTAAACAATATATGGCTCGAATAGCTCGCTTCTGCAACAAGAAGATCGTATTAATATCCGCGGCATTCCCCCACAGTAGAATGCCGTAAGACATAATACTGTGGAAATATGCATGATATACTAATCGCGCCGTATTTTCATCCGTTATGATTCTTATTTTCTTAACTGCAAAAGCTGCAGTACCGAGCCTACTTGCCAACGTGGCTATATGTGGCGCCCACTGTAGCTTAGTATCTATGGTAATTCCGAGAAATTTGGTTGAATCCACCAAGTCCATCACCTCTCCGTTAAGTGATACACTAGTTTGCACCTGCTTAACATTAGGGAGCGTAAATTTTATCAGTTTTGTTTTATTTGAGTTAAGCAATAAGTTATTGGCGCTAAACCAATGCACCATGTTCGAAAGAGCATTGTTTACCTCGTCAAAGACCATTTGCTGTCGTTTAATTTTAAAAATTACAGATGTATCATCAGCAAACAATACAATTTCATGTTTATCCTTCATGAGTGAAGCCAAGTCATTTATATAAACAAGGAAGAGAAATGGACCAAGAATGGATCCTTGAGGCACCCCCATTTTTATTTTGGTACCAGAGGAACTTTTACCATTTATAATTACTTTTTGAGTTCTATTATTTAAATAAGATGTCAATAGTTTAAGTTCAGCACCCCTGATACCATAGTGGTGCAATTTCCTGATCAACGTCGCATGTTCAACACAGTCGAAAGCTTTGGACAAATCACAGAATACACCTAGAGCATCCTGGGACTCCTCCCAAGCTGTAAATATATATTTTAGAAGATCAACTCCCGCATCTGTTGTAGATCTACCTTTAGTAAATCCGAATTGCTGTTTATGTAGTAACTCATGCTTATTAAAGAACAGTAAAAGTTGATTTAAAATAATTTTTTCGAATATTTTACTGAGAGTTGGAAGAATGGAAATTGGTCTGAAATTCGAAGGGTCTGTACTGCTACCCGATTTAAAAAGAGGTAATACTTTACTGTGTTTCATTAAGTCAGGAAATTCACCACAATCAATACACTCATTAAATATGATAGCTAAAGTCGGTGCAATGATATGCACAATGTGTCTTATAATTTTTACAGACATGCCCCACAAATCTGTAGTATTCTTAACATTAATTAGTTTAAAAGCACTGATAACATCTTTTGGGCAAATATATTGAAATTTAAATACATGTTTATTTTCTTTGACACATTTTTTCAGTAATGTCTCGGCGACGGTAGGAGAAGATATAAGATTTTTAGTTGTTGTCAGTGGAACATTAGCAAAAAAATCGTTAAAAATAGTTGCTACCTCTTTATCAGTATCTATTCGCTTATTATCAATATATAAGGAATATTCAGTATTTTTGTATTTATTTTTCCCAGTTTCTCTATTAATTATGCTCCACGTTGTTTTAATTTTACAATCCGATTTCGAAATAATGTTTTTAATATGTAAAGATTTAGCTTTAAGACATACCTTTTTAAATATTTTAGAGTATGTTTTTACATATTTCTTAAACGCTTCACTAGTGTTGTACGACCTCTCATCATAAAGTTCATACAATCTCTGCCTACTTCTATGAATTCCTAAAGTCGCCCATTCATTAAAAGGTTTAAGATTTTTTGCATTGACTGTTTTTATTTTAGGTGCAAATATAACGTCAAACTCATTTTTTATTAAATAAAATAATTTACCATACAGAATATTTGGGTCTTTTTTGTTGCAATCAAAATACGAGAGTTTAGCAGTTATATTGCACCTAAGCTTCTCAATACGATTTTCGTTTACAGGGACAAACGTTACTTTCTTTTTGTTATTATTTTCCTTAGATATGTTTTTAAATGAAGCTTGCAAGCCACAATGATCTGAAGTAAGTTTATTAATAACAGATTGACTGTATGGTTTTACATTACTAAATATATTATCTATACAAGTAGCTGTGGTGCAAGTTATTCTAGTGGGTTCTAAGAATAAGTTACTAAGGCTATATGATTTAAATAATGATATGAATCTGATAGTGGTAGGATTTTTTTCTAATAAATTAATGTTGAAATCACCACATATAATTAAATATTTCTTTGATACACATAACTTGACAAGAACTTCTTCCATAATTTGTTCAAATGTATCATATAACCCACTAGGAGGTCTGTATACGCTTACAATAATAAGACACTCAAGCTCTACACAAGCTATTTCAATAGTGCGTTCAACAGACAGGCTCACAATATCTTTTCTTTCTTTAGCTTTTAGATTTGTTTTGGTTAGTATTAGGGAGCCACCTCGTATTGCATGTTCTCTGTTAAATGAGCTTGCCACCTGGTGATCACTGAGATTGATAACTTCATTTTTATTTAACCAATGTTCGGTAACACAAAGTATGTCAATACTATAACATTTAGTAAATAATTCTATTTCTAATTCTTTACCGACTATACCTTGCATGTTTTGATGCACCAGGTTAGTATTACAATAATTATTTCTATTTGTTTCTGTAACCTCTGTGGTTATGATTTTATTACATTTATTAATTTTATTGCAAGATATAATTTCTTTTGTCTTATTACCTAGTTTAAATTATTTGGAACGAATTCCAAGCTTTGTTGTGTCAATAAGTGACACTGCTCAATAGAAGCAGTGGTCTGTTTAGCCAAATCCTTGGCTGGATCTATATACAAAAAAGTGGATAGCGAAAGTGCTATTTGTCGTTTAAAATAATATGATAAGTCAAACTTATCGTTAGTCTTAAAAATAAATTTACTATTAATTATGTTATTAATGTCAATTATTTCTAACTTATTAGTATAATTATTATTTGAATTTATAACTACAGAATTATTATTACATGATAAAGTATATAATAATACATTTAATTTATGTCTTATTTTGTTTTCCTGTGGCAAAGCTTTTATATAGGGAAATGTGAACAAAATTACCCTTTTTATATTATGTAAACTATTTAATGAATCTATAAATTTTACTATTTTTTTTTGGTTCACATTTCCCCTTCTGCCAGTCATAATTATTAACGTTGTATTTGGACGGTGGGTACTACCAACAATTGCTTCTACAATTTGACTAAGAGAAGCACCGGTCATGCAGTTATTAGTTAATGACCCTCCCTGATATAACCGGTACAACAACACTCCCATATCTTTTCCTATCTCATCACTGTAGATACTGACATGATTTTTTACAGGTGAAGGAGACAGGGGGTACATTTCTTTACACACAAGGCTTTCAGGAATATGCTCTGTAGGCACCTGGTTATGGTTAGGGTTAACACTCTGCCTTGATTGGTTTGTGGGTGAACACTGACAATTACACTTATAGTTTTGCATAGATTCAACTCGTTCTTCATTATAATTACATAAGTCTATCAAACCATTCATTGCTGAAATATGACCCGCTATTTCTTTTTGTGCTATTTCATATTTTGTTGTAATTGACCTCAACGACTCATATAATGTTGTTAATTCTGTTTGCAGCTTAAAAGTCTCAGCCTCGTATATGCTCTTAACATTGTCATATTGTGTTTTATAGGATATGTATTTATTTTTTATCAAACTATTATGTTTTATTAATTTTGTCACTTTACTATATAATTTTTTATTTTTAAATAAGAGGTGCTGTGTTTTTTTAATATATTTCTGGATGTTTTTGTATTTTCTTAATTTTTTTTTGCTAGGCATGTGATGGGAGGTAATCGAATCATCACCAGTCAAGTCTATAGTTGAAATATTATTATAGGTAGGATTTGATGACCTCCCAATAAGTTTGTTAAAAAGATGCCTAGATTGGGCCGCTTTGAAATTTTCTTTTTCTAATTCAAGTTGATTTATATATTCCTGTGCCTCGGTTAGTTTTTTATTTAACATAGCAGTGTTCTTTAATGTGCTTTCGTATTCTTCTCTGCATTCATCAAAACTATTAACAATATGTTCTAGTTGCCGGTTTTGGTCAAGTATGTTTTCATACTTAGTTGATAGGGAGGATAGTTCACACTTTAGTTCTGTATTTTTTTTAACATGCTGCTGAACATAGGCCTCCCTCAATAACTGAGACTGTGCATCATCTCATGTAAGCCCTCCAGCGATATCGTATATAGATCACGATATGTTTCAGAATTGTTCGGTCTAACTTCACTATCTTATAGCAAGCTATAGGCCTCACGTCAAACAGGTAAAATTAGCATTGGCATGGCTTTTTTTACGTAAGCGATAACATATTTGAATAATTCTGTCTTTTCTCCGACGTCATACTGTCAAATGTAGTAGGGTATGTATGCTAATCTATGTCGTACTTGAGAAAGGCCTATCAACAGCAAAAGGTTACGAAAAATTTAAATTATAAAGACGTAGCTACCAATGTTTCTATGATTAGGTCCAGATCAGACATCGCATGCAAAACTTATGAGATTTTTATACGATATCTCACTACGACATAGGGAATGAATGAAATGAATCCATTTTATGAAGAACAGTAGATAATAGATATAAAAGGAGGATCTTGTAAAACGGCGATGTAGAGTGGATAGTTATATTTAATAATAATTATTAACCAATAACCATACAAATACAAACCATACAATATTTTTGTAATATACAAGCTGTTAGCCGCAGTTTCGCTCGCCACATTTATATCTATCATAAAAAATATAGGTACTCATAACATCATTATTGCGTTATACCTGGCTTGTGGTTTGCAACGCTTGCCCACAAAACTACGTTTTACATAGTTTTACAAATAAAGAATATAATTAGTATTGCTAACTCTGATAGTATAAATATTTATAAATTTTCCAATAATTTCTAATTGCCCTTTTTCCTTGGTATCTTAAAATTGTTCTTTCATTTATACACAATATCACTAACCGATGTTAATACACCACATTAAAGGTGTATTAACATCGGTTACGGTCGATTCTTCGAATCCTAAGCGGGAATAATAATATATCAAAATATCTCTTTATTGAATCTATTAAAAACTCCATATACGACTAATGTGTTCTGTTATTACGTCTGTCTAAAACTTGAATCCGTATTTGACAATTCTATGTAATACTTTTTGTTTAATTAATTAGGAAATAAACTGGCGAAGGAAAACATCGGTCGGGGAGGAACATGCGTGCCTGATGAGATTTTATAAATAACTAGCAGTTGCCCGCAGATTTGCTTACGTTAACTAAGATTTACAACGGCATCTTAGCGGGATGATGTAGTCTATAGCCTTCCTCGATATATAATATAAAATAGGCTATAGATTATAATACATAGATTATAAATAGCCCACATATGGCTAGCTAACACTGAAAGAATCGTTGAAACCTGACTAAGACCTGTTTCTAAGATTAGCGCGTTCAAACAAACAAACTCTTCTGCTTTATATCTTATTATACATACAGTAGTAATTGAAGAATTTGTAGTTTGAGTAGAACCCCTCTGCTGCACTGAGACTTCGGCCCCGGCGCGACGCTCCAGCGCGTAGTGTATAGTATTTTTTCAGCCTTCCTTGAGAAATCATTCTTTTAGGTAACAAACATGCATCCATCCCATACTTACATACTTTCGCATTTATATATAGTAACGAATAGGAAATGTTTCTTTGTTAGTTATTTTATGTATGGTCAGTATAGGATAAACAAAAATTTTATGATAGGTAGATTAGTTAGGTTTAGGTTAGGTTATTAGGTATATAATTATCTTTGTTTCGGATATTTGGCCGACTAAAGAGTATTTGATTGAACACAGCTGTTTCCAAATGTTAAACCGGGTTGAAATCACCCGTGCCGGAACAAATTTATTCACCCCGGATTTTCATTTATTAAAATAAACAAATGTTACGTATTTGTTAAAAAAAATGTAATATATTTTTATGTGCATTATGCGGTCATCTCATTGCATCACGAATCAGTCGACTTCTTCATACATATAATATAAATAATGAGGTGTGAGTAATAAAACCAGATGAAAAGACGATCTCCGTGCTGTGGCCGGTCCGTGTTGCACGCAAGTTAACAGATAACGATGATGATGATGATGATGATGATGATGATGATGATGATGATGAGGATGTTGATGATGATGATGAGGATGATGAATTAATGAAGATATTTTTTCTGCTAGCAATATAAAGCTTAAAACAATCGAGGTGGACGTTAGATGTGTGATCCTTGTTTCCTTTTATAACATTCAATTAACAAATCCAAATGAAGAAGAAATGCATTTCACATCACCTATTATATATAACAAACATATTTATAATGTCTAAAAAATAAAATTTCGACATCATCGTGAAGCCTAGCACGCGGCCGAAGCAATTATCCGTGGAAAATGAACAACTTCTCTAAACTTGACTTCATACGTTAGCAATAAATAATGCTTTACACTAAAAGCCAATAACTAGAAAACAAAAAGTTAATTAACAACTTTGTGATATAAAACGGGAGCATGCTATTGATATTTTCATCTGCTGGAAGTTTGTCTCGTTTGTACGTGATAGGAATATAATGACCGAGATAAAATGAAACTGGTAACGCCTCGTCGTTCATTCATTAAATGATATTCTAAATATGTATCTTTACTATTATAATAACGAGGTAAAGTTTGTAAGTTTGTAAAGTGGTAGGGGGTAGAATTTGGATCTACTGTAGGCAGTGACCGATTTAGACTTGACGCCGCCCTAGGCCCTGTTTATTTTGCCGCCCTTAATGCTAGAAAAAAGTAAAGTATCAACCCTTATACTATGTCCCACTGCTGGGCCAGGGCGAAATTATTAAGATTTAGTCATTTTTAAAAGCTTTATATGCATGTGATATTCAGTAATGAAACAAAAAGTAAAGAACATCATTCGGTAAAGACTATAATTAATCTTTAAAAAAACATAATCTTATTCATAGACTGAAAAGTAAATAAAAAAGTGAATTGTTACAGGTATATTCTATAGACAATTCTTTGAAAAATTAATCCAAACTCATTTTCAAAGGCAGTCTTCTTTACTTTTTTCGTCTCTGAAATTTTGGCGCCCCTCAAATCATGCCGCCCTAGGCCCGGGCCTCACGGGCCTATACGTAAATCCAGCACTGACTGTAGGGCTATTCTGTAAAAACAATTTCGATATCGAGCTTCACCTGAGTAATAGAGCTCACTTCAATGTCAACTTCAACCTAAAATTCATCATATCACCGCGGAGATATTTCGAGATTCGAAAACTACCTTATTGAATAGCCCTACTGAACTGATTTTGAAAATATTTTTACCAATAAAAGACTACGTTATATTAATTTTGTGAGTGATATAAGCTATCCCAGTACTCCAGCGGGTATTTGAAGTACGCGGGTGAAACCGCGAGGCGCTGCGTAATTATTTCATTTATATTTTATAACATATGATAATAATTTATTTATTTAGAATATTTTTAAGTATGTACCTAAGTGCGCATTGGTCTTCTTTATTACAACATTGTATTTAATAACGTCTGAGAACTTATTTTAATTGCAACCCTGAGAATAAATGAACCTTGCCCCTACTACTATTTTATAAGCTTTTGTTGTTATTTTTCGTAAGTAAAAAAAAATATACTTTGTTAATTTGTTGTGGTAAGGGACATACCCTTACTAGTTTATCAATCTCAGATAACCTCGTCATATTTATATCGTCGAATAAATACAGAACAAAATATGCGTGCAGCATATAATATCTACAAATAAATTTCCTAATTAATATTTCCACGGTACAAAAGTACACTGCCATTAATGTATACACTATGTATATGTATACAACTTATCATATATACCTTGTGCTATACACAACAAAGTTTTTAACAATTAAGTAAATATTAAGTATGGGCCAACAGCGGAAATTTTTCTAAAAGCTAGGTCAACCGTTGTTTTATATAAAAAATTATGATAATTGTTGTATTTGTTTATGTATAAATATATTTTTTTCCTTGGTGATTCTTTATCGAGTCAAGCCAAGAAAAAGTCGCTTAAGGAAAGAAACTCTGTTAATCCTTTTGTAAAAAAGCCTTCAATTTGAAATATCATTCTAGCCATTATAAATGATAATTTTTAATCCTCTTCTTTAATCACCATAATAAGCAACTATCAAATGTCCTATTGCAGAGCGCAGGTCTACTTCTCAAACCAAGGCGGGGAAGGTGCTGGTCCACAGTAAAACTATAGGCTGGCTCAATACCGAGTAAAAAAATTTGACTTCAACTACAAAGACTTTCTAATCTCATGGATCGTGCAGATATCCTAAGTCCTAACGTTGTTCTTTTCACGGGTGAGCAGACAACGATTTGTAATTCAATCTAGATGCCATGAGCAAATCCTAACTTCTCACTAGTCTAGTGCCTATACTCTTTAAGAACCCATGGTTCTGAAACTTATGGTCATGAAAGAACATTTGTCAACATTTTTGTTTCCATTGGAAGGGAATAATAGTGTAGCGGCGGTGAATGGACTTGGCCTCTTATGCGAGAGGTTCCGGGTTCGATTCGAAATGGGTTTTTTAAATTTCTAAGTTCACCCCAAACACAAGACCATCGCTCGCTCACCGGTGAAGGAAAACATCGTGAGGAAACCTGCCTGATGAGATTGAAGGTCTTTGAAGGTATGTGAAGTTCACCAACCCGCACTGGGCCAGAGCGGTGAACTATTGGCCCATTATTCTCTTCGCCTGATTTAGACCCGTGCCCAGCAGTGGGACATAAAGGGTTGAAACTTTACTTTTCTTTTTTTTTACAAACAAATGTACAAACCTAAACTTTTGGTAAAGAAGCACCACACATAATATGTCCCACTGCTGGGCACGTTCACATTCACTCGTAACTTATTCATTACAATGGCTCCTCGAATCATTTGGGACGCTTCCAGGGATCAGCAGTGTTCCGCGGATCACCGGTAAAGAACCACTGCTCAGAATCATTGTCGCCTACTTGATCTGTTACCAGTATATGCATCATCATCATCATCATCAGCCTTTATCCATCTACTACTGAACATAGGTCTCTTTCAATGAACGCCAAGACGATCGATCCCTCATCCCACACAGACAAGCCACTGAAACACAACACAGACAAGAGATCGTCTTTCCACCTGTACGGTAGACGAAGTAACTGCATTTTAATACCTCCAATTAATTATAATACAATGATTAATATTAATTCATCGTGTGTTAATCGTGTAGCGGAAAACATTATTTTATTTATTATCATTAGAGATAACAAAATAATAAATGCAAAGTAAAAATTAGTGGCGATGTTTCATCACAAGATATACATGGCCGCGGTGTATTACAAATCCAACAATAATTTCCACTAAAACAATAATTCTTTTTTCTGCTAATTACGAAGGGCTTCTGTCCCTAATCCCGGATACGATTATGCCGACAGGCTTCAGTGCCTCTATCCTATTTGAAATTGCCGTGAAGTATGGTTAACAAGTTACCATACTTTCCTAAAAGCTTTTTTCCCAGCTCTAACATCTATTCAACGGTAACACGGACATGTAGTCTCGCATTTACATTGTAAAAAAAAACATAAATGGCTAAATTATATCTTCTATTTTTTATATCATCATCATCATTAACATTCATCAGTCTTACTCAGCTAAACTTAGGCCTCCCTCAATATTGTGAGACTAGCCCTCTGCCACTTCATCGAAATATCGGTAACTTTGTTCTCATTACTAAAAGATAAATTTATACTTTTACACCTAGTATATAGAAAGCGGTTCTGAATAGTCGCATATTGCGAAATTCCTAATGTATATAAGAATGTTAACAGTATAATATAGCAAGTAGTAGCAGTATAAAAGCAAAAACACACAATTTGCATCAGAAAATTAATTCTGAACTGTTTCTAACTAGCACGTAAGCAAACCCATTTGTTGAAATAAAAAAACAAAGAAACGGCATAAAATGAATTTCCTCTTTTCCATTTAGCAGGCGACATTTTATAAAAGCTATCAGGGTGAAGGATCAAGGTGGCGGGCGCGGGCGGTCCGCTAACCGAGTTACAGCACACAGCCCGCAACGTCCGAACAGATTTATGCTAACACCTATAATTACATATATCTAAGGCCTTTTCAAGTCTACAATTACGCATTATTTTCATGCCTAAACTTACGTAGTCTAATGTACACTTTGTATTGAGAAGTGGAGTAATACGCTATCTTTGGGATTGCAATATTATCAAAAAAGAAAACAGAAAGGTGTGAACGAGAACAGGGTTTACTGATGTCAACGATCAAACTCAAGGGAGACATCGGTGCGCTTACAAGATAAAACATACTTCTTCCTCGAAAGGCCTTCATACTTTTAAGACTTCCTTCTATGTATAGAAGGAAGTCATTTCTACTTTAGAAACGAAATTTTATAAATCGATTAAATATTTATATCTTCAGACCGACTTTTATAAATTTAGCGCCCGTCCGTTTACAATTACTGAAACAGAAATTCAGCGCCAAGTACTACACTTTCAATATTATTAAACCGTTAAATAAAAATGTAAAGATAATTTATTATAATAACTGTAAATTATAGTTTACAGTCATTCACACAATCACTTTATGAAAAACTTAACTTTTTATACTGTTTATAGAAAAAATGTCAAAAAATTAATTGTATCATTGGATTTCCAGAAATTTGTATTTAAAAATACTTAAAAAAATATAAATTGACGCTTTTATTCGTAGGATTGTATACTCTGTACACCTAAAATTTTTTATGGTTTTATTTCAATGCTTAGGTTAAACAATTCTTTATAACCCAAAGATAGATTGTTTTATAACTCACGTGTAGCTAACCTTACCGACTGCTTAGTCCATATTAATGTAATTGATATTGTTCTAAAAAGTATAAGCGAAAATGCGTTGAGATAAACGTATTTAACACATAATAAACCAAGAGCAAGCACCGATAAAGTTTTATAGAGGCCATAAAAGAAGACACGCAGACCTTGGTCCTAAATGACGTGCCTCGTTTGAAACAAACCAGTGAATGAAACTACAGAGTAGAGATAAGTAGATTAGTTGCTTTCACTAAGATAATTTATAACAAGCTGTTATCTATGCTACTACCAAAATCACTATTCAATTTTTTTTTTTTTTTTGGAAACGGGCTGAAGAGCAATCTGGTGGAAAGTCGACGCTTACAACCTCCATGAACAAAAGCAATAACGTAAAATTGTAAGTACCGGTGCAAGTGGTTACCGACAGCTCTGCCCTTCTTTCCGAAACACAGCAAAGGTTTTTACGCAAGAATTAAGCAACATCTTATTCATTCAGCCATTGGAATTAGAAATAACATAGATAGGTTTTACAATTATTGACTCGTTTTTGTGTGGTGTAAAAACCGGTGTACCAGTGAAAACGCAGTGACATAGATCAATGGGAATATCTTTCCGCCACATAAAAAGTATCGCACGGGTTTTAAATCTTTCTATGTCCATTCACACGCACCACATTGCTGCGGTGGATTTATACTCTGTGTAAATTCCGTCATTTCAAACGCAAATTCATTTATGTTGTAAAACAAACGAGATCGATCGACCTGCATCAAAGATTGAAAGTTCCATAGGCTGTATGGACTATAGTTCTTTGCCTTTCCCTAATGGGATAAAGAAATAAAAAGAATGGTGGGAAACATCAAGGCTAGCGGTCGTGTTTTTTCTGTTTTCCGTTAATCAATTATTATTTCCAGTTTTTTTGTTTCGGAGTGGTTTTCTATAGTGTTTGGTTTGGGAACGCAGTCTGTTTATGTTGTGGTTGGTTCGCGAATGCTGCGGAGAATTGTTCTGGGGCTGTTTTCTGTATGGGACTGTTTCGGCGGTATTATGTGTGGTGACTGTCTTCAGAGCTCGATCCATATATCGTGATGTGATTGGTTCGCGGATGTTGTGGCGGACTGTTTCGGAATGGATGGATTAGGAGTTATAATTGATTGATGGTGACGTAAGGGACGGGGCCCCCCTTGGCGTTTCCCGCCATTCCTCCTTCTTCACACAAAAAATGTGTTGTTTACGTCAGACATCGCAGCATGGCAAGACCAGAGTCTTAGCCGGTTCCAACAGGAACAAATATACGAAAAAAAAATTGAAAGTTCCATTTTGTAATGTATGTAAGCTTTGAAAATTATTTACATTGTGTAACATAATATAACGAAGCACAATAATTACGTGATGTCAACTAGAGATTTCATATCTGCTCTAGAATGTCGGTGTAGTATATTTCTTAATTGGACAAACTGTTACATCGCCGCGGGTACATCTAGTTCGTTTGCCGTACGAGCTAATTTATGAAAATAAAAAATCACAATAACATTGAATCTTGTTGAAGCAGAGAACAAGGTTGATTATGTGAATAGCAAAATGTTTAAATATGCACGTCGCGCTGCGGAACGTATTTGTTTTGCCGAAACGTTATTACAATTTTCATTAATATTTAACCGCAAAGTACACACTGTGAAACTCTCATCCTATCACATTATATTATATGTATACAAGAATATATTATATTCAAGATTTTTATAATCCGAAGTTTTATAATCTTTTCGACAGCGATGGTAGTTCACACACACACAATCACATTTAAGGACCCGTTGAAATGGATCGGCCGTCTTGGCGTTCCTTAAAGGAGATCTATGTTCAGGAGTGGACGGATAGAGGACGATTTTGATGGATCCCACGTTAATGATGATTATTTGGATTCATACATTTAGTATTGGCAGTTTTAGCTAATATATTTTACAGAAACTTTGTAATCACACTTCAATATGTAAAATAATAATTTATATTTTGTATGCATTTGTGGCACATTAGGTTTGTATTTTATATATAGAAATTGATATAATATGATAATGGTTACCCATGCAGCCAGCTTATCTAATCCTTATGTAAATGTGTAAATTGTAATAATTATTATGTTCTCTCGTTAAAAAATATTGTAAGCGCTATAACCGCTCGCAGTGGATATGTACTATACTCGTATAATAATTATTATTACAACTTGGTAGATTATTTAATCACTTGATTATTTCGTTTGATTTTTATTTAGTTTTATAACGTTAATAGTAAATTATATATTTTTAGAATTGTATTACATTAAAGTCGTTGTTTCTCATTATAATTATGTGAATTAACGAACAATAAGAAACTGAACACGGATAATAAAGGATCTATGTTTTGGTTTTATTTTAATTTATCATACTTATATTTAATCCAATAAGTCAAATGATAAAAACGTTGGTAATATTTATATAGAAAAATATGGATTAAAAAATCATATTTTATTATATATTTAAAAGATCGTTTTTTCCTTGTAAACTTCATTTTTTTGCAGGCATAATATTAATTTTGGATAAAGTAGATACTAGGTAAGGAATAGTTTTTCAAAATCTGTCATCATGCCTACTAAAATAAAAGCAACTTAATATGTTGTTTGGTTTGTATTTTGGCCACCTACCTATTATTATTGGCTAAATAATAATCTAATTTTTACATTGTTTATTTATGTTTATGGGAATTTCACTCATTATAATGAAATTAACTTTTTTTATACCCGAAGTTTCGGATACTTTACAGTTTACAGCAACCATAGTCACGGGAAGACTGAGTTTTCACACGTCCTTATGTTACAAAGTTATTCGAAACTACCTTATGAGTTATGATACAAGTCATCAATATTTTATTTAGTCCTATCTACGCAGGAAGTGCTAACTGAGTCTGTGACATGTTATGTTTAGATTTTGATTTTATTATTTTTCTTATGAAATCCCAATCAGGTGGCTGTGGCCAGCCATCTTCTTTATTGAAATTTTATTTTAGATAAAATACACATGTGAAATAAAAAACCTTGAATAATTTCAAGGTCAATGACTGATGTTTGAACCTGAACAAACGAAAAAAACGAATCAGGTTATGAAACCGAAGCATTTTATATTTGTACTAGCTGCCCCGACAGACTTCGTTCTGCCAAGATCAAAATTGCAATTAAAAAATAGGGGTTGATCGTAGAGGGGTGAAAATTAAAGGTTGTATGTATTTTTGTATTTTGTATCTTAAAAAGAAATAGTCATAAAAATAAAATATTTTGGACCATTCTTAACATTTAGGAGAATGAAAAATAGTCAAAGTCAAAAATTTTATTCAAAATAGTACTATCGAAGTATCTTTTTGAAGGTCAATTGAGTCTACCACCGGTTCCAAAGCAAGTCCACTGAGAAGAACCGGCAAAACAAACTCAGTGGAACTAATCTTTTCAAATACAATACAAAAAACAATACATACTACTATAGTAGTATAGTATATAAGAAGAATTCAGCAAGAAACTCTGTTAGGTTGCTCCTTTCAAAATATAGTTTACAATTTTTTATAAACATACATAATTACATACATTTATTACTGTAACACATTTATCACAGTCTTAAACACACTATCCTAAGATAAGTAAATAAATAGATAAATTTAGACCCCGCAATATCCAAAACAAAACAGTGGATGTTAATAAAAAAAAGAAACTCAGCTAGGTAGAAATCGCATAACACGGCCAGCCACCACAGCAGCACCTCCACACAGGCTAGGACGCGTGAGCCAGCGTCAACCTCTTCATAGACTTCCGATTCTCAGACCCACATATAAGATAAGCACACAATATTTTATCAAAATCGGTTCAGCCGTTTCGGAGGAGTTCAATAACGTACACCGTGACACGAGAATTTTATATATGTATAATATTTACGTGTCAATATAAGCTCTACATATTTTTGTACTTAAATTTTTAAAACCAGAATTAAAGCCACGTCAAGGTAGACGAAGTGTTGGTTGGCCATTAACTAAATGGGAAGACGATCTCCGAGCAGTGGCCGGTCCGTGTTGGATGCGAGTGGCAAGGGATCGGTCGTCTTGGCATTCATTAAGGTTCAGTAATAGATGGATAAAGGCTGATAATGATTAAAAAGCTCTCAAATCTCGTAGATATTTTGAGTACATTAGTAAAGTCGCATTGTTTGCGACTTAGATTTAGAACTTAGATAATCATGTAATTAGAATCACTGATAATAATTAAAAAAAACTAATTTAACAATATTTACTAGCTTAAAATTCGAATTTGGAGGACTATAGTTCTACGTTTGGTACATCGTCAGTAGACTAAAGTTCCAAAGTTAATTATCGTTTAAAAGTTGTACATATTCATAACATATACTTAAAGTTGTAAATATATCTACGTGATGGCTTACACTTACATTATACTAGCAGCGCACCGCGGTTTCACCCGCGAACTTCCCATTCCCGTGAGAGTGCGATGATAAATTATAACCTAATATATGTGCTATTCTTATATAAGCTTTTTTTTCTTTTTTTGTTTTATAATTGTTAAGTTTCATAAAAATCCATTCAGTAGTTTTTACGTGAAGGAGTAACAAACATCCATGTACTACACTACTACTACATATCATACTTACAAACTTTCGCGTTTATAATATTAGTAGGATAACAATTATATTATAATTTGTACAGCACTACGATAACAATGAATCAAAACTATTTCAAAGAAAGCATGTATAACGCCGCACGTGTTAAAACCTCGGCTCCGATTTTCGCAGAAACCTGGTACTGTAGTCTGGGTACCGTGAATTTTACAATTTGTTCAAATGTTATATCGTTATCCCAGCGGCTTATGTCAGAATATATGAAACTAGATATAAGTGAAACTACGAAATACAACTTTTACACAAAATAATGAAATATCAAAACTGTGCAGAACTAAAATGTATCGTTTTTGTAACTGGTAGCGTGGCTGAAAAGTTACTTGGTTCAATTCCAGTTTTATCATTTCAATTATAAGTATCGCAACACTTGACTGAATTTCCTAACCCGATTTTAATGAAATTGCACATTATGTACAATTTGGACCCACTTGAGAGCCTATTTTGATTGTATAGATGGAGCTTTCATCTGCGGTAAGACGGCGTCTACCTAGGCTATTTGTATAAAATAAACCCAAGACAAATAGAAAGCAAGCGATGTAATACCAAAATACTTGTGTGTGATTTTGTTGTTCTCAAATTACGTTATAAACGGCTAACAAATTCACATTATTGTTATTTTTCAGATATATAGCTTTTTATTTCATATTTAATTTATAAATAATATTGTGTATACCTTCTTTTTTAAAACATCAGTTGAGAAACCTTTTAGGGTCTCCGAAAAACGAGTACATAGAGTTTCCTTTTTTTATTTCATTCAGTTCGAAATCCACGAAGCTGCGGGCAGCAGCTGGTGAATTTATGAAACAAAATGCCTCGTTTCATTAATTCTACATACCGCGACCACCACTAGTTTAATGGACCGATAATGCCTTAAATATCTCGACCTCGACCTCAACCATTCGGAAATGTGCAATGTTAATCCTTAGTAGGATTTAATATGCGTTTTATATACAGTTGTATATAAAACGCATATTAACATCAGAAAATGACCATTGTATTGGCTGATTAAATCTGTTATGTTTAATGTTACTTAAATACTTTTTTTTTTTAAATTTTAAGAGCGACTGTTGCGAGCGATGCTCTGTGCCGCTCTCCCGGCTGAATCAACCACTACCTCGCACGTCTCTCCTGTGAAACAGCTTTGCTGTCTTTTGGAGAGAAGGTCAAGACAGTCAGTGCAATTCCTGGTACAGAGACTTGACAGCTATAATTTAATCTGTGACTTGACAGCTTGTCTCACGATACACAACACATAAATGGGTACATTGGGCTAGTTCCAGGTAAACTAGTTTATGTTCTTGGATGACGACCATTAACCGTCAGATGGCATGTCTGCTATTTTGCCTATCCAACGTTATTATTCTTATAAATATCCGCAGAATGGTAGGGAATTTACCGAATTAAGGGGCGCGCAGTTCGCAACTTACAAAATTGGAATTTTCACAGCAAACTCGTATTTTAAGCGCACAAAAATAAAGCAGAGATAACGTAGTTAAATGTTTCATCTAATTGTTAAAAATGTTTTAACTTTCATAATTGCAAACACAGAATTGAATGGTACAAATAATTTTATTAATTAAAGGTTTTCTGAAAAGGAATAAATAATATTTTTATTATGAAAGGAAAAGAAACGCAGAAACATGATATGCGAATATGGTGTGCTATTCCGACCAGCTGCACTCGTCCAGTTTTTGTATCATTTAAAATAGTCTTTTTCTAGCGACATATTTCTCCTTATTGCAGCTTGTCGTGGTTCGTTTCAGGGCGATTAGTAGCTCTACAATTTTCAGCGGGTGCTCGTTACTCTGAAAGCCTTTCGTCCTGCTACGTTTTTGCTGCTCATATTTACATGCGTACGAAAATAATATATACGGCACGATGTTAAATGATAATTTACTAATAGCCGAAACGTCGACAATAAAATGAATAAATCGCGACAAACTGTATAGCAGTTGTTTTATTATTGACAGTGAAATTTGGGTAAATAAAATTGATTATTAAACTGATACCTCGTATTTCGCTACTTCAAAAAGTGAAAAAGCTCGCGTTTCTCAGGCCTAACTCTTAGTTCAGACGCGGGGAAACACGTGGTTCTTATTTATGTAGGTATTTTTCTTGTGAAATATTGTTTGCTGCTGTCTCTAATATACAAATACAAATCTGCGATTTGCGTCTCTGTACGAGCTCTTAAAATATTGGACCAACCAACGTAATGACAATAGATAATCCTTTATCAGTATAATATACTTATATAGAGTTATCCAATAGATGTTGTCTTTGTTATGTCGTCGCAATATTCTTCAAAAAACTCAAATAAATAAATTGTATGAACATTCACGTTTCGTAACAATATGCGTAATGGGTTGTTAAGTATACAAAAACATTATGGTATTCGCATTTCATACATATCGTCAGAATTGCTCTTAAGACATTGCTAAGGGTCATCTACTTGCGAAAACCCTTCTAAAGCTGTATTCATATTAGTACATTATGTACCGTTTGCGGTTTGCATATTTTTATGTTTAGTATAAACAGCTAACTTAATTTTATACGAGCAGCGCCCCGCGGTTTCACCCGCGTACTTCCCATTCCCGTGGGATTACAGGGATAATATATAGCCTATGTGCTAATCTGATGTATAAGCAATTAACCTAAAGTTTCATTAAAATCCATTTAGTTTTTACGTGAAAGAGTAACAAACATCCTTACTTACAAACTTTCACGTTTATAATATTAGTAACATCAATTGGTATATAATATCTAATCACAGAGTACTTTTGTATATAATATCTAATATAGGTAGTTTAAATTCGAGAAAACGTATTTTTTTAATAGTTATTTAGTACGAGTAGTATGTTTAATACGGACACTGGTTATTTGTTAGTGATATATTATTTGAAAAAAGCTATATTAATATTATAAAGCTATTATAATGAAACTTATCCTATATATTGCATTTCATTTGATCATTTTTTGAATACGGAATCCTAAAAAATTCACTACGCTATTTTGTAAAAAGGAAAGCTAATTTGTTCGTGTGGGCACATAACCTACCGGTATAGGAAAGGTTGTCGTAACGACAATGTATGACGTAAATAATAATCGAAGCAAAAGAACAGCTAAGGCTTGTTGCTTTCATTACTGATGGAAATGCTATTCGCCAGTCGGCACCCGTGAGACCGGCGCCGTAATCCTGAGCATCGAGAAAAGCTACACATTTAAATTTTATCCCAACCTTACAACACATAGCTGCATTATAACCATTACTTTATTAAAAAATGCTAATTCGTTCAAACCTTGTCTTTATTTCCGTTCCGTAAACCAGTTGCCCATGAATCAGTAACAAATGCCTATATTAAGTATAACAAAAAAAAAACAAAAAAAAAACGAAAATATCGTGTGTTTTTTTTTCAGGTAAATTATTATAAAATACATGTATGAATAAATAATATACTGACGTTTTTGGATATATATGCATATCAAATAGAGATAAAATATAAATAGCAATGACATTTTAGTGGTATGGATGCATTTACCTACTTATTTCCGTAAAAAGTTTTGATGAGTTTTGAAATAGGAGTGGGAGGTAGTATGACATGCCGCCTTAGGATGGTGAAGCATGAAATGCTGGGGGTTGGGCCCCGGGTAAACTCACTCGTGACTGAGTCCGATTTCGGAAAGGCTAATCAACGCAAAAATTAACAGATCAACTGTCAAATCCCTTGTTATATAAGTATCTAATGAGTTGCTAGAAGCATGGTTATACTTAATTTGATCAGTCTGTCAGTTATCAAATGACTTATTTCATTGGAAAAGCTGTCAAATTTGACTCTCGTCGTAGAATCCTATGTTATCCGCCATAAATAACCATGTTAGTTGACATACACTTTGACTAACGTTTCAGAAACCGGGCGTTAGTATCGATAATTATATCTCTATCATATTATTGCAACATCTGTTCGAAATCATGCTTTGTCAGATAAATGCCTACTTTGAAGTCATGTAAAGTTTGCGAACTCCATTGTGTTAACTTAACTTGCCATAAAAAATATCTTGATTAGTTATTTCTTACTTTCTTAATTACTAGTTTTTAAACTAAACACCATTTATGTAGTAATTGATGTCCTATTACCCTAATACGCTTTCTCATGTACCGCATTATCATTGTGATTCACGTGTCGTTACAGTTACCATACGTTACTGCAATTTGGTAATTAATCCTGGCTTAAATTTGCATTTAAGCATAGCGAAATAAAGTCCCGTAAACAAATTATATGGAGAAGCAAAACCTATATACTTACGTACCTTACGTACGTTTGAGTAATGACCTTAAAATTTGGCGAGCATGAGTGCTTTTGGATTAAAATGTTTTCCGTAAAAAATATTATATTTCTATTTTTTTTTTTCTTGTGATAAGTTATGCGAATTATTAATGCTTATTATACTAATAATTTTCGATCACAAAATATATGCTTAATATAAGCGTTTGAGAGATTTTTAATGATATACTAATATATCAGGTTCCTTTTTTATTGTCTATGTGACATGCATAGTATATCTTTTTATATGTTTGCTATTGATATTTTTATGAATGTATATTTTTTACTTCTCTAATAATTTATTAAATTTTAATTCAAATTATTTCATCACTCAAAAAAATCAAGTCATTCAGCTAATCATGGTTTGATATCAAGGACTATTAAAAACAATGGATATACTGTTATATTCTACTGATTCATAGCCTCTAATATCTAATAATCCTAAAAAATCTTGATTAGAAATGGTAGCTAATTTGTATCGTTCTCTTCTTGCAACATATAAATCAAAAATTTAAACAATAATAAACAATAAAATGTTCCTGCAATTTTCACTCGGAAAGTTGTCTAGCTAAACAATAGAACGTAACACAGTCAAAAAATAAATCTTAATATGCACAGACAAAAATCATTTACCGTCAAATACTAAATACGAGTAGACTTAAAATAATATCGATGATTTTCGTTTATATGCCTACCTATTAGGTCTACTAGTAGCAAAACAAACAGCGCTAAACAAACGCGGTCACACCACAGTGTGCAGGGGAATACGAGATAAAATTTCAGATCTGGTTTTCTCATTATAACTAAAAGTCAATAATTAAATATTATTTTCCCAAGTAACCCAAGTAGTCGAACAAAATGGCTTTGAGCCAAATGGTAGTTCCATCAGGATCTCAACCACGTTCTGAAGTCGATGCAACAAAACTAGGTACCACCCACTTTAAGTTTATGTGCCCATAAATATTAAGAATACTTTTTATTTCTCCTTTGTTTACCCCATTGCTAAATAAAAAGCGATCATAGCTTAAAAGTGACTACAATAACAGCTATCGTAATGCCAAAAGTCCGTGATATACGGTACACGCTAGAATTGGATTTGTATTAACTTCAATAGATATTGCCGGACTGTTGGCATTTGTGTATTTTTTGTGCTATAAAACTGGCGTGCCTTTGCGTACAGTGTAGTTGTAGTTATTTTAAAAAGCTAAAGCTAGAGTTAAAAAATCTCAGCTATACTTAGCCGGGTAAAAGTACCCAAATGTATATTGTATCTTAGTAATTTTAGTTAAAAAGAATATTGATTTGAAAATCGAACATAAAATGACTTTGTAAAAACCACACTTTCATACTTTGGGATAGTATTATTAGTAGTAAATATACTGATCGCCAAATGATGTAACAAATTACGATTTGTCGAGGACTAGGTAAATTATTATCGAATCTCATCTTCATCTCCAGGGTGGTACTTCATTATACATTTTATTTCAGTGATCCGATATCTACCTTTTGTTATTATTTTAAGTATGTCTACTATTCCTTTGCGTGTCTGTTTATAATGTAGATGATTATGAGTAAGAAATAAAACGGATATAACCAAAAAGCTAGTATCCGAAAAGGACATTGAAAAATTGTTAAGGGAAATGCCACGGTCAAGTTTGATTCCTTTCACTATGTGACACTGGATTTACAAACGTCCAATTGTCCAAATAAAATTCACAAGATACGTTCTCAAGGTTTATTACTCGCATGCACGCACACACAAACAATAACATCATTTTTAAAAATAAATGGCGGACAAAATATATTTTCAATATTGAATATTCTTCAAAGAACTTCACACTTGTTTACAATTAAAGAACTTCACACTT
Source organism: Lycaena phlaeas (assembly GCA_905333005.2). Classification (NCBI taxonomy): domain Eukaryota; kingdom Metazoa; phylum Arthropoda; class Insecta; order Lepidoptera; family Lycaenidae; genus Lycaena; species Lycaena phlaeas. The sequence goes on from HG995163.1 coordinate 19,333,230, forward strand.
GTTTACAATAAGTAAGATCAATTTCTTTGATCCATTAAATTATTATAGATATTTAAAGATATGTTTAAATTTGAGTTACGTTCATCATCATCATTATCATCAGCCCTTATCCGTCCACTGCTGAACATAGGCCTCCCTCAATGAACGCCAAGACGACCGATCCCTTGCTACTCGCATCCAACGGACCTGCCTCTGCACTTTTGAGTTGTGTTTAATTGTGTGCACAATGTTTAAATTTGAGTTACGTTATGAAACTATAATTTGTTTTATATTTTTATCTCATGTTTATCTGAGTTTGTATTATTTGTAAGTATATTGTATTTGTATGTTGAATATAGTTTATAACTATCTATTCATCTACTAAAAAGTGACGTTCCATTAGAAATATAACGATACTAGAAGATTGGTTGGACATCGCCCTGCTGCTTATAAACCACGCGCGGCAGACCCACCAACGTTCCCGTTCGGTGTTTGAGTAAGAGCAGCCGCAGTCTCCTATATTCCTATAGGTCTAAGGCATGGAATGGGACCTCGTACTATATCTACGTTATAGTTTGGGTTGCAATTATACATCTATGGTCGAACAGATTTAGACAACAGATTAATTAATTATTTACTAACGATTTACCGTGTCCAAAATTATAGTAGTTTTCTGTGCAAAGTTCATTAACCTGAGACTAAAATAAATTTTCCTGAAACAAAATAAACATTATTATAATATTATATCAAAAGCATTAACCGACAATATAATTACCAATAACCATTTTTATGATTGAAAAGCATTTGTATTTCAATTGATATAACTACAGTAGAAACTCGATTATCCGGCCGTCAGTTATCCGGATTTGTGATTTTATCGCGGTTTATTTTTTTTTAGTGAAAAAAAACTCAAGTATATAATACTGTTAATATTAATTTTTGCTTAGTAGTAAATAAGGGCTATTTTTATTTTTATTTTATTTTTATTTATTTAGTAGTTACGGATAGTTACGGATACTTTGTAGCAACACATAAAAATATTTTAGTATTCTCTTAATAATTTCTCAATAAACATTGATTTCCGTTAATATGTATTTGTTATTTTTAATAAACACATAACATTATGTACTAGGTACATAATATGCACAAGCCCAGCTATCTTCATACATTCGATTATCCGGATTTTCGATTATCCGAATGCCTAACGACAACAAGTAGTCCGGTTAATCGAGTTTCTACTGTATTTCAATAAAATGATATCGCCTGTCGAAGTTATCATGTTTTTAGTGATCACGAACAAAGATGAAAATAAAATTGAATACATACTTAAACATTAACATAGGACATATAAAAGTATCAACCTTTATATGTCCCACTGCTGGGCACGGGTCTCCTCCTCGAAATCAGGCGAGGAGAGTAATGATGGGCCAATAGTTCACCGCGCTGGTTGGTGAACTTCACATACCTTCAAAGACTTTCAATCTCATCAGGCTTGCAGGTTTCCTCACGATGTTTTCCTTCACCGGTGAGCGAACGATGGTCTCGTGTGCACTTAGAAATTTAGAAAACCCCATTTCAAGGCACACACGGATGGGTCAGGATCGAACCCGGAACTCGCATAAGAGGTCGAGTCCGTCCACCACTGGACCACCGTCGCTTCATAGTACATAATATAAACATTAGATATTGTTTTTAAATAGTTATTTGTTTTACAAAACCCTCCAAAAGCGTGAGTTTTGAATTTAATAAAACGAATTAAAATACAATGAATGTTTTAGTCTGACGGCCAGTTCTGTAATCTCATATCGAATTCTCGTTATCGGTGATTCTTGATTTACGGCTGAAAAGCGACTTGTTGCAATTGATGCATGTTCTTTGAGCGCCAATTAACTTCACGTGTTTAATGAAAACAACGCTCCGATACAAAAAGGAATTAAAGAAATGTATTTTTGCTTTTTATACATCGTTCCAATCCAGTGAAATATGAAACACGTAGTGAAACTGGCGGCGCGCCAGTTGCTTGCCTCACGCTATAACAAAGGGTTTGATATCAGGAAATTGCTCGCAGAACAATAGAAGAAAATATTTATAAGCCTCCTCTTACATCTAGTACTACACACGCTGAGATCGAAAGTTTAAAACGAGCACAGTCTTGGAGCATCTCCGGACATGTGTATAACGGACACGAGTCTTCGTCCGCTACAACTGAAGTCTGAACTTTTTAAAAAGTAAAAGACTTTTAGATTTTCGTTCTTTATGCTAATTAATAATTAGAATTAATAGTATTGAGTATTTATTAGGAGCGTTATGTATTAATGAGAAGAAGTATGAGTAAAAACATGAAAACCGTTAATAGAGACCCATTAGCCCTACCGCCTGCAGAAGTCTCATCCAACAGGCCCTGGTTTTTGAAGTGAAACTTCTTTAGAATCGTTGTGATTTCAAACCGGATGCAACGGAAAAAACGACAGGTAAGAGACACATATACAAAAATGTGTAGGATGAAGCCGACAAAGAATGAGACAGAAATATACATACTATTTTATATTATCGGTCTCTCTTTGTCCCATATGTCGCCTGTAATTAGTGAGAGAGCGAGAGAGCAAATGTCGGTGTGTATGTATATTGCACATTGTTTAAAACTTGCTTGTATTTGAGCATTAAACTTCTATCGTGTGTGAATCGTACACACCTTGTTTTTCTATCCTCACTACACTGTATTCCAGGCAGTATCACAGTCAGTTAAACAGTAAACATATATCATCTCAAGACAAGGCACGGACAAGTCAAGCACACTTGACGTCAGCCATATACAATTTTGCTACTTGATTATCCCCCATAATAAAAAAGGCGCCGTTGTAAAAAGAGTGTATCAGCCTAGAATGAACTCCTAAAGTTGAGAGGGCTACATATTATAATAAATCGTAACAATCCATCACCTCATATTAACCCAATCCTGTGCTTGATATATAAGATCCTATGCATGGATAAGCTGACGAAAACAAATTTAGACAAATACGCATTCATAGACTCGGAACAATGAACTACGTTCTTATAAACTACCTTTTGGCGCCATTTCTGCCTACACTCGATTTTTTGGACTCTAAAATAATTATCGGTTTGGGTAATGGGTAGATCTAGATCTAAAATAAATAATATAAGATATTGTTTAATCTCCTTCGTCTATTATATGCGTGTACTTATAATCCAAAACTAAATTCTTATTATTTTACTTAACTTAAAACTTCTTTCTAAAAATAAATTAGGTATTAGCGTGGTGCAGCAAACGTTTATATTCATTCATGCATTTGGCAACGCCACTGCATACACCGTATTTACATATTAAGGCTCACCATCTATTATAATATCTTATTTTACTAAGAGTATACAGTGTTCATCTTTAATCACCAAAAAAAGCTGAATACACGCTTTGCTTTAATCATGAAGTAATACGGTGTTGTGATGGCACAGTATTACTTCAAGCTTGTGAATCAGCGTTAAGGCCAGTATATCCCAAAGCGCCGGTTTGTTAAGTCGTAAACATAGTAATGTTGGTTTTTTTGATCCGTTAAAAATATATGTTGTAGTTTAGTATACATTCTTTTTTATTAACCTATTCAAAACACGATCATTGTAACTTGCCTCGATAAAAAAAATCACAAACACAAGATGTTTTTGATTATTTTTCTAGTTGTAATTGAAGAATGTGAGATTTTAAGTTACAAAATTTATATGAAAAAATAGGTAATAACATTTAGAATTTTATTCTGATCTTACTTTTTTAAATAAATGTTTTTATTTTTCTTAATATCAAATAATGTGAAAAACTGGACTAGCCCCCAGCGCGGCCTCAATTTAGTTGCCTGCGAGGCGTTAACAAAGTAGGACCTATGTTTCGCTGCTGCCTGGCGGCTCTCCCCCGCTATAGATCGTTAAAACAACGTGTGGAATATATAAGCCGGTGTGTGGTATGATAGTGTACATAGGAAATAAAAATAAAAATTTTAACAATATTTAGTTTTAATATTTTTTTCTCATTTTTGTCGTATTCAGGATCAACAGCGTGTTTTTTCCTCATTTTTATTTTAATATCGATTTAATGTTACTAATTCATCATCATCATCATCAGCCTTTATCCATCAACTGCTGAACATAGGCCTCCCTCAATGAACGCCAAGACGGCCGATCCCTTGCTACTCGCATCTTTATTATAAAAATATTAATTTTAAATTCTATTCGAGGTTTAAAGATAAAAAAAATATTTGTGCATAATTTTTTCAAAGTCAAAGTCAAAAGTCAAAGTCAAAGTCAAAGTCAAAAAATTTATTCAAAATAGTACTATCCAAGTATCTTTTTGAAGGTCAATTGAGTCTACCACCGGTTCCAAAGTAAGTCCACTGAGAAGAACCGGCGAAACAAACTCAGTGGAACTAGCAGTAGTTTTGGATCGATAAGAATCAAAAATGCACACATGATGATGATGGTGGCGGTGGTGATGATGATGATGGTGGTGGTGATAATGATGATCATAATGAGGGTGGTGGTGGTGGCAGTGGTGGTTGTGGTGATGATGATGATCGCGGTGATTGTGGTGGTGGTGATGATGGTGGTGGTGGTGGGGGAGGGGGGTGTAAATTGTAATAGTGATGATGATGAAGTTGATGATTATAATGATGGTAGTGATGACGCTGACGAGAATAATGATGGTGGTGGTGGTGGTGGTGGGGGAGGGGGGTGTAAATTGTAATAGTGATGATGATGAAGTTGATGATTATAATGATGGTGGTGATGACGCTGACGAGAATAATGATGGTGGTGGTGGTGGTGATGGGAGAGGGGGGTGTAAATTGTAATAGTGATGATGATGAAGTTGATGATTATAATGATGGTGGTGATGACGCTGACGAGAATAATTATGGTGGTGGTGGTGGTGATGAATGGTGATGGAGGTGATAATTAACACTTATTTTGTTTACAATGATTTGTGTGTCTGTTTGTAATATGACCTTTGTGGCTCAATGGTTAGCGCGTTGGCGTTCAAGCCGGAGGTCGCGGGTCCGAATCCCGCCAGGGAAAAAAAATTTTTCTGTGTTCCTGGGTCATGGATGTGTATTAAATATGTGTATTAAATAATAAAAATTTTAAATATAAGTATTGATATAAAACGTATTAAATATATTGTATTTCCGTTGTCTGGTACCCGTAACACAAGTCTCTTCGAGTACTTACCACGGGACTAGATTGACGTGGTGTGAAAAGCGTCCATAGGTATTATTATTATTAATAATAATGCACAGAAGAATATCCCGGGTACGCATGTTAGCTACTACTATAAAACAAAGTCGCTTTCTCCGTCCGTGTAACCGTTTGTACGCTTAAATCTTCAAAACTACGCAACGGATTTTGATGCGGTTTTTTTAAATAGATAGGACAATTTAGGAGGAAGGTTTGTGTGTATAATTTATTAAGTTTTTATATATAATGGCTAAGATATAACAATAATTGTTGGACGTATCAGAAAAAAATAGGCCGCCTGGGAGTTTTCAACGAAAACGCTGCCTAAACCCTTCGAGATACAGCAAAATAATGTATGGTGGAATTGTGTAGCTTAAGTAGGTCTACATAAAAGTCCACGATGGCATATGTCCATCTCTTAGCGATATCATGCTATATCCATTTAAACATATTACGAAACAAAGTCGCTTTCTCCGTCACTGTATCCGTTTGTACGCTTAAATCTTCAAAACTACGCAACGGATTTTGATGCGGTTTTTTTAATAGATAGAACAATTCAAGAGTAAGGTTTTTGTATATAATTTATTAAAATGTTATAAGCATTGGCTAAGATATAACAATAATTGTTGGACGTGTCGGAAAAAAATAGGCCGCCTGGGAGTTTTCAACGAAAACGCTGCCTAAACCCTTTGAGATACAGCAAAATAATGTAGTAGTAGTAGTAGTAGTAGTGTAGTGGAATTGTGTAGCTTAAGTAGGTCTACATAAAAGTCCACGATGGCATATGTCCATCTCTTAGCGATATCATGCTATATCCATTTAAACATATTACGAAACAAAGTCGCTTTCTCCGTCACTGTATCCGTTTGTACGCTTAAATCTTCAAAACTACGCAACGGATTTTGATGCGGTTTTTTTAATAGATAGAACAATTCAAGAGTAAGGTTTTTGTATATAATTTATTAAAATGTTATAAGCATTGGCTAAGATATAACAATAATTGTTGGACGTGTCGGAAAAAAATAGGCCGCCTGGGAGTTTTCAACGAAAACGCTGCCTAAACCCTTTGAGATACAGCAAAATAATGTATGGTGGAATTGTGTAGCTTAAGTAGGTCTACATAAAAGTCAACGATGGCATATGTCTATCTCTTAGCGATATCATGCTATATCCATTTAAACATATTATGAAACAAAGTCGCTTTCTCCGTCCCTGTATCCGTTTGTACGCTTAAATCTTCAAAACTACGCAACGGATTTTAATGCGGTTTTTTAATAGATAGGACAATTCAAGAGGAAGGTTTTTGTATATAATTTATTAAAATTTTATAAGCCTTGGCTAAAATGTAACAATAATTGTTGGACGTGTCGGAAAAAAATAGGCCGCCTGGGAGTTTTCAACGAAAACGCTGCCTAAACCCTTTAAGATATAACAAAATAATGTATTATGGAATTGTGTATCTTAATAAGGTCTATAAAAAAGTCCGCGATGGCATATGTCTATCTCTTAGGGATATTATACTATATCAATTTAATACTTTAAAAATTGGCAATTATAATGCAATAATTTGAAAGTTATTGACACAAATACGGTATGAATATGAAAATGAAAAATGAAAGCAATAATAGTATCCTAAATATGCCTTTCAGAAAATCTGCGAAGGGAAATATGTATTTATGTTCAAGATTAAATACTCACGTAACGTATCCATTTTAATACAAAAACTTAGTAATTATTAAAATAGAAAATGATCATGTGTGTTCAGGATCGATAACAAAACCATAAAACGCTCTTTAATATAATGTAATTCTTATGAAATAAACTAAAGTAAAAAAAAAACTTGTAAGTTGCGTTTAAAATTATACTAGGACGGACAATAAGTTCACGCCGGGTTCAAGAAAGTTCATTTGATAGGAGACTACGCGTAACTCGTCGTGCAGGGAGGGCGACAGCGCTCAATGCATAAAACGCCCGAATATACTGGCCTTAACTAGTAATTGATATTGGTTGTGATCACTACACAATTGTTAAAATAATCATCACCCAAAACCGATCAATACCCTGCAATCTTTCGCTAGTAGTTATTTGATGTTCGAAAGTCTTTTGAGCAAACTGTTTGATAATAATATGATTAAGTAATTAAATAAGTTAAATAGTAATAATGCTGTAAGCTACTGAGCCTTCATACTCAATAGCATATTTGTTATTACTTTCGCTTAATTTGAGGCTAAGCTAACCACTGTACCACATATAGGTGGGAATTCAAGAAGGTATATAATACCTTTTAATTACCTTATCTGTTCGTAAACATTATGGATCGGGAAGTGGAAGAGTTATATACCCCAAGGGATATAATAATTCTCTTAACATCAGACATGCATGTCACACAGGCAACATCTGTGTAAAATGATTTGACTCGTGATTTTTAATGTCAATTTTTCAAATTCGAAACACTTACGTTTGTACATCACGAGAATTGAATCCAAAATTATTTAGTTCAAATACTATCGTAATACGTACTTATTATAAAATTTATAAAACCGTTTCGATCCTCTGATTTCTCTTACGCCGTTAATATTTTACCAAAACGAAGAAAACATTGGAGGGTAAATACGGCGGAACGGCAGATAAGGCGTAATCACAATAATTTACTCTAAAAGATGTTCGCTCTAAGGGGAATTTACGGCCTAACCCGCGCCACATCTTCATTAATCGCTTCAAACGACATCTACAGATAGAGATTGGCTCACCATCAGCACAAGCCAACTGTCATTTTACACATCACTGAGCATTTCCTCATTTTCTGAAAGACCTTAGAAACTATACTGTTCAATATAGTGCTCTGTCTCCTATATATTACTTACTTAATTAATAAAGTTAACAATAAAGTGATTAGTAAAGCCAGCATTATAATGAAACAACTTTTACGGATTTTATCGCGGTTTATTTAGTTTTTTACAAGCCCGACGTTTCGGATACTTTACAGTACCCATGGTCACGGGAGGACTGAGGTGTCAGATGTCCTTCTGTTACAAAAGTTATTCGAAACTAGGGTAGTTTGATACAACAATATTTTTATTTATGATACAACAATATTTTTATTTAGTCCTATCTATGCAAAAGGTGCTAACTGAGTCTTTAGTCTGTGACATATTATTATGCTTGGATTTAGATTTTATTATTTTTATTATGGGATCCCAAGCAGATGGTAGTGGCCAGCCATCTTCTCTATTGAAATTAGGATGTTTTTTAATTTCAATAGCCTCGCGAATCATCCTTGGTTGGACTCGGTGTTCTTTTGCGAGGACCTGTGGTTTATCAAATCTGATATAATGGCGGGCATTATCTAGGCTATGTTCACAGATTGTTGAATTACTATAGCGACGGTGTTTTAAGTCAGCTATATGTTCTTTAACGCGAGTTTTAATTGATCTTTTAGTTTGACCTATGTAAGAGAGACCACAGTCACAATCAAGCTTATAAACTCCTGCATCTTGTAAGGGTATATGACACTTGACAGATGGTAAGAATTGACCTATCTTTTTTGGCGGCTTGAAATAAGTTTTAATAGAAGCTCGCTTTAGGATGTAGCCAATCTTGTCAGTGACTCCCTTCATAAATGGCAGCACAGCAGGTACTCGCTCGACGGTGGTTGGTTTCACACGTTCACTGCGATGGAGCCGCGGTACCCGAAGCTTGTTGTCCCACAGTACTTGCTTGACATGGCTGCTCATCACAGATCCCTTGTGCTCTCTGAAACTAAGATTTACCCACGGTAGCTAACTGTGTTGGATGGTGGTGTGATTTGCCGTTTAAGTACCTATAAGTATCAGTATGGGTATGTTTCCTATATACTGTATGGCTTAAGGTATTATTGGGATTACAGATAACTAATACATCTAAGAAAGCCAGAGTATTATTGGCCTCTAGTTCCACTGTGAATTGAATTTTATTATTGATGGAATTAAGATGGTTTAGGAATATGGTTACTTTGTCAGATGGTAATATTGTGAAAGTATCATCTACGTACCGCTTGTAGAACCTGGGTACAATGGGTGAAGTCTGCAGAGCAGTCTCCTCGAAGTCCTCCATAAATATGTCGGCAACAACAGGGGATACTGGTGAGCCCATCGCTACCCCATCTACTTGCTCGTAGAACTGACTATTCAGATTCAGATTCAGATGTAAGGCAGTGTTTAAGAAGTTCAGCATATTCCATTGGCATGTTATTCTCTCTTAGCTTCCTTGATACAATATTGATGCAATCTTCAACAGGTAAGCATGTAAAAAGTGATTGCACATCAAAACTGACCATAGTTTCACTGTCGTTGAGATGTAGGTGTTTGATCTCTGTGATTGTAAAAAACTAAATAAACCGCGATAAAATCCGTAAAAGTTGTTTCATTATAATGAGTGAAATTCGCGTAAACATAAGAAAACAATAAGTAAAGCCAGCGTTGATTGGATTGTAAATTGGACATTCTTAAATATTAAATTCTAATATTAAATATTAATCGCAACTGAATTTTCAATTCATTTTAACTACTCGCAATGCAAATATCAGAAACCTTTAAACTTTGTCGTTCGATTATTTTTTATATCTGATTTAGCTGATTTGAGAATTGAGAAATTAATCCTACTTGGATTCAAATTTTATTGAAAACTAGCTGTTGTCCGCAGCTTCGCCTGCGTTAACTAAGATTTACAACGGGATCTTAGCGGGATGATATATTTTTACCGATAAATGGGCTATCGAACACTGAAATGTTTCATTAAAATCCGACCGATAGTTCCTGAGATTAGCGCGTTCAAATAAACAAACTCTTTAGCTTCATATCTTAAGCATTAAAAGCATAAGTAAAATAAACGCGTTTAAATGTAGTCCAAAAAAATTCAAAATATCTAAATAAAAAAATGGTTACTGTGCCTCACTCGACATAGATAGGTATAACGTGTCGCGGACTTTTTTGTAGATAATTATAAGATCTACAATTAATTAGAACATTTTATGGTTCTATCTTTTATAGTTTAGGCAGCGTACGCAAAATAAGTAACTTTTCTGGTTGATTTTTTACACCTTGTGTCCGAAAAACCCAAATATCTTACCCTATTTTTTTCAGAATAAAATGTAGCCTATGTTACTCGTGGGTAATGTAGCTTTCAAATGGTGAAAGAATTTTTGAAATCGGTCCAGTACTTTTTGAGCCTATTCGTTACAACCAAACAAACAAACAGACAAAGTTTTCCTCTTTATAATATTAGTGTAGAAGTGTAGATTTAAATGTTGTATCAACTGAATACATCTTAGAATATTATGTTCACATAGGTAACTTTCTAGGATTTAACACTGCATAGTAGCGGCTCAAAGTAGGCTCAGGTAAGTCAAATATTAGGTAAACAAACATAAATTTTAAGTCGGTATGGAATGAAGCGAAACGGTTAATGACAGAGCGGTTTATGGAAGCCACGGTGTGATAGGCCCAGGGCCCAGGGGTGGAAATGCGATAAGACACGCAAACGGCGCATGTACTTTATATATTACACCCGCATTATCTTATCCCTTCGCCGCTTATCTAGTGTGTAATGGAAGCTTAAAGAGAACATTGAACTGACAAAAGTTTCGCTGAGTTTGTTTCGCCGGCTCGCCTTTGGAACCGGCGCGCGGTAGATTGATTTGACTTTCAAAAAGGTACTTTGTAAGTACTATTTTGAAATATTTTTAATTTTTTTTAAATTATATTCTCAAATAAATATAAATCTATAATATAAATAATGTTATACAAATATACTATAGTCGCTGATATCCTGGATCTGTCCCTAGTTCATTATACAATCATATTCGGATATTATATCGCATATTCTATATTTGAACTCGAAACATTAGTCTACTTCCTCAGCCGGATAAGTAGACAACTAGCTAGTAGACAACATGTAATCTTTTTTAACGAAAACATTATATTAAAGGATTGTTAAAAAGAAAACAAACAAGCCTCTAAAAAACTAAAGCTATGAGTCAATTTAGGAAAACGCTTTTTCAACTTCAGGCTCTGTTGAAATGATATCTAAAATCTACGAAAAGTAACTACTTTTCGTAGATATAAGATACTCAACTGAGTAATTAGATGTTAAGCTTAAACCAACGTCACATAATATGTAAGCGTTGCCTCAAGTAATAAGAGCGACGAAACCGTCGAGAGAGTAGAGACTCGACTCTCGAGAGTGAACAACGAATGGGAACTGAGCGGGCGACGACTTGTTGGCTTTTAGTTACTACTTTATTACAAACATTATTACTAGGCATATATGCTTGGCATACATGGAGTAAAAACTAATAACATAATTTAAAATAATAAGTTTTAGCACCTCTATGGTTCGTAGACCAACTTGATATTAGAATCATGAATCGTCCTGCCTTAGTAAACGAAGTTACACAGAGACGTTTTTAGGAAACTCCACTCAATACTCATAACTTTGTTTATATTTGTAGCATTATGTTATATGTTCTTTATAAATACATTGGCCGGAAATAGTAAATAACCTTTTTTTATTTTCAAGCCTCTATAACAAAAACACTGATGAATACTGATCAACAAAAATACGCAAAAATAAAACAATTTAAGTCGGCAAAGGTATCAAGTTCGGTTTCATATAAAAGATTTTATTATGTACTTATACAGAATCTGGAAATATTTTATGATTTACATATGAAAATAAGTACCGGCCAACGCGGGGAGAGAAAAAAGTTATTCAAGTTATTTCGTATTCAGGTATGAGGTTTAGAAGTTTGAACACGTTATAATATCTTTGACTTATACAAAAATATATTTAAATTAATTTTTGATGTGAATCATTCACTGGCGTGTCTCTGATGCGAATGCCGAGACGCAAACAGCTCGAGATCGGAGATCGTCTTACCACCTTGTTAATGGCTGGCCAATATTATATCTAACATAAAAGCGGTCATGTTTCATTATCTATTTTAATAAATTATACATTCCAATATTAGTATAATATACGCATTTTCTACTTCAGCCGGAAACGCTCGGGTGTGTGACAGTCAACTTTTTTTAATATTAATTAATTAAGTAAACGCATTGGTATTAAAAGCATAGTGGTTCTGGTACATAATCAAAGGAAAACGTACAAAGATTTGACTTTACGGAAATGAAGCAGCCCATAAAGGCTTTCCCTACTCACTCTCGCGGCAATTTGAAATCCAGTCGGTAATGCTCAAGCGTTTAACGTGACAGAGTAATTTGCGGAAAGATCCTGAATGAAAAGTTTGCGGACTGTTGAATGCGTATTTGGGGACAAATGAGGGATTTAATATATTGAGTGTCACGAGTGCGTGATGCAGCGTCACATAACAATACTGTGAATTTAACACTAAGACATTTGAAGTCGAACATATTAAAACTTATCATCTGCCCCCCTAGACAAGTGGCACATACGCTAAACGAATAGAATAGAATACTTATTGTATAGGAATGACATAAGCTTTCGACATGTAATTTGACAGCTAGTGTGATTCCCATACAATGAGTATGCTATTCTATTCATTTAGCGTGTGTGCCACTTGTCTAGGGGGAATGATTTGATGTCACTCTTTTAAGACTTTCAAAACGTGGTATTTTTATAATATATTTAATATTAATTGTCTCAACCCTTATATGCCTCAGTGTTGGGCACGGTTCTCGTCCTCGAAATCGGGTGAAGGAAGTGTTGGGCCAAAATTTATCGATACGCTGGCGGGTTGGTGAACTTCACACACCCTCAAAGACAGCTTCTACCTATAAGCATCCGATGGTCTCAAGTACATGTGCATGTCGAAATTTAAAAAAACTCATTTTGTGCCAACCCACAGGACAGGAATTTGAACCCGCACCTCTCACTCAAAAGGGCCAGCTCATACCACAGACACATACCAGAACACCATCGTCGCTCAATTACATAATATTATAATGGTATTAAATATCGTTATACCAATACAAAGCGAATAAAAGGCTTATTTACTAAGTACGTTTAGCACTTATTCTTAATATTACCATTGTGAACACGATAATGCATATATTATGTAATATCATAAAAGTATAGGCTCTTTTAAAGAATTTGAACTAGTTATCATAATTCGAATTATATTACATTAGATACATACAATATTATATGTTTAATAAGATTAAATTGAAGTTGTAGTATAAAAAGCAAAAACTTTTTAAAATAAAACTACATTTGAATAGTGAATGATAGAATTTAAATAAATGAGATCTATAAAAAGCCTTTATGATAAATGATTACAAAAAACAATAATTATTTTTACAACTAGAAGTCACTAAGGCGAGTCAAGTATTTCAACATTCTAACATACGAGAGAAGTGTGGTCGTTTGAAATTGATTTTGCAGGCTTTTTTATTTCGACCGTAATTTGATCAGAGAGGATTTCGGGCTTTTGCTTGTGAGTGGTTCAGTTTATATTCGGAGGCTGTATTCCGAGGCACATTTGCTTCCAATTCAATTCTCCACGCGGCTCGTTGCAACACAGAATGAGCCATCGTAGAGATTGTCGAGCGCCCGTATTCTTACCCTGTTCTTTCGATCCTGTATATCGCAATGGAAATTTATATTTCTTACTACACATCCACTTGGCCTTTTAGTATATAAGACACTGATATATAATATAGACTCTGTTGAGTCTATGGTTTGTTAATTCTACTGTTAAGAGTTTGTTTTCCTAAGAATGCTCATGCTAAATTATATTCATATATATTAGACAAATTGCTTATAGTAACTATTGAATATTGACTGTGCATTTTAAATGGAGTTTTACATTTAAATATTTTTTTAATTTACTCGTCTGAACAAAAATAATATTGGAATTTGGAATGCTATAAAGAGTTTCATTGCAGTATCTATGTGCGCTAAAATTAAAAACGACTGCATTTTGTCATAAAAATACTGCATCACCTCTGGTGTTGTCTTTGGTGTTCTCGCGAGTAGATTATGTACCTAGCCAAAAACCTCGCACACGCGCATTAGCACACCGTATGCCTAATAGCCACAGGAGGTCGGGCCTTTAGCTCATCTCCTTTAGCGTACAGCTCATAATATATCCGTCACATCCATACGCTCGAGCTATTCCCCCTCTAATGTCTACGTAAAATACTTTAGACCATCGAATATTAAGATATTCGATGATCTGATTGTGTACGCATCAGACCATCCGATGTGCTGAATATATAATAATATAATATGCCGAAGTGCTGCAAAGATCCAATGTAGCTGGCTGGCATCGAGGCTTAACATAAATATTGTTTTTAAATACTTTACTTAACAGTCTCAAGTATGTAAGTCTCTCAATTTATTTAAAAAAAATAGTAATTGATTAATCTAACACAAAACATAAGACAAAAATATACTAAAACTACTTAAAATAAACTATATACTATATCAAATTAAAAATAAAAATAAAACTAAATAATATAAAAAATCGACCCCAAGTCGCTACGCTCGCAGGGTAGGGTGCCCAAGAGGCTGGCGGCATTTCCCCGTTGAATGGCAAGGCTCAACCTTTGTCCGAAATGCGCGCCAGCCCTTGGATCCCCGGAGACGTCAATGAGGCGTGCGGAAATCTCCTTAAACAGCTGACGGGCTTCCGCACCCCAAGGCCCCAAGGTCTCAACTGCAAAAGGCGTAAATATATACGGCTCTCCCAAGGCCGTATATTTACGCCTTTTATTGTTTTCGGCTGTCGCCGCAGCTGCACCGGCTTTGCGGGCGGTCGCTCTCACGTGGGATGGGGCAACAGTGTCCACGCATGTGGCATCCCACACGAGTGACCGCCCGTTTTTCCATGGGATGAGCGTCATACCATCGGGCTTCTTGCCATCATCTCGGGCGATGCCATTGGGAAATAAATAAGTATTTAAAATTGCTTATAGCAATTTTAAATACTTTTGGTATTTAAAATTGCTATAAGCAATCCTAAAATTAAAAATAAATAGCTCAGAGTAAGTTAAAATAAATATTTCAAGAGGTCTGAGGACCCGTTGAGCTAATCCGTTAAAACTGCAATTAGACGAGCAAGCATGAAACTTCCACTCCTTTTCTGAGACAATATTATGATTATCAGTTACCCGATGTCGCCGCCCGCCGCTCGGAGCACATCGGAGGCGCGCGAACAGTCAGCCGGAAATCCCTTCACGCCCCACTGACTTTTGACAACTTAATCCAACTTAAAGTCTTACAGGAAAATAAATCATTAATTAATTTTGGAAAGGGTAAAATATTATCTACCGACTATTGCATTTCTGATTAATCATTTTTCTTAAATTAAAATATATAGGTTTCTGGTTTATGTTTAGCAGTGGACGTATAAAGTCTATTTTATGTTGAGGATGATAATGCAAAAAGCACTTATCCGAATTCATTGTGGAAAATTATATTGTAGTAAATTATATTGTTATATTGTATATACCGTCGACTAGTTTTGATAGAAGAAATAAATTGTAGAAACTTGGGATGAATAAGAAAAATGTAGAAATAATTATATATAGAAAACAAAAGTGTGTGCTTGTAATTTTTACGCGAAATTGAAGTTAAACTTCATAAAAATCTGAGTTACCCTCTGGTACGGCTAAAGAAGTTTTACATTAACAAATAAACACAACTGAACATAGAAAATGTATAAATAGCTTTTGCTCCGACCAATTCCGAACCCTTTGAAATTGGGATAATGAAATAAGATTATAGCCGAATAAAACCCATTGGAAAAGAAAAAGTGTAATATTAAAAAAATTAAAAAAAAACTCGATCAGATCTGACGATTTGCGGTCAGGAAAAGTGGGAGGGGGAAGGGCAAAAGAGGGAAAAACGGATTAACTCGATTTCCGGCCAAGCTAAAAGTTAAAAAAAAAAGTTGAATGGCATCGTAGTTGAGGTGCTACACAAAATATACTGCCATTTTTGATAATTAATATCGAAAAAGCAGACTAATTTTTAATCGAAAAATCTCACGTCCTATATCTCCTTTTTTTAAATAGTCGGTAGGTTCTTTTTGTTGAAATACCTACTCTCTGATGGTAGGAGAGCGGATAATAGCCGGACTGTCCTAGTCCCTACGATTATGTCATAAATATAAAATTATTTGTATTTTAAATATACCTGAGTGCCCTGCGAAAAATTATAGCCCATCAAAACGTATTTCAGAAGTTGTCAAGGGAGATCACCTAAGTAATGTCTACAATATCTAGGGATAGGCTAGCAGGTAAAACAATAGGATTGATTTCATAACTATTGCCAGTAGGCAATAGTTATGAAATCAATCCTTGTTTGTCCTACTGCTGAACACAGGTCTCCTGCTCGAAATCAGGCAAGGAGGTATTGGACCATAGTTCACCAATGCGTTGGCCCAATATGGGTTGGTGAACCTCACATATCTTCAAAAACTTTTACGAGTAATATCATCAGGCACGCAGGTTTCCTCACGAAGTTTTTCTTCGCCGGTGCAACAAGCGATGGTCTTATGTTCAGGTGCACATAGTAATAGGTCAGGATCGTACCTTCTTGCTCAAGACGTCGAGCCATACCTACCCGCTAGAGTCTAGACCACTGGCAACGTGTAAAATAAACATTCGCAATAACCAAAGCAGATGTTCCTGCGGATGCGGACTAAAAAGAAGTAATTACTTTCTTACCGCACCTAAAAAAATCCTCTTAAATAGTAGTATGTTAATCGAGAGGGATTAAAGAAAATAATTAAAACTAGAACGCTACTATAACTAATTAATTAGTTCATACAACACATTAATCTAAATAGATTATCCATTAAAGCCTCATTTAACAATCTACGAGAGGACAGCCATCGAAAACGTACAAGCTAATAACAATAATTATAATGTTATGTGCATTTAGTGGCAAAACTATATTTCACAGTAGAGGTGATGCTGTAATGATGATCACATTAATTCGCGTGAATATATAATAAGTCATTTGTAATGTATTTCAATTACCAGACATTATTAATTAAATAAATATTTCGAGAGCATTATAATATACTTACCTAATTGTTGACTTGCATAATTCACATTATCAGTTACACAATGTTCTGGCTATAACGCCTCAATAGAAGTAGATGATGTTATTGGAGTTTCCAAAACGTAATGATGAGAACGTCGCGTCTAACTTTCTACCTGCGTCGTTTTACGCGGCAAATGGAAAGCTTTTAGTCTATAAACGAATTGCTGCCTACTCCGAGAGGGTTCGCTTTGTCGTCATACATACCTACATAACGTGTTCTTAGATTTTCCTAATGTGCATTAACAGAATAACCTAACATACTCTGTTTATAATACTAAGTTCAAAATTACAAAGGAATTCCCGTGTAAAACCAACGCAATTCTTAGAACCGACTTCACTATGAATATAGTTAATTCATAGTCTCATTCGCGTAATAATCAGCCAATATAATGCTTAAAGTAACAAAATTTAGTGGAAGGGGTGGTCGTGGTAAGGTAAGGGTAAGTAAAGTCGATAAAGGGTGGCAACATAAAACTTAAAACTGGGACTATGGACAAAAATGGCGGTCTTCAAGCGAATGGAAGCGGTACTTCAAGCGGTCTCTATCAGACAGTGGTGTCGAGTGGGATACGGTGTCCCACAAGCTGCTCCTTGTGGGTCCTGAGGGCTGTCCAGACCAGATGTGATCCTAGGCCAACACTTACTGAATAATAATAATAATAAGACTTTATTTCAGACCAATTGATCCATATGTGTATTAGTATTATACAGTTAATGTTATTATAACTATGTTAGTAATAATGGTACATAATATGAAATGTTTAATTATATAATATGAATATTAGTCCAGTGTCTTCATATAGGGCTTTCAAGTTTAACAGCAATTTCCCTCAGTTATCTGTTGGTACTGTCTCTCACTCTTCGAATCATAGACGCTGATCTCTTACGCAGTATAGCTGCGAAACTGTCGATGCTAGCGGATGTGAACATCGCGGATGCGCTACAGTATCGAGGCAGTCGCATCAGAAACCTGAAGGCGTTGTTATATTGGACTCTAAGCGTATTGACGGCTCGCTGCGTATGTCTGATCAACAAGCTGCATGTATAGAGTGATTGCGCGTAAGCTCGAACATTTGGCAAACCTGCGGGCCAGCATATTACATCGAACCGCCATCGCCCGGCGCTCACGCTCAATGTCGGAGTCATCGCTGAGGTTTTCATCTAGAATATGCCCAAGATATTTGAATTGTGTAACCCTCTTTAGCTGTGTACCATTTAAAGTCACCGGTCATCACTATCAGGAGTGAAAGAGCCTGATTTCAAAACCATCAATTCACTTTTATCGACATTGTACATGAGCCCGTGCTCACCCACATAGCTTTCACAGACTTGTAACAGTTTGCGAAGGGCCCTAATCGATGGGCTCAGTACCACCATATCGTCGGCATAGCTTATATTATTGACCATGTATTGAGCAGCCTACATTGGTGCTATTCAGCCCACGAATCAACCCGTCAATATATAAGTTAAAAAGCGTAGGCGATGTCAGACCACCCTGTCTCACACCTCACTTTAAACCGTAGGCATGTGACAAGGAGCCAGACCACCTGACATAGTTAGCCTGATGCTGATACCAATATTTAAATGCGTTAACAACGGCATCTGGCATACCCGTGGCTTTCAACTTGTCCCACAATTTGTCTAAAAAGGCAGCGTAAACCGGGGTTTTACGGTGTAGTATCTGACGGTATGCTTGAGCACTAAAATAGCGCTTTCGGTGGAAAGATTCTGCCTAAAACCGAACTGTGCATCATCACATGTAACGTATTTGGCAAGATATCCGTTGAGGATGCCGTCAAACACTTTCGCAGCTATGGTAGCTAGTGTGATTGGTCTGTAATTATTTTTATTTAGTAACGTCACCTGTTCTATTCTTTACAATAGGTACACATAGACACAGCGTAAATAGCATACCCATAACTCTATTTATATGAGGACCGGCATGCCTCAGATGCTCCACACTCAAATCGTCATGGCCTGGGGATTTCCCCCTTTTCATATTCCGTATTATTTTGGAGATATCATTTGCGGATATACGTGCTGGCGGGTCGCCATTCGGTTCAAAAGTTTGGAGCGTCTGTGGCTGCAGTCAACAATGGCTTTACTGTAAAATGATCACGAAACATATTCGCAATATCTGTAGCATCTGTTAGACCATCCACACTAGCTGGGAGACTAGATCTCGAATTTAGCTTATTTGTTTGCTTCCAAAATTTAGCAAAAGAATTACTCTCGTAAAGACTGGCTAATCTGTCCAATTGTATTTGTTCTCTATTTTTTTGAAGCATTTTGAGGTTGTTTTTAAAAACATTTTTAGTATTTATCATAGCTTCAAATATAGGACCCGACACCGGTTTATGGTTATCTATCCAAATTTTATACTTAGATCTAGTCTCTTTGTGTGATTTTTTTACAAACGTATTCCACCCCGGTATGCTGCCACCTCTTTTAACCTTTACATTATTATAGCTTTCTATAGAAGCTAGAGTCAGAGCATCAATAATATCCTTATATAGCTTATCTATATAAATTCTGTGACTCGCATCTTTACACATCCTATCTGCACAATTTTGAAATAGATTGAATAGATTGGAGGGCCGCACAAATAAAAAAGACAAAAAGAATTAATATAATAATACTTACTTACAGTTTAATAGTTATTTGTGCAACAAGAGAGCAAAGTTGTTTTTTGTTTCGAGTACTGATTTTGAGTCCCGAGCAAGCGAAGGATTCTATGATTGATTCACGAGCGTAGCGAGTGATTCAAAGTTAGAATCCTGAGCGTAGTGAGGGACTCAACAGCACGAGATGCAAAAAACTTTGCTCTCATGTTGCACACATAATTTTTCACCTCAGCAGTGAGAACACATATTACTTAGGAGACATGGAAATGAACAGCAATACATTGAAATAACGTTTAACACGTTATGCTATACGCTATTTTTATTTTTATTCCCGCTATTTTTCAAATTGCATTTTAATACCGCGTCCCTGATGTTTATTTTTCAAATATATGAACAGGCTGGCGAAACTCCTATACAAAATAAACGATGTATGAAACGGACGTCCTTTTAATGGCTGCTATAATCCGATAAAATTAAGAAGAACATTATTAACTTTGGACCTACATTTACCGATGGCTCTTCTACATATAGATGGATTATATCGACCGCCATTTTGATTTTTGACAGTAAAATTGAAAAAGTCAAAAAGTGTTAAAAGATGGACGGTTATTGCAGATAAAAGATATTGTGTTTTTTAAAGTTACATTTTCACGTGTTTATTACATAAAAGTGTAATATTAATTAGTTATAGTCATTTTGTGAGTAATTCTCAGAGATTCAAATAGTGTTTCTGTAAAACAATATGAGAAAAGTAGCTTGTGAGATTTGTGGTATAAAAACATGCTGGGTTGGTAACAAACGTATTTTTATGGTAAAATATCCATTAGATAAAGATCGGCAAGCTAAATTACTTATTTAATCCATAAAGGAAGTCAATTCTAGTAGAAAATATAGAGGTTTAATATATTTTAACAACTTAAATATATAAAATAAACTTGTTATAAAAACTTCTTGTAGTGCTTACCCAGCAATCAGAATTTATCGACATCGATGTATAAACTCAGACTAATTATTCTATTATAATATATTATAACGTAAGCATTACATGCTGTTTGAGTCATTTAGTTAAATTTTAAGATTCAACTTATCATTCACTTTAAAGGTGTAAACAATGGGTCAAAGTGATATCTTATTTCAGATTCCCAAAAGATGTTAATTTAAAGAATACCTGGACCCTGATTGACAAAAATGCATATTTACTTGTAAAAATTGTTATAAACTTATACGTAAATTTAAGAAACAAACATATTGCTAAAGAAAAGCGAAGTAATATTTCTAAGAATTTTTTTTAAATAAAAATTATAGTGTTTGAAAATAAATGATTTTGTGAGAATTTGAAGTTTCTTTTCCGTTAATTCGTTAATTATAGATTTATTAAAACAATCTGTGTATCATTTACCCTTCATTTGTTTGTTTTTAAAATAAAATTCGCACTATAACGAGTCTTTAAAAAGTCGATATCGATAAATTTTCACTAGTCCTAGCCCAGTACTAACTAGTTATGACATTATGTTGGCAGTATGTACCGCCAGGCGCCATGGTTCTGTCTGTTAGGTTGGTATTGGTTTAGAGTGCACGTACATACATCGTTTTTTTTGTATGGCAGTCCCGTCTCTTAACGTTAGTTTTACATACTCTTTGTATATGAATATAACATAAATAGCTTTATTTTTAAGATTTCTTCTTCTTCTCCTATAACATTGTAAAATAAAAATGTATTGGTTTTATATCAATTTTATACTATTAATTACTCATTTTTATTAAAATCCAATTATAAATCAAACATAAAAAATAATATTAAATTACGTAATTTCTTTATTACAAATATATTTAAAGTTATTTTTTATTCAATCTAAAAGGAAACTCATATACCCAAGTATTACGAGTTTCCGAACGTGTTTTCTTTGAGGTCGAATTCCAAAATCAAATTTCGAAGGGGTTTGTTTTTTTCACTCGCTTTTTTATTTGTGCTCTGTCTCTTTCACATGCATGGATGTGGAAGAGACAGAGCACAGTAAAACTAGAATTTTTCAAATTTATGACTGAACAATGTCAATTTGTGGCACTGAAGATTGAAAAATTAAAAAGCTACTTTGTCTCACGCTCGAATCAAAATCGCATTTTGCCCACTGTTGACTCGCAGCAAAAGCGGCATGTTTGAGCTGCTGAGGTGAAAATTATTTTTTAAGTTAACTTATGCCATACGTGTAAAATAATATTTTAATTATTCATTTGTAATATCCCATAAAATTAAATTACGCCAAAAAAATTGAAAAAAAGGCTGAATTTTATATCAAAAACTCACCGCGGGCCATACAAAGGTGACTCGCGTGCTTTGGACAGCCCTGCTCTGGGTCATTAGATACAACTGGATCCTGCGAGGCTTATGCCGAACATCTTCACCGCGATGCTTAGGGAGGACGAGTCCTATATGGTCAGTGTCTCCTTCCGCGAGGCAATAATGTCCCAGAAGAAGGCCAACGGTGAGAAGCCGCCGGAAGGGCCTCTTCCCGCGGGCGTTACTTAATGCGCCTTCAGTAACGCCCGTGTGGGGATCAGGACAGGAACCTGGATATGGCACCATGGTTCATCTCGTTTATTTCACGATCTTTGCTCGTCACGACAACGGCATGGCGATACTTCCCGAATTGTTGCATAATTATGAACCTCGAAACCACTATGATACAAGGAATCCGCCCTTACTAGAAGTAGACTGTCCCTTCACCGAGGTATACTGATTTACAGATATAAAAAATATCAAATAATAATAATTATTATTATCAAATCCCAGATATGATTCGGGTGCTCACTGTAAATTCGAAAATATGTAAAAAAAACCAACATAAAAATAAACCATTTTATTTCTTTATGTACTTACATAAAATGTGCAAGTTTAACAAGGTGATTTAATGTTGGTACACTCTAAAGTCTAAAGCTAGTCTGTAACATACGGTAACTACCTGCATCATAACATATTCCCAATACAGACAATTATTACTAACGAAAACTAAAGAATTATCTAAGAAAAAGACCTATTTAGGAGACTTTCTTAATTTTATAGGATTTTAAATTAACATGGTTATTTTCATTATTTAAAGTATTTAAAACGGGATATTTACCATGTTTTTTAATATTGTTTTGCGGAGCTCGATATCCGCAAAGCAATATTAAAAAACATGGTAAATATCCCGTTTTAAATACTTTAAATTTCTTAATTTTTTCTTGATATTGATATTTTCAAAAAAAACTTAAGCAACAGTCCAACAATGCATTACTTACATTTGTCTATATTTTGTTATTTATTTGGTCTTTTTTGTGAATAATTTCTATCAGGTCCCTGATTATGTCCGTTCTCGGCCCCACTGCGGCTATGCTTGTGTTTCACGCCTCATTTTGCAAGAAAATATATATATGATAATCTCGACTGCAATCCACTGATGCACTACGCATTAGTTGCAATTGGAATTTTAACACAAGTGCGCCGCGGTGGAGCTTCGCCCTAATTTACGATACAAAACGTCAACTTCTATAATAAAAAAAGCTTAAAAATGGTTAAGGTTAAAGAATGTATGACAACATGTCTCTAATTGCAGGGACCGAGGTAAAATGGCGTATTAGACAAAAAATCGTATTAAGTATAGGTACCAATTATGTACTTTGCGGGTTCTACTATAAACAATTTTCTAATCCGTCAATGTCAGATTGCGGATATTCAAACCAAATGCTTACCGTTTACAGGAAAGACAGGGAATAGGGATATTTTTACTTAAACGTAAATATTATGTGAACCAAATATATCCATCTCCTCCTAATCCCCCCAATGGGGTACCGGAAACTAAAAAGCCGCACGACACGAGACAGCATAGCTGTTACTTTACGCCGGTGTTATGTGAGCGAAGAAGAACGCAGTTATACAACACACAAATTTTACAATGAATTAATGAAAAATTATACAACTAACAAATACACGAGCAGAGTTTTATTTTTGTACAAAACGTAAATTAGTTGTGAATATTTCACCTACAAAAGGGATGTTGAGTGACGCAATCAACCGCACATGCCAGCTTGGAGCGTTTTAGTGGTGATTTTAAAAACTATTTTTCTTCACATAATTTTATGTCAAAATTGGACATATTACTTAACAAAAGTGTTTTTTTGTGTTTACCTATGGTACATCTATCAAATAAAATTAATTTAAAAAAATTAGTTAACATCCCTATACTCAACGTTCTTATATTATTAATAAATCGAATAAACATAATATTTATCATGATTGAGTAAACAAATTCATCATTATGTAATGGAACATACATAACATTAACATTGATGATATATATTTTTTCATCTCATATTTTTACTCTTAAACCAACTATTCGATAACGAAATAGTATTCTGTTTAAATGAATTAAGCATAGTATAAATTCGTAAACCAATTCTCTGCTAAAGTACACTCAATTAATTGAACGTACACCATCAATCGCTTGTTTATGTGTAAAGTGCAAACTCAATAATATTGTATCGGATACCGCACATAATACACTACAACATACTTGCAGTCTTTTGACGATTTATTTTAAAGAGTCAAAACATATCAAAGTTGACTAATCCGAAATAAGAAATGTAACTTAACACGATATTAAAAACTTAAAGCTAGTGTTCGTTCATTTTTGTTTTTATATTTAAACTTGCTATAAATAATCTTTTAAAATTAATTCAGTTTAAATAAAACATAGTCTAAATTTTTACTTACTTTTTTTATAACCATTCGATTAGTATTTTCTTTACATTTTAAATATCTAAATTTTATGTGTTTTTGTATGTAACAAATACATATTTAACATTAATAGATAATATTAATCTCTTTCATAATGTTTCATAACATCTAAATACAATTAACAATATTTCACATTACTTTATATGTATATAAAATGCTGTAGTAGAATCTAATTCAAACCATAGTCACATATTTAACACAATAAAACATCTTGAATCTATGGAAAATATTTTTTGTAAATTATAGCAGCTTAACTACATTTACATAATATAGAATATACAAACTTGAATCATTTGTCCCGAGCAAGGCTATATTCGGGAGCAACGTTACGAGGTAGTTATTACAAGCACATTAAAAATCTGGCCTTATGGGCCAGATTTGAGTGTCAAATATAACAATAATTAGAGAATCATAAAAAAGCATATAGTGAAAAATTTTACCAAAACGGCACTTTATTGTATAATATTAATATATAGGTCAAATGTTCACTCATAACACAAGCCATAACGACGATGATGTTTTAATATCTCAGCTTCTTATTATTTGATAAGCTGCCTAAATCAGTTTAACATGAAAATGATGAAATAAAAAAGTGGGCCCGGAATATTCATAACTAATGATTATATTCACAACTTTATAAATTATGCCGATATTATTGAAGCAATAAGGCGTGTCTTAATATATTCGGGCTACATAATAAATAAGTCCTCGGAACTATATAACAGCAGCATGTACTGTGTGTCTAGGCGGGGGCGGCGCGGTCACCCGCCAGCGCGCTGCCGGGCTTACTCGGGCGCCGCCTGTGTGGCTACACGGTCGACGCCTCCACCAAATAAGGTCCATCGGACGGCGGGCACGAGCCATTGCGGCTGCACGGCTGACTCGACCAGCAGCTAGGGACGACGCGTATGTGTGGGCGAGGCGAGTGCGGTCACCGGGCGGCAGGCACGCGGCGCGCGTACTCCGGTGCCACCTGCGCGAGCCAGTGCGGCTGCACGGCTGACACGCCCAACAGGTAAGGCCGGCGCGTGTGCAGCAGCTCCGAGTACAGTACGGCGGGGGGCGGGGGGCGGGCGCCGCACAGAGAGCTGGCGGGGTGCAGGGCCGCCGCGCACCCGCCCGCCGTCACGTACCGGGCCGGCCCCGCGCCCGCCGCCGGCCCCGTGCCACGCGACCACGCCACGTTCGTGAACAGCCCCGCCAACATGCACTTCAGTAGCTGCGGGATTAGTTAATTATTAATGAATACGTATTGTTAATATGGCTAACAACAATTTAGACTTTAGTGACGGTTTAAATAGAGAGAATAAGAGGGCGAGTCAAAGAATCAACGGAATGACATTCTTCATACGAAAGCTTGGAATTTTAGCCACGTTCGCGTTCACCACTTTGCGTATCTCACCTGTTCCATGTCGGTGCCGCAGCTGGCGACCTTCATGTTGAATCGCTTGCACACGTCCAACAGCTGCTGGCGCACGTCACACGCGTTCATTATGTTCTTATAGTGCACATAATTCTCCTTACACCATTGCTGTAAATGGTATTCATGGATTTAATAATTTGATAAGCACAATATACATATACAAAGTATATTCGACGCGGGATCACAATATCAAACCATATTATTATAACATAAGTAGTTACTATAACATATAATACGTTCATACCTTTTGCATTGGTGCCTTTTGAAAAGCCTTGAAAACATTTAAAAGGGTAATATGGTCTCCCAACGGTGAAACGAATTTTTGTTTGACAACGAATGCTTCTTCCCTTTTGTCTATGGGAGTGTGAAACAGATCTTCACTAGACATAACAGCGACCAGGCTCAGGGCCTATAAAATATTATATATCACATTTAAGACAAAATTAAACAAATAAGCAAGATAGTGGTTTTCTTATTTTAATTTTTTACATAAAAGCAGGCGACTCTGCGCTTAAGCACTAAACAATAAAACTGTTACCTCTTCTAAACAATTGTATTCAGGCGCGCAGAGAAGAATTTTCGCATATTTTGGATCAATAGGAAATGCGATCATTTTCTTTCCGGTGACTGTTAGTTTGGGTTCAGATACATTGTCTATAGCGCCTGAAACAATCAAATTTACATTAATTTTAATATAATAGTATACTGTTTGTTTATTACCATTTGAGCAACAGTAAGAAATATAACTATAGTGTATCAGTAACCTCTGCTTACGATTCTACAAAATTTGTGGAATTTCGATGTAGCCAAGACTGACACTCGGAACTAAGCAAAAATATATAACATTGTCCTTTAGTCATGCTAATATTCTTACCCAATTCCTTAAGGAGCAACAAAGATGCTTGTATCGTTTCTTGTGGAGGGGCGTTTATTAAAGGAAAAGTATTCGGATCCATTCGCATGGCTGTCAGGGACAAGATCGAAGACGCCAGGGAACATCTGAAAACACAGAAATAGTTTAAAAAATCCACAGCCAATCTAGGCTTATGTATCCTTATAAAAAAAACTAAAAGAGAAACTTACAAAAAACCTAAATTGTTAGAAAATAAAATTAATGAAATGTATAGAGATCTTAAATCACTTTATGAATACTACTACTACTACAATTTTTGGTGTGTTGTTGTGAATAATAAAAGTGTTTTTCTTTTTTTCTTTCTTTCTAAAATTAAGTATGCATACTACTTTTTTGTCGTCAGATTTTTCTTTTATGTTTGTTTTACGACTCATTAAAAATGCTTTTAGTAACCATCTCCTGTTCTTAGTCGATTGCTGATTATAATCTGTTAATTTGTGGTAATCGCTTTAATCAAATAAATTCATTACTATCATAAAAACCTGTGTGTAACCAACCTGAGTATCTCAGGCGTGGTGTGCTTGGGGCGGTCGCAGAACTGTTGCGCGGTGTAGAGGCGGTAGGCGCGGCCGGGGGCGGTGCGTCCCGCGCGGCCGGCCCGCTGCCACGCTGCGGCCTGCGAGCACGGTACCACGCGCAGCCGCTCCGCACCAGTCCGCCCGCACCACGTCCTACGAATAAAACAAAAATAATATTGAGAATATATTATGGGGGGAAAAGAATATGTATTTACCATAATGTATTTGCAGCAGATATTGTGCAGTTAATGTGCAATTAGCTATCCACACTATTCCGCGAGCACAATGTGTATTCGAATGTGTAATGTGGAGGTAGATAGATATTGTATGGTATAACACATAAGGAGAACCATCTCTATTTATAAAAACTGTTCAACAGTAAGTGTCAAATTAAGGTGTTGCCGCGACAAATTACGGGTGACACGACAGTAGCAAGTGGAAGGATTTTTAAACGTGGGTGCGCCAAGAGATGCTATACATATTTATATATCCAAGCAGCCCTTTCACTGGCTATACCAACGCAATTGAGGAGGGTTTTTGAAGCAGTTGTTTGCGTTTACAGATGTCCACTTTTTCAACTCCCCTATACAAGATGGTTCTCTTTACTTCTTTACTCCATGGTATTAAGACAACAATCATTTGTTTTAAAACTATTGACTATTATCTATTGAGACCTACCTCTCTTTGACAACACCCGTGTCTATGACATATCTAATATCTGGAATGGTAACTGACGCCTCGGCTATGTTTGTCGCTAGAACTATTTTCCTCATTCCCGGAGGAGTCTTTTTCCACACGTGTAATTGAACAGCAGCCGGCAATCCGGCATATAGAGGACAGACTTTTATAGGTGGGCCGGCAGATTCCTATAAAATTAAAAACATATTCGTAAAACTGATGTGTTGTTTGTTCTTTTGTTAATGTTTTTTCAATTTGATAATTTTCTAGATGTATTTTTTTTTTGTGTAAATACGATTTTTCAAAATAGTTTCAATTTTGAAAAACGGCTTAGCCAGTGCGAGCTACTAATAATTAATTTCAATTATTCGCAGTCTTGAAAAACATCGGGAGGAAACTATCATTCCTGATGAGATTAAAAGTCTTCGAAGGTGTGTTAAATTCACAAACCCACATTGGGCCAGCGCAGTAAGGAGGGTCTTGAGCCAGTATGCTCCTGATTTCGAGGAGGAGACCCGTGCCCAGCAGTATAAGTATTAAAAATAATGCACATCGCGAAAATCTAAATCAGGTATCAGTATAGTCAGAATTACATGAATACCCTCGAATATCATCATCATTCATCGGGTATTCATGTGAGGAATTCTCACGTTTTCTTTTATCAGTGAGCAACTGATTTTTCTTTTTATTATAATTTTGAAATAATATGCGCCTAGTCTTCAAGATTTTATTACGCTTTCCCACTATCGGCGGTTTTCAATGTCCTATCTTATATATTTAAACGATATATATAGAATCGGGATCTCGGAAACGGCTCCAACGATTTTCATGAAATTTTGTATACATGGGTTAAAAACGGAGAGAAATCGATCTAGCTAGGATAAATTTTTAGAAAACTTTTTTTTATCCGTGTTTTGAGGCATTGATAAAATATGATTAGAATACGAACGTAAATTTCGCTGTTAAATAATAAGTCATGGTAGCTTAGTAGTGAAATTAGGCAGTGAAATCCGAACGAGCCTGGTTCAAATCTCCAGTCCGAATTTTATTTTTTCCTTTTTTTTAAATCATTTTTTTTGGAAGAAAAATTTTATTGTATTTTATCACTAAGGGTGCCGAGCAAATGCTCGGTCAACCAGGTACTCTATCTTAAAATGTTCTTATCTATCGTTACATTTTGACACATTTTCTTACAAAATCTGTCAAAATTGTAAGATGGATAAGAAAATTTTAAGATAGATAGGATATTGAAAACCGCCGTTAAACTACTAAACCGATCATTGTGAAACTTTGTACACATATACTCGGAGGTACTAGAAGTAATATGATACGTTTAAAAAAGAAAGGTTTTTTTTCAACGTGGGCAAAGCCGCGGGCAACTGCTAGTTTTGTATAATATACAAAGCTGAAGAGTTTGTTTATTTGAACATGCTAATCTCAGGAACTACTGGTCGGATTTGGATGATTCTTTCAGTATTAGATAGCCCATTTATTGAGTAAGTTGAGTAAAGCTATATTATATCACCCCGCTAAGATCCCGTTGTATATCTTAGATGACGCAAGCACAGCTGCGGGCAACAGCTAGTATAATAAATATTTAAATACTACATAGCGGTTGCATAATTATGTCTTACCTGTGCTATCTGTCGTATGTTATGCATCATGGTTTCAATTTCTTCTTGGCCGGTAAGAAACATTAAAAAATCTTCACTAGAAAAATATTTTAAGGTAATTAGTTAATCTTATTTTTGAATAAAAATGAAAACGATTATTTAGCTTAATATCACAAATTGTGTCACAAAAAGTTTTTTTTACATATTCTGATCTTACTAACTATCAGGTATTTTTTATAATAAAAATTATAAATTATTGTTACATTGAACATCACAACTTTTAAGAGATACAGGTCAAAAATATATTTTCCCTACTCGGGTGTAATATTAATTCCGGTATAAAATTTCAACAAAGGAAGATATTATGTACTTATTTAATAATTTTTTACATTATTATTTTTGTTTGTGTTACATAAACAGCTAAGCTTGGTAAAACTCATAATTAAGTTAGACATAATATGCATTTTTGTAACATAAATAATAACACATTTATACATATAAATAAGCTTTGAGAATGTAACTTTTACAAATGTCATGCAATGATACAACACCCATTGTAAGTGTAGTCAAATTTATTGTAAATAGGTAGTCAATACATAGGTTAAAATGGAACACTATACATACTTAGCTGGTGTGGTTGCATGCAATTGGAACACTGAGCACAGGGCAGCATATTCATAATCATCGTGTTTTGTTTTTGCATGGTATATAGTAACTGGAAATGTTCTGCCCTCCAAATATATGACTGGACAGTTATCATAAAATTTTTTAAAAGAATCCACATCCATAGTTGCAGACATTATTATTACCTAAAATAAATAGATATTATAAAGCTAAACAATGTAAATGAAGAATTTCTATAACTTTATTCACTTAAATATTAAAAGTATAAATTAACCTTTAAATTTGCATAATTCTGGTGATTTCTTTCCTTTTGAGCTAACTTTATTATGCCAAACAAAACATCTGTGTTTACAGTACGCTCATGGGCTTCGTCTAGTATAATTATGGAATATTTTTTCAATAAAGGATCTGCAAGTGCCTCCCGAAGTAATATACCATCTGTTAAATATTTTAATTTGGTATTTGGACCTGTTACATCCTCAAAACGCACAGTATATCTGCAAATAAATTAAAAATGTTAAGCCCTTAAATATTTACCTATTTGTATTTTATAAAGAAGTTTTTTGACTTGTTTGCTTCTTTACTTGACATTCGAAAACAGATCTTACGTTTATTACTGAATTTACTTTAGGTTGGGTATAGTAAATAGATCAAATCCAGTTTTTTATTTAGTTATATTTTGACACAACAAAGATATAATCAAATACCGAACGATAAATAATTAAATACCGAACATTATTTTTAAACATACCCAACAGTTGATCCTATTTCAGTATTCATTTCTGATGCAACACGTAAGGCCAATGTAATTGTAGCCACTTTACGAGGCTGTGTCACTGCTATCACACCAGTACCTTCAAGTCGTTGTTCGTAAATAATTTGTGGAATTTGAGTAGTCTTTCCACTACCTGTTTCACCTATAATTATCATTATATTGTGTTTTCGTATTTCTTCCAAAAGTCTAAAAAAACACACCAAACCAAATAAAAAAATCGGTATCTTTAGAAGTTTTAAATATCAAAAATTATATGGCTGAACTTTCTTCTTCATATGCAGTAAGCAATATAACACAATCCTGATAATTGTGTATAATATAGAAAGATAATTTTAGTAACTTAAAATGCAGATTCAACCACTTACCACTTACCTTAGTAGGAAGCAGGTCTGCTGGTTTGTCTATCCATCTAACATATAAAAAATTAAATTCCAAAATGAGCCAAAGGAAAAAGATTTGGATCAAGGTAAGGTAAGGTAGTGGTAAGGTAAAGGAAATCCATATCTATAAATACCGGTTATAATCTAAGATAAAATAATTTCATTGCTTGAAATTTATTATAAATATTTGATGATTTTATCTCACCTTGCTCTGACTGCATATACAGGTAATGCTTTCCTTGTTTCTAAAATGTCTTCTTTCTTTAAAGGCTTGTGATAAATCTTATCTTTGTTATTAAGTGAGTAAGGTATACTACTGTTAGAATTCGATTTAAGATTTTTTACTAGAGAGCTATTTTCTTTGCATAGTTTTAACTTGTTACTTTTCAAAGTAAAACTACTCTTCTGCTCTTTTCCTTTACCAAGAACTTGATATTTTGAATCCATTATAGCACGAAACAATGATGTTATATAGCTTTAGTTTTTAACACTCTTTGTCCATAGTTTTACTCATATGGCTTAAACATGTTAAATTTATAAATTATCCAGTTTCTAAATAAAAACATAACCTATTTCGGTTTGCATACTCGACTGCTAAGAGTAAGTACCTATAGAGAATGGATTATGGATGTATAGTCCATTTTTTTAGAAGTGACCAAACTAGTAAACAAACCCTGTCGATGCGTAATTTACGATTTTTCGGCTTTTATCACTCACTTTCACAACACATTAGCTTACGGACATTTGTAACACTCCATTTACTACTTATTTCACTAAAAACAACTATCAATCTAGCATTAAAACACTTAAAATCTTATAAAATACGAATATCGCGTGCACAGATATTTAATAAATTTGAATATGACATTTCATCTTACTTTTTTTAGAAGAGAAATAGGGATGGGTCATTTCATTTTAGAGGTGATCATACATAAGTGAATGAACAAAATGAACAATAAAACATGCCGTGTTCAGACATATTTTAAAATTCCATTGCTATTTACTTATAGTTTTTAAGACAATGTTACTATAATGCAATTTGTTACTAAGTCGTTCAATTTATTTTAATGTTGAGAGCAAAAAATGCTTACAAAATATAACAATCTTTTACTTACATGAAATTGTTCAGTTTTTATTTTATAAGATGAATATTTTTGAATATCAATTTCACCTTAAACACGTCTTAACAATGTCCCATATAATATAAAAATATAGCACTGGCATGAAAGTTCACGATAGTTCACAGGGATTTTTTTGTAACTTTAGGATGACACTAAGGATGCGAAAAACAATGTTATCGGTCATTGATTGATTTAGATGTTGGAGACAGTGCGCCGCTGGTGCAAGACTTTTTTTTATAGGCCAGACCGCCTTATTGTATTCAAATATCAAAAGTGAACACATAATAACATTTTACATATAAGCATTAAAAATAACCAGCATCTCTTTTGTTTCCTTATCTTATAGAAATTATGAAAGGCTTAAATTGCACGTGTTCCTAAAAAAACATTATTTTTTCTTTTGCCTATTGTTAATCATTATATTTTTATAGGTGATTGTGTATTTGAGAATGAGCAAAATGAACAATAAAATAGGCCGTGTTCTTTACGCATATTTTAAAATTTCATAAATGCAATTTATTAATAGACTTTTAAACAATGTTAACGTACACAATTGGTCATTGAGTTATTTATTTATTGTTTTTGTACGTTATTCTTTCTTTTGTCTATTGTTAGTCTTTATATTTTTAGATGTGATTGTGTATAAGTGAATGACCAAAATCCTACTAATATTATAAATGCGAAAGTTTGTGGGTATGGTTGTTACTCTTTCATGCAAAAACTACCGAAAGGATTTTGATGAAACTTCAGAATAATATAGCTTATACATCAGATTAACACAGGCTATAATTCATCACAATATTCCCATGGGAACGCGGGGTGCTACTATACTATATTATATAAATGCGAAAGAATGTATGTATGGGTGGATGGATGTTCGTTACCTAAAAAAAATGATTTCTCAAGGAAGGCTGAAAAATTAATATATGACGAAATGGCAGCCCAAAAAAATATTACTGTCTTACGTCTTCCGCCCTACCATTGCGAACTAAACCCCATAGAATTAATATGGGCACAAGTAAAAGCATACATTGGAAAAAATAACAAAAGTTTCAAAATGGCAGAAGTCAAGGAGCTTTTAAAAGAAAGTTTAACTCGAATAAGTACGGTGTCATGGAGGAACAGTATTGAACATGTAATAAAAGAAGAAGATAAAATGATGCAGCTTGACGGAATTATGGATGCTGCATCAGATGCCCCAGGCTTCAATATCCACGTCTCTGAAGACTCTTCTAATTCATCAGAAAGTATGGACAGCATTTAATAAAAATAAAATAAATAAGTTCCTTATTGGCGTTTTACTTTGTATTCTTGTATTTTCCTTTAATATTTTTATAAATAAATCAGTTACAATAGTTTATTTATTTATTCCAATCGATGAGCAACTTATTTCTAAGAGGTAATTTATATTAAATTATATAAAAGACTTAAATATAAAGATGCTCGATTAAAATTTCTTTTTCGTAATTTTGTAATTCTACTAATTCTTAAAAAATATTATAAGTTAATAATATATTATGAGTTTATGAAACAATTTTAGCAATAAAGTGTCGTTGAAATATTAAAATAAAATAATTAATTTTATTATAGTTTTGTCTATGGCTTATTATTTTTATTCATTAATTTGCTCTTTGTGTCACTTCACTAAGCTACACTTTTACTCTATTTGTCTATGGCCGGAAGTACGCCATATTTGTTTACACTTTTGGTCACTTCTATAAAAATGGACTATAATAATATATAACAGGACCAAGCACTCGTAACAGAAAAACGAGCCGACAGAGATAGCCAGTGTTTAGGAGTGAGTCTCTTTCTTATAAGGTAACAATAAGATTTTGACATGTGGGACAAATGTCTTTCAAAAGGGTGTTATTTAAACGACTAGCATAATATTCGTATTTTTGTGAGCAGAAAAATATAATCTGGTAGCAGAAATAGCTAATTGAGCGGCAACTTATGTTCAGCAAACATTTTAAAATCAAGCAGCAATTTTTGTCAATTTTTATGGCTGTAATTATTTTTGAAAGGCAAATTAATTAAAAGAGGGGCAATGTGCTGCTCCTGTTTAATAAAATTTTGGTAAGCACTCGGAGGGTAAGCAAAAAAAATAATTTTGTGCTGCTTATATAAGTAGCATGAATATAACTTCAAGCAACTTTCTTTTTCATTCAATTCTGCGTTATAGCCCAGTCCACAGGATTTGATGACGTCATGATTTGAATTAATTCTCTGGTCCTTTATTAAAAATGATAATATAATTTATTAATTTCTTATTCAATTTTTATACAAAATTTTAGTTTGTAAATCGTATTTATAATTATTGTAATATCAAAAAATATTATTTAAAAATGTATAAACAAACAAAAGAAGAAATTCATAGATAATGGGTATGAAGAGGATTTGAACTCACGAACGACAGCGTACAGCCTGAGCGCGCGCGGAGGGTGTTAACCGTAGAGCTGTACGTCTTGTTATAAATAAGTTTAAAATTGTGGATCCATTCCTGCGTATTGAATGTTTTAATTTGATTTGATTTTTTTAGGTAATGATTGAATTGAATATTGCAAGTTTTTGAACTGCTTGTTTATTTTACACACCACCTACAATTTTTAATACCTGCATAATCTATCTACTATCTACAT
Source organism: Lycaena phlaeas (assembly GCA_905333005.2). Taxonomy (NCBI): domain Eukaryota; kingdom Metazoa; phylum Arthropoda; class Insecta; order Lepidoptera; family Lycaenidae; genus Lycaena; species Lycaena phlaeas. The sequence continues at coordinate 19,368,601 of HG995163.1, forward strand.
AAACCTACGAAACTGAAACAAAATAAAATCTTGAAGAAAAAAATTTCATCATCATATTATCAGCCTTTAGTGGACGGACCACTGCTGAACACAGGATTTGACGACGTCATGACCTGAATTAATTCACTAGTCTTTTATTAAGAATGATAATATAGTTTATTAATTTCTTCTTCAATTTTTATAATTTTGTTCAATAACATACTTACAACACCATCTAGTGGTAAACACAGGTCGGTACCGGTGTGAACACAGGACATAAAATGTAATGCAAAGAAATGTGCCGCTCAAGTAATTATTTGGCCCGATGAATGTTTATTATGCGGGGTCATAATATTGTAAGCTGCTTATTTATGATTTAATTTTCGACCATTATCAAAATTATTTGCGGAACAAGAATTGCTACCAGCTTTATTTTATTGCGTACAAAATCTTTGTATGCCAACTAAATTATTTAAATGCCGATTTTTTTTGCCCCTCCAAAATTTATAATGCCGTTCATTTAATTACTTCCCCTTTCAAAAATTCAAACTGTCAGGAAATGGGTATTGAAAATTTTAATTGCAGTAAGGTTGATATCCTACTAGTACATACTTGATGTATGCAGTTTTAAGCGCTGCATGAGTTTACCACGACTGCCATAATATTATAAATCTCGAGTTTTTAAGTTCTTCAAAAGGCGCGTTTAGCCCCGGCAGATATCGCAAGCTAGCTTAGATGCATTTAGGGTGCTTGAAAAATCTGACACAAGTATTATACTTACAAACGAAAATACCAACATTAGCAATGGTTAAAACCTGAAGAATAGTAGATGGATTACGAAATACATAATACAAATACTTCCAGGTATATACTTGACGGGCATCCGTCATCAGGTGGTCGAGATATATCATCCCAAAATATTAACTGCAAATCTTAGGTTTACTCTCATAATAACGCATTCTTGAATTAAGATTACAAAACAACTAAAGATGCCATGGATTCAAACTGATTAAAAAAATTTGGAACGTGGGAAGCTTAGTACGGAGTCACTCTGTCTTACGTTCTGACCATTGCTTTGCGCATTGCTATTATTCCCCTCCAAGCCTGCCGTAAGGAACTTCGTTCCAAAAGATCATGGTCACCATAGTAGTTTGATTTACTAATTGTTATTTAAGTAACCATAGCAACCATTACAATACAAAATGTCAAGATGACACTTAACTGGGCTACCATAAGAAATAAAAGAAATAAGCAAAATAATAATTTATGTTTTCTTTTTGAATTGGAAATATATTAAGCTATTGCATAGCTTCTATCGCGGGCCTTGAGCGCGGGGACCGAGTCCAGAAATTCCGTAACGAAAAAAAAACCTAACGCTCCCCACTTCGACGGGCACGGAGGTGTGGCTTGAAGGCCATGCATCGTCTAACGTCGTTTCTTTTCGGCAGTCTTCGACACGGTGTTTGTGTGCTTGCAACTAGACGTATTGTACGACACTACGAAGCTCGCACGAATAACAATAAAATATAACACATGTATTGTAAAATAATAAAAATATTTTAAACAATATTAGTTAATATTGTTTAAAATATTTATATTTTTTTATTTATTTAATAAAGGAAAAAAAAATGTTTTCTTATCGGTCACCACGCTCAAAAAGTGTAACTTGAATTAATATCAAAGAAAAAGAAATACTGCATTAATAATTAAAATAAATAAATAATTATAATTGCATAAGTTGATACAAAATGCTATGCAATAGCATTACCGCGGCAGTCCCCGAGTGCCACACGTCTTTTTTAAATAAATAAATTCAATTACAATTTCTTGACATACAATTGTCAAAATAATATTAAAAAGACAATTTTTTTCGATGAAATTTTTGATCAGCCAAAATTTTTAATAAAAAACATTTTAAGCTGGCAAGATAAAAGAACGAGACAAACTCCTAACATATTGCTATCCCGCTCGGCTTGGATCAGCAGCTGTGTAATGCCCATTAGAAAATAATACTAAGGGCCTGTTTCACAATCTCCCTTTAAGTTCCCTATAGGCTATTGGCAACATATTTGACAGATGTTTGACAGATACTCCATACTCTATCTGTCAAACATCTGTCAAATATGTTGCCTATAGCCTATAGGGAACTTAAAGGGAGATTGTGAAACAGGCTCTTAATGCGTTGAGTTAGTGTTCACTTTCGTAAATACATTTTTTCCGAGTACGCCATCCTGTTATATACTACATCCATGATAGTATATATACTAAGTAGTAAGTAGTCTGTGGTATAGTGCACACTGCACAGAGTACTTTTGTATATAAGGAATGGTATAGACTATAGTGTTTTTGGTGAATTCTTCAGGAATCAGGATTGAGGAAGCTAAGACAGAGTTCTTGTATATAAGGAACAAGCTAATATTGAAGAAAAAGAAGTATAGTGTTTATCAAAAAAAACGTCTTTATAAAAACCTAAGTCCCAAGTCCTATTCCTATAGAATACTATACTCTATAGTTCCGAGTTCGGTTGGATTAAATATATTTAGTATATTTCATAAATATAACTTGGACATATCCGTGGATAGAGCAGAAAATAATAGAACTTTTATATTTAAATATGTTTTTTCTTAAATAAGTTTTGTGGTGATCTTTCTAAAAGTAAAATTTATAAACATGCATAGGATTTTTCTTAGAAATGTTAGTAAAAAGGTTAAATTTTTTGGTTCATCTTATTCGACATCAAAGAATCCTATTACAAAAACATTGAATGCTCTGAGGGGTAATATAGGGATAACCCAAAACGAAGCTACCTACCCGGAACATGCAGACATTGTGATAATTGGTGGAGGCTATATAGGATCATCCACAGCATTTTGGTTAAAAAAAAGAGCTGGAGAAGGACTATCCATTGTGATATTAGATAAAGACCTAACGGTAAATGTAATGAAGTTATTATTTATAAGCATTTTAAAAACATGTATTATGTATAAAATAACTAAAATGTATATATTTGCAGTTCAGAGGGGCTCAAAATCTCTATTCCTTTAATTCAGTGACCCGGCATTTTTCCTTGCCGGAAAACATACTTTTGTCTGAATATGGTACAGAATTTCTTCGAAATATAAATTGTGAATTAGAAGAAAATCTAAATATTAATTATACTCCTCATGATTACTTATTATTGGCCAGTGAAGCTTATGCTGAAAAATTGGAAAAAAATGTAGAACTACAAAGGGAACAAGGTGTTATAAATAAATTAATATCTGTTAAAGAAATTCAAAGTAAATATCCATGGATTAATACTACTGATATTAAATTAGGTATAATTTTGAATTTTTATTTATATGATAGTAAAAGGTAGCATTTTTATTTTATATATTTTTTTTAATTCAAATTTAGGTTGCACCAGTACAGAAAAGGAGGGTTCCTTTAATTCTTATGCTTTTCTAAAGGGATTACAAAAGAAGTCAAAGGCTCTAGGGGCCAGCTATGTAGAAGCAGAAGTAACAGGTTTTGAAATAGAGTCACAACAAGATATTTTAATAGAAGGTGTTGGACCTGGATTATTCAAAAAAGTAAAAAATATTAAATATAGAACTAAAGACAATGAAGAACATAGCCTAAAATTTGCCGTTTGTGTCATCGCAGCTGGAACTGACTCCAGCAATATTGGTAAACTAGCATCAATAGGCATCGGAGATGGGCTGCTTAAAGTACCTTTGCCAACAGAGAAAAGGTATGTTTTATCATAAAATAGCAAGGCCCCACCCAAGGTTTTACCCGCATGATTCCTCTTTGCATGGGAGTACAGCGTTAAATTATATCTTTTGTTTTATTTTGATGTGTTATCTATATTATTATTGTAAAATTTTATAAAAATTAATTCAGTAGTTATTGTATGAAAGAGTAATAGTTTATAATGATAAATCAAACACACAAAATGCAATGTCATTTAGAAATCGACTGGTTGCTGGATTTTCTGCATATTTTATTTCCTGTTTCAGGCAATTCAAAGTATATTGTATCAATGATCCAAAAACTAAGTTAAAATTGAACACTCCATATATTATGGACACTAGTGGATTATGGATAAGAAAAAATGGCTTACAAAATAATTTGATATGCAGCCAAATACCCCCATTGAAACAGGAAACAGATCTATCAGGGGAGGAATATTACAATAGCATATTAAGACCTTGCTTCTTAAACAGATTTCCAGATTACAAAGATGCTGAGGTTAGTCTTCAAAGCAACTTACAAAACCTTAAATTGTTATAATTCTTTGGCCTGGTGCTAAGAGGGCCAAATTAAATATTGGAAGAACCGAGTTTATTAAGAAATTTTAAATTAAAATACTATATCCAGTATTACACAACTGTACATTACTTGCTTATTTCTTAAGAAGTTTTTTTTTCTTTTTGTTTTTTTTTCTTCTCTAGAAGTTTTGAAATCTGACTGGTTACTTAATTAAATAAATTAAAATTTAAAAAAATTGTTTCTTATGCAAATAATTTTAAATCTTTCAGGTGCATTCTTTATCAGATGAAATGTATGATTGTAATACATATGATGATACAGGATTACTGGGACCACATGCTTACCATAGTAATATAATAATTGCATCTGGATTTGGACGACATGGTAAATATTATAGAAAATTTAGAAAATCCAAACATACGCTTCATAATTTGTACTTACATACTCATATTTTGGTAGTTTAACAAGGAAAGTTTTCCGGGGGTTTTGAGATTTGGTACTCTTATAAATTTTGATGTGCTCTTTCCGAATTTTAATTTTGCCACATCGGTTTTTTTGTTGGCAAATTTTTGGCTATTTCTCCTTTCCAACTCATTTTATTAAATTTTCATATTTCATGTCGAAAAAAGCATTTATTTAATAATTTTCTTTTTTTTCCATAAAGCCAGTAGTTAGTTAATTGTCGTGCGAGCGCCGCAAAGTGTACAACACACGTTTCTGATTCAACATATTATAATAAACTGTGGCATTTATTATAAACTGATTATATTTAAGAATTAAATATGCAAGAGGATTTTTAAAAAAAGCATAATTCCTGTCACCACACTCGAGCCATCAGCTTCGGAAATCCTGTTAAAACTAATTTCTTGCAAATATATATAAATATTCTTGTAGCTTTTTTGAAGATCCATCCCATACCATAGTTTGTAATTTGTGTAATTTCTGGTAAATGAAATTCAGGCGGTCGACAATCATAATTTATGTTTTGTTTCCTTTTATCTTAAGTCCGAACTCAAACCTAACGCGTTCCATCTTGCCGGGAAGTCCTTTCATGTGCGGAATGCTGGTGGTGAAGGAGGTATCGCAGGTTGGAGATCTTCAAGCCATCGATCGAGATGCCATCTATCCAGTCTTCAAGCGTTAATAATTATCATTATGAGCTCTGTGTACATATTAAACAGTAGTGGAAAAACAATACATCCCTGAGGGACACCAACCGGGTGGAAGTGATTGGATTGAACGTCATCTGCGCGTACAGAGGCCGTGCCATCCTCATTATAGTATTTGCAGAAGTTTTACCAGGTGTTTTGGGAAACCCATTGCTGTCAGCGTTTCCCAGAATTTGGTCACTTGACAAGAGTCGATCGCCTAAGAGAAATCTATAGAACGAATGTGTAGGCGAGCTAGTTGAATTCTTTGGCATTTTCTGTAATTTGTTGAGCCGTCAAAATTTGATCTCGGGTTTCATCAACAAAACCAGCCTGTTCAAGAGCAATTTCTAAGTTCATGTTTAAGCAGGCATTTAGAAGTTGGTTCAGAATTTTAAAACAATAAAATAAAATATTAAGTCAGTAATTACTGCACGTCTTGATAGAACCCTTCTTGCGCAATGGTCAAGAACACTGTGCACGCATTCTTTTAGCCCGTGTCACGTGACCCATATCTTATTGCACAGCCGATGCCTTGATCGTTTCGATCGATATGGTATCTGCTTCTGTGGCTTTACCGTTCATTGGGTGTTTAATAGAGGCTAGTATTTCATCTTTAGAATATCGGATTTAAGATTTCCGGACGTAGAAGCGTACCTAACACTCTGATCGCGGGTTTTGAAAAAAGGAAGTGCCGAACATAAAGACAATACTGCCAGTATTGTCTCCTACTTATCGTAATAAATGCTTTGATTCTTTAGCTATTCCACGGTATAATTGAAATTCTGGTGGGGATGATAGATATATAGCTACAAGTTACAACACGAACGATTTTGTTATCATTCGTTTTTTTGCGTTTGCGTTCTTTATAGAAGTAATTTTAAAGACGTGGATACGCCACGTCAAAAAATCAATTTCAGTTTCGAGAAAACTGCTTTTTTGAGGTGTGCAAAATATACTTCATTATAATTAAAGACTTATTACAATATATATAGATATAGATATAAGATTACAATATCACAAACTCAAATGCATATTTTTTTCAGGTGTTCAACATGCACCAGGTATAGGAAGGGCAATAGCAGAATTGATTGTTGACGGTCAATATTCATCAATTGATTTAACAAGATTTGGGTTTGACAGATTGCTAATGGATGAACCATTAGTAGATTTTAATATTTATTAAAAAATATTTCAATTAAATATTGAATTGATAGTAAATAAATTAATAATATTGCTTAATGATTCCTTTATTTACATTTGGATCTCCTTAAATTGAGGACGCTTTATATTTTATTATATATTGTTTTCTACTTTCTATATCTCACTGCTCCAGGATTGGACAGACTGTCAACACAATGCTATGTACCGCGCTCTCTGAACCGCGCACTCCACAGGCTGAGCACCTCTGAAACGTCCTCCTCATCTCCCTGTCGTGTTCTGCATTCAAAATAGATTTTTTTTAGGTTATCCAACATAATTCTTATGATCTATTAATTTATATTTAACTTTGCTCTTGCAACCCAACTACAACATTATTAGATGTGCACATATTGTTTTCTTATGTTTACGCGAATTTCACTCATTAAGATGAAAAAAACTTTTACGGATTTTATCGCGGTTTATTAGTTTTTTTATGAGCCCGACGTTTTGGATACACTTTACAGCAAATCAAAATCCAAGCATTACATGTCACAGACTAAAATCTCACTCATAACTTTGTAACATTAGGACGTCTGACACATCAGTCCTCCCGTGACCATGGTAGCTGTAAAGTATCCAAAACGTCGGGCTCATAAAAAAACTGCGATCAAATCCGTAAAAGTGGTTTCATTATAATACATATGCACAATTTGCTTCAATAACCTTGTCTGTAAAAGAGACGGTTCAAAATTGTATGGGACCTTGATGTACTTTTGTACACATAATGATATGAAGGAAAATAAATATTCAAACAGTTTTAATTTGTTCATATCCATAAATTCTTTTCAATTTCAGCGTAAGTATAATTTGATATTTCCAAGATATGCAACACTACATGATATAACAGTGGCGTATGAATATTTTCTTTAGCGTTTATAGCTATAAATCTATGTCCAAATAAAAAGTCCAAGTCGTCAAAATGTCAACAAAAATGCAAGAAACACATTCACGAGTTAACAACTCCATAACAAAGCTTGAAATAGATAGGTACAAAAAGTTTCAAAAAAACCATGAGAGACGCCATTTTTCAATAATGACGTTTAAGTAATAGCCGCCATCTTTGTGTGGAATAGCTAATATTTGAAAAACTTGATATTTTTTTAAATTTTTTGCTCGTAACTTATCATGATAAACTAATTTATTTTATTTGTAATGAAATCTATGTATTTTTATTTATTTATAGTATACTGTAGAAGACTAGACCAGAAATGGACCGTCTCCTTTATCTATCATACGTACCCTCATATATAATGGATGAAACTGACAAAATTCACTTCAGCTCAGTGTAACAGTGTAACAGAATAATATTGTAGTTAGTGAGTTAGTTGTAGGTAATTAAAAACGTAGGATTACAAAATATCAAATCAACAAGATTGAATAATGTTTTTTAGAAATAAATTGATAATAATATTATACGAAAATACACTCATTGATCACGGGACAATAAACGCGAGTCACAAGCTTGTGACGTCATGGTCTGTAATGCGAAGTTTGTCATTTGTCACTTTTGTTTATATAGATATGTAGCCACACTGGGGCAAGCTGGGGCGCTTGATCCACCCTTGCCTATAAGATTATTTTTTTTTCTTAAACTTACAACAATCATAATATCCATTAGAAAGTTACGCAAAAAAAAAATAATCGACATGAAAAAAAGTGGGATCAAAACAGAAAGCGCGCACGAAAGCTCAAGCGTTAAAAAAAATACCGGGGAGTTGGGTTAGGTTGACTACTACCCCACCCTGAGAACAAGGCTGGCTACGCTCATGCATTGCAGTATTATACAGTATATTTTGTAATATTTAGAACCCATCATGCTTGATAGTTTTTCGCAACACTATAAATTTAGAAAAAAAAAACTCAGCCTCAAAATGTTTGTTGTGCACCCCCGGACGTCCCGTGCAACGGCAGTTAGAATACCGATTAGCGTTTTAAAACGAAGATATTAAAAAGTTTTTATAAATGTAAAAATAACATAGAACGCTGTTTTTTTATCGAAATATTCGTATTTTGCCTAAATTGAGACCTAAGGAATATTTAAAAATTACGTTTCTCAAATTGTCAAATACCGTATTAGTTCTTGTGGCATAGCTACGCGGACCTCCTGCCTCCTTTTATTCCATTTTCATATTTAGGCATAGGCCAAAGCATTCCAGAGTCGCACATTTTTGCCAAATTTATGGCTAAAATCATCATCATCCTAGCCTTTTCCCAACTATATATTGGGGTCGGCTTCCAGTCTAACCGGATTCAGTTGAATACCAGTATTTTACATAGAGCGACTGCTGTCGGACCTCCACAACCCTGTAACTGGGTGATACGGTACCCCGCGGTTAGACTGGTTGTCAGATTCCCGGGCTTCTGACGACCCATAACGACTGTCAAAGATCCACGAATGACAGCCGGGACCAACGGCTTAACGTGCTTTCCGAGGCACGGAGGAGTCTCGGTATGTAAAGAGGGTCACCCATCCACGGACCAACCTCGACAAGCGTTGCTTAACCTGGTGGATCGATCCGCGCGGCTGTTACGACTGCGCCACGAGCTATTATGGCTAAAATATTATCATTAATACTATACGTTTATCTTATGACATTTTATATAAATATAAATACAACCTAAAGAAAAACAAACAAAAAAAAATAAAACCTTTCTCAGATAAATGATATTTTCAGTTTATAATGAAACTTTACGGATTTATCGCGGTTTATTAAGTTTTTTACGAGTCCTCCCGTGACCATGGTTGCTGTAAAGCATCCGAAACGTCGCGTCGGGCTTGTAAAAAACTTAATCAACCGCGATAAAATCCGTAAGTTTGTTTCATTATAATGAGTGAACATAAGAAAACGATATTTTCAGGTGTTTCTGTGAAATCTTGAATAACAAAAGAAGTAAAAATAGCAGCAATTACTTCTAAGAAAATTGTCACCCTGAAAAAAGCCGAATGCAACCGAAATAGTTTGTTTTAGATGATTTCGACTAATCAGTTATACATAATATGAAGTAAAAACAAAACCATTTTTAATCATGTTTGACGTGGTAAAAGCGTTGGCGCACAAGCCCGAAAGTAGCGGGTTCGAATCTCGCCAGGGATCACAAAAAAGTTTGTGTTCCTGGGTCATGAATGTGTATTATACAGGGTGTCCCTGATTTTTAACTGGGGTTCTAGAATTGTTATTTAGGGTTACGGTTCCAAAGTTTAAATGAACAAAAGTAATAAAAATTAACCGCTATAACCGAAAACTGGTTACAGTTTGACCAAATTTCTAGGTTTTTCTTAAATGCCCATAATTTTCGAACTGCATGGGATAGATTTTTTTCTGACTTTTCTCATGATGGTTACCATCCATCCGGTTACCCTGTTTCGACTTGATGTTGAGTTTTGGGACACCCTGTATAATAAAAAGTATTTCCGTTGTCTAGTAACACAAGTCTCTTCGAGAACTTAGCACGGGACCAGATTGACGTGGTGTAAAAGCGTCCATAGATAATATTATTATTATATTATATATAATATAAATTTCACTAAAACATGATACCAAGTAAGATTCATATTTTGCTGCCATAATTATTATCACCAGCTTTTATCCATCCACTACTAAACATAAGTCCTATACTTAGTTATAATTTTTATTGTACTTGCCCTAGTGGTAAATGGCGCGGACTCTAGGGAGATTTCCATCATCATCAGCCTTTGTCCTTCCACTGCTGAACATAGGCCGTATTAGAGTATTTACCAAAATTATTGTCCATTTGACTAAAAAAAAAAGTGCCTCGAAACAATCAAATAGTTTTGAATGTTTTAGCCTGTAATACAAAGAAAAAAAAACATAAATGTAAAGGAAAACTACTTCTCTTTGAAAATTAAAATAAATAAAATCGTATTTTTATTTTATTTAATATATTAAACGTTTTTTAGTAAAACTATATTTTTACTCTCCATATAAAAAATTTTTGCCACCCTCCACATTTCATGTTTTAAGACTTCATAAAATTTAATTTGTCCCATTAAAATTATTTATTTGTGGGTAATATTTAGAATGATTTCATGTTGTTTTTATTAAAAACATCTTAATGTGGGGTTCTCTTAATAAAAAACCTAATTAAACGCAAAAAAGAAAGTGAGTCGGATACATAAACATTTTCGTTATTACTCTTTAGTTACGTTTTATATTAAATTCGATTAAAGTGAAGAACGCACCCGTAAGATTTTATTAACGGCATCACTAACTTGTCGCTTATTGGATGTTTGTTTGACGCCTCTGCCGTTTCTTTTTATGTTAAAATCAATGTGGACGTGTTTCGATAGTGGAACTACTTTTTCGAGACAGAAGATACTTCAGTCTATTTTGGAAAAACAACAAGTTGAAATCTATGTTTCTTTTTTAATTACATTTGCAAAGAATGTATGAAATGCGTATGTATTCTCTGTTCTAGTTCATAATAAGCCATTTACAATTGCGAACTTTGTTTTGCTTATTTTAGATAATTATTTCGTTACGTTACAAAAAAGTAGGTCCTAAGGATGAGTTTACAATGAGTTGTGTCGGCGCCTATCGTGCCTATTCGGGCCTCGTCGGGCGGCGACAGGGCGACAGCGGGGTCAACGCACGGGAGGAGCGGTGAGCGGCGCACGATCGCTCGGCCGCCAGACTGCCACCAGCTGTTGCGCACCAGCATACGGGCATTTCGTTGTCTCCACAATAAACATATATATTTAAATACAGTCCACTCTTTTAATAACCCCCTTCGAGGCCTTAACATTGGTCCTTCGAGCCCTTGAAGAGGATTTGGTTTTTCGACGCGAAAGCTGAAATTCGGAACGTCAACATCGGCAGATTTGACCGTTAAAATACGAACACAGCAAGTGAGAACAAAGAAGTCGTTCCCGTAGCTGCAGCAAGACAACAATTCAAGAAGCTGGTGTCTTTCTCTGGGAGTATATTTACAGTATTTGAGTGAGTTCGTTCCAATTAAAAAGTTTATTTCCCTTTATTTTTCTATATTTTGCCGAAAATTATTAGTGACTTTCTAATCTTTAAAATCATAGAAATTAAAATATTTACAAATAAAATATTACTAATAACTTGAATGCATTACAAATTCATTGTGTAGTTCAGTCGTATACGCATCGAGTAAGTTGTCGTGTCCTTGAACGTGACTTTGACCGCAATCCTTTGTCCTTGCATTGTAACGGACGATTGACCGTTAGACAAGGAATTTCAAGTGACCTACTTTTAATATTTACTATTTTTTATTGATTTAATTCATATTTTCACATTCGATTTACCTAAATAATGGCAGATAACATTAAAACATTAATTAAAAAACGTAGTTCAATTAAATCAAAGCTTACAATTTATAATAATTTTTTAAATTTAATTAAAAGTGGTCCCGAAGTATCGGATTTACAGCGGCTAGGCTTACAGGAGCGTTTTAACAAATTCGAAACCCTACATTCAGAATTTGATGACTTACAGACCCACATTGAAATTCTTGCCGACGATGCCGATGCAGCATTTGCGGAACGTGAAGATTTCGACCGTCAGTTTTTCGACCTGGTGGCACTCACGCGCAGCCTGCTCGGTGCTTCATCGAACGGTGCGGGTTCCGAGGCGGGCTTCGGAGACGCTAATTCAGGTGCACATATTTCCAATAGGAATGATTTTGTACGTTTGCCAAAAATCGACTTGCCTCATTTTGATGGGAATTATCAGTGCTGGCTTGAGTTCAGAGACACATTTAAGTCATTAATTCACGACAACCCTAGCATTAATAATATAAATAAGTTTCATTATTTGCGCGCTGCACTTCAAGGCAACGCAGCTTTAATTATTAAAAATATAGATTTTAAAGGCGACCACTACATAATTGCGTGGGATTTGTTATGCGAACGATACAATAATAATCGTCTTCTTGTCAGTAACCATATTCAAGCGTTGTTCGATACCGAGCCAATAAGCAGGGAGTCGAGTATTTCAATACGCAATCTTGTCGACGTAATAAATAAGAATGTCAGGGCACTTACATCCTTAAACCAACCGACTGAACACTGGGATACTATACTGATCCATGTAATGGTAAAAAAATTAGACATGACAACCAGTCGCGATTGGGAAGAGCACAGAAATACATTTTCCTCTGATAATCCCAATTTATCACAATTTTGTACCTTTTTAAATAGACGAGCGGACTGGTTGGAATCCGTTGAATCTAATATTAGTTCAACATCATCATCAGCTCGAGTTAGTCAAACTTTGAATACTAATTATCAAAATAAATCAATTGTTGCCTTAAATAATAATCACACAAACAACACAAAACTCACTCAAATCAACAAAAAAAATAATACAAGATTACATAAATTAAATAAATGTCCTCTTTGCTCCCAAGGTCACGCTTTGTTTAAATGCGAGTCGTTTCGAAATCTTAGCATAGAAGATCGCATACAAAAAATTAATGACTTTAATGTTTGTCAAAATTGCTTACGCTTTGGACATTTTGCTAAACAATGCAAGCTTTCACATTGTAAATATTGCAATAAAAAACACAATACGCTTTTACACTTAGAAGCACATGAACCCAATAAATTTGCTGATCCTTTGCCATCTGCTTTGCTTTCGGCTTCGCCTTCTACGTCTAATGTTGTGCTATCAGCCAATTCTATGCAGCTTGCTACTTCTGCGCATGTTTTACTGTCCACAGCGCTCGTGAACGTGATCAGCGCGACGGGTAAGAAGTACACTGCACGTCTATTGCTGGACAACGGTAGTACGGCGAACTTCGTAACTAAGAGCTTGTCGGATACACTGGGTTTGTCACGACGCGGTACGAGCACCAAGGTAACGGGTATTAATAATCACATATCCACTAGTACACAGTCTTGTCATCTCACAATAGAGTCTTTATGCTGTGCCTTCAAAGTTGATATCGAGTGTTACATTTTGCCCGAAATAACAAAATTGCTGCCGTGTTCTTTCGTGAACATCAATAATGTCCCTATTCCTACAGGTCTTAAATTAGCGGACCCGAACTTTAATGTTCCGTCGGTCGTTGATATCCTGGTAGGGGCAGAAGTATTTTGGAATGTGTTATGCAACAATACTATTGACTTAGGCAAAAATCTTCCAAAACTATCAGAAACCAAATTCGGATGGTTAGTGTCAGGTAGTATTTCCCTACAACCTAACAGTAGGTCTAATTTTTCTTATACTCCATGCTTCCATTCCAATGTCATTCCCGATCTTACTCAATTTTGGGAGCTTGACAATGTGTCACCCAAGCATATACATTCTCTTGAGGAACGATTGTGTGAACAAATTTTTCATGAAACTACCGTTCGTAAAAATGATGGTAGGTTCGTCGTCACGATGCCTTTAAAAAGGGATCCCAGCACTCTAGGACAGTCTTATGAAAACACTAAAAAACGTTTTTTGTCACTAGAGCGGAGGTTTAAGCGTGATCCCGCGTTTAAAAACAGATATATCGAGTTTATGCGCGAATATGAACGTCTAGGCCACATGACACTAGACTCTTGCAGTTCTATTGATAACAGCATAACAAAATATTATATACCTCATCATGGGGTTATTCGTAGTTCTAGCACCACTACTCAACTACGCGTAGTATTCGACGCATCGTCCTCTTCTAGTTCGGGAGTGTCATTGAATGACATTCAGATGGTCGGTCCCGTAGTGCAAGACGATCTTTTTAATATTTTAACACGTTTTCGTCAACATAAATATGTGGTGTCCAGTGACGTCGAAAAAATGTACAGGGCAATCGAGTTAACTCCAGAACAACGACCTCTGCAAAAAATTTTATTCCGGTTTGATCCGTCAGAGCCCCTTAAGATCTATACGTTAAATACGGTCACCTATGGTACTGCATCTGCGCCCTACTTAGCAACCAAATGCTTAGTGAGCTTGGCTGACAACATTGCGGATAGTCAAGTCCAATCTGCCATAAGACGGGACTTTTATGTAGACGACTATTTAAGTGGAGGGAGTACCATAGCAGAGACTGTCAACGTTTCAAAGCAGGTTCAATCGGTTCTGGCGTCTGCTAAATTTAACCTTCGGAAATGGAGATCTAACCATCCAGACATTCTAAAACAAATTTCAAATAGCGACAATTTCAATAATATTTTGCATTTCTCTGAACAAGGTTTAAATTCTTCTCTATCTAAAACTCTAGGTCTTAACTGGGTTTGTGATTCTGACACCCTGACTTATAGTATAAATATTACACCTTCTACTAAAGTCACTAAACGACACATCCTATCTGTCATCAGTCAGATTTTTGATCCTCTGGGCCTTGTAGGTCCTTGTATTGTTGAGGCAAAAATCCTGATGCAACGACTGTGGATAGAAAAATACGACTGGGACGACGAAGTAGCATTAAACATTAAAAATCTATGGTCTACATTCGAAGAAACGGTAATTGCATTAAATACTTTAAAAATTCCCCGTTGGGTTTTGCGTGAAGGCTCTACTATGCACGAAATACATGTCTTTACCGATGCGTCAGAAAAGGCATACGGTGCTTGTGTCTACATTCGTTCACGCAATACAATGGGTTGCATAGGCGTACAACTTCTAGTCTCTAGAAACCGTGTAGCGCCCATTAAGTCAACTACCATACCGAGACTCGAACTTTGCGGAGCTTTGTTAGGTGCAAGGTTGTGTACTAGGGTTCAAGAATCGCTTACCATACCCATTCTTAGATGTAAATTCTGGTGCGACTCAACAATAGTCCTGGGCTGGCTCTCCACTCCTTCTAACCAATTAAAACCTTTTGTTAGGAGCAGAGTGAACGAGATACATGAGAGCACGCGTGATCATACCTGGAGCTACGTACCGTCGAGGGACAACCCGGCAGATCTTGTTTCCCGTGGTCTATCCGCCAACAATATCATAGACTCATCTTTGTGGTGGTCCGGACCATCTTTTTTTATTACGATGCGAAAACGAATGGCCAAAACTGCCTAATACAGTGAAACACGATTTGCCGGACGTAGTAACGCATTTCATTAGTGACAATAGTAATCATTCATGTAATATTCATCATTCAGACGTCACCAATCATTCATCAATCATATATAATTTATTAGAAAAACATTCATCTTTAACAAAGGTACAAAACATAATCTCATATTTACAAAGATTTATCTACAATTTAAAACATAAAAATAAATTAAGTGGCAATCTGTCGACAAAAGAACTACAAAATTCATTCAATTTAATAATTCATTATTCTCAGCTAGACATGTTTCCTGACGATTACAAAACTTTAAAATCTGGGAAAAAATTGGCTCGTGATAGTAAACTCATTCGTTTATCAGCATTCATTGATGATCATGATCTCATCCGCGTGGGCGGGAGGCTCGATAACTCCCCCTACGACTTCAGTACCAAGCATCCCATCGTAGTATGTAGTAAGCACATTTTCACAATCAAATTATTTCAAATGCAACATTTAAAACTTCTACACGCTGGCCCTCAATTACTTCTAAGTCACATTCGACAGTCGTTTTGGCCTCTAGGCGGTAGAATATTAGCTAGGTCTGTCGTGAATAAATGTATAAAATGTTTCAGACACAAGGCGCAAAACATACAGCCTATAATGGGTCATTTACCTAGCTCAAGAACTAGTCTCGAATTCCCATTTTTGAACTGCTATGTAGATTACGCTGGCCCATTACTTTTGGCCGATCGCAAGGGACGCGGCTGCAAACTTACAAAATCCTATATGTGCATCTTTGTTTGCTCGGCAGTAAAAGCCGTCCACTTGGAGCTCGTCACTGATCTTACTACCGAAGCTTACATGGCCGCTCTTAATCGATTCGTGGCACGTCGGGGTAAACCTCGAAGTATCACGTCTGATAACGGGACAAATTTCATAGGCGCCGCGAACGAAATCTACAGGTTCTTACGTTCATCAAATGTTGCATCTGAAATCGCGCAAGAGGGTATCGAATTCGTCTTTACACCGGCTTACAGTCCTCATTTTAATTCATTAGCTGAAGCCGCTGTAAAATCGTGTAAGCATCATTTAAAACGGTTATTGCATCTCGTACATTTCACTTTCGAGGAGATGGTCACTTGTCTCTCTCTTATAGAGGCGGTCTTAAATTCGCGCCCTCTTACTCCATTATCATCCGATCCCACTGATTATTCGGCACTAACACCTGCTCACTTTTTAATTGGACGGCCACTCTTGTCTGTGCCATGCTCTCAGACGACGGACGCCAAAATAACGACTCTGGAACGATGGAAGCGGATCCAGTACATCCAGCTTCACTTTTGGCGTCGCTTTCATAATGAGTACATTTCCTCACTTCAGCAAAAATGCAAGTGGTTCAGTTCCAGAGGTGAAGTGAAGACGGGATCCATGGTCCTGATCAAGGACAAGACGACACCGCCGCTGCTGTGGTGCCTCGGTCGGGTCTCCAGGACCTACCCGGGCGTGGACGGAGTCACAAGAGTAGCAGAGGTGAAGACGAAGAAAGGAACCATTCGTCGTGCCTTCAACTGCCTCTGTCCTCTACCTATTGACGACTGACGTCAACCCGGGGAGTATGTCGGCGCCTATCGTGCCTATTCGGGCCTCGTCGGGCGGCGACAGGGCGACAGCGGGGTCAACGCACGGGAGGAGCGGTGAGCGGCGCACGATCGCTCGGCCGCCAGACTGCCACCAGCTGTTGCGCACCAGCATACGGGCATTTCGTTGTCTCCACAATAAACATATATATTTAAATACAGTCCACTCTTTTAATAACCCCCTTCGAGGCCTTAACAGTTGAAACAAAAAATGTGAGGATGTATAGATGTATGTATGGATGTTTGTTACTCATTCACGCAAAAACTATACTGAATGGATTTTAATGAAACTTAATAATAATATAGCTTATACATCAGAAAGATTTTCAAAGTTTTTCTTTTCGTGTATAGAGTATCCCAATTTAGAACTATATTCACTAAAGTGGTTACCTTAAGGATGGATCAATAAGTAATCGAGGGAACTCCTCAAAATTTATATGGAGACACGTGGTGACTTCAGTTTCGTGAGAAGTATTCTAAGCGTAATATGCTACCAACAAGTAGGATTTTGCACCAAGGTATACCATGATTTGGAAGGTGCCTGGAGAACTCCTGATTCTGTATAGAAACAAGTTTAAGAGTTTCAGCGTTGTTTTAAGAATGGAAAGCATATGCTGCAGTATGCAAATGATATTCATCATCAGCATCACTACTATAATATACCATCCTTCTTCACACGATTATGAGCCTATTATGGCTTTATTATTGTTACTTTTCATAGTCTTTTAGTCATCGAAACTCGAGTTTGTCAAGCGATCAAAAAAAATCTATACATATATTATAGACCTGAAGAGTTTGCTTGTTTGCTTTTAAACAATTTATATTAATATGGGCATGTCGAATTCTTTTTGGTTATATAACTTATTTTTTAGGGCTAACAACACATACTAAAAATAAAATAAATTAAAACCCTTCGTGCGCGAGTCCGACTCGCACTTGGCCATTTTTTTTAGTAAAATGTGTTAATGATCAGGGGTGATCCTTTAAGATCAGAAAGGGGT
Organism: Lycaena phlaeas; assembly: GCA_905333005.2. NCBI lineage: Eukaryota > Metazoa > Arthropoda > Insecta > Lepidoptera > Lycaenidae > Lycaena > Lycaena phlaeas. The sequence continues at coordinate 19,386,787 of HG995163.1, forward strand.
TTCTTAGCATATTGTTAAAATAATTATTTTATTGATATTTTTTCACCATTGTGAAACAGGACTTATGTCCTGTATGTTTTACTATTTAGTTACAATTCAGAACTATTTCGTAACAATATTTCGTAACGACATTTTCGTTACGTACAATTATTTTGGTAAATACTCATTAATGGTTATAGTTTTTAATATAGTAGCCTTAGTGGAAAATTATTTAAATAGATATTGGCAACATTGCGTAACGAGTCCACAGCGCCGCGTCTATCGAACTTGATAGGTGGCGCGGACTCTTTAACAGTCTGGGACTTTTTTCTACTATATTATATAAATTAAAATATTCCTAGGAAAGTTAAATAACACAACTGTAGTGGTATGCATTGTTCATGTTTATTTTTTTCTTACTATATGTGTATTTTGGCACACTGAAAAACAAAACTCTGCTTGTGTTAGAATCTGAAAATAAAAAAGATAGTTTTTTAGAATCTAATAATACTTCTTCTTAAAATTTAAGAAGGTTGATGTTGTGCTTCATGTGACCTATGAACTAGTGAATTTATCTTGCCACCTTCTTATTTCTTCCGAAAAACAGCTTTGAACACAGAACACAGTTCTCAAAGTAGGGATAGGCTCAAATTACTATATAGTACTTAACCATGTTCATAAATGTTGACCACTTACCATTACGTAGCTTATCTACGCGTTGCCCTACGCAAGTAATATTGAAAACAATGGCTAAAATAAATAATTGCATCCAATTAAATCTATTAATTATAAAAATAAGGTTGGTGTACCTCATATAGTGTTTATAAGATAATATTATTACCATCTATTTGAATTGTGGTTGAGGCGCAGTAAACAGCGCTCCGCCTTGCTTTGATGCAGCACGCGATGGTGCAAATCCTAAAAGCTTCTGAATATTTTGTCTGAAAAATAATGAGTTTAGTGTGTCATGTCATGTGGTCGATATTATAGAAAAGTCACACAATATCAGTTACATTTGTAGTCTTATTTCAATCAATCATTAAGTTATTGAAACTTAAAGGACCTTGGATACCTTGATAACCATGGGGCATCCGTGGCTATCAAAACCTTATAGTAATATTCAGTTAAATAAATGTATTTTGAAAATATTACCTGATACTCATAGTGCACAAAATGTACAAAAAAATGAAAGAGCAATCGGTATAATTATCTCCTGGTAAATTTCTATGACTGAGTCCTTGTATCCATGATATTGGGTAGAATGGTAATTTTGCAACAACTCTACCATCAAAGCTGAAAAAAAAATTGTTGATTATTAAGGATGGCAGACCAGTGGCACAAAGTGCCCGTGGTCATTGTTCAATATTTTTTCATGGATTCTTTGTTAAACAAATCATAGAGTTGTCAAAAGGCTCAGCACTGACGGCACCCTTATGACCTCAGGCCGCCGAAGCTATCGGAAGTAGGGGTCCGAAGGTCCACCTCCTGTCGAGAATGAGCCATGACATATTTTATCATAGCGCTCACCCTGTCCTCCGTTTCTATTAGAAATTGTGCTCCCATTGTGGTACTTTACCTCCCAGAAGAGCAAGACTTCAATCTTTTCAACTTAGACCCAAAGCCCTAGTCGCTCTATGCGGCTGGCAACAAGGGATACTCCCGGCTCGGCCTGCCACGTAACCTCCTCGTATATTTTCCCCAGGGATAGGAGTATGGATGTAGGGGAGAAGGCTGTGTTGCGATTGGGGCATACAACCCGTGAGTCTAATACATCATATTATAGTATTTTTATATCCTTACATATTATTAAACATGCTCAATAAAGCTGTAAAAGCAAAACCAATAGCAAACATTGATTTCATTTTTACTAATGACAAGTCTCTATTATTGTTTTTAAGACGTTCTTCTTCGCGTTCTATTTTTTTCTTATGCTGCTTATCCAATGAATCACCATGGGCTTCTTTTCTTTTTTCCACTGAAATAAAAAGGGCAAAGTAGTATTTAAAAAGAGTCGTCTTTCGTTATAATATTCGGCCTACGCTAGGTTTAATAAATACTTCCATAGTCTTATGTCTTACGGCATTCTACTATGGGGGAATGATACTGATAGATTCTTGGATTAAAATTGATAAATATTACGTTTTCTTGTATGTTGTGGAGAAAAAAGGTGTACCACACCTTTTTACTTTATATGTTTCTCGGTGTACAAAATTATTAAATAAATAGAAAATAAAAGGCTTTTAAGATTTCGGCTCGGCAAAATCTTATAAGAAAAGTTAAGCGCGAAAAGCGAGACGAGTATCGGAACGAACACGGATTCAGAAGTTAGTCAAGAAGGCAACATCGGGCAGAAGAGCTGAATCTGCGGAGCCATAGCAAGTGACTTTGGGGCACTCTGGGTTTTATTTCGTCTCCCTACACCCCGATCTTGTTTCAATTCGAGAACGTCCTCCGAGGTCAGGTGTGCCTAAAATCTACGCATTCAGGGGTGCTTAGTGGCGTACGTAACCAGCGCGAAGAAACGAACGTACGTCAAACTTAAAATTGGGAGACTGTCCCAGGTACTTACGTCAGCGCGGTCACTGGACGTGTCCCTGCCGTCCGAAAAACAAACTATTAAGGAAAGATAGTGTGGTAAAGCCTATTATGAAATAAAATACTTTATTGAAGATACACCTTGGGAATAAGACATTCACTGGTTAACATTTTACATGGTGTACCTATAAATTATGTATCTTATTTTGTTGAGAAAAGATCAATCAATAGGTTTATTTCTCTTTTTTTTAGGGGATCCTACACCCCAATTTTTTTAAACTTTTTACTAACTTATTTTGACGCATTGCAAGTATACAAGTTGTTACCTATGAAATAAAAGATTTTTTTTTTATTTGATTTGAAATGACGAACACAGACCATAATTTAATCCTAATAATAATTAACTAAGTTATAATAGTTAAATTAAAATTTGTCTTTTTAACTGACTTCAAAAAAAAGGAGGTTCTCAATTCATCTGTATGTTTTTTTTTGTATGTTTGTAACACGATTACGTTTGTGAATGGATTTTGATGATTCTTTCTTCGTTTGAAAGCTAATGTTTCCGAATTGGTCCCCTATTAATTTGATCGACATCTAACCAACGGTTTTTAAGTTATTTTCAATAATGATTATTTGGCTTGTTTTGTATACCCCGATTTTTTCATTTTATTACTTGTCGATGTAATATGAATAATTTTAACAAAAACCACTGAATAGAATACTTTGGAAGAGTATCAAAGTATTGTGAGGTTATCATCATCAACATCCACTTTCATCCGTCTACGGCTTAACATAGCCTAATCAATGAACGCTAAGATAACACGTCCCTTGCTACTAGCATCCAACACAGATCGGGCACTCTGAAAATTTTGCAAGATAAAATAAAAACTATAGCTTTATTATGTATAAACATAAAACTAAAAAGTACAAAAAAAAAATTAAATAAAAAAACCAAAATCCGACTTCAAAACTATACCTTTAAATTATGTACAAATAAAATTTTTAAAATAATGTTTAAATACTTCAAGATGAAGTTAATAAACTAAAATTATTAACGAAAATATTGAAACTTATATTATGTGTTATTTATACTATTTAAAATTAGGTATTTTTGGAGTCGGTGCCAGCCAAATAGGATATTTTAATGATTAATCACATACACCAAGTATTAAGTAGATATCTGTGTAGGCCATCTTAGTTTTGGCTTAGTCATGTTTTAGTCATATTATAGGAAAATGTATTTTTAAATATGCTCCTATATTAAGTTACATACTCTAAAAATTGTATAACAAGAGATTACAACTTGTTAAACTTAAAACAATTAATAAAAGTAAAGTATAAGCCCATAATTGTTCTGATTATGGGGCCATAGTTCTTGACTGACTTGCTGACCCCATGCGGGTTGGTGAACTTCACACACATTCAAAGACTTTCAATCTCATCAAGCATGCAAGTTCTCTCAAAACATTTTCCTTCTGTAAAACTTTAAAACTAACAAATAAAATACTTAACAAAAAGCAATATTCTAGCCTAACTGCTTAAGACCCACTGGAATATGGAAAAATACATTCATGTTACTTCATAAAATTTGGGTCATAAACTATCGGAGCAGTGAAGCGAGAATTTTGCTCTCCCCCACTCACGGTGGGCGAGCATAGTGATGCACATTATAGTAGTTGATAAGTGTTATTGATAGTGTATTTGGTTTTGTAATAATGTGAGTCAGTGACAAAAATAAAAAAATAGATAAAACAAAGAACTAATTAAAACAAAAATAACAATGATTTAAAATAAATTATTCTTTATATATCTATGTATTAAAAAACTATAAGTACAAAAGTTTAGAATGTTCAGTTACATTAAAAATTTGATATAAATAGTTAAACATAAGTTTAAAATGAACATAAAAGAAAGATAATAATGCTAATAACTCATATCTAAAATGAAATCTAAGACTATTACATCATCACATAAATATGTCGCACCACACTTTATGTACTGCACCACCTTCAATAACTTATTGGTTTTTATCTACAATAGCATTGCGCTGCTCACTGCCCTACCTGACCTATGATTTACGACCCAAAATGTATGGTGAAAATAACTATACTATAGGTTGTGACAGTTGATGTTCACCAGCTAGGGCGGCACACAAGAGCTTAGAGCCATAAAATTTCAACACATTAAGAGTAAAAAAAGTAAAATATGAAACTAAATATATATTATGTATCTCTGCTGGGCAAGGATCTCATCATCATCATCTATTGATTTATGTCTCGTGTTTTAGGTGCACTTTGCACATAGATCAAATTTTGTTTTTTAAATCGACAGCTTAATAAATACTTACGTTTTTTACTTTGTCGTTCTACTTCTACTTTAAGTTTTTGATATTTCTCTGTTCTGTAAACTAGTATCCATGTCAAACCTGAAAATTTTAATTAATTTACTTTCTTGTAATATAATGGTCATTTTAATTTAATTGGTTAAAAGCAGTGGCGTATCTTTCATAGCAACATCAACCCTATCAACTTATCACCAAAGAATTCAGACGATCTGAATTCTTTGATATCACGTAACATTTCTGAATGGGATTATGATAGTTTAAAAACATATTTTGCTTTGACACTTTAAGGCCCCTGTAGCTCGAAGGCCACGATATTATCACTAATACGGCTGATACAGCGCTTGTTTAAAAGAAAAATTATATACCTTCACCTAGTAATGCAGTACAGATTGAAATAAATACAATCAATAACGAATCACCCCACATGATTATTTTAACAAAATTACAAAACGCGCAAAGTTTTTAAAATAACGTGGTATCAATAATGGTTTCAGGTTTGACTTTAAATCATGATATTAACTTGGTTCATGTTTGATGAAGATTCATTTTATTAATTAATAATTTCTATCAGTGTTGCCAGAAGTCAAAGTCTGTAGAGCACTAAAAGCGGTACGAATTGCACTAGATTTGTGATATTTTCGACTTCAAAGCACTAAGTATTTAAAATTGACATGGATGCAAAAAGGAAGACATATAAAATTCAAAACTTATTTTTTATATATTTTAATACCTAACTACGACATTAAATCAATCAACTTACAATTATTGTTGTACTTTAAAAATATTATAAATTTTTATAAAAATTGTTCTTCTGTGGTATCTGCTTGCCTTGAAAGACCAGCCTGGCTCGGCCGGCCATAGAGCAGAGAGCGACACTAGTGTGGTGGCTGGTGACATCATCGAAATCCAACTCGTGTGAATGTAAGAGATAGCGTGTGCGGTGAAATGATTCCAGAAATAGGCCACTATATCAATTTATTTATAATAAAAGAGCAGACATGAAAAAAGCACTAGACATTGCACTAGGCACTAAAAGTCTTGGATGCGCACTGAACATACCAAAAATGCACTAGATTTAGTGCCGAAAGCACTAAAATGGCAACACTGATTTCTATCTAATATCTATGGTGATTGGTGGTCGCTGGTCGGTGACGGGAAAACGTCAACCAGAGACTACTTATACTGTATCCACACGCTTGGGGCTTGCCGCAAACTCCAAACCTCTACAAGGCACACACATGTGGACGCGTCGCAAGCGGTTGCGGCAAATTCCGTTTGATTTGTGCACAATACCGAGACTCGTTGGATCAACCACAAACCCTTGCAAGCCTACGCGAGCCAAGACAAACGCTGTATCCACACATTTGAATTGTGATTTGTGAGGATTTGCAGAGACTTGCCAAGCGTGCGGATCCAGCTTTATACTGGATCCACACGTTTGTGGCTTGTCGCAAGCTCCATACCTTCAGAAGTCACAAGTGTGGACGCATCGCAAGCGCTTGTGGCAAATTCTCTTTTGTTCCCTTTAGGTTTGCGTAGGATTGCAAGGGTTTGTAGCCGATCCGATGAGTGTCAGTATTGTGCACAAATTGTGTTTTATTTCGGTCGGTATAAACTTTAGGTTTACTTTTCCAAAGTGCAGGCAAAGATTTGTATTAGCTAATTAATTCAGACGTGAATTCGCGATTATACATACGCAAATCTGCTATTTCTGAGTGACGAATGTCCTCATGAAACGAGTGAGCCTCAACACAAAGTACACTCGACTGTGGCTCGAACACTGAACGCCCAACCACACGCACAGGCAAGTACGCGCAGGTCGGGCTAGCGCAAAATTTTAAAGTTGGATCCACACTTGGCAAGTCTCGGCAAACCCCCACAAATTCAAACGTGTGGATAAAGAGTTTGTCTTGGCTTCCGTAGGTTTGCAAGGGTTTGTGAATAATTCTACGAGTGTCGGATTTTTGTGCACAAATCAACGGAAATTTGCCGCAAGCGCTCACGACGCGTCCATATGTCTGTGCCTTGTAGAGGTTTGGAGTTTACGGCAAGCCCCAGACGTGGGGATCCGGTATAAGCAAGTCGAAAAGTACGCAAGCCGCGCCGCGCCCTGGGGTTTTGCGCGTGATACAGTTTTACCAATCACACGCAACGTGTTCCGTCATCCGTGTACAACTTGCAAGCCAGCCTGCGCGGGCAAAAGGGTGGTTAAGCTCGTGCGTGTGGTAGGACCATTAGTTCCACACCCCTTTTACTCCCCCTTATACTCTATGCTCCACGCCCACAGTCCACCATTTTAATTTTCATTTTTTAATCATCAAAGAAATCTTGTTGTAGTTGGTCGTGTTTCGCTGTACAAATATTGATTAATTTTTTAAATTAGATTATAAGCGTTGAACAAAAAAATTTAAACTATTCGTTTTTTTAACTTTAAGATTATTCTGATATTAATAGATAGGATATATTATATTGTGTATCAACTACATTGTAGGATATTCAAGTAATGCAATAAATTCATTACACGAATAAAGACAGTTATTATCGTTTAATTGTTAAAGAAATGGACTAAAATATCTACAAACTTTAATAGTGTTACTATTATTTGTGCCTTATTACTAGTTACTTATAAGCTACACGTGTATACTGTATAGTACGTATTTTCGACATTTTGCTCAAATATGAGCACAGTCGCCATTTTGTATACACGCGTAGATACATAGCAGGCGTGGCATTTAATATACACCCAAAAATTGTGAATGGCGTCCTATATAACGAGATTTTAGTATAAATATGGTAAGTATTGTTTAACTGTAGCTCTAAAATATTGTAGTAAGTTACATTTCGATAATCATAAAATGACGTAATCGCAATGCGCATTAAGTAATTTTCGTGTTCTAGTCGACTGTCTAGTAATGTTTCTAATTATTATATTATCTGGACTTCACTTCGATATCAAAAATGGAGAATAAATAGAAAATTAAGTCGACGTTGATGAAAATTTCATCAAGGTCACGGTGATTCATTTCTGAATTACCTACCTACTTTTACCTTTTCCTTTTTAACGAAAGTAATTGTAGGGATAAGTCTACAACTACAATAATTAAGGGTATATTCATAGGAATAAAATTCCTAAATAAATATGTACAATAATTAATATGTACATTTTTATTGGTTAATGTTGTCTAAGCGATTTGTAAATATTACACTGGTGTTAAAAAAAAATTGTATATCTATTCTATATTATTATCTGAATTTAGTAAAAACCAAATATATAATATGTGGACCGTGTAAACTGTTATAAGTCTATTAATTGGTTTATTATATCACGATAATAATTATCTAGTATAAAATTTTTTAGCTGTAACTCGAAAGCACTAACACTTAACTACTAACTGTTCTATAATTTGTGACCAAAATCATCATCACCAGTCTTTATCCCGTCCACTGCTGAACATAATTTATATATATCTGATTAAAATACGAAACCTAACCTAACCTAATGACAAATCCAGTACCATCCTGGCTGGAGTAATATTAGCCATCTTAAATTAAAAGGAGTTGAAATTCCATATTGCCTTCTTAAATATTTTGTGTTAATATTGGTACATAAATTTCATTAAGAATATTGAATAATCAAATTAGTTTTATTTCATATAATTTTTTTTCAGCCACGTATGGACCCAATCAAGTTATTAAACTGCCTAAGTGTGGTTTTGCTACCCAATGGTGGAATCAAAAGTACAGATGAAGTGGAAAGACTAGCAAAGTAAATATATTTTTACACATTTGTATAATCTAGTAGGACAGTTTTTTTGGCTTCATCTCCAGCTGGTTAACATTGTTGCTATCATAAAAATTTAATTGACAGGTCATAGTATTACTTGCACTAAAATCACTTTGTAGGATAAGCAACGGTTGAACTAGTTGAACCTACTCTTAATATAATGCCTAGTCTTTGCTAAACTTGTATTTTTATGGACAACATTGACCAAATCATCAACATTTACATTTAATCGTTTTTGTTATTTTAATAATAATTGATCCTTATTTGTTAATGTGATTGTAACTTAATTATTAATTTTTTGTGTATCTAATATAGTTATATTTATTATTTCAGATTAATGACACAATATTCAAAAAAGCTTGTGTCTAAATGTATATATATCCAAATTCTAAAATGCACAGAAACTAATCTTTTGGACATATTCATGGGGTCTGGTGGATGGAGACTAGTTCACATGTGGCTTTCAGAAAGTATAGTGGCAAAAAATTGGCCACTCGTCACAGAGTTGTTAGAGCTACTTTTATTGTGCCCTGTGGACATAGATAGATTAAAAACCAATAACTGCCCAAAACTCGTCAAGGAATTATCAAAGGATGACAGCCATTGTGGTGAGTTTTTTATAGGCTAATTTAACAAATGTAAAATTTTGAAAAGAAATTTGAATATATGCCCTTCTCATGTTCTTGTGCAATATTAACATTATTTTAACATTTAGAAACGCTACATATGACTAGGATTTCTAAAACTTGGTTTTTGTAACTATTTTAATATAACTAATATTAAGTTTTGACAAAACTTGGACATGTCATGTAGGAAATATTAACACATTGTATTACTTTATTTTTAGCAATCAGGGCATTAGCTTCCAAATTAGTGGAACAATGGTTGAAAACTGTAAAGGGAGAACAGTTTAAACCTATTTCAATCAGTGAAATACCTGCAATTGTATCTGATTTGAACAATGAACCTAAACCTGAAGAAGTTTTAGGACTTGATATAGAAACAAGTGATACCAATGATAATAAATCGATTGTTTTACATACTACTCAAAAATTAGATGAGCAAAATAGTATAGGAGAAAATGAGCATAATAATGATAGCATTGAAAGTAATCCTGACGAATTAGATGGATGTAACAAAGAAGAAACTTTACCTGTATTAAAAATAACACTAAAAAATGGTAAGCAAATTTTAACACAAGTTGATGATGAGAGTAAGGCATCAGACAATACCAAGGATAAAACTGAGGCTAGAGAAAAAAATAAGAGTAAAAGTAATGATAAAACAAGTGATAAAGACAGTAACAATTCTTCCAAATCTAGTTCCTCCAAACATTCAAACAAATCTAGATCATCTAGAGATAAACATAAGGATAGTTCAAGTAAACACAGTAGCAGTAGTAGTAAAGACAAAAAAAGAGATAAAGATAGACATTTGTCATCATCACAAGGCTCTAAATCAAAATCTAGTAGAAGCAACATTAGTGAAAATAGGAGGAAATCGTCTTCCAGTAGTAAATCAAAAGAGGATAAAATGTCTCCTAAAATATCTTCAGATAAGAAAAAAAGTAAGGAAAAGGATGAAACCTCTACAAGCAAAGACAAATCAATATTGGCCACAGAAAATAAGCCCCCAACTCCATCTATCCATAAGCTAGGCAAAATTCCTAAGTTGAGTGATGTAAAAAGGGAAAAACCTTCTATTTCAATAGAAGTCAGAAAACCAGAAGATCCTAAACCTAAAACAGTTAAAACATTTCATTCCAAATTTAGAAAACATGGCTTGGAAGAAGAGGTGCGACCACCACCATCAAGAGCTTCTGTATTAACTAAGAAACCATTGCCTGCATTGCCCCCTACAGTTTCAATACCAAAGAGGCCATCACCTATTCATAATGAATCTCCACCAGAGAAGAAACCAAAAACCATAGATATTGATAAACCTGGAGCCATTAAACTAATACCCCCTAAACCAAAACGTAAGTATAATTTCATATTCAATATTTTAATAAATTTACTAATGTGCTTTATGTTTTCAGGGAGTGAGTGTCGTAGACACTATTATTATATGAGAATCTGAAATAAACCATTTTATATCAGTCAGTGGTAAGTCTAAAATGCGTAACTTGACGGGTTCAATGCTGGTAATTGTTTAATGTAACTTTTCTTTAAATAAAGGCTGAAATTTATACAACTCTTTCGTTGAATACTGACCTTAATCTGTTTAAAGACTTAGCAAGGTTGAAATGGATACATCGGCAGTTCAGTGAGCCATCCCGAGAACTCATCGAAGAGCCATTGGGACAACGTTACATCTGCTGAAACCTTTACTGGGGAAGGAAGTAATGAACATAAAATAAAAATCAATTCAACATTATTTACAAAAATCTAACTGAAATATTAAGAACAATCAACTGTAATTGATAATGCTTAACAGCTAAGATAAACAACAGACTACTATTTGTCTTTTGTTTATAGCTTAACTTTTGAGCAGAATCAATTGCACTTGATGAGCATTATCAATTGCACTTTTTCTATAAAAGTACAAATATAGGTATAGGTTATAAATGGGTGAATGGTGAGATAGTACTTTTAATTATTATCTTGGGCTATGAATCTTTGTAAAAATGTGATACTTTTCTGACTTATTAAAATTATAGATGTGTGGCAATCATCAAAATAAGTGTGGTGGATATCAAACAGCTGAATTTGTATAGTCCACTTTTTTTAAATAGGCAACAGCAATTGATTTACCAAGACAGTCATAGTATTGACAAATATAGAAATTTCTTTAGGGCCTGTTTCACAATCTCCCTTTAAGTTCCCTATAGGCTATTGGCAACATATTTGACAGATGTTTGACAGATACTCCATACTCTATCTGTCAAACATCTGTCAAATATGTTGCCAATAGCCTATAGGGAACTTAAAGGGAGATTGTGAAACAGGCCCTTAGAGTGATAATTAAAATCATACCTTTAATGGTGGATCCGTACAGATAAACAAAGGTACTCACATAAGATAATGCTATTGGTACTAGTTCACCACAAAAAAGCTTTTGCCATTATTATACATACTGATCCATTTTGACAACGAAGAAACTCGTCGAATTATTTTTTTATTGCTTATTGTTTTCCAAGTAATGATTTGCCAAACAGAACCATCTATTTGTTAAGTATTGAGCAATTTAAGATTATCATTTTATTTATTATCACGTCAGTTGAGTATGAAATAGTTACTTCCGGGACTTTAAAAAATAATATGCGCATACAAAGTACAAACTAACGATCTCTATTCGAACTAATTTTCAATTTGTATTTTAACGTCGTTTTTATAGAAAGTTATTTTAAATTAATCAATAGAATTAAAAAATGAGGAGGTTCTCAATTCGATTGGTTTTTTCTATATAGTACCTACACTGATTACGCTGAGATTAATTATCCGATTTGCGTGATTCTTTACAGTTTATTTATAATGCAGTGGCATTAATATTGTCAAAATAATACCTGGAATTATTACGAAAATGATAAGATTGTTTTATGAGAACTTAAATGGGCTTTTTCTACAGGTTTCGTGATAATAAGCATTGCAAACATTATTATAAATCTATATTTTATACTTCATAAAATTAGACGACCATTATATTGTAGGTGTCTATTATTCACTACCATAAACGTGTATTTTTTTTTCAAGATAACAGGCAGACAAGGCTTTTTTACATTTACCCTCTGTAACAATATCTTAGAAAAAGTTAAGTAGAGATAGATATTTTATTTATTTTTAACCCTTTAATGTTCTAAGCAAAGTAAAGCTATAGTTTATGAACGCGTCTTGGTGTTTTTAAAGACTGAAAATTGTAATAGGTAAAAAATTATACATACTACAAAATTGTGATATACATATACGTTTATAAATTTTAGTTAAAATTACTTCAACAATACTGTTACCTCCCATATAATAAGATCGTTAAATGTAGGCAATTATACTGAGAGTTTAAACCACTTCTATTTCGCGATATTATATTCGCGAAACAATTTTCTGTAGCATCTTCATTTCAAATTACTGTTCATTAAACCTAAATAAGTAGCACCTGCGTATGTAAATGAAGATTTCCGTTATTTTTAGGGTTCCGTACCCAAAGGGTAAAATCTGGACTTTATTACTAAGACTTTGTCCGTCCGTCCGTAACCAGGCTGTATCTCAAGAACCGTAATAGCTAGACAGTTTAAATTTTCATAGATGGTGTATTTCCGTTGCCCCTAAAACAACAAATACAAAAAACAAAATCAATAATAGTTTAGGCGGGCTCCCATACAAAAAACGTGATATGTTAGCCGCCATTTCATAGCTCCCACTCTCCGAGCTAGATCTCAAGAACCGTAATAGCTAGACAGTCGAAATTTGCACAGATTATGTATTTTTATTGTGGCTACAACAATAAATACTAAAATAATAATAATAATTAAGGGGCTTCCATACAACAGAGTAGTTGTTGGCGTTTTTGCTGTATCTCAATTCAACAAAAGTATTTTTTACAGTCTTTCCTGGTACGGAACCCTTCGCGAGTTCGACTCGCACTTGGCCGGCTTTTATTAAAAAAAATTATAGGACCATTTATGAAATATGTGACCAGCTAATTACGCAAAACTAGGTACCTAGTAACTTTTATATTTTATATTATTATTTATTTAACAACAATTACAGGGATCCTATCATTTTGCACTAATTCCGTGTAAATTCACACGTATGTACCTCGAAACATTCATACTTCTGCGTCTCGCTTAGCGATTTTGTAGTAACCGTGAACTCTTATAGATTGGTTTCATTAATTGGATGGACATTCTTTTAATAGACAATCTTCTACCATAATATAAAACATTTTGAATAAGTCTTTAAATAATACTCTTTATTCACTAGCACAATCCTTCAGGAGAGATCACGGTGAGCCGTTATTAAAGATTAACGTAACGCTACCTGCTGTGCGTAGTTAATGTAAACATTCCGAAAAGTAATTACAGCTACAGTCTAACCGCAATGCTGGTGTGTTATTTGACTTGGCGATTCCTGGCTCCAAGAGGGTTCGGTTATTACTAATAGTTGGCTAATAAATAATAAATCAAGTCATTACGAAACTCATAGTGATCAATAAAGAGAATTTTCCAAATCAATAAATGTGTACTTCGATAAGTAAATTTTTATGGTCGCAACTCGTAGGTATCCAAACCTTGCAACAAACAGTCATGATTTGCATTTTAGATGAGAGAGAGATAGAGTTTATATCACGAAGTACGTATTTGTTTTTCTTTTCGTATTTTAATTACTGCACAGCTAAACAATCTGTTTGCGACATTTTTTTATGATTTTAAATCTCTGTTGATTGACAACGCTATCCTCGTTTCATATTAAAATACTTATTCATTGAAAACACGAATTTTAGGGTTCACTACAGGTTCCGTAAGAACTATTTTTATAGTATTTATGATACATACGCTATAAAATATAGCCATATTTTATAGACCCTATCCATTTTGTGTAATTTTATTATAATTGTAGGTCCACGATAAGGAACAAAATTGTTTTCGATACTTTGTAATAATCTGTACTTAGAAGGTCAATTTCTTTTACATAGCCATGGAATCATTTTATTTTGTACTAGCTGCGCCCTGCGGTAGCACACATTCCCCCGCGTTCCTCAATTCGACCGTATAGGTACATAATATATACTACTTTTTTCCCCTCAAAATCTTGCTAGTTAATTTAGAACCGTTATACCACGTCAGAGTTTTTCAGCCTGTAAAGTCACGGAAATTAAATACATTCTTATGAGACAAATGCATACCTTTTGAATGTGAAAATATATTCATGTATTACATAGGTACCTATTTATTTTAAGTACCTAGTAGTAATTTTAGCAGAGCACAAAGTTAAAATATTAAATTATTTCATTACATTATGCTTTTTCCATTATTGTGGTTAAAAAAAAAAACACTTCCTCGCTCCTAGCCGGTGGGAGAGATGCGCTGTGCTGCGCTCCCAGCTGCAAGGGTACCACCATCTTGCTATTTTTTCCCATGAAACTGCTTTACTTTCTGAGGGAAAGGAAATACAAGTAGTGTAATTACTGGCACTGAGACTTAACATCTTATATCTCAGGATAGGCAACACTTAAATGAGTTGCCTGCGAGCTATTTCCAGGTAAACTAGTTAGGTCCATGGGTAACGCCGACCACTTATTATCAGCTGGCACGTCTGTCTGTTGACCTATGACCTATCCCACTAAATAAAAACTATGCTGGCGCTTACTTTACAAACATGTATATTGATGATAGCTATTTTCGTAGTGCATCAAGACAATCTTATCTTTCCCGAAATATAATCAGTAGCTTAGGCGCGAGAAAGTTACGGACTTCCTATTACTTTCGCTTTTTTTAAACGTTTGCATTCGATGAAATAGCATCATATCTCAGTCCAAGGGCGGATCCAGCTTTGATACCAGGGGGGGGGGGGTCATATAGTCGTGGTCAAGTCTTGACTTTTGACTGGACTAATGTTCAATTAGTGGTCCACCTTATTTCTGGAGACCCCCCCCCCCCCCCCGTGGATCCGCCGTTGTCTCAGTCTAAGTCAGCATGATTTTAAGACATTAATTGAAGTATGTAGTTGCGTGTAAATAATCTAATAATAAAACAACTAATGAATAACTTCGGAATTGATTAGGATTGTAGGTAATTTATTAGCAAAAGAATTTCTTTTTCCCCGTTTTCAATTATCAATCCATTTTGCTATCGAAGTTGTAAAACATGCTTAGAACCACTTAGAACATTATGATAATGATATAAAATTAGATGTTCAGGTTATAAATAATCCACTCCCTATTTCTTAAGCGCATGCAACTACATATATATTATTTTTTAAAACTTTTAATTTGTCACAAGAATTACTAATTAATATCCTAATATATTAATATTTAACCAAAATTTACAATAATTACACGTATAAAATAATCCTACACATACACACAACATAATATTATGCTTAGAATAAAATCATTAAAGTCCTAAACAAAACATATTACAAATCATCAGTGGCGGATTTACACATTTAGGTTAATAAGTAAATAAGGTATAATAGGTAAATAAGGCTGTAAAGTTGTACCGGTCTTTTTTTAGAATTTAGAATTTAAGTGATAGCGGATTTCCAAGATAAGTGCATGCACGTGTATCTTTTTTTTTAAAGTTTAAAATCTATGTTTCAGAAGTAAAAAATTGTAAAACTATCGAGCTGAAATCTTTTTGATTTTTAAAAAGTAGCAACATACCTACAATTTTCAATAATAATTGTGTCTCCAAATTTACCGACCCTCAAAATAAATCCACCACTGATCATTATGCCTCCTTCCCGTTGAGTAGATGGAGCAGACCACTTTTCTCCACTTGCTACGATCAAACATCATTCCTTCTTATTATTAGTTCGTTGTTGTCACCTCCTATTCATAACAATTTTCTATACACATTAACACAGAGAATCAGACCGTTTTAAAATCATTATAGTATAGCATATTAAGACAATATTACAATAAAAGCTATGATATAAATTATGTTATGATAACTCTTAGACCTGTATCAAAGTTTTTTAAAATTTTCTGTATTCGACGACCTCTGTGGCTCAATGGTTAGCGCGTTGGCGCGCAAGCGTGAGGTAGCGGGTACGAATTCCTGGCACATGGATGTATTGTATAATAAACATCTTAAATATACAGATATTAATAAGATAAAAGTATTAAAAATATTTCCGTTGTCTAGTACACCGTAACACAAGTTTTCATGAACTTAATACGGGACCAGATTAACGTAGTGTAAAAAGCGTCCACTGACAACCTGTTACTAACAGATTTATTTGTAGATAGGTATATTAATTTAGTTATATTTTCATAAAATAATTAGTAATCGACGCATCTCGCTTTACAGAAAGAAAAAGAGGTAATAATTTTCAACAGTGAGTGGGTGGTGCTGTGACGCGTCTTGTCTACATGGGTACCACCATGCTGCTCATTTCTCTGGTTTAGGGTTTTAAGGTTAGCTAGGCAGTGTAATAAGTACTGGCAGAGCAGACTTAACTAACATCTTCAGTTTTAGTTTGGCTATCCAAATATAAAAAGTAGGGCAACTATTGTTCTACCAATATTTGTACGTTACTTATAAGTTTAAATGATATTAATATGTTTCTTTATCATGAAAAAGTATTGCATTTTAAACGACTTCATTGCCCTTTAGCCATTGTAGTATTTCAATTTATAAGAAAACCCGTCAAGTGCATTTTAGACTTTTTTTTCTCAAATTTCAAGTAATAATTTAATCCTAATTTAGTTAATTATTTTGTTACAGCCATACAGCTACAAGAAAGTGACTTGTTTATGGATGCTTTAAATGCATCTGCGACGAATAAAAAAGAACCCAAAAAAAGGAAAAGGCGCACAAGTATATCCAGAGATGGCACTTCTAATGATAGTTCTCCACCTCAGACTCCAACAAATACTGAAAATAAATCCGTTCCTCCGAAGTTTTATCAGGATACACTTGACGAAGAAGAATCTAAAGAAAAATCTACTGATAAGGAATCGGAAGCAAATGATAATGCGGATAAAACAATTACTAACGATGTTGCTGAAGAAAAGACAGAGGTAATAGAACCACATACACGTACTGTGAATGGAATAAAAGGTGTTCTGTGGTATCATAAAAGAAAAGGACCAAAGAAAAGTATTCGATGGAAACCAGAACCAGAGCTCGAGGAAATACAATACTTCGAGCTAGATGAAACTGAAAGAGTAAATGTTACAAAAACGTTTACGGATATGAAGCATTTAGAAAGAATAAATGAACGTGAAGCTTTTCAAAAAGCAAGGAATCTTACTAATGACGATGTGATGGAAGCTAAGACCATCTGGAGACCATTAATTTATATTGACTGCGGAGAGCAGGTACAAGTTGAGTATGGAAAGAATAGCAAAGAAAAAGATATACAAGCAATCCGTCAGAAAGGAACGCTACAACCTCTATATTTCCATAAAGCTATGATACCAGATTCACCTATGGAACCAGATCTAGAAACACACATATATGTAGAGCCTACAAACATACCTCTTGATGACATAACTGGAAATGTTAGTGATTTTAGAAATATGCCTTGGCCCGAGCCTAAGGGCAATCCTCCTCCAACTACTCACAGTAATATTAACGTTCCACCAATGTTTCCATCAAATATACCACAATTTCCGAATAACTTTCCGCCTACTCAATTTCCTGGAGTAACTGGTGTTCCTAGTTTTCAAGGTCCTCCAATTTTACCCGTTGATTGGCAAAACAATGTATCCTCTGTGATGGCGAATGGCTTACCGGGCCCAATGGGACCTCCGGTTTTGCCACCTGGTAGTATGCCTCCTGGAAACATGCCACCTGGAATAATGGTGCCCCCAGATAGCATGATGATGGGGCTAAAAAATTTTGGCGGACCGAATCCAATGTTTCAAGGCCCTCCAGAGGGATTTAATATGCCGCAAAACATGTTTCCGGGTGACTTTATGTCGTCACCGCAAGGACCGCCTGGACCAGATGGATTTAGCGGACCCGGTAATTTCCGCGGGGGGATGCGAGGACGTGCCCCCAGTGGACATTGGAGAGGTAAAGCAAATGGTAATTTCGATGGGCCCCTTAGAGGGAGAGGTGGAAGTCGAGGAGGACGTAAAGCTGTCTGTATACATTTCCAGAGAAAAGGCTCCTGTCGACAAGGCGATAGTTGTTCGTTCTTACATCCAGGTGTAAACTGTCCTTACTGAGTATGTTATTAGTTTAAACAAAATTTATTTCGTAGGGGTTCTGCCCGGTTATGAAGACTGCCTGTAAAATATAATTAAGCATTAAATGTACATTTAATTTAGTTAAGACTGTATATACTTGTAAATGGATTTAATAATTACTTTTAAAATGTACATAAAATATAGTTTGTACATAATCTTTATATTTAAATGAAAATAAAACTATTTTATTGAAATGTTTTTTAAATATGTGTTTTTTTCTATAATATTTGTCACCATCTACTAAAGACGCTTTTTATTTAAACTGTTTGACCTTGATAAAATAACTGATTTGCTTATAGTTTTTAATAAATTATTTAAAAAATGTGATGAATGATGATAAGCAAATTAGCGGGGAGGTCGAGTGAATAAATAAAATATTTTTTACCGTGCACACTCTTATAGTGTAGACCACTGATTCCCAAAGTGGTCTAGGTGGACCTGCAGGGGTCCACGGAACACTCGAAGTGGGTCAACGATGAGCGTTACAAAAAATGGGGGTCCACAATCGTAAGTCCATGAAAATTAATTTGGTTTCGATAGTGAAGAACCAAAATGATGGCTTGACTTCTATCAATATTGTTAGGAGAATTTTACTATTATAATGTAATACCCTTAGATCGATAATATATCTAGATAGAGTGTCGCGCGGAAAACACGTCCAAATAAATAGCGTCCAACTGTTAGCCTCTAAATGCTTTCTCCGTGTTTAGTATGCGCCCCACTGTCATCGAATACGCATGAATTTTTACGCACTATTGTTTTTATTTGTAATGAAGGTTTGTGTTGAAGTGTAACGAGATTAAAAAGGATGATTATGGTAGAACTGTAGTAGCTGGTATCACTATTCACGAATACATCTTTGAAAATGTTGGCCTGTTCTTTTTGTTTCGATTCTAGGGCGACACTCCATCAAGACATATTAATAATATAAGGTAATACCTGTATTTAAACGAGCAATTCTTGAAAATATAAAAATAAAAAGCTCAGCAAGAGGTCCACCTGATGCAAGAAAAGTTTGAAAGTGGTCTACGAAACAAAAGAGTTTGGGAACCTCTGGTGTAGACTTAGACAAATTCAAATTTCGAGGTGGTAAAAACCTATAGGTATTTTGTTTATGTACCTATTGGGTTTCTAAGAATGATAAAAGACAATTATTTTTCACTTTTTAGGGGGTTTATAAGTATTTTTTGCGTAAAAAATTTTGTAATACAGTGTTATGTTGATATTCGGAGGCAATTATGACGGACATTTTAAGAGTATCAACATGCTTAAACCGCAATTCATAAGAAATTGGATTACCTTTTCTCCTAAACGTCTTTCCTCAACATGCTTATTTGTAACTAGCCGCGTACCGCGATGGCACACGTGTAGTTCCTGTTCTCGTGGAAATACGGGAATAAATATATGTATAATAATATAGTCTATGTTATTAGCCGATGATATGAATCCTAATGTGAATCTCTATTGGTGTAAGAATTTTGCCACCCCATCTAGACTAGATATTAATGATCACTCATTTTTGCCTAATTTATGGCTAAAATCATAAATTAGGCAAAAATGAGTGACTCTGGCATCTCTAAAATTTACCTGTCATGGAGGTGACATTAATAAACATATTCAACGGTGTTAATAGTTGTTTATTCTTATTTTCTAATTCACGAAATTCTTTCAATTTAACGATCACTATACGGCATTCACTTATTATCCCCTAACGCTCCACATTTCACGTTATCATCATCATCATCAGCCTTTATCCGTCCACTGCTGAACATAGGCCTCCCTCAATGGACGCCAAGACGATCAATCCCTCGCTACTCGCATCCAACGCGAACCTGCCACTGCACGGAGATCGTCTTCCCATCTGGTTAATGGCCGACCAACACTTCGTCTACCTAAACGCGGCCCCCACTCTTGAACCTTAATGGCCCATCGGCCATCCGTTTTTCTGAGCGCGTGACCAGCCCATTGCCACTTCAACGTGCTTATTCTTCGCGTGATATCAGTTACTTTAGTTCTCTGGCGAAGGTCTTCGTTTCGAATCCTATCTGCCAAAGAAACACCCAGCATAGCACGCTCCATAGCACGTTGAGCTACGGCAAACTTGCGGACCAGTCGTAAATTAAGAGGCCACGTTTCGGCCCTGTAGGTCATCACGGGGAGAACGTATTGGTTGAATACTTTCGTCTTTGATGTATATGTAGGTATGCATACGCTACGCATCTGCCTGTAATATAGATCAGTGCGCTAACAGCCGTCTTGTGTTTTACTTGCCCTGTCCGCATATCTCTCAGTGGCGACGATCTACCCGCGTTTCGAGATAATTAATAAAATGTCTGTTACAAATTTTGGATGTTTGTCGAATTTCGACCACGAACAACAGTCATGGAAGTCCTTCAAGAGCAGGATGACTCAGTGGTTCATTGCGAACGATATTGACGCAACAAAAGACCCACTGGGGCTTAAAAGACGAGCGTTTTTATTAAGCGCACTCACAGACGCTACTTTTAAATTAGCTTCCGACCTCGCATTACCAAAGGATCTTCAAGAGGTACCATATGAAGATATTTTGAATCTCCTGGATGCACATTTCACGCCGAAACAAGTGGGGTTTGGAGCGCGGCATAAGTTCTATGCTGCAGAACAACTGCCAACGGAATCGACGTCACAGTGGGCAGCGAGACTACGCGGCCTCACTGCTTATTGCCATTTCAGTAATGTCGAAGAAGCATTGCGAGACCGATTCGTGATGGGTATGCTCCCAGGACCGGAGAAGGAGAAGCTGTACGTGCAGGATCTATCCAGTCTCACCCTCGTCAAAGCCGTGGAACTCGTCGAGAACCTTCGGAGCGCGCGCGCCGCCGCAGCGGCTGCGTCACAGGCGCCCGAACCGGCAGTGTTTAAAATAAAAAAAAGTGTTAAGAAAGAAAAGTGTACAGTGTGCGGTTATATGAACCATTCCACCGCGGAGTGTCGTTTTGCTAGCTATACGTGTAAAAAGTGTAATAAGAAGGGTCACTTGCGCAGAATGTGTAAATCTGTGAAGTGCCTAAACACGGATGTGGTGAACGAGAGCGATGATGACGATGACGGTGAGTTGCACAATATTCGATCGCTAAAGGGTGAGCCATTAGTTGAGACGGTGTGTGTGAACGGGGTGAACCTGCCCTTCGAGGTAGATAGCGGTTCCGCCGTTACTGTTATGTCTAAAAAAACGTATATGTTACATTTTTCTAAATTGCCATTATCAAGCACCAATAAAAAATTGTACAGTTATACGGGGGACGTTATAGATTGCATCGGCAGGGCTTCGATGACCGTCGAGTGGAGCGGACGTGCGCACGAACTTAACGTGTACGTCGTGCGAGACGGCGGAGCGCCGCTTCTCGGCCGAGATTTCATAGCGAAATTTAAATTGCAACTGTCGCCAGTATATAACTATAACACAATAAACAATATTCAAACGTTACATACACGTTACTCGGAGGCATTTTCAGATAAATTAGGGACCTTTAATAAATATAAAATAAAGTTGACTTTGAAACCGGATTCGAATCCTGTTTTTTTTAAAGCACGTCCTATGGCGTTCGCTTTACGTGATAAGGTGGATCACGAAATAAATAGACTTTTAGAGTTGGGTATATTAAAACCCGTGCTACAATCCGAGTACGCTTCGCCGATCGTCCCGGTGTTGAAGCGCGATGGTTCAGTTCGGTTGTGCGTTGATTATTCCGTGACGTTGAATAAACAACTCGTCATCGATAAATATCCGTTACCGACTATTAACGAATTATTTTCCCGCCTTCATGGGGGCCAGCAGTTCACGAAGCTGGATTTATCAATGGCTTATAATCAATTTGTGCTTGACGAGGAGTCCCAAAAGTATACATGCATCAACACGCATCGCGGGCTCTTTGTGTTCACTAGGTTAGTATTCGGCTTAGCGTGTGCGCCGGCCATTTTTCAGCGCGCTATGGAGGGGTTGCTATCCGGGATCGATGGCGTCCTCTGCCTGTTAGATGATGTCTGCATAACAGGCCGCGACCGCGCTGAGCATCTGGAGAGACTGCATGCCGTGCTGCAGCGGCTACAGGATGCAGGCCTCGTTTTACAAAGGGAAAAATGTGAATATTTTAAAGAGGAAATTAATTACTTAGGCTATGTTATTAACAAGGATGGTTTAAAAAAATCGCCAGAAAAAATAAAAGCGATATTGAACGCACCAGTACCTACCAACGTAAGCCAATTACAATCATTTTTAGGATTAGTTAATTATTATCGCTGTTTTGTACCCAGAGCTTCAACAGTGTTAAGCCCATTATACGATTTATTAAAAAAGGGAATTAAGTGGCGTTGGACAAATTTAGAAGAAAATGCTTTTACAAAAATAAAAAACATATTAACTTCGGATCAGGTTCTTACACATTATGACGCAAATGCAAAAATAATTTTAACTGTCGATGCTTCTCCTACGGGACTGGGTGCCGTTCTGTCCCAAATTGGTATTGATAACCTTGAGAGACCAGTAGCATTTGCGTCACGCACTTTAAACAGCGCTGAAAAACGTTATTCCCAAATTCAAAAGGAAGCAACCGCAATTGTTTTTGGCGTACGTCGGTTTCATCAATATTTGTACGGCCGATCTTCACCATTCATTTTACGTACCGATCACAAGCCGTTATTATCGATTTTTGGGCAACACAAGGGTGTTCCCGAGGTTTCGGCGAATCGTTTACAGCGATATGCACTTTTTTTAAGCAGTTATAATTATGTGATCGAATATGTAAAAAGCAAAGATAATAGCGCTGACTATTTATCTCGAGCGAGTCTACCGGCGACTGCGCCTTCTATGGATAACGAGGCTCGTGAAGCTGATATTTTCGATCGCGCTGCTTATGTACGATTTGTCGTGGATGGCTCTCTGCCTATCACGCCCCATGAGCTAAGGGAGGCAACGGACAAAGATCCCATACTGAACAAAGTAGTTAAATACGTATTAAACGGTTGGCCTAGGGTAGGGAAAATCGGGGAAATCAAACCGTATTTTCAATGTAAATTACAACTATCCTGCGAAAATGGTATTCTAATGAGAGGACATAAGGTTGTTATTCCTGAGTCGCTGCGGAACCGCGTTCTCAAGGAATTGCATACGTCTCACCTAGGTATAGTGAAGACAAAGGCGGAAGCTCGAGCGCGGTTGTGGTTTCCGGGGATAGACAAGGCTCTTGAAAAAATAATAAGTACGTGTGATATTTGTAATCAACTAAGACCTTCTCCTCCCCGCGCGCCTGTCATACCATGGCCGCATTCCCCCCATCCCTTTTATAGAGTGCATCTTGACTTCTTGGGACCCCTAAACGGGCGCATGTACTTAGTTATAGTAGATGCACATAGTAAATGGGTAGAAGTCTATGAAATGGGTATTTGTAATTCAGGCGCGGTTATTGACAAACTGTACGAATTTATCTCTCGATTCGGGATACCGAATACATTGGTGACTGATAATGGCACAGCATTCTGTTCACGCGAATTTGATAGTTTCTGTAAACAAAATGGCATCTCACACTTGACGTCGCCGCCTTACCACCCGGCCAGTAACGGACAAGCGGAGATTTATGTCAGGGTGGTCAAAAAAGGTATCAAATCTAGCATATTAGGCAGTAATAAAATAAGAGATGCAAAGATGAATTTATTAAAATACTTATTTGACTATCGCAACTCGGTCCACACCGCCACGAACACCACACCGGCTCAACTGGTATTCGGTCGCAAGTTGAGGTCTCGTCTCGACCTAATAACACCAAGTTATCAATCGCCCCCGTTGACTGCACCCGCAAATAACATTGTCAAATCAAAACAGTTTTTGCAAAGTAAAGACCGAGGTAGTAAATATACAACTTTTTCGGCCGGGCAATATGTTTTATATAAAAAATACGATAATAAGGATAAATACAGTTGGCGTAAAGGTATCATAATAAAAACTCTTGGGAAAATGTTATTTTTGGTTAAGGACTGCTTATCGTCTTCCGTAATTAAGAAACACAAAAACCAAATATTATTATATAAAGGTGACATTACGGGTACACAACCTTGGGATGTAATGGACGGGTACATACCACTCGAGCCCGGTTTACACGACAAGTCTGTGTCATCACCTCCGTCGTCGTCAGTGGATCAAGAAGCTCTTGAGTCGGAACCAGAGGGGGAGGGAAGAACTGGAGCTCCAAAGTCAAATCCCTCCCATGGCCCTAACTCAAGTGTGCCCCTAAGCGAAGATGACACACGACAATCTTCAACACCGTCATGGGTGACGACTACGAGAGGGGTCCGTCGCCCCATAACTGAGAGTGAACCTGAGGATGACTTCTTTCAGGAAGCCGAGGATAGTGAGCCTTCCCAGGAGGCTCCAGTCCAAGAGCCGAACGTGACCGTCCGACCTCAACGCAAATGTCGTTCCAAGATTGACTTTAAAAAGTTTTTGTAATGTATAATAATATGTAATATGTATGTCTTAGCTATGGGGGAGGAACTGATGTATATGTAGGTATGCATACGCTACGCATCTGCCTGTAATATAGATCAGTGCGCTAACAGCCGTCTTGTGTTTTACTTGCCCTGTCCGCATATCTCTCAGTCTTCAAGCTCTGCGGTATACATTTCACGTAAAACAATTTAAAATCTCACAACTTCTCATTCCAGACAGATTGAAGCCGTAGGACTTCATTAGTGGCGCGGGATATACGTCCATCCATAGAGTAAAGCTGTGGAGTAAAGTAATACCATAGTAGAGTCCTCGCCACTTTAGAAGTCCGATAGACGCGGCGCTGCGGTCTCATAACTCAATGTTGCCAATTTATAGTGTAATGATTTTCCACGTAGTCTAGTACAATAATAAAATTTAAATAATTATAGGGCCTATGGTCAGTAGTGGATTGATAAAGACTGATGATAATAATAATGACAAAAATAATTAAAGCAGCAAAATAAAAATCTCCCTGCCAGGTTTTAGTAAAATAAAACATTTTTGTGTAAATATTTCGTTCGTATTTTTTACGTATAACCGATTAGTAGAATTCTTCTAAAACAAGCTTCTTTGGATGTGTTCGGCTTTTGCCAGGAGTGACGATTTTCTCAGAAGTAATTGCTGCCATTGTTACTTCTTTTGTTATTCGACCTTTTTTACAGAAACACCTGAAAATATAATTCATCTAAGCAAGGATTTAATTCTTTTACCTTGTATTTATATTCATATAAAATATTATAAGATAAATGTAGGTATAGAGTTAATGATAATATTTTAACCATAAATTAGGCAAAAATAAGTGACTCTGGCATCGCTAAAATTTACCTGTCATGTCAGTGACATTTATAAACATATTATTCAACGGGGTTAATTGTTGTTTATTTTTACTTCCTAATTCACAAAATTATTTCACTTTAATGATCATTTTACGGCCTTCACTTTTTACACCTCACTTTATATTATATGCTCCATATTTCACGTAAAACAATTTAAAATATCACAACTTCTTACTCCAGGCAGACGTCAAGATGTCAATGTTATCAAATTTAGTTCGGGCATTAGTCGCAGGACTTTATAAGTGGCGCGGACTATAATACAACGGAAACGTCCATCCATGGCGGCTGAAAATACATAGACAAACATAGACTATAGATCGTATTGAGTTGAGTCTATTCCGTACATAAATTCCATTCTGTAATTCGTGGTCACCGATCTCTTTCTTCGAAGTTCAACGCACTTCGGTTATCGGTCTTCAACAAAATCCTACGAAATACGGATTCCGATCGCAGCTTGAGCCTTGATCACAGTTGTTGTGCTATTTATAATTACTAGCTGCTGCACGATTCGGCAGGCTAAAAAGCTCTTGCTCTAATTATAAATATTTCATACTATTTCTTGATTAATTCCGACATAGATAGTGTCTTATAAATAAGTTAAAAATTATAAAGATAGGAACCTAAATAAATTAATATTGGACATGAGGGGCTTCATTCGTTAATGCAAATAAATTAGTTTTAACATTGAACTTTGATAGTGTTAAAGTATTACTTTGTGCAAATGTTATTTTAGAAATAAGTTGAGTATATTGTATATTATACTTATTCTGTGTAAAGACAATAACCATTTACCATGCTTATATATAAAAATTGGCCTCGTAAAACCATGTGTAAATCCACAAAGGTGTGGCACAATTGAGCAACGCGTCGTTCTCGTTCCTCACCGAAATTAACGAGAAATAAGATATACCATGGTAAGTTGTTCTATATTCTAAAACCTTTCGATTTTATATTATTTACTTTGTAGTGTTAGACTTGTCAAAAATAGGAAATATTTACTAATATGTACTAAAATAAATATATTGAATTATTAACATACAATGGAGATATGCTTAAAAATTTACTGCACATAGTAAAATTATGCATGTATGAAATATATTTGTAAAATTATGTTCAAACACTAAAATTACATACATTGTGTTGTATTATTTTAAATATGGGTCATTGCTAAAAATAGAACTGACATCATTGTTATACATATGTGTTTCAAAATGAGCTTAGCATAAAAATTCCAAGGATTTGAAATGCTAAATGCTTCGGAAAATACCCCCTTCTCTAGACTTTATTTGTTTTTGATTTTGTTTAAAAATAAGAAAGAAAGAAAAATATGTTATTGTTCACAACAAATGAGCAGTTTGCTAGACATATATGTAATAAAAAACATTATTTCTGTTATAAGTACTTACCACATTTGGCTTTTTTAGAAGAAAGAGTACAGAACAAAATACAATCATGTTAGACAATATTGAATAGCAATAACAGTTCCAGATAATCATACAATGTTTACCATTGACAGGATTTAGACTTGTAATGGAAAAAGTTTGAGATAACTCCTAACCACTATACCATTTAGGGCCTGTTTCACAATCTCCAGTTAAGTTCCCAATAGGCTATCGGCAACATATTTGACAGAAAGAGTATGGAGTATCTGTCAAATATGTTGCCGATAGCCTATTGGGAACTTAACTGGAGATTGTGAAACAGGCCCTTATACTTGCAAATAATAATGCCTTTGTAATAGTATGCAATTTTCACAACACCTATTACTACTTTTTTTAGTCTGTTGCTATGCTAGCTATGCTGCATTATGTTTAATGTTTTTATCATTAATTTATGTGATACTAGCAGCGCTCCGCAGTTTCACCAGCATACTTCCCATTACCACGGGAGCACAGGGATAAATGTGTTATTCTGATTAATAAGCTATATTATTGTAAAGATTCATTAAAACCCATTTATTAGTTTTTACGTGAAAGAGTAACAAACATCCATACTTACAAACTTTTACGTTTATAATATAAGTAAGATAGATTGATTAATAATTGCATAAATTTGTGTTATTACAAAAAAGAGATCAGAAAATATCTGAAAGCTATGTTATTAAGTATTCCTATTTGCATAGCTTTAAAAATCTTTTTTCTTCCTTAATGTGGCCTATCAGGATTATAGTTAGTCCACTGCCCAGAAGTTCTTCTTCAATCTAGTTGAATACGAGTCACTTCATGTGATATAATTTTTTTACTATTACATGTATTTTATATATATATGTCCTACTTACTGGATTTAACTATTATTAAATAAAATGTATGTTTTAACAAAATTAGTAAAAATTTTTTTTCAAAATTAGATTATGGTAGGACTCCAACGTCATATTTAGTGATTTTACTAAGTTGCATAAAGATGACCATAAAATACCCCCTTCTAGTGGTCCACCAACTAGGTCCACATTATTGATATAAATCTAAAATATTATAAAACAATTAACTAACATATTTTATATATAAAAGTATACAATTAATATTTTCTTATTTTGTTTCAGCCAAGAATAGATCCAATTAAGTTATTGAACTGTCTGAGTGTCCTTTTGTTACCTAATGGAGGCATTAAAGGCACTGTTGAGGTCAAAAGGCTTGCTGAGTAAATATCTTTTTTTGATAAGTAATAATTTGTGACTTTTATGACTTGCAGCACCATTTGTTACACTTTGTTAGTGTAACAAAAATAAAAATAAATTTTCTTCAAAAATTGTAGTCTACCTTACATTTCTTGGAAGGCATTCTGACAAATTTACCTAAATGAAGTTTTTTTGAAATCGCTTTATTTTTATTAAACATGATGAAATTCTAGTCTTTAATATTTCTTTAAAAAAAGATCACTTTTATTTTGACTTATAAGAAAACAAAAGAAATGATTTTTTTAGATTAATATATATTTTTTGATTTTAGAATGATGACCAAATATTCGAAGAAACTTGTGTCTAAATGTATATACATACAAATTTTAAAATACACAGAAACATCTCTCTTAGACTTATTTATGGTGTCAGATGGATGGAGTTTAGTTCATCTTTGGCTTACTGAAAGTATAGTTGGTAAAAATTGGCCTCTGGCAAAAGAGTTGTTAGAGTTACTTTTATTGTGTCCAGTTGATATAGAGAGACTAAAAACCAACAACTGTCCAAAACTTGTAAAGGAATTATCAAAAGATGAGAATCATTTCGGTAAGTAATTTCTAAATTCTTTGTAATGAACCACTTACTACAAGTATTTATAAGCATAATACATATGATCTTCTGAATGCCCTTTTTAATTGACATGTTATTCATTTTATTTTAGCTATTAAAGCACTGGCTTCAAAACTGGTTGAACAATGGTTAAAAATTGTGAAGGGAGAGCAGCCTAAACCTATATTAATGAGTGATATACCAAAAATTATATCTGAAATAAACAATGAAGAGAAAGCTAAAAAAGAACATGATGTGGAAATAAGCAATAATATAGATAAGAAGTTGATGGAAACTAACATTAATAATGAAATAACTGACCATAAAAAAGATGAACAAAACACGAATAATGTAGACCCCGAAAGTAGTGGTAATAATCCTGATGCTGAGGATGAATCTACTAAAGAAGTGGAATCCTTGCCTGTGCTAAAAATAACATTAAAAAACGGAAAACAAATTTTATCGCATGTTGACGATGATAGCAAAGTGTCTGATAATTCTGAGGATAAAAGTGAGACGAAAGATAAGAATAAAAATAGAAGTAGAGACAAAACAAGTGATAGAAGCAATAGTAATAGTTCAAAGTCTAGTTCTTCTAAACATTCGAATAAATCTAAGTCATCTAGTGATAAATATCATAGCCATAAAGACAGTTCAAGTAAACACAGTTCTAGTAGTAGTAGTAAAGACAAAAGAAGGGATAAAGATAAATATTCATCCTCATCACATGGCTCCAAATCTAAGTCAAATTACAGTAGTACTAAGAGAACTTCGTCCTCCAATAAATTAAAAGAGGATAAAAGTCCTCCGAAATCATCTTCTGATAAAGAAAAAACTACAGAGAAAGATAAAGTGTCTTCAAACAAGGAAAAAATAAATTTAGAAACTGAAGAAAAGCCAAAAAGTCCATCAATACATAAGCTAGGCAAAATTCCTAAATTAAGTGATGTAAAACGAGAAAAGCCTTCGATTTCTATAGAAGTGAGGAAACCTGAGGACCCTAAACCAAAAACAGTTAAAACTTTTCATTCCAAATTTAGAAAACATGGCTTAGAGGAAGAGGTGCGGCCACCACCATCAAGAGCTTCGTTATTAACTAAGAAACCTTTGCCTGCATTGCCCCCTACAGTTTTAATACCAAAGAGGCCATCACCTATTCATAATGAATCTCCACCAGAGAAGAAACCAAAAACCATAGATATTGATAAACCTGGGGCCATTAAATTAATTCCGCCTAAACCAAAACGTGAGTATATTTTCAGTTTAATTTGTTTTTCTAAATTTACTAATGTGTTTTATCTTTTCAGGGAGTGAGTATCGTAGCCACTATCATATACCAGAATATGAAATATATGATTTCATATCTGCCTATGGTAAGTCTAAAATGCATAACTTGACGGGTTAAATAATGGTAACTGTCTCATGTATTTTTTAAAATAAAGTTTAAGCTTTATGTGATTCTTTCGTTGAATACTGACCTGAATCTGTTTAAAGACTTAACAAGGTTGAGATGGATACATCAGCAGTTCAGTCGGCCAACCCGAGGACTCATCGAAGAGCCATTGGGATGACATCGTATCTGATGCAACCTTTGTTGGAGAAGGAAGTAATGAACTTTAAAATAAAGTATTTTTTATTATTATTTACGTGAAATTTAAATATGTTACTTGGCTTTAGAAAAATATACTAGCTGTTGCCTATAGCCTTTCTCGATAAATAGGTTATCTAAAACGGAAAGTATTTGTAGGTTAAAACAAGAAAACTCTTATAAATTAGTACTAGCTGTTAATATATAATTAAGCTTTAGAACGGTATCTGAGCGGGATAATAAATATTGTGCATATATTTATATGCATATAAACCTTTCTCTTGAATGGTTCTACCTATGAATAAAACCGCATCAAAATCCGTCGCGTACTTTTAAAGATTTAAGCATACATACAAAGGAAGCGACTTGTTTTATAGTATGTATGTTTGTAACGAATTGGCTCGAAAAGTATTGGACCGATTTTAAAAATTCTTTCACAATTTGAATGCTACATCAGTGATAACTGATTAATTTAGGCTATTTTAATTGTAAGAAAAAAGTATCGATCCCTACTCTCCCCCCCCCCTCTATTTAAGAGTTTTGCTCTTGTCGGTGGAGTATTCGCCACTCATTCCTCCTCTCCGCCAACACCTTCACCTCCTGATACGACATAACCTGTACCTTCTTCTTTATTTGTTGCATATAACTTTCTCGGTCTACCTCTTCTTCTTTTTCCATCAATCTTTCCCTCTATGATATTTTTTATGAACAAGTCATGTCGTATCAGGTGACCAATCAAATTTTCTCTTTGGTTCTCAACAGTTTTAATAATATTTCTTTCCTCTTTCACTATCTCCCCTAAATCTACTAAAATCCCTACTAAAACTACAATAACCCAAAACAATCTAATTAAATTTAAATTGCAAAAACCCAAATACCCAGGGTGTAAAAAAATTACTATGAAATATCTTTTCTCACATGCATTGCGAAAATTATTTATGATAAAACATAAAAAAATCCACAATATTAACGGACATATCAATATCTCCAAAAAATGTCGCGGTAGTATGTGTATAACTATTGTTGTTGAGTCACTATGTATAATTATTATTTTTTAACATTTTAAAAGTAATAGAAATTCCGACCAAAATCAGACCAAGTTATTTATACCTTTGCATTAATCTTTACCCAAATAAATGATTTCTCAAGCAAGGCTGTTGAAATACCTGTACATTACTTTTAAATTTATTAAAATCGGATATTCTATTCAAAAGATATTGCTAGTTTAATTAAATCAATTCACCGGGGCCGCAGTGCAGCAGAGCGGTTCTACTTAAACTACAAATTCTTCACCTTTATACCGGGGTCCGGGTGTATCTGGAACGCTTTGAAAGATTTAAGCCTAATAATGTAATATTGGAACGAAGTTCCTTACGGTAGGCTTGGAGGGGATAGGGATTTTGCAGCGCGACCGAACTGAAAAAAATGTGATAGTAAAACCGTAAGAAAAAGTGCGTGGAATAAAAGCGTTAAATGAGACGTGCGCAGGCGCGACAGTCGCATACACAAACGAGTAGTGTATAATACCTTTCTTTTTAGCCGAAGGAACTTCGTTCCACCTGGTGTCCCACGACAACACATTTCTTTTTTATATACTATATAATGCATATAACCATTTATCTCAAAAACGTTTTTTTACGAAAATTTTAGCACTTATGTATTTAGCATGCCCGCGATGTATGCATACACGCTATAAACTCACGGTGACCGCGGATCGCGCGCAGTGCGAGAGTTCGTACACCTCGCGCGACGCGGCTGTGCGTCACTTGTTACAGTTCGGTATTATTCAAAAAACGATTTGGTATGTCTGTATCTTTATGTTTACCAAACCGGATTATACACAAAAAAATTAAAAATCACAAACAAAAAGAAGAAAAAAGAAAAAATCAAGTTTTTTTACTTCTATCATGTCAGGCCACGCCTACACTATCATACCTCTTGGTTTTTCAAAGCGTTCGAAATACAACCTGTATATTACAATTACTATAAGACTAAGAGAATCTCAAAAACTATTGGTCAGGTTTGTATGATTCTTTCATTGTTAGATAGCCCATTTATCGAAGAAGGCTTTAATCATACCGCTAAGATGCCGTTGTAATCTTAGTTAACGCAGGCGAAGCTGCGGGCAACGGTTAGTGTAATATAATAATATGTAAGTGAAAATCGTAATTCTTAGGTTCTTTCGAAAATTTAAGTTAAGTCTTAAATGATTTTTTATTTTTCTTTATTATTGTAGATAATTTTATTTTGAATTTTTATTCGTAATAATAATTATTACTGTACACATTCGTTTTACATAGCTATTCCGAACAAATAAAAACTTTAATGCGAGAGATGTCGGTCACTAGATCGAAGGCCCCCACGGTATAAAATTAAAATATATTTACTCAGAATTTTGTAATTATTGATATTGGTATTTCTACTTTTTTATTAATTGAAAACACAAATTACTTAAGATATATGGCACAAGCGTCATCTTTCATACCCATTAGGTAGGTACCTAATTTGTTATGGTACAATGAATTAACGACAAAATATGAGAAACATGTTTATAAATAAACTATACATAGTGTTGTAAATCAATTCTAATTTTTGTCGAAATATTTTGAATTAACTTTCATTGTTAGATATTAGGGAGATAACAATAGTTCCTTGGATGCATCACTTACGAGACTTCAGAAGAGAACAAAAAATGTACTGATTTTAACTCCATTCTAGAATTTTGCAATTTTACAAACATCTATGATATTTTTTATGGTACTATAAACCATACTATAATTATTAGTCTTGCGAGAGCCGGATGAATGGAATGCAACCGGCTGACTCAATAAAATCATCATCATCAAAAAATAATACATATTTAACATGTAGATTATTTAAAATAATATTTAGATTTACATATTCTGATATTATGTACTTGTTAGAGAGAAAGAGAAAGAAAAGGTGAGGATTAACGAAGACTAGTGTCTAGTTCCAAAGACCTACATCGACATGATGTAGTAATTTGTCACAAACCCGACTCCGCGTGGAACCACGAAAAGTGAAAGTTGATATTTAGGCCACAGTTGCTACAGTGTGGACTGTCGGCAACGTGAGAGGAATAAAAAATACATTTCAAATGCTCAAATAGATAATATATTCATGATATTAAGTACAAATCTGTCGATGGTCGACCGAAAGAAATTGGAAGTTAAGTGAAAAGGCACAATATAATACGACAAAATATGAATAAGCATGTAGTTATCGAAATCGCAATCCAATATCTCTATCATTCCATACTTAGACTTTTCGATGATGTCAAGTCTTAAAGTTTCATAATGGCAGCAATTATTTATTAAGAGGTAGTGCCATGCTGCTTTGCAGCTGAATTGGGCCGGCACGTTTGGGGTGGTACCTCTCGCTCCCATAATACCGGCGTAAAGTGACAGTTATGCTGTCGGGTTTCGTGCGGTTTGTGAGTTTCCGGTGGCCCATTTGGGTATAGGGGATTTATATAAGTAACTATATATATTATTAATGGGCATCGATAGACATAAGGCTTCGGCTGTTCGTTTGCCCTCCTATGAGCTATAAAAAAAATTATAATACCTACTCGCCATGATCATATTTTCTCCGTCCGTCCACTATCTATATGTATAAGACTTATATAGGATAGAGGTAAACATTAGTATAACATAATATACTTGCTGATAATGTGGCTTTCCACTGGTGAAAGAGATTTTTAAATCGATTTATTAGTCTTAAAAAAGATATTTTCCACTCAAACAAACACGCAAAAAAAACTTTCCTCTTTAGAATATTAGTGTAGACAAATCTCATCAAATCTAGATAACTTATATGCTATAAGTTATGTAGATTATTTGTAACAGAGATCGTCTCCGTAATAGGTCTGTCTATACAGTCTTATGAGACTAATAATATTATAAACAGATAAACATACACAAAAAGTGTTTATTTTAATATATTTAATGTACTTTAAAAAATAGAGAATATATTTATTGTAAATAAACCTAACTAGTTGTAGGCTCAGAATACTTCCGAAAGGTTGTCCGCTTATCTCTACTAGACCAGATATTAATTTAGATCTTCGGTGTTATGAATGTTTAACGTAAATAAGAATTAGTGTAACATCCAGTAGCACGCCTTGGCAGTAAAATCAGAAAATAAAAACGAACAGAAGGTAATCTTATGTTCGTACTTCACTTTTCATAACTACACTCGCACTGCACTCGGCGGTCGCGCTAGGGTTGTCAGTTGTCACCTTTGACTCATGCACAAAAAACTATCGTGGTAGTGACACTCGTATCTATTTATACTTGTATATTTTTTAAATTATAAGTATAAATTTGTTTTATTTTGCATTTATGTGTATAGACATACATCGACTGCAAGAACCTAGTTATGCTTTAAACGCTTTACTGCTTTTAATAATCACAAGAAGTATTATTAAAAGGTATAACTAATACATTTGGGTGGTCAACGCCATAATAATAATTCAAAGGCACACATTCTTTGAATACATACTTCAATCTAGTCCTTAAAAGTTGTGTTGGCTAATGGCTTTCTTTTAAATAAAAAAAAAATTGTCAACGTTAAAACGTTTCATTAACATATAAACAAATACCTACATACTATATTTAATGTTAATTTTATATATCCGTCCACTGAACAATTTAATAACTTCTATTTTGTTTTCGATTTTAGCACAAAAAAATTGACGCGTGTCTCGAGCGCGACAATCGTGAGTCGATACACAAGTCTCGAATGGTCCATAATGGTCCGTAAACTGTGTCTATACTCCAGCCAAACTCGATGTAGAATGTTTAATGACAAAGGGTTGCTAGGCAACCGGCCGACAGCAGGGGCGAAAAACATTTTTATTATATGTTATTTTTTTGTAATTTAAATAAAGTGTAAAATATTGAATATGAATACGTATCTTCGAAACCTACAGTGCAATATTGTAATAATAATTTTTATTGACTACTTTGATAGGTTATAATTTTATTTATCGAGTTTTAACAGAACTATTTTTTTTTGTAATTTGAAAAGTATAATAAAATTTCTCTACAATATTTAACAACGCATTAATCACGTCAAATCCTGACTTCAATCACTTAAATTTTATGCGAAATTCATCGTTTTAGCGTCACCACATTGTTATTTTTTTCATTTTCAATGTCATTGGTAATTTGGTTCAGTAATAGAACAAAAATCAATGGACTCATGAAATACTGTGGGAATCTTGTGGTATTTATACATCATAAAATATTACAAAAATTAAAAAAGGTTCATGACTTCTACCAAAAACTCAACAATACATTAGGGATGACAACATTTGAAACTGTAACAAACCGCCAAAAATAAAAATGTAATAAATGGCCATTTACATGTGATTTGAAACGGTAATTGTAATTTTTTATGTTTTACATGACTAAACAATTAATATTATAGACAGTCTGTTTGATTTTTATGATAAAACAATTAAAAGTACGAAATTATAATAAATTGTAAAGTGAGAACCCTAAAAATCAGATGTTGTGGTTTGTTTACAAACATTTTACATCGAAATTGGCTGGAGTATAGGTGTGCGTTGCTCGAGCGCGCGTTTTATGAAGATTACCTTCTCTTCGTTTTTATTTAGTGGTAAAATCGTCATGAATTGTACCGTCAATTCTCTTTATTTTATTTGACCTTTCGTTATAATTTTTTATTATAAATTAATATTATAAATTCTGATATTAACCTAAATGTCACAGACCTGTGTCCTGTATATATTATATTGATTTTCTTGTATTAAGCTTACTATAGTAAATAAATATAATGGTCCATACTTAGTATTCACACTCAAATTATTGGACTATGTTAAAATATGATAACCATTATATTTATATAGCTCATTTAAATAAAAATATATAAATTATCTACATATTTTTATATATTTTCCGCACAGTATTTATGTAAACTTACCAACCAATAAATACATGTAATACACTGATAATTAGAAATGCTATCTCGAGGCGAAATCCCAACCTCAGGATCTCAGGAGATTAGAAATTTCAACTTCGCGAGATCTCGGGTGATGAAAAGAAATGTTTTACTCGAGTAACTATAATGCACAGCTTAGTTTTGCATATAATGAGAGCAACGTACAACACTATTTGAAAAGAAAAAACATTATTGTCTAATTATGTCATTTATGAATACAAAAAATTATACATAATACCCCTATTTTATATATTTTAGGAATCCAAATGAACACAGACATCATCTTATAATATGTAGGTACAGCCTGCCAAAAAAAGAGTGGAAAAAATAAATCCTCCACTTATCTCAGTTAAGTCATTATAATAGGAAAACAGTAAGAGAATTCAATTCAATTGTTAAAAACAAATCAAATGTAAAACAATACTACTTATATTAATAATTAATATGCTACTCAAAATCTAGCACTTGTCGATCAAGTAGTGTCAACGACATCTCAGGTTTCAATTTAGTAAAATATTTAGTTCCACCTGTAAACACGTCATACTTTTTGCCAAGCTGTACTATTTATTAATGTAACATTACAAAACATTCTCTTATATATAAATATTTTACCAAAAATACAATATTATATAATATTACTTTATTGCACACTGAGCAGTTCCTTTTTTTCCATGGATCAATGAATATAGTACCCATGTGTAGTAACGTATACAGTACCTACTTAGTACAGTAATAGAAACAAGTGGGTAATTATAAGAGCTTATAATTTATTTGATATTATGTGATATTATCTTTGCTAGCATTCGTTGCAAATATTCGCTCTCGGATCCTCCCGGCTATAAGCTAAAGTAATCACGAGAAAATCCGCAGGTGCATATTGCGTACGTTAGTTGAATAAAATCGATCCACTTTATCAACATTTACTAGGTTTTTAGGTCAAGTAATTCCACCACGCTACTTATACCAGTCACAGAAATCACAATTTAGAATTTTGATATCCAATTTGAAAACAAATAAAAATGTATTTTGCATGAAAATTATATTATTAATAGTATAATACCTAGACGAAGGTCTCTCCATTAGTTACTTTGTGAGCCTCCATATGTGCGCATCACACCATACGCCTTGCTTTTAGGGTTTCGTACGGAAAGGGTAAAAACGGGACCCTATTACTAAGACTTCGCTGGCCGTCCGTCCGTCTGTCACCAGGCTGTATCTCAAGCGTAGATCCGGGTCTCTCAGATAGCGGCTGAAGGCTCCCGCAGCGATATTAGAGGGGAAATGTACCCAATGCGAGTCCCCACACAGGCCAGTGCGCCTATTTCACGATGCCATTCGTTTTTTAATCTAGTTCAACATTATCCTACAAGATATTAGCTAATATTTAAAAT
Organism: Lycaena phlaeas; assembly: GCA_905333005.2. Lineage (NCBI taxonomy): Eukaryota > Metazoa > Arthropoda > Insecta > Lepidoptera > Lycaenidae > Lycaena > Lycaena phlaeas. The sequence goes on from HG995163.1 coordinate 19,424,830, forward strand.
ATACCTTAGTCTCATTTAGTTAACTGAACTGTAGTCAGTATTCTATTCGCTATGCAAACATATATTTGTAGTGTAGCTCAAAATCCGCACAGTATTTGAAATAGTGTAAACAAATCACTATTTTATGCTACGGACCGCTTAAAATTTGGAGTAATACTTACTCATAACCTGTCTTTAATAACGTTTCTATGCTCTAGTAACCTTCACTTGGTGGCTCTTCACGTCATTTCGTCTTAATGTAATATTATGGCTTATTACATATTAATATTATACGTCAATGTACCTACTAAACATCTTCATGTAAAGCAAATTTTTACACGAAAGGATAAAATAAATTCTTTTTCTCTCGGTGGGAATGCTCTTATGCGTACGGTGATCTTATCGTATGGCTGGCCCGGCGCGGATCTGTGGTCGTTCGTGGGGCCTTGACAGCGTGCCATCCGCCAGTCTCCTCTCGAGTCTTGAGGCAGGTTGGAGGGGGTCCCGGTATCCTTCATCGCTTAAGGCATCCTAGACACATAAGGGAACGGTCGAGGCAGGCAGGGCTCTGGTGAGCCCTGGATCCTCTACAGATAACTTCCGAAGCAGCCGTGCCCCGTCAGAATCTGCGCAAGAGAGAAGGCGATGATGCCAGTATGAAACAACCTATCTAATGCGTTTAGATATATTTAAGATTATTAGCTCTAGCAAAACATCTACTTCAAAAGAGGGACTTCTCAATTCGACTTTTTTTTTTGTAATGTTTATGTCACGATTACTCCGTTTATTGTGAATTTATTTCGTTGTTTCTTTTTCGTTTAAAAACAGTGGCGTTACTACAGGGTGGAGAGTCGGGAAAATGCCACGGGCCCCCAGCTGGAAGGGGCCCCCGGTCGGAGGAGAATTCCAACTCCCAACATTTATTATTTCACATTTAGTAAAAAAAATGTCTTTCCTAGCATCCGATGAATTTGCTACGGGCCCCGAACGGTATAGTTACGCCACTGTTTAAAACATAATCATTAATATCGTACCTACTCATATAAATAGTATTCAATTATTACATTGTTCCCATACAATTTATTAAGACCAAGTAAAATATATATTGAAAAAATAAATATTTCTTCCACTATGTTCATTGTGTAAAGTGCATGAAAATATGTTTGGAAGTTTTGGAATTTATCGAGTGCAAACAGGCACACTGTGTGAATTTTAATTCAGAATTGTTTTAGAATATAGTAATTAATAATTCTTGTTATGGGTTGGATTGTCAAGGCCTCGGCTAATTAACATTAATATAAATATCATCATCATCAGCCCATTTCGCTCCCCTGAAACAGCCAGTGGCTGCTGGAAATACACATTCCATTTAGTTAAAACGCACTTAGGTATTCTAACGATACATTAAATTAATCAAAAACTCTGGTATTTGATATCATAAATCTACTAACTAACTGCACATACAAATAAATTGTATGTGCAGGTTTAATTATATTAAATATCGCACCTCGTGAATAACCTAGACCCGCGGTAAATTCTTTAGAACATGTGCTACGGGTACTCTAGGAACGGAAATAAATTTAAGAGATTGATATATACTTAAATATATATTAATTTTACGGCATTTTACTACTCTAATATACATTAAAACATTTATTATTACAATAATACATTTATTTTTGTGATACGATGTTCTTCTATTAGCAACCATTCATTCAATAAGGATGTTGACAATTTTTTTTAATTGATTTTATTTGATGGATATATCATAGGTAAATACGAAAAAAAAAAGACTTGTGAAGAAATATGTTCAATTTTATGAAAATAATATATAAATAGTTCTTAAAATTGCCGCTAAAATGCTCCAAGCTATGTAGCCGTCACAAGCCAATAAACAAACTTCGCGCTCTGTCGAAGTTGATTGAAAACTCACTACTTGTTACGAAAAAGTTTAATAGAAACCATAAAAAAATGTTATAAATAATTACAAAATAATCGTTATTTTGTGTTTTCAAATACTGTCTGTAAATATGTAAAACATAGCTTTACATGAATTTGTAACATGTGTCCATAATATAACATCCCTGTTTATTAGTAAGGTTATGGTTTAAAAATATTTTTAACTAGCTGTTACCCGCAGCTTCGCCTGCGTTAACTAAGATTTACAACTGGATCTTAGTACGCGAAATAACATTTTTTACACCTTGTATCCGAAAAACCAAAATATCTTACGGAACCCTATTTTTATCAGAATAAAATTTAGCCTATGTTACTCGTGGATAATGTAGCTTCCGAATGGTGAAAGAATTTTTGAAATCGGTCCAGTACTTTTTGAGCCTATTCATTACAAACATACTAACATACAAAAATAGGTACAAATCTTTCCTCTTTATAATATTAGTATAGATATAGATAAAACGTCAAAATTACTACAAAAAATTACTTACCGGTGAATTTTTTTTTTATTAACTCTGTATCCCATGTTGTAGACGTATTTTTACATTGGTAAATGCTGCACAACCTCATTTTAACCTAACTTTCTTTAACAAAGTTTTGTTGGTGATTAATCGTAAGTACGCGCGTTAGTACTTTCCGTGTCACCAGTGTGCCGACAAGGCCAGGCGCGCTTTTATTAACTTATTATCCCGTAGATGGGTAAAACCGATTCGAAATCCCTCGAGTAGTTCAGAATATAAAGTAGTACACGTTATACATTTTTAACGATAGCCTGTAGTGAATATTCATAATATATATTCATATTTCATAGCCATATGGCTATGCCTACCTTTAAACGAGCAATTCTTGTATATTATGTATATTGAATCTGAATCTCGGAAACGACTACAACGATTTTCATGAAATTTTGTATACATGGGTTAAAAGCGGCAATCAATCGATCTGGCTAGGAAAAATTTTTAGAAAACTTTTTTATCGGTGTTTTGAGGCAACGATAAAATATGATTAGAAAATTAACGTAAATTTCGCTGTCTCGTAATGTGTCATGATAGCTTAGTGGAGTTTTTAGGCATTTATGAATCCATAAAAGCCTGGTTCGTATCTCCAGTCCGATCACATTTTTGTTTATTATTTTCAAGTTAATTTTTTTGAAAGAAAAATTTTATCGTATTATTACTAAGGATATATAAAACAAAACAAAAAAAAAACGGAGCAAATGCTCGGTCTACCAGGTACTTTAAATAAATAGATACAAAAACCTGTCAAGTGCATTTTAGACTAGCGATATTGTGTACTCCACTTAATGGATATAAAATTATTTACTTATAAGCAAGGTTTATAAACCTACACATTATTGAAGTATACTTTATTTTATTACAGCGATGGTGTTACAGGAAAGTGATCTATTTATGGATGCCCTAAACGCATCTGCGACAAATAAAAAAGAGCCGAAGAAAAGGAAAAGGCGTACTAGTGGATCTAAAGATGGTACTTCTAATGATAGTTCTCCACCTCACACTCCAACAAATATTGAGAATAAATCCGTTCCTCCGAAGTTTTACCAGGACACACTTGACGAAGAAGAACCTAAAGAAAAGTCTACTGATAAGGAATCTGAAGCAAATGATAATGCAGATAAAACAATAAGTAATGATGATGCTGAAGAAAAGATAGAGGTAATAGAACCACATACACGTACAGTGAATGGAATAAAAGGTGTTCTGTGGTATCATAAAAGAAAAGGACCAAAAAAAAGTATTCGATGGAAACCAGAACCAGAGCTCGAGGAAATACAATACTTCGAGCTAGATGAAACTGAAAGAGTAAATGTTACAAAAACGTTTACCGATATGAAGCATTTAGAAAGAATAAATGAACGTGAAGCTTTTCAAAAAGCAAGGAATCTTACTAATGACGATGTGATGGAAGCTAAGACCATCTGGAGACCATTAATTTATATTGACTGCGGAGAGCAGGTACAAGTTGATTATGGAAAGAATAGCAAAGAAAAAGATATACAAGCAATCCGTCAGAAAGGAACGCTACAACCTCTATATTTCCATAAAGCTATGATTCCAGATTCTCCTTTTGAGCCGGATCAAGAAACTCACACGTATGTAGAGCCTACAAACATACCTCTTGATGACATAACTGGAAATGTTAGTGATTTTAGAAATATGCCATGGCCCGAGCCTAAGGGAAATCCTCCTCCAACTACTCACAGTAATATTAACGTTCCACCAATGTTTCCATCAAATATACCACAATTTCCTAACAACTTTTCGCCCACTCAATTTTCTAGAGTTCCTGGTGTTCCTGGTTTTCAAGGCCCTCCAATTCTACCCGGAGATTGGCAAAACAATGTACCTTCTGTAATGCCAAATGGATTACCTGGGCCAATACGACCTCCAGTTTTGCCACCTGGTAGTATGCCAACTGGAAGTATGCCACCTGGTAGTATGCCACCTGGAAGTATGCCACCTGGAAGCATGCCACCTGGAAGCATGCCACCCGGAAGCATGCCACCTGGAAGCATGCCACCTGGAAGCATGCCGCCTGGAAGCATGCCACCTGGAAACATTCCACCAGGAAGCATGCCACCTGGAATAATGGTGCCCCCAGATAACATGATGATGGGCCCTCAAATTTTTGGTGGACCTAATCCAATGTTTCAAGGCCCTCCAGAGGGGTTTAATATGCCGCAAAACATGTTTCCGGGTGACTTTATGTCGTCACCGCAAGGACCGCCTGGACCAGATGGATTTGGCGGCCCCGGTAATTTCCGCGGGGGGATGCGAGGACGTGCCCCTAGTGGACATTGGAGAGGTAAAGCAAATGGTAATTTCGATGGACCCCTTAGAGGAAGAGGTGGAAGTCGAGGAGGACGTAAAGCTGTCTGTATACATTTCCAGAGAAAAGGCTCCTGTCGACAAGGCGATAGTTGTTCGTTCTTACATCCAGGTGTAAACTGTCCTTACTGAGTATGTTATTAGTTTGAACAAAATTTATTTCATAGGGGTTTTTACCCGGTTATAAAGACTGCTTGTAAAAAATAATTAAATAATTAAGCTGTAAATGTAAATATAATTAAGTTAATTGTATATATAAGCTTAAAAGAAAATAAAACTTCTTTTTAATAAATCGTATTATATTTATACAACACCAATTCATCTTTAGAGGAGCAATTCTTTTATTATATGATACGTATGTGTCCCGTATAGTCTACACTGTTAATAGAGCGGCGCTGTTTAGTAAAGAGGCTAGCCTGTTAATTGATCGGCTAATAATTAAGCTAGTTGACTGCGATTATAGTATAATATGAATCTTTTTGATTGAGTATAATATGAATCTCTTTTTGAATTTGGGGGATAGTGAAAAGGAGCGCAACGCATCAGCTGCATACCTAACCTTTGGTTCTCTCGACTGCTCGGTTGACTCCTCATGTCATTCAATAATATATATTTAGTATGCTGTAACTCCGTGGTTTCAGGGGCGATAAATCGATCTAGCTAGGTTTCAGTTTCAGAGAATGTGGTTTCATCTGTGGCAATGGAAAACTGCTATAATAAGTGCGTTTTCCAATTACCGAGCATAATGCGACTCAGTGCCGCACAATGCTGTTGCTTAATTGGAACACGATAGTTTTAAAATGCGCCAGCAGGGTGCGCTAAGTTCAGGGTAGAATAAAAAATATTCATAAAAGTTGGCAATAACCTTATTAATTTTAATAAAGTGGTATACATAATTATTGGTTGAAAGTACTTACGGTTATTTTAAGTTATTTGGATTTTGATTATTTCATTATCATTTTTTGTTTTGAGTAATTTTTTTTAATGAGTTCTAAAACAATTATATACCTTTCAAATAAATCATCTCTTTATCAACTATTGCATTTCATCTGATACGTACGTATTTTAAGAATTCATATTTGGACTTTTAAGCATTTATACTATATAATATACTAGCAGCGCCCCGAGGTTTCACCCGCATACTTCACATTTCCGTGGGAGTGCATTCATAAATCATAGCTTATATGTTACGTTCTGGTGTATATGAGCTATATTATTATAAAGTTTCAATAGAATCCATTCTTTTCGTCAGAGTTTTTACCCGAAAAAGTAACAAACATCCATACTTACAAACTTTTACGTTTTTAATATTAGTAAGATTACTAAAACCTTTTTTGTAGATGAACTTGAAACATTATGATAATATTTTTGTGCACGTACGCGTATATTTTTTAACAATAAATAATATTATTAACGATAGTATTTAAATAAAACATTTCGATAAATGAACAACTTAAAGAAAAAACACTTGTTAATTTTCTGTCACAGTTGGCCAATTGCACGCATTTCGCGAAAGCACTACTTTTGTGAGAGCTCAAAAATGCGATGCGGTGCTATAATTGGAACACCAACTTTGAGTATTGTGCCGCACAATGCGCGTTTGTGCTGTAATTGGAAAACGCCCTAAGTATCATTAGAATACGTAGAGTAGAAGATAGGAATATAAAAAAGTTTGTAACGGGCTGATAATAGAATGAGACCTATTCTATAATAAATTTAGTCAATTAGAAAATGTATTAAGCATGGGTTTGCTGAAAAAATCCTGGACAGAATATTTTTAATTATTTTTTAAGAAATATTTTTTATTAAATTTTGCAATATTGAGATAATAAGAAAATTTAACGCTAGAGTCATCGCCACTTTAGAAGTCCGATAGACGCGGCGCTGCGGTCTCATAACTCAATGTTGCCAATTTATAGTGTAATGATTTTCCACCAAGTCTAGTACAATAAAAAATTTAAATAATTATAGGGCCTATGGTCAGTAGTGGATTGATAAGGACTGAGTATGATAATAATGACAAAAATAATTATAGCAGCAAAATAAAAATCTCCCTGCCAGGTTTTAGTAAAATAAAACATTTTTTTTGTAAATATTTTATTCGTATTTTTTACGTGTAACCGATTAGTAGAATTCATCTAAAACAAGCTTCTTCGGATGTGTTCGGCTTTTGCCAGGAGTGACGTTTTTCTCAGAAGTAATTGCTGCCATTGTTACTTCTTTTGTTATTCGACCTTTTTTACAGAAACACCTGAAAATATAATTTATCTGAGCAAGGATTTAATTCTTTTACCTTGTATTTATATTCATATAAAATATCATAAGATAAATCTAGGTATAGAGTTAATGATAATATTTTAACCATAAATTAGGCAAAAATATGTGACTCTGGCATCTCTAAAATTTACCTGTCATGGCAGTGACATTTATAAACATTTTATTCAACGGGGTTAATTGTTGTTTATTTTTACTTTCTAATTCACAAAATTATTTCACTTTAATGATCATTTTACGGCCTTCACTTTTTACACCTCACTTTATATTATATGCTCCATATTTCACGTAAAACAATTTAAAATATCACAACTTCTTACTCCAGACAGACGTCAAGATGTCAATGTTGTCAAATTTAGTTCGGCCATTAGTCGCAGAACTTTAAAAGTGGCGACGACTATAGACTCGAACTGTGACTAGAATTGACGCTGATATAAAGTTTTTTCAATTATCCCATCAAGTGAAAGTAACTGGCATCGACATTTATACCTGCCAACCTAGCAGTTCGTCCAGGTAAATAATGGACAACCCTATGTCTGCATATTCTTCATGTCTCATACTTCAAAGCTAGCATATTATTTTTTTCTTATCATCTTAGGGCCTGTTTCACAATCTCCCGTTAAGTTCCCTATAGGCTATTGGCAACATATTTGACAGATGTTTGACAGATACTCCATACTCTATCTGTCAAACATCTGTCAAATATGTTGCCAATAGCCTATAGGGAACTTAACGGGAGATTGTGAAACAGGCCCTTAATATTACAAAATTTAATGAAAAAATATTTTTTTCTTTCAAGTCTCTCAGGTCTCATTTTATTATCAGCCTGTTACAAATCGTTTCATATTCGTAACTTAGACTAGAAGATTTTGCCCACTATTTATAATTAATGATAGCTTGGGTGGAAATTCGAACAATTCCAAAACCAGAACTCAGAAGGCCCCAGTTGAGGCTCCAGTCGTTTTTTGTTTTCCTTTTTTTTTTAATTCCTTCTTTTGCAAGAAAAACTATGAAATATTGGATGCTTTTTATCGACACATTTTATTAAAGGATGATGGGTGGAATGTGTCCACCAACCAATAATATTTCGGTTAAATTGAGGCATATAAAATACTTTTCCAAAAATTGTCAACCAGTGTTTTGACTTTTTGAGTTTTGACATTGACAAATGACAATACTTTGAATTTGAACTTGAAGTACCTAGGTAAGAAGAAGAAAGGCAGGAATATTTTTAAACTTTGCATCACTATTCTTTTATTTTATTGTACATATTTATTGGTGTTGTTAGTTATATTGTGATGTGTTTATATAGTGTTAATTTATATTACAATGGAATCGAGCTGTGTACTTCATTTTCATATCAACTCTCATGAAGTATTCTGTATCGAATAGAGGCTTATTGTATAATGAAAAAGATAACCGACCTTATCGACGATTACAACAAAGGCTTGACAAAAGATTAAAACGACGTTGAATAATAAAAAACATTATTTATTATGCAACGTTGGTTTTTCGTCGACGGATCTAAACAAAAGAAATATATTCCAAGAAAAATGTCTGACAAAACAGTACCCCAAGAATCTATAGTAGAATATCAGGAATGGTTATTTACTGTCTCGGTGCCAAATATTGGATCAAAAGAAAAGGTTTTCATCATAGGTAGTACACCAGAACTTGGCGAATGGGATCTTAAAAGAATTATTCAGCTTCAACATACAGAAGGTACAGATTTATGGAATAAGTCTATAACAATTCCAAATTCGTGCGACGTTTACTATCGTTACGCCATATGTTCCATTAATGAATTAACAAATGATATAATTATAAGCAAATGGGAAACAAATATCCATCCTAGAGTGATAAAGCAAAATATATTGCACCCTGTAACTGACACTTTTGGAAAATATGACGGAAAAGATAATGTCGGAAGAGGATGGTTAACTTCTCAAATATTAGTACAATTTAAGTTTATGAATAATCCTTTGAAGTTAAAAAGTCGTCTAGCTGATAGACCTATTAACATTAAAGTAACACCAGTAAAGTTGTCTTTTGGTACTGATGCTCCAATAGATGAGTCTTCTCTTAGCACTGATACAGCTGATATAGAAATGCCAGCAGGCGTAAGCGTGGAAGTAGCTACATTGAACAATGATACAACTACATGTCAACTAACACCTCAAGAACAATTTGGACGTCAATACAATACAAATGATGTGATGCTTATAAATGTGTATGCACCTAAACCTAAAACTCTTGCATATCTAATAGACTTTTATTCATATAGTTCTCATGCAAAGGAAGAAGACCCCCCATGTCACATTGGTTATACTTATGTTTTACCTAATATGTTCAAGCCTTCTGAAGGATCTGTGGAACTGCCACTTACTTGTAATGTAAAACATAGACCTCTCGGGACCATTAACTTTGAATATTTAATTATATCTCCCATGCAAGAACATCTTTGCAATTTCAAAGTATCTTATGCTAAGCACTGGGACCCAACATGGACTGGTTTAGAAGTTGGTCATAGAGGCCTTGGTGCAAGTTTTAAAACCAAAGAGTAAGTGTTTTCATTTTAATAGAAATTAGTTTGAATTTAAATATCAAATTGTACTACTAAACTATGTATTCTATAAAAAATATATATATTTATTTGATACTCAATATCTTAATTTTTTATGTAGTTTAAACTAGACCTTAATTTTGGTATTACTGATATAATAAATATTTCAGAGGTAATGCTATTCGGGAAAACACAATAGCTTCTCTAAAGAAAGCAGCAGCTAGTGGGGCAGATATGTTAGAATTTGATGTCCAGCTCAGTAAAGACATGATCCCAGTTATATATCATGATTTTCATGTGTGTATTTCAATGAAAAGAAAAAAAGAAGTTGATTACAATGAGATGCTAGAATTGCCAGTTAAAGATTTGACCTTAGAGCATTTGCAGAAATTAAAGGTGACTCAAATATAATATAAAAAAGTAATATTAATATTATTTTTGAACATGTAACTGAGCTGACTTCTTTTATTCAATGCTTACGTAATTCAGTAAAACCATTCAACATTATTTGAAGTCATAGTCTTTTTTTTTTTCAAATTTTAAAATTAGAAATTTAAATGTTCAATCTGCAAGACCCTAAAATTTCGCAGGTTTATCATTTAGTTGAAGGCAGGAATCATGAAACCCTCTTTTTCGATGAAGACTTAGAAGAACATCAACCATTTCCAACTCTTGAAGAAGCCTTAAAAATATTAGATGAACATGTTGGGTTTAATATTGAACTTAAATGGACCATGCAATTAAATGATGGAACTTTTGAATTGAATAATCCATTTGACATGAATGTATATGTTGATAAGGTAATATATTTTTTTTTAATGATGACATTTGAATTTTATTGTTTGTATACAACTTTCCAAAATTGAAAAATATTTTTTTTATAAGCTGAATATGTATAGGAAAATATGAAAAAAAGATAAAATAAATATATTTATGTTAATATTTATAATATGTAATAGCAGTAATCATCATCATCATCAGCCTCTATCCATCCACTGCTGAACATAGGGCTCCCTCAATGAATGCTAAGACAAACAAACTTCTTGCCACTTGCATCCAATGCAGACTGGCCACTGCACAGAGATTGTCTTCCCAACTGGTTAATCTTTATTATATAATTTCTAAAGTATGTCCTTGTTTTTCAGGTTTTAGAAGTAGTTCTGAAGCATGGAGGAGAGCGACGAATAGTGTTTTCCTGTTTTAATCCTGATATCTGTACCATGGCTCGAAACAAGCAAAATAAATATCCTGTAATGTTCCTAACAGTGGTAAGTAAAAAAATGATTTCGTATTATATACATATTTAATTTACTTTGTATAATTATATAATTTAGGTATTAAATACCTAGTGCGTATGATGCGGACATATGTTGTTGATATTTTTCAGGATAAATAAACCATAGTTGAGAGGGTTGGAGAAGTTCATGCATCATATAATACTTGACTTTTAATCTTACATTACATTACAATTTACATACACATTGTTTATAATTTTAAACACAAATGGAATATATACCCACGATTACGAAATAAACAAACTATGTAATATTAAGGCTAATGCATCGTTAACATTAATATGGTGTAGAATAGTAATCATGTTTTTTCGAGTATAGTCACGAAATGAAAAGTTCGTCTGTTTTAAAATTTATTTATTTAGCGGATTCCGAGCTCATACTTGAAACTTTTGTTATAGGAGAGATCATTGCATTGAAAACTATGTTTGACTGTTTGATACAAAAGTTCAATTAATTAAATTTTTCAAAAGTTTAAAACTAATTCAGATCAATGTATTTATTTTAGTGACTGACCGAAAGTTCGGTTTCAGTTTCGGCTAGCTTAGGCCGTATTTTGGTTGTAATTTTCGGCCGCGTCGCAATCCAAGTGTTTGTGAATATTCCTACGTGCTTCGTTCAGCGAACTCCTGCAAGTGCGCCTGCGCCGATTAATCTTGAAATATGTATTACTAATTTATTCAATTGAGAGGAAATAATAGATCGTAGAACGAGCCGGAAAGTTAACAAAGGTTAACTGCAACATTCCTGGCATTAGCATCGCCGACTGGGCTCTTAAATTTGTTATGTGTCTTAAACGTTCTTCAAAATTTTTGAAGAACGTTTATTAAGACACATAAAGTATATGGTGTTGTTTGAAAAAACGTTTAACAAGCTCTGAACTTCGTATAAAACGAACATTATTATTAGACACACACTTTACATCACACATGCGCCCAAAGCCGAAGTACATCAATGTACGAATAAACATCACTATCTATATGTAAACGCTAGGTTCCCTGAGTATGATACGATATCTCATATTAATACAAAGCTTAATAAGAAGACATAATATATAAAGTATCAGCATCATTGTCCATTGCTTGACTTCTTCAATGAATGCCAATACAATGTTGAAATATTCTGTATTAGTTATGTTTGGACGAAGTTAACAGTAATTAATCCGAATTTTATCAAAAAAAATCATCCTAGCCTTTTTCCCAACTATATATTGGGGTCGGCTTCCAGTCTAACCGGATTCAGCTGAATACCAGTATTTTACATAGAGCGACTGCTGTCGGACCTCCACAACCCAGTAACTGGGTGATACGGTACCCCGCGGTTAGACTGGTTGTCAGATTCTCGGGCTTCTGACGACCCGTAACGACTGTCAAAGATCCACGAATGACAGCCGGGACCAACGGCTTAACGTGCTTTCCGAGGCACGGAGGAGTCTCGGTATGTAAAGATGGTCATCCATCCACGGACCGACCTTGGCAAGCGTTGCTTAACCTGGTGGATCGATCCGCGCGGCTGTTACGACTGCGCCACGAGCTCCTCATTCGCTAAATTAATCCGAATTTTATATTCAGTGTAATAAATATATTACGCACCATACATCCTTCAGCCTTCTTCATAAATCTAAAAATAATAACCACATAAAGTCTTTACACAAAATTTTCATACTTACAGCATTTATAAAAATGCAGAAATTATAAAAAAATAATATATTTCCATACATGTCCCATCAAATATAAAATGTTTTTAATTAAATTTAAGACATCTATGTCAGTAAAATTGTGCATCTCTTTTTTATTGTATTATAATACACTTTTTTATATTTGTCTAGGGAGTAACAGATAAGTATCAGCCATACCGCGATCCTCGTTGCTTGTCTATTCCCGCTGCTGTTCAAAACGCTATCAGCTCTGATATACTGGGAATTGTGGTGCACACTGAAGACCTACTGCGGGATCCCACACAGGTAAATCTTTTAAATTATTGCCCGAAAACTTATATTTTATAATATTATGACTATATTTGCCAGTACAGTTTCCAATACAAATTTTCGATATTTATTTTAGGTGAAGATTGCCACCGATGCCGGTCTAGTAATATTTTGTTGGGGAGACGACAATAATGACAAAAACACTATAAAGAAACTAAAAGAATTGGGCCTTCATGCGGTGATCTACGACAAACTCGATCAATACATTACCAAGGAAGTTAAGGTACTTATATCATTTCAATATTGTCAATCATTTTTTATACTTAGGAGATGACATAAACGTTTAAGTTACTACTTAAATGTTTGTTTTTTTTCAAAAAATCATTATAGTGGCTTACATATTTTTATTGCATTGCCTTTGCACCATAGAAGAAAGTCTCACCTCTATGTTACACGCTATGAAAGAAATAGGAAAATATTTGTAATATTTATTTCATTAGTTGTAAAATGGTTGTTAGTAAGCCAATCTGGCTTCTTTTAATTTCTATAGCTATAGAAATCTGATTTTTCGTAAGTTTGTTTTGTTTAAGGCTAGATTACCTATGATTAAACAAAATTATTTTAAAAGTATCCAGCATAATGGTCATTATTCGTCCATCTAATTAGAGATTGATCAGTAATTTTAAGGTCTTCAGCCTTTTCATTTTTATTCCATAAAATAGAAAGTTAATTTTATTACAAATTTGTATGTAACGTTCCATGTGTTTAATTTGGTTTTATTCACAACCACCCATTTATACTCCATACAGGAGAGTATTTTCTTGATGGAGGCGAGGGAATCGCAACGAGAGATCATGCGCTTGGCCGCCCTGGACGCCCTGCCCGCCACCGAAAGTTGCTCCACGTCTCATACTTATGACGTAGGCAACCGCCCATTCCTCGACCTAAACTTCCGCCACAGACTACAGGAACACTCCACTGTCACATCACTAGAATCTCTCGCTTCCTCTATCGAGATCCAGGATGAACAAAATGATAAAAAATTAAAACGCAATAGGAATATTATTACGAAAATCGATAAAGAACTTCAGCTTAAAGAACAACACCATTCTTTTAAGGGTCTGTTCACTGGATCTGATAAAGTATTGCCAAAGAAATTGCGCAAAGATAATTGAAAACGAGCTTAGATCTTTCACATATAAATAAAATAAAAAAACATAAAAAATATTTTCATCATCGAATATTCTTTTAATGAAGATATTGTATGTAATGGTACAAAACTTAATATATTAAAGAATAACATAAAAAAAACATTTTTAATATTTTATAGGTGTTTTAATTTCATTAAATATTAAAAAAAATATGATTCGGGATAAAATAATTTATTGTTTGAAAACCTTTCGAACATTATCTTGTTTGTCGTGTGACGTCATTATCCACTTAGTATCTTCACAATTATATTTTAGTTAAAGTATATAGACCCATAGAAGAACTACTTGTTTTTATAATTTTTATCACATTTTGACTTATATACGCTTTTTGCTACAGGTATTACTTTTAATTATTTAGTTAATTAATATTTTTTTAGTTTTATCTACATTAAAAACTTTATTTTGCGATGCTATAATTTTTAAGGTTAATAGAAAAAGTATACATACTAATAGACACGGACTGTTTTATACACAACATTTACCTGTTGAGTTTGTTATATTTATTTAGTTTTGAATAAAACAAAGAAAATAGTTAATTTCATATGTTGTTTATCTGTGATATAAATTTTATAATTTTTGATGTGTAACCTCGTGATAAAATAAATGCATTGTAAAACCAAACCCTTAGTTTGAATCTAATTTTGCATACATTTCCCAACATGTCTGTGCGTAAGGATATAACTGGGTCGTCGAAATAAGGTATTTTTAGTCCGATTATATAATTATATTTAAAATACTATATATTTAAATTTATTATAATGAATCAACTTTTACAGATTTTATTGCGGCTTATTAAGTTTTTATAAGCTGACCGACGTTTCGGATACTTTACTTATTAAATGAAATTAATGTAAATGACCTTATAATATTTTTTTGAATATTTCTATATCTATACTATGATAATATTATGTCTATTTCAGCCGCTTACTGCAAGAAGCGATTCGTCTGCCGTGTGCCATTTTATTTTACCCTCTAACAGCTTTGCTCCGACAAGAATGGCTTGTCTGCAAAGAATATTTAACAAACATTAAAAAAAACTTAAACGATCCTGGAATTATTTGAGCTGCCAATGCGCCTGTAACAGCTATCAGTACCTTGTCTTGACCGAGACGCAGTTTAATTACTGTCACCATTTAGGTTTATTTTCTTTCTAAAGGATTGAAGCTAACAGACCGAAGCCTTATAAAGGTGCGGACGCGAGGCTTATAGTAACGTGCGTATAGTAAGTGATAGGCGAGTTAGGTCGGGTTATCATTACTATACGAATAATCTCGGATCGGGACGCTCGAAATATAGGTTAAGTTAATGTTGCCCGCGGGTCCGGGACCCTCACAAAGCGGCTGAAGGCGCTAGTAGTGGTTTTAGAGTGGGGTAGTGTTCCTCGATGCGAGTCCCCACAAGCGCCCACCCGAGGCCCTGGTATGGTGCGAAAGCATTTCCTCTGCTACATAAAAAAAAGTGAGGTTAATGTAACATTAAAAGCACGGTGTATGTTATTTGTTATATATAATATGTCGCAGTCATCTGGTTAAATCAGTCATTTGATTGTATCACTAGCGCGTTAATCAAATGACGACATTTAATTGAATCACTAGGCCGAACGTTGATTGAACAAGCGTGGCTCAACGTCCAACTAGATAGCGGATTGTAACATAGCGGCGTAAAATCAGTCAAGTGATTGTTATTTAGTTCATTTTTTTTACCACCGCGGCGTTAGTTGTCACCAAAACAAATATGGCGTAAAACAGCTCGCGCAGATAACACTGCCTTGATATTTTGAATTTACATTAAAGTGACTTATTTGTAATAAAATAGTGTGACAACATGGATTTACCTATTAATAAGCCGCCGGCTACTTTCAAAGAAAAATTTGAGATGAAACTAACTGAATACGAACAACATAATCAAGGTCAGTTGAATGTTATGGCTCAGTTTATGTGTGAGAATTTGGGCTTTGTAGTTACTACTTGCCGCGAACACAATTACAATTTATTGTGATTTTATATTCATGCCCTCATTATTTTTATGTAAAGGAAAACTTATGGTCACCCTAAACTAACATTACAAAGTTGGCTATATCCCTTTTTAACGACAATGCTAAATGACGTTCAGTCAAGATGTTGAACGTTACATTCAACAACTTGACGAGTTGTCCTTTAGTCATTCAATTAAATGTCGTCATTCGATTAACGCGCTAGTGATACAATCAAATAACTGATTTAACCAGATGACTGCGACATATACCATCTAGTCTAAAATCTATGAAAAAGTGGATCAAACTTCAATATTTACCTACTTGGTCTACTTATCTGCTTATCACTGATTAATATAATATTGACGATCCGTTCCAGCTTCGAAAGAATAAGAAATATATTGCTTATTCTTATAGTTAGACTATAGTCTAGGTTACTCACTGATATATGGCTTTCCATAGATGATATTTTTTAAGTCGATGCAGTAGTTTTTATTCCTTTTCCTATTCAATGGAAACAAACAATTCAATATATTCTTTATAATATTTATTATTAATATAGATAGAGTATTAGAGAGTTAGAGTAGCGGTGTGTTCACGATCTCTAAATCAAAGGCGCAAAAAATCGAATGACACATTTGTGTCGTGAGAAAACTATAATAATATTCAGAGTTCGTTAACTCGTTGGGAAAAACATGATTCTATAAGTTCGTAATAACCAATACTTAATAGTTTAATTGTACCAAATAGCAATAATTATATATCACAGCAATAAACTATTGTTCTCCCTCCATTCGATTGCATTCACAAAAGACTGTTTCTCAAAGTCGTTTCTTAGTTCTTTAAGCCGTAGACAGGATAGGTACTTCAAGAAATTATGGAACTAGGTACTATTACCGCAAGCTGCTTAAAACGGAGATGCTTACTAGCTCGACCCTTATTGGATTTTTTAAATACAAAATATAGTAAAAGAAAAGTTATGTTTCCTAATATAATAGTTAGGTTAATGATAAGACCACCTTTTATGCTTTTGCACTTGTAAAATATGTATTGTTAACTTTTAAGATTCAATTAACTATTTCTAAGAATGAATTTTATGGAAAATAAATAAAAAGGAAGTCTTCTATCAATCTCTACATATATAATATTATAAACGTTAGATATTGTGAATGTAACAAGCGAATTTTTCAGCTCAAATAAGCATGTTTTGAGTTTATAACTGAAAAGATGGCATATGCATCCAATAAAATAACACATTAGTGAAGAACCAAAATGTTGGCTTGACTTTAAAAAAAACTCAGCGAGGGGTCCACCTGATGCAGAAAAATTTTGAGTGGTCTATGATACAAAAGAGTTTGGGAACCTCTATTTTATGTCATATAGTATGTATAGGTTAAAATAAACAGAACAATCAATAAGTAATAATATATTTTTATATACTTAATTAAATTGTATATTTAATTGGCTTAGTGACTAAATTAAGTACTTCATAGGACGGAATGGTCACTTAATTACAAATACCGTTTACCTCATTTATCTACCAATTACCCCTGAATAATTTCAACGTCGGCTGTAATTTGGAATGCCTTCTAAATATTATAACAAATGATAATGTTTAAAAAAAAACGTGAGCGCTTACATAAGGAAAGTTTTTTTAAAACGTAAAACAAAAGAAATTAAAGTTATTTTTTTATCAGAACTTCTCCATATATACATACACATTTAATACAACAACCACAAATAAATATAAATGAGCTATGCAATATTAATTTGGTTAAAATAATAAATGATAAAAAAAGGTTGCGAACATTTATAACACCTATCCAGCTTCAAACATTAATTTTATTACATGTATGTAATATTAAATAAAAATGGATCGTGTCACGTTCGGAAAACAAACGAATAAAATAAAAACAAGCTTTGGCTTAGTCTACCTATACAATGATAAATATTCCTTACACGCTAACCTTACATAAAATAATAGTGTAAATTTTAATATTGTAATTAGTTAGGTATTATATTAATATTATAATAAACATTTATAATAAGAAATATAAAGACTAGGTTATCAAATCTGTAATACTTAATATACTATTGTGATTTGAAGCAATAATAATACTTAATGTATTTAAATAAAATGAAAATACACCGAATAAAAATGTTGAAACAAATAAGATGTTATTATTTCAAAGTTTAGTGGTAATAAATTATTACTAATAATGCATGTATTCACGAAGCTTTTCCCTTAGATTAGATATGTCTAGATGGAGTGTCGCCCTACAATCAAAACGAAAAAAAAACTGGCCAACATTTTCAAAGATGTGTTCGTGAATAGTGATACCAGCTACTACAGTTCTCCCATAATCATCCTTTTCAATCTCGTTACACTTCAGCTCAAACCTTCATTATAGGTAAATAAAAACAATGATGCGTAACAATTCATGCGTATTCTGTGACAGCTGGACGGATACTAAACACAGAGAAAGCATTTACAGGCTAACAGTTGGACGCTATTTTTTTGGACGTATTTTCCGCGCGACACTCTACCTATACTCCAGCCAAACTCGATGTAGAATGTTTAATGACAAAGCGTTGCTAGGCAACCGACCGGGAGCAGGGACAATAAACATTTTTATTGAATGTTATTTTTTTATAATTTTAATAAAGTGTAAAATATTGAATATGAATATGTATCTTAGAAACCTACAGTGCAATATTGTAATTATAACTTTTATTGACTACTTTGTTAGGTTATAATTCCATTTATCGAGTTTCAACAGAACTATTATTTTTGTAATATGAAAAGTGTAACGAAATTTCTCTACAATTGTTAACAACGCATTAATCATGTCAAATCCTGACTTCAATCACTTAAATTTTATGCGAAATTCATCGTTTAAGCGTCACCACATTGTTATTTTTTTCATTTTGACTGTCATTGGTCATTTGGTTCAATAATAGAACAAAAATTAATGGATTTATTATTTGGAATACTGTGGGATCCTTCTGGTATTTGTACATCATAGTATAATACAAAAATTAAAAAAGGTTCATGACTTCTACCAAAAACTGAACAATGCTTAAGGGATGTCAACATTTAAAACTATGACTAACTGCCAAAAATAAAAATGTAATAAATGGCCATTTACATGTGATTTGAAACGGTTAATGTAATTTTTTAAGCTTTACATGACTAAACAAGTAATATTATAGACAGTCTAATTGATTTTCATGATAAAACGATTAAAAGTGTGAAATTATGATAAATTGTAAAGTGAGAACCCTAAAAACAGCTGTTGTGGTTTGTTTACAAACATTCTACATCGAAATTGGCTGGAGTATAGACATAATATTGATCTAAGGCTTTTCCTAATGACTTTTGAAGTTTTCTATATCTAATTTCTCTCTGTTTAGAAAAATTAATTTAGTTTTTCCAAAAAAGTATTAATGTATTTTGATAAATTGTGATTGTATACAATCAAATAAAAAATATGAAAATAATAGACGCCGTTTTAAAATATTGACGTACTTGTACCGTCTATAGTATAACAAAATAATATTTATACAAAAGTCGTCATAATGTATTAGATACATGTGCGTTTACGTGAGCCTTATTTTATTGTAGTTTATTATCAAGCAAAACATTTGCAAATAACATTAAAGTATTAAGTAAAATAAATAAAGTTACTTATAAGACATAAGATAAATTAATTCGATGTTGTTTAAGGTCTTTTAAAAATGTATAATATTATCAAAAATCCAGTTTTATTTTGATTTCCAAAATTTTACTACGAAGGTATAAGAAAAAAATATATATAATTGGTAATGTCTCCTTGTAAGTGTAATGATAAGGCACAAGTTGGAATACAATGGCACTTTTAATACTAAAAATAAAATAATCAATCAGTATGTTACCCCTTCTCGCCTGATTTCGAGATGGAGACCCGTGCCCAGCAGTGGGACATATAAGGGTTAATACTTTATGTGTAGTTACTATGTAACCTGCAGTTATCTCGAGGACGTGCGTCGATACAATAAAGGTAATCATTAGTACTAAGATCAATACGGTAGTTGACAATAACAAAAATAATAGATAATTTA
Organism: Lycaena phlaeas; assembly: GCA_905333005.2. Lineage (NCBI taxonomy): Eukaryota > Metazoa > Arthropoda > Insecta > Lepidoptera > Lycaenidae > Lycaena > Lycaena phlaeas. Next base: position 19,444,954 of record HG995163.1, read on the forward strand.
ATTTATTTTGGTAAGTAAAGACAAAGGATTGCAAAATATCAAGAAATTTGACCGAAATTAACAAGATTAAATAATACCTAATTTATGAGAAACACATTTACGAAAATAGAACCACTGATCACGTGACAATAAACGCGAGTCACAGCTCGTGACGTCATGGTCTGTAATGCAAAGCTTGTCACTTTTGTTTTAACAGTGGTATTTCAAAATTGCGGTGCTATACAGTATTTGTAATATTTAGAACCCAATATAAATGATAATTTTTCGCCAAACTACAAATTTAGATAATAAATTCAACTTTAAATTGTTTGTTGTCCATCTCTTGACGTCACAGGCGACGCCATGACAGATGGCCGCGTTTTAAATCGGAAATGTCAAAAAGTAAAAAAAAATGTAAAAATAACATTGAACGCTGGTTTTTTTTTAAATGAAATATTTTTATTTTGGCTAAATTAAGACCTAACGAATATTTTAAAATTACTATTCAAAAATTGTCAATTACCGTATCATGAAACGCAAAAAGAGATGTGTACAGTGTAACAAGAATAAGCATTTACAGGATATTATTTTTATTCCATTTTAATTTTTGATACCATAGAAATCTAAATAATAAGGTAATAGAAATGGTATATTACTCGGTAATCTATGGAAACACGTGTCGCAAGTGGGCGGGGCTTCACAAAGGAATAAATTATTATTCACTGCGTAATACATTTCTTTTTGTGATACGATGCTCTTCTTTTTACACGCTTTTTATTAGCTTCACTTGTATGTCAGTTTGTCAGTTTGTCAGTATGTCAGTATGTAACTCTCCGTGGGTAATCTGCGCGCCTGCGGCCTTCCTTGGTTCCGGTAGCCGTTTCTCAGGCTCCCTCTCCGAAATCGAACTCTGATTCCCCGTATTTATAATATTTATAAATAATTACTAAAAAGTAAAAAATAAATAATAGTTTAAAAAAAACTAAAAACACGCTTTTTATAGAAACCCAAACTAAAAAATAGAAAATAAATTTTAATAAATTTAAATTAAGAATAGTGTTAAAAATTTCAATAACTATAAATTAATAATAGTGTAAATAAAAAAAAATATAATTTTATTTAAAAAAAAGCGTGGGGTGCATGGTGTCAATATAGTTATAAATATTTTATTGACAGATATGAGTAGAGTGATTATCATTTTGATAATATCTTAAAAAGCACCCCACGCTTTTTTATTAAAATAAAACATTTTTTTTATTTACACTATTATTAATTTATAGTTATTGAAATTTTTAACACTATTCTTAATTTAAATTTATTAAAATTTATTTTCTATTTTTTAGTTTGGGTTTCTATAAAAAGCGTGTTTTTAGTTTTTTTTAAACTATTATTTATAGCATCAAACATAAGAAGAAATGTATAGAATATGATGAATAAAGTCGAAAGTTTCGCCATTCTTTTAATTTAATAGTAAGGTTACGGTTTAATATTATTTTTATAAAACATCAATATTACTTACTACAAAAAACTACTTACCAATGAAATGTTATTACTTTATTATACACTAATACGTTGTAGACAAATTTTTACATTGGGAAATGTTGCAAAACTCTCAGAATACAGAAAAAACTTTTTGTATTCTGAGGCAAAACTATAAGCGACTAATCGTAAGTACGCGCGTTGATGTCACCTACGTCACCTGTGTGGCGACAAGATCACGCGCACTTAGCACTTCTTTTACCTTATTCTTTAGATTTCTATGTTTGGGATCCATTATGTATACATTATATGAACCAATCATACAATTAGCTATGTTAACGCTGTATTGATGGACTACCTACATTTATAATTCATATCTTGCTTGTGATTAACACATTTAAAGACTTATGTCTATTCATACTGTCTCATATCATCGCTTTGAGAATATTTACATTTCCTTAATAGTATTTGAAACATCATTGGAATGTGGGTACAAATTTTACTTTCTTTCCGTAAGCATTTAAATGTTTATAAATAAATCATTCCCCAGCCTGAGGTAGCCTTATATTAGAGATGGGTAGCTGTGACCAAAAAATTTGGAAATGCCATGAAAACAGTAAACTTATATGTTGCTGCTTGGGCTACACGGCCCAGGGCCCAGGGACAGCTCGACTGTTTAGTATCGTTGATAATAACGAATAATGTTACTTGTTTTGTAAAATAAACCAGTTATACATACTTAGGTAAAAGCATGTCGGTACATCATTTTTGTTTATCCAATATATATTGTTTATTTTGTCTATACATACTAATTTAGAATTTAAATAAATTTGTTAGGTAGGTACGACGGTAAAATTGTTTTATAAACTATCAATAATATTTTATGAAATTATTGCTTACTTAGGTAGGTACATAATTATAATACATAACTTACAACTAAATGTGGACGGATTCCAGTTCAAAGATATGTTAAGTTGCTGGAGACCTATATAAATAAAAAATTGAATCAAATATGTACGCTTTGATCCGGTAACGAGAAAAATTTCGATATACCCGACGGTGGTTTCGTTTTGAGATGCTCCTCTATAAATTGACATGGGCAAACGTATTTCTCTCCGTGCCTGCCCGGAGTGGTGCTGTCCAGATTCAATCTTTTTTTAACAGCGTATGCACCCCATCGACCGATATATCTCAAATATAGAAGGGCACCTCGTTCCTGTAGACAAAACGATCACGTCAGTACATGGGTCAGTAGCAGCATGTACAAAATAAATGCATAAACAATGACTTGCCAGACTCGAAGCGGTTTGGTCAATCGAGACCGCGTCGTCTAAGCCAGTCGTTACACGGTGGACAACAGGCGCGAGTGTCTTTCGGTTCTTTGTTTCGTAAAATCTCTTCTACATACTGACAAGGGCATAGGGATTGCGTGAGGTGTCGGGGCGCCGCGGGGTTGCCGCCCTCCTCGTCTAATGTCCAGTCGAGTCGACGTCGGAGATAGTCTTTGCCCCAACGTTGAAGGTAACGTAGGTATACTTGCTCTGCCATATCCTGCACATTTATACACCTCTTACCCATGACATACCAACTAAACATGGTTAAATTAAAACACACCCAGTGTAGTATTAGTATTTTAATGATGAAGATATACATAGACATTTTACCATTCAAATCAAATCAAATCAAAAATATCTTTATTACGTAGGTACAACTTGTACACTTGAAATAAGTCAAAACATAAGTAGTCAATAAGTAGTAATAGTATATAAAAAAAAAAAAAAAAAAAAAAAAAAACTCGTTTGAGATGCAGGATCCCCTAAGAAAAACGAGAAAAAAACTTAGGGGTTGCTCTTTTGTCAATAAAATGAGTACATAATATTTTATAAATACAACATGTAACATCATATCTTAAGAGTGAGTGTCTTATTCCCAAGGTGTGGTATCTTCAATAAAATCTTTTATTTCGTAATAGGCTTTACCACACAAACGTTCCTTAACAATTTTCTTAAATTTATTAATGGAAAGATTTTGAACGTTTTCTGGGATCCTATTGTAAAAACGTATACATTGTCCCATAAACGAAGTACTAACTTTATTCAGTCTAAAGAATGGAACATTTAATTTATTTTTGTTTCTAGTATTTATATTGTGGTTGTCGCATTTTTTTACAAATTCATTAATATTTTTACGGACATACATCACATTAGCAAATATGTATTGAGAAGCGACAGTCAAGATGGCAATTTCTTTAAATTTATCTCTCAATGATACACGGGGGCCTAAACAATATATGGCTCGAATAGCTCGCTTCTGCAACAAGAAGATCGTATTAATATCCGCGGCATTCCCCCACAGTAGAATGCCGTAAGACATAATACTGTGGAAATATGCATGATATACTAATCGCGCCGTATTTTCATCCGTTATGATTCTTATTTTCTTAACTGCAAAAGCTGCAGTACCGAGCCTACTTGCCAACGTGGCTATATGTGGCGCCCACTGTAGCTTAGTATCTATGGTAATTCCGAGAAATTTGGTTGAATCCACCAAGTCCATCACCTCTCCGTTAAGTGATACACTAGTTTGCACCTGCTTAACATTAGGGAGCGTAAATTTTATCAGTTTTGTTTTATTTGAGTTAAGCAATAAGTTATTGGCGCTAAACCAATGCACCATGTTCGAAAGAGCATTGTTTACCTCGTCAAAGACCATTTGCTGTCGTTTAATTTTAAAAATTACAGATGTATCATCAGCAAACAATACAATTTCATGTTTATCCTTCATGAGTGAAGCCAAGTCATTTATATAAACAAGGAAGAGAAATGGACCAAGAATGGATCCTTGAGGCACCCCCATTTTTATTTTGGTACCAGAGGAAATTTTATTGTGCAAGTATATCAAATGTATCGACCTAAATGCACATTTCAACTATGAAGGTGGTTAAGTTTAAAAAATTGTATACTCTCTTGTTTTTATATCTTATCTGTGCACATAAATTGTCTCTGTATACCTACTGTAATAGTTAGTTTTCAACAAAATAGGTTAATTTTATTAAATAATTAATTAGATGGAAGAAGCCTTTTTTCAAGCATCTAAAATTTATAATAGCGAATGATCCGAAATTCCATTTCCTTTGATACATAATAATATATATAACAATATTATAGCAAATAGTTAAAGAAAATAACTCAAACAATATGTTTAACTTCAACAGCTTTTTTGTGTCAGCAGGAGGCAAAAGAGCAGTCGAAAGCTTATGGTATACATGAAAGGTTATACGATGAACGAAGATGCGTTGCCCACCAATTCCTTAAACATAAAACAAGCAGACAGACAGAGCCCAACTTTTAAAGATTATATTATTATTTACTATCAATATTAAAACACTATGGATATGGATTCTTGTAAGTATAAAACTAATGCTAATTATATATATGTAATAATAAGTTATAAATAATTATATTAGTAATGTAACTCTAATACATAATCTCCATGCATACAAGATAATAAAGATACATATTAGTTTAAAGAATCAATGTTATAATAAACATCTACACGACTCAAATAATGGAGGCATAAATACAAAATAAATAAAGGGAGCAACCCATGTCAGCGCAAAGAAAAAATAATAATACATAAATTTAGTATACAGGGGAGTTTCGGGGGTGATAAATTGATCTAGCTAAGATTCATTTTAAAAAAAAGGGGTGTCATAGAAATGCGTTGTTTGTGTGTGGCCGGTCCACGTTGGATGCGAGTGGCAAGGGATCGGTCGTCTTGGCGTTTATTGAAGGAGGTCTATGATAAAGGCTGATGATGATGAATCATCATCAGTCGCAAAAGGCAACATTCACGGATCTAAGCTCCTCCTTTGTATTCGGCAGGATCAAGGTGTGTTTGATTTGTAAATTTTAGTGCTACCATGTTTTTTTTTCTCTTGTATACACAAAGGTTGTCTGGAAGAAATTGGTATGCAAGCAATAAGACTGCCTTTGTGTTCACAAAATGTGTTTGATAAAATTATATGTAATCATGTGATCATTATTATGTACTGTTGTTTGTGTGCACAATAAAGAGTTTCAACATTCACTCATATGTAAATAATGAATTCATTCCAATCTCCAATATATTGTTATATTATGTTACAGTAGAACTTGATAACTCAAACCTCTATAACTTAAAATATTTTGTGTTTCCCTTGGACATAACCGATCCTGTTGATAAAATCACAGAACTGTTAAAGCGCGACGCTGAAGCGCGACGTAAGCTACAACACACACTCAGACATAACACAGCCGGTGTTAGGCACACATTCACACCGCATGGGCCCCGGGGTCGTATGCGACGTCGAACCCTACACTCCGTTGATCAGTTGATCCGGATCAACCGCGACAGCATAGGCTCAGATCAGCTACGAGTCGACACCAATATAGACCGTGTAATCACCGATAGCACTCTGCTATCGGCAGCTTGCTCGGGTCCCGCGCTTGACCCGCCTCCCCCGCTACCGGGGGAGGGGAGGGCCGGCCCTCACGATAGGTTTCTAACGTCACCCGTTCCAAACCAGTCGACCGTAGCTGACCAAGTTAGGTACAAACCCGACGCCATGAACATGGCGGAGGGCAACCCCCCAAATTTTTAACGTCATAGGATGATCCAACCGGATCACCCCATTTCCGATGACGCATAACGGTCACTAGGACTATTAGCATAGATCCAACCGAAAAAAAAAAAAAAAAAAGTTTCCCTTGGACTTTTAACTTATCAAGGTTCTACTGTATATTGTATATCTATGTATAGGCATTGTTATAATATAGTGCATCTGTTTTTAATGTTATAGCATTAATTATTTATTAAACTACAAACAGCATTACCATGAAAATGAAAATAGATTAGTTATATGCACATGATATATTTTATTAATACAGTGTAAATTCTCTCCAGAAATAATAACAACCACTAAATCCAAAACTCTTTCAAAGAAAAGATAATGCAATATGCAATATTTGTTTAGTTATAGAGACCTGACACTGTATTTACCACTTACATATAGAATTACCAAAATAATGTTAAGGATATGGCATCAAATGAGCTTATAACTTTTGTTATATCAAACATTAATGAATACTATTTAAAACTGTGCAGGACTATTTCAAACCCTTGGAGACACTCACAGATAGTTAGGACTTACCTCTTCTAGAATGTCTTGGCATATGATGTTCATGAACATTATATATACAGGGAGTCCCACGGCTATGCCATATGGAGTTGATACCACATGAATGTTAAAATTCATGGCCTTCTATTTATTTCTGACACTATGTTACTTGGCAAAAAATAATCATCATGATGATCCTGAGCCTTTTGATTGTTTATATATCAATGAATGCAGTTTAAATTGTTTTTTTTTTAATTCAAATGTCTTCTTTTAGTAAAACATTCTACATTGAAGGTACTTCCTCTCCATGTGGCATAGCCGTGGGATGCCCTGTTACACTACACAAACAAGACTTCAAGCAATATATTAATTTAATCTTCAGTTTTGTGTTTCATAATATGCATTTTATTTGAAGCTAAAACAATTAAAATAAAAAAAAATACCTGTTTTCTAGAAAGTCTTGTAGACTGGCTCCCTTGGATAACAATATCATTGGCAGGCACATCCAACCTTTGTTCCCATCCTTGCATAATTGTTACACCTTCTTCACTCTCAATGAATTGTTGTAAATGTGCAACACATGGCCCAGAATCAAAATAAATGAAGCAGAGATTTACTTTGTGACAAGACATTTTTCCTCTGTCATCTAATGCAAGCAATAATTTATGTTTATTTAATAACTTATTTACAGTTGCCAAACATTGTTCCAACCCTTTAGATAATCTTAATTTGATCCACATACATAGAAATATTGCCAAGGCATTTAAAATAAGCCACACAACACCAAGTGAAAATAATGTTAGTCCTGTTAACCCAGAAAACAACAGTGTAAGAAGGACAAGAAATGCTACAGTGATCCAACAAATTAAAACACGCTTATAACAAATATTGTACAAAGTAAACCGTGCATCATTCACAAGCAATTCCATTGCATGAACATATTCTTCAACAGTTAGCTGAAAAAAAAAAGAGTCATGAAAATAACAAAATGCTAAAAGGTACTTTTGTCTTGTAATACATTTTTTTATTAAAAACTTACAGTTAAGCCTTGAGCCATGAGCTCTTCTGGAACAAGTTCGGGTCTAAAACTTGCAGCAGTTATCCAAGGCCATTTAGTATTAACAGGTAATAAAGTTACTATTATGTCACCATTGGCTGTAAATTCATAACAAGTGTTTTAAATGCTATAATCGAACATATAAAATAATTTTAAGTAAAAGAAATTTACAGAATCCATGGCGATTGTTGACGTATTCTACATTTTGCACAGCAGCACTGTGAGGAATTGGTTCAGAACTTTTTTCACGGTCTATATTTAAATGTACTGATTCCGTTTTTAAAACAGCTGGCACTTCTTTACTGGATGATGATGAAAGTCCAGAGACATTTTCAAATGCAGGTTTGGCTTCTGAAATATCATTCGTTGGTGTCGTTTCATCGTCAAATTTAACCCAATTCTTCTGTGGTTTTTCATGATTTATATCTCCATTGGTATCTTTATTTTGGGACAATGCACCTTCTGTATTACCACTCATTTTACGTTTAACACTGTTGTCTATACAAATATATAGCTATGAATATATTAAAAAAAATATTTTAAATAAATATTTCCCAATTTTAGTAGGTATTAAAACCACATTAAAACTTTTTATTGACAATAGCAATTGGAAATATTGGAATGTCAAATGTGTCAAATGCGAATCTCGTGTCACGAGTCAAAGACAAACAGATAAACGAATCTCCCAGAACCTGGCGGCTGAAAAAAATAATTTTAATATTTTTGTATAAAAAAATTATTTTTAAAAATTGAATAAATTATAATAAATCTAGTAATCTCTCTGGTATAATAAATCTACTCTATAATATAAGTTGGCTCAACCTAAACTAAATCTTAGTTTTTGTTTCTTTTAATCGATATTTTTTTATCATTTATTCGATTTATCCAATTTTTTGTTCCATCGTTTTTCTAATTTTAATTTTTTTTGTAAATTACATTTTAGCTACTTTTTTTTAATTGGTTCCTTTTGGATCAGGCTAAGACCAGAGGCCATACATCCAGGACTAAAAATAATATTTGATAGAATATACTGTCGGTTCTTGATGGAAATTCATGTTATAGCCACTATAGTTAAACTTTTTAAACACTTTTTCCACTATTTATTTTTTATATATTATAACAGTTACAATTTAAGCACAATCGGTTTCGACAAAGTCATCATCAGGTGTTGTTATAATATATAAAATAAATAGTGGAAAAAGTGTATATTATAATAATATAGTTTCATTAAAGTGGCTAAAAATAATAGATTTTTCATTTTAATTTTCGGAGTAAACAACTTAAAGTACAAGTTAGAGTTTATATACTCTTAGAGCGTTTTCACACTATCCGATCCGATATCGGTGTCGGATGCCGATCCGATATGGGACTAAGTAAAGTGTATGAAATATGTACATTTCTTTCGGAACGGAACTAAAATTGACAAGACTGACATCTATCAGGAGTGAAAAATTGTGGAGACTGGAGTTATAAATTGAATAACGTGAAATATGGAGCGTAAAGGGATAAAAAGTGAAGGCCGTATAATGTATTAATGTAAAATATATTAATCCTTAAAGTAAAAGAATTTGTTGATTGGAAAGTAAGAATAAACAACTATTAACCCCGCTGAATTAAATGTTTATGAATGCCACCAATATTGAATTTGACTATGACGTTAATTTTATAATAAAACGTAAGCTCTCTATTTTGTTGTTTAATTTACTAAATTTGACATAGAGTCATCGCCACTTTTGAAGTCCTGCGACTAATGCCCGAACTAAATTTGACAACATTGACATCATTCACCGAACAATATTCCACTCACTCTGACATTGGCAAATCCTTTAGGAAGCTAATTTTAAAAAAGAAGAAGAAGAACATTTACATCTTGACGTCTGTCTGAAGTAAGAAGTTGTGATATTTTAAATTGTTTTACGTGAAATATGGAGCATATAATATAAAGTGAGGTGTAAAAAGTGAAGGCCGTATAATGATCATTAAACTGAAATAATTTTGTGAATTAGAAAGTAAAAATAAACAACAATTAACCCCGTTGAATAATATGTTTATAAATGTCACTGACATGAGAGGTAAATTTTAGAGATGCCAGAGTCACTTATTTTTGCCTAATTTATGGTTAAAATATTATCGTTAACTCTATACCTACATTTATCTTATGATATTTTATATGAATATAAATACAAGGTAAAAGAATTAAATCCTTGCTCAGAGGAATTATATTTTCAGGTGTTTCTGTAAAAAAGGTCGAATAACAAAAGAAGTAACAATGGCAGCAATTACTTCTGAGAAAATCATCACTCCTTGCAAAAGCCGAACACATCCGAAGAAGCTTGTTTTAGATGAATTCTACTATTCGGTTATACGTAAAAAACACGAACGAAATATTTACAAAAAAATGTTTTATTTTACTAAAACCTGGCAGGGAGATTTTTATTTTGCTGCTATAATTATTTTTGTCATTATTATCATCATCAATCTTTATCAGTCCACTATTGAACATAGGCACAATAATTATTTAAATTTTTATTGTACTAGACTTGGTGGAAAATCATTACACTATAAATTGGCAACATTGAGTTATGAGACCGCAGCGCCGCGTCTATCGGACTTCTAAAGTGGCGATGACTATATGTACATAATGAAGTATGATTTGTACTTCAGAGTGCATTATACAATGTATTTATGTATTATAAAGAATCATCATTAGATCTATAATTTGTCGGATTACAAGGTAGTCTTTTGTAAAAAAAATCGGACTATAAGGGGTCTTAGGCAGTACTCTACAATCCGACAAATTCGATAGTTCGACACTGCCCTGCAAAATGATTGTCGGACTACCGGGGTTACACTGTATACAGCACCTGACTCGATACTCGATGGGTCTTCCACTTCTCTCTAATTTGTGGAAGAGGTTAACGCTGGCTCACGCGTCCTGGCCTGTGTGGAGTGCGGTTTCTACCTAGCTGTTGTTCTATTTTTTTATTAACATCCTCTATCCTCATTATAGATATTGCGGGGTCTTAATTTATTTACGTATTTATCTTAGTGGGTGAAATATAATATGTATGTAACTAAGGGCCTGTTTCACAATCTCCAGGTAAGTCCCGAATAGGCTATCGGCAACATATTTGACAGATACTCCATAATCTATCTGTCAAATATGTTGCCGATAGCCTATTCGGAACTTATCTGGAAATTGTGAAACAGGCCCTTAGTATGTTTATAAAGTTTTTAAACTATATTTTGAAAAGAACAACCCAACAGAGTTTCTTGCTAAATTCTTCTAATATACTAGTATTTCATTTTTTGTAATAGAATATTTGAAAAGATTAGTTCCACTGAGTTTGTTTCGCCGGTTCTTCTCAGTGGGTTTGCTTTAGAACCGGTGGTAGACTCAAATGACCTTCAAAAAGATACTTTGATAGTAATATTTTAAATATTTTTTTTTGATTTCGATAGCTAGTGGGCTTCGGCGGTCGGCCTAGCCGAGCATTGCACCTGGCTCAGTCGGATATCTCCCTTCGGGGCGTTCCACCATACATCTCACAAAATTATTGACGAATCAAAAAATTATTGATAGACAACAATCAAGAACAAACGACGGACAAACGATATCAGATAACAAAATTCAAAAAATAAAAAAATCGAGGGGTTAATTTTGATGAGCCAAGATGCCATATCGTGCCTCCTGGCTGCAATACATTCAATTATTGTCTGCCAGCTGGCAAAGGTCAGACAGGGCACAGGTTCCAATCATGCCAAATGCAGATAATTTTTGGGCAATGAATATAATATACATATTATCTGCACCTTATAATCCGTGGCTCGTGAGTCATGGACCGGTAAATATACATGTATTTATATAAATTGAAGTATTAAATTTATTTCTGTTCCCAATATTTCCGCAAACACAAGTTCATTGTTCACAAGTAATTGTTACTAAAAAAAACTATGGGCTCTCTATAATTATTTTAAATATTTATTTATAATAGTTATTTGCAGGTGTACTCGTTTATCTGTTCTAGGAAAAGACTCGCTCCCTCGACACAAGCAAACTTTCATCTCACCGGACTAAACCTTGGTCATACAGGAAATATACAAAAAACTCTAAATAAAAGTGTACCGGAGACTAAATTTATTTATAGCTATTCTCAAACAATGTACGAGTGTGGATTATATTTACTAAACAATATATATTATATTTGTACCCATAAGAGTTAAATCATAAAGATATTTCCTATTATTATTTGAATATAGGCATATGCATGTCCGCGAAACATCGACTAGTATATTATGTCTACCTGTCCGAAATGTTGTTTGACCGGTTTTCCCGCTCACACTGGCCTGTATAGTCCGCAAATCACTCCCACGAGTCGGTTCGCTCGCACTTATAGCGGTTAGACTGTTTTTTTTTTATTATTTACATTTTGTGATCAACTAAATACGAATGTTAAATACAGAAACAGTATATACATTTTTGTAGTGTTCATTATGTTGAGAAATTTAATGTCCTGTGAGAGCGTATTGTAGTGTAAATGATCACCGTTTAAGTAATTTTTAGTCGTTAAATTAACTATTCGCATCAGATTTACAAGGACGAAAAAACATGATATAATATCTGTGTCACAAATGGAAACTTTACCGCAACAATTTGTCTCCGCAATGAGGACACTGTTCGATATTATGGACGATAAACAAACAGGATACGTAAAGTTAACCGACATCGAAAATCGTTGGCGCGACGATCGGACCAAAGGACTCCCTTGCGGCGTTATAGAAAGTTTGCAAAAGGTCGCATCTCATGACGGTTTGCTTACATTCGATAGTTTTTGTACGGGCCTTAAAATATGTCTTTTACGCAACCAAGTTCAAAATGCATCCAACAAAGTTACATTAAACGAGAATATTGATAACAATATCATTCACACTCAAATACGTCCACCGTCCGCACCATTACTAGACTTAGACCATCGAAATTGGAGTAATATACGAAATCCCGGGAACACATCACAGCACAGAACACACAGCATGCCGCACTTAATTGATGACAAAAATATTCAATTACCGGAGATAATACAAAGCAAAACTAATAATACACCTAAGCAAGAAAGTGCGCAACGAACATCCTATGGACCGCCAAAACCTCCAAGGCTAGAAAAAAATACATCTGAAAGGAAAGAAGTGCCGAGAAAGATCTACCAGCAAGAAATTCCGTTAGAAAATGAAGCCCTAGACGATGCCAAAATAGATTTTGAAGAAATGGCTAGATCGATAAACGCGCAAGATAGAGGTCTAGGCGATGGACGTTCAGCAAATGGAGTAAATTTGCGAAAAACCCCACGACGACGAGAGCCTCGGCGTCACACGCTACACAATGGTGTAGACTACAACCTTATTAAACGAATGAAACAAATAGAACAAGAAAAGGACATTTTACTACAAGGTTTGAGTGCCGTGGAGGAAGCGCGCGAATGGTATTTAAAACAGTTGGCAGAAGTTCAAGACAAAATGCGTTACGCTGGAAGAATGGGTGCTTATGTGGTAACTATTTCTAATATCAATTTATAATCTAGTAACAACCGGACATTTAAGGTTAACGTTATTCTAATCGCGCGCAATGAACGCATTGATATAAATGAATTACAAACACTACGTAATATTTTAAATACAGAATATGTATGTAATAGATAAATTTTAAATAATCTAAATAATTCTTTTTTTTTACCATATTTTATTGAGAAGAGACTACGTGAAGGTACATTTTTTTATGTTTATAACTGTGGCCTATGGGAATGAATTGGCTGGAAACGGTACGTATGTAGTTTCTTACGATAGATTTTTTTCCAGCCAACGTAAGGATATCAAAGTCAAAGTCAAAGTATTTATTGCTACTAAGTATGAAAAGTTTCTTAAATATTATATTAGTATGTACAATCAATTCAATATTATTAAGGTACTCGGAAGTCTGTAAAAATAACGCTAAGTTGCTGGCGCATTTAATAACCCGAAATATGACAACTAAAATCGATAATCTAATTATGTATGATTAAAAGCATAGTTATTTAGTATTATAATCAATAATATTTAATTTATACACATTTTTTAAGCTTTTTAGTGAATATTATAAATAACAACTTATATTTTACACCTCCGAACTGTTTGTATTGAATTAATTAAATTATATTTTTTATTATAACAAATTAACTTCAGATGTTATATCATCATCATCATTACTTGTACGTGTAAAGACACGTTCATTGCCCTTCATAGGTCTCCCACAACGAACGTTAAGACGGCCGATCCCTTGCCACTCATGTTCAACACGGACAGGCAACTACACGCAGATCGTCTTAACTTCTAGTTTATGGCCCACCAACATTTCATCTACCTAAACGAAGTCTTCACTCTTGAACCTAATTGGCACATTGGCCATCCGTTCTCCTCACTGTGTTACCAGCCCCCTGCCACTTTATTATTTATATATACGCGCTTATTCTTCACGTGATATCGAAATCTTAGGTTTTGTCCGCCAAAGAAAGGGCCACGGCCAACTTTCGGTCGAGTCGTAAATTTAGAGGCCATGTCTCGGCCCCATAGGTCATCACAGGAAGAATGCGTTGGTAAAAAACATTTTTTTTCAAAACTGAGCGGTATTTTACGGCGTGAGAATATGGATAAGCTTCCTTAGACGTAATAAAGTCGTCCTAATAGATTTTTTATGACTGAATAAAGTTGCAAATGATAATGATAGTCTAAAATAAATATGTTCCTGCTTACAGGAACCATGGAATGAGGCACATCAAGAGCGATTGGAATTACTAAGAGCGCGAATTCTGGAACTCAACAGACAGCTAGGGGCGCTCGCAGCAGGATGGCGGAATGGACCTTTGTCACTTCACATGAACCTTGCATTGCCCGCAACAGCCCTTAACGCAACACCAGCACCGCCAAACAACGCTAATGTTCTACGATCCCAAAACAGAATGCTTGCAGAGGTAACGGTAATTTGACTTGACTTTGGTCTAACATAATTGATTATAAGAAATAATAAGAAAATGTGTAGTTATTTGCACTTTATAACATCAACTGTGCTTATAATCAAAATAACATAATAAGATACAGAAAATAATAGTACAATATAGGTACATATTATTTACTTGTATGTTATACTATATTACTATACATACACAAACTATAATATGACTTGGGTTTACTTAAATATTTCATATCATTCACAATTTACCATCATTTCTATTAGTCTCTCTATCTCATATATTATCTACTCATCATCATCATCAGCCCAGCCACAACGACGACCAATCCCTATTAATTTATTATTTATATAATATTTTACTGTTAATGTAAGTACTAGTTATTAAATAATAGCTGATCCACCAACCGATGAGAAAAACCGATGAGAAAGTGCACCAACTCTACATTTACCGTGTGACCAGTAAACTTAATAGACATAGATAGACAAGAACTTTACTAGTAAAAGACAAAGTACTTTTTTGGCCTTTCTTTTACTAAGGAAGGCTAAAAAGTCAAGTGTTAAGTCAGTAAAAAAATTTAATAGTAAAGTTTAACTCATAAATAAAATTATTTTTTACAGGAAGTGAATCGTAAAAATGAAAGGATATCTGTTCTCGAGAGAGAAAAATCTGCACTGATTAGAGAATTACTACTTCAAAGAAATAGGACTAAAATTATGGACAACTTTAACTAATGTTTTATTAAACAACAAACCAAATTCTATTTTATAGACAAGTTAAACATAGAGGTATGAGATAAAAAAACTATGATTGTGTGCCAATTTAATTTTTATATTTTTAAAACTGCACAGCAGCTGTTTTTTTAATTGTGTCTGCATTTGTTTAGGTTTATATTCAGCTGATGTATATTATTTTGATGGTCATGCCCATGACCTTATTATGTCAGTTTTTTATTCATATCCTTTCTATATAGCACAATTCGTAAAAAAAATATATTAGTGCTTTAAACCATACATTTTAACATTATTATATTATTAATAATAACATTTTGTAATTTCATATTATAATTTCAATTAAGTTTGTTTCTTTTTATGTGCATAATCCTGAAACTACCAGTCAGATTATACAAATAATCTCAAATTTTTTAGTTTTAGGATAACCGCTACTATGTAATAAATCTTCTACATAAACAGGTTAATGTGAGCTTGTAGGATAACATCTGCGGGGGAGCGACTGCCTTTCTGATCTCCACAACCCAGTAACTGGTGAAACGGTACCCCGCAGTAAGACTGGTTGTCAGATTTTCGGGCTTCTGACAACCCATAACAACTGTCAAATATCCATGAATGACAGACGGGACCAACAGCTTAACATGTTTTCTGTGGCACAGAGGATTCTTGATATTATGTAAAGATGGTGGATGGTGGATATGGAGCCATCTACAGACCAACCCCGGCAAGTGTTGCTTAACCAAATGGATCAATACACGCAATTTGTTATTACTTAGCCACAAGCTTCTCATGAGCTTGTAGTGCACTATAATTTAATAAAAAAATTAAGACGTAATGACTTTGTAAGGATGTACATAGGTTAAAAAATTTTACTATGAAAATCTTAAGAAAATAAATGATGATTATTAAAATGTATGTAATACAAAGGGGTACATGCTAGGTCACATTCTTAAGATAATTCAAAGCATATTAATTTATCTGCATACATTTTAGAAATTAAAGTCATTAATCATATTTAGTTTTATCATAATATGAATATAATATAATTGATTAAAATATAATTGCCTAAATTAAATGCAGATTTAAGAAATTTGAATCTAGTGTTATGAATCTCTTCACACACCTGAGGATGACTTTGTCGAAACCGGTCTTGTTTAAATTGTAACTGTTATAATATATAAAATAAATAGTGGAAAAAGTGTATATAAAGTTTCATTATAGTGACTATGAATCTCTTCTTCTCAACTTCACATTTTAAATTACTGTTAAAATAGTTATTATTTTATATTTATTGCTATATTCATTTTTAATGGATATTCAAGAAAATAACACACTAATGTCTAACTAATAAGCATTTATTAGTAAAAATTACATAATATTACCTTATTATATCTTGTTTTATTTTAATTGATTTCTTTAACACCATTTTTATTATATAAAGAGTAGTCATATACTCTAAATGGGACATCATATGTTAGATAACCTTCATCCCATGCCTTTTCTATTGCTACCAAAAGCTCTTTATGCTTTTTCTGACAAAGCCCAGTTTTAAAAGAATCCAATATCTGAAAATGAATTAATTTTGACTATTATGGACGAAAATCTGCGAGGTAAAAATAAATTTTGAAAACAGAATATAACATCATTTAAAATTAAAACTCAATTTGAGGATGATAATTTATTATACACACACACACAAATATGTATATTATTAAGCTATTGCATAGCTTCTATCGCGGGCCTTGAGCGCGGGGACCGAGTCGAGAAATTCCGTAACGAAAAAAAACCTAACGCTCCCCACTCCGACGGGCACGCGGAGGTGTGGCTTGAAGGCCATGCATCGTCTAACGTCGTTTCTTTTCGGCAGTCTTCGACACGGTGTTTGTGTGCTTGCAACTAGACGTATTGTACGACACTACGAAGCTCGCACGAATAACAATAAAATATAACACATGTATTGTAAAATAATAAAAATATTTTAAACAATATTAGTTAATATTGTTTAAAATATTTATATTTTTTTATTTATTTAATAAAGGAAAAAAAAATGTTTTCTTATCGGTCACCACGCTCAAAAAGTGTAACTTGAATTAATATCAAAGAAAAAGAAATACTGCATTAATAATTAAAATAAATAAATAATTATAATTGCATAAGTTGATACAAAATGCTATGCAATAGCATTACCGCGGCAGTCCCCGAGTGCCACACGTCTTTTTAAATGCATAATCCTCATCTTCACCTGGGAATTAATTAGAACCCTTCACTGTCACACTAGAAGAAGATTATGCCTCAGAAGAACCAATAGTAATTTTATATTTAACTATTACAAGTACATTGCACACACATACACAAACAATAACATTCATACCTGTCCAGTATATTCAGATATAAATTGTTTTAGTAGTCCTGTATTCCTTGGATCTAATACAAGATATTCATCACGACATATGGGACATGGATTCCCTGTAGATATAATACCGTTTCTCACACATGTTCTCCTTGTTTTTCTAGGTGCAAAGCCACCCTTGTGATTACGTCTATATAAAAACCATACTGGTTTATCTGCATAGGTCTGTTGATATGCTTTACTCTGAAGATATTTCATGCTAGTTTCCACTGGAATAACTTTTGTTCTATCTTTTGATGGATCAATTGTCGTTTGCTGAGCTTCATCAGTGTCATCAGGCGTATCAGATAATAACCGAGCAGTTGTTTTTATTTCTGAGAAAGCGACTCTTAGAAAAGTTTTTCGAATACTAGCACATGAATAAAATGATAACGCCATACTTTTTATTCAGTTTCAAAATCCGTATAAACTATAAAGTATTTTATAAATGTTGAAAGATGTCACATGTGTTTATACTTATACTTAATAGGATGCGATAAATGAGAAATTGAGAACAAAATACAAATAACAAATAATTAAAATTTTTAGCACATCAAGAATTGTTTTTCGATAATTTTTTTTCGTATATTTGTTCCTGTTGTAACCGGCTAAGACCAGAGGCCATGCTGCCATGTCTGACGTAAACTACGCATATTTTGTGTGAAGAAGAAGGAATGGCGGGAAACGCCAAGGGAGGGCCCCGTCCCGTACGTCACCATCAATCAATTATAACTCCAAATCCATCCATTCCGAAACAGTCCACCACAATATTTGCAAACCAATCACATTATAATATATGGATCGAGTTTTGAAGACAAACACTATAGAAAACCACCAGAACAGTCACTATATATAATACCGCCGAAACAGTCCCATACAGAAAACAGCCCCAGAACAATTTTCCGCAGCATTCGCGAACCAATCACAATATAAACAGATTGCGTTTTTAAACCAAAACCTGTAGAAAACCCATTCCAAAATAAAAAAACTGGAAATAATAATTGATTAACGGAAAACAGCAAAAACACGACCGTTAGCCTTGACGTTTCCCACCAGACCTATTTTTTTTTCGTATATAGGAAGTAGCATGGATGTAGTATAATAACAGAATGGAGTACTCGGAAAAAATGTATTTACGAAAGTGAACACTAACTGAACGCATTAAGTATTATATTCTAATGGGCATTACACAGATGCTGATCCGAGCCGAGCGGGATAGCAATATGTAAGAAGTGTGTCTCGTTCTTTTATCTTGCCAGCTTAAAAATGTATTTTATTAAAAATTTGGGCTGATCAAAAATTTCATCGAAAAAAATTGTCTTTTTAATATTATTTTGTCAATTGTATGTCAAGAAATTGTAATTGAATTTTTTTATTTAAATATATTTCCAATTCAAAAAGAAAACATAAATTATTATGTTGCTTATTTCTTTTATTTCTTATGGTAGCCCAGTTAAGTGTCATCTTGACATTTTGTATTGTAATGGTTGCTATGGTTACTTAAATAACATAATTAGTAAATCAAACTACTATGGTGACCATGATTTTTTGGAACGAAGTTCCTTACGGCAGGCTTGGAGGGGAATAATAGCAATGCGAAAAGCAATGGTCAGAACGTGAGACAGAGTGACTCCGTACTAAACTTCTCACGTTCCTAATTATTTTAATCAGTTTGAATCCATGGCATCTTTAGTTGTTTTGTAATCTTAATTCAAGAATGCGTTATTATGAGAGTAAACCTAAGATTTGCAGTTAATATTTTGGGATGATAATGATATCTCGACCACCTGATGACGGATTCCCGTCAAGTATATTATACCTGAAAGTATTTGTATTATATATTTCGTAATCCATCTACTATTCTTCAGATTTTAACGATTGCTAATGTTGGTATTTTCGTTTGTAAGTATAATACTTGTGTCAGATTTTTCAAGCACCCTAAATGCATCTAAGCTAGCTTGCGATATCTGTCGGGGCTAAACGCGCCTTTTGAAGAACTTAAAAACTCTAGATTTATAATATTATGGCAGTCGTGGTAAACTCATGCAGCGCTTAAAATTGCATACATCAAGTATGTACTGGTAGAATATCAACCTTACTGCAATTAAAATTTTCAATTTTTGTAAGACAAATTTGAATTTGTCCCACATGTCAAAATCTTATTGTCACCTTATAAGAAAGGGACACACTCCTTAACACTGGCTATCCCTGTCGGCTCGTTTTTCTGTTACGAGTTCGCGGTCCTGTTATATATTATTACGTCCATTGGAAGTAGTAAGAATACTACTTCCTGTTGGAACCGGCTAAGACCATAGGCCATGCTGCCATGTCTGACGTAAACAGCACATTTTTTGTGTGAAGAAGGAGGAATGGCGGGAAACACCAAGGGGGGCCCCATCCCATACGTCACCATGAATCAATTATAACTCCAAATCCATCCATTCCGATACAGTCCACCACAATATTTGCTTTTTTCTTTGTTTTCCGATAAATTAAAATAAATTAAAACTGTCATTTGTCAAGTGTTAACGGCTAAGACCAGAGGCCATGCTGCCATGTCTGACGTATACGACATAGTTTGTGCACAGGTTTATGTAAAGAAGAAGAAATGGCGGGAAACGCCAAGGGGGGGGGGGGAACCCATTAAGTCATCATTAATCAACTACAACCCCCAAATCCACCCATCCCGAAACAGTCCACCACAATATTTGCGAATCAATAACTTTATAATACAGTGTGACCCACATTAAAGTGCAACCCCGAAAATGGGTGAAATTAAACCGAAAACTATCGACGAAAATGGGTCTAAAAAAGTTCTAAAAAAAAGAACTATTTTTTTTATACGCCACTGAACATTTGTTTCCCGAATTTGGACCTCTATGCAAAAATAAATGTAAAAATAAATATTTTATTTCTCCCAAACTAGCTTGCCAACACAACAAATAAGATGCCTTGCCAAGCCTCGGCAAACGTGTGGTTCCGGCTTTATACTTTATTTTATTTATTTATATACTCTTTGCTCTTTCTATACTCTATGCGTTTAACGTTGAAAATTTTAAAATTTAAATTAATATTTGAATTCAAAACAATTACCTATCATGTTTAATTGTATTTGTGTATAGTTTTGCAATAATTGTTCTATTACTTACCTATCTATTTTATTTAAGTCTAATCTAATTATTGTATTTCAAAACATAAATATGTCTGATGATTCAGTACAAATTGGAATGATGTAAGTGTTAAGATAATATTTTATGCAGTAGCTTAAACAGCTGTTTAAACTAATCTTCTACCTAGGATGAAGTTCCTAGTCTTCTACTATACTTCTACTGGACTCGAATACATTAGCTCGTATGGTTTACCAGTAAGGCAAAATGGATTGTTAAAAACATAAAAAAATATTCGTGTTTTTGATAATACTAATCGTTATCCTGCAATAATCGTGTTGGTACCAAAATAATTTCGTGCCCTTTTAAAATAAAGACATACACATACAATTTACATACAAATAATCCGGTTTCTTGCTCTAGTTATGTGGCTTGTTTCTTCATATGAAATACTACGATATATAATTTATATATAATAAAAGTGCGTATCAGAATTTACCAATTTACAAGACATGTACAATTAGGAATTCGGATACTAATGTTCTACACTATCTCAACCTAATTATGTCATGAGCAGTGTACTGCTTCTATTTCCCATATGTCCTTGTATAAAAGTGATACATTGCGTCAAAAATGATGAATTAGTTTCGTTTTTTTTGTTATACATAAGGGGGGTTGCACTTTATGCGACTGTCTTAATGGGTACCACAATCCTGATTTTTTCTTCCAGGAACAAACCATAACATTCTCGTAGCCTTCCTCATTTCATGCATTGCATACTTCTCTTATACATTGTAAAAATAGTAATAAACAGTATATCTATAGAAGTCTAATTATATCTTTAAAAACCTCTATTTTTTATGATTTCTCAACTTAAATTCTCTTTTATGATGTGATGAAAAAAATGATAATGACACCAAACAGTTTTAAAATAAGGTTAGGATAATGTTTGTCAGATTCAGCTTGTTTATTATAAGTTTTAGAGGTGTAGTGTGTTCGATAGAACTCTTTATTTAATCAGTGCTAGAAATTAATAGCAAAGTCAAAATAATAGGTTTACTATTACTGAAAATTCACTATTATAAAATAATATTATGAGTGGTAAGAGTAGTTATACAGTCACTAATATATAGTGCATGCAGTCAAAGAAAAAAAAAGTTTTTTTTTTCATAGAACACTCATGTTTTGCAAGGTATCCTCCCATATATTAATCTGCCGAGTTTGAGTAAACCCCCAAATCCCTTTTTTGGCTCTCCTACTAACATGTCACCAATTTGAAATTGTCCAATCTAGTTGTAGGGCATAGCGGATTAACAAGAATTGCAATCTCTGTGCAAAAAGTATTGGTCAATAAGCATTAAATAAGGGTGTTACATGTCAAGATATTTTTTAGTTTGTATGTACATAAATTTATGTATACAAATACCATACCCTTTTACTACACCATTGTGGATCTTATTATTGTCCTTGGACCTTGTTTGAACTTGTTATTTTTAGCATCACAGGGATATTTTCAACTTTTCTCCTACATGAGATTCTATTCCTTGTCTCTAATAAGTCTATCCCTCATGCGCTAGGCTTTATAAAGTCCGCGCCACTTATGAAGTCTTGCGACTAATGCTCGAACTAAATTTGACAAGATTCACATCTTGACATCTGTCTGGAGTAAGAAGTTGTGATATTTTAAATTTTTTTGCATGAAATATGGAGCATATAATATAAAGTAAGGTGTAAAAAGTGAAGGCCCTATAATGATCATTAAAGTGAAATAAATTTGTGAATTAGAAGGGTTTTTTTTTTGTTATTAGAATTATTTATAGGGCCTGTGGTCAGTAGTGCATTGATAAAGATTGATGATGATAATGATGACAAAAATAATTATAGCAGCAAAATAAAAATCTCCCTGCTAGATTTTAGTAAAATAAAACATTTTTTTTTTAATATTTCGTTTGTATTTTTTACGTATTACCGATTAGTAGAATTCATCTAAAACAAGCTTTTTCGGTTGTGTTCGGCTTTTGCCAGGGGTGACGATTTTCTCAGAAGTAATTGCTGCCGTTGTTACTTCTTTTGTCATTCAACCTTTTTTACAGAAACACCTGAAAATATAATTCATCTAAGCAAGGTTTTAATTATTTTACCTTGGAATTATATTCATATAAAATATCATAACATAAATATAGAGTTAATGATAATATTTTAACCATAAATTTGGCAAAAATGAGTGACTCTGGCATCTCTAAAATTTACCTGTCATGGCAGTGACATTTATATATGTCGCAGTCATCTGGTTGAATCAGTCATTTGTTTGTATCACTAGCGCGTCAATCAAATGACGACATTACAGACGACCAAACCAGATATTATTCAACGGGTTTTATTGTTGTTTATTTTTACTTTCTAATTAACAAAATTATTTCACTTTTATGATCATTATACGGCCTTCACTTTTTAGACCTTACTTTATATTATTTCACGTAAAACAATTTAAAATATCACAACTTCTTACTCCAGACAGATGTCAAGATGTCAATCTTGTCAAATTTAGTTTGGGCATTAGTCGCAGGATTTCATAAGTGGCGCGGACTATACTAAAAAGTAACAATTAGTTTACGAATCAGAAATAAAAAGTTAAAATATTGTTGATTTGTCACTCTGTCAACGTTATTATCATTTGTCACATCATCGGTTTGTTGTTTGAATTTCACAATTAAACCCCCCAGGGAGTGAAACAGGATATAAAAGTTGGTATGCAAATTTTTCACAACAAACATCCTTTTTTTTCTTTAACGCCGGGGAATGCGCTTAGGCATCCCGCGGAGGATCCCCAGGCGGGTATGTGGGACGCAGCTCTACCCACTAAAACCTGGCGAGTGCCACTAATGCCGCCTTTGGTGAGGTGCCTTGGATCTACAAGCAACAGGGCACCTCGACGGCTAGTCAGTCCTTCAGGGGACCGACGCCACCTCCACAGCGGGGTTGCCCCGCACCACCAGTACAATGAGGCAAGGTTCCCGACCTCGCCCCTTGCCCCTTGCTCTTTTGCCCCCTCTTCCTAAAAGAGGGGTACAAAGAGCCCCCTCGGCTCAATTCGCTTCGCTCAAGTTGTTGGGGTCACCCCAGGCTACTAAGCCCCACAGCAACGACAAGGCCTGAATCGTGGTGGGGACAACAAACGTTCCTTAGGACATTCTCGCTTAAATTTTCGTGACACCAAAATCATGAGGATCATATTTTAGTGTTAATACAATTCACCCCCAAAGATGGTAAAATTATCCAGAATGAAAGATTTATATAAACCAAACTCTTATAGTTAGAAACTTAAATTGTCTCTAAAGACGTAGGTGTCCACTAAAGACCGACAGTCGTACGTCAGCAGAGATACATGGCAAGAGAGAGGGCAATGGAGTTATGGGCGGAGCGATTGGAAAGCATCAATTCAGTGTCAGGTTGCTGACAGCCATCTGCCAAGTTCTAAAGGAGCGGGTAAATAGAAAGGGTGGCGGTGCTGACGAAAAATTTCTGCTTTTGCAGTACCCGTCCGTATCGCATAACCACTGTGACGGAGACATGGCTGAGAAAACCATCAGGTCCTGTCCCCCGCGGATTCAATATCATGCGACCCGAACGACTGCCATCGGTCTAGAATCTAGACCTGCCAGAAATAACAACGTCAAGTTGAGCAGAGAAACATCGTGAGACGCAGAGACCTTCGCGCAGAAGATCATCCCCACCGTGCAACAGGCCGAACGTCGGAGACAGACGTAGGCCCAACCCCAGAAGAAGGCCGAGATGAAGACGTCGTGCGGTCAATTACGATGATTACAAGGTCCTGCCTTAAGGAACCCTCGAGGGGGCAGTGTGGGGAAAGCGTCGCCCGTTGAATTGAGAGTCCGCACAAATGATAAATGCAAGCCCCATATTTTGGCCCCTACAGGACGATTGGCTACCTGAATGCCCCATAGAAAGGACTGCACCAACCAGCAGACGGCCGTCAACAGAGTATGCTCATCAGTTACCGTGGCTCAGCATTACGACGGTGAGACGGAAAGCCACCGAGTTTTAGTGGATAGAGCTGCGCCAACTCTATCGTCTTTTCGGCCGCAGCAAGTCCCACATACCCGCCACTCCCTGGGGGAGGCATATTGCATTTAGGACGTAAAAAAGGGCATCCATTATAGAATTATTTTAAGCGTTTAAAGTGTTTTGTTTTTTCAGATAATTTAAGGCGTCCCTTATTTAGTATCTTAAAAATACTTTATCCTTCAGCAGGAACAGCGAACAGACATGAATTTCTTAACCTACTTTAACGCAAACGGAGCCGCGAGCAAAAGCTAAACTATAAAAGCAAAAATATTGCATTTTTATATTTTTAAAAGTACTAAAACAACAAATTTGTTGATTAATGTCATAATATTTACAATCTTTGACATTATTCTGTCCTTGTAATTAAGTACAACACTCATTTAACTAATTTTATCAATTAACAGATTGAGTTTGTTTGCATAAAACAAATACCTATACATATATTTTGTCTTCGGTACTTAACATGATAATATTACAATATTCTAACATTAGTAATCTTTTCTATTATTTTTCGATGGCTTAAGAATTTAGATACTATCATTAAGTTACAGATTTCGAATATATTAGAAATTATCTTAGTGCGTCTATTTCTGTGCTACATGTAATAAACAGCATCCGTATCTCTGCGCCCTGTGTCACATTGGTATCTTGCATCTCTGTCTATGCTGTTACTATATATGTAAACACTATCTCTGTCTGGCGGAGACTCGGCTTGTCCCGATTCCAATTTTCAACCCGAGGGCCCATGCGGCATGCCCGTTCTAATTTCAGAAGACAGTATTGGCTATTGCGCACAACCAAAACACGTGTGGTTTGTTATTCATTCAGTCAGTTGTTATATTTTGTTTATTTACAATTTACAAATTATACACCAAAGTAAATATGTTTTCCTACCTAATTATGTGTTTTATTCTAAATGTGTCTTTTTAAATCAACATATTAAGAAAAAGTACAAAATAAAGGAGAAGCGTATAAATAGATTTTCATATTTAGTGATATTGTGAACTATTACCTATAGTGACAAGTGGCTCGTATGCAGTGTGAAAGAACTAATACCATGGCGACATTACCCCGGATGAGTAGTGCTAGACATCTTTCTAATAATATAACAGCGCCTTTTAGGTATGTACAAAAATCTCAACTTTATTGTGCTATTTTGATAGTATTTCGCAAATGAGATACAGCTAACTATGTATTGTTTTGACAATTTAAACCCTACTTTATTGTACGTATTATTTATATTTTAACGAGACCTAAATAGGGTCTCGTTTAAATATTTGGGAACTCAAAAATGTATTTTAATTTTTTTCGATGCATATTGTACATTGCACACTGACTGCTAAATTCTAATCAAGTAATCGGTATAATAATATACTTATACTTATATAGGTATAAAGCTACAGAGTTTGTTTGTTAACGCTAATCTCAGGAACTATTGATCGGATTTGTATGATTATTTTAGTGTTAGATAGCCCATTTATCGAGGGAGGCTATATAGGCTATATATAATCTCGCTCAGATCCTAGAACAGCTACAATTATATAAAATACAAACCCGACTCACTGACATATCATATACAATGCACAGCCGACTACTGTTCTTAGAAATTTGAAATCACATAGATTTTTAGAAATACAACCCCTGAGGGCTTACAACCCAAATACAAGCCCACATTTTCGGATTTACAAATATGAAAATAGGTGTATAAGTTTTCCATTACAATTAAAAACGATTTGTGTAGGTGAAATGGACAACATTTCCCATTAGGGATTCCCCATTCACCAAGAGGTATAAAGGCCGTAAGGATAGGAAATTTCTCATATCTTGACTTAGCAATTTTTTGGTCCCGAATACAAAAAATATATATTTGCGTACGTAAAAAAAACCGGCTAAGTGCGAGTCGAACTCGCGCACGAAGGGTTCCGTACCAGAAAAAACGGCCAAAAAAAAAAAACTGTTTTGCGGCCCTTAAATATTATTTTTATTTTATTTTTAGTATTTGCTATTATTGTGGCAATATAAATACAACATCTGTGAAAATTTTAACCTTCTTGCTATTACGGTTCATGAGATACAGCAAAAAACGCCAACAACTACTCTGTTGTTGGGGAGCCCCCATTAATTATTATTTTGTATTTTAATTTTAGTATTTATTGTTGTAGCCACGATAAAAATTCATAATCTGTCCGAATTTAAATATCTAGCTATTACGGTTCCTGAGATCTAGCTCGGCGAGTGCTAGCCAATAGCTATGAAAAGGGCTAAAATATCACGCTTTTTGTATGGATGCCCCCTCTTTTTTATTATTTGTTATATATTTATTAGTTGTCAATAGCGGCATCAGAAATACACAATCTGTGAATATTTCAACTGTCCAGCCTTATAGTGACAGACGGACAGCGAAGTCTTAGTAATAGGGTCCCGTTTTTACCATCTGGGTAAGGAACCCTAATAAAGAAATGATGTAACTTTCTACTTATTTGAGGGGAGTTTCTGTGGGACGTCCTTCTTTTGTTTAACGTTTTACGTTTATATTTTAAATGGATAAAATTGGCTGCATTTATTGAAATTACACTAGTATTTATAAGAACTTTATGAATATTGCATAATACCTTTATTTTATAGTACCCTAAATGTAAAATATAACATTTAACTAAATCTAGTCTTTACTGCATTGGAACCTAAGATTGGGATGACAAATAAATTGAAGTAGTTTTCATAGGCCTAAATTAATTATTAAGTCAACATTTCTTTAACTTTGTACTTCGAAATTCGCGGCTGACTATCGGAATTAAATACCGTAATATACATGACATAAGCTGGCACACTTGCAAATCTGCTCCTTACACGTGCCAGCTCTCGTCATGATTGGGTATACGCTAACTGTCATGCTAGGATCTGGCAACCAACTAGATTGGATACTATTTGATAATTGACTTGCAAGCAATATGAGGGCTGCAAAACCGGCACCCATGAACAGACGGTAACTTTCAGGAACTGTCGAGTTGTTACCACTGATGTTCGTGGTTTTTGTTTGTCAATTTTTTGAATTTAAAATTGAATCACATATTCTATAAGGAGTGGCAATACAATACTATTCAATTGACTTCGAACGTTTTCCATTGCTTTACCAAGACAGTGAATTAGGATACAGGGATGCCAGCTCCAGTCGTATGTGTATCACGACTCACTTACATGTTACTTTTGGAAATATAGGGATGTAGATTCGCAAATTGCATGCAAGTTTAACTTATAAATGTTTTAACACAAAAAACCTATTCACTGTGTGCCACCAGGGAAAACTCAAATTGGTTGAAGCTCGTGATGATACTTTTCAATAATATAAGCTTAAACATCAGAATAACACGGGCTATGTATTCCCCTACTCCCACGGCAGTGGGATGTAAGCGGGTGAAACCGCGGGGTAGCAGCGCCCCGTATACTAAACTCGTACAACAGTATTGCGAGTAAGTTAGAATGTGTGAGATAATTTTAGGTCGATTGACATTATTTCACCAATATAATGCTACGTTATCATTGAGTGACATAGTAAAATAACAAAACTACAATTTGATGTATTCACATTTCCATATTGATACATATTTTTTTCTATTACAGCACTAGTCCGCGGACTTTGCAAGAAGTTACACTGCCACATGCGGAAGGACATGGTACGTAATGAGATGTTAGCTTGTATTTAAAATACTGATCAACGACACTCAATCATATACTTAAATCATTCCAACCGCGGCTAATAATTTTAGGGTGTTATTTAAATGACTAGCATAATATTCGTATTTTTGTGAGCAGAAAAATATAATCTGGTAGCAGAAATAGCTAATTGAGGGGCAACTTATGTTCAGCAAACATTTTAAAATCAAACAGCAATTTTGTGTCATTCTGGATGGCTGTAATTATTTTCGGACGGCATATTAATTGAATAATTAACATGCATAACATGCACATATTAAATGTGCTGTCTCCGTTTAATAAAATTTTGGTAAGCACTCAAAGGGCAAGCAAAAAAAAATAATTTTGTGCTGCATATATAAGTAGCATGAATATAACTTCAAGCTACTTTCTTTTTCATTAAATTCTGCGTTACAGTAATCCCAGTCTACAGGATTTAGCATCATTAATTCCCTAGTCCTTTATTAAGAATGATAATATAATTTATTAATTTCTTCAATTTTTATAATTTCTTCACAATATTTTAGTTTGTAAATCTTATTTGTAATTGTGAAAGCAAAAAAAAATATTTAAAAAGATATAAACAAACAAAAGAAAAAAGTTAACCTAATGCTGACGGCCGATTTTTTTTGGCCCTGCATAATTTATTATTGCCGTTCATTTAATTACTTTACATAATTTTAATGAAATCTTACAATAATAGATCTTACACGTCAGAATAAGATATAAGTTATTTTCCCCGTAACTTCCACGGGAATGTTAAGTACGCTGGTGTAACTGTGGGCCGTTAATAGTATTTATATTTTCATAGAGACTATGTTACAGATATAACAAGCGCCAGTGTTGTAAGCTTAAAACAATATGAAGAACAATTGAATGGTTTGCGAAAAGAAAATTTCAATTTAAAATTAAGGATATACTTTTTAGAGGAAAAACTTGGTACTGGTGCACCACCAGCAGTTCAAGTAAGTTCTTATTATTTACTCAATCGTATACCTACTGGAATTTGGTGTCAGCTTTGACGCAAGTCCCATTCAACATTTTTTTTCTTTAACGCCGCCAAATGCGCTTAGGCATTCCGCGGGGGAGTGGGTCTCCTCAGGCGGGTATTTGGAACCCGCTGCGCCCGAAAGCTGGTAAGTGGACGCAGCTCTACCCACTAAAACCCGGCGAGTGCCACCAATGCCGCCTTTGGTGAGGTGCCCCGGATCTTCAAACAACAGGGCACCTAGACGGCTAGTCAGTCCCTCAAGGGATCGATGCCACCTCCACAAAGGGGTTGTTGAGGC
Source organism: Lycaena phlaeas (assembly GCA_905333005.2). Lineage (NCBI taxonomy): Eukaryota > Metazoa > Arthropoda > Insecta > Lepidoptera > Lycaenidae > Lycaena > Lycaena phlaeas. Next base: position 19,474,914 of record HG995163.1, read on the forward strand.
CAATGAGGCGAAGTTCCCGTCCTCGCCCCTTGCCCCCTGTTCTTTTGCCCCCTCTTCTTATAACAGGGATACAAAGAGCCCCCACGGCTCAAATCGCTTCGCCCAAGATGCTGGGTTCACCCTAGGCTACTGAGATCCACCGTCACGACAAGGCTTGAACCATGGTGGGGAGCTCCCATTCAACCTTCTACATATGATTATAATGACTGATTTTAAATTTCGACGCAAAAAGACGGGTATAATCATAAGTTGGATCGCCTCCTGTACCTCGTAGTCAGCAAATCGTACTCATACTTGGAATTATTTCATTTTAGGGATTACTGGAACATAATGTACGTCTTCAAGTAGAGGTAGAAGAATTAAGGAGGCAATTAACTGACAAACAAGAATTGCTAGCAGCTGCAGCTGAAGCAATAGATGTTTTAGAAAATCAGGTAATAAACCATGAAACTAAAGGTCTAAAAGTTCATAATCATTGTTTTAAGATTTATTAAAGTAATCCAAAGTATGCAATGAAGAATTGTTAAAAGAAAAACAGGTTAATCAAATCCTGCATTCCTTTACTTATCTAACTTATCTACAATATCTTACTTGCTGCCTTGATTATTTATCAGCCCAACAGTACCTAATGATACTCATATATTGTTTTTAAATGTTCTAGGGCTCAATTTCTACAGAGGCAGCTGACCTCTCAATAAACAAAAGTGTGAATTGCAGAAAAGATAATGCTGAGCCAGTCACGGTATTTAATAATTAGCTCTTAAAGTTATAATTAATGCTTTTTGCTTAATTAAAGAAAGATGTTAAAGTATTTATTGTGTATTTTCAGAGTACTGATAATATTTTAGCTGGGGAAGAAACTTGTCAGTCTGAGTCGGCCGGGTGAGTTAAATAATCGTTTTTTTTTTTTTTTTTTTTTCGGTTGGATCTATGCTAATGGTCCTAGTGACCGTTATGCGTCATCGGAAATGGGGTGATCCGGTTGGATCATCCTATGACGTTAAAATTATCGTGTATACGTAATACCCCTCACACTTTTAAATGCGTGTGCTAAATGCCTTTGGAAAAGTGTAAGACTACATTTAATTTGTGCTATGAGCTTGTAATTTTATTTGCTTGTGAAAATTCGGACAGGCACAACAATTCCTTCCCTATATATATTAATTGCCATTTATTTTTTTAGGGAATATCTCAGTGTGGTAAAAAATAACAATGATTTGGTAAGTCAAAAATATATCGTATTTTAACATAGTTAGTTGTATATGTATAAAATCAATCTCATTCAATCTTTGTCTAGGATCAGCTAGCCAGGCTCCGCAAAGAGAATAGAAAAGCTTTACAAATGATAAAAGAATTCATGAAGAAAATTCAAAAACAGGACAAAGAAATTAACAAATTAAAATTGGTAATATTCACAGACTTTAATTCGTTTCACAATTTTTATTGACTTTTCGTTACTTTGCTACCCTCTAGCTTATTACTATTAGATATTATTAACTACAATCTATATTTTATTTTATTCACCACAATAATATACACAGGGTATTTGGAACGCTTTGAAAAACGAAAAGTATATATAGTGTAGAAGTGACTTGACATGATACCAGTGAAAAAAAACGCGAAATTATATATTTTTTTGGTTGTAATTTTTAATTTTTTCGTGTATAATGGTTTGGTTAAAATATGATGAAAATGTTTTAAAATTATCGTTTTTGAATAACATAGAAATTTAACAGCTGACACACAGCCGCGTCGCGAGAGGTGAACGAACTCCCGACCGCGCGAGTCTCGCGGTAAGCGTGAGTTCATAGCGTGTATGCTTACATTGCGGTCATGCAAAATACATAAGTTCTAAAATTTTCTCAAAAAAATGTTTCTGAGATAAACGGTTATATGCATTTTATATAGTTGTAGTATATTATTAGGCTTAAATCTTTCCAAGCGTTCCAAATACACAATTAAGTGATGAATGTAATTTAAAAAAAAATAGTAAGTATCTAAAAACATATAACATTACAAGTTTTTTGAAGTTGTTGATTTAACTATCTCATTTAATGGAAAGTCATAGCGATTTCTCATTCCTTTCAGTTAATATTTTGTATTTTTTAGGACAAAGAATTATCTTATGCCCAAGTTAGTGACTGTCAATTAGAAAAATATGAGGAAATGTTAAAATGTAAAGATGAACATATCAAAGATCTAGAGGGCAAGGTGCGGCAGCTACAAAATTACGCCGAAGCAGTTCAAAACGATGATAATGCAGGGTATGTAGAAATAATTGTTACATAATATGCAAATTTTATTTAAATAAAGTAGAGTTTTAATAATAATTTAATATATACTTGTATTGTTTATATTTTTGTTTAAGGAACTTACATCACCTACTAACCCGTCGACTACAAGGGCTCGCATTTTTTCTCGATAAATTATTGTCTCATAAGTAAGTAACATAAAATAATAATACATAATATATTAATGTATATAATAATACATAATATATTTAGAAATATGTGTTATATAATTTATTCAATAATGACTTTAAACAGGTGCGTTCTCGGTGAAGAGAAAAAGAAACTTGCCGAAAGTATATTGGAGCAAAGTTTAGCTTTACCAGTCGGATTGAAGTTGGATGAATCAATGGCGCTTGATGAATTTACTATGGATGAAAGCAATCTTGACATATCACAATCCATGAGGATAGAAGATTTAACTATGATGTTTGGTCACCACCTCAATTGCAGTGACGACAACAGATATTCATCGAGAAAACCTTTACGCCACTACCCTCAAGCAGATGTCATTTCAGAATCCGAGTGTTGGTCTGAACCAGACAGGAATGTTTCGTTGGCTAGAGTCGGTTTATGCGATACCGGTGTAGCAAGAGAGTCTGTCTCCGATGTCAACCGATATCGCTCGCGTCGCTCCCGAGTTTCAAATGGTTCACGATCTGAAGATAGCAAAATATGCAACGATCATACTTTAGTGCAACAAATCAATGAAATTACACTATTAAATAAAAAACTAGAAGAAGAGAAAATTGATATCATGAATAAGCTAGAAATTGCTATGAAAGAAATAAATGAGCTTAAAGCCGACAAGGACGAAATGAGACAGGCGTTAGCTACAGAACGAGCAAAATCAAATGATACAAATGCCAATTTAGAAACAATGAAAAATACTTTACTTCATTTAGAATCAGTGATTAGGGACAATAAGGAACAAATTGCATGCAACATTCAATTAGTTGAAAAGTTGCGGGCAGAAAAACAAGATCTAGAAGAAACATTTTTAGAAACTGAACGGTCTTTAAGACGTGCTGCTGATGAAGCAACTGTGCAGGCTTCACAAGCGGCTTTAGAACGTGCTCGAGCCCAACACGATAGACTACAACTTGAGCGTGAACTTGAGATAGCTCGTGAAAAATTATCAGCTACGTTGGAAGCTAATGCTCAATTGGAAATAGAGGCTACAAGAAAATTCGGCTTTGACCCTGAACCAAAAATGGCTGAGATGTATAATGCCTTACAATTAGAGGAAGATAGGCCGACATCTCCGGACCAAGGAATAGATAGCGATAGATTATCGAGTTTAGAGCAAAATGATGTAATTAATTTATCACCACGTAAGTACCTATGTTACAAACTTACTTATATTACCTATTTATTTGAAAATACTCTTTAAAATCACATGTAAAATCATATTGTGGCTCAGTAAATATTTAGCTATTTTAGCAACAAGATTGTGTCGGATATTAATTACTAATGATAATAAATCTATAACATTGCGACATGCGTTACTAATAACGTAACGTATATTATGAAATTTTATGGAATCATTATACTTATTACAGGTTCACTGTATGCAGAAAATATAACACTTAAACAAAAGCTTGCAAGAACAAAAGCAACACTGGCTGAGACGTTGACACAACTTAACGCAGCTAACATGAAAAAGAGAAGTGTACAGCGCGCCATTTGTAGGGAAATTCATAAAACTCATGGCGTACTGCGAAAGGCACGTGACCAACTTGAACATCATAATTAATATTAATTGATATTCTTTTCGAGTAATGTTATGTGATAATTTTTAGCACTAAAAGCTTTAAAATAACTATTATGTAACTTTTAAGCATTACTAGTGCGTAATTTGCACTTGATAATGAATGACATTCTTTTTTGTCTGTTTACGTTTATTTAGTTCATTAAAGTTTGTAACTCATGTTTAATGTAACATTAAATATAAATAATGATTCCGCTACGTACATATTTTATTTAATTAAGTCCTAAAAAGTCGAAAGTAATATTAAACACTTAAAATAATTATAATATAAAACGATCGCCTTTATACAAGCGCCCTTTACAATCGAAGCATTAAACTGATACACATAAGTTGTCAGTAAAGTGTATTTTTCCCAAAAACGGCAAATGATTTGGCTGCTGATAACCATTTAGTATTAATCTTAGATCAATAATATGTCTAGATAGAGTGTCGCGCGGAAAACACAGTATACAAAAAAATAGCGGCTAATTGTTCGCCTCTAAATGCTTTCTCCGTGTTTAGTATCAGTCCCGCTGACATTGAATACGCATGAATTGCTACGCATTATTGTTTTTATTTATAATTACGGTTTGTGTGGTAAAAGTATGCCGAGATTAAAAAGGATGATCAAAAATTACGAAGAAAGTACGGTAAGTACTTTCTTCGTAATTTTTGTCGATATCGATATTTTATCATTATATGGCAATCATTCAAGCTGAATAGTGAAATAAAATTTTTTGAAAATAAAATATTGTTGTTCGCCATTTTGCATGACGCCATTGGCGCGTGTGTGTGTTGCCACATTCATACTCAGAACTCCCTAATTAAAATTAAGGTTTAATTTTTTTTCATTTATTTATTGATACAATAAAAATGGCAATAATAATATTATAATCATAATATCACATTTTAATATTATATTATAATTAAATTTTTGTTATACAAATTTTAAATTGTGCAATAAAAACTTGCTATGTTGATATTCGAAGGCATTTATGGTGGACATTTTAAGAGTGTCAACATAGTCCTTGTCAACCTTTAAGGAGATATTTTTTTTAAACATTCTTTACCCGCAATTCATAAAATATTGGTTTTCCTTTTCTCAAAAACTTCTTTCTTTAACATGCTTATTTTGTAAGTAGCTGTGTACCGCGATATCACCCGTGTAAATACGGGAATAAATATATGTATAATAATATAGCCTATGCTACTAGCTGATCTCTATTGGTGTAAGAATTTTTAAAATCAGGAAAACAAACAATCAAATCTTTCCTCTTTATAGTTATGTATTAGTATAGATTAAAAAATTATTGTTAATATCTGTGATCTTTTGCTTCAAATTTCTAAATACCACTGCATTTGCCTATAAAGCTAAATATTGTTATACTAATTTAATTAACTTAGCAGATTTAATACAACATTCACACACATACAAATGCGTTAGATTAAAGTAGAGTAGTAATGTGCTTTTTATTTATATAAGAAAGTATATATTATATTTAATAAAAATAATAGTGTTACTTAAACTGAATATAATGACTACCTCCTAACGCTTATATTTTTTCATTAGTCTATTTTTTAATTATGGGAGGTGATTTATGGGAGAACTGTAGTAGCTGGTATCACTAATTTCGAACACATGTTTGAAAATGTTGGCCTATTCTTTTTGTTTTGATTGTAGGGCGACACTCCATCTAGACATATTAATAATCTAAGGTATTAATATGTATAGTCCGCGCCACTTATAAAGTCCTGCGACTAATGCCCGAACTAAATTTGACAAGATTGAGGCCCGTATTCAGAGACGTGACTTGAGCGCTGATCGGTGCTTGATACTAGTTTCGGCGGTACCAAAATCTAGTATCAAGCGCCGATCAGCGATCAAGTCACGTCTCTGAATACGGCCCTGAGATCTTGACATCTGTATGGAGTAAGAAGTTGTGATATTTTAAATTGTTTTATGTGAAATATGGAGCATTTAATATAAAGTGAGATGTAAAAAGTGAAGGCCGTATAATGATCATTAAAGTGAAATAATTTTGTGAATTTAAAAGTTAAAATAAACAACAATTAACCCCGTTGAATAATATGTTTATAAATGTCACTGGCATGACAGGAAAATTTTAGAGATGCCAGAGTCACTCATTTTTGCCTAATTTATGGTTAAAATATTATCATTAACTATATACCTACATTTATCTTATGATTTTATATGAATGTAAATACAAGGTAAAAGAATTAAAACCTTGCTCAGATGAATTATATTTTCAGGTGTTTCTGTAAAAAAGGTCGAATTACAAAAGAAGTAATAATGGCAGCAATTACTTCTGAGAAAATCGTCACCCCCGGCAAAAGCCGAACACACCCGAAGAAGCTTGTTTTAGATGAATTCTACTAATCGGTTATACGTAAAAAATACAAACGAAATATTTACAAAAAAATGTTTTATTTTACTAAAACCTGGCAGGGAGATTTTTGTCATTATTATCATCATCAGTCTTTATCAATGCACTACTGACCATAGGCCCTACAATTATTTAAGTTTTTTATTGTACTAGACTTAGTGGAAAATCATTACACTAGAAATTGGCAACATTGAGTAATGAGACCGCAGCGCCGCGTCTATCGGACTTATAAAGTGGCGCGGACTCTACTATAATATTGACTACTTGACGGATTTAAAAAATTCTTTCACTGATAAGAAGATTCCTATCAGTGAAAGAATTTTTCAAATCCGTCAGTGTAGATACACTATCCCCGTTAACATAGGCTATATTAAATCTTTTTAAAAGTTGGGACCCGTATTGAACCTGCAGTAATGTTAGCCAAGGTATGAAAAAACTACGAAGAAACTTATATTCAACGATTGGTTATAGCACAAAATAATGTGCAACGACTTTGCAGAACATTTAATTATCTACAAAATGGGAAGTTCTAAAATCTACATTTAAATTCTGATCAAATTAGAATATTCTAGAAGATTCTAAAATTATCTGGGGAGTTATCCCATAGTAAAAATCTACGTCTAGATTCTAATCGAATGAAAATGTTAGAGTGAAAAAAAGAATATTCTAGAATGATGTGGAAAGTTCTAAAATGATCTGGGAAGTTCTAAAATCTACGTTTAGATTCTGATTGAATGAAAGTGATATAGAAAATTCAAGAATGATCTAGAATAACTCCGAGCAAACTAAAAAACTTTAAAATGTATATCAACCTTCTCATCGGTCAAAAATATGCTGAGTGTTTTAGTAACTTTTTAAACATCCCAAAAATTCTAATATCAACAAATAATTGTACAATTAAAAATGACCCATCGAAGCGGGTATTCATAGCTAGTAATAAAATAAAAGACAACTAGAGAATGTGAAGAAATAATGCAAAATATCAACATCTGTGTAGTAATTTATAAAATAAATTTAAAATTTACAAGTATCAAGACTCCACATCCGTAGTATCAAATTACTCTATGACTTTCCTTAACACACATGGTCTAAGAAAGCTATAGTCCACAACCGTAGTCAGTGTAAAATTTATTAAGTGCACTCTGTTTCATTAAAATAATGTCTGCGTAAGGTAATTTATTGAATTTATCAAAGACCTATTTATAAAAGAATTCCGACGGTAATAAGTGTTATACGATGGGACATGCAATGGAACAAAAATTTGAAGCCCTTGGTGGGTACACAAAATTTAATTTTACATAGTAGATCAAGACCAAGACTATCAATTTTACTATCGACTATTTTATTCAGGTAAACTATGTCTTAGATATCACAGAAGTAGGAAGTGATAACTTATGCAACTGGCATGGTAGTCGGGAAGAAAATTACGACATTTGTTGCCTTCGTACTCCAAGTTGTTCACTCCGAAAATTGGAATGAAAAATATATTATTATATTTTATAAAGACATTGTTGTATAACCGCTGGTCTTAGTCTGTTCGAACAGGAACGAGTAAGAAAAAGTAGCTAAAATTATTGATAATTAAGCAAAAACTGGATCTAATTTCGATCGAACAAACGTAGCTTATCTAAGAACAAACGAAAGCAAACATAAAAAGTTCAATAATGACGAGAGAAATAGTATCTTGAAAATTAGGGGGCTAGAAGGCAAACAAACGACGATTGATGAAGAACAATCAAGAACAAACGAAACGATATAACAAAAGCTAAATAACAATAAAAAAAATTTTGTTGGGCAGCTTTAACGAGCCTATATTTGTATAATTATCAATTTAACCTTAAAGGAGGGGTATCGATAAGCTAAGAAAATTAATTTTATTTGACCAAAAATTTTATGTTTATATTTAATTTTATTTTATATTTTTCATTTTTTTTTTTTGGTAAAATACAGGATACCTACTTTATGCTAAATCAAATTAAAAGTCCAAATAATTACGTTTTGCTCACGAAATAAATCAACAAACTGAGGTCAAAATGGCTTTTTCTTAGAAAATTGTACCTTTTTTTGCATTATCAATTATTTTCAGACATGAGCGCAACGAAGCCCTCCTTTATCGGCTCGTTAAAGTCAGCTCCCCGTATTTTTTTTTTTTGGTTTCTTACATTTTGTTATATCATATCGTTTGTTCTTGATTGTTCCTCATAAATCGTCGTTTGTTCTTCTATAGTTTAATTATAAAAAAATATTCAAAAATCAGCCTTCTAGCTGGCCCCCCATTTTTCAATTTCCTATTTCTCTCGTCATTATTGAACTTTTTATGATTGCTTTCGTTTGTTCTTAGATGAACTACGTTTGTTCCATCGAAAATAAATCCACTTTTTGCTTAATTATCAATTTAGAGTCATCGCCACTTTAGAAGTCCGATAGACGCGGCGCTGCGGTCTCATAACTCAATGTTGCCAATTTATAGTGTAATGATTTTCCACCAGGTCTAGTACAATAAAAAATTTAAATAATTATAGGGCCTATGGTTAGTAGTGGATTGATAAAGACTGAGTATGATAATAATGACAAAAATAATTATAGCAGCCAAATAAAAATCTCCCTGCCAGGTTTTAGTAAAATAAAACATTTTTTTGTAAATATTTCATTCGTATTTTTTACGTATAACCGATTAGTAGAATTCATCTAAAACAAACTTCTTCAGATGTGTTCAGCTTTTGCCAGGAGTGACGATTTTCTCAGAAGTATTTGCTGCCATTGTAAATTTACATGCCATCATGCCATTGTAAATCTGAAAATGTAATTCATCTGAACAAGGTTTCAATTCTTAAATACCTTGTATTTATATTCATATAAAATATCATAAGATAAATGTAGGTATAGAGTTAATGATAATATTTTAACCATAAATTAGGCAAAAATGAGTGACTCTGGCATCTCTAAAATTTACCTGTCATGGCTGTGACATTTATAAACATATTATTTAACGGGGTTAGTTGTTGTTTATTTTTACTTTCTAATTCACAAAATTATTTCACTTTAACGATCATTATACGGCCTTAAATTTTTACACCTTACTTTATATTATATGCTCCATATTTCACGTAAAACAATTTAAAATATCACAACTTCTTACTCCAGACAGATGTCAAGATGTCAATGTTGTCAAATTTAGTTCAGTCATTAGTCGCAGGACTTTAAAAGTGGCTAGGACTATAAATCACATTTTAATTTAGCTACTTTTTCTTAAAATTTGTTCCTGTTCGAACAGTCTAAGGCCAGAGATTATACAATAATGTCTATGTAAAATATAATAAAATATTTTTATTTCACTTTTCGGAGTGAACAACTTAGAGTACGAAGGTACAATAATTAAATCTAACATTTATAATAATCGAAATAATCGAATTATACTAATTTTCAAAAAAAAAAAAGAAACTTACAATGATTATTTTCAATCGATTATCACGGCTATCACTGGAATATTATTATGTGTGGATATAATTCAAATATATAATTTTATTACATTATATGTGGAGGGTAGAGTTACTTCTTTCCTCCACAGTTAATATTTCCGGGTGTTCCATACCATTTGGAAATTATTTTCATATCATATGCACATATAAAATGGTAACTAAAATTGAGAACACGATAATATATTATGTAGTATGAGAATCGAAACTGCAAATAATAGGAAAGCTTAAAATTTAAAATAGAATACTTAAACATTTTTTGAGAAACATACACTGGTGCAGGTACTTAACCCATATATGCCCAGAACTATTTTTAGTTGCGATATCTTTGATTTTTGGATATGTTCACACCTGATGGGTCCTTATCAAGACTGTATGTAGTAATTTGGAGGAGGAGTTGGGGAAGGGTGTTTTTTTTAATGGGTCGAAAACGACCCCATGGGCAGATTTGTTACTTATATTCAATACAGAATAAAAATACAATTATTGTATTTATTATTCACTTATGATATAAAATCAAGAATTAAACTCGTCCAAACATTTTGGTTGCACATTTTACACCACTTGGAGTTTCGGAGAGAGTCCAGGTAAGAATATTGTGACTATCTTCATTGCTATTCTAGTACATGCGGCTTCGTGGCAGCGATGCATATGCTGACAAAATAAGGATAGCAATCAGTAATTGTAGTCGATTGAACAGCATATAACTGTTGGTTTGACTAAATGAGTCAATTATTTATGATTGAAAAACAGTTCAAAAACGGTTACAGGTTCTTCGTTTTCAGAAGACATTATTACAGACCTAGGTAACGGTGTACTCCCTCCACTCACGGTTATCTATGTGGAGATCTTTCTTCACCCTAGCATGCTCCCTACTACTACCAGCTTGGCGTTGAGTAGTTCTTCGACCTCGTCGTCGACTGCTTTTACGTTCACTCTGCGTCCTCATCCAAATTATGTTCCTCACCCGCTTTCACATGCCATTCCACATGATTTTCCCCACGTATTCTACCATGTCTGTCTAGTTTCAATGGTGATAACGGTGTATTATCTGGTTACTCATCCTCGCTGGATCTGGTGTCTTCACCATGTGGATGTCCAAGTAAGATTTACAAAAGCGAGTAGCTATCAACGGGATAAATTATGAAAATATGAATCTAACTCATCGCTGGAGTTGCCGTCAGGTACCATACAATCACCGGTAGGTTCCATTCACATATCAGAACCTTGGAACTCATCGTTGGAGTTCAAATTTTCCAATATTTCTATGCTGTCGTTCATTGTAAGTTGTCTTTTGCACTTGAAATAAAAATAATAGCAAGTCATACATCTGCCCATGGGGTCGATATCGACCCACGTGTGTTTACGTACCTATATCTCCGTAATAAGTATTTCTATCCGAACACTTTTACTGTAAATATATAGGTAAACTATCTTATTTTATGCCTATAACAGCACATTAGATAAATTAGTCTAGAAACAAATGTTACATACATTTTTTTCGGCAAAGTCACACTTTTTTGCCAACTCAAAACAAGTGCCGACTTCAAATGTCACTAGAAGTTTAAAAATTGCCCGTCAAGGAAATTTGTTTATTTATTTTGGTAGAAAATACTCTCATCATCTTATAGATAGTGCCAGACGTCGCAAATAAGTAGTCATATTAATAATATCGCATTTCTCCTGCAATATACCTGGGCTGGGCATATATGGGTTAATATATATATATATATATATATATATATATATATATATATATATATATATATATATATATATGCATGCACATGCAAATGTGCCGTATTAGATATAAATTTAGATATATAGTATATATATGGGCTGGGCTACTGAGCCCCACCGCCACGACAAGGCCTGAGCCATGGTGCGGTATATTATATAAGTATCATGTTCTCATTTTTAGTTACCATTTTATATGTACATAATATTATAATATGAAAGTAATTTCCAAATGGTATGGAACACGCGGAAATATTAACTGTGGAGGATAGAAGTAACTCTACCCTCCACATATTATGTAATAACAAACTCCTAATTATATATTTTAATTATATCCACACATAATGTTATTCCAGTGATAGCCGTGATAATCGATTGAAAATAATCATTGTAAGTTTCATTTTTTTTTTGAAAATTAGTATAATTCGATTATTATAAATGTTAGATTTAATTATTGTACATTCATACTCCAAGTTGTTCACTCCGAAAAGTGGAATGAAAAATATTTTATTATATTTTACATAGACATTATTGTATAAACTTTGGTCTTAGCCTGTTCGAACAGGAACAAATTTTAAGAAAAAGTAGCTAAATTAAAATGTGATTTAAATTGATAATTGAGCAAAAAGTTGATCTATTTTCGATGGAACAAACGTAGTTCATCTAAGAACAAACGAAAGCAATCATAAAGAGTTCAATAATGATGAGAGAAATAGGAAATTGAAAAATGGGGGGCCAGATAGAAGGCTCATATTTGAATATTTTTTATAATTAAACTATTGAAGAACAAACGACGATTTATGAAGAACAATCAAGAAAAAGATATGATATAACCACAGACTACTTAGTATATCTACAGACGGTAATCTCCCATACAAAATTTCTCGCATTCCGGCTTTAATTATTGAATATCAACTTTTTTCAATTTGACGCTTAAGCTATGGATACAAGGATTTTTAGACATTCGACGGAAGCTATGGATACCAGGATTTTAGCCTCGTTAAACGCTAGAATTACGCTACCCTTAATTATTATTTAATTTATTAATTATTTGGATTTATTTAATAGTATAAAATGGTAAATAAGAGACATTTTATTTAATTATTATTTTTATTTATCGGTAAAAAAAGTTTTCTTAACAATAATAATTACATAATAATATATTACACATAATAACAATTACAATAATGATGATAATTATAAATATATCATAATAATAATAAAAACCTTCATTTCAGACTACATGCTGCTTACATACAACTAATATACATTTTTTGTTTCTTTTAGTCTGTTCTGTCTGTCTTACGTTTTTGGCAAAAGCCTCCTCCATTTCTTTCCACCTTGTACAAGGTGTACTGATGTAACTTAATATTTACTGTACATCAAATCAAAATATTTTGTTTTACATCAGTACTTGTTATAAGTGCATCTGTAGATGACAAAAGCGTTGTTTCCATGGAAAAGAAACAGCTAGAAACTACATGGTTACTCTTTTCAAATCAGGGTATTACAATATTATTATGTATTAAGTACTTAAGTATGGGGGACAGTGTAGGCCCAAAAATAAGTAATCACTTGTTGCTAACTAAAAAAAAATTAAGATAATTATAACAAAAGTTTACAAGCATCTGAGTATCTATAAAAACCTACAATGTTCCCACATTCACAAAAGTAGGTAAAAATAACATATAATGTCATCAATGCTATTGTAACTATTCTGAGCAAAAGGTGGAAAAAAAATGAACTGAAAATTATTGTTAAAATCTGAAAAAAGTAATTGAAAAGAGAATAAATCTAAGACTTAATCCAACAACCTAACTAGCTTTGGATTACCAATCGAAAATCAATTCAATTAAATTGATGTTTCAATTAATAATTCAATTGGTTCTTCTCAAATGAGAGGCCTTCTTCAATGGCTTCAGAGCAAGCCCAATGGCTAGCTTTGGAGCCAGTGTTAATTCAATATCTGTGTAATTACCCAAATTCAAAATCAATTGAATTACCACCATTGCAGTGATGAAGGCCTCTCATTGGAGAAGAACCTGTGAAACAAATTCAGTAAAACCAATTTTTCAAATGTTACATAAATAATAACTTACAGTTACAGCACAATTAGTAAATAAACCAGAAAATGAAACATGATCATATTTGTTATACATTTACATAAACATTTGAATGTTATAAGCTCTAATATTCTTACAGCTTTGTGACGAGAAGTTTCTTTCACTGTCCATCATAGATGTTTTTCATTCATTGCTTTTTAAATTAATTGGTTTTAATTATCTGACCATCATGATATCTGATCACGTGTCCCATCTGCATGTGCACCTAAAAATAAATGTACTTTAGTTTTTCATATAACTTACAGTTACAGCACAATTAGTAAATAAACTAGAAAATCAAACATTATAAAATTTGTTATAGGTTTACAAAAGCATTTGAATGTTATAGGCTCTAATATACTTACAGCTTTGTTTTTCTTGAATTGTTTTCTTATATAAACTGGCTTTTATTATATGACTAGTCTGGCTCACTCATCTTCCATCTGCATAAATACACCTAATAATGAATAGCTTTAGTTTTTTATATAGGTAAACTTCAACTATTAAACAAATCTTCATTGTTAGTGTAATCTTTATAAAACTACAGAGTGACTGCCACTGTTTAACTTAATACTTGTCTGCTTATCACCTGCAATTAAAATTTATTTTACATATTTAACTAAGTTAGTAGTTTAGTACCCTAACCAATGCCTGTTTTAAAGTTTGGTGTTTTATGCATGCTAAAGCTTCAAAATATAATTGAACAAATTTGCAATATTCTACTTTAATAGTCATGACATGCATTGAGAAAGGCCTATTTCTAGTGTAGAGTGAGATTGTAAGAGTAGACAGATTAAAGACAATAAATGATGATAACTGTATCAGTATATTATAAGAACACCAAAAAGGAATACTAAATTCTATTTCTCTTGTTTTTAAATTTTATTTTAAAAATGCTTTTTGCTGTATTGATGGCAAATGTTTATTATCTTCTAGATTACACCAATTAAATACTGTTAACCTAAGACTTAATATATAAAAAAAAATCCAAAACAGCACTTGTGTAGTTCATAATTTAACTATGTCTTTTAGGTTTTTCATCATACAAGATGTGTGGGGTCTTCTTTCTAAGTATTCATTTGCTTCTTGAATTACATAACCAAAACATAAGGAAAACATCTTGAAACCTGCATGAGATTTCAAGATGTTTTCATTCACTGATACGATCCGATCGGTAAAATTTATTGTAGGACTCTAATATTTTTTGCCTTAGTTCATACACAACTAACTTTGAATATTTTGATCATGCTATCTCCACTACTTCGAAGAAATATTTAAAAATATCTTGACTCATGCATTTTCTTTAATTAGTAGCAATATTCATTTTAAACAAATTGATCATATTGTGTTTTGTTTAAACATAGATTTTTATTTAATAACTGTTAAGTTCACTAATCTGTAAAATCAAAAAAATACCATTGACTTACTCGTTCAATCCTTGTTCCTTTATAGGTTCAGATAATGAGTGATTACGTTTAATATAATTATGGTATTCATGTTTTTTAGCATATTAATTTAAGAAAAATATAATTATCAATTAAGTTCTATAAAAATCGTAAATCGTAATGGCGGATCGGATCCGGGTTTTTAGACATTTAAAACAAAATATGGCGTCGCATGTCATGGCGTCGAAAAAGTGTGACGTCACAGAGAACTGTCAAACTCAATAATTCACGGTGCTCTTTGGTAGCGGAATGCGAGGATTTTTTGTTCGAAGTGTACCCCCCGTGGATATAACACAATGTAAGAAACCAAAGAAAAAATTTTTTTATGGGGGGCTGACTTTAACGAGCCTCCTTTATCACATTAATTTAGTTACTTTTTCTTAAATTTTGTTCCTGTTGGATCAGGCTAAGACCAGAGACTATACTATCTTGTCTATTTATAATATAATGATAATATTATGATAGATGAATATGATGATAATATGATAGAAATATGATAAAAGAATATTTTCAGAGTAAACTTGTAGTATAAAGTCACAACAACATGTAACATTTGTAATAATCGATTTATACTAACTAAAAAATAAATACAATGAATATTTTTCAATTAATTATTACTTACTGTAATATTATTCTGTGGATAAAATAATGAGTTAATATGTGGAGGGTATTACAGTTACTTCTATCCTCCACAGTGAATATTTCCAGATGTTTCATATCACTTAAAATATTTCCATAATATAATTTAAAATGATAATTAAAATTGAGACTATGATTTCGTATAATACATATAATAATTAGAACTAGAATCAAAATTAACAAATGCTAAAAAAATTGAAAATTTGCCCTTGCTATAAGTACATATTATATAGATAAAAATCTTTGTTACTTTTGTTAAACTTTATATTTTGCACCCTATTATTTTATACAATTTTAATAATATTATATTATGAGAATAACACCAGTCAAAGCCACTTTTTTTATACGACCGCTCCTCATTCCTGAATGATCTAATATCTCTTAATGTTCCATTTCCTACCTGTATATCCTGTATAATTATGTATCCATGTAAATTTTATAAAATATTGTCATCTTTCATCCTTCAAAACCATATTAAAGTTTAAATATTTGGTGTGTAAGTATATATATGTATATTTATGAAATTTTTATTATCCGTTTCAAACCTCTTCCTACTTATCTGATCTTTTCCCGTGTTCCGTATCCTTATTTATCTTAGTTTCCCAATCTTTTAATTTACGTCATTGGCAAAAAGTAAACGCTATTGCCAAAAGAGGAAAAAAAAAAAAAAAAAAAAAACACCAGTCATCAACTGAAACACTGAAACAGAAAAAAAAATAAAAAAAATTGGCGGCTATTTCAATTCATACAATTTCTTGCTAAATAGCGGGGAGTCTTTTATTCTATATTTTAGTTTAAAATATAAGTAAGTGGTTAAGTTAAAATGGAGGAGTTCCATATATTGAACCCAAATTTTAAAGATTTAGGATATTTAAAAGTGGTAGCAAATATAAATGATAAGCATGACCGCTCAACACCTTCAAATTATCATTGGAAAGTACTCAAATGCAGGTACTACACAGTACACATTTACTGTTTAAATCTTAATATATATATTTCTTGTGTGCGTGTGTATGTGACTGAACTCCTCCTAAACGACTGGACCGATTTGAGTGATTTTCTTTGTGTGTGTTCAAGTAGATTCGAGGATGGTTTAGATTCACAAATCAGACCGGCAGATGGCGCTGCGGTCGGTATCTAGGTTATTGATCTGTACTGCCACTATCGATTCGTATCTAAAGGACAACGTCTGTGGGGTCCGCTAGTATAATATAAGTATTCAGAATAGGAATTAATTATTCTATTATTTTTAGAATGATTATTTTTTCTGCATCTAATATATTGGCTTGTCCTGATAAAACGGATGAAAAGCAAGTTCACGTAATATTTAACAAAATTGGTCGGGACTACGATTTCTTACAAGCATATTTTTTTAAATTTTCGCTACAACAAGTAAGTAACATACCTACGAGTAATAATGTTATTATTTTCTAATAAAATTTTAAAAGTACTTAGAATGTAAGTATATTGTACCATATTCTAAAATTCGTCTCGAATTTAAATTACCTACCTACATGTTTTTTAGGGTTCCGTACCCAAAGGCTAAAAACGGGACCCTATTACTTCGGGACTTCGCTGTCCGTCCATCTGTCACTAGGCTTTATGTCCAGCCGTGCTATTTAAGAAACGTGAGTTTTGAAAGGGGAAACAATTTTAGGATTACTAATCACTATAATAACGCAGGCCAACAACAAGAACCCTGTTTTTTATGATAGTTTGATAGCCAAACGGGCGGACGAGCTACGTGATGGTGGATGGATCCTTTTACCAATAGGATGGTGCAAAAACGAAACAGAGCCGCACTACATTTTATTCTTTATATATTTGTGTGTGGTGCACGTTTCAAACTTCTACATTAATTGTTGTTTGAAGTTTCAAGAAATTATTATTACGGCAGTTTTAGAAATAATTGATAGAGTGAAATGGCCTCCCTAGGTCGGGACAGTATGCTAGAAGAACAGTAGCGACTAGCCAGCGGATTGTCTCTTCGCCACAATATCAGGACGAAGAGAAGTCACTAATTATGTTTAGCATTTGTAAATACTTTTAGGTGGGTGGCATTAATAATGTCACAGCAAATATATACTCAATGTGTTTCCAATACACTATGACGGCTAAAATAGCACCTGCTTGGAATATCTTGGGTTACAATTATTTAATAAATAATAGAGATTTTCTGACGACAGCGGGTCCACAAAATGGAATACAATTCTTTTTAAACAGTAATGGTAAGTACCTTTAAGCTGACATAAAGGCTGATACAAATAAAGTACATAACTAAGTAGTCATAGCGTCTGCCGATAGATGTGAGAACATGAAAACCAAGAAATTTTGATTGTCAGTAGAAATAAAGATCCTACTATCATGTAAGTATGAGGTGAAATACAATAGGCATTTATTGTGCTATTTATTTATTTTACACTAGCCGTGCCCACGATTTCGTTTGCCTGGATCATGTAATTTAGCAAAGAGGTTTTAGTGTGTAGCGCCGCGTTGTAAAATTATATGATGTTAGAAACAAAACTGTCTAAAATAAAATCACCAAGTATCTTTTTGAACGCTAATTAAATATACCACCGGTTCCAAGGCAAGCACCCTTAAAAAAAAACGGGCGAAAATTATCAAAGTCAGTGGAGCTAATGTTTTTAAATAAGTATTCTATAACAATTTTTACATGTTATTCTGAAATGCCTGGGAGGAACTTCCATGAAATCTTCTTTTACTATAAGTCCGTTTGTGTGGTAAAGGATATCTTTAATGCTCTTTAATAACTTTTGTGAAATTTTATAGATAGATTTTGAACATTTCCTGGGAACCTGTGGTAAAAGCGTATACAGTTGTCTTAAAAAAATTGCCTAGTGAGAGCTCTTGGCGGAGTTTCTTGCCGCGACGATTATGTCTCTGATAAGAGGATTTTCGGCGAAAACCTTACGTTTTTGCGAATTCGCTAACTGGGGCAAGAGTAGGTATAGTGTGTGTGTGTGTATGTAGGTGGGGGAAGACTACATCCGCCAGCTTTGCAAAAACCTAACGGCTGCTCTGCGTCCGGTTCTCAAAAGTGGATACGCCGTAAGCGCTCGCCGGGCATTGTTGCTTTGGTGAGTCGTCCCACAAGGAGCCGGTGACAACGAGTCACAATTATTGCATCAAATCAAACAGGCTTTAGTGATGAGCAGACGTTAGTGAATCTGATTCCAGCGTGTCGGGACGATTTCACGATTTCCATTATTTTTTCCACAAAAAAAATATTACTTAACGCGTTTCAAAATTTTTTACTTCAAACATAGAACACATTTGAAAGGTTTTGTTTAGGTACAATGTATATAATAATATAAATAAGTACTCCAAGAATCAAAACTTTTTTTTCTTTAGACAAATGTATGAAACTGGAAGTAAAGCCAGTAAAGATTCATTTTATAAAATCGGAGAAACCATTTGCACCAGAAGAATTTGTAAGAGTGCTACCCAGGTAATATTTTATTACTTTGTTACGTTCATCATCATCATAAAAAGTGTATAAAAAGTGTAGATATCTATACTAATATTATAAAGAGGAAATATTTGTACCTATTTTTTTATGTTTGTATGTTTGTAATGAATAGGCTCAAAAAGTACTGGACCGATTTCAAAAATTCTTTCACCATTCGGAAGCTACATTATCCACGAGTAACATAGGCTAAATTTTATTCTCATAAAAATAGGGTTCCGTGAGATATTTTGGTTTTTCGGACACGAGGTGTAAAAAATGTTATTTCGCGTACTAAGATCCCGTTGTAAATTTTAGTTGACGCAGGCGAAGCTGCGGGCAACAGCTAGTAATTTATATAAACGTTACGTAACGTTAAAGTGATCGCACAAAAATTAAATATTTGTGCAAAAACAAATATACAGTTGCGATAGTATATTTATTACATACCTACTTACACGTAATTATCCCGATACGAACATTATTGAGCAAAAATAGAATACTGTATTCTCGTCTAGTAACTAGTGATGCCCACAGAACACTATTACCCTAGCGGGGGATGCCCGAAAGAAGCGAACGCGAACTTTATACTTAGTACCTAAGTACGCTACATGCCTGTTTGGCAATGCATATTTTGTACGTTCAATTATATTTTAAAATAAACTATATTTTTTTTTTGTTATAGTCTGAATAAAGCGACTGTTGAAGAGATGTACGAAAATCTACCAACTTCAGGAGATTTTAAATCGTACAAAGATTTGCGTCGTCATTGGAAAAATATTGTAAGCGTTTCAAATTTGTTACATAATTAGGAAAATGCCATTTTATTGTATATGTTATGAATATAGGATTTCTGAAATAATAAATTACCTACTACCCCAGAATTGTTCTGATTAAATTGAGAGACTGAGCAAAGGATCGTTTGATAATTATCGCTCCCAATCCTGGCCACACAGGAGACGCAGTTGTGAGGCGTAACACCTATGTACAAAATAATAATGAATTTAGAAATAAATAATTAGCAATACAGCGTTATGTTGTAGCACGGGTACCGATTACCTGACGCGGAAGGTGCCTACTACTCGGTAAGGTTTTGGCGAGGCGAACCATTGACTTACCCTGAGGTATGCCTTACCAGAACTTTTCCGATCATAACTCCGTTGCCGAAGAGAGCATGGGTTCGTATGAATTAATGTTAAAAATTAATTAGGTTTGCCAGCAATCGCCGTGAATCCTAAATAAAATCATTATTATGCAATATGTAATTAATCATAAAAATAATCATAATATCTATTACCCATGTGAAAATAAATTAAAAAGGGACACGCGATGTTTTACAAATTACAGGTGTCACTAGTGACCGCTTTTGTCGAATGCTTGCAAAGAAAAATGGCACATGTACTTGGACAACCATTATTATTGGAATCACAAACCATAGAACGTAATTTGGAACATGTGAGTATATAACTACTTCATACCAAAAGACTCACTTGATATTATTATAGAGTACTAGATATTTTTTATCGACAATTTACTACATGATTTAAATTTCTTATGCTCAGGAAAACAGCGAAAGTCTAAAATCGACACAGGCAATTAGTCTTTGCACCCCTTCACAATACCGGCGCGAGTAGGTAATAATTCGATTCTTTATACATATTGTAAAATAAAAAATACACCTGAAAATAAGCTTTTATTTGTTTTCGTTTTCCAAATTTCATACCTAGATATAATCACTACGACATTAAATTACAAGTTCCATGAAAATCTTTAAATGACATCGAAAATTCATAAAAAAATATTCATTCTTTGTTATATCTATCATAATATAAAAGTACGCCGTAGATCTCATAATATTTTCGCACGTCTATGGTTTCCACCGACCGTAATAACTGATAATAACTAATACTTCTTCCCTGCCTTGAGACTCTAGCAGTCGTTACATAATAATATAATATATTTTAATTAACATAACAAAGCTTCTAGTTATATTTATTGAGTACCTTAGTAATGAATTCTTATCAGAGCCGTTAATAATAGGGTGGTGCCACCGGTGCCGAGCCACAGGGCGTAGATTCTGGGGGGCGCAAGAATGGCTAGACCAGGCAGAACTATTATATTTTTCGGTTCGCTTAGGGCGCAGTGATAAGTAGAAGCTCGCACAGGGCGCAAAAAAGGCTATTTACGGCTCTGATTCTTATTCATTAATACATACAACGTGCGTTGAAATATATGATATTTTATTTTTGTAAATACTTATGCCTAATATACTTAAAATATTTTTTCGATGATAATGAAGCTATTCATCATGTGGCGTTTGGAGGTTTAATGAGAAAAATTAAGCTACATAGTACCTATTAGTGATTTCTATCGCAACATCCAACTTAACCATCTATTTATCAAAAAACATGAACCACACGAATCGTCTGAATTATATTATTTTATTAGCAATGATTTAAGTTGAATGGTCCTTGCCTTACTGAGTTAGTACGGTAAGGACCATACAACTTATTAGTAGTACCTACTGGCATAATATTTTATAATAGTACCATAGTTGGTGATTCAGATACCTACAAATTCACAATGACAAAAGATCTATTATAAAAAGCAAGAGAGCATTCAAAGCTTAAAAGTGATATCAGTAAAATTTATAATATATTGTAAAAAATCCTTGGTCGCACAAATATTTTCTATCCGAATTCAATATTATTATAAAAATTAACTTTTAACTAGGCCCCTTGGTGATCTGTAAATTGCAGCAAAGCTGCGTTAAATCTTTTTTTACATTCTTCGCATATCGAAATAAATACAACGCGAATATTAATATAAGGACGAACACAATATTACCTTGTAAAAAATTCTTAGGCCTACAGTGTACGGTGTAGTAGAACCTAAAGGTACGTACATTTAAATTATTTTGACTTATGTATCCTTATTATCTAGTGTTTAGTGGTGGGCTTGAGATGAAAACATGGATGCAATAGGGCTGATAGGGCTATGAGGTGGGGTTAATGAGGGCTGCCTAGCCGTTAAGTCGAAGAAACGTGCAACTGACGGTGATAGGTTTCGATGCACTGGTTGCAATGGATGCGTGCTTCTCTGAATCTGAAAATAAGTTTATTTGTTTAATATTTTATATATTTTGATGACCAATCTTCCGCTTCAGAAGCATTTAACAGCCTATAAATACCACTTTTTTGTACATTTTAGAATTTAGAGTATTCATAAAGCTATGAATTTAGTTCCAAAATGATACCCTTTTACGAATTTTACACACAATTAAAACGCATAAGTACTTATAAGTTGTAAATGTATCTACCTCTCTCGATCGGTTCAATCGATTATTTTCTTGTGTGGGATGTATTATTTGAGGTAATATAGTTTCGTTTGGTGTATTTAATAAGTACTGCAGTTTATAACCTCTTGCTAAATCATACACCGTTTTACCTGAAATCCGACATAAAATTATAGTAGCCAAAAGGCTTGGACTGACTTGTTTGCTCTCTCCTATGCCATAAAAAAAAGGAATAAACCTCGCGGTGAAATAGTGCTGTGCGGACAAGCACTGACTCAACATTTTCATTTAGTTTCATTTAAAATTTTGCATACTTATTATAAATGTTAATCGCCAAAGTAATTATTAAGTATTAATAAGGATGTTGACACTATTTATATGAAAATATAATTTTGATTTGAAATGGTAGTTTAATAATATATATTAGAACCCTGAAAAGAGGAAATCAATGTGATAAAGTTTCAATAAGTCCTCGTACCTATACGTGACCAATAAGGAAAAGACGTCACTTTTTCATAAGGAAACCATATAGTATAGATGTTAGAATAGGTATTTCTCTACAAACATTATCATAATTTAGGACTCTATAAGATATTCATAAACAATTTGAAAACATAATGAAAGCGATTCTAAAAATTATAAACATCCTTATTCTGGATTTTGATGGAGTTTGTAAGGTCTGCTATTAAATACATACGTGTCAAAGACGTTGGAATATTTGTATTACATCGTCCAGTTTGCAAGATTTTTTTTAAAGCTGCTATTTTATTGAAAGTAATAGCGACAGCTGCTCCATCAGCCAATTGAGAAGAGTCGCAGCACGAAAGTAAAAATATCCACTCATCGGTGTCCCAGTGCAACCCAGAATAAACTGCTAGCTGCAATGTCGAGGCCCCTGAAAAACTTACATTAATTACGTATATTAAATAAATTTCGATATAGTCTACCTCACTATCATTATAGCGCTAGCTTTTCAAAGCCTGGCTAATCCACCATCTGCGCTTATTTTGTATAATCTCTACCATTTCAATGGGCATATGCATAATTTAGTTTTATGGTCTAATACCTATCAAATAAATAAAAAATAGCATACAAATATTTTAATCAATGAGTTTAATGAATATTGTTGTAAATATTACACGCGGCACAAGCGATCTGCCAACACATGAAAGATCTAATTTCTCTTGTAAAAAAGCTAGTAATTACCTACTTCTTAATTACCTTAAATATTAATATGAGAGTACTAACCAGCTTCGCTTAACAAGTGTGGGCTTGCACCGAGTTGAATAAGTCTTTTAACTAATGAATAATGACCGTTGCGAGCTGCTAATCGTATTGGCCAACCACCTTCATAATTAGGATCAAATCCCTTATTTATCATATCAACAACTTCTTCTTCATTATTATTTATTATACATGTTTTCAGTTTTTCTCTATCTCTTGATTCCATAATGCCACAAAAATATAAATATATTTTTCTAACACAGCCTATCAAAAAAATGATCTGGTAAAAGAATTCTGTACTAATTTTGTATTTGGTCTTGGTCTTGGTTGTACTACCCACTAACTTTTTAACGTACCTATTCAAAAATTATTCAAAACGAGGGTATGTTAAAATTTTGTTCGATTTTTCTAACGTTTTGCAATATTGTTATGTTGAAAACTTTAAAAAAAATGGTAGGTATATGGAATTTTTGGACGTAATTTATGTTTTCAATAAAAAATAAATACTTAATTGAAATTACGATTTAACTGCAACTATGTGGGTGTATTTTGAACGCTTTGAACGATTTAAGCCTAATAATGTAATATTTATATACTATATAATGCATATAACCATTTATCTCAGAAACGTTTTTTCAAGAAAATTTCAGCACTTATGTATTTTGCATACCCGCGATGTATGCATCAACAAAAGTACTCTGTGGTATTCATGTATGATGTAACACGCTATGAACTCACGCTGACCGCGAGTCGCGTGCGGTGCGGAAGTTCGTACACCTCGCGCGACGCGGCTGTGCCGACCGGCGACCGTGATGGGCAAAACCACGCCCCTTGGCACTTCCCGCCGTTTCTCTAAATTACAGAAAATATATAGGTTCATATTCTTTAAAGATAGTTTCTTCTTCTTTAAAGAAAGTTTAGGACCACAGACATACTATAAACTAGTTTATAGTATATCTGTGGTCAGACAGACGAAGACAGAAGACAAACAGACCTATTAGAAGAACAGTTCTTAAAGCTTTTTTGTGCCGACTTTATTGGGGACATGTCCCCAGCAGGCTTAGTTTGCACTCGCTCGCTCTCGTAAGCTCATATATTCTAGGGACATCGCGGTGTCCTTCTTGTCACGCCACCAAGCGGAAAGAAAGTTTGTTCTCAAAGCGTCCATAAAAACTGTTAGATAGAAGTGAAACACAAATACAAGCAAATATTAAACAGTTGCATCCGGTTTGAAATCACAACGATTCTAAAGAAGTTTCACTTCAAAAAACAGAGGAATGGTGGGAAAAGTCAAAGCTAACGGTCGTGTTTTTCCTGTTTTTCGTTAATCAATTATTATTTCCAGTTTTGTTATTTAGGAGTGATTATATTGTGATTGGTTCGCGAATGCTGCGGAAAATTGTTCTGGGGCTGTTTTCTATATGGGACTTTTTCGACGGTATTATATAGTGACTTTTTTGGTGGTTTTCTATAGTGTTTGTCTTCAAAACTCGATCCATATATTATAATGTGATTGGTTCGCAAATATTGTGGCGGACTGTTTTGGAATGGATGGATTTGGAGTTATAATTGATTGATGGCTACGTAAGGGACGGGCCCCCCCCTGGCGTTTCCCGCCATTCCTTCTTCACACCAAATATGTGTAGTTTACGTCAGACATGGCAGCATCACCTCTGGTATTAGCCGGTTCCAACAGGAAGAATTTTACGGAAAAAAAAACAGTGTCAACTATCAAAGTTCAAAAATCAAATTTCAAAATAAAAGTAGATGAAGGTAAATAAAAAGCCTTATAATTATACTGTTAAAATTATAAAACAATATTAATAGTCGATTGAGTCTAAATAACAGTTTGTACCATGAAGATTATGCTTTAATTTATTACAGATTATAAATTTTTCTAATGTAAATAGTACATTAGAAATTCTATTGATGAGATGGGAAGATAATGAAATTGTTTGCAAAATTTTAAAGTATCTATTGATTTATTGCTTATTAGAAATATTGGTCAGTTATGAATAATAAATGCATATTTTCAAGACATAAGGAATGGCGTAAAATTGCTAAAAGGGAAAGAAGACGACGAATTCGAACCGCAGCAGCAAAAAAAAGAGGTAAATTGTATTCTATTTGTTTTCAATCGTGTCAATAATGAATTAAACATCTCAGCATTTTCATATACTAATATTTACTTATTATTCTAATACAATCAATGTCCTTACAGATGATATACATTTATTAATACCTAAAGAAGAGTATGAAATATGGTTGGAAGAACAAACTGCATTAGAAGCATTTGAATTAAAACAAATTGAAGAGACAAATAAAAGAGAAAACGAAAAATGGATGCAAGCAGAAGTAGTAGCAATAGAAAATTGGAAGAGAGTACAAGAAAAAAAGGATAGCTTACATAAAAAACAACTAGTAATTCAAGCAAAACTAAATCTTGTAAGTTGTATATACACAATCTGGGACTTCTATAGAATAGTGGTTATAGACGGAGGGGGGTTAAGGGAGGGGAGGGGTAGGCTTCCCTTTGGTACCACTCCAACCCTGAGAAGATCCTTAGTTTACGAGAAAATTAGACCGTTCATTGGCATAATTTTGTTTCTTGACATCTCCGGAGCTGCGGAAGGTGCAGCCCCTTCGCCCTTGCATAACATAACATGGCCACAATGTCAGTGTTTTGTCACAGTGCATGAAGGCTGCCTTCCGTGCCTGCAGCTTCTAAAAAACACTCTGGCGGTAGGACATACAAGTCGGGTAGGCTGATACCGTTATGTGACCATTTTAAGACTCATGTCAATGTCCTTTAATTTTTATTAAAACTTATATTTAACGTTGAATTGTAGTGCTTCTATATGACTGTAATGTTTTTTTTTTTTCAATTTAATTCATCCCAATTATCTTCTATCAATTAGAATCAAAATTTTCAATAAATGTCACCACTATTGCATAGCCTGCCCGATAATCTAAATTAATAAAATATATTTTAATATAATATTCCATCTATACATAAAATAATATTATAATTATAATTTATATTAATAATAAGAAATTAAAATTTTAGGAACTGGAAATGGAAAAACAAAGAAAAGAGATGGAGAAACAACGAATCAAGGAAATTGAAGAAGAAAATAGAAGGAAACAGGAAGAATTCATAAAGAACTTAGAAAATTTCCTAAGTGGAGATGCTGATGACCCACCTAAAGAGTTGCTTATTTTTCACGAAACTAAACCAAACTGTGATCCATGCCCATTCTTTTCTAAAACAGCGTGCTGTAGATTTGGTGATGAATGTTCAAGAAATCATAAATATCCTGGTATAAGTAAGGTAAGTTGCTGTATTACTAATATTTTATGTTAATATCTGACTATCGCATGTACATGTGATAGTCAGATATTAACAGATGTACAGATACTACATACTAAATTTTTAAAATAAATAAAAATAAGTTTCCTGTGTACATAAATAATTAAATAAATAAATAAAAATAGTTTAAAAGAATATAGTAATAGTGTTAAATAAATAAATCAAAATTTTAAGTGTAATTATTGTGTTGATAATAAATAATAATAATAACATGTTCTACTTTGTGAATTAAAATAATACAAGTTCATTTGCAGATCCTTCTGGCAACAAATTTCTTTACACATTTTGGATTAGAAAATACTACCACAAATGAATATGATACAGACATTATGCTTGAATTTGAAGATAGTGATACATATAAAGACTTTAAAGACTTCTTTCATGATGTCTTGCCTGAATTTCAAAAATTTGGAAGAGTTGTTCAATTTAAGGTGAGTTGAGCAATAAAACAAGACAACACTAATGTGTATCCTTTGAAAGAATTGAATACCATTATTAAATACAGAAGTAGGCAGATACTGTTATCTGCATACTAACAATGTCACATAGGATATTTTAGAAGTGTATATCTATCTATATAAATTAAAATAAATCCCCAAAATGTATGTATGTTATCTTAAGTTTTATATCACACACATAAAGCAGATCATGCCTACATCCACGGGACTCGTACACTGGTAACAAGTGTGACCCAATTCCAAAAATTGATAACAACGCATTGGACATTTTGCGAACACCTAATCTAGCTGATGATAATCCTACTAGAATGCGTCCAGTAGTCATGACTTTGTGTGCTGCAGCAAGAAGGCAGTGAACCCAAGGGATACCAAGACATTAGGGTTATGATGGATGCTCCCAACCCTTACGTCTTCTATTTTAGTACCGAAGGCCTTAGATATGGCTTCAGCGACGTCTTGCTGAGGAACGGATTTGTCGAAGTCTAAGACTCGTTATTCCGCAGTTTTAGCGGGCCTTGAAATATGCGCTTTTAGGTGTCATCATCTAATGCTTAGTATCGTAGAGTCAACATCATCTCGCGATTAGTAATCGTAGTCTACATCATCTCACGATTAGTAATCGTAGAGTCTACATCATCTCACGATTAGTAATCGTAGATTCTACATCCAGAGGATGCCTATGTGTAGGGGCGAAACGTGCGTAGATTTTGTGGACGTGGTCTTTTATGGTAGTGTGTGGTGGTGGTGCATGCGAATGTACACATATACAGTGTGGGAAAGGAGGGGGGCACTGCACTCACACACTTTATGTAAAGACTGCGTGGTTCGTGAGATATATTGGTAACTAATATAGGTATTATAATTTAATATCTTTTTGAGTCTGTCTGCTTTATCAGCACTCTATGACTCAGCAACTTCCAGCAACAATCCGCCATTTATCGCCTTTTTCTGGCTAATTAATGAAATGCCGATATCAGACAGCTTAATTCGACTTTCCGCGATCGTCATTGCCTCCGCGTGCGTAGTTTGCGCTCGTTGAGGGATGGTTATTCCAATAACTGCCGGTTTCGGTATCTTTTATGATATTGTTTGTTGTTATTTTCGCTCAAGGTTAGGTTATACTCATTTGGTTGCCCTGGTAGAGGTGCTACTCCCTTTGTGCTGTTGTTGTATGTACATTGCTTGACGATATGAGATTTTCTCTGTTTGCTATATTACTCTTGTCGTTGCTGGGTGTCACAAAACAATATTTAATTTCTTTATTTTTCTGGTTTTCTTAAGACATGCAGAGAATTACTAAAAATATGTGAACTACTGGTATTTGCATGCAAACTTCCACCGAAAATTAGTTTGAACAAGATCTAATAAGTAGTTTTTTTAACTCTGAGATCCAACCTCCTTTAAATCTGTACTTAATAAGTAACCATTAAACGTAAAAGTGTGGAGACTATACATAACTCTAGGATTTAATGTCAATTACTTAAGCATCGATTAGGACTAGTTAAATGGACCTTTCTGAGTGCGGCAGAAAGTTATTTAACATTTAATTGCTCTTGACTCACATATATTCAGATAAAAAATACCATATTAAAATTGATAATAAATGAAACTATTAAAGGAAAAGGCTAAAGGAAAATGCAGGTTTGTATTAAAGATTTATATATTTTAATATTAAGTGTGTGCTTAGATGTTCAGAGCCGTAAATAGGGCGGTGCCATCGGTGCCCAGGCACAGGGCGTAGACTCTGGGGGGCGCAAGAATGGCCAGACCAGGCAGGACTATTATTTTTTTCGGTTTGCTAAGGGCGCAGTTATAGAAGCTCGCACAGCGCGCAGAAAAGGCTATTTACGGCTCTGTGTATGTTATTAATATACGGCACCAATTATTGACAACCAGTTAGTCAAGAATACACGATTGTTGTAATTATTTCATCTCGAATGCCAATCATAGACTAAAAACAAGTTGTTCGCAGTTTTGTTATTTAATATTGAATTAAAATGGAGATTTGAAATCCACATTGCATGTGTTTTTAATCACTAAGGTGGTGCTAGTAGACACAAGAGGGATTGGTATGGAGAATCATTTCATAAAGAAGATTCCTAAGTTTAAAAGCTTTATATTACAGTTGTATACCAAAATAGTGCAAGTGTAATATAAATTGCGCATATAAATTGAACGGTTACAGACGAATTGAAGTATGTAATGTTAAAATAATTATTACACGTTATATGTCTACATCTACACTAATATTATAATGAGGAAAACTTTGTTTGTTTGTTTGTTTGGTTGTAATGAATAGGCTCAAAAGTACTGGACCGATTTCAAAAATTCTTTCACCATTCGAAAGCTACATTATCCACGAGTAACATAGGCTACATTTTATTCTGAAAAAAAAAATAGGTTTCCGTAAGATATTTGGGTTTTTCAGACACAAGGTGTAAAAAATCAACCAGAAAAGTTACTTATTTTGCGTACGCTGCCTAAACTATAAAAGATAGAACCATATAATGATCTAATTAATTGTAGATCTTATTATCTACAAAAAATTTAATTATCTACAAAAAAAGTCCGCGACACGTTATACCTATCTATGTCGAGTGAGGCACAATAACCATTTTTTTTATTTAGATATTTTGAATTTTATTGGACTACATTTAAACGAGTTTATTTTTTTACTCATGCTTTTAATCCTTAAGATATGAAGCTAAAGAGTTTGTTTATTTGAACGCGCTAATCTCAGGAACTATCGGTCGGATTTTAATGAAACATTTCAGTGTTCGATAGCCCATCTATCGGTAAAGATATATCATCCCGCTAAGATCCCGTTGTAAATCTTAGTTAACGCAGGCGAAGCTGCGGGCAACAGCTAGTTTTTTATATAACGTTAAAAAAATATGTATAGAAACATAAAGAGTAATTAAAAAATTTAATCCATGTGAATGCCTTCCGAATTTTGTCCGTTTTGAGGCGCATCTTTTCATATAATATATACAAAGACAATTCTCCTAACTCCTACCCTCGATAGTGGTAGTAGGTTATTCATGCCACCTTATAAGTTTCATTTTGAAACTTAAGTATGCTCATTCCTGAAAAAAAATTGGTAACACAAAAACTCGGTGACATTAAAATTCCACTGAAACTATTGACCAGTTTCATAGAAATTAGAAAAAAAAATTAAATGGATATACCTACTATTATTATTTAACTTTAATAAAAAATAATTTCATTTTTCTTATTGAATTTTATATACTCATTGTTCAGGTATGTAATAATTACGAAAAACATCTACGAGGTAATACGTATATTGAATATGCAGATTTGAGAAGTGCTGTATCGGCCTACAGATCGTTGCATGGCCGGTGGTATAGTGCAAAGCAGCTGTCTTTGCAATTTTGTGACATTCAGTCTTGGAAGAATGCTGTTTGCGGTAAGTATAGAATATATTTCATAAAAATAAAAATAAATAAAATAAAAAATCCTTCTCGCTCTAGTACAATCTAAAGATCGATCAAACGACTGATCTGACAAGTGCATGCCAAATATTTTAAAGCTGGATCTGCACGCTTGGCAAGCCTCTGCAAACCCTCACAAATCCAAACGTCTTTTTACATTAAAAATTACCGAAATTAAAATTCATTTAATTTGTGCATAATTTGGTGCCATTTGGTACTATAGTCCGCGCCAATTATGAAGTCCTGCGACTAATGCCCGAACTAAATTTGACAACTTGACATCTAGACATCTGTCTGGAGTGAAAAGTTGTGAGATTTTAAATTGGTTTACGTTAGAAATTAAAAAGTGAAGGCCGTTTATTGATCGTTAAAGTGAAATAATTATGTGAATTAGAGAGTAAAAATAAACAACTATTTACCCCGTTGAATAATATGTTTATAAATGTCACCGCCATGATAGGTAAATTTGAGAGATGCCAGAGTCACTCATTTTTGCCTAATTTATGATTAAAATATTATTATTAACTCTATACATATTTTATCTCATGATATTTTATAAGAATATAAACACAAAGTAAAATAAATAAAACCTTTCTCAGATGAATGATATTTTCCGGTGTTTTAGTGAATAAAAATTCTCGAATAACAAAAGAAGTAAATATAGCAGCAATCACTTCTAAGAAAATCATCACCCCTGGAAAATGCTGACCGCATCCGAAGAAGTTTGTTTTAGACGATTTCGACTTGCGAAAAATCCTAAAACATTAGTTTCGTTTATACTAAAAACTTAGTAGGGAGATTTTTATTTTGCTGCCATATTTATTTTTGACATTATCATTATCATCAGATTTTATCAATCCACTGCTGAACATAGGCCCCATATATTATTATAATTTTTATTGTACTAGACTTAGTGGAAAATTATATAACTAGATATTGGCAACATTGAGTTGCGGGACTTTCGGTGCGGTCTGGAAGGAAGGTCGGCTCACCTTGATACCAAAGGGGAGCCGACCACCGGACAGCGCGTCAGCGGTGCGACCAATCATATTGCTGAGCAAGGCGGGCTGGATGAGTCCCTGGAAAGGATCCTGGCTGTCCGTCACGTACGGCATCTGGATGAGGGTCCGGGACCCGGTCTTTCGGAGAGTCTGTCGACCATCGACGCCCCAGGGCATGTCAAGTCAGTGACGGGTGACCCGGAACGCCGGGAAGAGGTGGTAGTGACGGTAACATTGGACATCTTCAACGCCTTTAACAGCCTCCCACACAGCGTAATATGGGAGGCACTGAAGTATTTCGGCGTACCCCCGTATCTCAGAAGGCTGTTGAGGGCATATCTCTCCGATTGAGAAATCGTGTGCGAGGATCAGAGGGGGTGCCTAGTGAGGTGGCTTCGTGTCCGTTTCGACAAAACCGAAGCTCTACTCTGGGAGGAGAGCCCTTTAGATGCTCGACTCCTTGTCGGAGAGGAGAAGGTCAGGGTGAGCCTCACTCTAAAATGTCTTGGATTCACCCTCGACGGGAGAGGGACCTTTGGCCTCCATTTCTAACAACTGGGGCCAAAGGTCATAAGGGTGGCATCAGCGCTAGGCCGACTCCTTTCAAATGTAAGAGGGCCCAGTGAAGCCTGCAGGCGGCTATACTCCAGAGTCTGCTGGAGTATAGACATGTACGGAGCCCCAATTTGGGCAGATACTCTCATCACTAGGAACAAGGAGTTTGCAGCGGGTCATAGCTGTGACGGTGATCAGGGGCTACCGTGCGGTCTCTTGGGTGGCAGCCACCGCCCTGGCTGGAGATCC
Organism: Lycaena phlaeas; assembly: GCA_905333005.2. Lineage (NCBI taxonomy): Eukaryota > Metazoa > Arthropoda > Insecta > Lepidoptera > Lycaenidae > Lycaena > Lycaena phlaeas. The sequence goes on from HG995163.1 coordinate 19,507,826, forward strand.
GCCGTGGAAGCTCGTGGCATCGGTGCTCACCGAGGAGCGCCTCCTCCTTTTAGAGAGGAGGTACCAACTCGGTGAGCCGCCTAGTTAGGAAGAGTTCCCACATGTACGAGGGTTGGAGCAACAAAGGCTGTTGGGAAGGTGGGGGGAGGTCTTGGTGCAGTCGTCGTACAGTTAACATACGGCCGAAGCGCTGCGTCTGGTCCTAGAGACGTGGATGCGCCGCCGGAAGAAACCCCTTAACTTCCGCCTGACACAGGTGCTCACCGGACACGCTTCTTTCGGTGCATATCTGTGTCGGGTGGCCAGGAGAGAGCCGGCGTGTAGCGCTGTAGAGGACTCAGCCCAGCACACGCTAGTGGTGTGTGATAGATGGGCCGCTCTGCGAAATGATCTCGTGGCAGTGGATGGAGGGGACCTTTCGCTGTCGAGTTTGGTGCGCTGCATGCTCGAGAGCGAACGTCATTTCGGTGAAGGAGGCCGCGGAGCGGGATAGAGAAGATTGTCGACGTAGGACGGGAGTGCGAAGGAGGCGTTATACGCAACTTCTGCCCCTCGTCTAAAGGGGCTCGGGATAAGGTTGGGAGAGAGAGATATTCGCCGTTAATGTTTAGCCACATTCTGCCCAGTTTGAAGTCTTGAAGACGTCCTCCAAAGCGTTTGTGAACAGAATCGGGGAAAGAACATCCCCCTGTCGCACTCCTCTCTTCATTATGATTATTTTCTACCATCATAATGAGAAATCATTAAATTAATCTTTTTTCGACAAAACGGCGTAAGTAGTCATAGGGCGGCATATTCGGTATTGCACGCGGGCGACTAAACAGCTAGCGGCGGGCCTGCCTACCATGGACCATCGTCGCTCATATTTTCAGTAGATTTTTATTTCTATATTTAATTTTTTATAATGTACATATCTTATAAGTATATACCTATGTATAATGATTATATTTTTGTTGTTTTAAAGGTTTGCAGTCAAGACGACGATGTCCCAAAGGTCGTTCATGTAACTTTCTGCATGTCTTTAGAAATCCAGGAAAATATTTTGAAGATGCACATTACGAATCAAGGTAAGAAATATAATTTAAAATATTTGACCTACGACCTCGTTGAAGAAATCAGTTCTTAGTTTTAGATTAAACATGCGATTTAACTAACAAAGTGTAAAAGTAACTAACAAAATATTTTTTTATGAATTCAGAATTTGGTAACTGATTCTTTATAAAACGGATTCTTTTTAGAGCAGTAGAGTAAGACTTTGGCTAGTCACATCCGATACAGTCGACGAGTCATTTAACGGTGAAGTTATACTATTAGTCGGAGGACCGGCCCTCCCTTCCCCTCTGACTATCGTGCTCGGAACCCGAGCAGCCGATCGATAGCGAAGTGCTACCGATGTTTTCGCGGTTTGGATTGGTGTCGAGTCGTATCGGATTCGAAACTAATCTTACCCGATCAGATTCGAATCCGAATGATACAGACATATAATAATTAGACTATAGAAACTGAGTCCGCGCACCCATTTTGAAGCCATAAATGCCAAACACCGGGCAGTTTCTTAGTGTTGAATGTGCGATTTGTGAGGTCAAATTGTGTCACGCAACACATCGCAACTTTTCACAGGAAAGCTTTCAATATTTCATAGTAATATTTTATTACGATTAATTGTCCGATAATGATAATACTAGCTGTTGCCCGTAACTTCGCCTGCGTTAGCCAAGATTTACAACGGGATCTTAGTACGCAAAATAAGTAACTTTTCTGGTTGATTTTTTACACCTTGTGTCCGAAAAACCCAAATATCTTAAGGAACTCTATTTTTTTCCAGAATAAAATTTAGCCTATGTCACTCATGGATAATGTAGCTTTCAAACGGTGAAAGAATTTTTTAAAATCGGTCCAGTACTTTTTGAGCCTATTCATTACAACCAAACAAACAAAGTTTTCCTCTTTATAATATTAGTGTAGATTATCTTCCTTCCTATCAATTAATTTAAAAACAGCTACTACTAATATTGGCATAAGTATGCGCAACAAGTATGTGCATATTTAATTAGGTACACATTTGTATTGTCCACGTTGTCTAAATGAGTGCTGGTAAATGATATACGTATTTGTTTCAGAAGCTTACAATCTTCAAGTAGATCATGGAGATGGTCAGAATCTCCAGAACGAAAGGTTTCCGACCGACATAAGAGCACAGAAGAACGTAGACATAAAAGGCGAGAACGGCGCTACTCGCGCCGATCTACTACTAAGAATAGACTATAAAAACTTTTGTTTTATTCATACATGATTATTTATTCATTCATTTGGGAACCCTAAATATTTATAATTATTAATTGATTTGACAATGAAAGTGTTAGCACTTGAGACCAATTTGTTTATTTTTTTGTAAATAAATTACTGTCGGACAAATAAAAAAATAGGGTGTTATTTAAACGACTAGCATAATATTCGTATTTTTGTGAGCAGAAAAATATAATCTGGTAGCAGAAATAGCTAATTGAGCGGCAACTTATGTTCAGCAAACATTTTAAAATCAAGCAGCATTTTTTGTCATTTTTTATGGCTGTAATTATTTTTGAAAGGCATATTAATTAAAAGAGGGGCAATGTGCTGCTCCTGTTTAATAAAATTTTGGTAAGCACTCGGAGGGTAAGCAAAAAAAATAATTTTGTGCTGCTTATATAAGTAGCATGAATATAACTTCAAGCAACTTTCTTTTTCATTAAATTCTGCGTTATAGCCCAGTCCACAGGATTTGATGACGTCATGATTTGAATTAATTCCCTGGTCCTTTATTAAGAATGATAATATAATTTATTAATTTCTTATTCAATTTTTATACAAAATTTTAGTTTGTAAATCGTATTTATAATTATTGTAATATCAAAAAATATTATTTAAAAATGTATAAAAAACCAAAAGAAGAAATTCATAGATAATGGTATGAAGAGGATTTGAACTTACGAACGACAGCGTACAGCCTGAGCGCGCGCGGACAGTGTTAACCGTAGAGCTGTATGTCTTGTTACTATATGTGTAAAATTGTGGATCCATTCTTGGGTATTGAATGTTTTAATTTGATTTGATTTTTGTAGGTAATGATTGAATTGAATATTGCAAGTTTTTGAACTGCTTGTTTATTTTACACACCACCTACAATTTTTAATACCTGCATAATTTATCTACTATCTATATAAATCTACGAAACTGAAACAAAGTAAAATCTTAAAAAAAATTTCATCATCATATTATTAGCCTTTAGTGGACGGACCACTGCTGAACACAGGATTTGACGACGTCATGAACTGAATTAATTCACTAGTCTTTTACTAAGAATGATAATATAGTTTATTAATTTCTTCTTCAATTTTTATAATTTTGTTCAATAACATACTTACAACACCATCTAGCGGTAAATAGCGCAAACCTACACCGGTGTGAATACAGGACATAAAATGTAATGCAAAGAAATGTGCCGCTCAAGTAATTATTTTGCCCGATGAATGTTTATTATGCGAGGTCATAATATTGTAAGCTGCTTATTTATGATTTAATTTTCGACCATTATCAAAATTATTTGCGGTACAAGAATTGCTACCAGCTTTATTTTATTGCGTACAAAATCTTTGTATGCCATCCAAATTATTTAAATGCCGATTTTTTTTGCCCCTCCAAAATTTATAATGCCGTTCATTTAATTACTTCCCAAAAAAATATATCGGACGCTGACGGACAAACGAATTGTTTAAACAAAAATGTATAGAGTCCGCGCCACTTATGAAGTCCTGCTACTAATGCCCGAACTAAATTTGACAAGATTGACATTTTGACATCTGTCTGAGGAAGAAGTTGTGATATTTTAAATGTTTTACGTGAAATATGGAGCATATAATATAAAGTAAGGTGTAAAAATTGAAGGCCGTATAATGATAGTTAAAGTGAAATAATTTTGTGAATTAGAAAGTAAAAATAAACAACAATTAACCCCGTTGTATAAGGGGCTCACCCGTCTCAATGACCTTGCGCGTTTTGTTTTCTTCAGCTCCCGACCACCCGCGAACCCCTCATATATAATACGTACAGTTCAATAACCTAAACATCGCCGTCTAGCGGCTAATAGCTTGTACTACTAGAACATGTACACGGACAAAAAGTAATGTTACCATTCCGTAAAATAAAGATAAAAATATTAACTTTAATATTTATAATAAGTTTATTTACTTTATAAACACAAAATACACATGAATATTATACAATATAAAAAACAATTAAAAAAAGACCGAATAATAAACTTTCGATAATTGCTACACTGAATGATCCTCAAGTAAATATTGAACCAATATTTATTATTATAATTTCACTATCCCAGGCCTGAATCGCGCTATCGAAATTTTTTCTTGCTGCTAGTATATATACAAACTGTTCTTACGAAATATTTAATAAGTTAGATACCTTCCGACTGCAAGCTAATGTTATAAAATCATAGATGTTTTTTTCTTGATTCTTTATAAATACAAAATGCAAATGAATGTTTTAAAACATAAAAAAACAATTTACAAAAAGACTTGTGTTTTATAAATTTTTAGATAATTATTGATACACTGAACAATCTTCAAGTAGCATGAACCAATTTTATAGTTAGTAATAATATAGTTTCATCATCGAAGTTCTGAATCGCGCTATCGAAATTTTTCTTGCTGCTAGTATATATGTAGCAACTGTTCCCATAAAATATTAATAGGTCGGCTGTCTTCCAAATTCCAGATATTGATTGAGAAATGTTATCGAAAAGTAGTTGTTTGTTATTATATTGAGAAAATGAGTGAGAGACGAGTAAATCAGCAAAAGTACCTCTAACATAAATAATATAATTTATGTACAGTATTGCGGGATGAGAAGAAATATAAATGATTTTATCTATTTTTTTTTGGTTATTACAAACGTTTTTAGATATAAAAAAACTTATTGCGGAAATGTATAATTTTCGAAAAAATGCAAAATAAGTTTACAATTTGGTTAGACTATCGTTGGAAGTTGGAACATGTATTGTAAACCTATTTATTGACCTACTATCTATCTCTGTTCCAAGTTTTATCAAAATCGGTTCAGTGGTTTAGGCGTGGAAGCGTAACAGACAGACAGACAGACAGAGTTACTTTCGCATTTATAATATTAGTAAGGATTATTGTTATTGAAGAAATAACTACAGTATTCAGTTTGATCCAACTTGAAAGATAAAATAGTTTATATTATCTCAATATGTTTTTATTGCAAATTATTTGTCACTAGACGTGGTGTCCCGCGGTTTCAGCCGCGTACTTGACATACCCTAGGGAGTACGAGGATAAATTATTATAAGCTATGTGTGGTTCTATTATATGTATAAGGTAGCTAGTTAAACGTTATAATGTTATTATAAAGTTTCGTCAAAATCTATTCAGTAGTTTTAGAAACAAACAAACATCCATACGTATAATATGAACATCATAATTTATTACATCCATATTATTATGTTACGTATATTTATTACTTATTTCATTGTAATGATGTACGGTGTGCTATACTAATTATTTCTATCAATTTTTAAATGTAAATAGTTTCTATTCTGACATAACGTTTTTTGTAGTCATTGATACATGCTATCACAGATTTATAAATAAAGACAGACGGAGGAGACGCTTCAAAGCGAATACAAAAGCGCTCTCAAGTGCTTGACATAGCGTCGTACTCTAAACGTCTATTAGATTGTGTTCGCTTTTGAATTTGTGTACGCTTTGAAAGAATTTTTTGATAGCGGACACAGTAGTTTTCGAGTTTTTTTTTTCATTAGAAACATTTATAAACAACACACACACACACAAATACAAAATACAAATCTGTTCTCTTTATATTTTATAATAATATTAGTGTAAATAAATATAATGATCAAAAGCTTCTATCTATTATCTGATAGATGGCAGTATATGACGTGTCAGAAAACTATTGCTAGATGGCGCTGTTTTTGTTAAAACCTTTCTGTTCTCATATTTATAATATTTAATAATATTTTCAATATAAAAACCCTACAGTTATCATACTCCAAAAATTCCACATTCGTCTTTCATATTTAACTTTACATTTATTAAGGTTTTATTTGTATCACGAGTGAACTGCACTGTCTTTCATTACACACCATATTGGTTTTTAAACAAAAACAACATAATTTAAAATACTCCCATTTGATATATTATAATGAATAATGATCACTAAAAATGTAATAATGAATAAAAGCAGTAAATAAATTAGCGATTTAGAGCAACAACGGACATGACTTCCTCGTTCGGAGGCCTCTGGCCGTCTGTCGGCTGTCACTCGTGCGCGAATTCGAAGCAAAAATTAGATTTTTACGATTTTCTGATTAAAAACTGCACATTTAAAAAAACGACTTTTCAAATATTGTTAAGTATATAATTCCTCACTAACAAAAAAATATTTCACTACTGTGAGTTGTATAATTAGAAATCCTATTCGATTTTTGTATGCGAAAAGAGGTTCAGGTAAATAATTATTACTCTTTATTTTGAAAGTTTTATGAATTTATCTAATAGTAACATTAATAAACTAAAACCAAGTTACAACATATATTTATTTGGTATTTTTAACGTAACACTAATGTATACTTTTAAGAATATGAAAACGATCGAATTTGTCTGGGAGCCCCTTAATGTGTTTATAAATATCACTGCCATGACAGGTAAATTTTAAAGATGCCAGTGTCACTCATTTTTGCCTAATTTATGGTTAAAATATTATCATTAACTCTATACTTACATTTATCTTATGACATTTTATAAGTATGAATAAAATAATGAATACAAAGAATTAAAACCTTGCTCAGATGAATTATATTTTCAGGTGTTTCTGTAAAAAAAGGTCGAATAACAAAAGAAATAAAGGCAGCAATTACTTCTGAGAAAATCGTCACCCCTGGTAAAAGCCGAACACAACCGAAGAAGCTTGTTTTAGATGAATTCTACTAATCGGTTATACGTAAAAAATACAAACGAAATATTTAAAAAATGTTTTATTTTATTAAAACCTGGCAGGGAGATTTTTATTTTGCTGCTATAATTATTTTTGTCTTTATTATCATCATCAGTCTTTATCAATCCACTACTGACCATAGGCCCTATAATTATTTAAATTTTTTATTGTACTAGACTTAGTGGAAAATCATTACACTAGAAATTGGCAACATTGAGTTATGAGACCACAGCGCCGCGTCTATCGGACTTTTTAAGTGGCGCGGACTTTAATATGATGATGATAACTTGAGACAAGTTTGGCATTGGAAGTCATGGCACGCGGTTTGTTCTGTTTTCCGTTAATTAATTATTATTTCCTATTTTATTCGCTTTGTTTTGAAAACGCAATCGATTTATATTAGGAATAGTCAGCGAATACTGCAGTGAATTGTTCTGGCCAAGAGATATATGTATTTGGAAGTGATAGTAATGTAAAGCCAGAACCGCACGCATGCAGGGGCTTGGCAAGCCTTCACAAATTCAAACGTGTAGATCAGACTTTGTCTTGGCTTGCGTAGGTTTGCAAGAGTTTGTGGCCGATCCAACGAGTGTCTGTATTGTGCACAAGCCAAAGAGAACAACGGTTAACTTGCCGCAAGCGGTTGCGATGCGTCCACATGCTTGTGACTTGTGGAGGCTTAAAGTTTGCGGCAAGCCATAAACGTGTGGACCCGGAGAATCGGCCACTATTTATTTTTTATTCCCGGGCTATATTATATTTATTGACAAAATGTTTTTGTTGTTTCGTAGGTTGCGTTTGCGTTTCTTGGCTTACGTAGGTTTGCAAGGGGCAAACCTACGCAAGCCAAGACAAATTCTGTATCCAGACGTTTGAATTAGTTAGGGCTTACCGAAGTTGGCAAGCGTGCGGTCCCAGCTTAATTGTGCATGTGAATACTACGGAAAATGTATTATATCACTAAAACCTATATAAAATAGTTTCTTCTTTTTCTTTGAAGATTTTGTTACCTTGAATATTATAATTGCCTCGTGGCTGATAGTTTACAAACTAATGCCTTAAGCAAAACAAAAAAAAGTATTGACTTTTGACATGATTAATGTCAATAGCCGTCAGCCGTGGTTATAAAGAAAAAATATTGAATGTATAAAATTTATAGAAAATGATTTGTTATTCATCGTTACCTACTTAAAAAAAGAATTATGAAAATGGTGTTACTGCCACTGACTTATCGTATTATATCTAGAGCATTTGTGATAATAATAAATAGATCCTCTTTTTGTCACCAATATAATTATGAATGTAAATATGCATACCAAAAATATTCCAAGGATGTAACAAAAAACAATAAATATGAATCTAAAAACAACATTGCAGGTTTTTAGTATACTTAAATTTTTTGTATATTTATGAGATTTAAGCCTACCTAATTTTTATATAAATTTATTTACAGAAAGTAAAATTAGAATTGTATCTCATTTAAATTTTGAATCTAAGGAGGATGCTCGGCCATTTTATGAACTTCCCGTAAAAACGTTATTACATATATATAAAATGACTAAAAAGGATGAAGAGTGTGGATTCTGCAAAAATAGGCTGTACTACTTAGCATCTCGGTTAGAAGTATGTTTTATTCACACCTAGAATTTTTCATGCTATTTCACAGTATGGATGTTTCTTTATTTTCTTATACTGAGTGGTCAAGGTTACTCTTGAACGTAAATTAGACTAACATTCAGTTAGCATCAGTAATTTAGCTGCCTACTGTTAAGATAGTGGAATACTGTGGAATAGTAAAGTGTATTCTTTCTGACAGTAAGTGACTTAGTTCTAAGTATAAAGCTGGCTTGAATAATAATAGAAAATAAATATAACTACTGCTTACTAATGTAATTACTTGAAATTTACAGTGCCCTCCGTCAGTTCTTAGTACATTGCTGGCTAAAAGAACATTTGTGTACAGATTGCCTTTTGAATGGCTTGAAAATTCTTTAAATGTTTTACAAGGTAATGAAAAAAATATTTAGTTATTATATTTTACTACATTTGACATCAACCTGGTGTAAGTGCATTCAGTACAAGGCATTGAATGTTTTATAAGTACATTAATATATTTGTTCTTTGTATTACTGTCATTTGTTGATATTTTTAATTACATAAGACATCCTTAATCCTAACATTATTTGGTAACCCTTATTATAGTTTATAGAAACTAGGCCATAACATAAATATTTCCTTATATTTAACATAGATCACAAAGTGCCAAGTGATCGAATCCTGCGTGATTTGTGGGTTTTAAAGTATAATTCCACAACAATAGAGGAAAGGTTTTCGAGGGTAAGAGAATCAGGCTTAGACAGTTACTATCCTTGGATGGTCAGATGCTCAGAAGATATATTAAAAAGGTAATTTTTAATATAACTTTTTTTTTTATAAGTTACTTGGTATAAAAACATTAGATTCATCAGTATTGCTTAATTTGAATGATATAATCCCTTCCTTTTTTATTAGATATTATAATAACACGAAATTTAAAGAAAAGAGTATTAATTTGAAATATGGTTTAATAATTTAGATTTATAGCTACATGTCAAGAAATAAAAAACATTTTAAAAGAAACAAAATCAACAAAGAACTATCTTGCACAAAGATTAAACACTGAACCTGAAGTTATAGATGAAATTTTTTTGAAAGTACCAACACTAAAGTGTATAAGAGTGACAAAGGTAAATTGTTTAATATGTAAAATATACACAAATGTCTTTTCTCCAATAAAATACAAATTCTATAAAAATATTTTTTTAGGTGAAAAACTTTATGGATTTTTTAATAAAAGAGGGCTTTGATGTAGAAGAGATTGCAAGTAAGCCTAGAATATTAGCAGCTTCCCAGAAAACTGTTTCAAAAAGATTACAAAAGCTTCGAGACTTAGGGTTGAGTGAGATTAATTTAAATGTATTATGTAGAAGCAAAAAAGATTTTAAAAAATTTTATGATACAATGTCATCTAGTAATAGTCAAAGTCGAATAAAATAAACCATTTAACATATAATTTTCCTTGTTTCATTTACCATCCAATGAACTTATTCTATAGTAAAATTAAGTTGATAATTTTAATTACATTTATTTTGCCAATAGTCAATACACAACCTACCTATGATTTTACTATCATATAAGTGGCACTAACCCTATAACAATTTATACTTGTACACAAGCAAAGCACTGATGGAAAATATTTTAAAAATCAAAAAGTAGAAGTTAGAATACATTGTCACTTTGCATAGGCATAACATGTAATACCTACAGATGTATTATTCTCTAAAAACAAATTGATATTATTCAATGCCATAAAATAATTTGTCCACATTATTCATCCTTTGTGATTATAAGTAAAAGATGCATCTGTGCTAATGGAATGAATGAAAGCAAATTTCATTATTGTTTACCACATCCACATTATAATTATATAATGCTAAAACAATTCACAATTTTATTTGTAAAAGGCAATTTATTGCGATGTTTGTTATTTTACAATTAAGGGAACTTAGTATTCAAATTTGCAAATAATTTGACTTTACACAACTAAACTAGCACTGTCATATTTATAGCATTATATTTGAGAATATTGTCTACCTAACTTAAAAAGTTACATGACACTTGTAAATACAAGTCATATAAGGATTGCAAGATTTTAATAAATTATGTCTGAGCACATTGAACTCCAGGCCCTGCATGCATGTTCTCTTCGTCATCACTAGCATAAGCTTCTTCTCGGGCACGGTTTCTTTCACTAGCAGTATATTCCATCATATTCACTTCTTCAACATCATCTCCTGTGGGCATCACAAATGCTGGACGGGGTGGTAGTATACTTTCAATTTGTTTTAATTGTTCTTCATTAGCAAAATTATTTTCTGGGAACTTTACATCAAACTTTATGTACAAATTGCCCTTCTCAAATGGATTCTTATACTGTGGCATACCTTCACCTTGAATTCCTTTTAAATCTCCTGGTTTGATGACCTCGCCTGGCAAATGTCTAATTAGGAGGTCTCTTCCATCTAAATGTTTAACAACAAATTCAAAGCCACACAAAGCTTCAGTCAAAGTTACTTCATGCTTAATCACAAGGTCATCGCCATTTCTTTGGAACAGTTCATGAGGCTTTTGTTGCAACACAATAATAACATCACCTGGCTGTGTGTCAGGCTGTTGATCACCTTCTCCTCGGAAATAAATTCTTTGATTTTCACTCATTCCCTTTTCAACATGCACTTCCAATATTTTAGTTTCATTAAGAACTTTTTTACCCTTACATTTAGTGCATTTATCTTTATCATTGATAGTTTCTCCTCGTCCTTGACAACTAGTACAACGAGATTGATATTGACGAGTCATATTGGGACCAATCTGTTGGTAAAATATTTTCATACCTTGTCCATGACAGTCCCTGCATGAAACAACGGACCCTGCTTTTCCTCCAATACCATTACATGTACCACAGATAATATTTTTACTTAGTTGTAATTTAGCAGTTTTACCCATATACATATCTTCTAAAGATACTTTCAGCGGGTGTATCGTGTCTTCACCTCTACCTCGTCCCCTGCCTCGTCCTCCACCTATGCCAAATATGTCATTAAAGACATGACCAATAAAGTCATCTGATGCAAATCCTCCAGGTTGACCACCTTCTTGTAGACCTTTTAAGCCATATTTATCGTAAGTTTGTCGTTTTTTCGGATCAGACAATACTTCATAAGCATAGCTTATTTCTTTAAATCTATCCCCAGCTGCAGGATTTTTATCAGGGTGATATTCTTTAGCTAATTTATGGTAGTTCTGAAAATAAATAGAGATATTAAGAATATAAATTAAGCTGTACTGTAACAATGGATTCATTGATTTATTTCACGAAGCATGCTTGTTTACGAATCAAGTTGAGTAGAGATTATAACGATAATGTACTCACTCTTTTTATTTCAGAGTCACTTGCGTTTCTTGTAACGCCTAATATATCGTATAATTTATTATCAGCCATTATTCAACAGATTACAATTGAGCAAAAAGAAACTACTTTTGTGGCTGATGAAAAATTAAGAAAAGAAATTAGCTCGTCATAAAATCACAGATAATATAATTCCAAGTTTCGACCAAAGAGAAAAGAGAAGAGTTGCGAGCTACAAAGATAAAGCGGTATCCTCACGCTTGGCAAGCCTCGGCAAACCCTTCCACATTCAAACGTGTGAATATAGCGTTGGTCTTGGCTTACAAGGGTTTGTGGCCGATCCGATAAGTGTCAGTATTTTGTGCACAAATCCAAGCAAGCTTGGCAAGCCCTCACAAATTCAAACGTGTGGATACAGAGTTTGTCTTGGTTTGCGTAGGTTTGCAAGGGTTTGTAGCCGATCCGACGAGTGTCGGTATTGTGCACAAATCAAAGGGAATTTTCCGCAAGCTGAATTTGCTGCAAGCGCTTGCGAGGCATCCACATGCTTGTGACTTGTGGAGACTTGGAGCTTGCTGCAAGCCACAAACGTGTGGATCCGCTATAAAAGTTGTTTTCAAAGACAAAAAAAGAGGATGGTATATCATATTTTATAAGTAACTAGAAATTATTTAATAGATTTTATTATTTATACACCACTTTATTCATATTATAATTATTAATTTGTTGGATATCTAATAAACAAAACCTTGACAACAACTCAACTGTGCTGCCAGTTATCGGCGAAAGGTTTTCCTTTCAATTGAGGAAACTAGACGAGTTTGTTTAGGCCCGAGAGTTAAATAATTGTGTAATATTATGGACAAAAAGTTATTGTTAGGCATGTTTTACGATTACATAATTACTGTAATTGGTGCGGCACTTTACTATTTTATGATTTTGGAGATTGCCAACAGATGTAGTTTTATGGAAGTAAAAGTAAAAAAATATATAGTATAATAGTACTATATTTTTTGTAGATAATAATCAAGTGCTTATAAAAGTCTCATAATCTAATCTAACGCTGAATTCCCTCAATTTAGCTCTATGGCGATTACAATATACACATGGTATTTAATAATCAAGCTAGGTAAATAATTAGTAGATAACCCAATAAATCGAAATTTGTATTCATTTAATAACAAATCCTCTACCCAAATACTACTTTAGAAACTTTCATTGTAAAAAGACATTAAACAAATACAGGGAGTTTTTATTCTATTTTTGGTATCATGCACACAGATGCACGTGTCTGCACTAGATATCACAAGGTTGTCACGCAAACTTGAATGAAAAGTGCTGTTTGTTCCTGACACTCCATCTGTCTATATTTATAAGTCTGTGTTAATGACTGTTTATATTATTAGCCTTAAGCTGGCGCAAGACATAGCTGCAAACATTTGAACACTTGTTTGTTTGCTATGTGTGGCACGAGACTTATAATTAGAGAGAATATTTGTGCAAATATTTGTACAAACATTTGCACTTTGCCATGCGGTGTCGGTTTTTGAAGCGCACATCAAAGTGTTCAAAGTCTAATGTTTTAAAATGTTTGCGAAGCCTGACACACTTGTGCATAGCCCAGTTGGGCAAACGTTGTTGAGTGGAACGGTTGTTGAAAATATAACCATATTTGTTGGAGTCGAAAAAATGTCGATACTTTTGAATGAAAAAGCTGCCCTGCTTCAAAGCTTTGCAAACAAGTGCTCAAAAATTTGCATCTATGTCTGGCGCCGCGCCGGCTGTTTGGAATAGTTAAAAAAAAATAAGTTTAATAAATAGTCACCTATAATAAGTACATCTGGAACAAAAAAATGTATTTAATTTTTTATGTTACATAATAAAACAAGCTGTTACTTAGTAATTTATTACTTTCATTTATTCTCCTAATAAATTTATTAACACCTATATTCACAAACAATACTATGAGGTGTCCCAGTAAATAATGAAACAATACTATGCAAAAAACGCTTCTATCTATGCGCTCCTGGTATCAATAGTCGGGTTTTAGTGTCAACAGCGTCAACCTCTTCCACATATTAGAGGGAAGTGAAGGACCCATCACACAACGCCACCACTGCAATGGCATAAGCGAGCATGACATGTCATACGTTTCACCTTAATACAAGTTTAATTTATCATACTGCAGGCTCAAAATTTATAATATACATTCTAAATAAATACAGCTTGATAGAAGAGCAGTTCAATCCCAAGGATTTGCGTCATCGAAATATTCATTAATCTTATAATATCCTTTTTTACTTAGTTTTTGTTTGATGACAATCTTAAATTTCTTGGGGCATAATTCCTGTATATTAGAAGGGACCCTGTTGTAAAAGCGTATACATTGACCCACAAAAGACTTACTTACTTTGTTAAGTCGACTACTATAGGGCACTAGCTTATTTCTATTTCTAGTATTTACATTATGAATATCACTTTTTTGTTTAAATAGATGAAGGTTGTTTTTGGTATACAATAAATTTGTGAAGATATATTGTGATGTAAATGTTAATATATCAATATTTTTAAAAAAATCCCTAAGAGATTCCCTGGGACCCAATTTATAAATAGCTCGAATAGCTCGCTTTTGCAGAATAAATATGCGCTCGGTATCAGCGGCATGACCCCACAGCAAAATGCCATAGCCCATAAGACTATGGAAATAACTAAAGTAAACTAACCTGGCGGTTTGAATATCCGTCTGGTACCTTAGCTTTTTAACCGCGTAAGCTGCAGAACTGAGCTTATCCGCTTACTTGTCAATATGAGGGCCCCATTGCAATCTAGAATCCAAAGTAATACCTAAGAACAAGGTTATTTCCACAAGGCACAATTTTTCTCTTTTTATCTCTATATCCGTATTAACTTGTCCTACGTTGGGCAGAGTAAATTTAACACATTTTGTTTTCTTTTCATTGAGCACAAGATTATTTGCAGTAAACCACTCAACAACTTTATTAATGGCATTGTTTACGTCCTCATATTTATCCTGTTGTCGTCTAACTTTAAAAAGTAAAGAAGTATCATCCGCAAACAACACTATATCATGACAGTTATTTACAAGACTCGGTAGATCATTTATATAAATTAGAAAGAGAAACGGACCAAGAATTGAGCCCTGCGGGACACCCATGGTAACCGCGGACCCACCTGACACTTTTCCGTTTACATCAACCCTCTGTACGCGTCCATGTAAGTAAGACTTTAAAAGGCTCAGTGCACTGTCCCTCACACCGTAATAATGAAGTTTCCTAACCAAGGTACTGTGATCAACGCAATCGAAAGCCTTGGACAAATCGCAAAATACACCCAAAGCGTCATGCGACTCCTCCCAGGCATCAAATATGCATCGTATTAGTCCAACACCTGCATCGGTTGTTGAACGACCCCTGGTAAATCCAAATTGCTTGAAATGCATTACTTTATTGGAATAAAAGTGAAATTGCAATTGATCTAAAATTAGTTTTTCAAATATTTTACTTAGCGTTGGCAATATAGATATAGGTCTAAAGTTGGTGGGGTCAGACTTACTGCCAGCTTTAAATAAAGGTATGACTTTACTGCACTTCATTAAATCAGGAAAAACTCCATTATCAATACATTTATTGAAAACCATAGCTAGATGGGGAGCTATGCAGTTTATGATGGATTTGATTATTGTGACGGAAAGGCCATGCAGATCAGCGGTTTTTTTAACAGTCAGTGATTTAAAAGCTTTTACAATTGAGTATGCATTGACGTGATGGAATACAAAGACAACCTTGGACTCAACCATGTTTATCTTCAGCAAAGATTCAGCTAGAGTGGGAGAAGAATTTAGGTATTTGGTAGTCGAAACTGGGATGTTAGTGAAGAATTTATCAAAAGCTTCGGCAACCTCAAGATCTGTACTGATACAATTTCCATCAATATTCAATTTAAAATCGAGATTGCGTGGTTTGGCTTTACCAGTCTCGCTGTTTATAACTTGCCAAGTTGTCTTTACAATATTCTTACTATTAATAATCTTATTCTTTATGAATCTAGATTTAGCCTCATTACATACACGCTTAAACAATTTAGAATAATAATTACGAACATACTCAACAAATGACGGACTATTGTTCTGTGGCGGACAAATTTGATAGCGCACCTACTTTCATAGAAAGGAGGTGCGAAAGGAGTGGAATAAAAATATAAAATTTGACAACGTGATTATTATAAAATAGAACTTATGATTAAGATGTTTCAATTGTAAATGAGAATTTTAGTTTTATTAATGGTAAGTCATTTTATTTATAATACAAACTTATATACACTATAATGCGTGTTTCAATGATGATGGTAGCATCCAAGTAACTCAAAGTAACCCACAATTGGTGACCCCGACTATACATGCAACCTTCCGACGATACACGCAATCGCATATGCATGTAACCGACTCTACGTGTAACCGATTCTACGTGTAACCTACGAGTCTCCAGCGATTTTATGGTGTGATGTGATCATCACTGCTAAACGCGCCATCATAGAGGCAGAGTCATCGACTTTCCGAGAGAGACATCGTCACTTCCCCGACGCCTCATGTGGTTTTGAGATTGCGGCTTTCAACTTCGGCGCCTTTGCAATACTATCTTCAACTTTTCGTGCACCTGATACAGGACGTTATTCAGAATTTTGAAGCAACAAGCAGCATCCGGAGGAATGAAGACCAATGCATGTATCCTTATTATATTTAATAATAGTCAATAATCATTAACTTTTACTTCGAGATATAACATATTTTATTTTAAAAAGAAGGATTAAGATTATTATTTTTTTTTTATTTATAAACTATTAGGAGATTAATTGTTTATAAATTAATTTAAGGTGTATCGGATTTGTATTATATATAATTTCTCATAATATTTGTGTTCGTAAATTTGACATAAGTTTACATTTTTTTTTTTACTCTTGATTATTGTTTTTGTGTTTTATGTTATTGCTGTATTTTATTGTGTGTATTAACTCTGTTTTTATTTTAGCATAATATTTTACCATATTGATTTTGTTATTATATAATGGAACCACACAAGGCAGACGCACTCTCGACCGACCAATCTCCCTCATTATACAGAGTGGCTGTTAGACTTCCACCTTTCTGGCCCGATCGCCCTGCGTTATGGTTTGCACAGGTAGAGGCACAGTTTACAATTTCAGGCATCACTACTGATTTAACAAAATATAACCAGGTTGTTGCTCAGTTGGATGCACGGGTGATTGGTGAAATTGAGGACATAGTACTGCAACCTCCGACTGAGAATAAGTATGATCATTTAAAAGTAGAGCTTATACGTAGACTTTCCACGTCCGAGGAGCAACGTGTCCGTCAACTTGTTAGTGATGAGGAATTGGGTGACCGTCGCCCTTCGCAGTTTCTACGGCACCTTCGGTCGTTAGCTGGGATTTCATTTACGGATGAAAATCTGATCCGTCAACTATGGATGCGTCGCCTCCCACAGCATTTACAGGCAATCTTGGCAGCTCAATCCGAGCTCCCTCTTGCCAAAGTTGCTGAATTAGCCGACAAAATATTAGAGGTCTCACCTGCTATAGCTCCTCCAGGATCATCTATTTTTGCAGCAGGTACTTCAGCGTCGCCTACATCTCTTGATGATATTACACGGCGCTTGGATGATCTTACACGCCAAGTTGCTGCCCTCGCATCGAACCGTGGCCGGGATAGGTCCCGCGCTTTCTCAAACTATCGAGGTCGTTCGCGGACCCCTGCCAAGGTCAAAATGTGCTTTTACCATCACAAGTATGGTATCAAGGCAGCCAAGTGTGTTAAGCCGTGTACGTGGACGCCACCGTCTCCTTCGGTAAACTCAAACGGCAATCAGTAGAGACGGCGACAGATTGCCTACCAAAAAGTCGTCGACTCTTTGTTACTGAAAAAATTTCTAAGCGTCAATTTTTGATAGACACTGGCTCCGACCTATCCTGCTATCCTTACCAATGGCTAGCAAATAAGCCATCGCGATCAAACTACACACTCGCAGCAGCGAATGGTAGTGAGATTCGCACATTTGGTTTCATTGAATTGTCTCTCAACTTTGGTCTGCGTCGCGCCTTTCAGTGGCGTTTCATTATCGCCGACGTCAATACTGCTATTATTGGGTCGGACTTTTTGGCACATTATCGGCTATTGCCAGATTGTGCCGGTAAAAGACTGGTTGACAGCCTCACCGGGTTGTCATGTGTTGCCTCCATTGCACTATTAGACCATACTAGCGTCAAAGTGGTTTCCGCCCCGACTTCCGAATTCAGCGCGCTTTTGTCGGAATTTCCGTCCATCACCAAGCCACCTGGACTTATTCGCGAGTTGAAGCATAGCACGGTCCACCACATCTTGACTACTGAGGGCGCCCCTGTTTCATGTCGTCCTAGGCGATTAGCGCCACAAAGGCTTCAAGAAGCCAAAAAGGTTTTTGATGACATGGTACAGTGTGGCACAGCTAGGCCATCGAAAAGTTCATGGTCCTCTCCCCTACACATGGTCCCAAAAAAAGATGGCACCTGGCGACCCTGCGGGGACTATCGTGCATTAAATTCACGCACTATCCCCGATCGCTATCCGGTCCGCCATATTGCCGACGTTGGCGCCAACATCTCGGGCTGTACTATATTTAGTACTATTGACCTTGTAAAGGCTTACCAGCAAATTCCGGTCGCGCCCGATGACATTTGTAAGACGGCCATCATCACGCCTTTCGGACTTTACGAGTTTAATTACATGACGTTTGGTTTGCGCAATGCGGGCCAAACATTTCAACGTTTTATAGACGAAGTTGTCCGAGGTCTTGACTTCTGCTTTGCGTATATCGATGACATTTTGGTGTACTCGCGCAATGCCATTCAGCACGCTCAACACCTTCGTACCCTTTTCCAGCGCCTCGAAGACTATGGTATCGTTATCAATGCAGGCAAATGCGTTTTTGGTGTTCCTGAGGTAACCTTCCTCGGGAATCGCATTTCTGCCAACGGAACGCGTCCACCACCTGAGCGTATTCAGGCTTTGAGGATTATCCTCCTCCAAAGACTGTACAGGGACTCCGCCGGTTTCTTGGGATGGTCAATTATTATCGCCGATTTTTGCGAAATGCTGCAGAAGTGCAAGCACCGCTAATTGAAGCTATAGTGGCAACCCAAGGCAAAGGTTCCACTCCGATTTCCTGGACGCCTGAGCTTGAAAAATGCTTTCAGACATGTAAGGACAGTCTATCTTCAGCAACTCTTTTGGCTCATCCATTGCCAAATGCTGAGTTAGGGCTTTTTACTGATGCATCTAGCTCCCACGTTGGTGCCTGCCTCCAGCAGAAAGTTGGTGATACTTGGCAACCCATAGGTTTTTTTAGTAAAAAGCTAAAGCCTCGTCAATCTCAGTGGCCAGCTTATTACCGAGAACTTCTCGCAATCTACGAGAGTGTCCAGCATTACCGACATTATCTCGTTGCGCAACATTTTCGCATCTATACAGATCATAAACCATTGGTTCACGCATTTGCGCAGCGACGCGATAAGCTTCCACCGGTACAGCTAAACCAACTCTCATTTATTTCACAATTTACGACGGACATTGTCTATGTGAAAGGCATCGATAACACCGTAGCGGATGCTATGTCCCGTATCGAAGCTGTTAGTTTTGAGGTTGATCATTCGGCCCTTGCTTCTTGCCAACATCTTGACGACGAGTTGAAAAAATATCGTGAGGATGCCAATTCTTCTCTTAAACTAGAGAACGTTGCCGTCCCCGGTAATAACACTAGCTTGGTTTGTGATATGTCCACCGGACGGCCACGGCCATTTGTTCCAGAACCAATGAGAAAAAAAATTTTTGACCAGTTACACAATTTAAGTCACCCTGGTGCCCGAGCAACCATTCGGTTAGTCACCGATCGTTTTGTTTGGCCTGGCATTGTCAAAGACTGCCGCCGTTGGTGCCAGACTTGCATCGCTTGCCAGCGTTGCAAGGTGACTCGGCATACTCATTCTTCGCCTGGACACATCTCTAGCCCTACATCACGGCTCAAACATGTCCACATTGATATTATTGGACCATTGCCACCATGTTCAGGTTTTCAATATTGTCTCACCGCAGTTGATAGATTTAGTCGGTGGCCTGAAGCTTGGCCAATGGTTGGTATAACTGCGGAAGAAGTAGCTAGTACTTACGTGGCTGGTTGGATTTCTCGATTTGGAGTTCCCACTGTCATTACAACTGATCAGGGGCGACAGTTTGAGTCTGCTCTCTTCAGACGTCTTACTGACTTGTGCGGTACCAAACGTATTCGCACAACTAGCTATCATCCTTGTGCCAATGGGCTCGTTGAGCGCATGCACAGGCAGCTTAAGACGTCTCTAATGTGTCACGGTGATTCATGGTTAAGTGCGTTATCCTGGGTCTTGCTTGGGATGCGGTCTGCTTACAAAGAGGATATTAAGGCAACTGCAGCGGAACTGCTCTATGGAGAATCTTTGACGCCCCCTGGGGAACTATTAGTATCCTCCGGAGAATCAAGTTTTGAGGACCCATCGGATCTTGTCTACAAATTACGACAACACATGTCCAGTTTGAGACCCACTCCGACTACACAACATACTAAATCATCTCCTTTTGTTTTCAAGGAGCTCGCCACCGCATCACACGTCATGCTCAGGATTGACACTGTTCGACGTGCATTACAACCTCCTTATTCCGGCCCTCATAAAGTTCTTTCGAGAGCTGAGGACGGCAAGACTATGTCAATAGATGTAAGAGGTAAACCGACTACAGTGAGTGTCGACAGGCTCAAGCCAGCTTTTGTTGAGCATACGAACATTTTAGATTATCCAGTTTCAGCACCATTGCCATGTGTTGCCGTGCCTCAACCTATGCAAACCAATCTAGCTCCCTCACTGCCTTCACAGCCTGTGCTACCTGCACTTACGCCTACCTTTTCTACTCCACCTGCACCACATTATACCACCCGGTCTGGCCGTAGAGTCCATTTCTCTAAGCCTTTTGATAGGTGAGTTTCCTTTTTTTTTACGGATTCTCCTTCTCCGTAGGGGGGTGGTGTGGCGGACAAATTTGATAGCGCACCTACTTTCATAGAAAGGAGGTGCGAAAGGAGTGGAATAAAAATATAAAATTTGACAACGTGATTATTATAAAATAGAACTTATGATTAAGATGTTTCAATTGTAAATGAGAATTTTAGTTTTATTAATGGTAAGTCATTTTATTTATAATACAAACTTATATACACTATAATGCGTGTTTCAATGATGATGGTAGCATCCAAGTAACTCAAAGTAACCCACAGTTCACTGTTTTTTCATCATATAGACTGTACAATTTATTTCTACTAATCATAATTCCTACTATTGCCCAATCACTAAACTTTAGACAATCGTTAACTTTCAAAATTTTAGGTTTAAAAACAGTATCATATTCCACTTTAGCAACATTAAACACCTTATTGTATAACATATTTGGATCTTCACAAAATTCCAGATTTGTAATTTTTTAACTTACATTATTATTAAACATTTTTGATCTAGCCTTAGTAACTGGTATGTATTCGATATTCTTTTTCGTTTTGTTTAAATTTATTTTAAAATCTGCCCTTAGGCCGCTATGATCAGACTATGAACCGCTATGAACTAAATTTGACAAGATTGACATCTTGACATCTGTCTGGAGTAAGAAGTTGTGATATATTAAATTGTTTTACGTGAAATATGGAGCATATAATATAAAGTGAGGTGTAAAAATTTAAGGCCGTATAATGATCGTTAAAGTGAAATAATTTTGTGAATCAGAAAGTAAAAATAAACAACAATTAACCCCGTTAAATAATATGTTTATAAATGTCACAGCCATGACAGGTAAATTTTGGAGATGCCAGTATCACTCATTTTTGCCTAATTTATGGTTAAAATATTATCATTAACTCTATACCTACATTTATCTTATGATATATAATATGAATATAAATACTAGGTAAAAGAATTAAAACCTTGCTCAGATGAATTATATTTTCAGGTGTTTCTGTAAAAAAATGTCAAATAATAAAAGAAATAACAGTGGCAGCAATTACTTCTGAGAAAATCGTCACCCCTGGCAAAAGCCGAACACAACCGAAGAAGCTTGTTTAAGATAAATTTTACTAATCGGTTATACGTAAAAAATACAAAGGAAATATTAAAAAAAAATGTTTTATTTATAATATATATTACTATAATTATTTTTGTCATTATTATCATCATCAGTCTTTATCAATCCACTACTGAACATAGGCCCTATAATTATTTAAATTTTTTATTGTACGAGACTTGGTGGAAAATCATTACAATAGAAATTGGCAACATTGGGTAATGAGATCGCAGCGCCGCGTCTATCGGACTTCTAAAGTGCAGTGTTGCCATTTTAGTGCTTTCGGCACTAAATCTAGTGCATTTTTGGTATGTTCAGTGCGCATCCAAGACTGCCTAGTGCAATTTCTAGTGCTTTTTTTCATGTCTGCTCTTTAATTATAAATAAATTGATATAGTGGCCTATTTCTGGAATCATTGTGGCACAGTGGCACACGCTATCTCTTGCATTCACACGAGTTGGATTTCGACGATGTCACCACACTAGTGTCGCTCTCTGCTCTATGGCCAGCCGAGCCAGGCAATGGACGTAATAATATATAACAGGACCGAGCACTCGTAACAGAAAAACGAGCCGACAGAGATAGCCAGTGTTAAGGAGTGTGCCCCTTTCTTATAAGGTGACAATAAGATTTTGACAGGTGGGACAAATGTCTTTCAAAAATTCAAACTGTCAGGAAATGGGTATTGAAAATTTTTATTTAATTTTAATTTTTTTTATTGGTTTTTTTTTTGTAAGGTTTATATCCTACTAGTACATACTTGATGTATGCAGTTTTAAGCGCTGCATGAGTTTACCACATCTGCCATAATATTATAAATCTCGAGTTTTTAAGTTCTTCAAAAGGCGCGTTTAGCCCCGGCAGATATCGCAAGTTAGCTTGAATGCATTTAGGGTGCTTGAAAAATCTGACACAAGTATTATACTTATAAACGAAAATACCAACATTAGCAATGGTTAAAATCTGAAGAATAGTAGATGGATTACGAAATACATAATACAAATACTTCCATACTACAGACTTGACAGGAATCCGTCATCAGGTGGTCGAGTTATCATTATCATCCCAAAATATTAACTGCAAATCTTAGGTTTAGGGCCTGTTTCACAATCTCCCTTTAAGTTCCCTATAGGCTATTGGCAACATATTTGACAAATGTTTGACAGATAGAGTATGGAGTATCTGTCAAACATCTGTCAAATATGTTGCCAATAGCCTATAGGGAACTTAAAGGGAGATTGTGAAACAGGCCCTTACTCTCATTATAACGCATTCTTGAATTAAGATTACAAAACAATTAAAGATGCCATGGATTCAAACTGATTAAAATAATTAGGAACGTGGGAAGTTTAGTACGGAGTCACTCTGTCCCACGTTCTGACCATTGCTTTTCGCATTGCTATTATTCCCCTCCAAGCCTGCCGTAAGGAACTTCGTTTCAAAAAATCATGGTCACCATAGTAGTTTGATTTACTAATTATGTTATTTAAGTAACCATAGCAACCATTACAATACAAAATGTCAAGATGACACTTAACTGGGCTACCATAAGAAATAAAAGAAATAAGCAAAATAATAATTTATGTTTTCTTTTTGAATTGGAAATATATTTAAATAAATAAATTCAATTACAATTTCTTGACATACAATTGTCAAAATAATATTAAAAAGACATTTTTTTTCGATGAAATTTTTGATCAGCCCAAATTTTTAATAAAATACATTTTTAAGCTGGCAAGATAAAAGAACGAGACACACTTCTAACATATTGCTATCCCGCTCGGCTCGGATCAGCATCTGTGTAATGCCCATTAGAATATAATACTTAATGCGTTGAGTTCCATTTCAGTTCCAAGCCATCCTGTTATTATACTACATCCATGAGCCAGGCTGGCACTTCAAGGCAAGCAGATACCACAGAAGAACAATTTATATAACAATTTATAATATTTTTTAAGTACAACAATTGTAAGTTGATTGATTTAATGTCGTAGTTAGGGTATTAAAATATATTAAATATAAGTTTTGAATTTTATATGTCTTCTTTTTTACATCCATGTCAATTTTAAGAACTTAGTGCTTTGAAGTCGAAAATATCACAAATCTAGTGCAATTCGTACCACTTTTAGTGCTCTACAGACTTTGACTTCTGGCAACACTGCTAAAGTGGCGATGACTCTAATTTGTTTATGACATTCGTGTTTGTGGATTCTAGATTTTTAATTATATTATCAATACAGTAGGGCTATTCTGTAAGGTTGTTTTCGAATCTCGAAAGCGGAATCCGCGGTAATATGATGAATTTTACGGATTTGTATTCTTTAAAACTCGACTCTCTATCCATATCAATAAAGATCATTTTCAAAGTGACGTAATGTGAGCTCTATCACTCAGGTGAAGCTCGACATTGAAATAGTTTCTTACAGAATAGCCCTACAGGACTCAGTATTAGCTGTAGTTCTAGTAGGTTCTAGAAATAGATTAATCAAATTGTAACATTTGAAGAATGTTAAAATCTTTTTTGATAATGTTGACGTAACTAAAAGATCTATATTAAAGTCTCCACAACTTTTTCTCCACACAATTTAATTTATGAAGAACAGTTTCCATAATTTCTTCAAAAATATCATAGGATCCATTTGAATTTCTGTATACGCTAACTACAATAACCGGCTCCAATTCTATACAAGCTATTTCTATGGTTCGTTCAACTGAAAGATTTACAATATCAATGCGATCTTTATATTTAATAGAATTGTTAATAATAATTAAGGATCCTCCAGAGTCCCTAATCGCACTCTTTCTGACAAACGAACTACCAATATGGTGGCTGTAAAAATTAAACATGAGCTGGTTGCTATTAAGCCAGTGTTCAGTAATGCAAAGAATTTCAATTTTGTCATAGGTCAAGAGAAGTTCCAACTCATGAATTTTACTAGACATGCCTTGAATATTTTGAGAGATAAGTTTTAAATTGCAATCAAGTTTCTTAGTATCATTTATATTTATAGTCATAGAATTATTTAAGGGCATGTCACTAGAAACATTGCTAGAGTTAACAGTCTCTGTTGTCTGGTCACTTAATTTAAATGCTCTATAGGAGCAGTCAAATCCACCAAAAGAGTGGATGGTCGGTGTTGACTAGAATAAGAATGACTAGAATAATGATGACTAGAATCAAGTGATTGTATATAATAATGTCATTAATACTACTCTGCTCAATAGAAGCAGTCGTAAAGCATTTAAGTATTAAGTCTAGAAATTGCAGGAGTACTGTGACACCTCAAAGTAATAAGTATTGTTTGTGAATACGGGTGTAAAACTGTTTTGTAATTTGTTCTTCTGTTGTCTGTTAAAACGGTTGCTACTGATATTTACCTATTTATTAACATTCAAGTTTCTTGCTTCATTTTTTACAAAGCGCTTGTATGAAGACTATCGTACCGTTCTAACTACTAATTAAGCAGCTGAGACAATCCTCGAGGCTTGCCCTCCTGTCAAAAAGCCACCAGGAAGACTAAGGTGAAAATGGTTGATGATATCAAGGACTGGACTCAGATACCACCGAATAAAAAGTGTCGTCCCGAAATACAGCGCCAGCTAATAATTAGTTGCTATTAATTTTCATCAGGCGTCTCATTAATTTGCATAACGTAATTAGAATAGTTTAAAAAATTACCTACACTATAATATCTCTCATTTTAACGTACGCTAAACGCTAACGCTTTGAAATAATTGTAAAGATTGCAATACAAGAAGAATATTTTGGGTAATAAAGTAATAATTAAAGTAATTGAAGCCCCGCAGAGTGTCGTTTAAGACAACTGTTGTATATACCTGGTTGACCGAGTATTTGCTCGGTACCCTTAGTGATAAAATACGACAAAAATTTTCTTCCAAAAAATCTTAAAAAAAGGAAAAATAATTCGGACTGGAGTTTCGAACCAGGCTCGTACTACGGATGTAACTGCCTAGTTTCACCACTAAACTACCATGACATATTATTTGACAGCGAAATTTACGTTCGTATTCTAATCATATTTTATCGATGCCTCAAAACACGGATAAAAAAAAGTTTTCTAAAAATTTATCCTAGCTAGATCGATTTATCGCCGCTTTTAACACATGTATACAAAATTTCATGAAAATCGTTGGAGCCGTTTCCGAGATACAAGTTACCGGAAGCGTAGAGTAGAGATTGATTGATATTTTGATCGAATTATATTAAAATCGAATGAGTAACAATAATCAAATAGGGGCCTGAAAATGCGGCGAAATGGTTCCAGTAAAGGATGGTACGGCAGTTTGCTTCGCGCTCGACACTGCCGTGCCCCCAGTTTAGTTGAGAAAAATAATTTAATTAAACTTTCCTAAATTGCTTAAAAATATTTTGGATGCTAATATTTAACTTTAGTTAATAAGTCGCTTTTTTATGTTCTTAATAATAACATAATTTATTACATCCTACTAATATTATAAATGCGAAAGTTTCTAAATATGGACGTTTGTTACTCTTTCGCGTAAAAACTACTGAATAGATTTTAATGAAACTTTACAATAATATAGCTTATACATCAGCATAACACATATTTATCACCGTACTTAAATGGAAATGAGAAGTACACGGGTGAAACCGCGGGGCGCGGCTTATTTAAGGTATATTTGCATTTCTATAGCATAAATTTTAAAATCATGGGTAATAAGCTATTTAGAAAAAAAAACAAAAAATATTTCTTCATTATTGCATTCTTAAGATTATCTCTATACAGTAAGGTGCTTGGAAGACTCCAAAGAGTCATTGCGATTCGGGCAGTGCGTGAATACCGCACCATCTCTAGAGATGCGGCATGCGTACTCGCTGGCGGTATCCCATGGGACGCCGTATCCCTTGCGGACGTTTAGTGGCGGTGCGCATTGGTTCGCGCGGAGGGAAGCAACCCTCTACCGGTAGTAGTTCGTCAGTGAAGGAATTCGGTAACAGAGAGGGCGATCGAGCAATGGGCGGAGCGGCTAGAAGAACCTCAAATCAGCGTGAGGTTGTTAACGGCCTTCCGCCCAGTTCTGAAGGAGTAGGTGAAAAGGAAGAGCGGCATGCTCTCCTTCAACGTCACACAGGTACTGACGGAGCACGGCTGCTTTGGGCAGTACCTGTGTATTTCTGTGTATATCTGTGATTGCATCAGGGCATGTCCCTCGCGGACAAGACAAAGTGCGGCCCTAATGGCCGTCATCGGACAGGAACTCTCACTGCCAGCCATCATCTGCGCTATGCTGAGCAGTGAGACATCATGGCTCACGGTGGAGACATTTTCGCATGAAGTTGTCTGCAGGAAAGAAGAGGCCGAGCGTCAGAGAGAGATAGAGGCGCTCGATCCTAGAATAAGGCCGACGCGGCTCTCGGGGTGGCGGTGTGGGGACGCCGCCGCCCGCTTAAATGAGTCCCCGAGCGGACCGAGATGCGCAAAGTACTCCTACGCATCGCGGCAACAGAGAGGAAACGAGAGACAGCCGTCGGCAGAGTCGCGGAGTACGCCAAGGCCATCCTGCGGCTCAGCAGTACGACGGAGAGAAGTACCGCCGGGTTGGAGTGGGTAGAGGCTGCGTCCACTTAACAAGTCGATTTCCGGCGCAGCGAGTCCCACATACCCGCCTGGAGAGTTTCCGTTCCCCGCGGGATGCGTAGAAGCATTTTCCGGCATAAAAAAAGGCCTGCTACATTATTCTCCAAATAATTCTTTAACTCGCTTTACTAGTCCATTCTTTTCCCGCCGTTTTCAGAATTTCATCGAACCATCTCTCTGCCGGTCTACCTTTGGATCTCTCGAATGAGACCTTTGAGGCCCATCTGTCTTCTTTCATACGTACAATATAGTCGACCTACTTCCATTTCAGCCTTTAACTATAGTGTTCAAGCAAAGCTTATTGTTTTATATATTCATCTTTCTCTTTTGTGTTTCAATTTTAGATTTAGTACATGATGATGGCGATGTAAGTGACATGACATATATGACATTCCAGCATATAATATCTAGAGAATGAGGTATTAACACGTACGTACCTATTTCCTCATCTCAGAAAATATTCCTTCGAGGTGTGGTTTTTTTAACCCATAACAAAGGCTTTAAACAAACTTTCTCACATTCCTCATGTCGTAAATATTCACAGAAGTCGTTGTCGTCAATGGACCATGCGCCGAGCAAATGTTTATAGTGCCTACTCGTGGCTGGTGATAGTGGAAATAGTTGGAGGGTGTGGCGGTATGTCATCTGCTTGCGTGTTACATAACATAGTGTCATTGTTTTTGGAATTAAAGGAACTATAAAATATCCAAAGTATGATGAGGTTATAGTTCATCTAGAGATTGCATTAATCTCACTATTATAGCTACTATCATACCAGACATCGGCATTGAATCGATACATCATGAAGCAGCCTGCAGCAGTCTTGACTTTCGACAACTATTCCATATACGACGGCCATTCTATAACCACCCGCACAACCAAGGTTATGTGGATGCGTAACCCTGCTTTTCATATATGAAATTATAGCAATAACAAAGTTTCGGTATATTTATTTAGGTAGATACTAGCTGTAAATACCCGCTTCGCTGGGTCATTTTTAAACGACTTGAAAAAAGGGGGCGTTTCTCAATGCGGCCGTATATACCTATGCTTTTTTATGTTTGTTCAGGTGTTATCATCGTGGTTTTTGAACTGATTTTGATAATTATTTTTTTGTTGGAAAGAAGATATTTCCAAAGTAGTCCCCTGATAAGAAAATCAGGATCTGAGGATGGCAGACCAGATAAATAGAGAAAAAACTTTCAAAAATCGTAGGGGTGAATAGTGCCTTTCTGTGATTTTTCATTAAGTATTTTGAAGCACTACAATTTCATAAAGGCTTGGAAATTATCTAATGATGGAGCCAAGAGACAGTAACTCCTCAACGATTCACAGCAGCTACCTTGTATTTGAGCTTGGTTAATTTGCATTGATAAGAACTTTGCACCTAGAGGGGTTGTGGCTGTCATTAGGGATCTGATAATGAAGAAGAAAGACAATTTAGAGAACTCCTTAATGGTTTGGAGTAGTTATTTTGTGTTTGGACTAAATTCATTTATATTGATGAGAACTTTGCACCTATATAGATTATAATGCAGGTCTGGAGGCGATCTGATGATGGAGCCAAAAGACAGTCGAGGGAACTCGCCAACGATTCACAGCAGAGCGCTACCTTGTGTTTAAGCTTGATTAATTTGCATTGATAAGAACTTTGCACCTAGAGGGGTTGTGACTGTCATTTGGGATCTGATAATGAAGAAGCAGGACAATACAGGGAACTCCTCAACGCTTTGGAATAGCTAGCTATCTGGTGTTTGGACTTAAGTCATTTATATTGATGAGAACTTTGCACCCATATGGGTTATAATGCGGGTGATGATGGAGACCATAGACAGTCGAGGGAATTCCTCAACGTTTATTGTTCATTATAACATTGAAGTTTAACTTAGAACAATCACTACCATGTTTCCGCTAGTCATGCTGATGCGTCAATAAATTAAAATCAAGACAGAATTTAAGTTGCGTAATCGCGTCATCTCTAACAATGCTATTTCGTCGTGTGGTCTAGACTCAATAGTTTGTTTGCATCTAAGCCTGACAACACTATTTCTTCTAAGATTTTAACACGACACAAGGCAATAGACACCTGTCCATTGGCAATTTTTTTCTTGATAATCGTTATTCGATTTGATAATCGTTCACGAATCAATGAAAAACGATGGTCCCGATCTTCTTGACTTTCCTTAGTTAATTTATTTTTATATATGAGCTCTCTCTATGTAGTGGCTGAGCTACAGGCTATCTACGGGGTCCACAGGTGGCGGATAGTGGGACGGCCATCAGATATGGTGGTTAGCTGCGAATATATGAATAAGTAGCCCCCGACCAAGTAGCGACAAGATTATCAGGATGTAGTGGGTAGTCCAGCGGGACGGGCTAACCTATAAAATGCTACATAAGTCCTATAACGATCTTGTGACGTAGCGAGTAAGCGCCGCTACTATAAAGCGCTCCCCTCCCCCCTAATACTGGGCAGCAGCGGTATTAGTACTAGCTAGAGGCCGAGGAAATGGATTCTGGTAGGGCTCTTGACTAGATAGCAAAGAGCAAGAAATTGGTCATTGTACTGCGGAACGGAAGGCAAGTGGGGCAACCACCGTTCTAAATGCCCTATTATGGAGTATGGAATGCAAAGAATAAGTAATGTGGTTCTTGACAACGGGCTGCCGCGATGCCACATACCGCGGTGGTCTGAGTCCGGCAGGAGTAGAAGCAAGGCTACACCGGTCGTCATCATGCGAAATCCTTGCCAAATTGGAACGTGGAATGTGCGAACAATGTTACCAACAGGAAAACTGGAAGAATTAAAATCAGAAATGGATAGAATGGCTATAGATATCCTGGGGATTTGTGAAACTAGATGGGAGGGAAGTGGGGATTATTGGAGTGGGGACTATAGAATTATTTACTCAGGGGACAAACAAGGTACAAACGGGACAGCAATAATGCTGAACAAGAAATGGGGTACACAGGTGGAGAATACCATTCACTATAGCGATAGAATAACAGCGATTAAGATAAAAAGTATGCAGGAGGACGTATTTTTAATACAAGTTTACATGCCAACGGGTAGTCACCCTGAAGAAGAGATTGAACATATTTATGATGATTTGGATACACTAATAGACATTACTAAAGAAAAAGATAACCTAATTATTATGGGGGATTTTAATGCAGTGGTAGGGGAGGGGGCAGTAGAAAATGTTGTGGGAAACTTTGGACTGGGGAAGAGGAATAAGAGAGGAGAGAGATTAGTACAGTTTTGTAAAGAAAACAATTTAATAATACTAAATACAATATATAAACAACCGAAAAGAAGACTATATACGTGGAGGATGCCGGGAGATAATGGAAGATACCAATTGGATTATATTTTAGTTAGAAACAGAAATAGGAATCAAGTTCAAGTGTGCAAAACATTGCCAGGTGCCGACTTAAATACGGACCATAATCTCCTCATTAGTAAACATAATTTCACCGGAAAGAGACAACAAAGAAAAAACAAACCAAAGAAGATAGACCTTAATAAACTTAAAAGCAATATAAGAGTGCAATATAGTAATAAAATAGGAGATAAGTTAAAAGTAAGCAAAGAAACCAACATATATGATAATAGTGATATAGAAAACAGATGGAAAAATATTAGAGATATAATACAGACAAGCGCAGAAGAATGTCTGCAAAAAGAGAAAATAGTACCGAGGAAAAAGTGGTTGAATAAAGAAATAATAGACATAATGATAAAAAGAAGAAAATTGAGAAATAAGACTGATAATCAAAGTATAAAAGAATACAAAATGCTAACAAATAGAATAACATTGAAATGTAGAGAATATAGAGAAAAAGATTTAGAAAATGATTGTGATAGTATAGATAGATACATGAAGAGGGGAAAATTGGATAAAGCATACAATTTAATAAATAAATTACAAAAAGGACATAAAACGAAAAGTACAGCTATAATGAATGAAACGGGAAATATAGAAATAGAGGATAAAAACATTGTGGAGAGATGGAAAAGATATATAGAGAAACTTTACGATGGACCAGGTTTTACGGAAAATGACATAGAAAAGGAAGGTGAAGTCGATGGAGACAACATGGGACCAACAATTTTAAGAGAAGAATTTGATATAGCTATAAATAATATACAAAATAGGAAAGCCGCAGGAGAGGATGGTTTATACATAGAACTTATAAAATATGCCGTATGTCCTCCCTTACTTGACGAATTATTCGATATCGTGCAGATTATGTATAGAGAAGGTAAAGTACCAACAGACTTCAAATTGTCCAGAATAATAACATTACCAAAAAGGAAGAATACTCTTAAATGTGAAGAACATAGAACGTTGAGTCTTATATCGCACGCATCAAAAATACTCTTAAAAATAATACAAAACAGATTAAGACCAATAGTGGAAAAAACCGTAGGAGAGGACCAATATGGATTTAGGCAGAACAAGGGTACAAGAGACGCAGTGCTAGCACTACGAATGATAATTGACAGAAGGATGGAATTGGGATTAGACACGCATATAGCATTTATTGACTTGGAGAAGGCATTTGATAGGGTTGACTGGAGTTTAATGATGAAAGTACTGAAAGACGCTGGGATGGACTACAGGGATCGGAAAATTATTATGGAGCTGTATAAGGAACAGGAAGCTTTGATTGAAGTCGGGGAGGAAAAAGGCAGGGCAAAGATAAGGAAAGGCGTTAGACAGGGTTGTCCACTTTCACCACTGATATTTAACTTATTCATAGAATGTGCAATCAATAAAATTAAAGATAAACCAGAAGGGGGGGTCAAAATTAATGGGGTTAGTATTAAATTCATAAGATTTGCAGATGATATTGCTGCATTAGCAGAAGACGAGTTACAGTTGCAAGGATTGATCAACAACATGGATAATATATTTAGGGAATATAAATTGAACATAAATGCAAACAAAACTAAGACAATGATAACCTCCAAAACCGGGACAAATAGTAGACCAATTACATTAAATAACATTATATTAGAACAAGTAAATAATTTTAAATACTTAGGAAGCATAATAAATAGTAGTTCTCGATGCACACAAGATATAATAACTAGAATAACAATAGCGAAACAAGCATTTAACCGCAAAAAACAAATATTCAAAAACAAAAGAATTTCATTAAAAATTAGGAAAAGATTTATTCAATCTTATATTTGGAGCATTGCACTCTATGGAAGTGAATCGTGGACAATGACGCAAAAAGATAGGAAAAGATTGGAAGCCTTTGAAATGTGGTGCTGGAGAAGGATGGAGGGAATAAAATGGACAGACATGGTGACAAACGCAAAAGTTTTGGAGATAGTGAAAGAAGAAAGAAATATTATTAAAACTGTTGAGAACCGAAGAGGAAATCTGATTGGTCACCTGATACGACATGACTTGTTTATAAAAAATATCATAGAGGGAAAGATTGATGGAAAAAGGGGAAGAGGTAGACCGAGAAGGAGTTATATGCAACAAATAAAGGAGAAGGTACAGGTTATGTCGTATCGGGAGGTGAAGGTATTGGCGGAGAGGAGGAATGAGTGGCGAATACTCCACCGACAAGAGCAAAGCTCTTAAATAGAGAGAGATATGAGCTCTCATAACATCTATTTTTGCGCTCCTCTGGCGTTTCATTTTTTCTCTTCTCATTTGTTTTTTTTTCCAATCTTTAAAAAAAATTTGTCTAATCGTTTCCGCCTTAGATAAGTTTTCTTCACAAGTAACCGGCGGGCGCCTTCTCATTGGGGAAGCATCTTTTCTCGGTTTGTTTGTTTACGATGCGTAGTTTTAGCTGCAACGTAAGATATAGGGACCACACCCCCCAATTTTATAGGTATG
This sequence comes from Lycaena phlaeas, assembly GCA_905333005.2. NCBI lineage: Eukaryota > Metazoa > Arthropoda > Insecta > Lepidoptera > Lycaenidae > Lycaena > Lycaena phlaeas. The sequence goes on from HG995163.1 coordinate 19,541,496, forward strand.
CTAGCTGTTACCCGCAGCTTTTCCTGCGCTAACTATATATTAGCTTTGGAACGGGATCTGAGCGGGATAATATATTGTGCATGTATTATGCATACATAAACCTTCCTCTTGAATTGTTCTATCTACTTTTAAAGATTTCAGTATACATTACAAAGGAAGCAACTTTGTTTTATACTATGTAAAGATAAAGATATAAAGATTGTAATAGTACCAGAATTTTTCATCAAGTGTATTGTATAACTCGCTACAGATTACAGATAAAGAACATTCACGAATTAATACGGAATAATTGAATAAAATAACTTCAATTAAAGACGTCTTCATCTAAATTTTGGGACTTTCACTCGCGATCCAAGATTACTTCAGACTATCATGACCCCGCATGGATCCCGTCACTTGGTGCGCGAACCGCATTTTGAGGCCGTGGGTATTGACGTTTTCATAGGAAGAATGTACCACAAACAATAAATCTAAATAATATAATAAAAAACTCATGAGTTTGTTTGTTTGAACGCGCTTATCTCAGGAACTGGTTGGAATTGAAAAAATATTTTTGTAATGAATAGAGTCCGTTTATCCCTTTTAAATGTTCTAAAAAAAGGCCACGACGTCATAATATTATGTCGGTTACCATTTTAGTACTTGAAAAACTGACTGCACGCGATAAACTTAAAATATGCTTGCACATGACGGGATACATAGCCGTAAGATATCATATTCAATGCTATGTATTTGCTCCTTTGACGATGAGAGTATTGCTCAGAGTAATTACTAGCATAGAGACTTTACTTAACATCTCTCGTTTCAGGAGAGGTAACACGTGGATGATTTAGCTGAGCTAATCCCGGGTTTCCACCACAACCCCACCACGGCTTAGGCTTTGTCGTGGCGGTTGGGCTCAGTAACCCAGGGTGACTCCAATCCCTTGGGCGAAGCGAATTGAGCCCAGGGGGCTCTTTGTATCCCTCTTATAAAAAGCGGGGGCAAAAGACAAGGGGCGAGGACGGGAACCTCGCCTCATTGTACTACTGTCCCGACGATGGGAGTGGTTGTTCTGTGGTGCGGAGCAACCACTCTGTGGAGGTGGCGTCGGTCCCCTGAAAGACTGACTAGCCGTCGAGGTGCCCTGTTGCTTGTGGGGCACTCGCCGGGTTTTAGTGGGTAGAGCTGCGTCGACTTACTATCTTTCGAGCGCAGCGAGTCCTACATACCCGCTTGGAGAGGCCCACTCCCCAGGGGGATGCGTCAGTGCATGTGGATGAGTTAGCTGGGCTAATCTCAGGTTACCACGTTTATGTTTATGAACTACGCTGACAAGTTGCCATCGAGACTTTTATACCTATTGTTTTTATATAGATGTTTTAAATAATTACCACCTCAGTTTTAATGATAAGATTCAAGTTTACAGCGTTAGTATTAGGTAAGGAGAATTAAACCACGTCGTAATTTATAATAATTGTCTCTAATTGCAACTTCACAATATTTTCTTCAAGTATGGTATCAAACCTTTTTGCCATAACTCATAACTATGTCACATAAATTGTAGAAAAAATATTTTGAAATGTGCAATTTATTAGCTTTACATACTCTATGGTGCAATCTTTCGACCTGTTTCAATTCCTTACTCAAAATTATTTTAACTTTAAAAAAATAGGTTAAAATCTTGATGGTCCTTTGAAACAAAGTAGTTAATTTATGCATTAGAATTGATTATTATCACACGATTTTTATCTAATAATGGCAATCGCACAAGGCGAATGGTGGCCGTGACCAAAAGTAGTTGCAAAATGCATTTAGTAATCTATCTCATGAATATGTATGGCAAGATGACGAATGTTTTTTTTTTAATTCTAAAAAACTAAACACGTATATATATATGTCATATAAGCTATGCACATTACACATATAAGGTTAAGCCAGCTGGATGAAGAATGTTTGTGAGAATACTATTCAGAAAGATAGAAGATATAGATATAGAAGAAATTCTGTATAGGTAAAATAAAATTATAAATATGCATAATAAAAACCAAATACATATTATAAAAATAGTATTGTAATTATAAATAGAAATTAAAATTTTACTCTATGACCTTTGTGTACCTATAGTCGTCGCCACTTTTAAAGTCCTGCGACTTATGGCCGAACTAAATTTGACAACATTGACATCTTGACGTCTGTCTGGAGTAAGAAGTTGTGATATTTTAAATTGTTTTACGTGAAATATGGAGCATATAATATAAAGTGAGGTGTAAAAAGTGAAGGCCGTAAAATGATCATTAAAGTGAAATAATTTTGTGGATTAGAAAGTAAAAATAAACAAAAATTAACCCCGTTGAATAAAATGTTTATAAATGTCACTGCCATGACAGGTAAATTTTAGAGATACCAGAGTCACTTATTTTTGCCTAATTTATGGTTAAAATATTATCATTAACTCTATACCTACATTTATCTTATGATATTTTATATGAATATAAATACAAGGTAAAAGAATTAAATCCTTGCTCAGATGAATTATATTTTAGCAAGACTTTGTTTATTTGGTTAGAGAGATGATTAAAACTCCAATTGTTGTATCAGAATGTATTTACAAGTAAAAAATGGGTGTTTATATACAGAGTAAAATGATTAGCGAGCGAGAGGAACGATACAGCTATCATGTAGCACTCCGCACGTGTACTCGGTTGAGACGGAGAGACGCATGCTGTCTCATGCGCGTGACTCTGAGTGCGGGTGTACAATTACTGCGCGTCGCGGTGATGTTGATGAATGCTGCTACAATATTTTCAGGTGTTTCTGTAAAAAAGGTCGAATAACAAAAGAAGTAACAATGGCAGCAATTACTTCTGAGAAAATCGTCACTCCTGGCAAAAGCCGAACACATTTGAAGAAGCTTGTTTTAGATGAATTCTACTAATCGGTTATACGTAAAAAATGCGAATGAAATATTTACAAAAAAAAAATGTTTTATTTTACTAAAACCTGGCAGGGAGATTTTTATTTTGCTGCTATAATTATTTTTGTCATTATTATCATACTCAGTCTTTATCAATCCACTACTGACCATAGGCCCTATAATTATTTAATTTTTTTATTGTACTAGACTTGGTGGAAAATCATTACACTATAAATTGGCAACATTGAGTTATGAGACCGCAGCGCCGCGTCTATCGGACTTCTAAAGTGGCGATGACTCTATGATACGGTAGTTGACAGTATCAAAAATAATTTATGATTTTTATTTAGGTAATTAAAGACAAAGGAATGCAAAATATCAAGTAATCTGATCGGAACTAACAAGATTAAATACTACTTTTGAGAAACACCCACTGATCACGTGACAATAAACGCGAGTCACAGCTCGTGACGTCATGGTCTGTAATGCAATGTTTGTCATTTGTCAGTTGTCACTTTTGTTTTAACAGTGGTGGTTCAAAATTGCAATGCTATACATTATTTGTAATATTTAGAACCCTAATATACTTCATAATTTTTCGCAGAACTACACATTTTGAAAATAAACTCAACGTTAAAGTGTTTGTTGTCAATTTCATGACGTCACGCGCGACGCCATGATAGGTGACTGCGTTTTAAAGCGGACAAAAAATTAAAAAAATATAAAGATAACATTGAATGCTGGTCTTTTGAGATGAAATATTCATATTTAGGCTAAATTAAGACCTAAGGAATATCTTAAAATTACTTTCCAAAAATTGTCAACCGTATTATTTAACTCGTGTAGCTAAATTCGTTATTTGATTTTCTATCGCAAGATTGCAAGACTCGATAAGATTCCTGACTGGAACATAACTACACTAACACTATTGTGTAGTTTTTGGCTTCTTTGATGTTATTTAAAATATCATATTTCTTATCTAATTATTTTTTGCGGATTTTATCCCGGTTTCATGAGATTTTTACACGATACTTTACAGCATACCATGGTCTAGAAACCTCAGTCCCTGAGGTATCAGACCGCAGACGTCCTACTGTTACAAACTTATTCGTAAGTATCTTATGATATCATTGCTCTTTTAAAGTCTAAAAACTTTTTAAACATCGGACATGAATAAATATTAATAAAACACGATATTATCCGTAAAAGTTTGTTTTATTTTATAATAATGTGCTATTTCTAGCTTTTTTTTCTTTAACGCCGGGAAATGCGCTTAGGCAACCCGCTGGGGAGTGGGTCTTCCCAGGATCTGTGGGACTTGCTGCGCCCGAAATCTGGTTATTGTGGACGCAGCTCTACCTACTAAAACCCGGCAAGTGCCACCAATGCCGCCTTTGGTGAGGTGCCCCGGATCTACAAGCAACAGGGCACCTCGACGGCTAGTCAGTCCCTCAGGGGACCGACGCCACCTCCACAGGGGGGTTGCCCTGCACCACAGAACAACCGCTCCCAACGTCGGGACAGTACAATGAGGCGAGGTTCCCGTCTTCGCCGCTTGCCCCCTGCTCTTTCGCCCCCTCTTCTTATAAGAGGAGTACAAAGAGCCCTTTCGGCTCAATTCACTTCACCCAAGGTGTTGGGGTACCCTGGGCTACTGAGCCTCACCGCCACGACAAGGCCGAAACGGTGGTGAGGATGCTATTACTAACTGTTTTTGATATTAATTAGGTACTTATGTCAATTATTTAATACTTAGGGCCTGTTTCACAATCTCCCTTTAAGTTCCCTATAGGCTATTGGCAACATATTTGACAGATGTTTGACAGATAGAGTATGGAGTATCTGTCAAACATCTGTCAAATATGTTGCCAATAGCCTATAGGGAACTTAAAAGGAGATTGTGAAACAGGCCCTTAATGTATTGTCTTTAATATTAATAATTTAAATGTTGAATCATACTAAGTACAAACTAAGTTTATGCGGATGCTTTGCCCTTCTTTTCCCTATCCAATGGATTCCAACACTCAATAGTCACGGTCATGCTGGCCAAATTCGACCGCAAAGCTAGCTAGCTAAGCTCTACTCCTTACAAGGAGTGAGGAGTGAGGACATTATTTGTTGAGATCATTGCGAGTTACTGAGACCCGCGAAAAGAAAGGCAGTTTACTAATATATACAATACAGCATCCATATAAGACGCTAGATCATTGTCCCTTTTTTTTCACGTCATTTCAATAAACACACCGTCGTCAACATACACAAAACATGTGCGAATAGCAGGAAACCACGAAACATTGTTTTGACAGCCTCTTACACTTTCGTTCTACGATATCTGCATATTATGTTAATAACCTTAAGCGCGAATTAAGATAACATAATCAATTAAATTACAAAATATAGAAAGTAATTAAAATGAATGTTGATTGGTTATATTACCAATCAAACAAAAAAGCGTTTCCTACGTTTATGAATTTTCTAACGCAAGAAGAAAAGTGTGATTGTTACGAAATAATTAGCGCGAAGACAATTCTTCACCTACAACAGGTACTTGGATGCGTTATGTAAAATTGTTATTTGTATCCGTCTACGACCTCTAGAAGGTCCACACCTTGGAAACATGTATTCACGAAGCGGGGTACTTCGGGCGGATCTTCTCTTCCATTGGAAGTGAAAGTGAATGAATGTCGGAGGCTTAATTAGAGAGGACGCTTGCGCTGGCGCTAGTTCCTCCGCATCCGTCGCGTGTGACACTCGTATCTACGTCCGCGCCCACGTACGACGTACGCGCACAACTTACGCTGATTATTATCACTTTCGGACCGACAACTAAATATCTTCAGAGGTATGCGAGTGCAATCTAAGTGATTATTAAAAATATATATCGTATTTCAGTATTATCGTTTTGTTTGCGGTGTCTATTAAATTTCTAAATTGAGTAGAAATTTACATCAATCAAAAATGTCCACATATTTTAATTAAGAAATATATTACTATTAGTTTTTAAATAAAACAATATAAATATATCACATTAAAAAATGTGTTTATAGATAGTTGTAGTATAGGAAGTATGTAGTATATGTATGTAGTATATCCTTATGAATGGGGTTAGGAGGGATATCATCATACAGTCGCATGAATCCGCACAGCACAAGGTGCGTCCCAAATCGTCGATTTCTCGCGAACAACACTTCTTGTAAACGCTTAAGCATGCCACAAGGAGGTCAACAAAGCGAGTTCTGCTTTCACAACTAAAACAAAATAAATTCATCGCACGTATTGACTGTCCTACAACACTCTTAGGCCCATTGCAAGCAAAAGAAAGTAGACGAAAATGGCATTGTAATAAGGAAAAAGAGCACTGTAAAGTTTTTCTTTAAATGCACAAGCTGAGCCTAAAAATAGCGTTTAGATAATATAAAAATTAAATAGAAAAAGTTTTCATATAATATACGCGTTATTTGAACACAAAGCTTAAAAAGTGTAATAACACTCATCTACCTATTAAAAAGTAATTTTCTTGGACTGAAATGTATGAGATTGCATTTGAGATATTTTGCCATCTTTATTGTGTTATAAATGGTTGTAGTTTATTTATATAACTATTTAATTATGACCATAAAAGTCAGTGACATTCAATTCAATGATAGTCAGTATTACGTGTTGGGTAATATAAATGTATGCCTGATGACGAGGAGAATTATTAATTTACGTTATTTTACGTTCGTAAACTCAGGCTTAAATCCCCGTTCACACGTGCGCTCTTTTACCGAGCGATAAAATAGCGTTTGAATGAGACAAAATAATATGGACACCTATGTATTTAAAGCGCGACGCTTTTTAATTGAGTACTGTTGGATTTTCGACGTAAAGCGTTAGACGTTAAATCGAATTGAGCATGCGTGACTCGCAACTCGAGCCGACGTCAAGTTTTACCGCGACGCTTTTTAAGCGCTCGTGCGAACAGGGCCTATGAAGTCAGCCTCTTATCTAATGAAATTATAATATAAAAAATAAATATTGTTGTTCATTAATAACTAATGAAATTGTAATAAGTCAGTACCTAATTAATTAAGTTTATGAATCGTCATTGAATCAAGTTTGAAATTCATGTTGAAGCTAGATGCAACGTATTTATTTATTCATAAATTTATAATTTTGCGCCTTGAGGTTTCGTAGTAAATGATGATAATCCAAACATTCTGCTGTCTGCCTGTTCTGACACCCCCATACATATATATTTCTAAATATGTATAGAAATACATCATAACGTATCTGTCATAACGTAGGTATTCGACATAAGATTTTATTGGCCTAGGATATAAAGTTCAACGTTGATATTAATTTTATTTTTGATCATAGATGAGCCGGCACATCGGCCTGGCAGCAGCGGCGCTCTTGGCAATACTCTGTGTGGCCCAAGCTCAGCGGCGACTCGCCCTGCCTGACCCCAGGAACTGTGCTACCAGTGAGTATATTAATAACCTATCTCATCGGTGGGAGGGATGCGCAGGTGCCGCGCTCCTGACTGTACTCTACTACCACGTTGTACCTTTGTACCATTACGTCCAGAGTTATTCTTACATCTCGGCACTGGCAACACCTGAATGACTTCACGGGCGACTCTGACCACTGGTCTATTGTTGTATCTCGTCTGTCCGTTTGCAACTAACAAATAAATGTTATTACGCGACCCCTTTATAATCTAACCCATATTTAATGATTAAATATTAATTATAACATAGGTGTACGTATTACAAATTCTTTAAGATGATTACCCTATAATGAAAGGGTATACAAGCTTTTCTATAGTTAGTACGGGGAGTACTAAACTATTAGGTCATACCAAGGCTGACATTGTCATAGCCCGAAAAGTTAAAGGTACATATTATATTATATACCTATTATTATCTTAAAGTTAACCCAACTGCACAAAATATGATGATAGTAGCATGATAGTACCCAGCACAAGAACAGATGGAAAAGCTTTTGAGATGTTTCAAGCAATGTAACTTAGTACTGTCTAATTTCGTAAAATGTGTATACACAAAAATTAATCAAAATATATATTATACATTCTATCTTTATTTCATCATAATAAATACTTTATCAAACCTTAAAGATAATCTTAATTTTGGCCTAATTAGGATTATAAATTATTATTATTCACAAATGGATGAGCTGGAAGTTGCAATTAATGCTTCAGTGTAGATTTTTCCGTTAAAATATCCATCCAATTTGACTTGTCACCGTACACATCAGAACGATACATCTAAACTAATATTTACGAGCTATAATTTCATAATAATTATTTCGCGTAATAGAGATTCCTTTCCAATAGCAAAAGATCAAGAATACTTAGGTCATCTGAAACATTTACAACGAGAGAAAGGAAAATAGTCATAACGTCCTTTCTTGCGTAAACTATCGTAATTCTCAGACGCGATTAAGTCTGTGAAGATGTACAGTGAGTGGCGGATTACCTTGCGACTTTAATAGCCAGGTATATCTATTTTGAAATGATGATCCTCAATGTCCATGCATGCTTATTAGTAAAGTCACGTTTTATAGAAGTGTTCACAGCTTGGTCTAGTGAAAAGATTACTGATAGTTTTAATGATCTTGTACAGTCGGATGATTTAGAGACCTTTTATCCAAGGTTTCGAAATAAGCAAAGGAGGCTATATCAATAAATAACAATTATAAATAATATGTTACAGTCCTTGAGTCCATTGCAAAATTTATCAAGTGTATTACGTATATTTTTTCATAATTACGCAATTATGGTGGTTAACTTTTTAATTCATGTGAGTAGTTTTAATTATGATTTTTGAAATAAAGGTAAATGAAATGTATTAAGCTTTTTGCAACAAGTATTTAAACGTACTAATGACTTTTTAAATCTTGCTTTAGTATGTACTTAATTGGAAAATAATATAAATAATATAATAATGTTATTAATTTAATAATAAGTGTTGCATTTAGACTTACCGTTAGTATAAGGTTACCATTTTCGTATGGTTATATTTTTTTTAGAAAATTAATAAATAATAAAATCAATAATAATTGGTAGTTCAGCTGTAAATAAGGTTAGTGCTAAAAGGAGTAAACCTTTTTAGAGAGGTTGTTTATATTATTATTGAAAAGTCCTCAGCTGTTTATGTTTATTACTTATTACATACATTTTTTTTTCGCAACATTTTTAAGGGCGTCTCCCATAGATGTTGCTTCACGTGGGAGTGATTTTAAAGCTACAATTGTCCATCGTTCGGACACAAAATCAACAATGACTCTTTGTTGTGAACGTATCAAATAAATAGAATGGGTAATGAGTGAGTTATTTACCTTCATTGCTTTTGATTTTATACCCAGATATATAAACGTTTTACGCATCATTTAAAAGCCGATAAAAACATCGACAATAAGCTCGCGATTCAAAACAGATTCGTTGTGGAGAGCGACTTCGCTACACTTTCTCTTAAAATTGAAAACATGCTTGACGAACACGACGAAAGATTACACATTGGGTACTGAATAAAGACAAGTTTTCACAAAGTTATTACGCAAGAACAAATATTTACGAGGATTCTTCATCTCCTAAGATTTAGACTTCAGTTTTGCGAAAGAATTTAAATATATTAAAAGAAATTGCACCACAAATGTGTATTTTAATAACATTATTACACTGAAAATATAAGCTGCAAAAGTTTATTCGCCTGTGAAGTTAATAACTGTATTCAAAAAATAATTATTTCAAATATATACAAACACAATTTATGTTGCTAAGTATGTAATGTACTTTCATTATAATGTATTTTATGTAAAATACATTGATGTAGAAAACATTGATGATAATATTATGTCGGTAAGTATTTGGGACTCTATGGCTTGTGTATGTAAAATTTAACTTATGTTTATTTTGCAACGTGCCTTCAGTTTCAATTATTTCGTCATCGCTTTTGTATGAAGCACTTAGTGGTTTGTACTTTGCAGCATATGTACCGAAGTATAATAGGTCGAATGACGAAACTACGCTTGTGTGATGTGAACCGGACTAGTCTTACGAAATAATAATAGTGATTTTGCCTGAACACCTTATTTTTGACCTCACTGTGTAATTGATTAACGGGGCAAAAAATCTTCTGTCGTGGGAATATGTGTATTCTTAGAGGTACTCATTACACTTGAATTTTGAAGTATCATCATAATCATCATCATCCGCCTTTATCGGTCCGCTGCTGAACATATGCTTCCTTCAATGAACGCCAAGATGACCGATCCTCCCTTGCTACTCGCACCAAACATGGATCGGTCACTGCACGGAGATCATCTCCCCACCTGGTTAATGGCCGACCAGGTCTACCCAAACGAGGCCTTTACTCTTGAACCTTATCGGCCCATCGGCCATCCGTTCTCTTGAGTGTAATCAGCCCGTTGCCACTTTAACGGGCTTATCTTTGTGTGATATCGGTAACTTTAGTCTGGCTTCGTTTCGTTTTTAAAGTAGATATAAATTCTAGTTTTTTGCATTTGAAATTTTGTTTTAATGATGCTGCTACGTTGCATCTTTTTACTGTGTCGAAGGCTGAATTTAAATTATTTCCTTTAAATTAGGCGTAACCGAAAAACTATGAGATTAAAATCTCAAAGTTTTTTTAGTTATTACTTATTACTACTACGCCTTTGTTACGCTTTAAAACTTTTTATATTGAGTGTGCGAGTGAATAATTATTTCTACCTACTCCTTGCGAAAATTTAATGCGACATTTTATTTTGCTCTCCTTTCAAGTGGTCAATTTTGTAATAAAAAAAAATTCTATAAGAAAATACTATATGACATGATAACAGAGAGACTAGAATATTATAGCACTTAGAAATCTAGAACACCACATTTTAAGGCACCACAGGGGCCAGAATCGAACCCGGACCCTCTCGCTCAAAACCGATATCATATCCGCTGGACCATCGTCGTTCAAAATCGATTATTTTGCGGTAATTCATTCGTAGAATTAAACACCTTTAAAGGAATGATAGACTAAGGCCATTTTATTTTTTTCTGTTCAGGAGTACGTCATTCTACGTACCGTGATGCAAGGGGAGTTTCACATTCCTATTTCTTCAGCTGGGAGCACGCTCCTACCCGTAACCTGGAGGTCGATTGGTTAGACGCAAGGAATATCTGCCGTCGCCACTGTATGGACGCTGTGTCTCTGGAAACACCACAGGTAATTAATTTTATATATCATTTTTCGCAACCAAATCAACAGTATTGTAGGTCCCGAGCAATACTCATTGCAATGTAATATGAATATTGAATTGTCATACAATTTCAAATAATACATTGCCGACAATGCACGAGCGCTTTTTCACAGAGCCTTAAAAAAGCGGAACAAATGGATACCTATGTATTTGTTTACACGAAAGCTTTTTAAGAGGGCAGCGCTTTTTTGTCAAGTGCTATTGGATTTTCGACGTTAAGCGTCAAATCGAATTGAGCATGCCGAACTCGCAATTCGAGCCAGATCAAGTTTTAACGCGACGCTTTTAAAACGCTCGTGCGAACGGGGCCTTAAGTTTACATAAATTAAAATTCTTCTCCATTTGATATAATAATTGTCAACTTATCAGAAAATAAAAGAGAGGGTATTGCGTCCTAATAGATACTAATGAGAATTTTGTATAGCTTTGAAGAGTGGTTAAAAAATATATCGATTGTTGAATCTGAATATTTATACGTTAAATTTAGAAAAAAATCTTATACTTAAGTCAGTATTTTTTATTCGATACCTTATAAGACGTACCTACGTAGCAACCAACCACCCCTTTTCAAGAGATTTTTGATTTCGATGTTAATATTACCGTTATGTAACTCTTACTCATAATAAGAATGTGAAAGTTTTTATGTTTGTCGCTAATGATATTACATGAATTAAAACAGACTTGTCGCTCAATCATCTATGAATTTTATGAAACAAACGTGGCTAACGTAGGAAATTAATTCCTACATTTCGCCCTTCACTCGTATTACCATGAATTATGCAAATGTATCTAATCTTTAAATGCATTCTCTTTGAAGCTCATCTTTTGCAAATTAGAAGAACAAGATTCATTTAGGCACAGTTCGCGAATTACCTACACATTTGATCACGTAAGAGGGCCACTCGTGATACATTCACTTTCTCACAGTAGATTAGGAATGCTAATAGTAGTTTATACGGTCAATTTAATTATCTATGCTGTATCGCTAGTACGAACTTTATCCGTCTCAAAGGTGGTAGCTATCCCTTTTGGTCTTGCGTTCTACTACCGTGTTCCATGTACGCTGGTATCAGCAAGTTATTGTTAACTTTCTGACGCCTGTCAAACGATCGACTTGGTAGAGCTACTTATTAATTAATATTTGCATCATTCTTAGAGCAATGCGGACTTCCTTCCTCATTACGGTGTTCCGTAAGGAAGACCGTGTTGATCTAAGGCATCATTATGCGGATGTGAATTTATTCAATTTTACAAACATCTATAAATTTTATTTGTAGTAGGCAACTACCGGTATTTCGGTGTTAGGGGTGCTCTTGTGACACGTCTGCACATGTTCATCCGTTCTCATTAAGAAACAGCTTTACTGTGTTTTAGAAAGATGACCAGGGTAGGGCGGACAGTGTTAGAATGACTCCGACAAACGTCTCAGATTAGGCATCACTTGAATCAGTGCGGGATTTGCAGATTTGACGCCTTTTTTTACTCTACACTTGGCAAATTTGGTAGCATACACATTTTCAAGGAGTTTTTTGGCCTTTTTCCTTTTTTCGTTTACGCCTTCATGCGTTCATTTCAATTTGCTTGCTCGCTGCCGCCCCTAGCTCGCGGCCTATTGACAAATCCTGGACAGACTTGAATAAGCTGCCTAGACTAGTTTCAACGGGCTCTTCTGCCCTTTTATTTATCTATCCAACTAGAAAATTATATCCCTTGCACATTTATGCAAACTTTTTTAGATTTTAATAAGTTGAGATTCACATCAAAATATCACGATTAGGAATAGGACACTGATTTCTAAATTGAGATCATACTTAGAATATAATATGAATTGCTTCTCTTGTGTTATTCAGTAAACGCTTAGTACACGAAGCTTACAGGGTTCAAAGGTAATATGGCTATTTTCATTACTAAAATTATTTAAGACGCTATAAAATTGACCATGCTTTGCACTTTTATTTCGCGGAGCTCCATGTTGCGACATTATCATTTGTTATCATTGTTCAAGAGACTCTTCTCGAAAAGAAGACATTAAATAATTTTAGTACCTGCTTGAACCTTGTTGGTGCCATCAAACCGGATGTGGCTTACGGGAAATACATATTGCAATAGATTTTCTCCAAGCACTTCCTGTCGCGGTTGCAAAATGTCAATGAACGCGAAATATCATTGTTGCGTTATAAGCATCACTTACGTTATCGGAGATGATGCTTGTAACGCATCGGGTAAATTAAAAAGGTTAATTGCGTAGAAACACTAGTGTGTCGCACTCAGGGGTAAAACGTATACAGTAAATTAAATAAGAATAAATATTTATAAGGACGTTTCGAGTAGATTGATTAGGTTTGTAGAGCGTGGAAGGCGTGCGAGAAAGGGGTGCAATGGCCGACTGTGTTACTTCTCTACGACGCGCTACTCATAAGGCGCAAGAACCGGACAAGTGGCACACGGCCTACATTCTTTCGTAGCCGTGTTGCCCACTTCTTGTACCGGACGTATGTGACGGAGGTGCATTTCCTGTTACAATTCACACTCCATAATTAAAATAACACCTGGCACACATATTATATTTACTCGTTTTTAATTTTGTTGCAGGAAAATGAATTCATAAAACAGAAGATTGCTCGCGGCAACGTCCGATACATTTGGACGTCAGGCCGCAAATGCAACTTTGCTGGATGCGATCGCCCCGACCTCCAACCTCCCAATGTGAATGGCTGGTTCTGGTCAGGTTCCGGAGCGAAGATTGGGCCGACCACTCAACGCAACACCGGCGATTGGTCTTACACGGGGGGTTATGGACAAGCTCAGCCAGATAACAGAGAAGCAGCCCAGGTAAAGATATGATTTTTTCTACATCTAATTAGTAATATAAGCGGCGTATATGTCAATATGAATATCATATAAGAATACATACCACGACGATGTCACGAAATCCAAAAAATCTAATTTTTACGGTATAGTAGTCGTGCAAGGGAGGAACCTTGCACGACTACTAAAAGTATATGGAAACAGTTGCCACCTACGGTCTTATCAGACCGATACGACGTGGAGACCTTCAACAGAAGAGCATACTTATATTTGAAAGGCATTTGCTCTGGTGTACCTAGCGGGTATGAATGTCGCTATCATGCACTTACCGTCAGGTGTCACGACAGTCCGGTTACCTTTTTCTATAAGAAATAATAATAATAACCTTACAACGATAAATAAAAATAATATTTAACGTAGCTTTCACCAACGAAGCCAAACATATTAAGTCAGTACATATTATCTGTCGGTTTATCTTAGTAGCAATAAAGCGTTTTAATAGTTTTGTAAAATTCCATGGATATTTACTTTTTTTTAAAATCAAGAATCGATCGACAATCATTTGTTCTTTGGATAATAGATTCTCTTTCATGACCTATATAATCATAATTTATAACCTTTAGAATAGCCAGTCATGTGTGCTATAAGTACAATTATTTTTTGATGATACACAAAATTGAATCTCAGCAATTCAAGAGGTCCTACAGTAATGTTGAGCGACGATGGTCTAGTGGGTATGTGCTGACATCTGGAGCGAGAGGTTCCGGGTTCGATCCTGACCTACTATAGTACTTTCAAATGGGTTTTTCTAAATAAAAAAGTGCACCCTAAATAACACGAGACCATCGCCCGCTCGCCGGTAAGGGAAACCATCGCTAGGAAACCTGCCTAATGAGATTGAAAGAAAAAAGGTGTATGAAGTTCCCAAATCCTCATGGGGCCATCATCAATGAACCATGGTCGATTAACCCTCCTTGCCTAATTTCGAGGATCCGTACCCAACAGTGGATCGTATACGGGTTGATATTACAACAGTAAACTCGTAAATGGTTAGTCCGTTACGATGACTCAATGCAATATTATGATCATTCGATAATCATTTAGAAATGGAAAGTGGAGTTCTGGCGAAAATCGCAAATTTCACAACCGTTTGTCGTCATTAACAAATTTCTTCCGTTGTAGTCACCAGAAGAATTTCTAAACTTTAAATAGAAAAAAATGAAAGCAAAACTAATTTGTGTCGCATATTTCGTATGATTCATGACAGTTCCTCGCTAGGTTGTTAAATATCACCTTGCATCCTGTTTTTTGCTAATGTTTATTATTTTCATAGTGGGGTTTGCACAACTTAAACACACGAGTTTACACAACGCAGGTAATGGGGTGGTTATGTGGGTCGATCATAACACACTTGTCGTTCAGACCGGTGTCCTTAGAACCGAATAGCCGGTTTATGTAATACAAAACTAAATGTATTTCATTATCGTTACTGTCCATTAATATAAATGGTAGATAGACCTGTTAGTGTCGCTCTCTTATATAGTCGCTTTTTACTTTTTTAACGCAATCCAGTCAGTAACTCCTACTCACTTATGGCCCGCGGATGTCTTCCATGCCACGCATTGCATATGCACTGCATATGCCCGTAATTTATGTCCGATTAGCATGTATTTCATGAGACGTTTGTAAATTCTCAGGGCAACGACGAGTCGTGTTTGGCGATCCTGAACAACTTCTACAACGACGGCGTGAAGTGGCACGACGTGGCGTGTCACCACGTGAAGCCATTCGTGTGTGAGGACAGCGACGAGCTCCTCAACTTCGTGCGCTCGCGCAACCCCGGCCTGCGCCTGTGAGCGCGCCCGCCACACCCGTAGCCATACACGGCGATAAATACACTTTTGTTGCTTTTTTGTACGACACAAATAAAAAACATAAAAAGTTATCAATCACAGGATACCTGGCCGATATGAAATGACAATATAAATATTAAATCACCAAATAATGAAAATCTAGACGGAATTTGGCAGCTTAAAGACATACAACGTGATGAAATAATTATGATCTTATGGCAATCGAGTCAATCTGACTGCCACGGCGCGTGAATATATGTTTCACAACAATAGGACACGTTCAAGTCTCTAATTAGAAGCTGCGTCTAATGTGATGGTCTAAATTCAATGGCTACGGACCTAACTCACACGTCAACAACATTGTACAAACCCGGTGGCTTAATTAAGTTATTTATTATATAAATAAAACTTGTTAAAAATATTTGGTGTAAATGGCGTTTATTTATTCCACGGATTTATTTCCTCTAATGTACTCAAGATGTCTCTCACTGATCGAGTGAAAGTTAGAATACAAACGCAGATCAAGACCCATTGGATTATTTTGTAAAAAGTTTTTGCACATAATAGGTTTATCTAATTTTAAGAATAAAGTATTATTACTAATTATAACATTTGTTTTATTTTAAAAAGTTATGTTTCTATTAATTTTAAAAAGTGACATTAAGTTAATTTTGTTTAAACCTACTGGCGCCGTAAACTAACAATTCTTATTGGGATAAAAATTCATGTGGGAAAACGAAATACTAAGGGCCTGTTTCACAATCTCAAGTTAAGTTCCGAATAGGCTATCGGCAATATATTTGACAGATAGAGATATCTTAACTGGAGATTGTGAAACAGGCCCTAAGATATAAAAAAGAGAAACTAGGCACAAGCTCTTACTCACTTGTCAAAAGACTAAATGCGAGGAGTAAGATTTATTTGGATATGACTTTCGTTAATGGTAATGGTATCAATATGAACATTTAAAAGAATCAAAAACGATGTAAATGAACGGAAGTTCACCATAATATATTGTCAAATACGTTCTGCATTTTGTCATTCGCCCTGTCTTGTGAAAACATCGCATAAAATGTATCATCTGTAGCATAGATACAGAGAACACAACCTTGCCTGTTGTGAGGAAAAACGCCGTCAAATGACGATACTTAAAAAGCTCGCGCCTTCAGAAGTATTTATACCACACGAAATTTAAAGAACAACGAACTTCGGTTAATATTTTAAGGTACGAAAAACACTAACTCTTAAAGTATTGACCGGTCACGACAATTTAAATGGTTTTAAGCAACTCTGAACCTATCCAAGACAAGGCTAAACGATAGACATAAAATCTAAATATGATTTTATGAAAAATTTGGTGATTATGGATAGGCGTTTGAGTAGTTTTACCCAAATTATGATTTTGAAATCTCTGACTAACATTACAATTTTCTATGTTAAAGATTGCAAAATTAATTATGCGGAAATGAATATATTATGCTTTTACACTATGCAGTACCATCAAATGTCATTACGGCAATTTAAGGCGAAGCCTGGCGTTACATAACTTTATATATACCTATTGACTTAGGTCAAAATCATTAAAATGAATTTCGATTGTTAATGACAAAATCATAATCTCATTTAATATACGATTCCTTTCTAATACATCTATAGATTATCGCCATGCAAATAATAACGCCGGCGGTCGAG
The DNA here is from genome assembly GCA_905333005.2 of Lycaena phlaeas. NCBI lineage: Eukaryota > Metazoa > Arthropoda > Insecta > Lepidoptera > Lycaenidae > Lycaena > Lycaena phlaeas. The sequence goes on from HG995163.1 coordinate 19,559,001, forward strand.
TGGACGGGCTACTCTTTATGCCGCGGTAGCTGATTCGATTCCCGCTAAGTGCTATCTACACTTACACTTACACTTAGTATGATGTATCTATTTGTTTGTAATGCTTATATATTTGTAAGAGGCATCTTTATACTCTAAAGTCTAACGGGTCAGGGACGTTTTGTTCGATATATGTATTTATATATACATACTTACATTTGTTAAATGTTTCCGTTCCTAGTACCGGGTAACACTAGTTCTTTCTACCTTACCTCGGGGCTATGTTAACGCGATGTGATTATTAAATAATAAACAAACTGAATAAAAAACCCATAAAAAAACATAATTTGCAATTTATTAAGATAAGAATACATAATTATACTAAAATGTCAATGTATTAAAAAATAGAAAGTAAAAACATCATTGATGTGGTGTCCTATAGTAATTACATAAGTATGTTCATTGATAATAAAAAAAACATTGGTTATGTAAGTGTCGATGAAATCACAAATGTCAAACTTACTAAATAATGTTGATACAAACTCAACATACAAACAATCAAAACATAAACATTACTATCAACAATTAAAAAAACTAACACTCACTTATAATAAATACAGCACATTTACACAATTCATGTAATCAGTCTCAAACAACTTAGTTTTAATAAAAAAAACTTATCTAAATTGAACGGCTAACAAATGCCTAATTACAACAAATGCGGTTCAGATCAAACATATTACATACAATTGCGCACATTATTTTTTTGATATTACAAGTAAATATTAAAAAGTCGACATAAGAGTTCCTTGGATAGAATAAGGATTATAATAACTTAATCTTAAGACTAATCACTTTAAAATTTAATCGATTTTTTTAATTAACTAAAAACAAACACTCTCAAACATCCACATTTATTATATTGATTGGATTTCTCTTTCGGTATTTTAAATATCTCTACACAAAATCTTATGTATGTCAGTGTGTAAATATTGCGCCCAAGGCGTAGAAACGTTAACCGCCACTACACGTCGCACAGGAACCAGGCTGTCGAGACATGTACGCTTGTAAACCCAATTACTCATCCATACTAAAGTATTAATCGGTGACAACTTTTGCCAAAAAGATCTATTTAGTTCTACGATTGTGATTCTCTGGATTCTCAGACAATATAGCGGTCATTGAAAGATATTTATTGTATAATATGGTATACTATCACCAGAAAGATACACCAATTTACAAGTTCACCTTTATTCCAAAGTATAAACGAAGGGGAAAAAAGCGTACTGCCCTTGCGAAATATTTTACGAATATACATTACACATATATATCTATGATATTAATCTTTTGAAATCTAATAGGTCCTCACAAAGTTCGAGTAAATCCCCGCTTAGCACGGTGGGCTTCCGTAGGTACTATATAAAAATAATCCATATAAATGATCATTCTGAGCCGTACCTTCATCAACGATTAACGTAAATACTAAATAACCGGACTATAGCCACAAAACAAACCTACATAAGAAAATTCGTGTTTTTGCGGTTTTCGTTCATCGACATCGAAACGTTCCTTACGTTTAGTCATCCAAAGAAATCAAGAGATAAGAATAAGGAGTTTTTATATATTTTTTATAGTTGTAATTATTACACGAAATAAAGATAGGTTCTATTATCTCAACTTTGACATGCTTAGCTAAAGCTCGCGGCGCCTCGCGGCTATGACAGAGTTGCAGTTATTAATTTACCTAATACTACATACGTATGTAGCTATTAATTAAAATTTCTAATATTATTATTACATAATATTTATTGATTATGGATATTTTTCCGTATTTATAAATGTCTTAAATATGCCGTTTTTAGTTAGCACAAAATTTTATTAAGTTATCAGAGGACGCGAGTGAACGTCTTTACAAAAACAATCAATATAATTTTATTGTTCACGTAAAAAAATTCGTGACACGAACTCTTATAGAAACGACACAATTTGATCAATAAATTCAGCCCCGGTTTTAACGTAAACTTGAATTACTTTAAGATATTGAAAGCTTGTAAGGTCGTGATGTACGAGGGATGTGCGGATGACGTAAGGTAAGCTCACCTCGACCAGTCACGACTCACGACCGCCGTACTATTGACTCGTCTCTTAACAAATGTTTGAGGTCAAATAAAGAAACCGTAATTAACGCGAGACCGACGACAAATAACTTTTCATACATATTTGCCGTACGCACTTATATCACCGCGTTACATAAACGGACCGGTATTGTTGTCTCTACACAACGCCTCGAGGACTTTCTATAAATTCAAGCACGTACCGCGATATGAATATATTAAATTTCGAGCCGATATGTCCGCCAATATTAAATAATCCTTCTATAAGGAGCACCAACTATAAAATTGCATATATACCGACCATTTAAAAGTTGTGACGTAATAACGACACGATCCCTGATGGTTTTGGCTTACTTAAATTGACCTAAAGCGCATTATAGATATCTATTATTTTGGAAATGCTCGTATATATTATATTATCTGTAATATGATGTAGGTGATGGTACAAATTAAAAGCTCCGTAAAATGGCAATAACGTGGATTTGGCGTAAAGCTCGACTAGAAGCTGCGGAGTCTATACCGAGACTGTACCTATATACATCGCTTGACTTTTTTTGTTAAACGAATTTAAAAAAATTGAATCCTTATATTTTAAAATAATGTGAAATAACGATATTTTTTACGAACAATTACACCATGATATTTGAACTCAAACTATTATACTTTTACGCTTTGAAGATGGGCAACAAGAAGTCGCAAAATGGGTGAATGTGAACGCGGAAAAGATGTAAAGATAATGATCACTGTGATGCAACGTTGAAAGTTAATTAAATAACAACGACCTGACATTTTGAGTCAAAATAAAACTAATTAATAGTAAAACTAATTAGGGCTGAATATTGGAGATGGGAAGACAATCTCCGTGCAGTAGCAGGTCCGCGTTGGATGCGAGTGGCAGGGGATCGGTCGTCTTGGCGTTCATTGAGGGAGGCCTATATTCAGCAGTGGACGGATAAGGGCTGGTGATGATGATGATGATGATGATTGCACTTAAATAGCAATATATTAAACAAATACAAATCAACAAACTCATTAAATTCTGTGACTATGATTTTCTCATGCGTTTATTTCTCTTCTTGGGTTTCTTTGTTGTTGTATATATTAACTTACATTAATTATACAGGCATTATGTAGCGGTTCTTAATTTCCATTTTGAACACTAGCAAAATAAAAAATCGAATATTTATATACGATTTTACCATAATAGAATATAGAAATTTGTGTTATCTAACTTCCTACTTTCTGAATTATTGTTTGTGCGTCAGTATAGCATTAATAATAATAACCACCACCACCCGCCCTAGGAAACCACTACGTGCATGTAGCAGGAAAACGTCCACGACTAGTAGCCCGTGCTATTAATAAAGTACATAGTTGTCAATTTTTGAAAAATAATTTTAAAGTATTCCTTAGGTCTCAATTTAGCCAAAATTATGATTATTTCATTAAAAAAAACTCGGCTTTCTATGTTAATTTTACATTTTATAAACTTTTTGACATCTCCGCTTTAAAACGCGGTCATCTATCATGGCGTTGCGCGTGACGTGAGGGGGTGCACAACAAACATTTTAAGATTGAGCTTATTTTCTAAATTCATAGTTTTAGGGTCTAAATATTACAAATAATGTATAGTATCGCGATGTTGAACCACCGCTGTTAAAACAAAAGTGACAAGTGACAAACTTTGCATTGCAGACCATGACGTCACGAGCTGTAACTCGTGTTTACTGTCACGTGATCAATGGGTTGTTTTATTACTATTTTCGTAAATTAATTTCTCAAAGCTATTATTTAATCTTGTTGATTTTGATCAGATTACTTGATATTTTGCAATCTTGTGTCTTTAATTACCATAATATATAAAAATCTTCTATTATTGTTATTACTGTCAACTACCGTATTATTGCATGAATGATTAATGATGTGTATGCAGCTCGTTGTGTCTTCGTATGGTTTATTTTAACTTGCTAATCTCCGCATCTACTAAACGGGTTTAAAAAATATATTTCTACAATTGATAACCAAATTGTAAGGGTTATTTTTGGGTCTGCTAAAGTGTTTTATAAATTGATACACATATTAAAATAAGCGATATTTTTTCTGTATGATATTACAACATTGTCACACAAATTTAAACATTAATAATAATATGTTAAAATTTAAAATAACAAGTTAAGTAGAAAACAATATTTTTACATATACGAGTATGTCGCTTACATATAACGAGTATTGTATCCCTGAATCCAGACTACTGGACGATAGCGACAGTCGGCACTGGCATACGTCTAAGTTGTACATATCACATATTATTATTGTATACCATACATATCTAATACAGGCACATCTTTTAACTGGTATTCTACCTTCGACCTAGAGCTTGGACCTATAAAAGTACTACAAGTTTAGCGACTTATTTAGTTACGTTTTGTAAAACATTGGAGTACCTAGTAAAACTTTTATAATTATATTAACAAGAAGTTTTTTTTCATTAGCTATTAACAGTAAATAACCTGTGCCAATGTTCGTGATCATCCTGGTGTCGTGAGCGGGTGGGCGGTGGCGGGTGTGTGCGGGGGCGTGTCAGTGCGCGCGCCGCAGGATGTCGGCCAGCAGCGGCTTGTCCCGTAGCGCCGCGCGCAGCTCCGTCTCGTCCCACTGCAGCCGCAGCCGCCGCCCGCGCGCCCCGCCTACACAACATTTCAATTTAAATTTTCGTAATAAAACATCTATTGGATCGTCTTGGCTGTGATATCGAGTGGAATGCCCTAAAGCAAAGCTGACAATGTCACGCCGCAATCTTGGCAACTTAGACACTAATTTTCAAACTAGCATCCTCGTATCGTATGCTTAGCACCATTTTCTTTGGACAAGGTCGCAGCACTGCTACTTTGCTACATGTTGATAAATAAATGCTGTTTGCTATATACACATTTTGACTTTAATTCCTCCTTACATACATTATTATATTTATGTAGAGGTAGTCTTATTACTTAATCTCTGGAAATACACCTATAATATAACACCTTTGAATAGCGCCAGCAGGAATGCACCATAGTAAATGAACATTCATCGACACACAAAGCACACACAGAACTATATCTCTAGTAACCCATATGTCTGATTTATTTTTAGATGCTATACTTACTTATTTATTGCGTCAAACAGCATTGCTTAGTTTCAGGAAAAGATATTCGGTATAATTACTCTCTAATTACTCTAAGGAGCGTGGTCAACATCAGGGTTGGTTCTGGAGTGTATAATCTACATCCACCGTTGAACAGCGCATCTCTTACGGCTGTATGGCATTTTCATATCAATCATTAGCCATATTGAAGTAACATAAAAAAAACTTGTAAACACGTGAACACTAAAATGAATAAACACTATGCACGGTACATAAGGAAAGTGATTGATAGTTGGTATTACCGTTGGGCGCGTTCCGCACGTGCAACGCCCCTCGCGCCTCGAGCAGCGCGCACGCCGCCGCCAGCTCGCCCACGTCCAGCGGCCCGATGTTCCGACCCGCGCACACCCTGCAAGTGCCCCCACACATATTACACAACGCACAGTAAAGAAACATCGACGGAGGATTGCACTGTGCCCGGAAGCCGGCTTCTAGGGTATCACAACCTTATTTCTTTTTGGCGTAAAATAGCTATGATGTTTAGTAGAAAAGCATAGTGTAAGTACTGACACAAAGACTTTTTTATCTGAATAGGGAACATATGAATGATTTGCCTTTGGTAGTTCCATATAAACTATAATAGTAATAATAATATGTTGCGACAACTCACACACGGCCATCTGATCCCAAACTAGGCAAAGCCTGTTCTTATGGTAACCAGACAACTGCTACATTTAACATTACTTATATACATATTTCTAAATGTATACATATTATAGATAAATTACGCCCCGACACACAACAAATGATCATGCTCATCACACAAACATTTGTCCAGGGTAGGAATCGAACCCACGACCGGTTTAGCAGACAGGGTCACTAACCACTAGACCAACAGGCCAGCCTTTTATATCAGTGGGCGACGCTGACCACTTACCATCAGGTAGCACGTCTGTTAGTTATCCTATACTAGTAAAAGCCATTCACTGTGTGATGTGTCATGACAATGCTATGGCTAGACTGTGAATGACTAAAAATTACCCAGGGATGCAATATGGTACACATATCGGGCTAATTATTTTATGAAAAAGGTTCGTTATTTCGTTGAAGGACAGAGAGTTTATTTACTGGCATAGAGACTTACCATCTAATGTCTAGAAGGTTATCTTTAATCGAGAATTAGCAGTGATGATATTAAAATCTTATACTAAATGTCTCTACTGGGATTTTATCGAAACGTATATACGTTTTGATGCATACACAGATACACACGCATGTTTCGTATTCATAAAAAAATAATATCAACTTACTTCTTATATTCGTCATGCAGTTTTCCCATTTGAATTTCTTTGGTGTTTCCCTTACTTAGAATTAAAATCAAAGTACATAAAATTAATTTTTGCTGCAACGGCAAACTTTCTTCTACTTCGGTATCAATATTAGCGGAGCCGCCGTAAACGTCATTCAGAACTTCTAGTACTTGCTTCAATTCTACCGTTGCGGTATTGTCTTTCATCATTGTTTCTACAGATTTTGTTTCAGAAAATTTGCTCCGTCTGGCCAACTCGATTACTCTACGTCCAATGTCTAACGCTCTTCGCATGTCCCCTGATATAGCAGAGATTTTAGCTGCAAATAAAATTTTGCTTACATATTTTGTTACTTCTTACTACAAATTACTTAATAATATTTTCTTCATTTGTATAGTAATGTATTGGTTTTTTGTATGTTCGTGAGCCACATTAACAACCTGCCTCTACGAGTAAGGTTTTGTCTATATCTAATTTAATATTTAAATTAATGTTTGTATACATAATATATCTAACTTAATATCTCAGTAGCTTAATAGGTTAAACTTTAAAAATGCCATTACACATTTAGTATCAGTTAAGTCAATAAGGCATTAAAGTACAACTTACTAATTGCACAATAAGTGAACGAAATGTTATTAATTCGGGAACAGTGTCACAAATACCTGCCAACATTTGTAGAGCAACCGGAGAAAACACGTTTCCCTTATCCTCGCCTGCCAACACCGATGTGAATATATTAATAATCTGTTGCTTGGTGTAGGGCGCGAAGTGCAGTGTGACGGGCTGCAGGCCGCGCGCGTTGAGGCGGGGCAGCGTGCGCTCCGTCAGGTCTAGCGCGTTGGCTACGCCCACCAGCACCAGGCGACTCGCGGGCATCGACGCCCACTCGAATATCGTATACAACACCGACTGACGCTTGCTGTCTAATTGATCGATCTCGTCCAGCACCAAAAGTCTGAAATTAAATATTTACAATTTTTGTCCTGCCTCTTTCTGACCTTACAATTACCCTGTTAATATCAATGTTGTATTAAAATAGAAAGTTTGAAAATTTTTAATTCAAAATTCATAATACAGTAGAACCTTGATAACTCAAACCTTGGTAACTTAAAAACCTCTATGACTTCAAAAAATAATATGTTCCCTTCCCTTAACCTATTGCTAATATGACCCTTGATAACTTAAAACCTCTATAACTTAAAATATTTTGTATTTCCCTACTGTACTACCATACTGACTGTAACTTATCGAGGTTCTACTGTACTTTATTGGTTAATAGTTTTTAAAGACATATTAACTAATATCATAATATTATCAGATCTGTTTTACAGTACTCTCAAACTATATACATAAATATGATATACATGTTTATATTTAATAGCTGTTACCCGCAGCTTCGCCCGCGTGAACTTAGGTTTACGGATTTATCATGTCTGATGATGATCATTTTCTATTTTAATAATTACTAAGTTTTTGTATTAAAATGAATATGTCATCTTGAACATAAAGACATATATCCGTTCGCAGATTTTCTGTAGGCATATTTAGGATATATAATACTATTATTATATATTCCACCATACGTTGATCATATTATTACGTCTACCAGAGTTGATACACTACGGCCTTAGACAGTAGACAACCGCCCGCGCCCGTTCGTATCACAGCAACACGATTTATTTTCTTCTGCATTATTTTAATTTTGCCATATCTCCTAAAGTATTCATTTAATTTGCATGATGTAAAGGGCAAAAATAATCTTCATAAAATGCACATGCCAATTAACTGATTTAAAATGATAAGGATTCATACCGTATTTGTGTAAATAACTTTCAAATTATCACGTTATGATTTGCCCATTTTTTTAAGTATTAAATGGATATAGTATGATATCCCTAAGAGATAGACATATGCCATCGCGGACTTTTTTGTAGGCCTATTTAAGATACACAATTCCACCATACATTATTTTGTTATATCTCAAAGGGTTTAGGCAGCGTTTTCGTTGAAAACTCCCAAGCGGCCTATTTTTTCCCGACACCTTCAACAATTATTGTTATATCTTAGCCAATGTATATAAAAACTTAATAAATTATATACTTAAACCTTCCTCTTGAATTTTCCTATCTATTAAAAAAAACCGCATCAAAATCCGTTGCATAGTTTTTAAGATTTAAGCGTACAAAGGGATATAGGGACAGAAAAAGCGACTTTGTTTTATAATATGTAGTGATTAGGACATGAAGCAATATTATTAATACATACATCATTTTATGATTTTTCATCAAGAACTTCTCTATAGCATTCATAGAGACTTTTTCACTTGTGCTTGAAGTTTGCAACTGTAACTCTTTACATATTCTATTATATATACTCGAAGCAGATTTCATCATAGTGCAGTTAACATAAACCTGTTTGAATCCACTTTTTATCTGAAAAGAACAAAATAATTCTTAAAAATCAGAAGGTATGTAAATTTTAATATCCTTACACTATTTTATGACGCCCTCTGTGGCTAGCGTTAGGTGGTTAGGGCGTTGGCGCTCAAGCCGAAGGTAGCGGTTTCAAATCCCGTCAGGGAGCAAAAGTTTTTTTGTTCCTTGATCATGGATATGTATTCAAATCAAATCAAATCAAATCAAAAATATCTTTATTACGTAGGTACAACTTGTACACTTGAAATAAGTCAAAACATAAGTAGTCAATAAGTAGTAATAGTATATAAACAAATTAAGTATATATAAGTATATTATAAACAAATCGTAAATATATTATGTTCAGTATAAAAATATTAAATATATTTCCGTTGTCTGGTACCCATAACACATTTTCTTCGAGAACTTACCATGGAATTAGATTGAAGTGGTGTATAAAGCGTCCATATATACACGGTGTATTTGGAACTCCTTGAAAAACGAAGAGGTAGGAGTTTTCTTTGTTTTGAAAAAGAGCAAAATGCCCCTCAGGCACAAGCTCACCCTCTATAAATCATGTATCCGCCCCATCATGTCATACTCCTGTGTGGCATTCGCGCATGTGCCTCAGCATAGACTCAGAGGCCTCCAAACGATCCAAAATAAATTCTTACGTGTGGCAACCGGTTGCCCGTGGTACGTAAGAAACATCGACCTACACCGCGACCTCAGACTAGATTCGATTAGGGGCCATTTCAAAGCGATGTCAGAACGTCACTTCGAAAAGGCACTTCTCCACCCGAACCCACTCGTCGTGAGTGCGGCAAACTACACCCCCGATAGCTTAGCACCTAATAAGTCTAGGTTACCTAAGAATGTCATAACCGATCCTGTTGATAAAATCACAGAACTGTTAAAGCGCGACGCTGAAGCGCGACGTAAGCTACAACACACACTCAGACATAACACAGCCGGTGTTAGGCACACATTCACACCGCATGGGCCCCGGGGTCGTATGCGACGTCGAACCCTACACTCCGTTGACCAGTTGATCCGGATCAACCGCGACAGCATAGGCTCAGATCAGCTACGAGTCGCCACCAATATAGACCGTGTAATCACCGATAGCACTCTGCTATCGGCAGCTTGCTCGGGTCCCGCGCTTGACCCGCCTCCCCTGCTACCGGGGGAGGGGAGGGCCGGCCCTCACGATAGGTTTCTAACGTCACCCGTTCCAAACCAGTCAACCGTAGCTGACCAAGTTAGGTACAAACCCGACGCCATGAACATGGCGGGGGGCAACCCCCCAAATTTTTAACGTCATAGGATGATCCAGCCGGATCACCCCATTTCCGATGACGCATAACGGTCACTAGGACCATTAGCATAGAGCCAACCGAAAAAAAAAAAAAAAAGAAAGAGTTTTCTTTAAAAAACGCTTATAACATAAATGGTTATATGCATTATCCTACTAATATTATAAACTGAAAGTTTGTAAGTATGGATGGATGTTTGTTACACTTTCACGTAAAAGCTACTAAACAATTTATCCCCATACTCCCACGGGAATAGGAAGTACACGGGTGAAACCGCAGACCACTGCTAGTATTGGATATAAACAGTATATTATTAGGCTTAAATCTTTCCAAGAGTTCCAAATACATCCAGTATTGTTATTATTATAAACATTACCTTTGATAAACTTAGTATGTATGATAGACTAGCAGATTTTCCGGTTCCAGGTTGTCCAGAAATATATAAAGATGCTGATTTCTCATTGTCAAGATGTTCGACCAAAAATGTTTCTATATATTCTATTTCCTTTTCACGACTAACTAATGGTTTAAAAGTATTTTTACCAAGTCTGCAACAGAAATTAAATATATTTCATTTATTTACTATATCCAAACAAAAACAGCTTATTAATATGCTTTATATACATACTAATGTGGTGTGCCTATCTGCGAGGACACAAGCTGGCTTATAATATAAGAGATAGTTGAATTAAGGTCACTAATAAGTAAGTACCCTACAAATGTGTGTAAATATTTAAAACACAATGGGTGTTTAAATAGTTAATAAATAAAATAAAGGATAGCATACCCATTGACTAAAATTTCATTACTATCAGGTACAGGACTATAATAATTATCCTCTTGCTTTGCAATTTTCTGTGCATTACAGATATTATCTAGAAAGAAATTCAATATGTTAATTAATTTAATTAATATGCATGTTGAATTAATGAATATACATAGAATACTGAATACCATTTCCAAATTTTTGTGTACTTTCTACATTGATTTTTTTTAGTGACTTAGTTAATTTTGTATCAATGTTTAAAATGTCTTTATTTTCTATGTTCGATTTTTCTTTTTTACTTTGTAAATATGTCCTTTTGCGCGACTTAAATGGGATTTCACCCTGGCAAGAAGTCATCTGTAAAATAAAATTTTATTAGCATCTTAAAAAAGACAAAAAAAAAATGATAATAAATGGACGGTACCTTTGAAGTAGTTTAGCAGAATTGGACTTTTTAGTAAACAAAACCATTTTTATTTAAAATATTTTATTTCACTTCTCTCAAACAGTAAATGACAAAATACTATCACTTCATGCTTAGCTTACAATTTAATATGTAATTAAATTTTCAAACAAATTTTATTATAAGATATAAAAAAGTGTCAGATTTCAAAAACTCATTAAAAGAACTAGAAAAACACAATATTAAAACTATATACCTAGTTTATAATATAATAATAGCTGAAACTTGGAATAAATTAAAACTAAATTAAAAGTATACCTAAATATTTATGAATTACATAAAGTAAGGTTAACTTCATTTTTAGCAATAAAAAATCTAGATTAGGTATTTACAAAAATATGAACAAATTTAATTCCTGATTGCTTGTAGAGTACATTTTTAGTATGTATATAAGACTTATTCAAACATAGTACAAACAAGAACATGTAATTTATAAAAAAAATACAATTGTATTATTAAAGCAAAATATGTATGTACATGTTTTATTGTTTTTCCTTACTGTTAAAATCGTTTTTGGATTGATGTGCCATATTAGACATATTTTGAAGCAAATCATATTGTCTCTGGGCTTTAATCCAAGCATTTTGCATATCCATTTGATGTCTTAATATAGCATGTTGGGCATGAGTCAGTAGTTGAGGCTGAGAAAGATAGTCGGATGGTGATGACATAGAAGTATTAGAATTAATATTTGGAGTTATTGGCTGCCTAATGCTAGTCATTTTCCCTATAGGCATTAATGGCCGTAGAGGTTTGAGGAGTGATTTAGCAGGACCTGGTGATGCTTTAGGAGACTCCGTTTTTGCAGCAGTTATGTTTGATATTTGTGTACTTGTGATTTGGTTGGATTGATTAACATTGTGTTCAGATACACTACTTGCTTGTTTATCTTCAGCAATTACAAGTTTTGGAGATGAACTTGGCGATCGAGTTTGTGGTCTGGGTGATGGTTGAGTTGTAGCTGAAGAGCTATGAGAAGTACCCTGAAAACTGGGGGATGTAATGCTAGAACTTGCATTACTTGTTTGTTTAAGTTGGTTTGGTTTCTGTGTTGGTTCCTGTTTAGGAGTAGCCTGTGCAGCAATTTGTGTATTAGGACTGACTTTTTCCATCTTCAATTGACTTAAAGTACTTGATGACGGCACTCTTAATGGTGTAACATTTGTACCTAATGGCCTATTTGATAAACTAGAAAAAGTGTTACCCTGTGCCATTACTTGAGGTAAGCTTTTGGATTGGATACCTTGTTTTTTGGCTAGATTAGCAATAGACTGCATAGTTTCAAAAGCTTTGGTCTGCTGGGGACCCAATTGACTTTGGATATTATGAGGAGTAGATAAATCAAGAGCCATGCTAGCTTTAGTCTCCGAACCAGCAGTTGTAGTACTAGTTGAAAGTATTTTATTTGCATTTGGATTATTAAGTTTACTAGCTGCAAAAGATTTTGATGTAGCTGGAACAAGCTTTGGAACCTGAGACTTATTTTTGGGCAACTTTGGCTTTTTATCTGACTGTAACAGTTGTTGCTCAAAGGTTTGTTGAAATGTTATTGGTCCTGAAAAATTTCCACTTTGTTTTCCTAATTTGGCATCTGCAATAGGCTTTAAATTGGGAACTGGACCTTTAGCTGAAGATTCTGGTGATTTAATTGGTTTGGTCTGTGAGTTATTATTATCAGTTTTGTTTGATGTATTTACTTTATCCATGACTTCAGTTTTAATCTGTTTCTTTGGGTCAGTATCTGGCAATTTTAAGATTTCTATATAATTATGCACTGGGGGACTTGGCACTTTATGTTGGGCAATACTAGAAGCACTAGATAGATTCTTATTAATTAGGTTTTTCTTTGTGTCAGAACTTGTTTGTTCAGAAGGACTTCGTGCATCCAACTTTTGATCTGTAAGGGTTATTGACAGTGATGAAGGTATATTGATTTTACAAGAGTCAAATAATGACTTTAATGGATCTCCACTAGATTGAGGAGTACTTGGTGCTGGCAGTGAAGTTTTAACCTGTGAGAGTATCTTACTTCTGTCACTGGTTGGATCGCAATTATTAGACAACAGATCCATTCTCAATTTACCAGGTGGTTGTCCCTTGTTTTGTGCTGATGAAGTAGGCAAACTAGATTTTAAGTCTGGCATTTTTTTCAGTACTGGTCTCAATGCTTCAACTTGCTTATTATTTGATGATTGTGGTTCTGATTTGGGTAATTGCAGTTTCAATGGAGACACCAACTTTGGTGGTTGTACTTGTGTTTGAATTGAAGTAGATTCTGTAGGTTTTCTTTTTGGAGACAATGAAGTCTGTGATGTTGAAACATTTCTTTTATGACCAACATTATCTTGTATTTGTTGTTTATTAGATAGTGTTGCAGGTGGTTTAATATCTTTTGTTAGTATAGAACTTGCAGTAGTAGTTGTATGCTGATTACTTAATGTACATTTGGCCTCTATGTTTTTATTATTTGCAGGCACCTCGGTTTTAATTAATTTTTCATTTGAATTTAATTTTGATGTCCCAATACCTAAAGTCATTTGTTGAGTAAGAGGAATTTTAGCTTTTTCTAACTCAATTTTCACTTTCTTAATTTCAGGTAAATTTTTAGCAGTCGCTTCATGTTTCCTTTTTAAAGAATCTTCACCCTTTTCTCCTTGACTATTTTTTTGTAACACTTCTTTTGAGACTAAAGGACTTTCATTGATATTTGATTTAATTTGTGAAGATTTTGCAGAGTTATTTTTAGCCGTTAGTTCAAAAGAGTTCAAAAACTGAGATTTTTCAACTTCATCATCATTTTTCTTTGATGGAGAAGGACATCTGGTTTTGTCTGTCAGGCACTGTCCCGCACCATTTGCTTCTTTTGAAGCCTTTTGCAAAAAAATATTATTTTTCTTCTTACTGCTACTATTACTTTCATCAAGCATAGGGCTATCTGTACCAGATGATACTTCTGAGCCTTGATCATTAAGATTAGGTGCTGGACTACTAATATTTGTATCTTCTGTACCTGTGGGACTTGATTTCCGGTCAGGGAAATGTGATCCTTTTCTGTTAACATCAAAAAGTCTATTACGAATTGCTACATAATCTATAATTTGATAGAAAAATCTCATTGGTTCATTTCTCTTCCAATTGTATATGTAAGCAATATCCATCAAAGTGTAATAATCAGGCAAAGGAACTCTTTTGTACAAAATATCAATAGCAAATTGGGTACTATCAATATCAAATTTCATACTTAAAAATTTCTTGAGGTGGTTGATATTAACAACAGCAGGGCATTGTAAATATCTTCTAGTCACAGACGTTATTGATTGTGGCTCATTACTGTCTGAAGATTTACTTGAAATGCTGTCAGTATCAGTTAAATCTGAATACTCTAATGAGAAAGAGATTACATCCTCAGGACTAAAAATAATTCTCTCAGTATCTTCACCTCTCTGTTCCGGCGTTGCGGAGGCAGCTGGGCCGGGCCTTGACGAGTAAAACTGTTGTCGTCTTTCCATTTCTCTTTGAAATAACCCAGGAACCAATTTATAAACTATATCTTGAAGAGCCTTATCCAGTTTAATATTAGGTTTCGCAGAGTTTATCATCATCTCACACACCGGACAATAGCTTTTCACTTGCAGATGTTTTATAATACAACTACGACAAAAAGAATGTAAACATTCCACGATGGTGGTCGCATCTATATAATAACCGCGACATAATGGGCACGTTATATGTTCATTTACTTCGCCAAGAAGGGTTCTTTGAGGCACTACTACACCAGCATTCTGGTCATCCATTTTCACAACCTTTTGATCAGGTTGTTTATTAGAAGTAACCATTTTTATAGTAGCATCACAACCGTATGATTTATGAGACTACACACATTTACAAACAGCAATTATATATCACTTGTCTAGTTTAGGTTTTTCGGGCATAAAATATGTTTGCATAAAAGAATTTACTAATTCTATTTTCAATCGATATTTATCTAAAACACAAAAATACGCTTCGCAACGAATGGACGATCGACATGACACCTGTCTTTATGTTGGCAGCACTGCGTAATAATATTGTTTCAAATTTCAAGAAACTTTCATATTAATTATAAAACGTTTCTGAGTAAAGCTTTATAGCTCAAAGTACTAATGACATTGGTATTCTTACCTTTATTTGAAATGTAAATGTGAGACAAACTATTTTCACTGCATAAAGTTCACAAAATCTTCTACTACGATTTTGGCGCGAATAATGTAGGTTAATGCAAATTTGACAACCTCGAAAGTCACAACTCACAAGTCAGTCGTATTTCTTCTTCCCGTTAAAACAGGCTAAGACCGAAGGCCAACCTTACAAGTCTGTAGTTAACAATAATTTAGTATCGAAACAATAATCGAAAATCAGCGGGAATCACAAAGCCATATGGGATCGGATAAATCATAAAAGGCAAATGCGATAAAATATAGTAATTATAAAATGATTATTTTTATTCGAGAATTTTATAAGACCAATTTTGAAGTGAAACTTCTTTAGAATCCTTGTGATTTCAAACCGGATGCAACGGAAAAAACGACAGGTAAGAGACACAAATATAAAAGAGCGAGAGAGCAAATGTCGGTGTGTTGCACACTATCAATACTTGCTTGTATTTGAGCATTTATAATGTGTTTCACTTCTATCGTGTGTGAATCAGACACATACCTTCTTTTCTTTCTATAAACGGAAACAAGAATTACCTGAATTTAAATATTAGCGTTATTAAAATAAACTAGCTATTTCTAGCTTCATTCGCCGAATTGCGCTTGTGATTTCATTGATATTCAGATTTTGAAGTAAATAATTTTTGCGTATTATATTTTTCAATTAATAAATTAATATAATCAGACATTACTTTGCGGAAATTCATCCTTAGAGTCCGCGCCAGGTATAAAGTCCGATAGACGCGGCCAGTGATGCCCACTGCTTTATTTTTTTTCCCCTAAGCCTTTTTTAAAATCCCCTAAATCCCAACCAATATACCCTAATTTTTTTAATAAATAAAAAGTCTAATTAAAAGTTCATATTTCGAAGAAATTTTTTACCCTAAAAAATCTCCTTTTCTAAATTTTTCCCCCTAAATTTAGGGGAAAACCCCCAAGTTGGCATCACTGGACGCGGCACTGCGGTTTCAAAACTCAATGTTGCCAGTTTCTAGTGTAATCATTTTCCACTAAGGCTAATACAATAAAAATATAATTAATTATATTTTTATTGTATTAGCCTATGTCCAGTAGTGGATTGATAAAAACTGATGATGATAATAATGTCAAAAATAATTATGACAGCAAAATAAAAGTTACCTACCAAGTTTTAATAAAATAAAACATTTTTTTTTATTATTTCGTTTGTATTTAATACGCATAGCCAATTAGTCGCAATCATCTAAAACAAGCTTCTTCGGTTGCGTTCGGCTTTTTCCAGGGGTGACGATTTTCTTAGAAGTAATTGCTGCTATTTTAACTTGATTTGTTATTTGACATGAAAATATCATTAATTATAGGAAGGTTTTATTTCTTTTACTTTGTATTTATATTTATATAAATTGTCATTAGATGAATGTATAGAATAATAATAATATTTAACCCATAAATAAGGCAAAAATGTGTGACTCTGGCATCTCTAAAATTTACTGTCATGGAGTTGACATTTATAAAAATATTCAACGGGGTTAATAGTTGTATATTCTTGCTTTTTTATTCACAAAATTATTTCACTTTGTGGCACCACTGACTTACTATAAACTAGTTTAGATATCTACATCTACATCTACATCTACACTAATATTATAAAGAGGAAAACTTTGTTTGTTTGTTTGCTTGGTTGTAACGAATAGGCTCAAAAAGTACTGGACCGATTTCAAAAATTCTTTCCACATTCGAAAGCTACATTATCCACGAGTAACATAGGCTAAATTTTATTCTGGAAAAAAACAGGGTTCCGTAAGATATTTGGGTTCTTCGGACACGAGGTGTGAAAAATCAACCAGAAAAGTTATTTATTTTGCGTACGCTGCCTGAACTATAAAATATAGAACCATAAAATGTTCTAATTAATTGTAGAACTTCTAAATATCTACAAAAAAGTCCACGACACACTATACCTATCTACGTCGAATGAGGCACAACAACCATATTTTATTCAGAAATTTTGATTTTTTTGGACTACATTTAAACGAGTTTATTTTGCTCATGCTTTTAATCCTTAAGATAATATGACGCTAAAGAGTTTGTTTATTTGAACGCGCTAATCTCAGGAACTAACGGTCGGATTTTAATGAAACATTTCAGTGTTCGATAGCCCATTTATCGGTAAAGATATATTATCCCGCTAAGATCCCGTTGTAAATCTTAGTTAACGCAGGCGAAGCTGCGGGCAACAGCTAGTAATATATATACATGTCTGTGATATAATCCACGTTTAAATAATACTATACCGGATCCACAAGATTGCCACTTGCCAAACTCCAAGCCTCTACAAACGTTCGGCTTGATTCAGGTATCTAAGCATAGCTTAAAGCAACGCTAACTATATAATATATTATACTCTATGAGCAACGCGGTCTTCCTTACGGTAGGGAGGGGCCATGCATAGGCGATCCCCTCTGTCGTGAAATGTCATTTTGTTAGTGTGACGGGTCCTGGTCGAACAATAAAACTGATTTCAGTCCGAGCTGTTTACTAGACTGAATAATATAGTTGCGCTGTTATACGCACGCTCTTAAAAAATGCCGAATTGTTCAGTTTTTTGTTGCAAGAAGAGACCTGCCACGTGATATTTACAAAAATATGCCATTTCATTTCATATTTAAGTAATTTTGATCACATTATTAGTATTTATTTCGGTTAACTACAAAAAAATACAATAATTACCAAATACATTGTTTGGGATTTGTCAACCAAACACGGCAGCTCGCTTTAGTCAATCTAAAAATCGGTCAAACGACTGATCCGACAAGTGCATGCCAAATATTAATTATTGCTGTCACCTAAATCTAAGTCCTTATAACGTAAGTAGTACAGAAAAAATTTGTTAAAGTTTTCGTATTCTTCGAAAATGATATTATATTATCATCTATTTTAAATGAATAATTAAAAATATTGACTGGTTTGGTTGTTGGTTCTAGAATATATTGTATCAATATATAAATATATAGTTTGCATGGGACTAATCCTTTTTTATTTTTCTCAATCAATATATTTAATCAGGAATGTTAAAAGAATGGATGAGTACAAGAAATACGACTTTAGATGTTAAGAAAGAGTTCATTTTGTTTGTATAAAATAACAAAATATAAATGAAAGTAAAAACCGGGTGATGATGATGATTTTGTTGTTGCTGCTGTTATTGTTGTGTTGTCTCTTTGAATCGAATTCAAATGCGCATGCGCAATAACATTTAATTAAGATTTATAAAAAAAAGTTAATTATTAAATTACAGGATAATGAAAACCGAACAGTTGTTTATTTTGAACGAACAGTTATGGAATAGTTCTAAACTATTAGAAAAAAAAATATCAAAATATCTATAGTTCGTGCCAAATTGAGGGTCAATTTTTTTATAATTAAAAAAAAAAAAACGAACAAAAAAATTTTTTGATAGAACAATGAAGAACAGTTAACGAACAGTTGATAGAGCCAAAAAAAAGTGCAAAAAATTAATTTCCCCCCGCCAACTTAAGAGAGCCTAATAATGTCATGCGTCCGACACCGTAAGGAAGAAGGAGGTCCCGCGTGGTCCCGCGTTGCTCTATGAAGCATAGCTATCCACATGCTTTCGAGTGCGTTAGTTTGTTCCACAGAGTACTTTTGTATATAAGGAAGTTTATTCTGATAGAGCAAGCATGATGGATGTCGAAGTTGTTGTATCAACTTTAACTTTTGGCTTGAATTATTTTTATTATAAATACAAGAAAAGTAGGAAAAATCATCGGAAATACGGCAAAAATGTTGGTGGATTTTAGAAATTCACAAAAAAGTATCAAATAATTACGGATTTTTTTGAACATAAGCAGTATGTAGTTATTCGTATCTATAATATGTATGTAGCTTGTTTATAAGTTTTAATTTAAAATTCATTGAGTTCATTCAACAAAAGTTCATTGAAAGAGGTACATGCTTCATTTTGCGTTAAATCAAAAATAGTAAAATAGGTTTATGTTTTTGTTTAGGCGCAAAGCACTACGCTTTGCGCCTTGCGGGTTCACCCGCGTACTTTCCGTTTTCATGGTATTACGGAGATAAATTATAGCCTATGTATTATTATGATGTATAAGCTATATTATTGTAAAGTTTCATTAAAATCCATTCTGTAGCTTTTACGTGAACGAGTAACAAACATCCATAAATCCATACATACTTGCACGTTTAAACTTTCACGTTCATAATATTAGTAGGATAGTAGGATCACAAACAAATTAACTTCAGTTTTTTTCATAGCAAATCATGCACAACTTACAACATCCAATCACCAGCCACCAGGAGGGCATAAACGAGATTAATAAATTATTGTAATAGACTACAAGCCCACGAAGAAAAAAAACCTGTGAAATGACCCAACGTGAATAACGCTTAGAAGGCTAGTATTTGAAAATATTACTCCTCATATTACTTCAGGAATATTTGAAAAATATTATAAATCTTGGAAATTTCATATTTTTTGTATCCAAATATTTTTATTTGGTACCATTTATAATAAACGGCTATAAGGTATAACAATACTATTTGGTAACATTATATCAAAAAAAAGGTTGCCGTACATGAGTTTATGATCTTACAGCAGTAAGAGCTCGATAAATCTTAAAATTTTGAAAATTGTTTATTTACGCAATTATGAACCATAATTTTTGTACGGCATGATTATTAAACATTATTGACTGTGTTAAATAATATTTTGAACAAGATGCCGTACATTTTACGATGACTTTATATCATATAGGGTGTAGGGAAAGGGTTTCGACCCCTGGCTTTCGGCCCCGGCCCATGAAATATGTACGGCGTTCATGGGTAAAGTATCTGTATATGTATGCCAAAGGAACTACACAAATGCCGTACAGAAATGTATGACCCGAATGTAGTCTATACAAATATCGACAATTTAAATTTTTGCACTGACTTCCGGAACCACCATTTTAGTACGGCACTAGGTTTTTCGACATTTATTTTTAATCATCTATAGACTTAGAAAGAAGCCGTACATGATCAATTGGTCGTAATTCGTCACTTATTTTTGGGAAATTCCATTTACTCCCGTACTCTCCTGCACCTGATAGTGGTTATTTCACAAAAAGACAAGAAAAAGCTATTGACATTTAGTATTTTTGATATTTATTAATATATTGTAAAATTATTGTTCAATACTTTAGTACAATACAATAATAAAATACCACAGAATACAGATCTTTTTTTTTTTTTTTTTTTTTTTTTTCTCTGGCATTTCTCGTACAATTGTACATTTGCCATTATCAAACGGGAGAAATTTATTAATTTATTTATAGGGACGAGAAATATTAAATTTAGGCATCATTCAGGACAGGATTAAGTATTAGGATACTTAAAATACATAAATATGAAATTATGGAACAAAATATATTCATTGTATGTTATACTATGAAAACTAAGATTAAATATAATGAATGCAATAAATAATTAAATTTTTATATTATTAGTAATTATATAATCAGAAATGATTTTATATATGGGATATTTTTTACAAAATAATAGGCAAGTAATTGAAGTTGGAAAAGGAATTTCATGTTCTAGTAAGGATTTCAGGAAATCGGAATGATCATATATAGGACAAGAAAAGAAAAAATGATTTACATCACCAGTTTCGGAACCACACAAACAAGAAGAGTCGTTAATAATTTTAAACTTAGCAAGATGGGCAGGTGTACAAGTATGGCCAAGTCTCAATCTTGAGATGATACTAGAGCACCTCCTATTAAAATTCATTGAGAAAAACCACGGTTTTGATAAAATATCAGGCAGAAGAGAGTAATAATAATTACCCTTTTGTTGACTACTACGTGACCATAAAGTTTTCCAAGATGAGTCGAGATCAAGTTTAGGTATTGATAAAAAGTCTGAGCAGTAAATCTTATACGGAACAAGGTCACCACAAGAAATAGCTTCATTAGCGAGAGCGTCTGCTTTATCATTCCCTTGGATACCAGAATGTCCAGGAATCCATGAAAATTTAATATTATAATTTTTAGATGTGCATAAGAGTAGCAATTTTCTTATATCAAATATTAAGGGATTGTGTTGTTTAATTTTAAACGGGTTTTTTTCTAATGCTTGTAAAGAACTAAGTGAATCAGTAAAAATTATAGAATTTTTTAGTTTAGCTAGTATTATATACTCTAAAGCTTTGAAAATACCCAAGCACTCTCCCGAAAAAACAGAAGATTCTGGAGGCAGTTTAACCTTCTGTACTATATTATACTGTTGGTGAAAGATTCCTACACCTACGGAACTATTAACATCATGTTTTGAAGCATCTGTAAATATGATATGGGTATTTTTGAATTTTTTGTCAATGATTGCATTAAATTTTTCATTAGCCATTAAGAAATCCGATTTGGCTATACCGATATTTAATATTTGTGGTGATAAAATGAGAGCTTCAAAAGGACAAGAAAACAAAGGTAACATGTTTGATTGATGTAAAGGTGTGGAAAGAGATTTAAATTTATAATAGCTATTGACTAAACATGGATTTGATTTATGAATCCAATATGATGAATTAGACACTAAGTAAGCTAAAAGGTGAAGTTTCTCAATAAGAGGATGATTTGAAAGCTGTAGGCGCCGAAAAAGAAATCTATCAGACAGATACTGACGTCGTAATTGTAACGGAGGGTCACAGCACTCCACTTGTAAAGCGTTGATTGGGCTAGACTTCATTGCTCCACAAATTATTCTAAGACATTTGTTTTGAATTTTGTTCAGCATTTTAAATCCAGAAAGTAGACCCGGTTCTAATAGAAATGATCCATATTCCATGACACTACGTATGAGAGCATTATATACAAGTTTTAAATAAAAAGGGTGGGCACCCCACCAGACACCTGCTAAACATCTTATGATGTTAATTATTTTTTCACATTTATTGGCGATAAAATTGCAATGAGGAATGCCTGTAAGTTTATTGTCCAAAATAACACCTAAAAATTTAAAGTCATTTTTCTGTGGTATAATAGTCTCATCATAATAAACATGAATTGGAGTGATTGTTCGCATTCTGGAGAATAAAACTACTGAGCTTTTAGAAGGGGACAAATATAGTCCATGATCATCAAGCCATTTTTTTAAATATTTGAGAGAGTTCGTTAATTCTGTACATGCTAGTTCAATGTTTTTATCTTTTACATATAATAATAAATCATCCGCATATTGCAAAACTTCAATCTTTCTATCGATGGATAAGTCTAAATCATATGTGTATAAATTATATAGTATGGGGCTCAAAACAGACCCCTGTGGAAGGCCTTTAGATAACACTCTAGAATGTTTTTGTTCACTGTCGATAAGAAAAATTGATCTATCAGTAAGCATATTAATAACAAAAGAGATAATTTTTATGGGAATCTGTAGGCATAAAAGTTTTTGTTTAAGAATTGGTATCACAACATTATCATATGCATTAGATAAATCCAAAAACGCTGCAATGACAAAATTATTAACAGAAAAGGCTAGTCTGATATCAGTTGTAAGTAAACTAATATTATCTATAGTACTCCTGTTTCGACGAAAGCCAAATTGGGTTGGTGATAAGAGACCATTGCTTTCAGCAAACCATTCTAAACGATTCTTTATTAACTGTTCGCAGATTTTTAAAAGGACAGATGAAAGGGCAATGGGACGGTAGGACAAAGCAGAAGAAGGATCTTTATTAGGTTTTAATATTGGAATTACAATTTGAGATTTCCAATTTGGAGGAATGTGGCCAGAGTGAAAAACAGAATTTATCACATTTAAATAAAAAGTCAAGCTAGTGTCATTTAAATGAGTAATGAAAGAATAATAAATTCCATCTGGACCAGGAGCAGAATCTGATGCATATTTTAAAACGTTCTTTAGTTCCATCATTGAAAATGAAGAGTTTAATTTAGATGATTCATTATATAAGTCACTATAATCGTTTAAATTATCTATACGGAAATTTACAGTTGGAGGAGCGATTTTATCAAGAAAATCATCTGTTAAAAAAGATGGAAAAGTTGGAGCTTGTGTGTTGTAAGCTGACCTGAATCTTCCAATGTTTTTCCAAACACTCGATGGGGGAGTACTGGGAGATAAAGATGAGCAGAATGTTTGCCAGCTGTCTCTTTTTTTTCTTTTAAAAAGTAATTTTGTTTCATTTGTAATCTTCTTTAATGATATGAGGTTCTCTAGAGTCATATTATTATTAAATATTTTTTCTGCCTTTCTTCTTTTAATTAAAAATTCTTTACACTCAACATCCCACCATGGAGGACTTGGAATATAGGAACTCCCTTGTTGTAAATTAAATATTTCATTGGCACTCTCAATTAATGCGTCTAAAAGAATTTGTGTATTGCAAGAATCTTTATTATTTTCTGATATTTTTTGATTAAGTTTTAAATCAACCTTCTTAGCAAATTGATCCCAAGTATCAGAATCAGCTTTTGATACATTGTACCTAAGAAATAGATTATTGCAGCTTTTAATTAATTTACTAAGTGGAAATGAGGTTATAATGGGAAAATGATCACTGCCAAATGTGGATGTTAGTACAGAACTTGACAACTGGGATGTAAATTGGGGCGAGCAAATAGTAAGATCAACTACACTATTTCCTTCTGATAGGTTTGTACGCCTAGTGGGATTTCCATTGTTGATGACACATAAATTATTTTTATCTAGTATATCCAAAAGTTTATTGCCATAACAGGTTGAAATAGAGCAGCCCCAAGATTGGTGATGACAATTAAAGTCACCAGTTATAATTAGTGGTTTAGGAAGAGATAATAATATATCCCCAACTTCATTTAAGATATTAATAGAAATTTTTGAAATATATACAGATACAAAACAAATTTTATTTACAATTATAGTTAAAATAGAAATTTCAGGACTATGTACAGGAATGGATACAATATTAAAAGGGTAGTCCTTCTTAATGAGAAGTGCTACACCTCCATATCCATCTACTCTGTCTTCTCTGACAGTAGTATAATTTTTGATTTTTAATGTAAAACCTGGTCTAAGCCAAGTTTCACACAATGAAAATAAAAACGGTTTATATTTATTTAATAAGTAAATAAGATCACTTTTTTTATTGATTATGCTTCTAGCGTTCCATTGTATGATTTTGTTGGCCATTATTTATTTTGATTATATTTACAATTAACTCCATTAAGGGGGCAACGATGGACGGTATATTATTATTGGTTTGGGCAAAGGATTGTAATAATGATATGATGTCTGATATTTTTGTTGGTTCTTGTGTGGAGGGAGTATCATTTGTAATTGGGCTATAATTTTTATCTAATTGATTAAAGGAAAATTCTTTTAGGATATTGTCATGTGCAGTTTTGTCATAACTTTTCCCTACTTTTATGGGACGGGAAGGTCGAGATATCACTGTTTTTTTATAAGATTTTTGCGGATTGTGTGAAGTTGGAGAGCTAATGATTTGGGATGACAATTTTCCTTGTGGACTGGACAAGACTTCAGCAAATGATTTGTGAAGTGTAGGGAATATTTTACTTGCTTCTTGATATGAAACACAATTTTGGGACATGTATAGTTTAATTTCTTTTTGTCTGTTAAATTCCGGACAAGATTTACTGTTAGCCATATGACAACCAAAACATTGACAACAGTAATAATCTTCAACATTACATGTTTCACTTACATGATCCTGACCACACTTGAGGCATCTCGGTTTAGAACGACATTGCATCTTTGTATGTCCATAACGACAGCAGTTGTAGCATTGTATGGTGGGAAAAATATATAGATCTACAGGTAAAGAGTTGTAGCACATAAATATTCTTTTTGGAAGAACCTGACCATCAAAATAAACCACTACTGACTGTGTGGGTTTCCATATTGGAGACCCATCAACAATGGTTTTATGATTTAAACGCCTGATTTTAACTATTTTACCACACCCAACAGGGGTTGAAATATTAGAAATAATCTCCTCAGGAGACCAATCTGTTGGAACTCCTCTAATAATACCTATTCTTAAAATATTAAATGAAGGGACATAAGCCTTATAATTATTTTCTGTTAAAATGCTATTGTTGATGAATGTGTTTGCGTCAACATAATTTGAAAAAGAGACAGACATACGGTTTCGGCCAATCCTTTTAACGCTACCGTTAACCACATTATAAATTTTGTTTTTTAAAAGGAAATTTCCGAAGGTTATTGGATGCAATATCGTTCCGTCGTTATCCGAAGATTGGATCTTTTGTATATGGATAATGTAAGGAGGCGCATCTAATTCATTATAAAGATTTCTACCAATATTTGTACTACTCGTTTTGTTGTGTGAATCTACCGGATTATTTGACTGTAATATAGGTTGATTTACAAGGGAAATATTTGTTTCTTTACATTCGTCAGATTTATCCGATTCGACACATCGGCATCCAATGTCTTTTTGATTTCCTACATTTTTCCTTTTCTTTTTATTGCAGTTTCTGCATATTTTGTGCAAGCGACTACGCTTTAAACAAGTCTTTTTATAAGATTGATCCGTGTCCATACTAGACTCATCATGTTCTACTGTAATGAAATTACCAGCTTCGGGCACACAATATGTTCCCCCGGGATCGGGTGGTTCATTCATGTTGAAAAATGTAAAAGAAACTTACCAACTACGAGTTTTTTAACTAATTATGATATATACAAATTAAAATTATAAAATAAATAATAAAGTAAACTGTTCTGAATGAAAAAAAGAAAATAATAATTAAATAATGAAAAAACACAACCGCGCTTCTTGAAATTTCCCGCCGTTTTTTCAATACAGATCTTCTTCTTTTATTTTTAGAAAATACTACAGATCACAACACACATATCACAGTTGTCATTTGTCAAATGTCACTTCAGTTTTGCAGAGGGTTCCCAGCTTAAGGGTTTTCCCCCTAAATTTAGGGTACTTATAGGGATTTGGGTTTCCTCTATTGAACTGATATTTGTTAAAGTTTCGATTTCAAATGCCAGTGTGGAACGTGCCTTCTCAATTTATAATATTATTAAAAAGAAACTGCTTAATACACTGTTTCTAGAAATGCTACAAAGTATGATGATGGTCCGTTTCACTCTACTAAGAAATGGTGGATCATGTAAGACATTTCATCCATCTAAAACGATGTTAAATTTATTCAATATTAATATGAATGTAAATATAGTGCTGAACTAGAAATAAATGACATTATACTTCAAGTGTTAAATGTTTTTTAAATAACAATAAAAATAACCTATAAAAAAGATCAAGGATTGATAATTTATTATTTGTATTATTATATTTATTATTAAATGACATTTATTTATTTATTAACAATAATAGGTTTTTCGGGGAGTTTTCAAGCAGTTGTGGGAGTTTTACGGGTTTTAGATTCGAGCTTTGGGGAGAAATATTTTCGAGAGTTGGAAGCCCTGGACGTTCTGCCGACTGCTAAATGCCAATTGGCATTGGCGTGTGCGGTGCGCCGACATTAATCCTTCTTTCGACAGACCTCGTCGTGCTAGCCAGCACGTCTTTCTAAATCGTGTTATATTTACTTAATCTCACCGCATAAGTTTGTATCAATAACAAAAGCTTTTAAGCTTTTAGTGTCGAAACATGAGAGCAAAGGTATTTTCTTAATATATTGTACACGTTTCGCTTAAATTGTGCTACTTAGTAATGGCCGCATTGTAAATACATTGTTCATTTATTTCTATTTCAGTGGCGTAAGAAGCGTATGCGAAGGCTAAAGCGTAAACGTAGGAAGATGCGTGCGAGGTCCAAATAAAATGGTGAGTTCGTATATATTCTTTTTCTATAAAATATTCGTTATTTACATTATCAGAATCCATTTGTGTCAATCGTCAATAAAATAATGCGTTCCTTTAAACTTAACCTGTGTATCACTACTTGTTGTTATCCTTAGATTAAAGCAGTTCAATATTTAAATTTGTCATTACATACTAAAGTTGATCTTGGGCCGGCCCATCTCTTTATCGGCTTTCTCTCAAGTCTGAACCATTACTTGAGGATAGTAAGGTGATATTAAGATTATTGTTATATTCCTAACTCGTAACTCCAGTCGCTGTTTTTATTCCCATAGGCTAACCACACATTTTTATGTATAGCACATGTCTATTGCTTTCGGGTGAGGTTAAGTCTTTAATTTCTAATGACTGATACCATATTAGAGTAAGAATTAGTATAATATTGATCGCTATAATTAACTGAAATGAATTAAGTTTACAATCTTTATGCTTATAGATATTTATGTTACTATAAGCTGAGGAATTAATATGGAAGACGTTTCACATTTGTCTGCTGCTAAACTTAGGAATGCTAAGATAGTCACCATACACCAATCAATAAACATTCAACGTTTATCAGTTGAAGACAATTTTCGCTCCCTTCTAGGCAGTTACTAATCTCCACTTTGAGGCTAGTGCAAAGAATTGAAGGGTAAACTATTTGGAAGCTTACTCCACCCTCATGCTTAAGTATAAAACATGAGGACTTTTTATAGCTCACAATTATTTTCTTAGGAAGTTTAGGAGATATTAGTAATGTGATAAGTCTCAATTTATTATTTTATTCAATTGTTCTGAATAGAATATCAAATATGATTAAATTATTTGAAGATCAATCAAGCTATAGAATAACTGGTTGATTTTCTTTTATATAAGCCCCAGTAGACACATTTGTCTAGTGCCTCTGCATTAAATAGAATAAAATGCCTATACAAAAATATGTTGTATTGACTATTATACCAGTCTCTTCTTATGAAGGAATTGTCATTACCCACTGGCTAATTGACATAGGAAAAAATCAACATGTATGATAATATACCTATACTCAATGATTCTGGAATAAATTGATTTATTATAGTTCATATCAGGTTTCCCATAGAATACAAATTTTAAAAACAAACAGTCTTGCTTTGAATATTTTTACGAAGACTAAATCATTTTCTGTTGTATATACCATAATTTCTATTATGGTGTGTTAGTTAATTAATAAATATTGAATCATGAAAAGTTTATATCAAAGCCTTTTTTTTTTAAAGTGGTCTTTATTGGCTGCAATACAGTTCTTTCAACATTGAGGTCAGTTATCAATTTCTATTGACAGTCTTTCCGTGGGAAAATTATTCATTACCAAATATTCCAAATGTGGCTTGTTTTAGTAACATTGCATAGTATTGATTGCATTTATAGCAATCCATGTTCTATAAAAATGACCATAAATCATAATCCAGCAGATTTATTGCGATTAGATGTCAGTCTTCTACTATGGTGAAGTCTGGAACCATTCTTGGTTATTGAACATGGGGCTTAACTACCGTCTCAAGAATTTTATCTTGATAAACTTGTGTTAATGTTTTTATACCTCTTTCACAAAAATATGGCTTAGTCACCCCATACAACCATAATTGAAGTCTGATTATACCTTTGTTATACTCTGCTGACTAATTGGGCAGTTTAAAATATAGCATATAAGCATAAATTATGGTTGTTTGTTAAAATATTGCATTATTCTAAACAATTATTTAAAACGGGATATTTACCATGTTTTTAAATATTATGTCGTGGAGCTTGATATTTCGAGATTGTCATGTTCACGAGAATAATATTAGAAATATCCCTTTTTAAATAATGAAAATAACCATGTGAATTTAACATCTTATTCTAAACAATTTCTTACCTGTAAACAAAATGGTTGTGACCTACCCTTGTGTACTGCAGTAGTTTTAATTTACCACCCTATTCTTTTTTACAATAATTATTATAAGACATGACGGTGCATCTCTTTATAGGCTGCAACTCCAAAGTCGTCTTTTAAAATATATTTTTGCTTTCGGACAGGATTTCTTCGAATCATTTCCTCCAGTGCTAATATTTGCGCGAAAATGAGAAAATTTGAACAATCATTTCATTATTTTAAATTGTAACAGTATTTAAAGCAAGACTATGTTTACACGGAAACATGTATCAATAATGACATTTTTTTTTCTTATTGTGTTTGAGGGATGCGCTGTGCCGCGCTCGGGGCCGTGCATGAGTACCATTTTGCTTGGCTTCCCTCTAATACAGCTCTGCTGTTTTTCGGAGAGAAGGGCAAGACAGGCAGTGTAATTTTTGTAACAGTTGCCTGGGCTAGTTTCAGATAAACTAGTTTATGTTCATGGGCGACGTCAATTAATCACCAGCAAGTGCTATACTGTAAGAAACGCAGCGTTGTGAATTCAACTTGGTATTCACTAAGCTTGTCAAACCATATCAAACACCCTAGCAACGTCAACGCTATAGGCCGCGACGAGCTCGTCGCAGCATTGCGACAGTGCTGCGTTTCTTACAGAATAGCACTTGCTGGTGTCATATCTACCTTTAATAAATGTCATTATGTATGAATGGCATTTATACCGATTTAAAAATCGATTCATGCTAAAGCAATAGGTGGCTTACTTTTTGTAGACTTCATTGAAATAATTTGGAATACCATTTTTCTTTACAGGTACATTTGGGGGAGGTGGAATTCAACTTGAAACCTTTTGACTTATGTATCTATTAATAAATAATTTTAAATTCCAAAGCGTGTTTTTTTATATCTTCATGGAAGCAGCAACAAAGGGCAGGCACAATTAATTTTATAGAAAACATAGTAAATAAAATAAAAGGGATGGCATGTGTAATTAGATTTGTAATGAGCAATAATAGTGAATTGTGTTTGAAAATATCTAATCTAAATAGTAACTAAAAGTATTAGCTTCACTTTTTTTTACGTACAGTTTTTGATCACACACAGTACCCCGCGATAATTCCATTATTGGCGCGAGTTGCGAGCTCCAAGTGCTAAATTCGATTCAACTTCTATCGCTCAACGTCTAAAATCCAACTGCTCGACAAAAAGTGTCACGCGGTCCCGTTCGTACCCCTGCCGGACAGCAAAATTAAAAGAGGATCGAAGACCTCTAGCTCAATGGTTAGCGCATTGTCACTCAAGTCGGAAGGTAGCGGGTCCGAACCCCGCTAGGGAACAAAACAGTTTCTGGGTCATGGATGTGTATGTAAAGAATATAGATAATAAAAAAGAAAGAAAAAAGAAATTTTTCTTTCTGATACTCATAATCTATCCCTTCGCTCATCACATAATCCCAGACTTCAAACTCCTACTCACACTACTGCTCTTTACTCTAAATCATTCTCTGCTCGTGCTGTTTCATTTTGGAATTCGCTTCCTCTACATATCCGGCAAGCTAAATCTCTAAATATTTTCAAAAAACTTGTCAGAGACCACTATTTAAATTAAAATCTAATCCTTCATGCCTCATGTTGTTTGTCCCTTTGTTTACTATTTTACATTCATCGGTTTGTTATTTATATATTTTTATGTATATTTATAGATTATATTTTTCCTCTTTATACACTAGCTGTTACCCGCGGCTTCGCCCGCGTGATTTTAGATTTACGGATTTATCATGTCTGATGATAATCATTTTCTATTTTAATAATGACTAAGTTTTTGTAATAAAATGGATATATATGTTATCTTGAACATAAAGACATTATACCCATTCGCTTTCTGTATTTCTGTATGCATATAATGTACTATTTAGGATACCATTATTACACTGCCCGTTCAAATCACGGCCACACGATTTATTTTCTTGCGTATAATTTTGAGTTAAGGTTCAAGAGTGGAGGCCGCGTTTAGGTAGACGAAGTGTTGGTCGGCCTTTAACCAGATGGAAAGACGATCTCCGTGCAGTGGCAGGTCCGCGTTGGATGCGAGTAGCAAGGGATCGGTCGTTTTGGCGTTCATTGAGGGAGGCCTATGTTCAGCAGTGGACGGATAGAGGCTGATGATGATGTATAATTTTGATTTTGCCATATCTTCTTAAGTATTTATTTAATTTACATGATGTAAAGGACAAAAATAATCTTCATAAAGTGCTCAAGCCAATTAATTAATTTAAAATGATAAGGATTTATACCTTATCTGTGTAAATAGCCCTATAATTGCCCATTTTTTAAAGTATTAAATGAATATAGTATGATATCGACAGAAAAAGCGACTTTGTTTTCTACATCTACACTAATATTATAAAGAGGAAAACTTTGTTTGTTTGGTTGTAATGAATAGGCTCAAAAAGTACTGGACCGATTTCAAAAATTCTTTCACCATTTGAAAACTACATTATCCACGAGTATCAGGCTACATTTTATTCTGAAAAAAAAACAGGGTTCCGTAAGATATTTGTTTTTTTCGGACACGAGGTGTAAAAAATCAACCAGAAAAGTTACCTATTTTGCGTACGCTGCCTAAACTATAAAATATAGAACCATAAAATGTTCTAATTAATTGTAGATCTTATAATTATCTACAAAAAAGTCCACCACACACTATACCTATCTATGCCGAGTGAGGCACAACAACCATATTTTATTCAGAAATTTTGGTTTTTTTGGACTACATTTAAACGAGTTTATTTTACTCATGCTTTTAATCCTTAAGATATGAAGCTAAAGAGTTTGTTTATTTGAACGCGCTAATCTCAGAAACTATCGGTAAATCGTTTCGCATTGCCCAACCCCATACCTGGGGTTCCGAATCATGCTCTAACCAAGTTTGAACTTTATAATATACACGATTAAAATGTTGATGTTTGAATGACCGCGCGCTCTCCGCCCAACAAACAAACAAACGTACAGAATTTTGTATCCTACAATATTGATAATAAATACGAATAGC
Source organism: Lycaena phlaeas (assembly GCA_905333005.2). Taxonomy (NCBI): domain Eukaryota; kingdom Metazoa; phylum Arthropoda; class Insecta; order Lepidoptera; family Lycaenidae; genus Lycaena; species Lycaena phlaeas. The sequence continues at coordinate 19,591,481 of HG995163.1, forward strand.
GAAATCCCCATAGGAAATGAGGTATTTACAAAAAACAGATTTTTGTGACTTGTGACCTTGAAAATTAATAGTCGCGTACATCCTTCGCTATGTAGGTTTGGAGACAACTTTTAGGATGTCAATATATAAGTATTTACAATTTTACGGCTGGCTATATCGAATTCCGAGATTCTTACCTAATTTAAGCTTAAATTACTGGACTATAACCCTTACCTCAGTGTCACTGCTAATCTTTGCACTCACGGAGTATAGATATAATCATATTATTAGAAGAATTAGTCTTCTAACGATATGGGCTTTTCTGTAGTATTCACGAATCATGTACACACTACATATTACACAATAATAAAACCAGAACTTAGTTCTTTTTTCTGCCACTGGTTGCGCTAGGATCGGTGGGGCACCGATGCTATTGTAGTGGACCAATCAGCACCACAATACTTTCTGCATAAAGATTTAAACGAGTACTTATTAAAGAAGGCCTGCTCTACCAGCAAAATTTCTGTTATCTGATTTGCAACCAACATTTCTTTTTTACGTTCGGACTCCTTACATCTTCACTCCATGTTTGTACTGCTAGTCGCATCGCAAAACTTATGTTGGTGTCCTGAAGACTAAGGCGAGGGCTCACGATTAACAATTCATCGAATATGCTTAAAAACATTCAAAAATAATTAAAACACTTATTGGATTAAAGCCTCAAGTCTTTGTATAGTGACTTAAACTGTCCTTTTAAATATCGCTTGTCATTAAGAGGATCAAGGATGTGCCTAATAATGAGCGACGATGGTCCAGTGGTGGGTGGACTCGGTCTCTTTAGCGAGAGGGTCCGGGTTCGATTGAAAACCCTCGAGCGCCTGTGCTCATCAAGACTCATAATATACATTACGAAAAATGAAAAGTCGATCGTTTACAACCCAGTCTTTTTGGTTGTATCTGAACAACAACTTTTTTTTTTTTTTTTTTTTTTTTTTTTTTTTTTTTTTTTTTTTTTTTTTTTTTTTTTGATGACGCAGCGGAAATCATTTACGACCTTACCAGGGCCTGGGTAGGCGCACTGGCGTGTGTGGGGACTCGCATTTGGGTGCCCTACCCCACTAAAACCGCTGCGTGAGCCTTCAGCCGCTATAATTGAGGGACCCGGATCTGTGCAGGCGACGGGATACCCTCAGCGACAGACTGGTCCCGGCAAGACCAGATTCTCCACAATAGGGGGACTGCCCGGCTACGACTTGGCAGTCCCCACGACGTCGTGCCTTAAGCTGGGCCCGGGTTCCCATCCCGAGCCCGACACGAGCACAGGGGCTTTATTGAAGGCGCATTAAATAGCGCCTCCGACGCACCCCCGTTCGTCGTCTACGGGGGGAGGCTACGTCAGCGGCCTCCTCTCTCACCCGTTCGTCGGCCTCCTTCTGGGACATAACTTTCTCGCAGAAAGAGGCCATTGCCGTCCAGGACTCGTCAGAGCCAAGCATCGCGGTGATGACGCTCGACAAAGACAAGTCCCCTCCGATGACAGACGTCAAATCATGACGCAGCGCCGCCCATCTCGGGCACACCTCGAGGGTATGCTGGGCAGAGTCCACCGCCGCGCCACAATCGTGACATCCTGTCGTCGGCTCCCTTTGGGCCGTCCGACACAAGTAATCACCAAAGCATCCGTGCCCGGTGAGAACCTGCGTCAGACGGAAGGTGAGGGGTTTGCGCTTACGGCGCATCCACCGCTCAAGAACCGGGCGCAGAGCAGCCGTTAGGCGTTTGCCATACGGCTGACGCGCCAGGTCCTCTCCCCACCTCCGCATTAATGTCTCCATCCCTAGTCGGCGGACCCGTAGGACCCCGTCAGGCGAAAGGCTCAAGCCCAGAGACCTCCTATCCGAGACATAGGAGTGTGTCTCGGCCAGAACCTCCGCCACAAGTTCCCACGGGGGATCGCCGGCTAGAGCGGATGCTGCAGCCCACGAAACCGTACGGTACCCCCGAATCACCCTCACCGCGATGACCCGCTGCGCCGAGCGCAACGCGGCCTTAACGCTCGCAGTGAGGTGATCCGCCCAAATTGGGGCACCATACGTCGCCATACTCCGGCAGACTCCAGAGTACAGCTGCCTGCAGGCGGCGCTGGGTCCTCCGAGGTTCGGGAGGAGTCTGCCCAGCGCACTCGCCGCCTTCACGACCCTCGGTCCCAACGTTTTGAAGTGTGGGCCGAAGGTCCAACCTCCGTCGAGGATGAGCCCCAGGTACTTGATATGGGGGCTCATCCTGACTCTCACCCCTCCAATCTGGAGGGCAGCCCCCGGTGGGGGTCCTTTCCGCCCAGTCCCACGGAAGAGAAGGGCTTCGGTCTTGGATGGTCTGACCTGAAGCCCTAAACTCTCTATGCGGCCGATCACGAGGTCTAGCGTGACCTCGGCCAGCCGCGCCGCCTCCCTGTATGTTCGTCCCCGGGCGTATACGAGGGTGTCATCGGCGTAACATATGACACCCGTCCCGGGGAGGAGACGGCCTCGCAGGACCCAGTCGTACCCGATGTCCCACAGGATTGGACCTAGCACTGATCCCTGTGGGACACCGCACCCGACTCGCCACCACTCTACGGACCCGCACCGGTTCTCGCAGGCTACCCTCCTGTCGGAGAGGTACGCGTCCAACAGTCTCCTGAGATAGGGAGGCACTCCAAAGTAGGCCAGTGCCTCCCGTATCACACTGTGCGGGAGACTGTTGAAGGCGTTCGCGATGTCCAGCGACACCGCGACCACCACCTCTCCGCTGTGTTCCGCCTCACCCGTCACCGCCCGCAGGCGTTTGAGGGCGTCGATCGTAGACCGGCGTGCCCGGAACCCGAATTGGGACTCTGAGAGTCCAGGTCCCGGACCCTCCTCGAGGTGCTGAACGAGCCGGGAAGCCACAACTCTTTCTAGAGCCTTCCCAGCCTCGTTCAGCAGCACCACCGGTCGCACCGACGAAGCCGAGTCCGTGGACCGCCCCGCCTTCGGTATTAGGCAGAGCCGGCCTTCCTTCCATGCCCTCGGGAACTGACCAGACCGCAGGCAGCGGTCAAACAGCTCCCGAAGGCTATCGCCGAGGTACACGAGGGAGATAGCAAGTACCTTCCCGTGCACCCCGTCCGGACCCGGCGCCCTCTTCTTACTCTGGAGGCGAGCCAAAACCGCCCCCATTTCAGCCTCCGTGACGGATCTGAACAACAACTGACTTGACAAAGGTTAAGGGTTCAGTATCGATTTGAATAGGTATCCCTCTTGTAATGCTCGGAAAGTGCGCAAATAGCTTTGTTACCTACAGCTGTTTGCGTTCTTTTAAAACGTTCGATGAAGGAGGGATGTGTACCGGAAGCAAAGAGGATATATTTCCCTATAGAGTATAATATATAGTGAAGTGTCGAAGTGCGCTACCAAGTACCAACGAATCGGCGATTTATAAGATGTATAGAATAAATTATCGAATGATTTTTTTCATTTGTCATTCTGTAATAGCCAAAAAACTTTTTGCTGTATTTTCGTAACTCTTGATATTTTATGAAGAAGAATTATTTCATGTGTCTATTTATAGGTAGTTGAAAAAAATCAGTTGGCCGCAGTTGCTTTACTAGCTGCTCGGCTTGCGCCCTTAAGTTATAATATTACTTTATAGTGTTGGGCCCCACGTAGGGCGCCAGATATAGTGATCTGCCCACCGTTGGGCGACAGATATAGTTCTTGGGCCCACCGCTGGGGCGCCAGTTATAGTTGTTGGGGTTCGGAAACTCATAGCTAGATTCTACTTGATATAAAACTTTATTCTTGACTTTACCATTTTAAATTAATACAAGAATTTAACATAAACAGACTACTTATCTTTTAACATCAAATCTCAGGTCCGTTACAACGGTCGCCGGAACGACGCACTCGTATACTTTCCGCGGACTACTGTTGAACTGTCTTAAGACGCGGCCGTTAGGTAAGGTCGGGGCAACCAAAGATAAATAAAAAGCATAGATAGCGTGTATCTTGGAGGATCTGAGTAGCTAATGCTGTCCTTTACTTTCTTAAGAAGTACATCATAAGATAAAGAGAGACAGATATGGCTACTCTACTTGGTCTCAAATGGTTCAATGGAGCCATTTCTTTGATTTGATTAAGCTTACCGGTGGAATGATACACTTGAATTATTTTCACTTAGTACACCCATTTGGTAAGAAAACCCTGGTACCACATACGCCATATTTCTTGTTATTTACGTAAATATAACTAAAAGTTCACTTTTAATACTAAAAACGACAAATTATTAGCAAAACACAACAGGGCCTTTGATATCCAGCTGGCTACCAACTAATATGGCCCACCGAGGCAATGTGGGGCGCATGGCCTGAAGATAGTGCTGAAGACATAATGCTATCTCGTTTCAACACAGGTATACTCAGTGCGGTGTAGCTTGGTGCGGCTGACACATGCCAATATGACGTTGACATACATGATTAGAGATGTGACGTTTTGCTATTTATTTTTATCGCTAACGATACTCGCAGCGTAAGTATAGTTCTTATTAATAGTAGTGTGTTTTAGTGTGTGTATTCTGTTGTGCAGTGTATCTAGGTGTATAAACTTTTCAATGTATATATTTAGGGGCTACATAATAGTAGCTTTGAACTTATATTAAATAACCAAAATCAGGTTTATATTTTTTTCGTAACGACTTTTTTAACGATAATGATATATTCTGTTGTTTCATTAATATAATGATAGACTTTTTACAATAATAATTGAACTACGCCCAATATACATTTTTTATTATAAAGAACATCGACTTTCTATCCTAGTATAGTACGTCCCATCACTAAGCACGTCTATGGTTTTACGTTATACGCATAGGACTTTGCTTAATTTTTCTTTCCATTTGATTTTATTTGGAGACTATCACATTCTGGTTGGGTTTGATTTAATTTACCACAGTAATTGGCGATCTACTATTTTCCGAATGAGGTATTAACAAAATACGTAATTATATTTTTTAATTGCGACGGCTTGCAAGAGTAAAACGTAACGTTACTGGAACTGTCATCCGCACCATGCTACACCGAAATAGAGTCATCGCCACTTTAGAAGTCCGATAGACGCGGCGCTGCGATCTCATAACTCAATGTTGCCAATTTCTATTGTAATGATTTTCCACTAAGTCTAGTACAATAAAAAATTTAAATAATTATAGGGCCTATGGTCAGTAGTGCATTGATAAAGACTGATGATGATAATAATGACAAAAATAATTATAGCAGCAAAATAAAAATCTCCCTGCCAGGATTTAGTAAAATAAAACATTTTTTTGTAAATATTTCATTCGTATTTTTTACGTATAACCGATTAGTAGAATTCATCTAAAACAAGCTTCTTTGGACGTATTCGGCTTTTGCCAGGGGTGACGATTTTCTCATAATTAATTGCTGCCATTGTTACTTCCTTTGTTATTCGACCTTTTTTACAGAAACACCTGAAAATATCATTCATCTGAACAAGGTTTTAACTCTTTTACCTTGTATTTATCTATATATATAAAAATGAAACCCGTTTCGCGTTGTCACGGCATCACGTGTGAACGGCTGAACCGATTTCGATAATTCTTTTTTTTAAATGTTTGTGGAAGTCCAAGGATGGATGTTCCGGCAAAAAAAATCGAATAATTGCCGGGAAAGCCCTAAAAACAGCCCTTTTCTTTTTCCCATACAAACGTTTTCTAACTAAAATGTAGAGTCAATCTGAACTTTATCGCTATTATATAAAGCTCATATTAGATTACAAACACTCATTGTTGTCTAAGCTATATCATATTAATAATTTCGTCGTAGACTCAATCTAAAAGTTACCTAAATAATAAAACATAAAAAATTAAAGATTTCGAGTCGACAACAAATATCCCCAAAATTTGGATTGTTGAGTATTTTGTTAAATTCTAATAGTGTTGACAGACAAAATATTGCAGTCCATTAAAATACAATGACATAATTGCATATTATCACTGTCATTGATAACGGGTGACATTTACTTTTTTTAATACGCTTTTGGCAAGGAGTAACTATTTATTATTTGCCAGTGTCAAGTTTTGTTTTGTATTGTATTTGTATTATGAAAAGGATTATTTAGACAAAGAAATATTATGATCAGGAGAATTTATAGGTACTATATCAAAAGAATTTATAGATATACATTCTGTTCCAACTTGACGGCCCAAAGGAACTGGAAAAACTTTTGTATTTACAACTATTGTACATTTTAAGATCTGAAAACAAAATATGCCTGCCTATAGGCAAAAATTAAATAATGCTATAGCATTTACTGGGATTGCAGCAAATTTTTAGATGGCGGTAGAACAGATCACTCGAGATTAAAAATTCCAATTAATTCTGATGAGATCTCTACGTCTTACGTGTCATAAGGATTCAGGCAATTGATCATCAAATGAGGATGGTGTTGACCATAGCGATGCATTGTAGATAATTCAATTGTAGACCATATGTTTGATGTGTCGCTTGACACAAATGATACCTAATAAAAATTATTCAATGAAAACGTTACTCACTCCTCAAAACGGAGATCGTTTTCAATTGCACGACTAAGTTGTTGAAAAAACCTCCGGTGTGTTTAAAATTTAAGAGAGTTATAACGCTGTAGTTGAGGATGATCATAATGATGTTTTAGACTATCCCGTAGAATTCCTAAACTCGATATAACGATTGCAGGATTACCACCACACATTCCTTAAATTAAACGTTGGTTGTATAGAAATGCTTTTAAGAAATTTAAACCCTACTGTTGGGTTATGCAATGGGACCCTACCGGTCTTATTATTAGATCGTTAGTTATGTGCATTGTAAATCAAATTTCACCCGAGCAAAGTCGGAATTTCATTTATTCTATCAAAACAGTGTGCGTTTGCTGTTGGAGGGTCTAATGTCGTGTTCGGAAACTCATAAAAGGTGATAATAACGCGAACCCGACCAAATTACATAGCTACACAATTTACGGGCTATGGATCATTAGTACTGACTTTCAATTTGGTCAGTTTCGCGATATTATTTCGTTTGTTTTAGTTTCAGGCAGGCACGCGACATAAAATGCATCAGTTTCCACGTCATTACATCAGTCAAACATAAACCGCGTTACCAAGAGTGTTTTATTATTTTTAATTATTAATTTAATATCCCTGTCTGTGCAAAATTATTTAAATACATTCTAATATTATTATGTAATTGGGATGAACACCGAATTAAATTATAAATATAGGAAAATGAAAACTTTACACACGTGTGATTTACTTTTAAATGTATTTTGTATATATTATATAGTATCGAAAACTTATCTGTTCGGGTGGTATAAGCTTTTGAAAATGAATAATTTCACTACAGTTTGTACACACACATGAAGCCATCTGTCGAAGATTAGGACCACTTCTGGCGAGACCGTTTCTTTTAGGCCGGAGATCTTATCGGAGAACGGAGACTTCTATAGCAAATTGTACGCGTCCCATGCTCCTCAACCTAATACCCGGAATAATGATCCGCGTGCCAGCCTAACACGACACCTCTCTGGAAAGCTTCTGAACATCAGATTAGATGAGGTTAGTTTGGCTCTTAAGTAGCTAAAAGGGGGAGGATTTAGCACCATAGACCACATTCATACTATAAGGCAAGTTATACGGAAGACCCATGAGTACAACCAGCCACCGTGCCTTGCTTTTGTGGACTATGAGAAAGCTTTTGACTCTTTTAAAACCTGGGCTGTTCTGGAAGCTCTGCAGCGATGTCATGTCGATTGGCGATACGTTAAAGTAATGAGAGGATTATACGAAGCCGCTTTTATGTTCATTCTGATTCCGGGAGGTCAAATAAGACCAATCCAACTGCATCGAGGAGGGGGATATATACAGGGGGATGTTCATTCCCCGAAACCATTCACGAATGATTTGGACGAAATCTTCAAGACTTTAAATTGGGCAGAATGTGGCATAAACATTTACGGCGAGTATCTCTGACACCTTCGTTTCGCCGACGATATACTTACTTATTATACTGGCCGAGTCGCTGAAGTGTTTACAGAAGATGCTGCACAGTCTAAACGAATCATCCCGACGTGTGGGCCTTAGGGTGAACTTGGACAACATGAAAGTCATGTTCAACGAACACGTTCTCCTTAGGCCGGTTAACGTCGATGACATAACTCTCGAAGCCGTGCAAGAGTATTTCTACCTTAGGCATACCTTGCAGCTAGGTCGACATAACTTCGAGAGGCAAGCCAATAAGAGGATTCAATTAGGGTGGGCAGCATTTAGGAAGTTTCGCCATATTTTCACGTCGTCCGTATACCGTACAGTTTAAAGACCAATGCGTTATCCCCGTGTTGACCTACGGGACTGAAACAAACTCTTAATTTACGACTGGAGCGTGCTATGCTTGGTGTTTCTTTGGCAGATAGGATTCGAAACGAAGTCCTCCTCCAGAGTACTAAAATTACCGATATCATGCGAAAAATGTGTACGTTGAAGTGGCACTGGGCTGGTCACACACTCAGAAGAACGGATGGCCGATAGGTCAATACGGTTCAAATGTGGAGGCCGCATTTAGGTAGACGAAGTGTTGGTCGGCCATTAAACAGCTGGGAAGACGATCTCCGTGCAGTGGCAGGTCGAGGGGAGTGGTACGGGATCGGTCATCTTGGCGTTCATTGAGGGAGGCCTATGTTCAGCAGTGGACGGATATATGCCGATGATGATGATGTACCCATTATAAACAATGCCATCACAAGAATATAACCAGAATAGATGAGTTTGTGTGTTGTTGTAATAAGTTGTTGATTATTGTATTTATGCTTATTAAATCCCCATGACCTTTGACAGAACGAAGTCTGTCGGGTCCGCTAGTATTCATATAAAATATCATAAGATAAATGTAGGTATAGAGTTAATGATAATATTTTAACCATAAATTAGGCAAAAATGAGTGACTCTGGCATCTCTAAAATTTACCTGTCATGGCAGTGACATTTATAAACATATTATTTAACGGGGTTAATTGTTGTTTATTTTTACTTTCTAATTCACAAAATTATTTCACTTTAACGATCATTATACGGCCTTAAATTTTTACACCTTACTTTATATTATATGCTCCATATTTCACGTAAAACAATTTAAAATATCACAACTTCTTACTCCAGACAGACGTCAAGATGTCAATGTTGTCAAATTTAGTTCGGGCATTAGTCGCAGGACTTCTAAAGTGGCGATGACTATATACCCGGACTTTTAATTCGATTCCAGATTTGACAATTTCAGTGTTGCAACGTTATGACAAGTATTAAATAGTAACGTTGCGAAATTATTCGATACGGAAATGGAGTATTTCCGAATCGATTCCTCTCGATTATAGTAGTATATCTAAACAACTACTACTTATAATAGAAACTAAGTATATCACAGGAAATTAAATATTTCTGAACGGATTTAGTTATGACCATTAATTTTATTAAGGATCTGAGAGTTTTCTTTATTAATTGTGTGTAAAATAAATAAATAAAAATTGATAATGAAGGAATATGAGAAGATGAACAAAATGGCGATAGCTGCACGAGCGCGCACGCATTGCATATACAGAAAACTATCTATCTAGGCTCTTTTATAATAAGTTTTGTTTTTAATATAAAAAACAAAAACATTAACTTTTTATAAAATAAAGCAGTGATTACTAATGAATATATAATTATTATGAATAATTATGTATTTATTTGAATAAAAATCAATAATTTAGTCTTTAATTGGCACACCAATATTATGATTACATGAACATAAATTGCTATTGTTTATCGATTTTTGTGTTCATCACTAAACTATTATATGTGGTATCATTATTTTACAAAATGACAGTAGCTAATGTCAAATGTGGAATCGAATTATAATTCCGAGTATAGGTATAGTTTGACGTAAGAGTAAAGAGCGTATTAGTTATGGAATTTGTTCAACTTATTATCCTCTATCTATGCTTTTTATTTATCTTTGGGGGCAACGACTCCGTTATTCCCGGTGTGCGAATGGTGTTGCCAGCCGTGTGTACACCATGCGCTATACCTTACATATTGTATTAACGATAACCGAGCCAAATTATAATCATGTTTTGTAGTTCTCAAAAATTATACTTTTTCGCTTAGTTTTTTTTTTATTATTAAAAGAATTGCGTTTTTCGTAAAGATTTATTTAACTTTACTACAAAGTTTAGTATTTAAATGAATAATTACAAACAAAAAAACCGAATCTTTATAATTTTGTAGCTGTAAATTACAACCGAATAAAACACAATAGAACTAAATAGGCAATAAACTAGTGTATTTATTTTGTAATAATGTAAATAATGTTCATGCTATTTTAATCTTAGACAGACCTACAGTAATTACTAACATATCACATTAGGTTAAAATAAATAATTTGCAAAAATTTTGTATAAATTGGTAATGGATAATAATCATAACAGTAAAAAAAATTAAAGCTTCTTAGCGTAATAGATTAAATTCAAAGGGCTGCCTTATTTAACAGAGATAGAAAATGATCGTCATCGGTCCAGATACGTCTGTAAATACAAGCTACCGCTGCGAGAAACAGCTAGTGTCTTAAAGAACAGGCTACTTAGATTTGTTTTTAAATGTGATTAGGTGTCAAATTAAAATTGTCAATAAAAATTTCAGATAAAATAGTTGTAAATATTCTTTAACAGTAATCACTTTCTGGATCTGCTATTAGTTTAAAATGGGTCGTATGACCGGTATTAAATGGGAGAAAGCCACACTATGCAGGCCTGTGCACAATATTATATCTTCAGATTTTCCTAAGTACCATCCACAGTCGTGGAAGTTTATGGTTCGTATTAATCAAAATTAGTAAAATTAAAGAATAGTTAATAGAAGGACTTTCAAAAGCTGCGACCTATCACGATTCACGACGCTGTACTTAATGAGACTGACATCATTTTCAGGATGGTCCATCTCAGATACAGTGGCTTTTGTCTTATGAATATCAACGTATGTGGATTGAAGAAAAAGAAGCATGGAAAAAACGAATGTATCCCGAAAATACCACTATAAATGCAGACGTTGTCAAACGTTATGTTCTTACGTTTAAAGCTAATTATAAACCTCCTAAATTAGAGCAAAAACCGCTGTTTAAAATGAAGAAGTAAGGGTATTTAAGATTTATGTGTGTTATAGTATTCATGTAAGGAGAAGTTAATTTTATATAATTTAAATTTACAAAGTACCTTTATAGAGGTTTCGCACTACGTTCGACCCGAACACGTTTCTATGGTAATTTACGGACTAGATCATGTTCGTCATCCGATTTCATTCAGTCATTCTAGAATCTCCATTCCAGAGAAAAAATTGACAGTCGGCGCACTGCGTCCGAATTGAATTCAAGCTGTGTACGAGCAGAGAGACACGGGACGGGCGGAGTATGCTGTTTAGCAGGCATTCAGTGATTCTAGTGTGGTGCGGCTCAGTGTACTTTTATATATTATAAGGATGTGTGGCAGCGAGCGCATGCGCACGTTTGATTGATTGATCTTAGAAAGGAGAGGAAAGTAAAAAAAAAAAGAAGAAAGAGGAAAGGACTCATGATCAACGACGAGAGCTCTTCTGTGGCTCCGCGTAAAATGACGTATGCCAAAAAGTGGTTCCCAAATTACTCGGATTTGTATCAGAAATTGGAATAGTGCGTAGGTAAGCAATATCCGAATTCGGATCGGACGTAGTGCGAAACCACATTTAGAAAGAGGGAAATTTTTAAGTATGATGGCATTTATAAATCACTTTCCACTAATTTGTCGCTTATGACGTTTTACCTTTTAACCATTATGAAAGCGGTTTCCTCACGTTTTTCAGCTGCCATAGAATATTATGTCATAATATCTTCCAATTTATAGAACATTCCGGAATTCCTTTTCAAGTGCCATATTTTGAAACATACCATAAGAACTGCTATAACATAATTTTATTACTATTATTGATTCTTTTAGGTTTGACGCAGTTGGCAATAAGACTAGAAGTAAACGATCATCACACGATAAAGCAATGAACTTTAGAAGAATTGAAAATAATAAAGAAACACGCAAAAGTAAAATGGCCTCCTCGTAACTGAAATTTATCCTTCATAAATTCAACATAAAACCTGGATTTTTTTTTCGTTGCCTACTTAAATAAATTGTTAATTCTTACTGGCTTTAAAATATCAGCTCACTGTATTTTTATGATCTTGTTTTCAATAATTTATTATGTATATTATATTTTTTGAATAGAAATCAATGTTTTATTGTTATGTTTACACGAAATTCACTCATAAAATAAAACAACTTTTACGGATTTAAATTAAATTATTAAATTTTGCTGTGAAGTATTCCAAAACATCGAGCTTATAAAAAAAGCGGCTTACTGACGATAGCCAACTGATATCTAATCGGTACCCAAGACTAGTATTAAGTGCCGATCAGCGCTCAAGTCACGTCTCTGAATACGGCCCTTAAAATGCTGTTCTCAACTACCTACTAAACTGTTTTTGTTTAAGAAATAATTGTTTTTATCCTTATTATTTTTATAATATTCCAGTTATAGCTGTGATAGTGAATTAAATTTTTTTTATTGTTATTATTTTAAAAGATAGTTTAAATCGATTGTTATAAATGTTCCATTTAAATACATATTGTGACTTTGTATTCCAAGTTGTTTATTCCGTAATCGTAATTGTTGGAAATGAAAAAACGGGTATTTTAAGACGTGGCTTAATGGCCTCTGGTCGTAGCCTGTTTCAACAGGAAAAAAATTAAATAAAAAAGTTATTTCGCAAAAAAAAAAAATTAAAAATAGAAAAACGATTGGACAAATGAAAATATTGATCGGACATTGAATAAAAAATAATTACCCATCAAATTAACAAAAAAACTATTCGATTAAATACGGAAAGTGCTAACTAGTGTCATCAAATATTTTAATGTAATACCGGATCCACCAAAGATAAATAAAAAGTATAGATAGAGGATAATAAGTTGAACAAATTCCATAACTAATACGCTCTTTACTCTTACGTCAAACTACCTGTGTTGAAACGAGATAGCATTATGTCTTCAGCTCTATCTTCAGGCCATGCGCCCCACATTGCCTCGGCGGCCATATTAGTTGGTAGCCAGCTGGATACCAAACCAGCTGTTGTGTTTTGCTAATAATTTGTAGTTTTTTTTATTAAAAGTGAACTTTTAGTTATATTTACGTAATTAACAAAAAATGTGGCGTGTGTGGTACCAGGGTATTCTCACCAAATGGGTGTACTAAGTGAAAATAATTCAAATGTATCATTCCACCGGTAAGCTTAAAGACAAATATTGTTAATTTAATGTTTATTAAGGTATGAAATACCTGTAGATCTTATTGAATTTTGATCATTGTAAAAGCATGTATTATTTTATGCATTTATTTTTGCGTATATGCATCATCATTACATAATAATTCTAATTATAAATAACACAATCTGATATTTTGACACTTTACATACCAGATAGTGTTGTACGACTAGTAACATGAAATATCGATAACGTTCGATATTTAATTTAGAAAGGCTATGGTAGGATAAGCTTATAAGTGAATCTGCCTGCAGCGAGTTTGTCCTTGTAATTTTTATGGATCGTGTAGCTCTATGCTGGCTAGTTAATTACTTGCTGGTGCCAAATTCACTGGCTTTTACTGATATTTTTTTATTATGAATAGGTTTTCGACTGACTACTATTTCTATAAGAGAAGAATGGATCAAAAATATAAACAGAGGCGAGTGTAGTGCCCTGACTTATATGTATTAGTATATAAGATATATTGTGTGATTTAATAAAGAGTATTATACCGGCACCCGAACCATACACACGCCAACGTCCTCTCCCGTCCTTACATGGCGACCCTGCCAGTGCTGCCTCGCGGCAGCGCTGAGCCTTTGTTTAAATTAATATAATTAAAATATATAAAATAATATGAATATATCATTAAGCCATACTAAAATAGGAAGATAAAAATATAATAATGACTTAAAATATTATATTAAAAAATTAAAACATATTATTATAATGAAGAAATAAATAAATAATATAAGAAAATAACATAGCAATGACAAATGACGAACCATCAAGATTATTAAATTAACTGAATAAATTACAAGAAGAAATACAGAAAAATTAATAAAAGTGAAGAAAGAAGAATTAAAAGAATGATCGGTTAATAATAAGAAGTAAGAAAAAAATAATAATAAAGAGATGCAGAGACAAAAAAATGGTAACCAAGGAATCCAGAGGAAAGGCGCCGGGAGATATTGCTGTCCAAGGAATCCAAAGGAAAGCTGCCGGGAGATGTTACTGTCCAAGGAATCCAGAGGAAAGGTGCCGGGAGATATCAGAGAAAAATAAGCTGTCTACCGAAAGAAGTTGGCCCATCCATTACCTTCTTAAGTCGATCAAATACTATAGAGGTATATTTTTTTTATATAAATAGATATCTTAGTGGTTCACAAAATAAGTTTGGTACAAATAAATAAATTTAAAGAAGGCTTTACCTAAAATGTTAGGTAATATTATCTGTTATTAGAGTATTTCTAAAAAAATCATTAATATCAACATTTTGTCAGTTTATATTCATATTGTAATGATATAAATCTCTTAGAAGATTATTAATGCAACGTAGTACATTCTTGTGTTCGACACTTGCTAGACATTGATATAAAATAATATTGATGTTTTATTTTTTTCTTCTCATGTAGATAATTAAATAGAAAATAATGGAATTGATTGAATAAATAAGAATAAATTAATTATGACTCAGATAAATAATTTAGGTTCAACTTAGCATTTGTAACATTCATAGTTTTCTTGAGTGATAAAAATTGCGTAGATAATTACGTATTTAACCGGACTGACATGAAAATAGAAAGTAGTTATGATTAAAAGAGTTGGCTAGATTTATGAATAATGTGGCTGCAAACGCATTATTACGATAAATAATGGGTTAGGAATAAAAGTAGGAAACAATGAATTGATAAAAATATACTTTCTTAAATAACACTTCCTTCGATGAACGGACTGATCACCCGCCCGTCGATTGGAAATGCTAAGAATTGTATTAAATTAAAAGAGACGAGTTTTAGAAGATTTTTTTTTATGACATATAGTCCACATACTTGATCATGTCAAACGCGAGACGTTTTCGTGAGAGTTTTGAGGATTATTTTGAGAATAAGAGTAAGGTATAAAAAGAAATAAAGAGGAAACATTGATAGAAATGTTGAAATAGAAGATTAGGAGACATTTAAAATGTCTAGAGTTGTGTGTTAAATCCTTCCATTCGATCATGGTGTGAACGAGCTTTCCTCCGTGAGATATGTTTGAGTCTAAAGAGACTTAAATGATGACCACAAGTTATGTAGAAAGAAAGTATATTATGTTAAAAGATATTATGAGAATGTATAAAGGAATATACGAAGAATAAATAAATAAAATGTAAAGTGAATACAAGAGTAAGAAAATGAAAGAATAAATGAGTTAGTGTAGCCTGTATAGGTTGAGAAATAAAATAAAGGAATAAAAACTTAAAGATATTAAGTTAGGGTTATAATATGTGAAACCCAATGAAAAGATATGATAGAAGAGTAGGAATTTATGGAGAATAAATAAAGTATTGATGAGAATAATGATGATACTGATGATGAAATAAAGTAGGAACTTAGTAGGAGGAGAAGGAAATAAAAAAGATCCAAAACATGTATACACTTATATGTATATAAATAGAAAAATGACTGTAAAAATAACGTGAAAGTTATAAAAATGACCATGTAAAAGTAAAGATGATGATGATGAATGTTATAAGTGACTTGTTATATCAGTTAGTAATGAGAACCTTAAATAGCTAAGTTATTTGAAACATTGTTATTACTTATCGTTGGCCCGATGTATTCGATATCGTTACCTTATTTGTAGCATGGAATTAATAAACAAACTCTGCCATCTCAATACGACCTCCCAAGAAGGTATCGTACTATAATCCAGGTTATAAAATTAGTGTTCTATTCTTTATTTGTAATAATTATTAAAACTTAAAAAAATATTGTCATTTGTCATTGTTGTTATTGTTGTGTTATTGTTATTAGATATTAGTTATGTAATCAAAATATTAAAAGCTTCATATTAGATATATCATTAATACTTATTGCAAAAAAACTATAAAATATATTTAAGTTTTTTTTTAATTTTAGGAAGGGAAATGTAGTGCCCTGACTTATATGTATTAGTATATAAGATATATTGTATTGATTTAATAAAGAGTATTATACCGGCACCCGAACCATACACACGCCAACGTCCTCTCCCGTCCTTACACGAGGAATGGAGTTCCACACAATACTCTGTCATCAATCAAGGATATGCTCTGCACATTTTGAAGAATCTTGCTTTCGTCAGGGATACACCCGAAAAACTCTCCATTTGCATGCAGTGCCAACAATATTTGTTAATCATCCCCTATCATATCAACCCGTAAGTGTACATGTTCAGATTATACAAGTCTAATGCAAAAGTGCTAGTACTTCTAATACTTGCAATGCAACATTGACGTGTTATATTGTTTATTGAGTTCATGTCAGCTTTGATGAATCTATATTCTGAAGATAAATATACTGCTTTTCTGAAAAACAAAACAAGGAACTCTTGGAGATCCCTTTTTTATTGTTTTAAACAAGTTTTAACATGATAGCTGACAAAAGAAAAGGTATCAAACCCATAAATTTAAAAGAATGCCTTCATTTTCATTTCTGTGTTTAGTAGGTATATTCAGAACGGTTTTCTTGTTTTGCAGAATTTGAGAAAAAAAGGAAACTTATTGCTAAGTATGATAATGATTCAACGGCAACAACTTCAAGTGCTACTAATTATGAACAACAGGTGAACCATTTATTGAATTCATTTTATTTTTGTCAAATTATTACAGTTGTTACCAACAACATTTTTTTTTGTTTTCATATAAGTTTCAATAATATACAATCTAGCAAAAATTTATATAATATGATCATAATTCATTAGAACATTTTCAATCATTTTGTACTAAAAATTAATAAATTAAGTCATAAAAATTAAATTATCTTAATAATTTTCAGATGTAATAAAAATAGAATAAAAATTATACTAATATAATTATTTTAATAATGTTTTTATTTTATTTTTTATCTCTTCTTCTCAACTATTATAAAATCCTGACTGCGGCAGAATTCGGTCCAGCGTTCTCCGATACCAAAATTTTGTATAGAGACAGTGAAACCCCAAAGAGGTTATAGGATAGTTTTTAAATTACTTATTCTATGCAGACAAAGTTGCTACTAGTTATTTTATAAAATAAAAAAATTAAATTGATTTCTAGGTTCAATGGATTATTTTATATATATTATTTAAATAAATGAAATTATAAAATAATTGAATTAAACTAAAAATAATTTCAACGAATTATTTATTTTATTGAATTTTTTTATTTATTTTAATAAATATATTGTTTTTAGCTAGAACAGTATAATGCAGAGAAAAAAAATCCCTGTGTTACCAGTGGTAACTACTGGGATTTTCTTACTTTCTATTACTATTACTATTTCTATTACTAGGATTAAATTTATTCCTCCTCTTCAACAGATCTTAGGCCATGATTATGTAGGTATTTTAAAAGTACAAGACTGATTTTGTTTTTATTTTTTATTTTCATTTGCAGATTCTATGTGCGGAAGAAATCGGAGAGAGCTTCCAATTTATACAAAGTTATACCAATATAACAAACTCGTATTGTTTAAAGGATTATAATATGTGCAAGTGTTCATTTAATAAATAAAAAAATATGGGTATCTTCATACGTGTTTTAATTTACTCGCTTTAACCCTATTATAGATGTAGCTAAGCTGTCATAAATATCAAATTAACGATATAATAAACTATAATTGATAAATTATAGCCTATGTTTTATTCTGATGTATAAGCTATAGTATTGTAAAGTTTCATTAAAATCCATTCAGTAGTTTTTTCATGAAAGAGTAACAAACATCAATACTTACAAACTTTCGCGTTTATAATATTAGTAGGATATTTTATCCACAAAAGCTTACGATGAAGGTTGCACAACACTAATCCTGGTGACATCTGTCAAAAATATAGTTTCATAGAAATGGCTCCATTGAACCATTTGAGACCAAGTAAAGTAGCCATATCTGTCTCTCTTTATCTTATGATGTACTTCTTAAGAAAATAAAGGACAGCATTAGCTACTCAGATCCTCCAAGATACACGCTATCTATGCTTTTTATTTATCTTTGGTTAGGAGTGTATCTTTGGGATCTACACGTTTGTAGCTTGCCGCAAGCTCCAAGTCTCCACAAGTCACAAGCATGTGGACGTCTCGCAAGCGCTTGCGGCAAATTCTCATTTGTTCCCTTTGGCTTGTGCACAATATCGACACTCGTCGGATCGGCCACAAACCTTTGCAAATTTACGCAAGTCAAAACAAACTCTGTATCGACACGCTTAAATTTGTGCAGTCTTGCCAAGCCTCGGCAAACGTGCGGTACCGGCTTTACTCTATTTGTCTGTGGCCGGAAGTACGACATATTTATTTACTATTTTGGACAATTCGAAAAAAATGGACTGTTTGTATATTTATCTATACTCTTCGCTGTGATTAGCGAATACTGAATTGTGATAGTATTTAAATTATACTTGTTACATTTACTTTTAAAAAGCTTCATAGTAATAATATATATAATATACACTAGTTTAATTTTCTAAAATCAAGCAATGGCTACAGCATTATCGTTCACAGTGCAATCAGAATGTGCAGTCTCAAGAGCTCGTACCGGCGTTATGAAATTACCACATTATAATGTTAAAACACCAGTTTTTATGCCAGTGGGAACACAGGTATTTAATGCTTTTATGCTTGTGCTACAGGTATTAATTGCAGTATATTAGTTAAAATTTAAATAGCATAAATCCAGAAACATTCTTTCAAATTTTTGTTTTCGTCACTTATATATTTGTATTTTACTTATTAACCATAGTTTCATTTTAGGGGACAATGAAAGGTTTACTTCCTGACCAACTTGAATCATTAGATTGTGAGATTATCTTAGGCAACACTTATCACTTAGGAAACCGACCAGGCATATCTGTTTTGGAGAAAGCTGGAGGTTTACACAAATTTATGGGATGGAATCGAGCGCTATTAACAGATTCTGGAGGTTTTCAAATGGTTTCTTTACTAAAATTAGCTGAAATTACGGAAGAAGGTGTTAAATTCAAATCACCATATGACGGGTCAGAAATAATGTTGACTCCAGAAAAGTCAATTGAAATTCAGAATTACATTGGTTTGTACAATGACATACAGCAATACACATTTATTGTTCATGCAATTAGATACTATAATTATTACATTATATTAATTTATATATAGGTGCAGATATTATAATGCAGCTTGATGATGTAGTTCAAACAACATTCCAAGATTATGATAGGATTAAAGAAGCCACTGAAAGAACTAGTAGATGGCTAGATCGATGTCTTAAGGCACACAAGAGACCACATGATCAAAGTATATTTCCCATAGTACAGGGATTATTAAACAGTGAATTAAGAGAACAAAGTGCAAGAGAGCATATGACAAAAAACGTTAATGGGTTTGCTATAGGAGGATTAAGGTATTTGAAACAATAATATAAATTTCTGTTTATAGCAATCACAAATTTAGAAATACCCTTCTAAATGAAAACTTATTGTCTAGTATAGAAGGAATTACCTTAAGTATATAAAAAAACCATAACATTAAATTTTGGCATGTTGTTTATTAAAAAAAAATTGTAGAAATATGTTGTTTAGATGTTATATTATTATGTTTTTTAGTGGCGGAGAAGCAAAGGATGATTTTTGGCCAATGGTCAGCCTTGGTACTAAGATACTAGATAAATCAAAGCCTTGTTATCTAATGGGTGTGGGAGTTGCTATTGACCTTGTTGTTTGTGTAGCCCTTGGAGTTGACATGTTTGATTGTGTGTATCCAACTCGAACTGCGGTAAGAATTAAATTCCAATATTTTTCTTGCTAAAATGAATGAATCTTAATTTTCTAAAATAATTCAAGATATTTCATAAAATTATAGGATATCATAAAACTAATGATTTGGTATATTTACTCTTACTCTGTTTTGTTACTAAACAGAGATTTGGATTTGCTCTCGTTAATCAAGGACAGTTAAACTTAAAACAAAAACAATATGAGACGGATCTCAAACCAATTGATCAAGACTGCAATTGCAGTACATGTGCAAACTACACAAGGGCATATTTACACTGTGTTGTTTCTGTTGAAACAGTTGCTTGTCATCTTATATCAGTGCATAATATTTCATTTCAGGTAAGCTCCATCTAGTTATTATTTATGTAAATGTATTGTATGTCTTGGATTTCCTAAAATTAAATTCTGATTTGATTTACTTTATACATGTGTATGAAGACAAATAAAAACTAATTTAACATATATATTTTTCAACTATCATTTCCTTTAGCGTTAGTTTTTGTTTATTATAATTTAGTTTGTTAAATGTCTGGACTGCCATTTTACCAATATTAATTATTATTATGGCAATCAATTCTAAAAATTCTTGTTTCTATAAAAAAAGGATGTGCTTGTGGTTATAAAAATACTAATGAATGGTAATAATGCATTAATAAATTTTTTATTTCATAGATGCGATTAATGCAAACTATGCGAGATAATATAGAAAAAGGAACATTCAAGGAATTTGTTAAGAAGTTTGTGGATGACATACACCCAGATAAGGATTATCCATCTTGGGTTATAAACTCACTTGCTTCTGTTGGAATAAATATAAAGGAAAACTGAAAGTGTACATTTCTCATTTTGACATCTACATAAAATCATCGGAGTCATTTCCATCAATGTTTGTTGACATATTTTCCTTTTTCATTAAAGTTGCATAACTCCTTAATTCAGCTTCTTCTTTTTTGCGCTTTTCTTCTTCTTTTTCCTTTTCTTTCTTTTCTCTTAATATCTTTTTCTTATCTTCTCTTTCTAATCGGTCTCTGGTTTCCCTTTCCAGTCTCAAATCAGGAAATGCTTCCTTTTTCGTTTTGTTAAGTCTATTCATAATATCATTATTTCTTTTAGCTACTCTCACTTTTCTAACATCTTTATCTTTATGAAATGCAACTTGGCCAACCTGTAATAAGTAATGAAATATTTCTTTTTTTAATTTAAAATTTGGTTACAAACAGAACCAATTGATTACATACCTCCATACTCGCAGTCTTTTTTAAATTAGCCCACCTTGTGTATACAATATCAATATCATTCATCTTATTTCCCATTATAGAATTTGCTTTTACTAATTGACATGCATCGTCTAGAACAGAATTTGGAATATCATCTATTGTTTGACCCTAAAAATTAAAAATTACAATATTTTAAAATGCACGAAAACTAACACAAAATGTTTAAATACTAAGCAAATATCTAAATTTTATTATTGTTTATTTTATTAGATTACATACTGATGCTAAACGAAGGTAAACATGTGCAGATGATACTTTATCGACATGAAACCAAACATCTTCAGGCCAGCCCCATTTTATTAGATCTTCATCTGTGAAGATAAATTATAAACAATTAAAAACGACAAAAATAACACATGAATAAAATTTAATAAATATCTATATCTTACTTTCATATTTGTCTGCTCCCATAAATAATGTTACTGGCGGGGAAACAACATTACTAGTAAAAAATAATACCATATTTTTATTTAACCTTTATTAAAAACACGAATGGTAAATAAAAGTGAATATTGAAATTATTCAGTATGCACTGTACAAATTACAATGTACAACAACACAATAATATTTTTAATTTTCATTAGTAATTTTAAGATTTTTGACTTAGGATCAGTTTTGTCAACTTTCCTTTTTTTTTTTTGTTTTTTTTTTTCGTATATTTGTTCCTGTTGGAACCGGCTAAGACCAGAGGCCATGCTGCAATGTCTGACGTAAACTACACATTTTGTGTGAAGAAGAAGGAATGGCGGGAAACGCCAAGGGAGGGCTCCGTCCCTTACGTCACCATCAATCAATTATAACTCCAAATCCATCCATTCCGAAACAGTCCGCCACAATATTTGCGAACCAATCACATTATAATATATGGATCGAGTTTTGAAGACGAACACTATAGAAAACCACCAGAACAGTCACTATATAATACCGCCGAAACAGTCCCATACAGAAAATAGCCCCAGAACAATTTTCCGCAGCATTCGCGAACCAATCACAATATAAACAGATTGCGGTTTTGAAACAAATACTATAGAAAACCACACCGAAATAATAAAATTGGAAATAATTATTAATTAACGGAAAAAAAACCATAGCCTGTTCGTTGACGTTTCCCGATAGTCCTCCTTTTTTTTGTTTTATTTAAGGCATTAGTTCGTAAACCACGAAGTATAGATATAAGGAGTCCAAATATGGGGTTTTCCGTAGTATTCACATGCACAGTTAAGCTTGCCAACCTCGGCAAACCCTTACAAATTCAAACGTCAAACGTGTGGATACAGAGTTTCTCTTGGCTTGCATAGGTTTGCAAAGGTTTGTAGCCGATCCGATTAGAGTCGGATTTGTTCACAAATCAAAGGGATGTTTCTCACATGTAGAGGTTTGGAGTTTGCGGATCCGGTATAATAAACCCAAATCTTATTTCTCGTTTCTGCCACCAGCTGCGTATACCCTGTCAAACAAAAAAAGATTTTTTCAAATCGGTTCAGGCGTTTTCGAGTGGTCGAGGAACATACTTAAAAAAAAATCCGACAAATTGAGAACCTCCTCCTTTTTTGGAACTCGGTTAAAAATAAAACCACCTTCAAAAAACGATCGATATATAACAAAATATACTTTTTTAAAAAACACATGAAAATCGGTACAATCTTGGAAATATATTTAAATAAATAAATTGAATTAGGGCCTGTTTTAGAGCCATATTTGACAGATGTTTGACAGATACTCCATACTCTATCTGTCAAATATGTTCCCTATAGCCTATAGGGAACTTAACGGGAGATTGTGAAACAGGCCCTTACAATTTCTTGACATACAATTATTGTCAAAATAATACTAAAAAGACAATTTTTTTCGATGAAATTTTTGATCAGCCAAAATTTTTAATAAAATACATTTTTAAGCTGGCAACAATGATATTATATTAAAAACAGATATGTTATACGCTAAATAAAACACACGGAAAATGTGTTCCGTGCAAAGCGTTAGCACACACGCACACTTTTTATTCTTGTACATTTCACTACAAGTTAAAATGGCAGAAAAGGGATAGCATAATAAATATAACAAGAAAAAGAGAGACTGTTATTGTTATCAATTACGTACTCAAAGTAAACAAACATTGTCCTGGCGACCAATTACATTTTGACATCATAGACTAACAAATTTAACAAAACAGATGGGACACGCGCGTGTACAAAATTCGAAGACGCGGTTTGTACCTATAAAAATTAATGAACTTTATTAAAGATTATGAGGTTATACCTAATAACCTCATATATCGTATTTTACGTAACTAGGTAGTTGAGAAATAAAATTTATTAGAATAATAGGAACAATATTTATTTAGCAAAAAAAAAAAACAATCATACACCTTCGAAAAGATTTAATTTATTTCTTTTCGGTCTCTTAGAGAGTTTTTTTATTCCGGGATTATTTTTATGAGCAGAATGAAGGCGAATTGTTGAGTATTTATCAATTATAGTCTTAATTAAATGAATTCGATGATTAAAAGCAGACGCTTGTTGTTTGGAATGTTCTAAAAGTGAGTCAAACATATTAGAATGAATGAAAGATTTTAAAATCTGACATTTTAGTCTCTCTACATCTTTATTATAAACAAAATGGGTACCGTTTTCATTTAAATGAGATTTTATAAGCATTTCAGATTTTAAGCATACTGAAAACAAGCTTTCTGATGCATAACATAAGCCTCCCATGTCTCTGATTGTGACCAATTTGTGAAACCATAATTTTAGTACATAGAGCATCAACACAAATTTCAGACTTAATCACTTTGTTAATTTTCGTGCAATCCAACCAGAAATGTAACCTGTTATTTGTTTGATTGACTCTGAACAATTTTCACTATTCAACATTTTAGATAGAATATTAATATTGTTTTCACAATTTTTGTCACATGGGGTATCTAAAATATTTTCATTTTCATCTAAATCGAAAGCACGAAGTCCCGATGATGAATTAATATTTTCGATACCAGATGATGAGCATGTAAGTATAGGGATATGTTCAAAAAATGTTGTAAAACAGGACTCTAGAGTAACGTTGACTTTACTGCCTAATATTCGCATCTGTACTTTTATTCTTTGTCCGGAACGCACGCGTCCTTGTCGCTCTCACGACAAAAAATGTATTTGCCATTTCTTTCTTTTTCCTAGCCTCTAATTATCAAAATAATTGGAAAATAATTAAAATATGTAAAAAATCGAAGTATTTTGCGTACTTACTAGTGGTATGACATGCCTTGTGTTTTATTAACTTTGCTGTAATAATTGGTACATTTCCTAAAGACACACGAGGGCATTCTTTTTTTAAATTTTGTAACAGCGTAATGCGTATGACTCGTGCGATGCGTGACGCAGACTGAAGGTACGGGAGTCCAATTGGGTCCCTTTCGAGTCTTCACTATGGCGCGTTTATAACATATCTGTTTGCTGGCAAGATAAAAGAACGAGACACACTCCTAACCAAAGATAAATAAAAAGCATAGATAGCGTGTATCTTGGAGGATCTGAGTAGCTAATGCTGTCCTTAGTCCTTAGAAGTACATCATAAGATAAAGAGAGACAGATATGGCTACTCTACTTGGTCTCAAATGGTTCAATGGAGCCATTTCTTTGATTTGATTAAGCTTACCGGTGGAATGATACACTTGAGTTATTTTCACTTAGTACACCCATTTGGTAAGAATACCCTGGTACCACATACGCCATATTTCTTGTTAATTACGTAAATATAACTAAAAGTTCACTTTTAATACTAAAAACCACAAATTATTAGCAAAACACAACAGGGCCTTTGATATTCAGCTGGCTACCAACTAATATGGCCCACCGAGGCAATGTGGGGCGCATGGCCTGAAGATAGAGCTGAAGACATAATGCTATCTCATTTCAACACAGGTAGTTTGACGTAAGAGTAAAGAGCGTATTAGTTATGGAATTTGTTCAACTTATTATCCTCTATCTATGCTTTTTATTTATCTTTGCTCCTAACATATTGCTATCCCGCTCGGCTCGGATCAGCAGCTGTGTAATGCCCATTAGAAAATAATACTTAATGTTAGTGTTCACTTTCGTAAATACATTTTTTCCGAGTACGCCATCCTGTTATATACTACATCCATGCTTATTTGTTTGTTTGTTTCTTTCTTCTTAAAATTAAAACTTCCTCGTGGCTGATAGTTTTAAACTCATGCCTTAAAACAAAAAAAACAGATGTTTTCTCATATCTGTCAGCAGTCAGTTGTTAATGTTTATCAATACAGATATTTTTGCATACAAAGTAATTATCTCATAAATAAAATATTGGATCCTATAAAATATTTTTAATTCATCATCTATAAGTATAAATTGTTGGCAGCAAAGATCGTCCCATAAATTTAAAAATTTATGTAAATTTTTACGACATTCGTTTATTACCTATTTATTTCCAAAGTAATTAACAACTAATCTTTTAATACCTTAATACAATGGGGAGTCCAGAAAGAGAACTATGCCCACCACCGAACTTGTCGGAAGAAGACGAACTCACGCTACCTAGGGCTAGCATAAATAAAATGATTAAGGAATTAGTGCCTTCTGTGCGTGTTGCTTTTGAATCAAGAGAGTTGATATCAAGTTGTTGTACCGAATTTATTCATCTTATAACTTCTGAAGCAAATGAAGTATGTAATCAAAGCAACAAAAAAACTATTAATGCAGAGCATGTACTCACAGGTATGAAATATATTTTGTATATGTACATAACATTGCAGTTTAACTTTTATACAATAGCATTATGTTTTCAAATATTAAATGGATAAAATTTGACTAAATTTCAGAGTTTAGAGTTGTGTGTTTGGTATTAATGTATTTTACTTGAATATGGCTTGCTACACAACATAGCGATGATAATATAGTTAGAGTATGTCATAATGTTTTTCTATTTTTGCAGCTCTGGATAGATTAGGGTTTAGTGATTACACTGTTGAAGCTGAAGCAGTTCTAAAAGACTGTAAAGCTGTTGCTGCTAAAAGAAGACGACAAAGCACTAGATTAGAAAACTTAGGAATACCTGAAGAAGAACTATTAAGACAACAACAAGAGCTGTTTGCAAAGGTATTAAAATTCTTAGATACATTTTTATTTATTAAATGAACTGGAACAATGCAATAGAAATCAATAAATAATTGCTGAAGCAAATATAGTTTTTTTTTTTTCTAGACTGTATGAATACCGAAATTTATGGTATTATTACTTACTTTTGTATGAATAGTTTTTTTTCTAGCAAACATGAGTAATTTTAACAATGACATAACTTTTAGGCACGAGAAGAGCAAGCCAAGCAAGAACAACAACAATGGTTGCTGTTACAACAACAGGGCCTAGTCGGTGCTGAAGGAGTTACCAACCCTTATGTGCCGCCACCAGCAGGACTGCGACACGACGAGGACGAAGATGATGATTACTCATAATCATCTGATAATAAAGGCTAATTGTCAAATTAGTAAAGATAATGAACACAATCTTTCTTTTCATAAGGTCCACCCTGCCCTTCTTTCTGACAATAATAATATCTCTGGACGCTTTTTACACCACACCAATCTGGTCCAGTGTCAAGTTCTCAAAGAACTTATGTTTGGGTACCAGACAATGGAAATAGATATATTTAGTACTTTTTATACTAATACATATTATATTTAAGATTGTAAATTTTTATTATACTCAGTGTATTTTGAATGCTTGCAAAAACGAAGAGGTATGATAATGTTGGTACTTACTACATAGTCTGACATGAAACGTGAAAAAATCGCGGATTTTTTTTTTTTGGTTGTCTTTTTTAACTTTTTTGTATAATCCGATTTGGTAAGCATAAAGATAGATACATTTGATGATAATGCTTTTAAATAATCGTTTTTTGAAAAAAATAGCAATGTAATTTGTTTATTGAATATCGAATACCGTCCGGACTACAACAGCTGACATAGACTTCGCCGCGCGAGGGGAACGAACTCCCGCACCGCGCGCGAGTAGCGTGTATGCATACATTGCGGGCATGTAAAATACATAAGTCCTAAAATTTTCTTAAAAAAACGTTTCTGAGATAAATGGTTATATGCATTATATAGTATGTAAATATTATATTATTAGGCTTAAATCTTTGCAAGTGTTACAAATACACCCGGTATAATACACATCCATTACCCACACCGTTCGAGCTAATGGTTTTGGTACTCGCCGAAGTGCACCTCTTCTGCTACGGGGAGAAACCCCATACCGTCCGCCTAACACAGGTGCTCACTGGACATAGCTGTTTCAGTCCAGCACACCTTAGAGGTGTGCAGTAGTCAATAGGTAGATGGTGCGCTGCATGTTCGAGAGCTAGGAGGCCTGGCCAGTGGCGGTCTAGGAAACCTCTACTTTTTCGAAGCTGGCATTTAGAGGAGTCCGCGGAGGGGGACATAGACGGGGTATTGCAGCCTTTTGAGTCTTTAAAAGTATGTGCAACTTGTAAAATTACATATTTTTTTAAGCTCATTTATCTTTGGCGCCCCGGGTCTCTGATGGACTTAGGCCACCTATCCGTCTATGACAATCTACTAGTCGGTAATGAGTGGGAAGTTGGAAAGATAAACCACCTGACATAAAGATGAATACCGAAGTTTATTAGAAATAATTGAATTTTTAGATATTCTCAATACAAAATATTATTTCTATGAGTTATAAATAAATAAAAATATGATGTACCTATAGGATTATTATTAAAATAAAATGCTAAACGACCGTAATTGAATAAACGTATATACATCAATTAAAATTCATACACAAGTGTAAAACGTCACCATATTTCTATATTTATAACACAACCTCAAACTTTGCCAAAGACCATTAACACGAGTTATTACACAATTTCTACTTAGTAGTAATCGAGGATACTATATATTTTAGAAGTAATACTCACGACGCGACGTCTAAATGCAAAATTCACAAATACAAGTCTCAATGTTAGTTAAAATAAGTTTTTTCTAGCTACCTAGTTTAATACTTTAGTATTCAATTCTAGTATGCACAAGTTCTTATCATACATGCAAGTTCCAAAAGAATAGTAAAAATGTTTCTAGCAGTGATGTACATATTTTGCATCACATTTTCAAATAACTATACCTAAACTTATTACTTGATTCTAACAATATTGCATTGCTTACCATTTCTAATGTTTATTGTATTTATGACATGTATGCTGTAAGTACAAAATTTATTATTTTATAATTTTCAAATGCCTAGTGCAGATGATTTTGATAGGTATATATATTATATTTGCGCAAAATACGATCTATAATACATATTAATTTATGCAAATGAAATTATTAGGTACAATTATTTTTACTTCCAGTAAAGCCAGTAGGTATTATTACTTTTTTTTGGTTACTAGACCTAATCAATTCTTAGAAACCCTATGGATGCATCAGCGGGAGGTCGGCTGCCTTGGCGTTTTAGGAGAAGCCTTACATTGACTTGAGTCTAAAGTTTGTTTTCGGGTTTAAAACTAGTATTAGAATAAGTCAAAAGTGGAAACACTACTACTTATAACCAGTGAGACCATTCACATATTATAGTAAATTATAGATAGAAACTAGGATGACTAGATTTTATGCACAAGATGATATGCATCATCAGAATATGTGAGATTTAGTATGTACCTACTTTACACAATTTTGTCAACAATCAATATTTTTTTGATAAATAAGGGATACAGATTTAACTGGGAAACGACTAGTATTTAATAAATAATTAATCCAGCAGTGTAACAATACAATATAAAAAAACAACAATAACAACATTGCACCAGGACCAAATGCCATCATTTCTCTAATTTCTAGTGTTAACTGTCTAACTTATATTAGAAATATCATTATTACGATAGATTTATTGTGATTCATTACTTACTACTTTGAATGCCATCCACATGACCTTTTCAAGGGTTACCTTTTGTTATCAAAATTGCCTTTTAATAGATTTAACTTTTTTAATTAATTAATTTAATTTTTATATATCATGCTGCATATAACTCGGCTGGATATTCAACAATAATAATCTTAATTCTAAACCAAAACCACGAAGTATAAGGATTCCGAACGTAATGTTGAACGAATGGTCACAATTTAGGAGGCAGAATTTTTGCCGGTAAGACCGTGGCAGAAAAAAGAACTAAGATCTGGGTTTATTATTGTGTATGTAAATACTATGGAAGCTTCCATCATTCGGACTCCTTATATCTATACTTCGTGATTAAAACAATACAAGCTATTAAATTTGTCAACACATATATTTATAAATCTGTGGTCAACACAATATCTTTTATAATACCTATAAATTAACGCATACGCATGTATTAGAGAAAAAAATATAGTTTTAAAAATTGTCACATTTAATTTTGAGATTAATGTTTTATATGGAAGACAATATTATGTATTCTTAAGGCGCAAATCCACCGCAGCGCACGGAGAGGCTTTCGCTGCAAGAAAATATATGTGATTGTGTTCACATCAACCCACGGACATGCTACGTATGAATTGACACACGTAGCTCAACGCTGGCAACACTACGCACGCTATATGAAAGATGAAAGCACCTTGCCCGACGCTAGCAGCTTTCATGATGCCAGCACCTTGCTTGATGCCAGCACTTTGCAAGATGCCACCATCTTGCTTGATGCCAGCACTTTGCAAGATGCCAGCACTTTGCCCGATTTTTTTTTTTTTTGTTTATAAATGCGTGGGTTCTACAAGACGTGCGATTAAAAACTGTGCTGCGCTACAGTTGTACATAATCGTGAGTTTCGTGTATGCATAGCGTGTGCTACAGTGCACGTAATCAGACAAATGAGTCCGTGCGCTGCGGTGGATCCGCACCGTTAT
Source organism: Lycaena phlaeas (assembly GCA_905333005.2). Classification (NCBI taxonomy): domain Eukaryota; kingdom Metazoa; phylum Arthropoda; class Insecta; order Lepidoptera; family Lycaenidae; genus Lycaena; species Lycaena phlaeas. The sequence continues at coordinate 19,621,821 of HG995163.1, forward strand.
ACAAAATTTTTCAATTCAGGAGTCAAAATCATGCTATTTTTTACTAGTTACTACTTACTGTAAGTATACACAATTTCTTTTATATTCAAATATTTTACTTTTAAGTTTATTTCCATTCCTCAACTATTCTTCTGGTGAATCTTAATTTGTGCAAATACACCACAATTTACCTATTAAATGGAATGTTCAAAAGTATTGTAAGTATACTTTTTAATTACAACCATGGTTTCATAATTTTCTAGTGATGGTGTATATGTCGCAGTCATCTGGTTAAATCAGACATCTAATTGTATGACTAGCGCGTTCATCGAATGAACGTCAGCTGAACGTTGATTGAACAAGCGTCGCTCAACGTCCAACTAGATAGCGGATTGTAACATAGCCCTTTGAACAGAGCGGACGTAAAATCAGACAGGCGGTTGTCAGATAGCTAGAAACTGATCCTGTGATTATAGATTTTTCGTTTTTTTTTACCTAAACTCTCATTTCACAAGGTGACAAAGACTTAACAACTTTCTGGAGTCACAGAGACTTCCATATTTGAAAAAATGTAATATATTTTTAGCCTATCTTAAGACTTAAAATACAATATAAAATCATAATAAGGTTTGTCACGTCATGTCCTCATTTTTGTTATGTAGAGGAAGGAGCGAACTTATAGTCACCTAAAACAAATATTACAAAGTCAGCTATATTCCATTCAACGACAATGCTAAATGACGTTCAGTCAAGACGTTGAACGTGACATTCAACAACTTGACGAGTTGTCCTTTAGGCATTCAATTAGATGTCGTCATTCGATGAACGCGCTAGTCATACAATCGAATTACTGATTTAACCAGGTGAATGCGACATATATATTGCAAGTTTTAGAACAAATCTAGTTCTAACTACATAGTATCTACACTAAAAATTATTGACTAAATGTGTAACAATACTCTTCCAAAGAATTTGCAGGCATTTGTGTTTCACTTTACAAAACATTACTTTCTGATGATTTTTTTAAACTGAAATTAAGTATAAAATAAGTAGCTAACTAATAAATCAATTGAAAGTTGATTTTGCAAGTTAATGTATTATAATCAAATTAAAAAAAAGTCAAACACTATCCAATCCAAGATAAAATAATGTCGATTGCGTAAGTCATAAACATATTACACATTTTATGCTTATACTCACACAAGTTTTTGTCCAGCGTAGGCTTTCGATGGATGTAGATACATGCTCTTTGCTGGGGGCACATAAAAATTTTTTACAATATTTTTTCCCACTCCACCTTGTGTCGCATTCTTAAATATTCAGGGTCGCGAATCCCCTTCTCACTTTATCTCGCATGATCTTTCATCATTCTTATTCTATCTCTGGCAGTTTTTTGACCACATAATATGGAGAGGAAATGCTGTGACAACGCGATGTGAGTGTCATGTATTTAAAAAAAAAATGATGTATTTCAGTTATGCAACGTTTGATACTCAATACAACACATATTATACGTTCATCAAACGCCTACACTGGACAAACGGTAATATGAAAGGAATCTTAATGTATATAAATAATGAACAACTACTGTACATTATGTTTTGGTGTGTAAAAGTGAATATATGACAAATCTAAGAAAACTTACTTTGAATAAAATATATTAAATGCAAGTATTTTCCAAAAACTAAATAATAAATAAAACGCTTTTAACAGTATAACACCACATATTATTTGCAATGGTTGTAGAGCTATATAATACTTAAATAGAACATCAAAATAAGTTTTACTGATATACTTTACTATTGTTCCCTAAGTATTGCCGTATAATTTAAAAGGCGTCATTGTAATTTATCATGTCTAATAATAGCCATAGCTTTATAACTACTAATTACACTTAAAATAGATATATTATGTATTTACATTATTTTACAATACACTAAAGAAATTAAGAATATTCACATTTGAAGAAGTCTAGAATAGTTTCAATACAGCAGTTTAAAGCGTAATTTTGATTAAGCAACAAGCCGCCAAGTAGTACGATGGCACCGGCGGCGAGCAAACGTCACGTGCAGACTGCAATGGCGTCTGGGGGCGGGGCCCACGCGCACCATCATTGTGTCGGCTTCAGAGCGGCCATCTTACGTCCACGTGCGCGTGCTTCTTGTCTCGACGTCGTATATTCAAACCATAGGACATTAGGAATTAATGTTGTGTCACGAATCATCAACATTTCACACAATTTTCTGAAATAAACATAATTTATAAATAATAACATAAAATACGGATTGCACGTAAATTGATTTATAAGGAAAAAGTTTTATAAAAAATGACACTTCTTTTTCACAAATTTCACTTGAAATAGTTTTGTAAGCATACATGATCATAAGATGAACTATTTCACGCTTACCCGTGAAGGAAAACCTTGTGAGGAAACCTGCATGCCTAATGAGATTAAGTCTTAGACGGTGTGTGAAGTTCACCAAGCCACACTGAGTCAACTCATGTATCTACACTAATATTATAAAGAGGAAAGATTTGTACCTATTTTTGTATGTTTGTAATGAATAGGCTCAAAAAGTACTGGACCGATTTCAAAAATTCTTTCACCATTCGGAAGCTACATTAACTACGAGTAACATAGGCTAAATTTTATTCTGATAAAAATAGGGTTCCGTAAGATATTTTGGTTTTTCGGACACAAGGTGTAAAAAATGTTATTTCGCGTACTAAGATCCCGTTGTAAATTTTAGTTAACGCAGGCGAAGCTGCGGGCAACAGCTAGTATAGGATAAATTATGCCCTAACACCTTCCTTGCATGGTTTGGAGGAGAAGAACCGTGCCCAGCAGTGTGACTTATATAAGGGTTAATACTTTACTTTTTTTACTGAATACAAAAAAATATATATATCTTAGTGTAACCAATACCAGCTAAGTATATAAGACATAACCTACTTGTATAGCATGTTTTTCATGACACTATAATTAATTTAATGGGCTGCTTATCAAAATCACATATTCTTATTATATATTAAAAATTAGCTAAATGCAAACAGGTCTTATCTTATCTTTACTTGTATTTTATTTGTTTCTATAAATTGTACAATAATGATGCATGTAACTTATTATATTGTTATTGTAAAAATATATTTTTTTTACTTTCAAAGACACATAGTTTTTAATGTAATGGTAGTTTCCAATTGTGTTGCTTAACTTCAAACTTGGATAAATCCAATTCTAAGATTTTTTAAGATTTTGGTATCAAAAGACAGAGTAAAAAATACTATCAAACAGTTTTATCAAAAGTGTATAAGTACATTTATACACTCAAAAGACAGAGTAAAAAAATACTATCTGTAATGGTAGTTTCCAATTGTGTCGCTTAACTTCAAACTTGGATAAATCCAATTCTAAGATTTTTTAAGATTTTGGTATCAAAAGACAGAGTAAAAAAAATACTATCAAACAGTTTTATCAAAAGTGTATAAATGCTCATGGTTATTGAGCAATAAACCGTCAAACTCATAATATTTTATCAAAATCAGACAGATCCATGGGCCAGGTTTTTTCAAATGTAGATACATCCATGAAAGCTGGCGGATGAAGATGATGAAGCATGTGGATGGCGTTTGTTTAACATGTTAATCAATTATGGCCATGTTGAACAAACGCCATCCACTGATTGGCTTGTCTGATACAAATCAGATCCAGATAAATCCAGATATCCAGAACTATATAAATCCACACTTAGTTTTTTTAAAGGTACATAAATTTCATGCCATTATATCAAATGAAGGTAAATACAATGTAAATATTTAATTTTTGAAAGAATGAAGGGTTTTAACACTGAATGTACTGAACAGGATTGTTTTGTTCATTACTGTTGCCTCAATTTGAAAAAATCTGCCTTTAAATCATTAAATTGAGATAATTATAATTTTTTTTAAATATCTCCTAAGTGTGTAGAGTGGATTTATCCGAGTTTAAAGCTAAGCGACACAATTAATAGTTACATTTTTTATCTATGAAGAGGCCATAGAATACAAATTAGTTCAATTTTTTTACAAACAATACTCACAATGACACAAGTTGAGGAAAGAATGGTGTGAATATTCTGTGAACAATGATAAACCACATTGTGCCAAATATGAATCCAACAATACCTCCCACAACAACTTGCGATGTTGTGTGGTAATGCAGATATACCCTTCCAACACTTACTATCAAGGACAGACACACACAGCCACTAACAATAATCACTCTCCATAGAGCTGATATTATATTATTATTGTTAATGTGATGGAGCCTGAAAAGAAAAGAAAATAAAAGCACATCCAGACATTTTTATACATATATATGCATATTTTTTTGATATATATGCTCAAAAGTTAATTAAAAATTCAAGCTGCTTACAACTGTGACTTATTTGCAGTAGTAATTTGAATATTGTTATTGTTAACTCCTTATACTTGTTACGATGGGAATGAGGATGGGAAATGCCAGAAAAAAGCTAGTTGTAGGAAGAAGTTGTGGTTGCATAACATCAGAGAATAGATGGGCATGACATGTGCTACCAAACTATTTTTCCGGCCGGAAAAATATTCAGAGCTCACTGCCAATTTTAATTAGATAGAGTAAAATAATTTTTATATCAATAGTAACCACTGAATTTAATTATCAACTATACAGATTTATTGTATTTTAGTCAGCATATATCTAGCCTCCTATTTGTATTTTAGTAGTATTATATAAGTAACTATAAGTCTAAAACTTACCTTATAATAAAAAAATATAAAACATAGGTACTAAAAAACCAGACAAATTGTGAATGTGATGATGGCATTCCATATTCGTTATACAAATGTCCTCTTGCAAGTGGTCGAGCTTCACAAATTATGTGTTTCAAAACAATATTTAATGCTTCATTAATTAATGTACCAACAAAAAAAGCTATCTGAAAAATAACAACACATTCTTTGTTAAGTTCATCATATTCTTTATATTTCACATTACATTCTTTTCAGGAAATAAGTAAATTTGCCATACCCTTTTTAGGATTACTTAGCCCAATGGTAAAAAATGGAACACTTATAGATTTGTCATGTCTGTCTGAGACACACCAAAGTGGTAAAAGAAAAAAACATCAATCAAAGTTACAACAAACTACAAACAAGACCTTTTTAAAAACTACAGACCAATATCGCATCTAAGCCATATAATACAAGCTGTTCTCAAAGGTCGTGACAAATCGCCTCACTAAGAAGCTTGATGGATTCCAGCCACCAGAGCAGGCTGGGTTTTGAAAAGGATTTAGCATCATAGACCATATCCACACCATACGGCAAGTTGCACAGAAAACCAATGATTACACCAGCCACTGTGCCTTTTCTTTGTGGACTATGTGAAAGCTTTTGACTTTATTGAAATCTAGGCTTTTCAGGAAGCTCTCTAGCGATGTCAGGTAGATTGGCGATACATCGAACTGATGAGAGGATTATACAAATTCGCTTTTATGTCCTTTCTGATCCCGGGAGGTCAAACAAGACCAATCCAACTGCAACGAGGAGAGCAACAGACACAATCGGAAATCGGACCTTCTTGGCAAATTGTATGCGACCCATGCTCCTCAACCTGATCCCCGGAACAGCGATCTTCAAGACTTTAAACAGGGCAGAATGTGGCATAAACATTAACGTTTTAGTTTAATTCACTTCTATTCATTATTGAACTCTATTGAATGTTTGACCAGGCAATTACTAATTTATATTTATTAGAATATAAGATATAGGTAAAACTAAACATTTTATCTATTAAATGAATACTTAGTTACTTACCGTGTGTAGGTCTCTTCGAAATAGTATAAGGGCAACAAATCCAGCTCCAATACCAAATGGGGCTAAACTCATAAAAGCTAAAAATTTTCCGATTAGATCGCCTGTAAATAATATAAAAGAAATTAGGAAGGAATTGTATGTTTTGCACTTTATACGTATACCGGTATAATTAAGTTGATTCTTACCTTTAGGATATTCAACTAATGTAAGAGACAGAGGTTGCCATTCAATTTCAGCATTATTCACATCAAAATCATTTGCAAGCATAGAATGTTCGACCATTTTAAAAACTAGACTAATTTTAGCTATTAGCTTATTTAATTCAACCAATTTTATGTCAAAACATTCAGATTTTATTACTAAATTTTGTAAAATAAACAGTCAAGAATTGATACAAATAAATCCAAATACGTAACCAAGGACTATAGCATGACTATAGAGTATAGATAATAGAGTTTTTTCTTTTTTTTTTCGTATATTTGTTCCTGTTGGAACCGTCTAAGACCAGAGGCCATGCTGCCATGTCTGACGTAAACTACACATATTTTGTGTGAAGAAGAAGGAATGGCGGGAAACGCCAAGGGAGGGCCCCGTCCCTTACGTCACCATCAATCAATTATAACTTCATCCATCCTTTCTGAAACAGTCCACCACAATATTTGCGAACCAATCACATTATAATATATGGATCGAGTTTTGAAGACAAACACTATAGAAAACCACTAGAACAGTCACTATATATAATACCGCCGAAACAGTCCCATACAGAAAACAGCCCCAGAACAATTTTCCGCAGCATTCGCGAACCAATCACAATATAAACAGATTGCGTTTTTAAACCAAACACTATAGAAAACCACTCTGAAACAACAAAACTGGAAATAATAATTGATTAACGGAAAACAGAAAAAACACGACCGTTAGCCTTGACGTTTCCCACCATTCTGATTTTTTTTCTTTTTATGGCATTTCTCGTACATAGTACATTTGCCATTATCAAACGGGAGTTTATTCATATTATGTTAAAAGGATCGAGAAATGTTTAGGAGTCATCCAGTACAGGATTAGGTAAAGGATATTTCGACATAAATTATGGGCCAATAAGATATATTATGTGTGAATGATTTACATATTTATAATAGATTTATAGAATTAAATATTCAAATTTTTATATTATTCGTAATTATATAATCTGAAATTAGTTTATACATGTGGTATTTTCAATAAATAAGAGGCAGGTAATTGAGCTTCGAAATGGAATTTGATATTCTAGTAAGGACTTCAGGAAATTACATCGCCTATTTCATAGGCTCCACATAAACATAACAAACAAACACAACAACAGAGTCTTTGACAATTTTAAACTTAGCAAGATGAGCAGGTGTAGAAGTACCTATGGCTCAGTCTCAATGTAGAGATGATACTACAGCACCTCCTGTTAAAATTCATTGAGAAAAACCACGGTTTTGATAAATTATCGGGCTGAAGAGAGTGATAATTATTGCCCTTTTGTTTACTATTTTTATCCCATAACGTTTTCCAAGATGTATCAAGATCAAGTTTAGGAATTGATAACAAGTCTGAGTAGTAAATCTTATACGGAACCAGGTCACCACAAGAAGTCTGCTTTATCATTCTCTTAGATATCGGAATCGGAATGTCCAGGAATCCAGGAAAAATTAATATTATAATTTTTAGATATGCATAAAATTAGCAATTTTCTTAAATCCGAAGAGTGTCGGTATTGTGCACAAATCAAAGGGAATTTGCCGCAAGCGCTTACGACGCCTCCACATGTTTGTGCTTTGTAGAGATTTGGAGATTGCGGCAAGCCGCAAACGCGTGGATACGGTATTACTTAAAGCCGGTACCGCACGCTTGCCGAGGCTTGGCAAGCCTTCACAAATTCAAATGTGTGGATACAGAGTTTGTCTTGGCTTGCGTATGTTTGCAAGGGTTTGTGGCCGATCCGATGAGTGGTATTGTGCACAAGCCAAAGGGAACAAAAGAGAATTTGCCGCAAGCGCTTGCGAGGCGTCCACATGCTTGTGGAGACTTGGAGCTTGCGGCAAGCCACAAACGTATGGTTCCGGTATAATCTTTTTTGGTCTATACTCTTTACTTTTTAGTCTATACCAGTCTATCTATAGACTATAGTCTATAGTCTATATATAATATATATCGAGTCCACTGTTCAAAGAAAGAAAGAGGCTTTTATTAAAAAACTTACTTAGCTTTTTTGATTTCATTATACAATTTGTTTCAAATTACTGCCTCTTTCTTTTGTAATTTTCGTACTAGTGTAACATCACAGTGGATTACTAAATCACTATTTTGAGTTTTCATTCCCAAAAACAAAATCAAAATACATAATGGCAGAACCAGAAGTTGTCGATCTGGATCTAACGATTGATGATTTAGTACCAAAAAGTCCTGAAAGGTAATTATCATCTTTGTAAATATCTGTAATTGTGTGTTTGAAACATAGCTTGCTATTTTAATGAGATTTATTTTACCATATATAAATATCTTTGTTTCTTTAATTAAATATTCCGTCTTAATTTTTCTAGGTTTGATCAATGACCTATTTAGGACAAGATCGATCTGACTATGTTCAATATATTTTATAATCGCACGTATCGGAAGTTAAAAAAATTATTATATTTTTTATTAGGATTTTTTTTTTCTTTTAATTTTATCTACACTAATATTATAAAGAGGAAAGATTTGTACCTATTTTTGTATGTTTGTATGTTTGTAATGAATAGGCTCAAAAAGTACTGGACCGATTTCAAAAATTCTTTCACCATTCGGAAGCTACATTATCCACGAGTAACATAGGCTAAATTTTATTCTGATAAAAATAGGGTTCCGTAAGATATTTTGGTTTTTCGGACACAAGGTGTAAAAAATGTTATTTTGCGTACTAAGATCCCGCTGTAAATCTTAGTTAACGCAGGCGAAGCTGCGGGCAACAGCTAGTCAGTAAATATATCGTTAATGAAGGTTATCGAATTTTCTGACATCTATCAATGTTATTATCAAACAAAACTTTGATTTTATTAGATCCGAATCAAAAAAAAAATTGCAAGTAAGATGAAATAGTATTAAGTTTGTTCAATCTTAAGAGGCCTATTACTTATGCACAGTAGACTTAAAAGCTTGATAATGCTGATCAATGAAGGAAGAATCAGTAAATAATACTACAAATATGTACCCAAATAATTGCTGGAAATACATGTCATAATAATATTTGTTTTTAAAGTTTTGAGGTATAGTTTCTATTGTTTTGTTGTGGCAAGAAGGAGCTACAAACAACCTACTTACTGAGAAAGTGTGTATAGCAGTTATTAAAATACAAGAATAATAACAATTATTTACTTCATACATTTATATAGACATGGTGGGATTGTGAACTAAGATGTACACATACACTACATTATATATTAGTAGTGGTTGGTGCTTAATAAAATCAAAACTGATAATTTCTGCCTGAAAAAATCATTATTAAAAATTTACACAAAATTCTAAATATAAAAATATATCTACTTTCCACTAGCATCCAACAAGGACCAGTTACTTTACGGAAATTGTTTTCCCACCTGCTAAATCACCAACTAAAGCTATGTAAACGTGGTCTATGTAAACATGGCTTGTGTGTGTGGTACTTAAACCTTATTGACAAGATGTTGGCTGTCTTGGCCTTCAATTTGGGAGACCTTTGTTCGGCAGTGGACAGATAAAGACTGATAAAGATATTAGCTGGTGCCACAACTTCATCTGCAAAGGAATAGATTTTTATAATTCTCACTACACCTTTATAAATTACAACCCTGTGCCTTATGTATAAGCTATATCATTATATAAGTTTTATTATAATCAATGAGGAGTTTCTTTGGGAAGCAGCGACAAATATCTATGCATTGAAAATTTTACATTTATAATATTAGGACCTCTAAATTCCTGCTGCAAAATCACTACACTTGTTAAATTGTGGGTCAAACACACATTTTCACATATGTATATGAATAGGAGAATGTACTGTTAAATATTATCAATAGATCAAAACATTACCTACTTACACATTGGCTGCCAGGTAGTTGTGAGTGTGCAACGGCACCTATGGATTTTAAAATTCTATAGATGCATTGTATCGTGAATGGAAATTTTATGTTCTTTTTTTTTTTGGATTATCAATTGTCATTAATATTATTAAAATTACTTGCAGCCACTTTTGACTGATTGCGGTGTTGTCAGTGTATTTCTCCTATGAATATACATATGTAAAAATGTGTGTTTGACTCACAACATAATAAACAAGGGGGGATCTTAGACTATTGATTCCATGCAATAAAATCCAATGAAATATAATGAATGTATCCTTATTTCCAATCTTTCCAAACAGGATTGCAGAAGAGAAGAAGGAAAGTGGCAATCATCTATACAAGTTTAAAAATTACAAGGGTGCCTTGGCTATGTATGATGAAGCTATAAAATTGGCTCCAGAGAATGCTGCATATTATGGAAACCGCTCTGCCTGCTACATGATGTTAGGAATGTACAAAAAAGCTCTTGATGATGCTTTAAAAGCTGTTGCCCTTGATCCTACTTTTACAAAAGGCTACATAAGAATGGCTAAATGTTATTTAGCATTAGGTAAGATGGCAATTATATAATATTATATGTATAACCTTGTTGACAAACAATATTATTACATTATATATATTTGTTGAAAGAGGTCAAACTTGTAACAAATAATAAAAGTAATTATTAAAAAAACACAAAAAACCTGGCTGCAAAAATAACTATCAACTTTAAAAAACAAGCTGTTATTTAATGTATAAAGAATATGGACACCACATTCAGCATTTAAACCAAATTTCTACCGAAATTTGTTTAAATCAAATATATAACGAATTTTACTCATCTCTATTACATATTATATAATACACATGAAAAACATTACTGTCCTTGTGTAGCAATGGGGTAAAAAATAGAGATAGCAATAGACAGGAAACAGTTTTATTTGTATTATAGATTATGATTGTAGGCATCAAATGAAAAATATGATGTGAAAATGTAGACCACAATGTTAAAATGATAAAACATAACATGTTTTATATTGTTTTTTTATCATTTTTTATGATTGACAAAGTTTTATATTTGTGTCCTTTTATTTTGTGAGAACAATACAATACTTATGATTTTTATTTGATTGAAATATATAAATAATAATTCTGAGGCTGGCATGGTCATCAAGAGTGGACGAAGCCTCTTTAAAAATTAGAAAACAAAAATATATAATAATAATATAGGTGCCTTTTAGAAACGGGTTATTACTTGATGAATAACACTAGTTTACATGATTTTCATACCCCAGCAAAAAGTTGCTATTTTACTATTCATTTGGGTAGAATAATCCAAAAAAAAAAAAAAACAATATTTTGTCACGTCTGGTTCAAGAAATATTTATTTACTTAACGGGAATATATAATTTAGGCATTAATACAAAATAAAATTACAAACGACAAATTTTTGCCTTTTTTTATAGTCATTTCAATTAGTTTCTCTTATAATGGACTAACAGTAATCCTGTAACATGTTTTCATCCCAAAATCCTTGATGTTGATGTTTAAAAACCTTTTGAAGATAAATAAATCTTGAAGCTTAAAGTGTAGTAAAAAAAAAGCACAATTTCCGATTCTCGTGCTGTCCAGTGTTAATATTTCTTGGTAGACTCAAATCTACCTCTGGCATGGATTCTTTTTAATGGAAATACCTAACTTAATATCCTTCTGAATAACTTTGACTAGCTCAGATCATTCTACAGGTAACTCCTTTTGATAAGAATAAACTAATCCTTTAAATTCGTCTTTTTCTTGATACGAGCACTATCCTTGAGTCCTATACATTGAGAAGATTTTCTATTAAATTTATTTACATGCTTAACAGTGTTTATGTCCACCATGTCTGATAAACATTGCAATTGATAAGATATTTTGCTGTACAACAAACTTTTATAACAGCTCAGAATGATGATGAATAAATTCAGCTTTCATTCTTTCTTGTCTTCACTTTTGATGATCACAAAATGGACATGTTTTCCAAAATAAGAATATTTAACTATAATTGGCCAGCATCCAATATGTAAAGAAAACAATATTCTTAAATAGAATTAGTCATAACGGAATTAACTTAACAACTTTTTTATTATTAAAATGAAGTGTCTTAAATTAGGTGACTATTTTTGTATAGTATATTAAAGGTATATCCAACTTTTGGTGCAAATGGCATCTGAATTTTATGTGACAGTGGGAAAATTGTAATCTATTTGATTTATTATCATTAATTAAAGCGCTAAAACATTACAGGTGACACATCGGGGGTTGAGCAAGCAGTTCGTCGTGCAAGTGAACTGGGTGGTCTAGATTGTGCAGCAAATGAAAATCGTGCTCTTGAGTCTTTGAATAAATTGTATCAAGATGCACAACGCGCTATAGAATCTGGAGACCATAGACGGGTTGTTTTCTGCATGGATCGATGTCTTGAATATAGCCCTTCTAGTTCAAAGTAAGTAGAACTTTATAAATAATCTTCTGTTATTGACTTTCTCCACCATCCAGGTTTGGCAAAAAAAATAAAAATGTGTGTGGCTTAAGGGACTGCATGCCTGTTAAGATTAAAAGGTGTGTGAAGTTTAACAGAATCACAATGGTGAACTATAACCTAAGACTGTTCTCATCTGATGTCTTGATAAAAAGTAGTGCATGGTAGGTGCAAAAGCATTTCTCCTGTGTCAAAAAAAAGGTATGCATCCATCTGCATATATTATATAGTACCAGGTGTCATGAGCGAATGTGTATAATAAATGGTATAGGCTGGGACACTTATTTTTAGCAATTGCTTATAAACATGGTTTATTTCAGATATAAATTAATGAAAGCTGAAAGTTTAGCCATGCTTGGACGATGTCAAGAAGCTCAAGAAATTGCAAATGATATATTAAGATTCAATAGTCTGGATACGGAAGCTATATTTGTTCGAGGATTATGTCTTTATTTTGAGGTATTTAAATCTAAACTACCTTTTAATTTTTTCTTGTGTTACAGCAATGAACACACAAAAGACAGACACAAAATCCAAAGTAGCCAGGCTACTATATAAATTTGTTTCGTTAAATTAAAAAGTTTTCTATGGTATTAAAATATTATTATTCTAGTTACAAATAAAATATGACATAAATGAAAGATAAAAAAAAAATCTCTTTAGCTATCATTCAGATAAAAAAGTTAGGAAATTAAAAGTATTAAATATTACATATATTTCTTAAATTACTAATATAATATATTAAATATATTTCAGGATAAGGATGAACAAGCTTTTAAACATTTTCAACAAGTATTACGACTTGCTCCTGATCATAAAAAAGCAATGGAGACATACAAAAAAGCCAAGTTGTTAAAACAAAAGAAGGAAGAAGGTAATTTTAACTTAAAATTTTATGACTAAAGGCATAAATTAAAATTTACTTGTAACAGAGCTGGTGTGATATAGGAGTTGTCTCCTACAACTGTTGTGTGATATTTCATTATGTATTAGAGAAACAACACTTAAGTTGCCTTAAGTATAAGGCAACTTAAGTTTTTTTAAATTCAAATCATTCTTATTTTACTTTTTTTATCCAGTGATCAACTTTATAAAAAAAAACTTTTCCTGACTTTTCAGGCAACGAAGCATTTAAAATGGGTCAGTGGCAACAAGCATTAAATTTATACAATGAAGCATTGAACATTGACAAAAACAACAAAAAGGTGAATGCCAAACTGTACTTCAACAAAGCAACTGTCTGTTCTAAACTTAACCAACCAAAACAAGCTGCCGAGGCTTGTACTGCTGCCTTGGAACTGGATGAAAATTATATTAAGGCACTTTTACGACGAGCAAAATGTTACACAGAACTAAGAGAATTTGAAGATGCCGTAAAAGACTATGAAAAATTATACAAAATTGACAAAAGCAAAGAAAATAAACAATTGCTTCATGAAGCAAAACTAGCTCTGAAAAGATCAAAGCGTAAAGATTACTACAAAATTCTTGGAGTCGACAAGTCAGCTTCAGATGATGATATTAAAAAAGCTTATAGGTATGCATTATAATACTATATGTGTAAAACAAAGCTGCTTTTATATTCTTCTGCAGGGGGTGTTATGAGTTCGACTGCTGTGTGTCTGTCTGATGAATCTTAAAAATATAGACTCTTAAATTAAACTAGTCACAAGGTTTAAAGGATTTGAAAAGCTGTTATTACAAGTGTCTCATTGTACAGGCTTTAATTATATGTCAAACCCAAGGGCCAAAAATTTAAGAGTTTTTAAGTGAAATAATAGAAAAAAATAAAAACCCTTAGACCTTAGCGTCACTATAATGAAATTTTATATCCACTTTTTCCACTATTTATTATATATATCATAACAGTTACAATTTAAACACCACCGGTTTTGACACCTGAGGATGACATTGTCGAAACCGGTCGTGTTTAAATTGTAACTATTATAATATATAAAATAAATAGTGGAAAAAGTGGATATAAAGTTTCATTATGGTGACTATAACATGAATTTCCATCAAGACTAGATATAAATAATAATAGTAGCGCTCCGCAGTTTCACTCGCGTCCTTCCCATACCTTTGGTGTGTTATTCTAATGTGTAAGCTAAATTATTGTAAAATTGCGTCAAAATCCATTCAGTTGCGTGAGAAAGTAACTTACACACATCGAATGGATGTGTGTAAGTTACTTTTTTACAAACTTTTATGTTTATAATATTAGTAGGGATATTCTGAATTTCAAATTTGGATAGTTTCTTCGAGACAGAAAAATAATTTAAAAAATTTTAATCGCCAGGAAACGCGCTTTAGTACATCACCCTGACCGCCATGCCGGCGCACCCGAGATAGAGCGCAGGGAACAGGAACGCCGCTTCAAAGAAGTGGGTGAAGCTTATGGAGTGCTGAGCGACCCCAAGAAACGCGCCAGATACGACCACGGCCACGACTTGGATGATGATGGAGCTGGTATGAGCGGTGAGTAATAATTTCATATGGAGGAATTTCATATTGTATTTATACAATGAATACCCAGCTGCTTTATTTAATCACTACATATTATAAAACAAAGTCGCTTTTTCTGTCCCTATATCCCTTTGTACGCTTAAATCTTTAAAACTACGCAACAGATTTTGATGCAAATTTTTTTAATAGATAGGGCAATTCGGGAGTTTTCAACGAGAACGCTGCCTAAATCGTTTGAGATATAACAAAATAATGTATATGGTGGAATTGTGTATCTTAAATAGGTCTACAAAAAAGTCCGCGATGGCATATGTCTATCTCTTAGGGATATCATACTATATCTATTTAATACTTTAAAAAAATGGGCAATTATAACGCGATAGTTTAAAAGTTATTTACACAAATACGATATGAATACTTATCATTTTAAATCAATTAATTAGCTTGAGCACTTCATGAAGATTATTTTTGCCCTTTATATCATGCAAATTAAACGAATACTTTAGGAGATATGGCAAAATCAAAATAATGCACAAGAAAATAAATCGTATTGTCGTGATTCGCACGGGCGGTTGTCTGGTGTCTAAGGCCGTAGTGTATTAACTCTGGTAGACGTAATATGATCAACATAATATTATGGTGGAATAATAATATATGTAATAATAGTATCCTAAATATGCCTACAAAAGTCTGCGAAGGGATATAAGTCCTTATTTTCAAGATAACATATTATATCCATTTCAATACAAAAACTTAGTAATTATTAAAATAGAAAATGATCATCATCAGACATGATAAATCCGTAAATCTAAGTTCACGCGGGCGAAGCTGCGGGTAACAGCTAGTACATAATATAAAAAAGCAGTTCTAGCATTAGTTTTATATAGATTTAAATTATTTTTAAATTTTCTTTATAGTAATAGTCCTATTTCTGCATATCAATGACATTTTGCAAACTAGAGGCATTCATTGTCATAACTAAAAAAAACTACAGCATCGGATGCCCGTACATAGGGCGTTTTGATATTTCTCGGGAACAAGTCAACGAGTGTCGAAAAAAAGTCTGAAATCTAGGCACTTCAAGCTGAAGTCTCGTATTCAAGCCGAAATTATCTAGTTTATTTAGTCCAATTTATTCCCAACAAGACACAAGTTTCGCGTTTACCGCCAAAAGATCACCCTTCGTCGTTCCTCTCCAATTTAAGAACCCATCCCTAACCGCCTGAGCCAGTATTGAAATACCTTGCGTTATATTATCGAACAATTGCAATTTCGTGGTCATTGGAAGAAAATGCAAAACTAGCCTTTTAGAAACTAGTTGTGCTCAGTAGGGCGTAGCAGTATTCCTACAGCACCTCCGGACCTCGCGTATAAACTTAAATTTCACCCTTCCGATGTCCGGAAATCAACGACAACTCGATTTATTCGGTATTATCTAACTCGCACGACCACTATAGAGAACCAACTGTCAGATTAATGTATTTTCGAACCAATACAATAAACCCGACGTAGGGCCCTTAAAGACAAGAGCATAATCATATTTAAAAGGCCAACATCGCACTCTCATATTTAAAATTGGAAACGCAACTTACAATATTCTAGAGGTTGTCACTTATAACTTTCCATCAGGTCAATTGACTACGTTTTCCCAATCTTATATGAAAAAGTCCAAAAGCTTTAATAACATAGATAATAATAGTTGAAAATTTAATGTGACCTTAATCCTCCATCCCTCCAAACCATTGTCACACAATGTCACACTTCGATAACCCCTTTAACGTGTGACGAAATTTATGGTCGGCTCCTAAATACAATTTTCTTTGTCCTTATTTGGAACTTTTTTGGAGGTATAGATGAAAGTATAAAAAATTACCAACTTTGAAGTGAAATAATAAAAAAGGAAACTTAATCTTTTTTCAGATTTTATTGATCCAAACATTGTGATCCAGTCGTTCTTCAGCCGTGGACCAGCCTTCGACTTCGGTGGAAATAATGAAGGGTTTCGTGCTGATTCCGGATTTAATTTCCGGTTCGGATAAATAAATTAACATTACCAACAATGTCTTAAGAGTCAAATCTATATAAATAAAAATGAATGTTGGTTAGTGCGTAACTCGAAAATGGCTCGACTAATTTGACTAATGTTTTTTTGTATGTTCTGTGCGTCTTTAAGGCCCACGGAAAAATTTATTAAAATAAAAAAACGAAGATGCTAATTGTTAAAAACGATATTCACGGAAATAATAGCAGAAATCATTATTACCGGGAACGATGGCTACCCGCTATAATATGGTCGCCGATCGATTGTAGAAAATGGACGACCATACATTTATTAAATTTAAAAATTTGTCAATGTTACGGCTGAAAAGTCATTCCATTTTTAAATCTATTTACTGTAACTCTTCATTTATCACAATTTATACCAGAATAAACCAAATAATATAGTTCTTAATTCGTCTGTATTGTATCGTATCGTGTATCGTAATCGTGTCACAAAACACGATTACGCCGCCGATTGTGAGTGGAATATTAATTTGATGCTTCCGAATTGGTCCCATATTAATTTGATTATAATCTAACGAGCCGTTTTAGAGTTATTCTCAATAATGCTTATTTGGTTGGTTTTATATCTGGATGATGTCATCATTTTATAACTTGTCGATGTATTACGAATAATATGAACAAAAAACAAAAATGGTAAATGTTCAAAACGGTATCCACGAGAAGTTATTGCAGAAACAATAATTACCGGGAACGCAATATTAACGTTTCACATGACGAAGTCTGGACGGGTGACTAGTATGTAACAAACATGAGTTTAACATGTAATAAAAATTAAAAAATGTGTCAATATTACGGCCGATAAGTCATTCCATTTTTAAATCGATTTACTGTACTCTTCATTTATCACAATATACCAAAATAAACCAAAAAATATCAATAAGGTAGTCCTTTTCATCGTTGGGATTTGATAAGTTCACTCTATTACTTGCCCTGTTCATATTCAGTGAGACAAAACATACGAAACACGTATTAGATGAAGTAGTAAATAGCTCGATTTATTATAATTTTGACTGATTTAATTAAGTTACTAATTTAAAATTACAATGCCAGTGTAATTGTTTCTTCGCCTTTCAAATAACCCAACTTACTGTTATGTAATTAATTAGAACTAGCACATGATGATCATTTTCATTTTACACTAACTCATTTTACTGTTGTTTCATATTAAAAATAATCAAAATATTATCCATAGATGTTAGTAGGAATGCGGTATAATAGTTAAAAATATGACTAAACGAGTGTACAATAAATGATTTTTTAATACTTTGTTTTTTTTTTTTATGTACCTAAAGTCTTAACGAATAATGTATATAATTGCATCTAAAATAATATTATAAAGATTATATGGCTTTTTTGTTCACAAGACTCGGAGACTGCTCGACACCGATTTCAAAAAATATTTTACCTACAGAAAGCCCCAATATCCACAAGTAACATAGGCTATAAAATGTTTATCCATGCGAAGCCAGGACGGACCGGCAGTAAATAATTTATTAATGATTCTACAATAACCTCTTTTGATAACACCCACAGATATTTGAAAAAGTACTTAATATTTCTATGGTAGAGTAATTTGATACTACCACAGTGTAAATACATACAGTGATCCAACGCCTTTGAAGTCGCGCGAAATGCCGCTTTTGTGTAGGTATTCGTCATTGCTTCAGGGTTGTCACAATCTGTTCTACATTTTGTGTACCCACGTGACCCCCTGTTTTTCGGAAGAAAATTCCTTGTTTGTTATTATACTATTTTTAAGTATCCATTTATACCATGTGTCAAGTTAATTCGACTGATAAAATAATACACTTTTTTTTCTTCTGGTTAAAAAAATTGGATTTAAGACTTAAATTGATACTCAAAAGTATATATTGTTGATTTTTAATTTATTTGTAAACTTTGAATATCAATAATAAATAAATGAGTTTAATTTTACTTCCCTGTCTTCAAATTATCAGACATACAAATTATTTCGATAAGTAAGATTTATATAAGTATCTACATACAACTCAAACCAAATACTAGGTCGGTCGCAAAGCACTTAAAATAATCAAATTAAAGAGCGTCAACCCCGGCTGACGTGTCCCAAGCGAGTGTATGGCAGCTTGGGCTCGCTACCGCGCCTCTCACCCCGCACGCCTCGCACGATTGCTCTGTCTAGACATGTCCGTTGGACCACTGTATGTATTTACACTGTGATACTACGGAAAGTAACACCTAACAGCCTTCTCCCTAAAAGATGTTTGTCATAGTGAAAGTAAGATGATAATGCTCAAATTTTAACTATGTATTTATATGTTGATTTTGGAAGCTTCGCCATATTCTCACGTCGTCTATACCGCAGAGTTTGAAGACGAAAATCTACAACCAATGCTTTCTCCCCATGTTGTTGTGATGACAAACGGGGCCGAAACGTGGCCTCTTAATTTACGACTGGTCCGCAAGTTTGCCGTAGCTCAACGTGCTTTGGAGCGTGCTATGCTAGGTATTTCTTTGGCAGATAGGATTCTCCGCCAGAGAACTTAAAGTTACCGATATCACGCGAAAAATAGCGTCGTTGAAGTGGTACGTTGGTGGGCTGGTCACACACTCAGAAGAACGGATGGCCGATAGGCCAATAAGATTCGAGAGTGGAGGCCGTGTTTAGGTAAATGAAGTGTGGGTAGCCATTAACCAGATAGGAAGACGATTTCCGTGTAGTGGCCGGTCCGCGTTCGATGCGAGTGGCAAGGGATCGGTCCATATATAATAGTGCTCTTTGGATCGGTCTTCTAGGTGTTCATTGAGGAAGGCCTATGTTGAGAAGTGGACGGATAAAGGCTCATGATGATGATGATGATGACTTATATGTTACTACTAGCGAGAAGTCCCGACTTCGAATGGGTAAACGTTTATAGCCTTTGTTACTGGCAGATGATCATTCTGGAGCCTATTTAATGTAAACAAACAACCAATTCAACCTTTCCTCTGTAGAGTATACATACTTATATTATTAGTACAGATGTAGATATAGATAGTTATATTTTTTTCATATTTCGATTTTACACAGGAACTGTGTAGCACCGGCTGCTAATAATGCTATTACGCATTAATTTCATTAGCATGCTAATTTATAAACCTTCTGCCTTAGCATGCTAATTGATTATATATGTCGCAGTCATCTGGTTGAATCAGTCATTTGATTGTATCACTAGTGCATTAATCGAATGACGACATTTAATTAAATGACTAGGCCGAACGTTGATTGCGTCGCTCAACGTCCAACTAGATAGCGGATTGTAACATAGCCCTTTGAACAGAGCGTAAAACAGCTCGCGCAGATAGCTAGAAACTGATCCTCTGATCGGGTTTGTATGGACAAAGATGAAAATTGAAACGTCTCCTTTATTTTATGTCAGACATGGCAAGCATAGCTTCTGGTCTTAGCCGATTCCAACAGGAACAAACATTTAAAAAATTACACCTGTCATCTAGAGACAGATAAGAGACAGCTAACCTATTAATTTGATGTTTCATTAAATTTTCTACAAAAATATAGCTTACACTAATTATAAGTTAAAACTAAGAGCAGTGAATTTTACATAAAACTTGTGTGTGTCTTTATAAGTGAAAAATATTTTTTCGGTTCTGTAGCGCTCCAAGGTACATAATATATTTTTTTTAGTTTTTTCAATGTAACTGTAGTTCCAATTAGTTTTATTCTAATAAAATCAAATTGTAATTGATTACTCCAAAATTTTAAATTACATTTTAAATACAGTCATAAATTCAAATTTTTCACTTCATGTTTCGTTATTGCCGTGGTTCTGTGGTAACTCGGTATGACTTGCGCCACGTGCTTTTGAATATTTTTTATTCAGGGATCAAATCCTGGAACATAAAAAAGTGTATGTAATATCCTTTTTTTGCTTTTTCTTTTAATCAGACAACTTTTATCTTTTTTATAATTTGTTGCTTACCTAGAATATATGACTATTGCATCATAATAGACTTCATTTTTCAACTGATACAAATTGTGTTTTTTTTTTCTTAAAATAAATTTCAAAAGTTTCCAACTAAACCTTAAATTATAACAGTGCCATTTGAGTACAGGTAGCATATTTTGGACATGACATGTTCAATATGTAATTTTCAGTTTAATCCATGGTTCAATCCTGGGTTACCCTAGAGTTTTTTTTTAATTTTTTAAAATATATATTTTTATTTTTTACTTATTTTCAGACATTTTAGAAATAATTTATTAAATATATTAAAAAAAATGAACAGAAAAAAAGTTAAAAGACACAAAAAAAGTTCTATTGGATCGGAAAACGATAAAAATTCTAATCATGAAGTACTGGTACTACCACCAAATCTTTTGGAAAAACTTGGAATTAACTTGGGAAAAATGTGTGTACCACAGAATTCTAGCACCGAGTCAAGTACAGGTAATATAATGTATATTATGCAATGAATGATGTCAAAATAGATCTAATACATTGGGTATATTTTTAATTTGTTCTTGATAAATAAAAATGTAGTGTTTATTTATTTATTTGGAAAACATACAGTATATTATTAAAAGATGTACTGTACTAGGGATTTTTTTTTATTAACTAAAAATTAAATAAGAATGAATAATTCACTAAAAGTTACACAATTATTAGTTATATTAATTAATTATTAATAAAAATTAATTTAAATAAAATCCATCCCTAGTACACTATATCTTTTTTCCAGTCAAAGTTATATCATATTCATCTGCTTTTCTCCTAACTTTGTGCTATCATATCTTTCTTGGATTTCAATTACAAAATAGGCATTTTATGAGTCAGCTTGCTGCGGGTAGTGTTGCATGTAAGTTCACATGCATTCATTAGTTTTATGGGTATATATTACTCATTGCCTCTTTCAATTGTTGTCGAGCTAGCCAATGTCCAGCTTTTTGCATTAAACTACACATATGCAATATGCATATTATATTTTTTATAAAATATAAATATATTAATATTAAGACCCTATGTATACATACATGTGTATTTGGAACCCTCAGAAAAACGAAAAGGTATGATAGTGTAGGCGCGGCCTACCATAACGCAAGTGAAAAAAAACAAGATTTTTTTAGGTTTTTTTTAACTCTTTTGTGTATACAGGGTGTATTCTGAAATGATAAAAGGAAAAAAACCGCGTAATTATAATTTTTTTTGGTTGTCTTTTTTAACTTTTTTTTGTATAATCCGGTTTGGTAAACATAATGATACACACAATTGTTTTTTGAATAAAACAGAAATGTAACAGCTGACTTACAGCTGCGTCGCGCGAGGTGTACGAACTTCTGTGCACCGCGCGCGACGAGTTCATACGGTGTATGCATACAGCGCGGGTATGCAAAATACATAAGTGCTAAAATTTTCTTAAAAAAACGTTTCTGAGATAAATAGTTATAACTCGTACGAATTAACTGTGCACCTCGCTCTGTGACGTCATTCGGACGGTATCGTTTGCAAAAAAAGAGCATTATGTTAAAAAAATATTAATAATGGCGGTGACATTTTTGATAGTCTAAGGGCCTGTTTCACAATCTCCAGTTAAGTTCCCAATAGGCTATCGGCAACATATTTGACAGATGTTTGTCAGATACTCCATACTCTATCTGTCAAACATCTGTCAAATATGTTGCCAATAGCCTATAGGGAACTTAAAGGGAGATTGTGAAACAGGCCCTAAGATCATTTTTGTATGTAATAATAACTAAATGCGACGCTGCCTCTCCGTGGACACAGTTTAGGGAGAGAGGTTGCATTCCAGCGGAGTGCACAGTTGATTCGTACGAGTTGTAATTGCATTGTATAGCATATAAATAGTATATTATTAGGCCTTAATCTTTCAAAGCGTTCCAAATACACGCGGTATATTGGGTGGAATAATATGTTATGTATACTGATATGATCAAATGAAAAAGATCTGGCTATTTCCCATTAAAATCGCCTTATTTATTATAGATATTCAAAATAACGAGTTTGATGCAATTATAAAAAGGGACATTTTGAAACTGCAAAATAACACTCAGACAATCAAGCATCCCAAAGAAACTGACGAACAATCATCTATTATAGAGACTGCCAATTTAATAAAAAAGGCTGTGTTTTTGAGCCCAACATTTAATACATCGCAAGCAATGGTGGTGACTAATAATTTAGAATTAATGGATTTGAAACAACCAGATAAACATTTAATGGACTATTTTGACCATGGTGTAGAGCCAAATAAGAAAGGGAACTTGAATATCCTAGATAATGCAAATGACTTCCATGGCACTGCTACAAGCAGCAATCTAGAAAACAGTAGTAATTTTAAATTATGTTCTGAACAGATTAAAAAAGATATTAGTCAAATACAGGAGCCTACATTTCAGAGAGAACATACCAAAATAAATAAAAAAATAAGCATTTTATCTGACGAAGTAATAGATCCAAAAAAAATTAACAAAATAATGCCTTTAGATTCACAAATAAGGAAAGCTTTAGTTCCAGTACCCACTGATAGTTTTATTTCTATTGACAAAAATATAAATTCTAACAGGGAAAAAATAAATAATAATTCATCTTTCACTAATAATGAACTTAAAAAAGTAGAATCAAACAACAATAGTAAAATTACAGAGACTGAATCAGAAAAAATATATTTTAAAAATACACCCTTGAATATATCTTTCCCACAAGAGAACATTGCTAGTAGAATACTTGAAAAAGAAAAAAATATAACATCAGATATGGATAATACAAATTCAATTCCTCTTGAAAAAAATAATATCTCCGATGTAGAAACTATTAATAGAAATGTATATGATTCGAAAAAAATTGAATCTTCTAATGAAGAAATATTGCAAGAAATTCATCAAAATATGAGTCAAGAAAATAATATTGAGTTGAACACATCTATGAATAATAAAGATTCGTTAGTGGTAAATCAAAAAGACAGTGTGAAAACTATTGCAGATATATTGAGTCAGCGTTTAAACAAAAAGAAACAAGATGATAATAATTTTGAAAAATCACAGTCTCAGAAGAAATTTTTTACATTAAAGCAAAATAAAATTAAGTCCAAGTTATCTGTTCAAGGTGTTGAAAAGCCTGGCGGAGAGAGTCAATTAGATCTATTCAAAACAGCTAATATAAAAACCTATGTTAGAAACAAGAAACTGAATCTACTTAAAAACTTACCGGACTCTGCATATGTATATAATTTAGAAGCATCTGTAACTATGGAAAATGATTATAAGATTAGAGTTGATCAGTCTAATATTCAATATCCTCAACAATTTTGCATATGTTCTGATTTTGGTCAATTAGATCAATATACTGTTGATGGAAACCATAAACATGTTCATTTTTGGTGCA
This sequence comes from Lycaena phlaeas, assembly GCA_905333005.2. Taxonomy (NCBI): domain Eukaryota; kingdom Metazoa; phylum Arthropoda; class Insecta; order Lepidoptera; family Lycaenidae; genus Lycaena; species Lycaena phlaeas. The sequence goes on from HG995163.1 coordinate 19,646,147, forward strand.
CTGATAATATATCTTCTCCGCAGATGGTTTTTAGTATATATAACGATAATAGTAACAATACAATAGATTTCAATAATGATAACCAATGTAACGATCTTGAAGAAACTCTCAATAGTGAATGTAATATTTGCTATAACATTTATTTAAATGATGAAATTGATGTCGAAAACCCAAGTTCTTATAAAAATAAAAATATAGACGCATTAGATAAGGAACAGGAAAACAAGAAAAAGCTGAATGTAAACAAAAAATCTGAGTCAATTTGTGATGATGCTGTGAGTATATTATATGAATTGGCTGAAAACGACTCTAAAATAGTTGCTGATGATCACAATAACAAAATAGAGGTATGTACAATTTAGTTTCAGACAGAAAAAAAATATTTACGGGTAAATTTTGAATGAAATCTACCTTAAGGAGATAGCTATAGCCTATAGCTAGGTTAACTTAAATGAAGCTTTACGGCATGCAAAATGTTGGTCTTGTGGTCTATTCTAACGTGTATAACTAAACTGCACGGACGTTTGGTTAAAGTCACAATGTGATATTTTTATGTATACAATTTTCATGTCACATTCTTAACCTGTGGTGAACTTTTAAATTGAAGCAATCCATAAGTGAATATATATAGTGCGTAGTTTTAAGTGCGATGGATGCAGCTATCGTAGGGCCAGGTGGTGCAATTCATCGGAGCCCCGGAGCTTAGGGAGCCCTCTAACCTCATCTTTGCAAAGATATAAGCGTGAAGAAAAAAAAAATTTAAATGTTTTTAAATGAACATCAAAAATTACAGAACGTTATTTCATTTTTTTTGTAGTTTGGAACAGTACGCTCACTCTCTACTACATTCAGACTCAGGAACAGCGATAAGCTCACGTGCTTAAGGGGCGTGAGATCAATTTGGCAATTCCACCCAACTTTATAGACAAGGTTTCATTCGCACTTCTCATAGGGATAATTTGCGATGTTTCATGTTTCCGATGTTTTCAACTTTCAGGGGTCTGGGACGCACTATAATAGTTGACGCTAGGTGTGTTGCTGACCGTTGTAATTTGTAGTTCCCTACTACCAATCTTATTTCATCAAGTAGCACTACCAATACTATTATTCCTATTCCTATGTTGGCTTCTGATCACCGATTCCTAAACCAGAAACAAGTCTTTAGAGTATCTATTTTCAACAATGTACTCGACAATAGACATAAAGAGTGACGATGGTCCAGTGGTGGGTGGACTCGGCCTATTACGCGAGAGGTTCCGGGTTCGATCCTGACCCCCCGTGTGTGCCTTGAAATGGGTTTTTCTAAATTTCTAAATGCACCCCAAACAGGAGACCATCACTTGCTCACCGGTAAAGGAAAACATCGTGAGGAAACCTGCTTGATAATATTGAAAGTCTTTGAATAAGGGTTGATAGTTTACTTTTTTTTACTCGACATAATCAATCAGTTAGATGCGCGTTTTATTGGTGAGTTTTATGAGCTCAGTTTGTAAATGTTCGACTGTTTTATTCCAAATTTTTTTTTACCATGAATGAAACGACTTTACATAGACATTCTAACTATCTTTATAGATTTGTATGTGTTTTTATCAAGCTTTTATAATAATCTTGTATGTATTACTATCAAGATAAGAAATGTGCAAAGGGATAACACATCTATAAAATGATAATTGAATACTGCTTGTTTTTAGAAAAGGAAAGCATCGTCATCCGGAGATACAGAAGTAACCACCGATGGCCCTTGCTGTAAAAAACCGACTGCAGCAGTCAAGTGTCAAATATGCGAAAATAGTTTTGCGGAAACTGAGTTAGAAAAACATATTTTTCATGCACACAAAGACAAAGTAAGAACTATTATGAATGAATTTCTTTTTAAATATTTCTTATGTAGAAGACCGTAACGAAGACGTCTGTTAGGACGCACCTACATACATTTAGTCACACCCGTCAAGAATTTTGTATGCATAAAGTAAGTTCGAATCAGTCGATCTTTCTTCGGATTGATCATTTAGTACTGAGTTACTTACCTTTTTGCGATTCTGCAGAACACACTGAGAACTGTAAATAAAAAGTTTATCTATCTATCTAAGAGTGACGTTTGAGACTTGCTTACTTTAGCATAGTTCGGTTCAATCTCTAGTTAAGTTAAATCACGCGTACTTGACACGAATAATTAATTCTTATAGAATGATAAAAATATCAATGTGTCAAAAACTCAAACCGTCTGGGAAGTCCCGATTGTGGAGCAGCGGATTGCGGAAGGGGCGTCGCACGTGGCGTGTGGGGTGTGCGCTGCGAGCATGCCGCACGACCAGTGGGCGGGGCACCGCGCCCGCGAACACGCCTACCTGGCGTGGCAGGAGGGACAGGAACCTATTGTGAGTAACTTATGTCTATGTTATAAGTTTTTGTATATATTGGTGAGTACCTACATCTGGTACTCATAACACAATTTCTTACAAGCCATTTATAAGATAATTATTTTTGACCTTTCGTTATCTGTACTTATTAATTATTGGACTTTATAAGTGTTACGAATAATGATAACTATATATTAATGACTAACATTTTATAAAGTTACATTTTTATTTTAAAGCTTAAATTATATTTTAATCACGGTCTTAATACTTATAATTAAAACTGTGAGGAAATGATTGAATGTTTATGTCAATAAGAAGTAACGAGAAAACTTAAGACAAATCTGTTTTATAGTCTTAAAATTATACTTTTTAGGATCTTGCTGAAAACGGCGTTGTTCACGATCACCTAAACAGTATTTGTAATGAAATCGGTGAACTAACTTGTAACAATTGCTGTGTTAATAAAAAAACTGTGAAATCATATCTAAGACACATCAAGGATTGCGGGCGAGTGGTATGTATAATATAGGAGCTAAATATCATAAAATTTGATTATCGAAAATCATGATTAGAGCAAATTTTTTTTTCATTCTAACTGAACAGAGTAACGTGATCTCTAACAATATCCAATGTGGTGTGTGCCAACAAGAGTTACGGAGCGAGGAGTGGGCGGAGCATATAGAGGCGGAGCACAACTATATCGCCTGGAAGGCGGACGAACCGAAATTGGTTTGTAAAATATAAATGTATTTAAATTTATATATGTATATATATAAAATGAGAAATCTATTTAAAAATAATATGGTTTCCAGGATGTGGAAGATCAAGAAATGCTTTATAACCATTTGTATGATATTTCAAAAGAAATCGGCGGACTGAAATGTGCCAAATGTGGCCGCCGACGTAAATACGTTAAGTCATATCTGCAGCATGTGCAAACTTGCGACGGTTCTTTGGTAAGATGAGAGAGATTGAAATAACGTAAATTCGTTTAAACAGACAAGAAGTACAAAGAATAAATTTACGTTACATAAACTTTCAGAATACAACGTTAGAAACCAGCATGAACAATACTATAAATAAGAGCGCTTTAGGCGCAGGCAAAACGGAGGACAGTTCCGACGATGGCGAAGGACAGGTGGAGGACTGCGAGGTGACGTGCGGCGTGTGCGACGCGCGCGTGCCGCGGCGGGAGTGGCGCGAGCACGCGCGTAAACAACACGCCTACTTGGCCTGGAGGGAGGGGCAGACGCCGCTGGTGAGATTATCATATTATAAAATATCCTTATTACATTATGAACTAATTTTATTGCTTGCGCGTCTGCACACGTCATTGCATAAGTTTTTTGACAGTCTATAGTATAACATGACAAATAATTATACTTAAAAACCTATACTTACTAAAATATTTTTTGAAACTTTAAACAAAATATTTATAAAGAAACAAATATAATTGTCAGTTTTATCTTATACCTTTAAACGAGCAATTCTTGTATATATATATGTCGCAGTCATCTGGTTGAATCAGTCATTTGATTGTATCACTAGCGCGTTAATCAAATGACGACATTTAATTGAATGACTAAAGGACAACTCGTCAAGTTGTTGAATGTAACGTTTAACGTCTTGACTGAACGTCATTTAGCATTGTCGTTGAATGGGATATAGCCGACTTTGTAATGTTTTTAGAGTGACCATAAGTTCGCAACTCAAAAGGTAGCTTCCTTTACATAACAAAAATGAGCAATGAACATTATGATTTTATATTGTATTTTAAGTCTTATGATAGGCTAAAAATAAATGATATATTTTTTTTTGTAATGTATTAAAATATAGAAGTCTCTATGACCCCAGAAAGTTTTTAACTTAAGTCTTTGTCACCTTGTGAAATGAGAGTTTAGGTAAAAAAAAAAACGAAAAATTTATAATCATAGGATCAGTTTCTAGCTATCTGCGCGAGGTTTTTTTCGCCAAGTTTGTTTTAGTGACTACTAACGCCGCGGTGGGAAAAAAATGAACTAAATTACAATCACCTGACTGATTTTACGTCCGCTCTGTTCAAAAGGCTATGTTACAATCCGCTATCTAGATGGACGTTGAGCGACGCTTGTTCAATCAACGTTCGGCCTAGTGATTCAATTAAATGTCGTCATTTAATTAATGCGCTAGTGATACAATCAAATGACTGATTCAACCAGATGACTGCGACATATATATATATATAGAATCGGGATCTCGGATCAGCGGCGATAAATCGATCTAGCTAGGATAAATTTTTAGAAAACTTTTTTTTATCCGTGTTTTGAGGCATCGATAAAATATGATTAGAATACGAACGTAAATTTCGCTGTCAAGTAATATGTCATGGTAGCTTAGCGGTGAAATTAAGCAGTTAAGTCCGAACGAGCCTGGTTCGAATCTCCAGTCCGAATTTTTTTTTTCCTTTTTTTAAGATCATTTTTTTGGAAGAAATTTTTTATCGTATTTTATCACTTAGGGTACCGAGCGAATGCTCGGCAACCAGGTACTATTTTATTTTATAAATAAAGCTGAGACGAAATTTTTGAATGCGTATTATAAAGGTGTTTAATTATATCAACATTTTATTGCAGGATATTACGAATAAAGATGCAGTACATGATCACTTACGCAAAGTATTGAAGAAGAGCGGGGACCTGATTTGTAGCAAATGCGGCGATAAGTGGAAATATATCAAATCTTATTTGCATCATGTTGAAATGTGTGATACGCCGGTAAGATGTTTGTGAATATTATTAATTTGGAATTTACATTTCCTTCTACGTCAAAGGATTTTTTATTTATATAATGTTAATACTACTGCAACTGAGTCGAAACTTACAAAATACTCTTTTTTTATATAAAAAGATACCATTATTGATGCGAAACAACTATAGCCGCATGTCTGACCGATTTTGTTTATAATTAATAGATAATATTCCTTTGATTAATATGAGAAAAAAATATGTGTCGTAACGGAACGCCTGGTAGATGTAAAACATCGAAATTATTTTGTAAACCTTGTGTTTCCAGACCATGTCTGAAGGATCAGTCAAATGTGGTGTATGTGAAAAAGCAATGAATGGATCTGAATGGGTACAACATATTGCGAAGGAACATAACTATCTGGCTTGGAAGCAAGGTCGGCCGAAAATTGTGAGTAAATGACTTGTCGCAATCATCGTATTTACTAGTAATACTGAATATAGTGTCTCCACAAAAGAGATGACAAATAAGCAAACCAAAGGAGTGCTGTTTTTACTCTGACTCTATTAATATATCCAAAATACATTGTGAGTTGTAAATGCTGATGAATCAATGCAAATATTTAAGTTCATTGTACTTTGTAAATCTTGGAGCACAAAAAAGAAGAAATTATCAAGTACACTGAAAATGGTATTAAAAGTTCTTTATATATTTAGCACAGTGTATATTCGACAGTAGTTTTCATTGTTATGATAAACTGGATGACTCTGGGATTCGAAAGTCGGAATCATTTATTCGATAGTATTGAGGCTTCCATACTAATACTAATGTGAAAATCTTCTGTCGTTTGTTTGTTCTTTATGTTTTCACGAGTAATGTACCGGTCGGATTTTGATTGTTTTTGTCAAGAAGACCTATTACATCCCCGAGAGGACTATGACTATCAAAATATTTCTTATCAGTGCTGGCGTGGTTGTAAATCTATGTAATTAAATTTAGAAATATTGCGCCTAGCAAGGAATTCTGCTTAAACGCTAAGCCATTTTAATGATGCAGTGAAAAAAAATAATCTAATAAACATTTTTTAGGATACTGCAGATGAGACCGCGGTTCACGAACACTTGTTCAATATATGCAGTGAAGCTGGTGAGCTGACGTGTAGCACTTGCTCAACACGAAAGACCAACGTCGACTCATACTTGAAACACATCAGAAGCTGTGGAAGTGCGGTATGTAATTGTCTATTTATAAATAAAATTTTCTTCTTTGTGATGGTTATTTTTAAGTGTTAAATGTAAAGGATATTTACTAAACAAAATATACAAAACAAAAATTTGCATTGCTTTCTTATGTTTGCGTTTTATATTATATTGATACGGATGACCTTGACCATGGTGGCTGTAAAGTATCCGAAACGTCAGGCGTATAAAATATTATGAACAAAAAAGTACTTAAATAATTAATGGCTTTGATACAAAAAGTTTCAACCGAAGAGCACAATGATTATGAATCTTTTTAAAAAAAAATATGATGTTTTAACCATTACGTTTGAATGACTATTGTATAAAAATTTACTGTATTCATTTTGTCAATCGCAACCTAACAGGGTAATGAGGTCTCTGAAATTGTTCAATGTGGTGTGTGCCAACAAGAGCTACGGAGCGAGGAGTGGGCGGACCATATTGCGGCGAAACATAACTATATCGCCTGGAAGGCAGACGAACCGAAACTGGTTTGTAGAATATAAATCTAATTAAATTTTATATACATATGTGTATATAAAATGAGAAATCTATTAAAAATTAAAACGGTTTTTAGGATGTGGAAGATCAAGAAATGCTTTATAACCATTTGTATGATATTTCAAAAGACATCGGCGGACTGAAATGTGCCAAATGTGGCCGCCGACGTAAATACGTTAAGTCATATCTGCAGCATGTGCAAACTTGCGACGGTTCTTTGGTAAGATGAGAGAGATTGAAATTACGTATATTCGTTTAAACAGACAAGTACAAAAAATAAATTTACGTTACATAAACTTTCAGAATACAACGTTAGAAACCAGCACGAACAATACTATAAATAAGAGCGCTTTAGGCGCAGGCAAAACGGAGGACAGTTCCGACGATGGCGAAGGACAGGTGGAGGACTGCGAGGTGACGTGTGGCGTGTGCGACGCGCGCGTGCCGCGGCGGGAGTGGCGCGAGCACGCGCGTAAACAACACGCCTACTTGGCCTGGAAGGAGGGGCAGACGCCGCTGGTGAGACTGTTATTATATCACAATTTAAGTTAACTCGATCATAATGTTCCGTAGAATCGACCATGACAATTTAAACTGGCAAATAAACTTGACTTTTAGAAATATATTCATTTTACATTTTTTTGTAAATAACTTATTCTTGAGGTAGTCTACGCCCTCTTAAGGAAGTGGCGAAGGCGACCACTCCTTCTAATATATTTCTTTAGGTGAGCCTTCGCCTCATTTTTTCAATGAAGCTTCGAAACTGTGGCTAGTTAATTTCTACCTAATTATCCTAGTATTAGATATAGTATTATTAAAATGATAATAGATAGTATTATTAACCAATAATACTATCAACTTAACATTAGATAAAATAAGTTATCGTCATTTACATTTTCAGGATATCTCGAATGAAAAATTAGTGTATAATCATTTACGTAAAACCTTGAAGAAGGTTGGGGAGTTGATATGCGGGACGTGTAATGAGAGGCGGAGATATGTTAAGTCGTATTTACAACATGTTGGAAAATGTAATGGCACGGTAAGTAAGTTTAAGTAATGGAATGTGATCCAAATATTATTAAAACGGCTGAAAGCCTAAAACTTGAAAAAAAAAAATTAAGGTTGCTGCATCCTTGTCTGCATTTCATTCATAAAATATTCCTAAAGACCTTAATTTTTATTTTTTATTGTTTTCCATCGTAAAGAAATAAAACAATATTAAAACTAATATAATATAGACCTTGTTTACTCTATTTTATAGTATTGTAAATTTTGTTTTCAGAGTATGCCTTTGAAAAGAAAGTCAGACGATACGTTGAATGAGAGTGCCGTATCTGCGGCTAACAGCACGCTAGAGGGAGGTTTCAGCTCAGACGATGGTGAGGACGGTGAGGTGACCTGCGGCGTGTGCGACGCGCGCGTGCTGCGGCGGGAGTGGCACGAGCACGCACGCAGGCAACACGCCTACCTCGCCTGGAGGGAGGGGCAGACGCCATTGGTGAGATCATATGATGTTCCTTTTAACTGAATAAAATATACACTTACCTACCACGATGTGATAAGACATAAAATAATGTACAATAATTTTCAGGACGTCAATGATAAGGAAGCAGTATTTGAACATTTATATAATATTAATAGAAAATATAATGGTCTGACGTGCAACAGATGCGACACAACACGGAAGTATGTAAAGGGGTACCTGGCACACGTAGAGTCTTGTGATGCAGCCACAGTCACAACTTTGATAAATATCGGGGATTTAGGTAAATATTGTACTGACGTATATAATACTTGCTGTTGCCCGCATCTTCGCCTGCATTAACTAATATTTGGCATGGGCATCCTAACGAGATGATAATATACATATAGCTTATAGCCTTCCTTGATATATGAGCCATCTAACACTGAAAAAATCCTTCAATTCCGACCAATAGCTCTTGAGATTAGCGCGTTAATACAAACAAACTACTTAGGTTTTTATATTATAGCATAGGATATGCTACGTCGATATCATTAAACAATGTTTAGAGGCGTGGCCACCACTGATGGGAGCCTCTGGCCAGTAGTTCATCGAGTATGTTAAATCCAAACTCTCCAGACGATGCCAGATATTGCATCGGTTGGGCGGTTACTTCATTGGAGGTGTGTCTAATAAAGAGTCGACTAAGCAGGCAATAGGGATGTTGACACATGTTACAAATTCATGTAGAGTTATGTTTTACGTATTAAATACAGTATTTGAAAACCTAAAATAACATTTTAAAAGTCTACATACTTGTCTTAAAATTTAGAAAATTAATTGAAAATGCGTTATTTATCATACATTATCACGCGACTGTAAACGGCAATTTTAAAAACTATTTTTCTTTATTTAATTTTTTGTTAAAATTGGATATATTTCTTTACAAAAGTCTTTTTTTCGTGTTTGTCTATAGTATATCCATCAAATAAAATCAATTAAAAAAATTAGTCAACATCCCTATTATATAGACAGCGTCATCTTGTCTTGGAATAGAATCGCACGTTGGTTTATTGGACGGGAAAATTCAGGATACGATTCTTAACTAAAAGTTCATTGTAAAAGTAAACTGTGTTTTAGATAAACATCTATATATTTTTGTTGGGTTGCATTTTATTTCTATAAAATAAATTTTAATGTTATAGACATTTACGAGTGTGCAATTTGCTCTCAAAAAGTCGAGCCATCTAAGTGGAAATCTCACGCCATGAAAAAACATTATAATATCGCTTGGATTGTTGGGGAAGGTCCTATTGTAAGTATTGAATTTATTGTTTAAATAGTTTTATGTTCAATACTATTCTCATATTGTTTTAAAAACAACTCCTAAATAATATTGATACACACATGCTTTCTCTATCTTACCTAAGCTAAGGTATTTTGTAATACCGGATCCACACGTTTATGGCTTGCCGCAAGCTCCAAGTCTCCACAAGTCACAAGCATGTGGACGTCTCGCTAGCGCTTGCGGCAAATTCTGGTTTGTTCCCTTTGGCTTGTGCACAATACCGACACTCGTCGGATCGGCCACAAACCCTTGCAAACCTACGCAAGCCAAGACAAACTATGTATCCACACGTTTGAATTTATGAGGGCTTGCCAAGCCTCGGCAAACGTGCGGTTCCGGCTTAAAATTGTGTGACGTAGAGAATTTGATGTTTTCCGCCTAAATATCAATAAATCATGTTTTGGCTAATACCGCTATAAGTTTCGCAAACTATGTTACCTTATCTTATGTTTCACGGAAGCTCGGCGAGTGAATATTATCTATGCCAATCTGTTTTTACAGGATGTTAAAAATCCTTTTACTGTAGAGAAATATTTGAAAGAATATAAACAGAAATATCACAAGTTGGAGTGCTTGACGTGCGGATTGGTTCGCGCATCTTTTGTAGGGTTTTACGCGCACATCATACAGTGCGGGAAAACGGACGAGGTGAGAATCAATTTGTATATCCTACTTAAATTAACGCTCAAGTTTATATGAATGTGTGGATTTATGTGTTTTACTCTTTCACGCAAAAACTATTCAATGGATTTTAATGAAACTTTACAATAATTGCACATTAGAATAATACATAATGTTCCCCCTACTCCCCGTGGATGGGAAGTACGCGGGTTAACTCTGGGGCGCTGATACTTATTCATAATCGTACGTTTGTAATCAGATATTAGATTTTAGAATATTTAAACAATATTTTTATTCGTATATAATGTGAATAGCAGTAGTACATCCAGGATTTATTTATATATTTACTTAATAATTGATTCAAGTATTAAATTAAATTTATTATTACAGAGAACTTAGACGTTTCGGTGTTTTATATTAACTTATTAACACTCTTTATTAATGTTTACAGGAAACAGAAATGTATAAAAATATGTGCGAAATTTGTAACAATAAATACTTGTGCGTATATAAACATCAACATATGAGCATGCATAGAGAACAAGATAATGCAAAATACAGGAAACTACTTCAAGAAGAGAAACAGAACGAACAGAAGGAACCAGAAGAGAGCACGGGACGCAGGCGGGCAGCCGAGAAGTGAGTCCTTATTCGTTTACTTACAAAAATATTCATATTAATGCTTAATGATCATTAGTCATTACATAGTAGTAGTCGGCAGATGTAGGCATTTTATTATAATAAATAATTTTAATTTTGTATTATAACTGAAAAAATAATAGCTGAAAAAACACTATTTGTGTATACTGCTTTGCGACTTAACTTTCGGGAACTTCAGTCCGTCCAAGTAAAAATAATATATTCCTGGTACCTACCTGAAATTTTTGTGCCTAAAATATATTTCATATAAAATGAAATAATTTATTTCATGCAAATACAAGGTATATTAAAGTGTATTTATTTCATGTATATTAAAAGTTACATGGGTGTACTAAACAGACGGTAACAACTTTTGACTAACGCTTTTACTTTTTACTTTTCAGAGCCAAAAATGTTATCGAAAAGTATAAAAGTGATGTAAGTGTTGTTAGATATTACATTCTTTGATAGAAATAATTATTTTTCTTTTATGAATATGACTTAAAATCTACCATTTATCGCAGTTTATATAGTAAGACTAACAGAAATAGTTCTACTTATCTAACAGTTATACATAACAAATACACAAAAATAAAACAATCAAATTGAGAATTTCCTCCTTTTTATGATTTTTTGAAGTCAAGAAAGTCCGCATAAGAAACCAGTATGTTTACCATGTTAAAGGGGGCGCACAAATGTCCGACGTGCGGTTTCAACGCGGACGACGAGAGGGAGCTGGACGAGCACACGTGCGCGCGCGCCCGCGACAGCGACGCCGCCTCCCCAGTAGGCTCCACCTCCTCCTCCGACTCCTTCGACTCAGACGTCGAGTCCGATCATTCGAACAATGAAATGTTGGCTGAGACGAAAAAGAGGAGGAGACACGGCGATACAAGTGAGTTCATACTCTTTCTGTTAACTAAGATTATAATAATCCACCTATACACTGCAAGTTTCTGCGATGTTGGAGCAATAAGTATGCAATATAATAAAATTTTGAAAAGCAGCTGTAGTTATGTAAATTATGTAAGACTTAAGGGCAAGGTTTTAAAGTAAATCTTTCTTGCATGCGTATTATATAAAATATTGAAATGACAAGGCAAAGCAAGCTAATACAATCAATGAAGTTTGCAAATTAAATAAAGGAATTAACTACTATAATAAATCGTATGCCTTTAAACATTTATATTAAGTAACAGTTATATTAAGTAAAATAAAAGATCTCATGAATTTGTTTTAGTGGCTGCCAAAGTAATCCGTATTCCATTCAAAGTGAAAAAACCGCAAGCGTATTTGGCAGAAAGTGCTGAGGACTTGTAAGTATCTAAGTATTTGTAAAGTAATTTAAAACTTGATTTAATATATATTTTGTACTTTAAGAAGTGAAAGAATTAAATAACATCAATTGTTTGGCATAATACTTGTGGTATAAAATAAATAATACAATAACTTTTATCGTCTTGTAGAACTTAAATTTTTTAGAATAATTATTCAAAAACAGCAACATATCTCTCCTACGCGTATTCCTCAATTTAAATTGTGACCAGTGAGCTCTCGATGACGAGCCGATAAAGTTTGAGATACAAAAAGTAAACACGAATAGGTTTTTTATTATTTGCAATTTTTAAATTAAATACTAACAAAAAATATTATTTAATAATGGCCTGTTTCACAACCTCCAGATAAGTGCCGGATAGGCTATCCACAACATATTTGACAGATACTCCATATCTCTATCTGTCAAATATGTTGTGAATAGCCTATTCGGAACTTATTAGGAAGTGGTGAAACAGGCCCTAAAAGTAGTAGTAGTAGTATTTTTAACGAAGTGTGTATTATTTTTAGTTGCAAAACGTATTTCACAAGCGATGTCCTGTTTCCAAAATGGCGGACGTGCGAGTATGAGGTCGTAAGCGACGATCGGCTGGAGCAGTACATGCCGCGAGTGAAACAGTCGTGTAAGGTGATGTGCGATGGAAGCGAGTGGACCACCTACCAGCAATTCGAAGCCAGAGCAATTCAAACTATGAACGACGGTGGGTGCAAATATTTACTATAATAATTGTGTATATTTTTTTCAAACTAACGCGTTCACCATTCATATCTATGTAAATATGAACGGTGAACGCGTTAGTTTGAAAAATATACGAATAATTTAAATTTTCGACTGTAATTTTAAATTAACAGCTTTTAACTAAATGCATAATTAGAAAGTTGAAATTACCAAATTAATATAATCGTCAAATCTCTGAAACTGCTGGATCGATTTTGAGGGGACTTTTACTGACAAATATCTGACATTGCGAGGCTTAGGCTTCAAAAATAATCAATTCAACCGGATACGGCTGTAAATCTAGTTAGCGCGGGCGAAGCTGCTTCTAATAAAAGAAAAATGTATTTCTTTTTATTACAAACTAGCTGTTGCCCGCAGCTTCGCCTGCGTTAATTAAGATTTACAACGGGATCTTAGTACGCGAAATAACATTTTTTACACCTTGTGTCCGAAAAACCAAAATATCTTACGGAACCCTATTCTTATAGAACCCTATTTTATAAAATTTAACCTATGTTACTCGTGGATAATGTAGCTTCTGAATGGTGAAAGAATTTTTGAAATCGGTCCAGTACTTTTTGAGCCTATTCATTACAAACATACAAAAATAGGTACAAATCTTTCCTCTTTATAATATTAGTATAGATGTATACAGTGTCTCCATGAATTCATCTTTTATATTAATTTATTTTTAAGATCTGAGTGTATTCGTGGGCGGCAGTATCCAGTGCGTATCGTGGGCTCCGCCCCGCGTGAACGATGGAGACGGTTCTGAAAACTACCTGCTGGTGGCGACCCACCGCGACGCCGACACTCCTCGCTTCGACGTGTCTCAAACGTACCGCCATCCCAGCATGTTGCAGCTGTGGGACTTTGGATCTTTTCAGTAGGTTATTTAACTGTTCATTTTCTATAGCTTGAAGTGCGTTAGTTTTCTACACATTATATTTAGCATGCCGTAATTTAATAATGAAGTCTTTATAGCATAATAGTACGTGTGTTTCACTCGTACTTAATTTAAACTTAACCTTTCAATATAATAGAAGGCGGATCAGACGAGGTCCAAATGTATTTCATACAGTGAACGGTCTGTTGTATATTTCACAGAGATTTGCCGAAATTAGTGATGGGCTTAGCACACGACTACGGCACTGTGTGGTCGATGGAGTGGTGTCCGTCTGGAGCCAGGGATGTGCTGGTCGATGATGGCGCAGTACAGAGACTGGGCTTGCTGGCGGCAGCCTGCTCCGACGGATCCTCTTATATATTCTCTGTGCCTCATCCGTCGACCATCGTTAATGGGTATTTATTTGTTTATATTATGTGTTATAATTGATAGAATGTACTGTCGGTCCTTGATGGAAATTCATGTTATAGCCATTTGTAACTGTTATAATATATAAAATATATAGTGGAAAAAATGTATATAAAGATTTATTATAGTGGCTATATTATGTGGATTAAATTTACTAGAAAACAATTTAGTCCATTGAAATGTTACATTTTTAGCCCTTACCATGCGTTTTTTAGAGGACGCATTTTTTTATGTGTAGTCCCAGGTTAGTGTAAAGCTAAAACCAAGTTTGTGGGGTTGCTATCCTAGTCCCACGGCTGCCATCTTGAAAATAGGGGTTGAAATGGTTTTTAAATTACTCTCAAAATATTTATCTGATGAAAAAAAAAAATTTTTTTTGTTGCAAATTAAATTCTCCACAACTTTGGTCCAGTAACTTTTTGTCGTAGAACTATAAATGAAAAAGTTATAAGCGAAAATGTTTAGTTAATGTTACAGCTCGTTAACGTTTTTACACCTTTTGCTTTACAGCGACAAATTTTTGTACAAATTAAAGCCTGTAGCCGAGCTAAGGTTTTCTCGCGGAGAAAGAGAAATGTATCAAGCCACAAGTATAAGTTGGTCAATGGTAAGTTATTCTTACGAATACACTCTTTGATACTATAAATCATCTTATTTTATCCACCTTATATGCAAATGTCAATTCAATTTTTAAATTCAATTATTTTATTTATTTATTTTATTTATTACTAATAATAATCAATACGTCTTCATCTTTTCTTTTTAGGAAAGGGGACACTCTGTTGTGGTAGTCGGCTATGCGGACGGCATGTTAGGCTACTATAATTTGGATCTTGAGTCGCCTCTCCTTACTGCCGTGGAGGACGGAATTACTATATTCTATCCGTACGAGGAAGAGCAAAGACACAACTCAAGTATCACGGGTATGTTCGATGTAGTACGAATAACTCTATATATCGTCTTTTTTTACCTTATTCCCATGTCCATGTGGTCTGGACTAGTCTCAGGTTCTTTCTGTTTAAGGGCGACGCGATGTGGCTCATCTGCGCATATCTAACTATAATAATAAAAACATAAAATGTGTGTTGACGATATTAAGTGTATGTACGCAGATCTGTCGACGCTGCCGAGCGTGTGGGGCGGTGCGGCGTGCGTGTGTAGTGCGTCGCAGACGGGCGCAGCGTTGCGGTTGCGGGGCGCGGCCGTCCGCTCATTGCTGCCCGCCACGCGCGCCGCGCTCCTGCCGCACTGGCCCGCCGCCATCTTGGCCGGCAATGACACCATCGGTTAGATATAGCCCTACCTCGTTTTAAATAATATTAAAGCTAAACCTGAGTTTAACTTAGATATAGGCGCATGTTGTATAAAGCACTTTAATTGTAGAAGTTTTTACCGCTTTTCCTTAGTGTCATATACTATAAACATTATTATGATCATCTGTCTTATAAAAATCTATTTAAATAAAAAATTATGTAATTATCGCGGTGAAATTTGTGTCTTTCGCGATATTTTTTATATATATTAGTATTTCACCACAAAAGTGCCTGCTAATATTATAAAAGAAATTCTCGAAGTGATCGGAACAAAAAGATACAAAATTAAGTTACGTGATTGCGATGTGTAGTGACCCAGGCGGTGAACGAGTTGGACTGTTGGGGCGTGGGGCGGCGGATGGGCTCGGTGCAGTGGTGGTGCGGGTGCTGGCGCACCGGGCTGCTGGGCGTGTGCGCGCCGCCCCTTATACGCATCGTCAAGGCCCACCCCATCTTCAAGGATATCACTAGGAAGGTCAGTGTAGTAGGTAGATGGGCACAGTGGTAGGCGACCCAGTTAACGACCCTGACGCAAACGAAGAACTTTTAATATATAAAATTATCGTGTCATAGTGTTAGGTACCATACTCCTGCGAAACGGCTCAAGCGATTTTTATGAAATTTCATATGCATATTTAGTAGTTCTGAGAATCTGCCTCTATCATTTTTTTTATATCCCTAGATGATAAGGGTTGGCAGGCAAAGGCCCTCTAATATTTTTCTTAAATTTTTTTGACAATATTTTTATTTTTATTTTTATAATGTGGCCCACTCACTCCTCTACGATCAACCCCGATTTATTAATAGCAATATTAGTACTTTTGGCAGAATGAAGTCTGTCGGGGCAGCTAGTATATATACATATTATACAAATTACAAATAGATGTTTTCTACTTTAAATTGCCAAAAACCATTCGACCGGTCGGTTGTGCATAATATATATAATAGGGATGTTGACTAATTTTTTTAATTGATTTTAATTGATAAATATACTATAGACAAACACGAAAAAAAGACTTTTGTAAAGAAATATGTCCAATTTTAACAAAAAATTAAATAAAGAAAAATAGTTTTTAAAATTGCCCTTGAAACGCTCCAAGCGTCATTACGTCACACACCGCATTCAGAGCTCGCGCTATGCTAGGTGAGTTATGACAGTTTGTACTTAACTCAATGTTTGTGACGTCATCGCCTTATACGCATTATGTTATATAAATAACGCATTTTAAATTAATTTTCTAAATTTTAAGACAAATAAGTAGACTTTTAAAATATTATTTTAGGTTTTCAAATACTGTATTTAATATGTAAAATATAACTTTACATGAATTTGTAACATGTGTCAACATCCCTATTATATGTATTTTTCATTTGTAAAGTTTGTGAGATCATCATTGTAAGTTGTGACGACATGGCCCTTAATTATTTAATTTTTTTTCTTAGGATGTGGCCATAATTCAATTGAGACCATTGGAGAAGGTGAAGAAACTAAAGAACGACGGACTGGCGGTCAAACTCGAGCCGACGAAATTTGAGGATGTGGTGAAATCTTATGGGCTGGAGTTTAAATTGGTCACAGGAAACGCTAAGGTAAGGAAATTGTGTAACATAAGTAAAAATTTTGAATTATTAGTTCAGTTAGTTGTCCAAAGAAGCTTTTTTTATAAGTTGGTGAATCTTAAAGAATGATATGTAATTCTATACCGATTTCTTTATCTTTTTATAATTTAGCAATATTTGGTGTCATTCCAACTGGTTTCATTCATTCATTATTGCTGTGTCAATTTCGGTATAGAAATGTGTAAGAGTTTTATATCATTCAAGTCAGGGGAATGTAAGTAGTGTTTTTCCAGATAAGGCGATAACCGCGCGATTCGCGTGGAAATTTCGCCGGTCTTATTTTTAGGTATAAATTTATTTAGTGTTTATTCAAACACGCGAGAATCGGACGATTACATGTCGAATGAATGAATTTAGAGTTCTGAAATCCTGCGGTTGTCACTGTGTCTGAACGAGGCACAACAAATATTTCGTTCGAACAATTCGTTGAGTGGACAAAAAAAATAATTAATTTCGAAATTAAAGTCGATTATTGTTTGATATGCGGCTATAAGGCCGCCGAGCGTCTCTCAACATGAGAAATAATCATTACGTAATGAGTGACGTCACAAAGTGCATTTTTACACAAATCATGTTGTAAAAACCACGCTATAAACCTAATTTCTGTAAACTAAATTTACAATATTAAGGGCCTGTTTCACAATCTCCCGTTAAGTTCCCTATAGGCTATAGGCAACATATTTGACAGATGTTTGACAGATACTCCATACTCTATCTATCAAACATCTGTCAAATATGTTCCCTATAGCCTATAGGGAACTTAACGGGAGATTGTGAAACAGGCCCTAACCAAACTTGCTTAAAAGAAAACACCAAAAATATTACATAGAAAACTTACAGAAATAAATTTTATTATCATTGATTTCGGTCCAGTTCATTAAGTTTCATTGAGCATAATATAGTATAAATATATAAGTATAAATCAGCGACGGTGGTCCAGTGGTGGACGGACTCGGCCGCGAGGGGTTCCAGGTTCGATCCTGACCCGTCCGTGTGTGCCTTGAAATGGGTTTTTCTAAATTTCTAAGTGCACACGAGACCATCGTTCGCTCACCGGTGAAGGAAAACATCGTGAGGAGACCTGCATGCCTGATGAGATTGAAAGTCTTTGAAGGTATGTGAAGTTCACCAATCCGCACTGGGCCAGCGCGGTGGACTATTGGCCCATTACCCTCCTCGCCTGATTTCGAGGAAGGAGACCCGTGCCCAGCAGTGGGACATATAAGGGTTGATACTTTACTTTTTTTTATAGTATAAATATGTTTTGTTACTGATTACATTTGTCCCCAGGACATTCGCCATGCGTCGAGCAAGGAGCAGTGCCCCGAGCGGTTCCCCCTGGCCGACGTCACGTGCATGGCGTTCTGTCCCTCGGCCGCACACCACAAGAAGTTGGCGGTGGCCACGCACTCCGGCCTCATCTTCCTCATTACAGTATGATCTTCGTACTTTTCAACGGAGGTAGAATTACACGCGTTCGTAGTGATGCGCCACCATTTTAATATCGATTATATTACGCATATAACAAACTTAAATCTCACTCCTAATAAAACTACTTTCTATTGAAATGATTTCGGTTTTTTGTGTTTTTTTTCTTTACTACATATACTTCACTGTATTTCTCGCGTGACCATAGTTAGAACCCCCTCATAAAGAACGATAAAATCCATACAAACATAGTTTTATTACAGTGTTTATCAGAGTCAGCGCACGTCTAACGACGTTGATTGCCCTAATGCCAGACTATTCGTAACCAGTGTTAGCGGGAGAGCGTAGAAATGTATAATTGCTATTGAATTAGCATATGTTCTAGTCGGGTGCCTTATATGATGCGATGTAATTCTACCTTATGTGTATTGTATAAATTAGATTTAAGATACTGATAAAAAACATACATTGAGCTTTATTAAATAACCATGATTGTTTCAAACGTTATATTTTTACTATTTATAAAATAATATATAATAATTAATGGATATTGAATTCAGTTAACGATTGTTTAAATAATGGAATAATCGATTTATATACGAGCAACAGTTTCAGTCATAATTTCATG
This sequence comes from Lycaena phlaeas, assembly GCA_905333005.2. Taxonomy (NCBI): domain Eukaryota; kingdom Metazoa; phylum Arthropoda; class Insecta; order Lepidoptera; family Lycaenidae; genus Lycaena; species Lycaena phlaeas. Next base: position 19,665,403 of record HG995163.1, read on the forward strand.
TCAGTCAGATAAGTATCGGACGGACCAATCTAACAAATACTCTTTACATAATAAGCAAAATTTCTTAGGATAGGTAGATGAATAAGAAAAAAATGGGTACGGAATTGATTGAATTCTCGTATATCTTTAATAAATAGCTTAGAAAAAGACTAACAATAAGAGCAACCAAAACTTTTGTTGTTTTGTATAAAATAAATCCCTTTTCATATTAAACAAGATGAAAATTTGTTTTATAAAAATTTACCAACAGTTTCTCTTCTCTTATTCATTTTTAAGTATTTATATTTTGTGTTTTAAAGTCCTATTTTATCAAATATTAAAAAAAAGATTACTATTCGATAACATCGCATTTATTATTAAGGCCCCGTTCGCAAGTGCGCTTTTTGACCGAGCGTTAAAAAAAGCTTTTTTTCACGTTTTTCACGATTTTCGATGTGAAGTGTTTGATGTTAAATAGAATTTAGCATACAGAGGTCACAACTCGAGCTAACGTCGGATTTTAACGAGACGTTTATAAAGTGCTGGTGCGAACGGGGCTTGAAAAACAATTAAATTAAAGACCACCACTATGGCTACATACCATTGCGATGAAGTTGAGTTTTGCGATGAATTCAATAGAATAATAATGATTTTAAATTATATGTTCATGTATTTTTTTAAATAAATTTCTTGTGGTTGAATAAAATCCATAAAATATTTTTAAATAAACATGTTTTAATTAAATATAGATAAGCATAGGATTGTTCGTTGTTGATCATATTGCAATATTAAAGGAAATTTGACCTTGAAATATTAAAGGATATTCGATAGTTTGGTCCAATTTTTAATTACACAACTTTTAATGAATGTACGCTATCTAGATTCTCATATTATTGTCCCAAATAGAAAGAGAAAGAGAGATGGAGTATTTAAAGTAAGATTTGTCTCTTTCCATTCTACGTCACACGCTATGACACATCAATTATTGTATTATCATGATGCATAATATCTACTACACTTTAAGCATTTGTGTGTATGTACATTTGTAAAATAAATATGTAAGCTTGTATTTATTTGTACATATATTTTATTAAGAAATTGTAATAATATATATAAACTGGTTTTTATTAATTTTGTTTGTGGATATTGGATGTTCTGTGTGCGTGTGAATGATGTATATGTGTTTGTGTTGTGATTACAATAAGTTGGTTACAGATAACCAATTGGCTATGTTTTATATTTTTTATTGTTGAATAATCCACATACATACACTACATACAAAGGAAATGATTCTTAAAGAAGATATACAGTAATGCATGTAATATTATATCAATAACATCATCATCATTATATCAGTCATCTCGAATTTTTGCATAGCTGTTAGGTAATTCTGTTCGAAACGTAGGCGTATTTCTCGCTTTGTCTCTATATTCTTATTATGATTTTTGCGGTCAGATTTGAATGGAATGGAATGGATTGACATGGATTTATAAGCCAAGGAGGTTTTACGATCGGTTTTCAACACGAAAATTAATTCAGATTCCTTTACAAATATTATAAGAAATTAATAAAGTAAAGTATCAACCCTTACATGTCCCACTGCTGGGCACGGGTCTCCTCCTCGAAATCAGGCGAGGAGGGTAATGGGCCAATAGTCCACCGCGCTGGCCCAGTGCGGATTGGTGAACTTCACATACCTTCAAAGACTTTCAATCTCATCAGGCATGCAGGTTTCCTCACGATGTTTTCCTTCACCGGTGAGCGAACGATGGTCTCGTGTGCACTTAGAAATTTAGAAAAACCCATTTCAAGGCACACACGGACGGGTCAGGATCGAACCCGGAACCCCTCGTGTAAGAGGCCGAGTCCGTCCACCACTGGACCACCGTCGCTCAATTTCAAAGAAATTAATGATAAGTAACTATAAAAATATTTTTATTAGTACGTAGTTAAAACCAGTGATGCAATAATCCCTGCTTACACAAGTGCAAATTACCAACTTATTACGCGGTAAAAAGAGGAAACCATCGACTTTCTCGTTTGGTACAACACTGGCGCGTGTAAACAATTAACGGCATTATCCCTTATCTGAGATTTGCGGTAATGTCTTGATGTACTATTCGACCGAAACAATTAGGAGCATGACATGCTAAGCCTACTAATTAGGGGAAGCGCAGAACGAAGGCGGGGTTCGGGCGTCGCTCGTAACCGCTTTTCTGTTATGTGCCTATTTATTATTGTGGTCGATTAGTATATAAAATTTTTAATATATAAAATTGTAAAACAAAATAAAATAATTATGGCACATCGATGTAAGGTACGTACACTAATCGGGTAATTGAGCTTATTTGCATATTTAAAATAATTTAACGTTACCATTACATATTAACTTATATTTCAAATACGCGCTTATCAAAGTTATAACGTCTAAGTCATAAAATTACAGTCATTGAAAAATTTATTTTAACGTTCACTGCTTAAAGCCGTCTATTGAAATGGACTCTAAAGATGATAAAAAACAGTTTGACGGCTCATTCCATTAATTAAATATTATCGTAAAATTCGATTTGCTGACAAATCAGTTAGTCAGATGTTATCACTTAAGCATACAATGATTACTCGTATAATCTCCAATGCTAATCACTTTGACGAATCAGACCTTAATTTTGTATAAATTAATATCAGGCGAGTAGTAAAAGGGAAAGCCGAGACAAGCAAAGGTATAGTTAATTCGTTACCCGCCATTTTGACTATAAAAATCATTACATAATATAAAAATCGATCGAAATCCGCAAAATCTATGTGGCTTACTTACAACTTTACATCACAATATTTACAATTTAAACAAAATTTAAAAAAATTACAAAATTGAGAATATAGTGAATGTGTAACTGTTTCCAAACCGAAACGACCCAGAGCTCTAAAGAAAATATACACTTATTTGAAAGTCTTCTAGTGTAAGGGGTCTATGGATATCGTCAGCACTTGGCACCAGGTGAACCGACTGTTCATTTGTCCCCTCTTCTATATAAAGACATCACGTTACATTTATATTCCAATTTGAGATTTAGTACAAATGTGTGTCGCAGTGTATATGTTTTCATAAACACCGAAATAAAGCCGATCGAAAACGATTCACATAATGGCTTATAATGTGTTACAATCGTCTGTCTTTTAAATAGATTGATTAAGTACAGATCTCGCAATTCGTGCCAATCCATTATATTAGTACGCAGTAAAAAATAAAAATAAATTCAACTCTTATTTACATACATTTTTAGCTGCTTCCATCAACTGGAAGCCGTTTACTCAGTCTGTCCAAATTTGCGCCATAATGTCAAATTTTATCCGACATCTGCACAATCGCTATAAAAATGTTAATTATGGAGTTTGACTATAGTCTTAAAAATTAATACTGACATAATTTTAAGATTTTTCCAAATTTTTCTATAATAAGGGCGATGGATGTGGTGGCTGCGAACTGTCTCTCTGTTACAGTTATGATGGGCACGTCTGCGACAATGTAGGTACCTACATGACAAAAACTAAATTTTAGCATATGATTATGTGTATATCATGTACGTTAATATTTTTTAAATAGGAATAGCGCCTTTAAACAATGTAATGTTTTGGAATAATTAACATTCTAATATGTTTATTTATTAAATAAACAAATCGTTTAACATGTGTATCAGCCTATTGAAGGGGAATTGTATAAAAATGTAGATTTGTATGTATGTATTATTAAGCTATTGCATAGCTTCTATCGCGGGCCTTGAGCGCGGGGACCGAGTCGAGAAATTCCGTAACGAAAAAAAAACCTAACGCTCCCCACTCCGACGGGCACGGAGGTGTGGCTTGAAGGCCATGCATCGTCTAACGTCGTTTCTTTTCGGCAGTCTTCGACACGGTGTTTGTGTGCTTGCAACTAGACGTATTGTACGACACTACGAAGCTCGCACGAATAACAATAAAATATAACACATGTATTGTAAAATAATAAAAATATTTTAAACAATATTAGTTAATATTGTTTAAAATATTTATATTTTTTTATTTATTTAATAAAGGAAAAAAAAATGTTTTCTTATCGGTCACCACGCTCAAAAAGTGTAACTTGAATTAATATCAAAGAAAAAGAAATACTGCATTAATAATTAAAATAAATAAATAATTATAATTGCATAAGTTGATACAAAATGCTATGCAATAGCATTACCGCGGCAGTCCCCGAGTGCCACACGTCTTTTTTATTAGGTATTAGTTGTAAGTAAATGTTTAAAGATCCATATATCGGAATACAGTGATATTAATATATTGTCATCTAATTATAAGTTGAATGTTATGCTTGTTGCCCAATAAAGTTTCGTAAAAATGATTTTGACTTTTCTTTCAACTAAAAATGTTTTCGACTTTTTAAAATTAATTTCTCTTACTTGTAAATGCGTTTATATAGGGCTGAAACAATGATTTCTTGTAAGTCCCATGCCTCCGTTTACTGTTAGCCAAAGGCCTTTCTATAAACTGCATGTTAGCCCAACCACAGTTCCTGGTATTTAACCTCTGCCAAAATATCAAGTCAATTGGTTAGACGTGTGACTTTTATTAATAATTTAAAAATCGCAAACTTTTCTTATGTTAAATTTTTACTTGTACGTAAGACAGTATCACGATCGAAGTAAAAACAGCTTATAGTATGCATTGGCCATTAAAATTCAAAACATTTTCATTATGAAATAAATTTTCATACTTTCTGTGCGCCAATCATTTTTGATTTGGCAAAGAATAGAGACGAGTATTATTTGTCTGAACATCGGCTATACTGAACATTGATCGATCGACGATAGTGATTGATAAAGTAACGCAGTGCAGATAACTCGCTAGCATCCAACAGATTTTGCTTATCACATTGTTGATGTTTATTTCATCATCATTTTGGTGCATATATAATACAATAGCAACGATGGTCCAGTGGTGGGTGGACTCGACCTCTTATGCGAGGTTCCGGGTTCGATCCTGGCCCCAGGTGTGTGCTTTGAAATGCCTTTTTCTAAATTTCTAAGTGCACCCCAAACACGAGACAATCGCTCGCTCACCGGTGATGGCTGATGAGATTGAAAGCCTTTAATGGTATGTGAAGTTCACCACTATTGGGCTAGCGCATCGGTGAACTATGGCCCATCGCCTTCTTAGCCTGATTTCGAGGAGACCCGTGCTCAGCAGTGGGACATAAGGGTTGAAATTTTTATATCATACAATATTTCAATTTATTCTTGCAAGTTTCCGATTGCATATTCGGCGCGTGCCCACACTTGCTCTAAACTCTAACGGTTATCGATGCACGCTCGACTGGATGCCGCTACATCGCTTGTTGCTGAGCTATAAATTAATGAGAAAATTAGCTGAAATAGCAATTTATCCTACTCTAGCTGTTGCCATTAACTAAAATTTACAACGGGATCTTAGTAGTACACAAAATAAGTAACTTTTCTAGTTGATTTTTTGTGTCCGAAAAACCCAAATATCTTACGGAACCCTATTTATACCAGAATAAAATTTAGTCTATGTTACTCGTAGATAATGTAGCTTTCGAATGGGGAAAGAATTTTTAAAATCGGTGCAGTACTTTTTGAGTCTATTCATTACAACCAAACAAACAAACAAAGTTTTCCTCTTTATATTATTAGTGTAGATGTAGATTATGTTTGTATATTCAATATGTTAACCGCCAGCGACGGGAGGAAGGTCTTGTGGCTCGCCTGCTTGCCGTCATCTTATTTCCTCCGATGTGTGATTCTATTGGGCTCCAGAAAGTAGAATTTCGATTTAAGCGTAGATAAGACAAAGAAAAGTCGCCTAGGGCAGGAATAATAGAGAATCATTAATCTTCTATTTCTTATATTAATGGATTTATATACTTAAACGAAACAAACTTAAACGAAAGTTGAAAAAGAATATCCACAACTCAAGGAGTGTATACAATTAATAAATATTAACTATACATCCGGACAGTCACGTCATAGTCAACCAATATACCAGTCACTAGATAGAGTAATTTAACTAATTCAGGACCAAAATATGCATAACAAAATATAAAATATTAATTTTTAACACATTATAAACTATGTTTCAGAAGCATTTGTCCAAAAAGTATACTCATAATTTTAAAATAGTTATATTATAATATGTATATTTGTTTTTATAGACTTTGTTTCTGTCTGATATACAAAGTAGGTAGAGACACATGCATGACACGAGAAATGGACGGATTGCAATGTGTTTCGTGTTGCGATAATCTTGGGTAATATTCGAAATCGGATCGCATAAGGAAAGTAAATGGGCTGCAAACAGGGTTAGGTAAGTCAATGGTAATTAAGGACTATTATATAAACTGTTCATTTTTTACTGTTGTTTTCGTAGAAGTCCGTTGTACTAAAGAGTATTCTTTAATTACGAAAAACCCCTCTCTCTCTCGCCTAAATATTGTAGTAGAGTCAAATGAACTCGCTTATCGTTTACTATCGTCATCGCTGTTATGACACGTTTCTATTGACTGTTAGAAGAAAGCTTTCCTCGGTGTAATCTAGTGTTGAAAAGGATTAAAAAAAAAAGAACTAAAGTAAAATAAAAACAATTAGTTTAAAAAAGTGTGCTTTTTTATGTATTGTAGAGGTGGCCTTCAAATAATTAAATTATAAAAACGTTGAAGGTCTTCCTAATTACGATTATCTGATAAGATTTATACAAAGATTTTATGACACGCATAAAACACTTATTAACTGGTCCATCCCCTTAAGGGTAAGAGGATACTCAGCTATTAAGCTTTATATTGCAATAGAGTTTTAGTTTCTAGAACAGTAGTTCCACTTTGATATGGTCTATGAGGAATCGTTATACACGATGATGATATATAAGATTAGTTATATGTATTTTTGTATTTTTTGTTTAGAGACAAGAATAAAATGTTTCGCACGTTACTAGTCTAAAGTCTTGATGCCGTCAGTAGGAATCGGGCCGTGATGAGAGAAGCGCGTGCCTCTCGCTGTGGATCGCGCGGCTTGATATCGGTAACTTAATAAATATTGGGAAATATTTAACCTGTGATAATTGACTCTATTAATTAACTAGGTAAAAAAAATATGAGTTTTATTTAAATTTTATTCGAACATATTTTTATTTAAAATAAAAAAAGACATTTGAAATATGATGATGGCCAGTGCGAAAATTGTGAGGGACTGCAGTTCGGAGTTGAGCTCCGATGTTCGATCTCTATCGTTAGCTTCGTCTACGGAGGAGCAAGAGTCGATCACAACAGAGTCAGATTACTCTGAAGAAGAGAAGGAGTATGAGTTAGACGACCTTCAAATCCTTAAAACAATCGGTGAGTATTTGTTAATTTATAATATTTATTTTTCAGTATCTTCAGTACAGACAAGTTGGACTTTTAATTTATTATCTTATCTTATACCTTTAAACGAGCAATTCTTGTATATATATATAGAATCGGGATCTCGGAAACGGCTCCAACGATTTTCATGAAATTTTGTATACATGTGTTAAAAACGGCGATATCTTATACCTTTAAACGAGCAATTCTTGTATATATATATAGAATCGGGATCTCGGAAACGGCTCCAACGATTTTCATGAAATTTTGTATACATGTGTTAAAAACGGCGATAAATAGATCTAGCTAGGATAAATTTTTAGAAAACTTTTTTTTATCCGTGTTTTGAGGCATCGAAATTTGTTGATTAGAATACGAACGTAATTTTCGCTGTCAAATAATATGTCATGGTAGCTTAGTGGTGAAATTAGGCAGTTAAATCCGAACGAGCCTGGTTCAAATTTCCAGTCCAAATTTTATTTTTTCCTTTTTTTAAAATCATTTTTTTAGAAGAAAAATTTTATCACTAAGGGTACCGAGCAAATGCTCGGTCAACCAGGTACTGATATATTATGTCATATTTTATCTTGTTTATATAATTAAATATTAACGAACTTTAACAATACACTAATTAATTTTATTTAAACTGAACAAAGATGAGATTTAGTCATGAAATATTTATAAAGCTTAAAACAATAATTATATTTTTTTATTAAATAAAATAGGCATTTGTTTGTTTATTTAATATAATTACTATTAGTATTATTTAAAACTCAGATAATAATTAAAAATTGCATAGAAATAAATATGACTGCTGTGACCACAAGGAGCAATGATCAGTCAGAGTCAAGCTATGACCAGTCACCGCAAATGAGTGTCTGTGGAGGATGATAAAAGAGAACAAACTGAGGCATCAAGCGTCAATACTAAAATTCACAGATTCCCCTGGCATATATAAATTTCAAGATTTCAAAGTAAAGAGTAAAATAGTTAAGCTTTCTCGCTAAAATCCTATGTTAAATTATTACCTACTCATGTTAAACCATGACGCACATTCAGAAAAAGTAATTATTATACAAGAATTAATAATATCTTATGGAACCAAATAAAATCTATTTAATGCTTATTTTAATGAAATCCTATTAAAAAATAAATAACATCGTATCATTGTACTCGTGAAAAAAAAAACTCTACTAATAGAGTACAACTTAGCTATGAATATAATAACAGTTTATATACAATTTTCTTACCAGAACACAGGCAGTATAAATTACAAGTGAGATCTCATATTTATCTAGCAAAATAAATAAAAATAAATGTTTATCAATAAAAATAAAATAAATAATATATTACCCCATGTTAAACTGAAGTCAAAACATGCGTGCCCCTAAAAAGGTTCTTTAAACAGCATAATCTCGTGTTTAAGTAGTTTAATATATTATGTATCTTATCATATAATTTATTGTTTCATCAAAATTAGGCTTGTAGGTATAATGTGATAATGGTATTATTCGATATGAGTGTCCTTGGTCTAAATTTGTCATCGAGGAGGTGCATTAGATGCCCCGGCCGACCTACTTGCAGCCAGATATGGGCCAAGGACGACCCGGATTACAACCGGTGACCTTAGGATAAACACCATGGAAACGCACATCCTATTGTACATATTATACGTTGTTTCCTATATTTATTTTTTTAAGAACGCAAAGGATAGTTATGAGAATAAAACGAAAAAACAGGCTTTTAGTTCATACTTCCTATTTTATCGTAGCACTTTTGTTTGAAAGCTTCAAGCTTTATTATAGTGCGCGTTTCATTAAATATTAAGTATTTATTAATAAGAAGGCCGCATTTAGGTAGATGACGTGTTCGTTGGCCATTAATCAGGCGGGAAAATGATATCGGTGCAGTGGCCGGTACGTGTTGGATGAGAGTGGTAAGGGATCGGTCATCTTGGCGTTGGCCTATAAGGCCTATGTTCAGCAGTGGACATTTACAAATACAATTAGTTAGACTTAATTGAGTATAGGAGCATAAAACCAGGAGTCAACATGTGAACACAAAACTATCTAATAAAATGAATAATACGTAAAATGGTTCTTCTATATAACTATATAGAACTAGACATACAGTTACAATAGTTCACAGCTCTCTCCGTGCACGTATCAAATTATGTTTCCTCAAACGACAAAATTTCTATGACACAAGTTTCACAACACCCGAGTGACGAGTCACCGTCCGAGGTTGAGAGCGATTGTACCGGCGAAACAGAGCACAAAGCATCTTGCGCCCGTCGCCCGGTGTACATTACCCTGTCTCCTAGTTGAATAGCATGTCCTCGTCATATAAACAACTAGAATATATCCTAGTTTTAACAAAAATTGACTCTGAAATGTTTAATTATATATCAATAATTTGTCATAAATACAAAAAAAAAAAAAAAAACACTTGTACCATTTAAAAGTTTTCAATTGTGTCTTATCTAGTTTTTTAAAAATATACCGGCAATAACTATTAAGTCTGCTTATATAATAGAAACAAACATAATATTTCCAATATCAAGCAAACATTGAACAAAACAGTGATACCTATTTAGGCCAGGGTATTCGCTCATTCAAAGTGAATCTTGTTTATGTAACTTATTTGTACAATAGTCTCTCAGCAATAAACCAAAGCAAAGATAATAAAGATAGTGCAATAATATTCGGTGTTTGTATTGTCACGCACCATCGCCTTATAATGTAGGTCAGTGTTTCATACAAGCTCAAATTGGAAAGTAATGCGTGCAAATTACAGATGTTATCTAAGTTAACGTTACCTTTCAGATTTTTTTTGGCCCACATATGTCTCGTGCGATAATTGATAACACTGATATAACCATTAATTAATTTGGGTTTTTGGAGTGTTATAACAAATAATGTACGCATTATATGCGTACGCGTATGCGATAGTTTTAATTTTCTTTCTTATTTAATCAATATCATTTTATTGAATTTAAATTGAGTATCCAAAGGTTGTGCAAAGGTAATTTGTTCCTCTAAGTACTTACTCAGAGGAACAATTTACCTACCAGGCAAAGTTGCGGCTTTATATTACTAAGATTACTAAAACTTTAAAAATTACTTTTAAAGCTAAAGTCAATAAAATGAACGTATTTTTAAATCGGCATTAACTTCCACTTCTTCTTTGAATAGTTCAAAGGAAATAGTTCGATACGACTTTTTCACAAACACGTAAAACCAATCAGACATTCAATTAAAATCCGTGTATTGTATTCTGGCGATTATACACAAAACGAATCGCACTTTGTATTAGACCGACAAATTAGAAACTAAGTAATTTCAAGCTAAATTGTTTTGAAGACGCATAGTGATTCTTCACGAGAGTCGTGGCATAAACAAATTGATGACATTGTGATGTTAGTGTAATGGAAAATTACTCCCAAAGATTGATGAGGGCAATTATTATGTACCATAATAAGACGAGCCGCCACCGGCCACGTTCTATGTGCACTGCCATTCCCCACCTGTGGCATCGACTACGCGTGACACATGTATTTATAATCAGTAACCACATTAATTGTAATACAAGCTGTTATTTGTGATTAGTATCAATTAATTAGTGTCTGAAATGGATAATTAATTTCTTTTGATTTGCTCGTGTTAGTCAAAAGCATTCAAACAATGGCGGGATATTCTTTCGATATATTAGTTGCGTGTTATGGATTGTGCTAAGCTGGGTGTTTTTTTGACAAATGGACTTCGAAATGAAGACAATCGCGAGAGAATTAACGTAACGATCACACTCAAAAGCATGGATGGCCGATAGGCCTATAAGGTTCAAGAATAAAGGCCGCGTATAGGTGGACAAAATGTTGGTTCGGCCATTACTTAGGTGGGAAAACGATCTGCGTACAATAACCAGTCGATGTTGGATTCGAGTGGCAAGGGATTGGTCGCCTTTTCGATTGGGCTTTTGTTCAACAGTTGATGGATAGAGACTGATGATGATGATGATGATATTAGTTTGATAAATGTACCCATATAATATGAATGTTACATTGAGGGATTTCTTTGTTGGTGGATTTATCGTAATAAACTGTAAGGTTAGACATTTTTGTTTAGTTATAAATGTTTATAGCTTTATAAAGAAAACTTTGTTTTATGGAATTTTGAGCTAGGATATTATAGTCAGATCAGTATAACATAAAATATGTAGGTATTTACAAGATTACTTTCACATTGGTCACATCTTTCAAATATAAGTTTACATACTTTACATATAACACGACTGTTCCAAAAGAGATTTATTAAATTAAGAATGGAAAGTTGAAGAGGAACAAAGCTATTGCAGTCACGCGTTCACATACAAATTTGTGGCCCGTTCAAATTTATGCATTTCTAAACTGTCTTATTTTCTACGTTATATAACGACACCAATTTCTAGACGGCTTGGCAAATCTAAGTTACCGATTTGACCTTTCCATGTCATTCACAATTCCTCCGATTTTCAATGGAGAGAAAGAGAGCGTTAATCCAAGAAATAAACAGAGGCAGTTATCAATTCGACATAGTTTTTTAGGGTTCCGTAACTTTTTGCCGGTAATTATACGATACTGGTTTTACGTTTATAAAATTTTCGTTTTCATTATAAATATCAGAAGGCTTAGAACAATTTTACTGGTAATAGACTGGAAGCGGTGTATGCGCGCGATTAACCAGTTTCCTGCCTTTAATCTTCTATTTTATTATTCAGTGAAATTTAATAACGCTTTTGATAGATTACTCGTATAAGTTTAATAATGAAACATTTTTATATAAAAGCTTTGGTGCCTAAATTACTTGCTCTTTCTTCCCCTAGGATTTCGATTGGCAGTCCACTATGTTATGTGTATGTTGTCTATTCCGTTTACCTATTAGACAGTAGGTTACCACTGATTACATTTGATACATATACGATAAAAACTAAAACATTATATCCAATTTCCGTCAGCTTTATTTATATATATTTTTTATAGAATAGGAGGGCAAACGAACAGCCGAAGCCTTGCGACTATCGACGCCCATTAACATCCACACAACCAAAGGTTATGCAGATGCGTTGCTCCTTTTACCTATCCCTCCAATGGGCCACTGGAAACTCATAAACCGCACGAAACGCGACAGCATAACTGTCCCTTTACGCCGGTAATATGTGAGCGAGAGGTACCATCCCGGTCGTGCCGGCCCAATTCAGCTGCAATGCAGCATGGCACTCTTTACAATTTATATTTTTTCAAGAATACGGCGATTGGTGAAGTATTAAAAAAAATATTCGATTACTTTCATCCATGGAGCTAGTATCGCGACATTGACTGTATATTTTAAGCTCAGGGTCAATCTTCGTAACGCTTCAGATTTATGCGACATTCATTATTCAATAGGAAATTTAATGACCGGTGGCTAAGTTATCTAATTTACGACTCTGAAATAATCTTACATAACAATAAAAAGAGTAATATATATCGGTATATCTTAAAATAAAATATTTTTACATACATTAAAATTCAAATGAATATTGTTGTCACTTTTTAAATAAATTATCTTATGAATAAATACAGACTCACAGGTTCGAAACCTACTAAGTTCAGTCATTGTTTCAGTCGATTTTATTATTAATCCGCACTAGCCGAATTGAATACATTATAGTTCTTCAGGGAGTCTCAAAATAGCATAGGTAGATAGTAAAATGAATAGTTGAAAGCCCATTAAATAAGAAAATGCAGCTAATGAGGCTAGCCTCTTTTGACGAGTAAGAGTAGGTACCTTGTTGACTACAGGCGTTTAAACTTTCCGTACTGAACTTATTAAACTGTTTTTCCGAATATTTGTTGTGTGCTGCCCTAGTATAAAACAAACGTAGTATTGTTCTTATTAGAATAACCTAATTAATATTCTATAATTTCGAATTAATTCAGATTATAAAGACATTATTTTTAAGAGAATTAATTGAGAAGTAACTGGGTCATGTATGTCATAGAACTTTCCGTCGAGGGGATTGAAAACTACGCTTATATAAAGATAGACTTCGACAATTTTGTTTTAACTCAGATGAGAATGGTCGGAGAAGACTTCTCTTTTTTCGTCTTTATTAGGAACAAACAATGTCACAATAAAGTTAATACAATAAAATTATAAGATGTAACAATATTTTGTAAATGTGACATCAACTTCGCTAACCACAGTTTACTATAGAAAATAGAAAAAGAAAATCTTTTGGTTGAGAGCTAATTAAAAGACAGGAAATTGTTGAAACAATTGGAAAATTAATGACCAATTTAAATATTATTTTGGTGTTAAAAAGGGATTAAGAATTTGTGTGCTAGCGCAAGTCTTCGTGCAGTAGTTGTTATATGTTGATTGCCAAAACGATGAACATATTTAGTTCTCATATGTTGTGAAGCATTCGTGTGGATTTATTACAATTAGCACATTAAATAGGTGAACAGCGATAAGACTGACACAAATTCGCGTCTTAAACTCTCAAATGCGCTTAAACAAGCAAACACATTATTTGATCAAATGATTCATAAATATTTTTATCCGCGTAATACGAAGGTAAGTAATGCAATGGAATCAGACTAATGTTTTTTAACATCTGGCCACTCGTCCTAATTTTCCAGTTTTTTTTAATTTAAATAACTATAATCAATTTAAATTAGGCGGCCTCGTTCGATGAGGAATATAGGTCGTATTTGCTTTCTCGTTCGTTTCTAGGAACACTTCATTAAAATATGACAAATTATGAGTGTCTCGCGATGAGTGGCGTTAGATAAAGTGTTAACGGATAAAGAAAACATGTGATAAATAGACTCAGTGCAAAAAAGTAAATTAGAAACTGTCTAAATCATGTTTTATTTACAGTAATAGGTAAGCAGAACTAAAGAAATGGGACAAAGTTGCGCTAACATAGTGTTTTGGAAAATTACGATATCTTATGAAAAATGCACGCAATCAACAATGGTGATTTTCAACTATTGATCCCCTAGTCCTTATTACGACGATATAGGCGAAAGGGCTTGAAACTTGTCATTTGGTGGTTAATCAATATGACGTAAGACAACCATTATTTTAGGAGCTTTTATAATTGGACCAAATAATAAAAAAAATTGTGCATGATGAAAATTCAGTCTGTCTTTTTCCATTCCTGGTTTTTATTAATAGTATTAAAATCAATGAAAATAGATAGCCGTGAAAAATCTTTAAAAGATAATGCTAGATTTAAAACTGAGGGTTTTTATTGAATTGTAAAAGCAATAAAAGTCTGTAAATTAATAAATTACCCCCACCATATAAGCCATCATTCAAGGAAAAAACAAAATCTGTGATTAGTTTATATATCTAGAGATCTTCGATATTATGTATATTGTATACAGTCAGTTATTATTATTAGTATTAGTGAAATCCCAAATTTGTTACTGTGAATGGTAAAGAAAGCCATTTCTCGTTGACGAGAAAATAGAAACAGCAATGCATGCTGCGTTAGTTGCAAATGCGCACGCAACGCATTCTCGTTAAATGTTATTATAATATTATAATAACATAGCATAAAGTTAACAATATAATATCATATCCCATAATATAATATATGTAATTATAAAAAAAAAAAACTATTTAATGACGCATGCTATTTTATATTTTTTGTTAATGTTCCTCGAAGAGTTTCAGTGACGGATTTACACATTTTGAAGGTTTCTTTACTCTAAATTATATAAATATTAAATATATACATTTATAGAAAGTTTAAGCAGATAGCTTAAAGTGGTATAAGGTTCATCGTCACCTGTGTTTTTGAAACACTTTTATTAGCTTTATACGTATTGTTTTCTTATGTTTACTTATTTTGATGATGAATTTCACTTATTATAATGAAAACAAGTTTTCGGACTTTCCTGGGGCTTATTAATTTTTTTACATGCAAGCGTTTTGGATACTTTATAGCGTACGCTGCTTTTCGTTTTTGCCGATGTAAAGGAAACTTTACATAAAAAAAGTTTAAGTTACGTATATATATGTAATTTTTTGCAAACCCATTTAATTCTGTACTAAAAATTATTTTCAAATTTTTAGTTTGGCTCGCTAATGTGTTTTTTTGTAGTTTTATTTGATTTTTTCTTGTTTATTTTTTGTTCATTTGTTTGAAATTGAAATAGTATTTTAGCGCGCTTTTATTACCTTCATTCTATGACGGAAACTTTGTACATGATTATGCCCAGTTTGAGACGTCAGTTTGATTGAAAATTTAAACAGTTTTTGAGGACCAATGACTCAATGACAATGACAAAACAATAATTTAACAAGTTTGTTCCAATATCCTGAACAGGAAGCTTACTTTTTACGTTTTTTTAAACTATTATTTATTAT
This sequence comes from Lycaena phlaeas, assembly GCA_905333005.2. NCBI lineage: Eukaryota > Metazoa > Arthropoda > Insecta > Lepidoptera > Lycaenidae > Lycaena > Lycaena phlaeas. Next base: position 19,681,171 of record HG995163.1, read on the forward strand.
TAATGTAATTATTCATATCAATGTCACTCAGTATATTGACAATTTCATTATTACACGAACACCGAATTAACGACATGGCGCTTTTCATCTAAAAATAATATGCGACTAGAGTGTGTTTGTAAACAACCACGACAAATATCTTAAATCTCGGCACAGTTTCTTATTTATATTGTTGTATTCTCTACTTATTATTTATTTATTTGTACAAGAGAAATATTATAGAATGTATTTATTTTTGGTAGAAAACGTAATTTTACTAATAACTATTAACTAAGTAAGTATTCTAAAATCGTGATGGAGCCGGAAATTGGTTGATACTTTGATAATGATGACTATAAGGATAAATAAATCTATTATTCTAATTGTTCTCAGTTTCGTAGTTCATTATGTTACTACTGTTGTTATGGACTCTTCCATTCCATTCCGTAGACTACGTCTACGTCTTATAAAATAGATTTATCTCCTAAATTCGGAAATTTATGTGGACTTCCAATAAGATAAATCTTCTTCACACGATGCGGTTTTTCTCATAATACACTAGTGCCGTTTGACCGCATGTGGTCTGGGTCGCATCTGGTTTGTTAAGTTTCACTGTTGATTTATTGCTGGGATAATAATTGGGAAAAATAATTCCTAATATCCGAGTGTGAAAATCTGTAAAAATGAGTTTTTCAAAAGTTTTAGGTTTTTATTCGTGTCCGGTTTCTTGAAATTCCAGTGAAAGGCGAAAATTAAAATATTTTTTTTCTGGCGGAGAAAACTGGTGTTTGAGTATTTTGAAAAATTTTCAAATTATAATTAAGATAAGAGAGTTTACGCTGATAAATATTGCAGGCATTTAGCTTTTCATTATCATCATCATCATCAGCCTTTATTCGTCCACTACATAGGCCTCCCTCAATGAACGCCAAGACGACCGATCCCTTGCTACTCGCATCCAATGCGGACCTGCCACTGCACGGAGAACATTTTACTTTTAGTATTTTTAAATTACCTAATACCTACACTCAATAGTGGTTTTTTATTTCTGTTTGTTGTTCTGAAAACAGTTTTAGTATCGTCTGTGAAATACATTTATTAAAAAGCTATATTTTTATTTTAGCAACCTTTTGACATTGAAGATAACTTGGGTTTTCTGTGGGTAAGTACCGTATTTATCTGCTTTATCTTTACATCAGCTGCCAAATTATTGCATTTCATTGATGTGATAACAATTCGGATAAAAAGTTTCTTCACAACAAGAATTGATGAGGATTAACGAAACAGATGTTTCTACTCAAGAGAAAGCGATCGATCAACTGCTTTATCGTACAAATGTAAAAAATATATATCACGCATTTATACTAGGACAGTAACAAGAATCATAGATAAAATTATAAATAAAATTGTGGCTTCATTTACCTATATGACCTCCTTGGAGTGGAATGGAACAAACGGAAACAAACAAATTATAGACCTAAATATTTAGGAATATATAAAATACCCTTTTGGTCGATGGGTGACGGCAATCACAGCCTCTTAACGTTAACCCCACCTGCGTTTACCAGTTATAAAATATATACAATGTAAGCAATGTGCCCCTTCATGGCTGCTGCCCTGGCGAGTCTCTATCCCATGCCGCTTTTCCCAGATACCTTCCCAAGCAGCTGTGCCCTTCAGGATCTGCGCAAGGTGGAAAGTGATGATACCGACGGTCAATACCCTCCAGGATTGGACTGACGGAGTACACCGGTGCGGTGTGCTGCTAAGCTCCTCCAGCCTGTCTTTCTACCGATGGAGCACTCGCCCTCACAGGGTGTTTCGCCAAGACTCCTCTGCTTCGAAGGCCCTCATGTAAAATACCCTCAGCCTCAGTCATTTTTCCCTGATATCTTACTTCTTACTAATATTATAAACGTGAAAGTTTATAAGAATATATGCAAATATATTAGTATAATATAAGCAGACGAAGCATTAGGGCTATTAGGGCCATTAGAATAGCTCCAACCAAAAAAAAAGTTGCGTCCGTTAGCAGCGTCTTTACCGGCATGGGCGGATACTCCTCCTGTTGAGGTGCGGGCGCCGGCGTCGCTTGTCGCACGCTCAGGCACGCCACCAGAACGATGCACGCCAAGCACTTGATCATTGTCATCTGCATAGATAATTAATAATTCACGTCATTAAAAAGATTATGGATCTGACATTCATATTGAACTAGTAGGGTCGTCTTGGCGTTCGTTGAGGGAGTATAATAAGTTTTTACGTAAAACTATTAAATGGATTTTAATAAAACTTTACAATAATATAGCTTATACATCAGAATCACACATAAGCTATAATTTATCTCTGTACTCCCACCGGAATGGGAAGTACGCGGGTGAAACCGCGGGGCGCTGCTACTACTATACATTATTAAACGAATTATATCGTAAAAGTGCGCAATTCGTGTAGTGTTGGCGTCATGATTTTTAGCCAGGCAAATCTTATTACGGGGCTATATTTGAAAAAGATCAACAAGACTTTTCGCTGGAGCGATGTAACATTGTTATGATGGGATTATTTGATCCATCGCTGCCAACACGTGCCGTCCAAACATATTTAATGGGATTAGTAAACTTCCATCGATCATTCTACATTTTAACGTAACTGCGGTAGAAAAACTCTGCAACATGCAAATGGAAACCACGCGTCAAGTCGTGCCATGCAGGGTATTATGGGTATTTGATGTTCAAAATGAATTATATTTATTTTAGAATGCGGAAACTTTTTGGTATATTGTCAACACACTATCAGTGGCTATGTTTTGATGTATTTTATTTTATTGACAAAAGAGCAACACCTAAGTTTTTGGTTTTTACTTTTATTGACTTCTTCTTTTACGTATTTCAAGTGTCCAAGTTGCTACCTACGAAATAAATATATTTTGATTTGATTTGATTCATCTCCTAATTTGGTGTCAATGCAGAAATATTTGAATTGGCTAAAGAACGCAACAACGATAATAAATTGTTTATTATCCCGTAACAACCGGGATGAGAAGTTGAAGCAGAAGAACTGGAACATTGTCTGTTCCAGTTCACGTCGCTTTAATGGTAACTTTAATGTTAGTTGGTTTATTCGTTTTTGCAAGATTGAGTTACAAAGAATGGAACATACAAACACATAAGAATAGAATTTATGAAGATGGATTATGATAAAGAGAATTTTAGAAGCTACAAAAAGATAAAATATATAATATAAATTAATTTTATTATAATAATAAATAATACAAAATTTCTAAATATATTATGAAGCATCATCATCTCAGTTGTAGCTTATGGCTCTACTCGGGCCTCCTACTTGAACACCGAAGCGATATTTGGCTCTCTGCCAATAATTTGGGGTAGGAAGCTTGTAGTACTGAGTTTTGACGTATCCGTAATCCGCCTCTGCTTGTGCAATAAGCTGGAAATGAAATTGTAATTTAGCAGTAATAATAGACTCGTATTGACTTGTACCAATCATTATTTGCTACATAATTGAATGTAATTCTGTAGATAATATTTATAGTTGTTTCCGGACTGTACGCGCGTGTCGGCGATGCCAAGCAGCATGCCTGTCCGTCAACTTCGTCATTAAAATTTTCACGCATCACCTCCGAGACCACGGCTCTATCCCGTTGGATAAAATTAAAATTGTAGATAAGCAGGGTTGCCAATTCGATATACATTTCTTTAAACATCTCAACGTAGTGTTGGTTAAGAAGTATAAAAATGTTAAATTATTTAAAGTTTTGTGGATCATTATTTATACATTTTAATGTTAAATGTGTATACTAGGGATTAAGGCACGGCTCTACCACGTCGCACGAGTAATTATCTGCAACCCACCGACACGCTACCCATTATTTGACTCTATCTTGCCGAAGCTTTTTAACATGTGCGTAGCTCCCCCGTGGGCCTTGGTAGAGCCGCCTTTATGCATGTAGGAATATGTTTAATTTATAAATTAATTTTCGTTGCAGAATCTTACGAAATTATACTAGACAAGGTTAAAAGTGTCCTCAGAATTATTAAATAATAAATATATTAGCATTTACTTTTGATACTATACTTAACAAGACACTGAATGATGATATGACTAAAAATTTGCAATTTTAATCTATGATACATACGATAGTCATAAAAATAAACTACTCTACACAAATAGCAGGCGGCGTTACGTCCTCCCAAACTCTTCCACTCGATGTTATATGATAACATTAATATTGTAATTGCATTAGCAGCAGGCAGCAGCGACTGGTTCGGTACCAGTTAATCGTATAATTACATTTAACCAACTCACTTTCGATATTTAGATTGTTAACGTACTTATTTACCTTGAAGTATAAATTAGATGTAGGTAATAAAGGTATGGTTTTAGAACAATAAAAATGAATTCAAGGTGATATAAAGCTTAGAAAGTTCATTATCACATCTATACGGAATTGGCCCCCTTCCAGAGATAAGATTGGCCGTTTGGTAACTATAATCTGTGACAAGTGAAGATGTCGCACACCAGCACACACGGACTCTTATCGGAAATAAAAAACGTTCAAAGTACTGCATGTACGATATATAATACCTGTCCTGTGGTTTTTCTCGTGATAAATCATTCATTGTCTAGTGCAGATATACAGAGACAGGCCATAGCACTCTAGGGCGTACGGGGTCTAGTTACACATTTATCTTGAAAAATCTTAAACGAAGCCATCAATGTATATTTTTCTATACACTGTATACAATTTGTATACATTTTTACTATCCCTAGTAACATAAGTTTCTAGACAGAAAATACTTTATTTGGACATCAATTGAATAAGAAGCGTATATCTAAGATTAGATTATAAATCTTTCCATGTAGATGGAACTAGCTGCCACCAAACTGATACGACGCATCGTATTTCCGATCCGATCTTACGAACAAACAAGAAAAGAGCATAAGTGCTCATATTATAAATGCACCTGCTAATAATCTGGTGTAGTGGATGTATTATATCGCTATTACTTATCACTAGGTGACCAAACAGTCCGTTTTCCAAATTTGAATTTTTAATTTTCAGCAGATGACGGTATAATATATAAAATATCTATAAAACACACCACAAAAAACATTTAACATAATAGTAATGATATAATTAACAAAATTAAATGAAAATAATGGTTAAACAATATTAATGATGAATATTGTATTTGATGACAATATTTTTTACATCTTTCGTTAATGTTGGTTAACGAATAAGTCCAGCTTTGTAATTATCCCGTCAAATTTACTTGGCGTAGTAAGATTTTGGAACGAGTATGTTTTTAAAATGACAAAATTTCACGACGTGTACAAATTAAAAATTACGTTAAAATTAATATAAAGCGCTACTGTCGAGATTATAAATACACACCGCAGAGGCGGGACGACGTAAGCAAGTCGCAAAATACACATTGGTGTATTTAGGTGTCTCCTTAAATTTTCCTTTACATGTTTAGAAGTCAATGGCTCTAGAGAACAACCTGGTTGATGTCACCCATTTAGTTTGAGAAATGATTACCCACGGCACGAAATAGTAACTGATTCTTTTATTTTTGCTTTACTATTATGGAGGATAGAGCCAAGGAGAACCATATAGTATGGGGGATCAGTTGAAAAAGTGTCCACTTGTAAACAGCAAATTATGGTTCGAAAACTCGTCAAAATAGCGCTAGTGTCGGAAAAGGAAATGATGTGAATTTATCAATGAGGAGACATGCAATAGTTACATTTTCGTAAAATGCGCGGCGACAAAGAGGAAGTTTTTCTTTCCTTCTTTAACCTAGTATCCTACTCTAATTATTTGTGGCGCCTTTTTAAATACATTCCACTCGCTATTATGGCGCCACCTTAATTTGCTGCCTTTCAGTGGACACTTCTTAATATACTGAGATGGCTCTTGTTTACTATAAACAGTAGTTCGTGTATTGATAGTGTCATGGCAGTTTAGGTTCCGAATTCGTTGAGACAAAATTTTGCATATTTGGCGTAAGAATTAAAAAATAGTTCATAGGCCTTACTTGTGAGATAATTCTTTTGGGAGATTAATTCCGTTTGGTCATTTTTAATGGCGATAAAGATTTAACTAAATTACATTGCAATATATGCACATGTATAAACATGTATATAGGTATGCATCAATTAACCGTATGTAGGAAGGGATATCAACAAATGGTACATTACTAAAATTATGCCAAGAATCCAAGTTGTCGTTGTACGTTGTACTAATATCAAAGATGTAATAGCGATAAATGAATCCTCCAAGCAAAACCTCCTGCTTGGGGTACTAACCATTTACTTGCCATTCTCGTGGGAGTAATGTCAGGGATAAATTATAGCGTATTATTCTAATGTGTAAGCTATATGTCTCTGAGTTTCATCAAAATCCATTCTGTAGTTTTTGCGTGAATCAGTAACAAACATACACAAATACATTCCTACAAATATTCGTATTTCTAATAATTATTATGTAGTGAACAACAGATTTCGTATTTAGAGAAATTTTGTTGTAGGGTCTTTTTAGGACAATCATGTTATAATATTGTATGTATCATATATCATCATAGAGATAAAACAGATATCCGGTAACTGTCCGGTATCCGGCCAAACGACTATCCGTTTCATCTCTAGTATCATAATATTTTTTATAATTTGTATATAGCAGCTCCCTGCGGTTTCGTTTACGTAAATTATAACTTATGTATTATTATAACTTAGGTATTAGCTATATTTTGTAAAGTTTCATCAAAATCCATTCAGTAGATTTTGCGTGAAACAGTAACAAACATACATCCATACATTCTTGTAAACTTTTTCGTTTATATCAGTAGGTGCACTCAAACATCAGCCTTTGATCTAGAGCAGTGTTTCGGTAATTTTTAGGATGATGCTATAATAATTGTGTATAAGTATATCATTTTGTTTAGTCATGATCTATACATATATTATATAATTATCTAAAATATATTGTTAGACTTTGCTCGATTCTATAGAGTATAGACTATAGAGTAAAAAGCCTTCTTGCTGCCAAGCCCTCGAACAGTCATAATGACTGTACACATTCAAAGGTTTATACTAGAACAGTATCTGGAACAAGGCTCATATCAGAACACTTTACATTACATAAAAGCTTATACAAATAACCAATTTGTCATAAAATGAAAATTTTATGATCTACATTCAGGTTAATATCTGCCATAAAAATGCTTGTAGTTATTTTTAATTACGCTATTTATAGATTTATTGGATAAATATGACGTGAATGATTATTTGTCATTACTGTTTATCCGAAATGCATTTTTATATGTTTTTATATCGTCCATACAAACATTGCAGAGAAATAAGAACAATATAAAGATAAGAATACTTTGAATTGTGAGCTTAGTACCGAGCTTATTCCGTACGTAAAAAGAAATAGAAGTACAAGTGCCTTCAGCCGCTTAATGAGGGTCTCGGATGCAAACAAGAGGAGTAGATACCTCAGGGACAAGCTGGTTCCGAAGAAAGGCCACACTACTAATCGTAAGGCGGGTCTGACAGGTCGAGCTTCTCCGATCCTGTGCTGTACATAAATGTGTTTTTCAATCATATAATCAGTTGGTCCAGCACTCTCTTTCATCACCGTTGGTCCTGTGTAGTAAGTAGTCGTCAATGTGGTGGTGATTCTATTGGTGAATCTCTTCTTAGGCAAAAGACTTAGGTCCGGGTCAATAAAAACAGATACTAAGTAATATAATCATAAACGATTAGATGGGGAGTCCTCCCTCCGAGGTCCCGATACGGGAATCAAACGACAAAATCCTTGCCTTGGAGCCCGCAACGAAGCCCATCGAAAGGCCACTGCAACTCTAAAAAAGTATACCTTGAACTTAATTATGTCATCATGCCACTTTTTTGTTGCCACTAACTAAATAATAATTTCGTTAATTTCTTTTTCGGCACGAGAATTCTCGGAACCGGCAGCTGTACTGCATTGAGTCGATTTGGGCCAAGTTCTAGTTACCATCAGCCAAATTTACACAGTTGGTGGATCATCGGCTGAAATATTCTTAGTCACCAAATTTTGATTTACCTAATACGTAAAAAAACCAATACCGAAATTAATAACTGCAATATTTCCGAATTATTGTACTGGAAGAGTACAGCTAAGTATCCTCGTCTGAATTTTAGAAGAAGATTGAGCTTAGCTTGTTCTTGTTATCTAGCAATCCTAACAAAGCCTACCTTATAAAATATAATATATTCATTCATACATTTATTCATTACGTTCTATTCAATTATACAGGCTATGTTATTTTTAATTATTACCATTCAGACAACTGTCTGCCGTGTCGTGATTTTGATAGTCTGAGGTTATCGTGCCGTCTGCGCACGCGCAGAGTCTGGACATTTTTTATCCGTCTGCTATGATAATAATAAATCTCTCAGAATCAAAATAGCGAAACCAAAAAAAAAAAAAGTAATTCATTACAAAAGTAATCACTTTAATGATGTCGTTCGGTGTTTCTGTCAGATTTATAACATTTATGACATGTTTACGAAAAACCGTATCATACAATTATCATAAATACACACGTGAAATTTATTTATATACCTGTTTATTTATATAGTCATTAAGACTTTTAACTTTATAACTATGTGGTTATGTTTAGGCTTTACTTTCTGATCTTTAATTTTTAAGGTAAGTCCTTAAAATTAAAATTCACATAAATTAAATTAAAAAAATATTCCTGGATCTGTTTGACTGTTATTATCTGAAATTCTTTGAACGTTTTAATAAATAATTTTATTTACATCTAGCTCTGTAATGTAGATGAATGTCTACGTAAATTTGAACGTACGTCATGGAGAGCAAAAGGAAATTGAACTTTCAAATCTAAAGATAAGATTGATGGAACATAATCTGATTAGCGGACTACCGGATACCGGTAATTCTTGTTACCAGTATCATCAATCGGATATATAGAAGCCCGAACTCGGTGTGCGTTATGTCAGTGAAAGTAGTCGAACCGGTACATGAGGTACATCGCCGAAACATCATTATCCGTCTCCCTCATTTTCTTTCCTGTGAGGGAGATGGGAAATGCTTTTACCATATCCGTTCGGTCACTTTCGGTGAAGAGCCATTGCGTAAGGTTAACTAATTGAATGAAGTTTAACCTTTAGTTATGTAAGACGGCAGTTATTAGGTATCTTACTCACGATAATTATGTACTTTAATTTGAATATTTGATAACAAATAATAGAATAGATAATGTAAGTAGTGGTATTTACTATATCACATATTTAATTATTAATATTTGTATTTGTATTAGAATACAAATATACCACGTATAAAGTCCAAAGTATCACCTGATAGGAGCCTAGTAAAATATACAACGAATATAACATTCGTTGTATATTTTTACTTTGGAGACAATAATGTACGTTGTTACTGCTATAAATTGTTGATTTTATTTAGTACAATGGTACACAAATTACAATAAGATATGGATATTGTTCGGTATGCGGTTGTAATAAAATGTTCCTTGACATAATTTATTTTATAATTTTTTTCTTAAATATTAGTTAAGTGCTTTTAGTGTAAGTAATTGGTCAGAAATGATAATGCCTTTATTTATATCATATGTAGATATAATAACAAACTAGTTTCTTCAATTTTATTATGATAATATTATATGATAATAATAATATTAAGATAAATCCGCAAGTGCTATTGTTCTTAACCTAAGATCTCCGTCATTATTGAATCAGAATGCAGCTTAAATCTTTGAAAGGGGTCCAAAAACTAATTTGATGAATCAAATCAAAATATCTTTACTTCTTAGGTAACAACGGATACACTTAAAATACTTCAAGTCGTGTAAAAAAATTTCACTACATATAGTAGTGTTGGTCGGTGATTTAGAAAAACTTTACAAAACATGTCCTAAGAGTCGGCCACAAACAAACATACGAACATACAGGCGTAGATAATAAAAAGCGTGTGATAATAATATGCTTTATTAAAAGTTTAATCCTACTCCTTGATGCTCAAAGACCAAAATAATAAAGTACTCCTACCAAGCCATTATTATTTATAATGCCGTCAAATCTTCCAAAACCTAATAAATAAAACTGCGCAATTCTGGTATAGAGGTGTTGCGCAACGGAAGCCACCTAACTGGTGGAGAGTTACGAAAGGGATACGTCACGGGCTCGAATTAACGGGCATCACGTCACGTAGTCCTAGTGGAGATGATTTTGGGTCATGTTGATACATTGTTAGTATAAAATTTGCTTTACGGAAATCTGTAAGATCCTTCATGAAGATTTTCTGTAATCTGGAAATAAACATGGATTAGGCAGTCAATTAATTATTAATATTCAACATTATTTAGTTTAGAATGAGTAACGTATAGTCTTCGCACTGCGTGGTCGTCGTACTACATTGTACATTAACCAATAAACATAATGCGGCTCGTCTGCCGGTATGTTTCTCTCAACTAACCTAATAATTAATTAACAATACTTCGTAACGCACACATATGTATGTGTGATACATTGACGCATATGCGTGCAGACCACACTGGTCTATTTTCTTGAGACTACGGGGTTAATTGCAAACTAATTAACAAAATGTCACGTACGTGGGTAAAGAAAATGGCCCGTTCATCTCCTGCAAAGATTATGCCTTGCGGTTATTGAGGTTGAGCCAATTTTGTAGTGTTTATTTTTAGAATATAATTTATAAAAATATCATAATATTTTATAAAAAATTTAGTTTGTCAACTGACTACAGCATGATGATTGTTTTAAATATAAAACCAAAGTCAATCTTTTATAGTCATATTATGTATTGATAGGTAAGGCCTTTAACTATTAATGCTGTCAAGTAATGAATTTAATGATTTTAACATGAGCATCACATTTTTCTCATCGGCGCAATTTTTGCAAATTGACTTCTTTTGTCATTTTAATGCTATTAAATGCTTAAGCACAATATCAAAAAATTAAGCAATTTTTTGTGTCAATTTTTTTAACCGGTTTTCATACTAAGTGTAATCATAAAAGAATTCTTAAGAATGATGGTAATTTGTTATTAGTTAAACTGGTGTAAATCAGGCCGTTGATACATATGCTGTTAATAGTGAAGCGGGTAATACAAACACACGTGTTGACTAACAGTCAAAACCAATGTTTATAATTGTTTGTGGGGGAAAAATGTCGAAAAACCCGAGTTTCTCGATGATATAATATTTATTCCAGTTCTGCCGCGTGCCGCGCGGTGAGCTACAGTATGAGTGTGTGTGAATCATATAAGAAAAAAATTAGACGATTTGTAATGGGGTATTTATAAGCGTCATTCTGTTTTACCAATGGATTGTGAGTGTTACGGTAAACATCGTTCTAGTGCTTGATTATTAAAGCATCAATGGTAAAATATTAGGAGTTCAATCACATGGCATAGTGGCAACGGATTTTATTTCTTATTAATATTTGATTAACAATAAGATAAATCTTTAAATTTATTTAGACTACACATTTTCATTATTTTAAACGTTGTATGTTTAAGTTTCTCACGTTCAACAAGTGCGCCAGTTCTTTCATAGATTTGAAAAAGCTTTAAGCATTATAGTGACCGATGATGTAAACGATGACGACGATGATGATGATGTTGATGATGATAATGATGATGACGACGATAATGATACGATTATGGATAACAAAACATACAATTCTTTTGGTCTCTGGTTTAAGGAAATTCGTTTAGGTACAATTAGATGCACGCGTAATTCAGATGTATCTGCAAGATACCTACTTGTATCAAAGAACTTTTGAAAGAATGATTTTAGTCTACAATCAGGTCTACAATAACAAAAATAATTCGTCGAATCGCACATTACTTTCTTGTAAACATAATATATTTTTATACAAATTGGTAAATATTTTGGTGTAATGGGGATTTCCCGTCTTGTTTTCTGATTCACCGGTAAAATATTTTATTCTTAGAATACATTTAACATATTTTGAGGTAGATCATGGTCCATTTCTTTAGAAAACTTTAATGAATATACCTCTAATTAGTATATCATAAATATTATTATATTATACAAAAAAGTAATTAATAACTTTTCAAAATGATCATGTAAATGTTATTTTGAAAATAATAATATTAAGAACATAATTAACAAAACCTTTTTATTTGTTTTAAATGTTCTCGTGAACATATCTACCAATGATAAAAAGGTAATTGTGAAATTCTCGATGTAAGGATTTGTAATTAGCCATTGAAATGAACCTTAATAATGTCCACAGTATGTAATTGCCCAAAGTCTTCCAGATAGCAAGGGGCTACTTGTCTAGGCTTTTGTTGACGCTTATATCCAAAGCAACAGAAGCAAGCAGAAGGTACGACCACTGTTGCTTGGACAGAATTTATATTTAGTACATAAGTAGTACTTTCAATTACTAGATAAGTTATTGTATTTGTATGTTTTTATGTAGATAATTCAGATTTTCCATTTCCACTCTATTATTATGATTGGCTTGTTTCTATTTACAGTCCTTTCAACATTCTGATTCCAATCACAATCATCCGAAAATTTACTCCCTCGATTTCTAATGCAATCCAACGAATGAACGCAGCGTATGGAGCATTCCATACTTGCGGTATTCGTATGGAACCTATTCCTCAGAACAATTCCAAATGTTCATGGCTGGTTATATTTATGGAGTATTTATATTCAAATATTATTCACTTGTTACAGGTACTGGCACATTCGGTCGCGTCTGCTTATGTCGAGACAAAGCTGCCGACGAATATTTGGCGATGAAAATTTTGTCCATGGCTGATGTCATTCGGCTAAAACAAGTCGATCACGTCATGAACGAAAAAAGTATATTAGCAGAAATTAATCACCCTTTCATAGTCAATTTGTAAGTATTGATTTTATAATTAAAATACATATTATAATAGGTAAGACGATGTGGTCCCCTCTTGGTTTAGAATGTTCTGGATAGTCGAGTAAAAGAACAGCATAGAGTCAGTCTCTACATTTTCCCAAATGTTATATGAATTACGTCAATTAAAGGTTAAATAATGAAAGCCTGTCTCTTAATCTAAATCATGTGTCAAACACAGATACTTTATAGTAAAAAGTGGATTTGATAATGTTAGACAAATCCACTTTCACGTGTTTAATATTAGTATAAGTTATATACTTACTAAACCAATGCGTGCACGCAAACTCAGTACGCAACTGACGTAAATTGGAAAGCACAAACAATGGCTGTAAGCCAATAATTTTGGAAGTCATTTGAATGAGTGCTTTGACTATAAAAAACATATCCCCAAAATGACGTTACTTATTTAAATAGTTATTGCCGAAAAAATTATTTGTCAAATCTAATATTTGAGATATTTACTATTAAATATTTGTCTCACAAAAAATATCAGAGACAGTACTTTACTCAATAATAAAAAATCCTGAAAACAGGTCAAAATAAATAATGCATTTTTAATGCTCATGTTTTATATACCTTTATCATTCAAATTAATTTCAAAATTTAAATGTTATCTAGCGTTTCACAACACATGCTATTCCGACATATTTATATTAATATATAAATCTTACACAGCTTTGTTTTAACGATCCTTGACACTTGATAGATTTGACTAAATTTATTCCACGATTAACATAAGATGACCTAGGTAATGTTGTTCCATGTTTCTTAATGTAGTGTAACACTTATCACAGAAAAAGATGGAAAAAGAACTTAATCAGGACTTTGCATACAAAACATCTACTTTTTTGTTTGTTTTAAAACATAATCTCTAAATAAGGATCGACCCTGATTCTATGATACTACTATTGTTAACAATTCTACTTAAAAATATTAAAAATAAAGCAGTTTGTATATCAAATTTACATCCATAAATAGATATGTGCTGCTTATTTGTTACTGTAAAGTGTTACATTTGAATACAATTTAGTATTCTATTCGTATTTGCACTTATGAATGAATATTTCACTTCAGAATGTATATAATATACCTAAGCATTAGACATTAGAACATAAAACAAAAGCAATAAAATCGTTTAGTTAATGGTCGTATTAATATTTATTAATAGGTCGTCTTTTGAATTTATAAGCGATCGTAGATGCTGGATATATATATATTTATAAAATTTTCGTAACGTTAAAATTTGAGTGGTGCATACAGTTGGCACAGTTGGCTTCTCTTAATGTTATGATAGTATTTGTTTATGAAATCGTTTATATTTAACCGGTGAAGGAAAATATCGTGATGAAACCTGCATTATCATGATCAGCATTTTTCATCCACTGTTGGTCATAGGCCTCATTCAATGAACAACAAAACGGCCGATTCTACGAGCATCCAACTCATCATCCAAAAACAAAGTGACATTAAAAGTCTATAAAGATATGCGTTCACTCTCCAAAGACCTAGTGCATTCACTATATTCAGTAATGGGCCATAGCCCGATATTCTCCTGACATGTCATGCTTATATTTTACACTACGTCTCTCCAGACGATGGTGGACCCACGACGACTCTTGCATCTACATGTTGTTTGACTACGTGTGCGGCGGAGAGCTGTTCTCGTACCTGAGAAACGCCGGCCGCTTCAGTAACAGCATTGGTAAGTCAAATTTATCTTATCTGATCAAGATACGCGTCTACACAATAAACTTTCTCCGAATTTTCTCACAAAAATTAACATCGGCTCTTTATTCCACGCGCTACCTTTTATATCTATATTAATATTTATAAGAGGTAAAGTGTGAGTTTGTGAGGTTGTATTAATAATAAAGTTGGTGCATAATCTTCGTATCTTCAGTAGATCTAATCCGATTTTAAAAATTCTTTCACCATATTGTTTTCTAATGTTTACCTGATTTCAATAATTATAATGAGACGATGGATTTTATCGCGGCTTATTAAGTAATTAAATTTTCTTACATGCCCGACGTTTCGGATACTTTACAGCAGGGTTTCTCAAACTTTTGGCACCACGTAACCCTGTTAAAATTTCCAGGTGACAGCGTACCCCTAACTAATTAATTGCTCCCCCCACCCCCTCAAAGAAAATAATAAAATTGACTATTGAAGAAAATAAGGTTTTTATTTTAAATAAAAGGTAACAAACATAGTGCCAAAAGAAATGTCACAACCATGGTCACATAGGACTACCAATAAAAGGCTATGTTATTTATGAGTGACATAGACCATAATTTATCTTCGTATTCCCACGAGAATGGGAAGTGGGCAAGTGAAAACTAAAGGCGTTGCTCGTTTGGTATACAGGTACATACTTGGTGCATTTGCGCTTTTTTATTTGACTCTGATAATAAAATGCACCTATAATATTTTATTGAATACCAATGTTCCTTAAATCAACATAAAACTTTGTAGAAAAGAAATGTTTTAGTCTGGTAACTTCAGACGTAGTTTACGTATATATATTATAGTTTACTACTATAAATTTATAAAAAAAATGGCTCAAAATTCGCGCTTATAGTTCTGCGATCGTGTTTGTATCAATTATAAATAAGCAGAATTGTGGTACATAATATGACAATTGGCCATGTCACAGAATGACCACACATGCAAAATCTCAGAACTCTGTGGTGTTTTTATAGATGGACGATTTTATAGATAAACGTATTAATAATGGAACGATTTTAAACATTTAATGCAATAAATAATAATTACAATAGTATGTACGATTATAACAAATTATTAGCATTCATTGTTCATATGATTGATTAGACCAATTTGGGAGTGTTCCAACATTTTAATAATGTAACGATTTAACTCACTATTAAAAGGCTTATTTAAAATACTTATATATTTACTTATATATTTAGTTATGGATGACAATTCTGTGCATATTTAGTTTTTCAGATTTTTACACATATTTGAAAAAGTTAAATTTCATCCCGACAGCTAAAAATGTCGATCTCATTTGCCTTATGTCGAGAAATTTATATGGAAGCAAAGATAGGAAAGGATTGTTTTCTAATGTTTAAACGAATTTTATTTTACAATGAGCTACCTGAGACAATGATTTCTATATATACCACAGAGTACCTGAAACTTCGGGTAATGTTCTTACATTTTTACTAACTTAACTAGTAACCGAAAATACCGCGATAAAATCTGTAAATATAAGTTCATTAATATGAATCAGCTTTAAAAATGAGAATCCTGACCGACTATTTCGGGTCTTCATCTGAGAGGGTCATCTGATAATGATGAGGATACAAAACACCGCCTACTTAACAAACTATTATAAACAAAATAGGTTAGTTTCTTAGGATTTCGTTTAATAGGCTTGTAAATCACTGCACGTAAAATTTACTACTTGCAGTAAAGATTTCACGATTTCAATCCTGAATTTGACTGTCGATGCTTTCTTTACACCTTTTGAATACGTTTGAAAAATCTTAATAAGAAGGTAGGGCTTTTTAAAACGAGTCAGCCCTGGACAGCTGCCAAAAATATAGCCTTCAATATTAGTTGTCTTCCTCATGCTAGTAATTATTTGATCCTATATCACGCACAAATTATAAGGTCAATTACATTTTAGTGTCGTTAATTCTTTAATTAACCGTAATTATTACAATGATTTTAATCGACAGTACTATGGTGTTATGATCGCGGAATATTCTAGATTGTAAAAGTTTATGTTATTACTATTTTCATATCAAGTATACTTTAAAAATGTTCTTGATTAGTTAATAAAAAAAACGGGAAGACATCGCAGGCATTGCTATTGGCAAGTGTCCACGTAGTATGGAAGAGCTCAAAGCAAATAAAGAATGAATTTCACCTTCTTTCGTGCATGTTTGATATCTTAAGGAAAACTCATGTCCCAAAATATGCGGCACTTTAAAAATAATATCTACGTTTCATCCGAGAACACTCCTTCACTTTTTATAATCTTCTGTGTCTCGACACAATATTATTTTACAATCAATTCGGCTACAACAAATTTGTTAATACCATTTTCCTTTTCAAATATACATGATATTGAGCGTCGCTCTAAAGCGATAAGGCTGCCAATTGCACCTATTTACCGTAATATTTTGTTGTTTAATGTATAAATTATGTATGTGTGCAATAAAATATATTATTATTATTATTGTGGTACATCATTGTACATATCATAAAAATAAACCGTGAAAAAGTATTTCAATAGTCTTTTTGTAATCCAACAACTTCAAAATGAAGATAGACACTCGCTGGTTATCCTCGAGGGATGTGAATGCCCGGATTAGACAATGGATAGTGACTAAAAGACCGATCAATTTCCAAAAGTGACCTACCGACTGCCACTAAGGTTAATTTATAAATAGAGTTTGAGTAAAAGCCGTCGAATTGTGTTCATACGTAGATTAGGGTTTTGAAATCATATCAAAATGTCTGAATGCTCAATGCCTAGCCTATTCTATTTCTCAAGTGGTATATTTCTGGAGAAAGGACAAGGGCGGAATACGCGGTCAATGACGCGTCTGGCCCGTGATAAACGTTAATATTAAACAGTTTGTTCAATATCGCTTGTAATTTGCAGCATTATAATCTGTGTGAAATACATTTTATTATAGGTTATGAATCAAGGAAATGTTTTAAGTTTTTAAAAGTTGTCCGGGTCAAGTCGAGCTTATACCTATCATCATCTGCCTAGCATTTTCCCAACTATATATTGGAGTCGGCTTCCAGTCTAACCGGGTTTAGCTGAATACCAGTATTTTACATGTAGCGACTGCTTATCCGACCTCCACAACCTAGTAACTGGGTGATACGGTACCCCGCGGTAAGACGGGTTGTCAGATTCTCGGGCTTCTGAAGACCCGTAACGACTGTTAAAGATCCACGAATGACTGTCGGGACCAACGGCTTAACGTGTTTTCCGAGGCACAGAGGAGTCTCGGTATGTAAAGATGGTCACCCATCCACGGACCATCCTCGGCAAGTGTTGCTTAACCTGGTGGATCGATCCGCGCGGCTGTTACGACTGCTCCACGAGCTTGTCTATTAGTCCATATTTATCTGCTGGTTCTAGGCCTCCTTCAACGAACACTAAGATAGTCAAACTTCGTTAGTATAATCGATCCCACGTCATTTAGGACTATTAATATAATAATTAAGTATTTGATTTTTTGAGTGGTAGGTGTAAATTACACACTGGCCGAGAAAATTGAATTTTGTTCCATGACTTCTATGGGGGATAACTTAATTTTCAACGCCTTAACTTAACCTTTAACGTGCCTATATTTATCTAAGTTCATTGACTCTCGTATTGTCACGACGCCCTTGTATTCGAGTAATTGTATTTTAATACGTACCGACTGCGTAAAAAAAGATAATAAAAGCTAACAAAATTTTCGATTTGTCTAGAATCTCCTAAACTTCATTGACGAGGCTTTTATCTTTTAAGCTTAACAAAATCAAGCAAATATTGTATTTTCGCATCGGTGAAATATGGCTCAATAACCCTCGAAGGGCATTTTAAGGATACCCTCAATATAGACTATGATATAATATAGATTTGCTTGTTGATTTTTGTTTTAGACGTCATTATCATCATCAAATTCATGTACGCAATCACAACTCAAAAGTTCTTTTTGTCATATTAATTTATTTTAGATTTGACTTTTGACTGACAAAAGAGTAGCGAAGAAAAGCTCTCCTTGATCCATTAACCATTTTCGACATTTAATTCTGTTTACGTAAAGTTTATTACGGTTATAAAAAGATTTTAAACATTTGTGAATTAATGAGATCATAACATCTTATTATAGTGTAGGCAGGAGAACACCGAGAACACGGAGCACCAGACTATATGACGCTTGCGGCACACGGTACCGCGGTGTGCCTCAGTTTTTTTTATACGTACTAAATATGTCTATGAGCTACTTTACGTAAAAGAATAATTTTAAAATAAAACTTGATTCATTATTTCCGCCATGATCCGATAAATCTTGTGTGAAGAGGTCTGACTAATCAAACGAATTATTTTATATTTACATAAAGGTTCCGTACAAAATAAACATTCTTATAAATTTTACGTACCCTTTTTTTTGATGACGCAACGGAAATCATTTACGACTATACCAGGGCCTGGGTAGGCGCGCTGGCGTATGTGGGGACTCGCATTTGGGTGCCCTACCTCACTAAAACCGCTGCGTGAGCCTTCAGCCGCTATATTTGAGGGACCCGGATCTGTGCAGGCGACGAGATACCCTCAGCGACAGACTGGTCCCGGCAAAGACCAGATTCTCCACAATAGGGGGACTGCCCAGCTACGACTTGGCAGTCCTCACGACATCGTGTGTTAAGCTGGGCCCGGGTTCACATCCCGAGCCCGACACGAGCACAGGGGCTTTATTGAAGGCGCATTAAATAGCGCCTCCGACGCACCCCCGTTCGTCATCTACGGGGGGAGGCTACGTCGGCGGCCTCCTCTCTCACCCGTTCGTCGGCCTCCTTCTGGGACATCACTGTCTCGCAGAAAGAGGCCATTGCTGTTCAGGAAAATTTTACGTACCCAACGTAGTCTCTACAATATTATGTAAAGCTCTAAGTACTTGATTTGAATTTAAAATTTATGCGGTGGCTACTATTGACTACTGAGTATATATTATTTTTTTTAACCAATGCTTGTTTTAGATGGGAACATGATCTCCGCGTATTGGCCGGCAAGAGATCGGTCGTCTTGGCGTTTATTAAATGAGGCCTAGGCATTAGACGCCTGATGATGATGATGATGATGATGATGGTGGTGATGATGATGATAAATGTTTGTTCGCAGCGTTGGTGCCCATTTGATTGCTTACATTTAGACCAGACTTTCAATGATGATCTCGACACGTTACAACATTAGTAATGAGCATCTCTAAGTTTTTAATATTAATATTATTATCAATTTATAACGATGCTCCTTACATTATAAAAATAATAGTTTTAGTAAAGTATCAACCCTTTATGTCCCAATGTTGGGCACGGGTCTCCTCCTCGAAATTAGGCGAGGAAGGTAATGGTTTATAGTTCACTTCACATACCTTCAAAGAATTTAAATCTCATCAGGCATGCAGGTTTCCTCACGATGTTTTCCTTCACTGTTGAGCGATGGTGATCGTGTTTGGAGTGCACTTAGAAATTTAGAAAAATACATTTTAAGGCATACACAGGGGTCTGTATCGAACCCGGAACCTCCGCATAAGAGGCCGAGTCCATCCACCACTGAACCATCTTCGCTCGTAAAAGTTTTAGTAAAAGAGTTTAATTAATTAGGTACATGGTATTGTTAGGTGTGGACTGTTTCTGGTTATTTCTTGATTATATCAGTTGCGTGAGCATTTATCGCTGTTACTAATTCAAAGGTCAGCCACTAGTTCTGGTAACAATCGTCATTCAAACCCAATACTTAATGACTCATGTTACGCTCGAGTTAAATGTATTTATCACGTTTGGATTGTATCATTGAAAGGGTATAGGATATTTTCTTTCTTTTAGTGAAAGGCTAGTTGATAAGCGTACTAAACTATCGACCTCAAAATTGCTAAAGAGTGTCGTCTCGTGCATTCGTAGATAATTTCGCATAAGAAAATTAAAAATTATGGTTAATATCTTTTTATTTATTATAGTAATGAAAATGACCATGTTAATTTATCGACTTCAAGTCCTTAAGGATTGTGGTTTCCTAGGTTCGTTTACTTATATTTAACGTTGTGTGATACAGATGTGTGTGTTCAAAGATAACGTCCAGGGAAAACGCTGAAATCTTTAAGTAAAAAATAAGTCTAATAACTCTTTCAAGACACTCTTCCCTGTATAAACATTGTCAAATGATTTTTTAATCAGATCAAATTGTTAACAATAATCAAAGCAAAATCAGAAAATGAGTTCCCAAGAAGTTATATCAACAGGCAATTCCATCGATTTCTGAACATAGGCCTCCCTCAATAATCGCTAGTATAATTGACGTCCGTTCAATACAATTCGAACTAGCCAGAGTATTTTAAAAAATATTAGTATTCAGGGATCAGAGCTTCGCCTATTCGTTTGCCCTCCTATGTTATGAAAAAAGAAAGATTTTTTTAAAATAAATAATCGCTAAGATGAGGAAAATATGATTAAAATATGAGTATTCTTAAGAAAATCGGAAAGATCCCGAAAACCTTAAATTTACTTGTCATCAACTTACTGTGCGTCGGAAGCGTAACACTTATGAGGTCGTTAACTTGTTTGGACACGAGCCAACCTTTTTCCCTTATTTCTTATATTTCTAAGAAATAATACCAACGTATATTTTGCAAGTCGTAAAACCTGTATAGTTTTAAGATAGTTAATAGAATCAGGCGTTACTTTGCGTATAGTTTTAACTGTTGTCGACATATTCATGGTGTCAAATAAGTTTTATTTATCGTGGCCTGGAGTAGTGGATGTTGGAGTAGCACTTCACGCAGAATCGACTTTTAATTGACTAGTACAATTAATACATATACATTTATTTGATAACCGTAATATAAAATAAAAATATATACATATCTCAAACAAGTAAAAAAAAGAAGAAGTATCTACTCAGAACAATAAGCGGTGATTCATCATTTTCATCATCATCAGCCTTTATCCGTCCACTGCTGAAAAATGAAAAAAAAAAATGCATCAATGAACGCAAAGACACATCTAGCGCGGACCGCTCACTTTTACTTTTACAGATTTTATCCCGGTTCATAGTTACGGGGTGACCATGGTTTCTATAAAGTGTCCGAGACATAGGCTTTTTAAAAACCTAAATAAACTGCGATAAAATCCTTAAAAGTTGTCACATTATAAATATAACACATATAACTTTCAATAACATATCATCGTTATTGAAAGCTTATTAAAACGATAAATCTACACTAATATTATAAAGAGGAAAACTTTGTTTGTTTGTTTGGTTGTAATGAATAGGCTCAAAAAGTACTGGTCCGATTTCAAAAATTCTTTCACCATTTGAAACCTACATTATCCGTGGATAATTAATAAGTAATAAGTAACATAGGCTAAATTTTATTGTGGAAAGAAACAGGGTTCCGTAAGATATTTGGGTTTTTCGGACACGAGGTGTAAAAAATCAACCAGAAAAGTTACTTATTTTGCGTACGCTGCCTAAACTATAAAAGATAGAACCATAAAATTTTCTAATTAATTGTAGATCTTATAAATATCTACAAAAAAGTCCGCGACACGTTATACCTATCTATATCGAGTGAGGCACAATAACCATTTTTTTATTTAGATATTTTGAATTTTTTTGGACTACATTTAAACGCGTTTCTTTTACTCATGCTTTGGATCCTTATCAAAATAAATTATTTCATCACTAAGTACAGTTTATGTACATAATATTTCAACTTTGAATGATTAAAATTGGACGTTCGGTTTTGTAGTTATGGCGAAATCTGTCTATACTATATATCTACACTAATATTATAAAGAGGAAAACTTTGTTTGTTTGGTTGTAATGAATTCTTTCACCATTTGAAACCTACATTATCCACAAGTAACATATGCTAAATTTTATTGTGGAAAAAAACAGGGTTCCGTAAGATATTTGGGTTTTTCGGACACGAGGTGTAAAAAATCAACCAGAAAAATTACTTATTTTGCTTACGCTGCCTAAACTATAAAAGATAGAACCATAAAATGTTAAACTAATTAATTGTAGATCTTATAAATATCTACAAAAAAGTCGAGTGAGGCACAACAACCATATTTTATTCAGAAATTTTGATTTTCTTGGACTACATTTAAACGAATTTATTTTACTCATACTCATACTCATGCTTTTAATCCTTAAGGGGCTCCCAGACAAATTCGATCGTTTTCATATTCTTAAAAGTATACATTAGTGTTACGTTAAAAATACCAAATAAATATATGTTGTAACTTGGTTTTAGTTTATTAATGTTACTATTAGATAATTTCATAAAACTTTCAAAATAAAGAGTAATAATTATTTACCTGAACCTCTTTTCGCATACAAAAATCGAATAGGATTTCTAATTATACAACTCACAGTAGTGAAATATTTTTTTGTTAGTGAGGAATTATATACTTAACAATATTTGAAAAGTCGTTTTTTTAAATGTGCAGTTTTTAATCAGAAAATCGTAAAAATCTAATTTTTGCTTTGAATTCGCGCACGGGTGACAGCCGACAGACGGCCAGAGGCCTCCGAACGAGGAAGTCATGTCCGTTGTTGCTCTAAATCGCTAATTTATTTACTGCTTTTATTCATTATTACATTTTTAGTGATCATTATTCATTATAATATATCAAATGGGAGTATTTTAAATTATGTTGTTTTTGTTTAAAAACCAATATGGTGTGTAATGAAAGACAGTGTAGTTCACTCGTGATACAAATAAAACCTTAATAAATGTAAAGTTAAATATGAAAGACGAATGTGGAATTTTTGGAGTATGATAACTGTAGGGTTTTTATATTGAAAATATTATTAAATATTATAAATATGAGAACAGAAAGGTTTTAACAAAAACAGCGCCATCTAGCAATAGTTTTCTGACACGTCATATACTGCCATCTATCAGATAATAGATAGAAGCTTTTGATCATTATATTTATTTACACTAATATTATTATAAAATATAAAGAGAACAGATTTGTATTTTGTATTTGTGTGTGTGTGTGTTGTTTATAAATGTTTCTAATGAAAAATAAACTCGAAAACTACTGTGTCCGCTATCAAAAAATTCTTTCAAAGCGTACACAAATTCAAAAGCGAACACAATCTAATAGACGTTTAGAGTACGACGCTATGTCAAGCACTTGAGAGCGCTTTTGTATTCGCTTTGAAGCGTCTCCTCCGTCTGTCTTTATTTATAAATCTGTGATAGCATGTATCAATGACTACAAAAAACGTTATGTCAGAATAGAAACTATTTACATTTAAAAATTGATAGAAATAATTAGTATAGCACACCGTACATCATTACAATGAAATAAGTAATAAATATCCGTAACATAATAATATGGATGTAATAAATTATGATGTTCATATTATACGTATGGATGTTTGTTTGTTTCTAAAACTACTGAATAGATTTTGACGAAACTTTATAATAACATTATAACCTAGCTACCTTATACATATAATAGAACCACACATAGCTTATAATAATTTATCCTCGTACTCCCTAGGGTATGTCAAGTACGCGGCTGAAACCGCGGGACACCACGTCTAGTGACAAATAATTTGCAATAAAAACATATTGAGATAATATAAACTATTTTATCTTTCAAGTTGGATCAAACTGAATACTGTAGTTATTTCTTCAATAACAATAATCCTTACTAATATTATAAATGCGAAAGTAACTCTGTCTGTCTGTCTGTCTGTTACGCTTCCACGCCTAAACCACTGAACCGATTTTGATAAAACTTGGAACAGAGATAGATAGTAGGTCAATAAATAGGTTTACAATACATGTTCCAACTTCCAACGATAGTCTAACCAAATTGTAAACTTATTTTGCATTTTTTCGAAAATTATACATTTCCGCAATAAGTTTTTTTATATCTAAAAACGTTTGTAATAACCAAAAAAAATAGATAAAATCATTTATATTTCTTCTCATCCCGCAATACTGTACATAAATTATATTATTTATGTTAGAGGTACTTTTGTTGATATACTCGTCTCTCACTCATTTTCTCAATATAATAACAAAAAACTACTCTTCGATAACATTTCTCAATCAATATCTGGAATTTGGAAGACAGCCGACCTATTAATATTTTATGGGAACAGTTGCTATATATATACTAGCAGCAAGAAAAATTTCGATAGCGCGATTCAGAACTTCGATGATGAAACTATATTATTACTAACTATAAAATTGGTTCATGCTACTTGAAGATTGTTCAGTGTATCAATAATTATCTAAAAATTTATAAAACACAAGTCTTTTTGTAAATTTTTTTTATGTTTTAAAACATTCATTTGCATTTTGTATTTATAAAGAACTGTTCATCTATGATTTTATAACATTAGCTTGCAGTCGGAAGGTATCTAACTTATTAAATATTTCGAAAGAACAGTTTGTATATATACTAGCAGCAAGAAAAAATTTCGATAGCGCGATTCAGGCCTGGGATAGTGAAATTATAATAATAAATATTGGTTCAATATTTACTTGAGGATCATTCAGTGTAGCAATTATCGAAAGTTTATTATTCGGTCTTTTTTTAATTGTTTTTTATATTGTATAATATTCATGTGTATTTTGTGTTTATAAAGTAAATAAACTTATTATAAATATTAAAGTTAATATTTTTATCTTTATTTTACGGAATGGTAACATTACTTTTTGTCCGTGTACATGTTCTAGTAGTACAAGCTATTAGCCGCTAGACGGCGATGTTTAGGTTATTGAACTGTACGTATTATATATGAGGGGTTCGCGGGTGGTCGGGAGCTGAAGAAAACAAAACGCGCAAGGTCATTGAGACGGGTGAGCCCCTTAAGATATGAAGCTAAAGAGTTTGTTTATTTGGACGCGCTAATCTCAGGAACTATCGGTCGGATTTTAATGAAACATTTCAGTGTTCGATAGCCCATTTATCGGTAAAGATATATCATCCCGCTAAGATGCCGTTGTAAATCTTAGTTAACGCAGGCGAAGCTGCGGGCAACAGCTAGTGTGTGAAATAGATAAAATACACATTAAATCACATTAGATATAGATTAACTTTCTTCCAAATGTTACTTGGATAAGCTAACAGGCACATTATGGTCCCCACCATGGTTCAGGCCTTGTCGTGGCGGTGAGGCTCAGTAGCCCAGGGTAGCCCCAACACCTTGAGCGAAGCGAATTGAGCCAAGGGGGCTCTTTGTACCCCTCTTATAAGAAGGGGACAAAAGAGCAGGGGACAAGGGGTGAGGATGAGAATCTCACCTCATCGTACTGTCCCGGCGTTGGTAGTGGATGTTCTGTGGTGCGGAGGTGCCCTGTTGCTTACAAATCCGGGGCATCTCACCAAAGGCGGCATTGGTGGCACTCACCGGGTTTTAGTGGGTAGAGCTGCGTCCACTTACTAGTTTTCGGGCGCAGCGAGTCCCACATACCCGCCTGGGGAGACCCACTCCCCAGCCGGGATGCGTCAGTGCATTTCCCGGCGTAAATATAAAAAAGGCACATTATGGTGAGAAGTGGTCACCGTCGCCCATTATTATCAATGAGTTAACATGGCACTAGCCCTTGTGTCAATAAACCCCTATTTTCTTAACAGAACTTTGATGGCTCAAATCAAGACTTTTTATATATATAAATCTACTGTACGTGTGTATGTCACTGAATTCCTAAACAGCTGGACCGATTTTGATGATATTTATTTTGTTTATTCCAATGGGTTTCAGGAAACAAGAATTACAAGATGATCAGTACCGGACACGTCTGTCGGATCTAGAGTAATAATATAAATTGAAAGCAGTAAATACAACTTGTTCTCTACTCGTGTATTTAATATTATGTGCGCAGATAATTATTTTGAAATAACAAAACAAAACAAAAGCTCAACGTTTCTGAAATAGAAACATTCGTGTGATGTTCTAACGGATATCCGATGAAATATGTGTATTTTGGTTTGATCTTATTGCGTAGGAAAACAATAGTTTCCTTTAAATACATTGACTGGAATATAAACTGCAGCTCAATGCTTTGACACTTGAAACACGTTTGTATGGATTTAGGCTTCAGAAGCTTTTTCAGGGTAAATGCTATTTTATTCATAAATTCGTTTGAAAATATGTCAGTAGCCTTTAATGTCCTATGAACAACTGATCCCTGTTATCACGTTATCATCAACACGCACTACTTCGCAAGGAAACCTACATGCCTGATAAGATTTTAAAAAGGCTTTGAAGGTGTGTGAAGTTCACTAATCCGTATTGGATCAGCGCATCAGTGAACTATGGTCCAAGAGCCCTCCTCGCCTGATTTCGACGTGCCGAGATGCAAGAAACGAATCTATATTATGATAACTAAAATACTTTCACGTCATAAATTTAAATAAGAATAATTTATATCCACTATCAGTGAGGTTACACACCTTAGCAGCTTTTTAGTTGTTATTTATTGTCAGATGTAAAAATCGGTGTTTATGATTTTGCAATGTTTAGCGCCATAGCAAATAAAAATTAACTTTCTCAAATTTTAAACTCTAATTAGATTAAAATTTTCAATTATCAGTTTCCCAAAAACCCATTTCGATGTCAGGGGGGTTAGGATCGAACCCGGAACCTCACGCATATGAGGACGAGTCCGTCCACCACTGGACCATCGTCGCTCAATTATGAGTGTATACCCTTAATTTTAATCGACATCTTAAAAGGTGAGGTTTTCAATTCGGCTGTTTGTATGATTTTGTTTAATTACGCCGATCGATTCGTCATAGTTTAGTCGTTGATATATACGTTGATCGATAGTAGTAAAGTAGATATTGGTTAAAATAATTTATATTTAACGAAAAATGAAAAAGCTTTTATTAAATGTGATCACCTCACATTTCTGATGACATAAAATGCTTATTAAACATGTAGGCGATGTTACCATATGGGTCGATCAGTTATAATTCATTTATATTCCTAGACTGTAGGCGCTTAATTTGGTGAGTGTGGCTCACTCTGGGGTAGTGATGTCACGCAACGGTCCCACACCATAACCGATGAGGTACGCCTACTGCCGTCTAATCAAATGTCGGTCGGATCACTCCCAAAATGTACTTACAAAAGCGTCTCGCGGTTTTATCGTACATCTCTTTCCCGTAACGGGGATAAATTATAGCATATACTTTGTTATATAATATACTAGCTGTTGCCCCCAGCTTCGCCTGCGTTAACTAAGATTTACAACGGGATCTTAGTACGCGAAATAACATTTTTTACACCTTGTGTCCGAAAAACCAAAATATCTTACGGAACCCTATTTTTATCAGAATAAAATTTAGCCTATGTTACTCGTGGATAATGTAGCTTCCGAATGGTGAAAGCATTTTTGAAATCTGTCCAGTACTTTTTGAGCCTATTCATTACAAACATACAAAAATAGGTACAAATCTTTCATATTTATAATATTAGCATAGATATAGATATGTTTCATCAAAATTAATTCAGTTTTTGTGTGGAAGCAAAACATACTGTATACCTTCATACATGCTTACAACCATAGAAATATTAAGAAAAGCTTACAACCCTTCGAGTTTATAAGTAAGTAGAATAGAACGAATGTTTGTAAATCATCATCATCATCATAACCATCATCATCATAATCATCGTCATCTTATTCTTCTTCAGCTTTTATACGGATAAGTGCTTTTATACCAAGTGGGCGGCCACCGCTGAACCTCCCTAAATAAGCGCTAAGACAACCGATCGCTATATATCACTTCCGATATTATTTCAGATTATTAATATTCAATGAACTTAGATAATTTTATATAAATTAAATATTTGCTAGTTCTTTGAAGTATTAGTAAGACAATTTGAACATACAGTATATTTATATGACTTTTTAGTGATTTTAATATCCCTCTGACACGAATAATAAATTATTTATTACGACAACGTATTTCGACGTCTATGATCGCAAGTTGCCAATCTTCATTGCTTTTATGAACACTAAAATAAATTCTGGTATATAATATATTAAAATAATATCTCGCATAATATACACTTTTTATTGTCACTACGTATTTTTGAATATGTCTCTTATTAAATAAATCTTTACTTTGTATTGGCGTAGAATACGGAACACTGAACAAGAAGCGTATGCAAAAAGTGTGTCATATCATCATCATCATCATCAGCCCTTATCCGTCCACTACAGAACTTTTGCCTCCTTCAATGAACGCCACTATGACCAATCCCTTCGCATCCAACATGGACCGGCCACTGCACGGAGATCCTGCGTCATATTATATTTACATATAATCAGATTATCAATAAATATACGGGTACAACACAAAATGAATACTGAATAAAGTTATTCTATTCTATTCTAAAATAATATATCACAATGACGCCTAACAGACGTATTCAAGAAGCGTACTTGGCTAAGTAATGAAACAATACTATGCAAAGGACCATTCTATCAATGCCCTCCTGGTGTCAATAGTCAGGTTTTATATTGGTTTGACAGACGCACAGTTGCGGATTTCATTTAAGTATGGTCTATGAATTGGTTCGAATGACCCTATGCGTTTTTTATTTTATTATTTATTTTATCGTTACCTCAGAGTATTGTTTGTGAATACGGGTGTTACTCGGCCTGACGACAATAGATATCAAAGTATAGACGCCTTTTCACCGTGCAGTTAGGTAACGTCGCACTCATAAATTTGCTGTAATATATCACCGATATTTCCTCCTCCTTAGTAGATACATATCATTGTATTAGACTTTTATAACGTGCCATTATTTATAACACGACCAGAAATATAGAGATTTAAAATTATAGGGCCACATGACACTGATAGCCGCAAAAGTTGCCAATTTATGTTTTTGCTAGGTTATGTGATTGTTCATAATAGATTTAACAACTTTTTAAGAAATTAAAGTCATTACGAAATAAGTCTTAATTAAATCTCACGACGCTGAGTCCTACATTTTATTACTTGTTTAAATAATTTGCAAACTTTTGAAAAAACTTTAACATATTATTGTAATTCATTGAAATCGCTAAGTCCTACATACATTTTATTTATGTAGAATATGTTTTGGTGTTTTTCAAAATTTTGTAAAACATTCAAACAAGTAATTTATACATGTATTATAGTATGGTTTCATCTTTTGTTGCGCGTGAACGATTTATTGTAAACTATAGATTCTTAAGTCAACGCGAGTTTTTAGCGAACTTTTTCTAAACTCGATACGCTTTAGTATAAACAATTTATTTTAAAAAATGGCAGCTACGATGTGGATAAATTTTATTGAATCGATTTCGTATATTTTTTACTAAGATTGATGTGTATTCCAATGCTATTAGCATACCTATATACTAAAAGTGTAAATACAAATCTAGTTTTATCTAGAAACGTTTTTTAATCTAGCAGATGATGCTACTTAAAATTCTTAAAGCGAAAGTTGATCATAAACTTTTTTACAGGTAATTTCTACGCAGCAGAAATAGTATCGGCTCTTGAGTATCTACATGCGAGAAATATCGTGTACAGAGATTTAAAGCCAGAGAATCTGCTATTAGCAAAGGATGGCCATTTGAAAATCACAGACTTTGGGTTTGCGAAGAAACTGACGGATCGAACGTGGACGCTCTGCGGCACGCCGGAGTATCTGGCGCCAGAGATCATACAGAGCAAGGGGCACAACAAGGCTGTGGACTGGTGGGCACTGGGTAAGCATATCATTTTATGCATTTCAATTCGACGACCTATGTGGCTCAATGGTTAGGCGCGTTGGCCCTCAAGGTAATGGGTTCAAATCTCGCCAGGGAAAAAAAGTTTCTGTGTTCCTGGGTCATGGATGTGTATTAAATATGTGTCTTAAATAATAAAAATCTTAAATATAAAGTATTAATATAAAAAGTAACACAGTCTCGTCGAGAACTTACCACGGGACCAGATTGACGTGGTGTAAAAGCGTCTATGGTTATTATTATTATTTAAGAACAATTATAATATGAAGCTATGACCTTTTTGGGCTGTGGGAACTTTTATTAGAATTAAGGAAATTTGATCTTTTAAGTTAAAAAATACTTTTTATTGCCCTTTCAATGGCATGTCATGTATTTGTTTTACATTACATCCGTGTTTTTTGTGATTAATACAAAACGTAAGGTCATGAACATGTAGCCTGAATATAGGATTTTGTTTAGCTAAGCAATCTACACACGAAAAATTCAGGAAACATAAAAATATTTATCTATAATAATTATTGTAAATTAATATTAAAAAAATATTAAAAGCACAGATTAAAAGTATACCAAATGTAATTTTGAAGGGTCATGTCACGCGTTTATGTTAATTGCTTTTAAATATTTTTTCCAAAGGTTCTATGACGTTGCGTGTTTGAGTATTAAAATTGTTTCACGTTTAGTTTTGTTAAAATTCTAGTGAAAATATTTTAACAGTTATTTTCTGTAAATATTAATAAATTGCTAATTTTATGAATATAATTCTACTGAATTATTTATTCAGTACAATGCATTTACTGGAAAGGTTAAATACTTACTGTATGCCAACCTACATACATAATGGCGGTGGTAACGTTTTGGTTAGATTTGACAAATTTTTATCCTCGTTAGCGTTGATTCTTATTACTTTTGATTTAGTTACGGAAAACAGTCAAATAGAGCGTCTTTTTTTGTAGTATCTATAAAAGTCACATATAGCGCTATTTATTGTGATGTTGATTATAATACCTTATATGATCTGAATAACAGTGTCACTGATTTGCAAAATCATTGTGCAGTAGAAACTGTGATGAGTTATTGAGCACATACATGACATGCCATTGAAATGGTAACACTGATGTTTTAATAATTGATGTAGGACTGAGTTAATGTAGTTTAAGAGGTCGAAGTTACACGTGTGGGTCATTTATGCAGTTTTTATTAGCATATTTAAAATCATCTATTTTAACTACTGAAAATGAACGTTAATTTAAATTAATATTATGGAGTGAAGTGCTTGTGAGATTGGAGCAGGACAATTTTCGAAACTACTAATCCAATATAAAACAATTAATCCGTCCAATTATGTTTCGGTCGGCTTCCACTGCTTAGGTAACCCAGTAATGCGATGCCCCGTGAAAAGACTGGTACTCATACGTTCGGGCTTTTGAATACCCGTAACGATTGTCCAAGATCCGCGAATAATAGACGGGATCAACGGCTTAACATGCTGTTCGAGGGCCTTCGAGATACAGGGGAGTGTGGGTATGTAAAGGTTACCCAACGACGGACCAGTCACCAACCCCGGCAAGCCGGGCTTAACCTGATGGATCGACACGAGCTGTTCTTATTTGGCCACGAGCTTCCTAAGTTCGAAACTACAAATTTAATTTTTAAAATATTTTACCGGAACAATGCTACGTTATCACTGAATAATGGCTTTTAGAATATTCATCATTGGTCTGATTAAGGTCATAATGTAAATCACCGCGAGCGACGCTGCGGTCAATAGCTAGTTACATCATATAGTATACAGAGATCGTTGAACTCGGTTTATTTTGTTATGTTTAAATCCGCTTATTTTTTATTTTAATCTCTAACCTCTAAAATAATAAATAAATAAATAAATGTTAATTTAAATTAAAGTACTATGTGTTGGTTTAGATTTGCGAACATGTTATTATTATTTACCAATTTTACCATATTTAGTCGTATACTTAGAACGAATACTTGAAAGAACTTAACAGAGTAAAATTGTTAAATCTTATATCAGAACTTTCCTGATATTAATTATATTCAAATACAATATGCTCATTATTTATTGATTTGACATCTGTTACTTTGTTATGAAAGTGAAATCGAGAATTTTATGAAAGTTGCTATCACCACATATTAGATGACGAATATCGTAAAATCATAATTCATCATACATTTTATGTAAAATTAATTTCGATATGCAAGTGTTTTGATACGTAGTGGTAATTTATCTGCGTTCATGGAGTATGTCCTAGTTAGCAGTTGCCATTAACGAGTTGGTAATGATAATCACAAGATTAATGTCTCCAATTATATTATTAATAAAAGTATAAAAACCGTCATCTTGGCGTTTATCGAATGAGACAGGGCCCCGCCCTAACAACTGTATCCATGATACCCAAACTAGAGACGCCCTCAATTGTGTTATAAACCCTAAAAGTTTTAAAACTTATCAAAGTCCCATCCAAAAATTATTCCCGACATGTTGTTGATTTGGGCCCCGCTTGGGCGAGCTACGCCATTGGAAAGAGCTCTATGTATAGTGCACGAAAGAGGTTGATAATGATGATGATGACCATTCGTGAAATTACGGTAGTCGAAGGTCGAAGTTCGTACATTGTAATTTTAGAAATTTGTTTTCGTGTTTTTGTTTGCGTCGCGGCGCGTAGTGTTTTTATTGTTGGCGCGTAAAGGAAGGGAAAGGGGGGGTGAAGGGGCAGAACGTGACGTCATCGTAATGCTTATATGATAATTATTTAGTGTTGTCCCACAGATTAATGTAATAGTCTATCCAACTCGACTTGTGCCAGACCTATAAATGTGCTAAGGAAATTTATGATGGGTGCTTGCACTTGTCTGTAATTTGCGGCACTCTTGGCTCCGGTTCCAACTACTATTTACTATAAATAAGTCATTTGTATATAAAATAAAACATTATGCGTAAAAGCATATTATATTGGTCAAGAGCAAAATACCGGTTAATTATATTAAACCACTTTCTCTTAAAATTTTTGTCAGTATCATATTTTTACGGTATCAAAAATATGTTTATGGTTATAAAATAGATGAA
The DNA here is from genome assembly GCA_905333005.2 of Lycaena phlaeas. Lineage (NCBI taxonomy): Eukaryota > Metazoa > Arthropoda > Insecta > Lepidoptera > Lycaenidae > Lycaena > Lycaena phlaeas. The sequence goes on from HG995163.1 coordinate 19,714,723, forward strand.
CTTAAAACAGGAAATTATGTTAAAATAACAATTAACGCAAAGTGTTATTTTATGGTACAGATTTAAAATGCAAATGTTGGTTTGTGAAAGAAATAGCTGTAAATGTTTACCAATTAGTTAGCGTATTCATCTCATTTACGTTTACCGTAATGTTGTATATCAATTCCAAATTAATAGCATTATGTCGATGTTTGCACTAATAAAATAAAAAAATAAAATTAATGATACAAAATCATGATTTCCCTTTTCGGTAATTTCATTACTTACTTTTATCGACATTTTTCAATGTCACAAAATATCTGTGTAGTTGGTATTAATGGTAAGATCTCAACGTAGGTTTATAATGACCATAATTTATTATCTCACTGTAATCAATATTGTATATTAAAAGAAATTAAACGGAATTAGATATACGAGTATACACACGTAAATAAATTGTAGTGTCAGTTTGTAATTTCAAATTAACAGCTTTTTACTAAATGAATATCACTTGAACTTGGCTTGACATGCTCCCGCGTGTCTAGATGAAAGTATTCACGAAACTTAAATCTAAAAATAATATTTTTAAATTTTTGTCTGTCTGTCCGTAAGTTTGTTTCGGGTAATCTCTGAAACAACTGGACCGATTTTGACTTGACTTACACTACAGATATCTGATATTGCAAGGAGTTGCTTGGGCTATAAAATTATTTTGATCACTCTGGATATGTCATATGGCTGTCAATCTAAGTTAACGCAGGCGAACTAGCGAAGTTGCTGGCAACGGCTAGTATATTTCGTTATCTGTATGTAGATATAGTCTATCATGAAAAGGTTCATGACATTCAAATTGATTCAATAACGTATCACAAGAGCACATTAAGACCTTTTCGAACTTTGCCATAAAAGCGATTGCTATATTGAAAATTGTTTTAACCGTTTGATAGAATAGGTAAAGTCACATCAATGTTCTTTCACTGTCTAACATTATAATAGAGTAAAAAGGTTTATTATATTTTGTCACCTTATAGCAATGGCGCAAGCTAAAAGCGATTGTAAGGTAGCGTACCATAATATTATTACACGCGACTCATATGCCAACATTTATGTTTTCAGGTGTACTAATATATGAAATGCTGGTGGGCTATCCGCCTTTCTACGACGACAATCCCTTCGGCATATATGAGAAGATACTAAACGGAAGAGTGGACTGGCCGAGACATCTGGATCCAGTTGCCAAAGACATAATCAAGAAATTGCTAGTCCAAGACAGAACGAAGCGGCTTGGAAACATGAAGGTAAAACATATTTTTTTGTCAAAAATCAGGCCAAATGTACAAAAGAGTATCTATGAAATAATTCAAAAGTTTTTGAATTTATTTACCTCCTAAAACACAAAATATTGAGAACATTTTTGTATTTTCCGAGGTTTGTTTTTTGTTTAAATGTACATTCAGGAAAGCATTTTTGAAATGTAGAGTTTTAAAGTAAATGGTAGTATAATATTATGGTACGGTTAGGTTAGGTTAGTTCCAAAATCGATGTTTGCATGACTTAAATATTTTTAAATTGTGTCCATGACTTTTAAAGATTTTAAATGAACATGGTCATTTAATTCTCTAGTATAAGTTTCGTAAACAATGTCGAAATATCAAGATCTGCAAAATAAAAAAAAATAAAATATGGTAAATATTTTTATGTGATAATAATATATATTTATCTATAATATTTCTAAATTTTAATTGGTCATGTCAGAGATATTGCAGTCATTGCTTTTCATATTAGCGTGGTTATTCTAGAATATTCAAGACGACCGATCTCTGGCAATTCGCATCCAACACCGGCTATTGTATTGTGATCGTCTTTCCACCTGGTTAATGGCCAACCGATACTTCGTCTACCGAGTCGCTGTATTATACATTATATGATTGAAAAATCTGACTAATCCTTGGAAATTTGATGCCAGAGTTTAATATAAAAGTGACGCGTCCGACGTTCGTAGTATGAACGTCCCACATAGAGAATATTTAATGTCCATCTCATAACTTTGTTGTGTTTTGTCTCAAACGTCTCTTAAATTTTAAATATGAGGCACGTGGTTTCTAACTGTAAACAATTTAAAAAATATATCTTATAAACTTGTATGTAATATAATATAATATCAATAAAAGTTTCATAACAATGTTATTATAGTTTCTATTACTTTTTAGTAAATCTGATGCGACAAATTACAATACAAGAAATGCTTTGCCTTTGTACCTTGTCTGATTAAAATTTATTAGTCCCAAGGCTACCAGTTAACTGACACAACACTTGGGTTCGTATATAAATTTATTCTTGACATATCTGCATGAAAAATACTGTACGTTTTCGTTGTCAAAGTTGGCTGTTCTCCAGACGTCTCCATATTATATAAATCTACTTCTAATGTGTGACAATTTCAACATAAATTTATACCTATTATTAACTTACTATTTAATATAAGTAGTCGATTTTTTGAACTTAGAACGGCTCTCACTTTCAATTCCGGGATGATGCGAGTTACAAGCTAGGGATGGCGATCTGAGATCGATTAATCGAAGAATCGATTTTTCGAGCAGAAAATATCGATTTTTTAAATCGATATGAAGTACTGTATCGATTCACTGAATCGATATATCACCCTTGAAAATCGACATTCGATTTTTTCTGTTTTGATATAAACCATACAATTATTTGCATTTAGTTGAATGTGCCTGAATTATAAGAGTGCTGCCGGTTAAAGAGTTAACTACTCATAAACTCGCGAGATGGCTGTATGTTTAGTATCCTTTACTCGCCTCTCTTTTATAAAAAAGTTACGTTTGTAGTCTTTAACTTTATGTATCTATAATCTGTGACGATTGATATTGCATTATTCATTTGTTGTTGTCGTTTAATGAATACTGTTATTAGCGTAATATAAGTATTTTCATGATTGATTTCTGTACTTTACTGGAAAGAACAAAAGAGCTCCATTTATCATCACGTTCACCCAATCGCCATGATGTATATGAGTATCGTTGGATCATCCGTTTCTTGTGAGCGCCTGTTTTCAATTGCTGGAAACATCGCAAGTGATGAGCGTAACCGCTTGGATCCCAAAAGGCTTGACAGACTGTTGTTTTTAAAAAGTTTAGATATTGAGCATTGGGAACTATAGTTCCCAGGTATAATAATTCCCAATGCTTAATATTTGAACTGTTAACTCTTACCTTATTTTTTACTTTTTTGCAATCAATAAAGACATTCAGTATATAAATACTTATTTTTTTTATAGTTGATCTTATAGTTGATACGGTAATAAAAATAATTGTTATTTTTGAATTCCCTGATTTTATTGATAAGATATCACTAATTGCAATATAAATCTTGTTTTTAGTAAAATTGATACAAATTTACATTGTAAACGTAAACTTGAAAAAAAGATCGATTTTTTAAGAATCGATTTTGTAGGCCTCGATTTTTTCGTGAATCGATTCATTAGACTACGATTCGAATCGATTTAAAAATCGATCTTTTTCGTAAAGAATCGCCATCCCTATTACAAGCTAGGAGCTGTTGCAAGAAAACTATCATACAATCACTAAATTATCAACCTATATATAACCCAATGGAACGGGTCTCCTCCTCGAAATCAGGCAGCGTATAGTTGGGTTGCGGTGGGGCCATAGTTCACCTATGTGTTGGCTCAATGCAGACTGCTAAATTGCGCACACTTTTAAAGACCTTCAATATCATCACACATGTAGGTCTCTTCATAATGCTCGCCGGTGAGCGAGGGATGGTCTTGTGTTTAGATGCACTTTGAAATTTTGAAAAAGCTATAAATAATTCATCACAGGTGGTCAGGATCGAACCCAGACCCATTCAAAGAGACCCAGCTCACAAGATCATCGTCGCATACAATTAACAAAGGCTATACAATTAGTACTTTCAAATAATTTAACCAATGATGTAGCCCCTATCGATTTTTTTTAATGATTTTAATGTATAAGTTTTCAGTTCCGTCAGCAGTCCCTATGATTGCTAATGCTTTCATTATAATACCTTAAAATTGTGTACTAATTATTTAGTTTCTGAAATCCTCTTAATACGACAAAGAATCTGTTGATTATTAATTTATGATTAATGATAATATCCAACTATATATTACAATTTTTACGGCATCAGTTTTAATCAGTTACATGTTAATGTTTGTTTTAATAAGAAAAGGTTTTTGTCAATTTTTAGAATTATTAAAGACAAGTGTTTAAAAGCGGTGTACTATAATAGCCACTATAAACATTTTCCGTAGCCAATAGTCATTAGCACATACTTTATAAAGAGTGGAGAGCTACACGGCAATGTACTTAAACGGCAGTAGTTTCTATTGGATGTTTTCTCTAAGCTTTTTGCCGGTGCAGTAATGTTTAGAAAGTCATCATTCAGGTGTCCAGCGGCGACATTAAACTGACTGTCGCCACATCAATCACCGGCCTCTGTCTTCCCATGCGGTTTATGGTACAACTGGAGCAGTTTACATTGTTGTTATCGTATTGAATTTTATTGTTGTCACATCAACCAAAGTTCAGTAGTCTCATATTGTATTTCATGAGGATTTATTTACTTGTTAGATGTTAACAACTTGTATCTCGTAAACGACGGCACGGTTTGGAATTAATATCAAATGTAGGAATTTATTTGTCATTATATTATATACTAGCTAAGCCTACGGCTTCGGGTAGTGCGCAAAAGCTCGCTAGTAAATACCTTGCAAGTATGAGATAAAAAAACACCATAAAGTGTTTATTCTTACTAATATTATAAATGCAAACGTGTGTCTCAAAGTGCTTTATTGAAAAACGTTCGACCAGTAGGTGCATTTTTGTGTAATTGACAATGACATCATTTTTGTTTCATTTAAATTGATCTAATCATTAATTACTATTAATAATATGGGAAATGCCAAAGGAGCTTTTAATTTTAACTTTCAGCCAAATTAATTTAGCCGCTATGCCGTAAAGAGAAATAAAGACATAAACAATCTCACGTTGACGCTAATGATATTAGTAGGGATTATTATGCTTTAAAAATTGGATTAGGATCCAACGTATAAGCCATCACTATAACGAACTTCAGCCAAATCAATTTCACCGTTTTACCGCGAAAGAGCAACAAATATAATATTAGTAATAATTACAATGCCAAATAGCAATTTTCATTGAATTTGTTCTTTTATAACATATTGTTTATTCAAAAATCTTCTATAGGTTACAATATAAAAATTTATCGTTTTTTGTAATATTAATTTTCAATCCCAGCATTAATCTTCAATCCTAGTTTTTTTGAAGAACAAAAGGATTTTGTTTTGGATTGGTCTTCATATCATAAATATTACTTACAAATTTTTACACATTATTTTTAATTACTTTTAGGCTTTCATTTAATTTGAATACTTTAATTTGAATTAATTATTGTTTTATCATTGATCACGTGCGCCAACGTCGTTTTTAAGGTTTCACCGTCATCAAATATCTTTTATTTTGATATAACCTTGGGAAGCCCTGCTTTAAGCCGGGCGCGTAGCTCATAGCCGAGTCTTCAGTGTTGTAATCGTGTCAGTCGTCGGGCAGTGGTTAGGTCGATTCGCATGTCATGAGCTGAGAACGTGATAGCTAATGAATCTTCATCATCATCAGCCTTACTCGACTGAGAAAGTTAACGATGACATTGGGTTATGTATTATTGCAATCGGTCACTACAAATTGATTGTGATTTGTGGTTTTCTTTTCATAATATTTTTTTCGCTTATAGATACTGAACTCCCTAGATTTGATAGCTTTGTATTTTGTAATGTATTATTTGTATTGTTTGGCTGAATATCTTACTAAACTTAGTTTTCGTGTGTCACATTATTTTTTTGTCATAAGGAGGCAAACGAACGGTCGGAGCCTTATGGTGCCTACCAAATACCGATGCCCATAGACATTCGCACAACCAGAAGTTGCAATCTTTTTCCCTTGTCATTGCCAGTGTCCTCGATGGAGACACTGGCAATTCACAAATCGCAACTCACAAAAATTTGTGAGTTTCCAGAGATAGATTATGTAGATAGATAGAGGTAGATTATTTCACGCAAGTCGTATTATGAGGGACGAGACTCGAAACGAGAGGTAATTTGTCAATGACACATTTTTAGAAAAGAAAATTACTTATAAATACCTAAAATATCAATAAACCTGAAGAGACGTTTTTATATACAAAAAAGTATTTAATAGCCCAATAAGGTAGGGTTATAGGTTCTAGATGAAAATTTTGTGGCAATTATGGGCCATGTAAAATCGCAGAAAACATCTTGTGAATTGATATTATATTGTTTAATTACATCGGGTCCCGCTTCCGACTTAACATAACAACTCAAACGTCGCCTAAGCCAATACAAACAACGATGATCTAATTTTACCAAACTCTAGTATGGCTGCTATTGATTGACGTATACTAGATTGCGTTTAGTTTTGTTTAGAACTCGGATGTAACATAAATCTCTATAATCGCCTGCCACTTTTGAATACATGTTTTGTTAGTGTAATATTTATTATGAAATGTTTTCTATGTTACATGATGTTTAAACGACGCGTCAGCTGGCGGATTTATTCAATAGCACTCATAGTCCACTTGATAACAATACGCAATATACTGAATGGATTTTGATCAAAATCTACAACAATATAGCATACACATCAGAGTAACACATACCTAGGTTTATATTTATCCCTACTCTCATGGGACTGCAAAGTACGCGGGTAGGCCGCTGCTAGTAGTATTATTATAATGAAAATAGGCCTCCTTCAATTAATGCCAAGATGACCGATCCTTGCCTCTTGGATGTTGAATCCACGAAGCAAAGCAGCTCGTCCACCGCATGATGATCGTGTTCCCACCTGGTTTTTGGCGAGCAACTCTTAGTCTATCTAAACGTGGCCTCCACTAAATGAGAAGGAATACCTTTGTTCAGCATTGGACGGACAGAGCCTGATGATGATAATTCATATGTTTATTCAATTTACAGACCTGCCTGCGACTTAGCCTGATTTATAACATTAGCTTTGGTGTCTAGAGACTATGCCCAATTATAAGATAATTATCGTACGTCGACATGACAGTCGTATACGAGTTATTGATCTAGTATTTGTATTCCCCTTTTATCTAAATCTTTTTTTTAAAGTGATACCTTCTTTAGTTGAGTACTATTTGCTAACGAAAATCTTATAGGGTCGCATCACCGACATGCTAATGACGTCGATATGAAATTTCAGATTTTAGTATAATACATTAAAAGTTTCACGACACAATTCTAAGTAATTTTCACTTCTATCGGCAATCCATGTGATTGCCAGTTTTTTCGGGTGATTTATAAAAACATACATAAAATATCATCATCTTATTATACTAGCAGCGGGGCGTCCCGCGGTTTCACCCGCGCACTTCCCATTCCCGTTGGAGTATGGTGATAAATTATAGCCTATGTGTTATTCTGATGTATAAGCTACGTCACTGTAAAGTTTCATTAAAATCCATTCAGTAGTTTTTACGCGAAAGAGTAACAAATATCCATACTTACAAACTTTCGCGTTTATAATATTAGTAGAAAGTAGGATTATACATTCAAGCACTCCATGTTATAATCTTTGACTTTTAAGTAAAATTACTATTAACTTTATGACTTCATATCTCGTATAGTTGATGTATCATCAGTTATGATTCGTTTATCATTCATCTTATTAAACTAAAAGCTACTTTCTTTTTGTATCGTGTCATGGTGATGAGATTGATGACCATTCTTCTCTCCATTAGCCCCGTTTTATCAAAAGACAAACAGTTTATTGGGCTTTTACTATTAGCCTTTGAACTTACGATTTTTATGAGTAAATATATTTAAAGGGAAGGGCACGTTTGTCACTTTAGTGATATCTAATCGTATAGATTGTCTATTTTCAGCATTCTTTCATAGGCCGTGATTTGTATAAGTGGTTGAATGTACCGTCGGTCATTCATTTCAATCTTTTATTAGTCACAAGCAGCGTCTTGCGGTTTCACCCGCGTATTTCCCATTCCCGTGGGACTACGGAGATAAATACAGAATACAACATAAAGATTATAGCCTATCTGTTACTTTGATGTGTAAGCTATATTATACTAAAGTTTCATAATAATCCATTCGGTAGCTTTTACGTGAAAGAGTAAAAAACATCCATCCATACTTACAAACTTTCACATTTATTTATTTATATTAGTAGGATTATTCAAATATTTATGTTTTAGTCACTAAACACCTGAATTCCTGATAATGACTTTGTCGTAACCGGTCGTGTAATTTGCGATTGTAATAATATATAAAATAAATAGCTCATAAAGTGTAAAAAGTTTTCATTATAGTGGCGGTTTGTTTGTGCTCTCATCCTGAACTTTTAAATGAGTAATTCTTGTATATACATAATCTGAATCTCGGAAACGGCTCCAACGATTTTCATGATATTTCGTAGTATACATGGAATATCGGGTGTGTTGAATCGCTCTAGCTAGGATCCATTTTGGAAAATGTCGTTTTATACGTGTTTTCAATAATCAACTTTACCGAGCAAAGCTTGGTCTTTCGGATACTGTATCTTAAATGATACTTTTTTGTTTAAAAACAATACTTTCTCTTTATAAGCGGCTAATAGCAATGCCTCTTAACTTAAAAAAAATGTTATCAACCTTACTTAAAATCTTTAATAAAACATTTTTTTAAACCATCCGCAACACAAATTCTTTGAGAACTTACCACGGGACCAGATTGACGTGTAAAAGCGTCCATAGGTATTAAATATTAAAAAAACGTGATCAGTCCATGCCCATTGCCCATTCATCATTTTGGACATGACAGATGGTTTAATGTTATTATTATGGGATTAGTTCAGCGTTGTTATTTAATTTTTTCATGCTTATAAATTATGACATGTCTGTTACATAAGGAATAGCCGTTAGCGATATAACTCGCCTCACTACGGAAGTATCGGATACTTATAATTTAAACGTATCAACTGACAATCGAAAACCAAAACAAAAAGACATTCTTTTGAGTTATGACAATAATAATCCCTATAATTATGTGGGTAGTGTATAATCATTGTATAATGCACAATTTTTCTACTCGATATTGTCATTTTATATTGTATTTAATTTCTGAACAATTTTTATTCACGATTACAATGAAAATATGAGGCGAATATATTTACAAGGTCTCTTTTGACATTATCATTATCATTTGATGTTGGTGATCATGTCTGATAGATTTTAGTTAGGAATGCTAGCAACGACCCGCGGTTTCACCCGCGTTCTTCCCATTCTTCTGGGAGTACGAAGATAAATTATAGCCTTTGTATTATTCTGATGTGGAAACTATTATTATAAAGTTTAATCAAAATCCATTCCGTAGTTTTTGCGCGAAAGATTTACAAACATACATCTGTACGTTCTAACAAACTTTCGCCTTTATGTGTAGGAGAAAAAAAATGTAAAATACTAAACTAATAAAACAGAATATTTTAATCATATGCTTAAGCACTTATATAACCTGAAAAAAAATTATGTATTATAATGACCGGGGTTAAGGTGAAGTCATTTTAACAAGAGGCTAATTGTTAATACATAGTTTCCTCCATCATTATTCCATGCTGTAAACAACTATTAATTGAAGTTAGTGGCTTATTAAACTTCAGTCTTATTTCAAGGTCTTATAAACATTGATCGGTCCTTTGCTAATTCTTTCTCCTCACTCTTGGTTTCAGAGTATATTAGAACAGGAAAGATACATGGAAATAGAATAAATTCTTATTTGAGAAAGATTCCTCAAATGGACGTTAGTAACAATTCAGTCCAAGAAACGGATTAAATTTAAAATGTTTTAAGTTTGGATGTTAATAAAAGCATATTTTCAACTTATCCTTACCTGTCTCTTTGAAATTATAAAATATAATAAAAAATATATTTTATGTGATACTTACACCGAAAAACCCATTTTTTAAACTTTTTACCTGTCAATCTGATTTTTTCGGATAATCTCGGAAACGGCTAGCCCGATGTCGACGCGATTATCACTGACATAACATAAATGATGTAGTAAGGAATACCTAAGACTATAAAAAGAATCATCATTAAGTCGGATACATCTGTATCTAAGATGCTGCGGGCGATAGATATAAATAACACGGTTCAGGCTTTGTCGTGGGGGTGGGGCTCAGAAGCCCAGGGTGAACCCAACACCTTGGGCGAAGTGAATTGAGCCGAGGGGGCTCTTTGTATCCCTCTTATAAGAAGAGGGGGCAAGGGAAGAGGACGGCGTTAAAAAAGGAAAAGGCGATAGTTATGAATAAAGTATAATCAATCTTATCTCTTTTTAAACACATGTTTTTTACTTGCAGTGCGGATCAGAGGACGTGAAGCGACACCGGTGGTTCAAGCACATCGACTGGGCTGATGTCTTCTTGAAAAAGTTACAGGTAAAATTTACATCTGACAAGAGTTCAGATATAAGAAAATTATTGATAGGTTAATGCTTATCTTTATATTTATTGGTTATGCTTTCTTTTCCCAATGACGGTTGTCTTTGATGATTATCCTTGAATTGGTTTATTTTTTATTATCATTAAGGATAGATTATATTTTTTCTGCAGAAATTTGCACGTTGCTGCTCTAAGTGGTACCCTTATTTTCGATTTTGCCTGGTTGTTTGTGAATAATGATTTAGTTCAATATTATTTATGAATTTTAATAGAAAATTCTAGAAAAAAAGTATATTTGTGTACGAAATCTGAAAACTCTCATTCTCATAATATCTTCATCATCTTTGTTGTTATGTGTCATGTTATTATTTGCGTTTATTTGACACTAGCTGTTGCACGCAGCTTCACCTGCAAGCTTCAACTAATATTTAAAAGGGGTCCCTAAGTTTTTTGAAAATTTAATATAGCCTATGTTCACCGGATATAGTGTAGCTTCCCAACAGTACAAGTAGTAGTGTACAATAATATAAAAAAATTAAAACTATTTTATCGTTTGTAACGTACAAGCAGAAAGCAATACTTATAATAATAGCTCCGATATTGGATGTCGATGTAATGTAATCTCCCAGCCCAGTAACTGCCAAAATGTAATCTCAGTTGAGCAATAGGACACTCTATATTTTAACGTTCACTTCGAAAATGTTATTCTAAACCGGTCTAATAACAGCTATTACATGTTAATAACCAGAACTTGGATAAATTATAGGTATTCTGAGCTGGTACATAATTGTCGCCTTCCTTACCACTTACCTACATGAACTTAGACTAATACAAGATCATTTTGTTTGAGGGGTTTATTCGCGAAAGCGATTTTGTAAAGGTTTCTCGTGTCTTAGGTATACATACATACAAGATATGTATGCGGACAACTTATATAATGAATATAAATTATGTATTAGGCTAGGCGCACACCGGTTACTTTTGTCACCGTGACATTAAAATTTTTGTCATTGTCACGTCACGTTTCCAAAGTGGTGCGCTCACGAAGGGTGACAGTGACAACACTTTTTTGAAATCGAAGCCTAAAAACCTAAGCATAAAAACTTAATGGCGCGGTGATAGTTTCATCACGGGCGTGTTCGCCAGTCGGCCGGCGTACATAAATGTCACCCACTTGTCACGTCATAACATGCGCGCATCTCCACACATATCCATGGACTTGATAAGAGTGACGAAACAGTCACGGTGACAAAAGTAACCCGTGCGCGCCTAGCCTTACGGGGCTATCGATGCGTGCATACACATTAATAAGAAATTTCTTAAGCTTATTGAGTATTATTGACATAGTAGCTGTAATACTAACAGCATCTTTTCCGCTTCACTAGGTTATAGGTGACTCGACTAGTTTTCAATATTAAAATTATTATTACTTTCGGATCTTGTTACGTGTATACAAACGCAAATCGATTATTATTGCGTACAAATACTTAATTTTATGAATATTTTATTTTGATTACCTTTGAGAATAGGACTTTTAAGACTTTCGTCTATCACCTAGTTCATAATTAGGTACTTATTTTAATAATATTTAAACGGTAAAGTGAAAATGAGTGTTTCATTTCAATACCAAAAGTATTGTGTGCTTGTGCGTTTATTATTTCTTTAATTAAATTTCTATATTTGTTGAATGAATGATGAATGAAATAATGTACATACTAGTAGCCGTTTAGATGCGTGCGTGCGATGTGCATCCCGTGAGCCCTTTATTTGGGCCACCTATATCTCGTTTTAATAAATCCTGTTTGTTTGTTTCAGCCCCCTATTCTGCCGTCCGTATCGTACGAAGGTGACACTTCCAACTTCGACGAGTACCCGGAGACGGACTGGAAGGCCGTGAGGTCTCTGGACCCCGACGAACTGAAGCTCTTCGCTAACTTTTGACCGAATTAAGTTTCGTCGGGTTTTAATTTTGTAAAATATGTACAGGGTGTGCCAGTTAACGGTCCTGTTGTTTATAACTTAAACATAAGCAACGTACCTATTTAATGAATGTTGAAAACCAAAGTCTACCCTGATTTTATATATTATAGTTTTATATCGAAGCTATAAAAACTGGTTAGAACCTTTCCAATATTTCAAACAGTAAACCTAAGCTAAGCTAATAAGTACCACTGTTTTCTTTTGAGATAGTATTTAAGAAACTTATGTTTGAATTCTTTGAACCAAATATATTTGCTTTATTTTACGTAACATTATATTTTAGGTTAGTAACTAATGGTAACCTAATTGTTAATTAAATAAGTTATGTTAGTAAGTACATCACTTTAAAAATAATCTTTTTTAACTGCTCACGGCTTGTATCAATAATATATTTTTTCAAAGATGAGAGAAACTTTAAGTGTAATTAATTAATTCTTTGCTTACTTAATGTAAGTGTCCTATACTTTAGAATAGAGTAGTGACAACATATTTGTGTGTGATGATAGAGTATATCATTATTCTAAGTATTTATTTAATTTTAAGGAGCACTATTTTTGTATGTCGTTAAAGTGTAGTCGTAGGTCACCCAGCCATATATATCTTACTAGTACATTAATGCTATATTATAGTAAACCTAATTATAAGTGTAATGTAGACTTGGATACATTGGTAACGTAGATGATGTTATGTTATACTAACAATATATAAACTGTAAACAAGTAAATCTGTGATCTCTTTAGTCAGTCTGTAGTGAAATAAATAGCTCTTGTGTATTTATTTCGTATATTTAACTATTAAACATCAGACAACAGGTTGTTAATACATATTGTAGTGGATACAGACGGATAATAAATATTTTGTTATAAGCCTGTTTGTTTTTAATTAGTGTTATTTGGCACAGTTTAAACCCACGCGCGGCGCCCGTTTCACAAAACGTTTACTTATTGTGTGGGTGGTAAATTGTAGCTTGATTACGACCGAATAAGTATTTGAACTCAACTGATCTGAATATCTCTAAGGATCTATCGTCTTGGCGTTTATTGAAAGAAACCTATGTTCAGCAGTGGATAGGTAAATGGAGGACCTGGCGAGTCAGCCGTATGGCCAACGCCTAACGGCTGCTCTACGCCCGGTCCTTGAGCGGTGGATGCGCCGTAAGCGCAAGCCCCTCACCTTCCGTCTGACGCAGGTTCTCACCGGGCCCGGATGCTTTGGTGATTTCTTGTGTCGGACGGCCCACTGGGAGCCGACGACTGAATGTCATGATTGTGGCGCGGCGGTGGACTCTGCCCAGCACACCCTCGAGGTGTGCCCGAGATGGGCGGCGCTGCGTCATGATGTGATGTCTGTCATCGGAGGGGACTTGTCTTTGTCGAGCGTCATCACTGCGATGCTTGACTCTGACGAGTCCTCGACGGCAATGGCCTCTTTCTGCGAGACAGTGATGTCCCAGAAGGAGGCCGACGAACGGGTGAGAGAGGAGGCCGCTGACGCAGCCTCCCCCCGTAGACGACGAACGGGGGTGCGTCGGAGGCGCTATTTAATACGCCTTCAATAAAGCCCCTGTGCTCGTGTCGGGCTCGGGATGGGAACCCGGGCCCAGCTTAAGACACGACGTCGTGGGGACTGCCAAGCCGTAGCCGGGCAGTCCTCCTATTGTGGAGAATCTGGTCTCCGGGACCAGTTTGTCGCTGAGGGTATCCCGTCACCTGCACAGATCTGGGTCCCTCAAATATAGCGGCTGAAGGCTCACGTAGCGGTTTTAGTGGGGTAGGGCACCCAAATGCGAGTCCCCACACACGCCAGCGCGCCTACCCAGGCCCTGGTATGGTCGTAAATGATTTCCGCTGCGTCATCAAAAAAAAAAAAAGTGGATAGGTACACGCTGATGACGATGATAATTATAATCCATAAATATTCTACTTTCGTTGGTACATTATCTTCAACGAGTCTTATGGCGTTAATTTATGCGATTCGCCATACAACCCAACCTAATAAAATCGCCTTGGGTGTCTTCGGCCGCATCTTCCTATTGAGCTCCGGATTTTTCAACATGTGGCCGGATTTACTCTTGGAACTAATTCCTGCAAACTAAAGTTATTCTTGACAGCATCCGGATTGTTCAAAACTATCCTTACTAATATTATAAATGTGAAAGCGTAGATGTTTGTTACCCTTTCACGCAAAAACTAATCGACGAATCATGGTAATTTGTACACATATTCTGGGTGGTACTAAAAGTAATTAACATAGAATACTTTTAATGAAAAAGGGATTTTGTTTGCTAACGCGGGGGAAGCCGTGGGCAACAGCTAGACGAATCTAGATTAAAGCCAAAATGCACCTCGGATTATCCTCGCGCACCTGACTTTGTGATGATCGCAGAAGCTGGCAGGCTTGAGAACAAAGTCATTGAGGCACAGGCAACGCAGCCTTAAGCGAGAACCATAACCTTAAGTCTTAAATAAAATAAAAAAATTGGATTACATTTGGAGATTTCAAAATGTTTATAACTTTTTTTTTGTCATAAGGAAGCATTCGAGTGAAGGAGGGATTCAAGTTGGTGGTGGTGATGCAGATAGTGACTAGCGATGTTCCTTTCCCCTTTCCTATTATCATGAGGAAACCTGGACGCCTGATGATATTGGTAATCTTGTTTTAAAGGTGTATGATGTTCACCAACACACTATAAAGGATTTTGTCACATATTATCATAAAACAACAAGCCTTTATTATAATTTATTAGCATATAAACGCAAACATATTAACACATCATTGCCTGAAAGTAAGTGTAATTAGAAAACGAAGATATTAATTGAAGCGAGGTTAACAACAGTCTTTCATAACAACAAACGTAAGCTTATTTAACAACGCCAGCAATGGTTACTATACACCAATCGTGTAGATACGCTTGTAGATAATGTTTATCTACAGCCGATTGTGTAGTCCAAGATATAACTCGTGTCGATTTGGCCGTGGTTTTTTTGTGACATTTTTTTTTTCAAATTATATAACCACAAAACTGCAGTTATCAATTATCAAGTATTCCAACACATCAATTTGATTAAAACGTAATCAGTGATAATTAAGGAAAATGTTCCTCACAATTACATTATAATTGTCAAGTAGCAGTTGTACTTTTCTGACAAAAAAAATGCCTGTGAGACCGCTCATCCCGGAACTGGAGGAGAAGGCTCGGAAGGAATTAAACGAGGACCCGAAGAGGATAGAGAGTGACTTGCAACATTTGAAAGACTGGTTGGATAAACAGCCCCATCTACGTGCGAGAAGAGGTATTTCACTTTTTAATCCTAATTTAATTTTTTTAATCTTTTTAAACTTTTAATCTAATCTAAAACCTTCCTCGAATTTCTCAGGTTTAAAGGGCGTGACGCTCCTTTTCCGTCACTTTCCCTCGTTCGAATTTTCTGTATGTGCTTCTGCCTCCGGTGATGTGAAAGAAGTTGTGAATTGTAGAATCCAAAGTAGTGCGTATCTGGTCAGACCAACGCATTAGTTGTGGTAGTTCTATACATTCCTAATTTGAAAAAATAATTAATAATTGGTATCTGCACCTATTATATGATGCCGATTTATAAGCCATGGATTCATATGCATACTCGTATTCGTATACATCCTATTGGTGCTTGATGTTACTGGTAGTGCCATATTTTTAGATGTTATCAAGGGAATAATAGACTACTCTTGTTACTGATCTTAATAAAGATTTCTAGATATTTTTAACTTTCGTACATCTATAAGTAGCTGGTGATCACACACTTGGCAGCCGGAATACAAAGCTGGAAAAACAAAAAAAGTTAATCGTTAAATGTAGTTTGTGAGTAGTAGTAGAGAGTAGCAAAAAATTTGAGGACATATCTCATCATCATTTAGCCTTTACTGATGCCAGATATTACTCTTGATACCAGGCGACCATATGATAAAGACTTGTAACAGATGATTCTAATATTCTTATACAGAACAAGTCACCCATCGATGGTGCCTCTAAGAATCACAACCTCATACAATATATTTCTAGTCTTGCGATTCGCATAGGAGACCACACCACAAGAAACCGGTCGAACCCACCAGAATGCCGCAGGCTTCGGTGGCACACGATGTCAACGCCACGAATATTAATTCGTATAACTATTAAGTTAAATTTTTAATTTTTCAGATGACCAATGGCTCATTATTTTCCTCAGAGGATGTAAGTTTAGTCTGGAGCGGGCAAAGGAGAAGATGGATTTATATTATTCGTTGCGAACCTTAGCTCCGGAATTCTACTCCATTCACTACAATAGCGATAAATTTAAAGAAATATTGAACCTGAAGTAAGTATGATTGTTCAAGTTTTTACAATATTCGATACGCCCTAATAATCGATTTACTGTTCTCGTTACAGCATAGGATACGGTATATCAAAACGACCTTCACCGAGATGCTTATTTGATGAAACGTATTTTATATTCAATTTAATATGTCAATAACCCGTGTTACCCGTGCCCAGCAGTAGGACATATAAGGGTTGATACTTTACATTTTTTTAATCATGCTACAATAAATGGACATCATAAATTTTTATAATCTGTCAATAAACATGTTGCATATGAGTTGCCTAAAAAAATTCAGTCCAGGATATGATTAATTATTAATTAGCAAGAAATCACTCTTCAAAATTCGTCAACCGGGATTTGAGACTGATTTTTCGCAGGCAACCACATGCCACCGTGTTCACAATGAATTAATATTTAATATCATTTAATTTCAATTCAATAATCAGACCGGTGCAAAATGCTACTATCGATTTACCTGTTTACACGTGGCAACCCGAGAGTTGTGACCAGAAAATAATAGGCAACCTAACGTCAGCATATGGGCTTCATACTTTCGATTAGTATTGCATTTGTCCAATAATCAAACCGGTGAAATGTTTAAATTTTTTTTTCAAATTATTGACCTCTTATGAGTAAAAATCGCTGGGTACTGCTAACGGTCAAGTTTGTATTTAATGTAAGATTTCTCTAGGCGCTTAAGTCAGTAAGTATCTTTTATATTACAGGATCTACAAAATATACAACCGTTAAAGAAAATTATAGAAAGTTGAGGTAAAAAAAAGAAACTTGTGAAAAAAAAAACGCCAGATCGTTTTTGGCCATCAAATATGATATTCACGTATTTATCGATTTTTTTTAAATAATATTGTCTCATTACAGATCAATACTGATATTAACGAAGCTGGCAACACCTGATTCTCCAAGAGTAATTGTTCTTAGAATGGGCAAGTATGATCCCGAAAAGTACACTGTTCCTGATTTATTCTCTGTATCAATTATATTGCAAAAGGTAACAGATTATTTTATCATATATAAATATTATTTTGTACATAATTTTATGTTGTTATGCCTCACCTTTTGTCCACATCGAACTAAGATAGATATTATTTTATAATTCTTTCAAAAAGACAGCATCCTAATCGGTTCACCCGTTTAAGGTCTGCCACATACAGACACAAAGACAGACAAACATGTGCTCTGACTTATAACTCCCGCCATTTTGCGTCAGAGGTTTTTTTATGTTTATAAATCATAGTATTAGTAAAATTGTTTTTAAATTCAATATTTCGAAAACCTCCATCGCAGTGGTAAAGCTAACATTTATATAGTCAAAAATAATAATAAAATATGTAAAGTATTGTAATTTTTAGATACTATTTGTCGAAGACGATGCTACCGTGGTAGCTGGTATTAGAAATATTATCGATCTGGAGGGAGTGACGATGGGACATTTCATACAAATGACGCCGGCTATAATGAAAAAACTAGCAGTCATGGCACAGGTAACATTTGCTTATACGTTTTAATGATAAAATAAATAATAGTTTAAAAAACTAAAAAAAAAACACGCTTTACAAATCTCTCCGAGTCTCTCCGAGTTCGCGCACTAGCTCTAACTCTCTTACTCGCATGCAAAGAATGCGGAAAGGAATTAATTAATCCTAGCGAATCTAATTGGGATAATCGGATTTTGTAATCGAATTATTGCATTGTCATCGGTATTTGACAGGTGTGCAAAGTTTGAATTAAATCTGATCGTTCAAAGTAGAAAAAATCGAGCTGAAAGGTGTCGGTTACAAACATACATACAAACATACAGGTGAAGCTAATAAAAGCGTGTTAATAAAGAGGATTGTGTGGTTTCATGAAACCACGGTAAAGGTGAAACTTTTAAATAAAGTATCCCAAGAATAGAGCGACGGTGGTCCAGTGGTGGACGGAATAGGCATCTTATGCGAGGGGTTCCGGGTTTTTTAAAATTTCTAAGTGCACACGAGAAGATCGTTCGCTCAACGGTGAAGGAAAACATCGTGAGGAAACCTGCATGCCTGATGAGATTGAAAGTCTTTGAAGGTATGTGAAGTTCACCAACCCGCACTGGGCCAGCGCGGTGGACTATTGGCCCATTACCCTCCTCGCTTGATTTCGAGGAAGGAGACCCGTGCCCAGCAGTGGGACATATAAGGGTTGATACTTTTTTTTAAGAATAGACTATGCACTAGTAATATGAAATATAGTAAAGTGTTATCAATAGATTTTTTTATGTACGAAACTCTAAGTACTTATATCTATTTTATGTTTATTTCTTTAAAATAATTATGAACGTGAAATTAATACGTGAAAACGATTTTCTAGGAAATTGATTGTGAATTCCAATATTTTATTATACTTATAGCAATTGAAATTCATCCGAGGTAATAATTTTTCAGGACGCGTCTCCGATTCGTCTCAAAGGGTCGCATTTTATAAACACACCGCCTGGATTTGAAACCTTCTTCAATGCAATCAAGGGCTTGTTAAATGAAAAGAACAGGGAGAGGGTAAATATTTATTGATTTCAAAACTATTCTTGACGCGTTTCGATGCAATATGAGCATCACAAAAATACTACCGTAGTTTATTTTTATATTTCCAACAATATGGAATACTTTTTCATGTGAAACAAACTAGCAATCACGCGCCTGGGCCGGAACATTGACTTCAATGCGATGACTGTAAATACCGACATTAATTCATTCTTTTATCTTCTATTGATCAGTTATTTTCTTTTATTGTAGGTGTTTATTAATTACGAATTTTAATTTTGACATTCGTCTACTAGGCAATTCGTCTGCAATATTGTATGCAATAATTAATTTACAGCTGTACGTGCACAACAAGAACTATGACGAGTTGTACAAACATATTCCAAAAGACATACTACCGGTGGAATACGGTGGAAGCGCCGGCACAGCTGAAGATATCGTAGGTAAGAAACAGTCAATAATTGTCACACTCGCTCTGCTCGTTGCACATAGTTTGAGTGAGTGACTGCACGAAGATCTTCTTCCCATCTGGTTAATGGCCGACCAACAATTTGTCTACCTAAACTTGACCTATAAGGTTTAAATTTCGAATGTAAATGGTAAGCTTGTTCCGGGCGATCCTTATGGCAGATCCAGGCAGCTAATCAACCTGGATATCTCTGTAGTGTTTATTCTTCAACAAAGATTAACTGTGTTTCAGAAATTAAAGGCAAGAAAGACAGTGTATTTTTAGCACCAAGCCGTTTCATAGCCGGATAGGCAGTCACATAAATGAGTTTATTATTATTTGGTGTCTCGTCTATCTAAATATGACTAAAATTATCATTAGAATGTAGATTTGATTAATTTATTTGATTCTCATTTTCCTATTTATGATTTCCAGAGTACTGGAACAACAAGGTGAAACAATACAGTTCGTGGCTGGAAGAGGACGCCAAGTTCGGTACGGATGAGCAGAAACGCCTGGGACAGCCCAAAACTGCCGAGACCCTGTTCGGAGTGGAGGGATCATTCCGTCAGCTAGAATTCGATTAAACGATAGATATTCTTATCTTTTATATTATTTAAACTCTCATTTCAATATAAACTATCTTTTATTTCCGTTATTAAGTGTCGATTTACGGTTTAATTCAACGACCCTTCGGCTAGCAGTTTGGTCTTGCGTTTTGAAAGGTCGTAGGTTCAATCCTTACTAATTAGATGTCTTTATATATACTCTTGAGTCAACGTCGGATCCACGGGGGGGGGGGGGGGGCATGGGGGTTATGACCCCCCCCTGGGCTGGTTTCAGGACTAAGGTGGACCACTAATTGAACATATAGTAAAGTCAAAAGTCAAGACTTGACCACGACTACGTGCCCCCCCCCCCCCCCCCTGGTACCAAAGCTGGATCCGCCCTTGCCTTGAGTTTCTTTCCGGTATCTAACGCTGGTAATTATACTATAAAATGTACGATACGGAACGTAGGCGTTATACAGTCAGACGTTTTTGTCAAAATGTTGTCTCAATTTATCATTTAACAAACTTCCATGTATGAAGGTCACGATTGTATTAAATCATATCTGCTGTAAACTGCTGAATACCAGACAAGACCAGCCCGTTTTATATATCGTAATTATCAATTTGGAATTCATGGAAAAAACTATTCACACCCGAATGTGTATCAGGACTCCACAATGAAATTGGTTGGAGAAACGTCGATAAAGATAAAGATTTCTACGAATGGATTAATTATAAATTAATAATAAATTATTGATTCTAGTATATACAAATATACATAGAAGGCAAAAAACATAAATAATTAGAAGAATAAAATTGAAGAAATGACAAAAGTTGTGCGCATTTTAGAGACAAGAGGTTAACTAACTATTTGCTGTAAAGAAGGCTGTTTTAAAAATAAGATGTCTCATTATGTTATAATTAGCGAATTTTTACCTTTTATCTTATTGTGAATAAAATATAACTTGCAGCATAAAGTGGAGTCAATTTTTTTAAAAGAACTACTGTGCGAGTAATCTGATAAATTGTGATAATAGCATTTTAAATTTGCTTTAAGCTCGAGTAATAGTGTTCTAAATTTGCTTTAAGCTCGAGTAGGTCAATAACTAGTAGGTCGTATTAATACTTCAATAAGTATTGTACATTCAAAGCAAACATTTTATTACTTTGTTACATCCTGATTACCCCTTTTTTCTAACAGTAGAGACAGTTAGCTCATACCAGAGCACCCGGTCAGCCGCCAACACGATGGCTCGACGATATCCGATGTTTTTGGATGTAGATGAAATCTCGTAGGCCGAAATAAAATGGAAAGGACGTAAGATCCC
The DNA here is from genome assembly GCA_905333005.2 of Lycaena phlaeas. Lineage (NCBI taxonomy): Eukaryota > Metazoa > Arthropoda > Insecta > Lepidoptera > Lycaenidae > Lycaena > Lycaena phlaeas. Next base: position 19,736,415 of record HG995163.1, read on the forward strand.
CAAATGTGGAAGAAGGGGTAAGAAGCTTATGTTCAGAACTGGACACTATAAAGGCTAACGATGACGACGGCGATGATGATAATGTATTATAAAAGGATATGATATATCTATGATATTATATAATTATAGTCTGCAGTTTTTTATGGCCCTGTTACTTATCAAATTTAATAATAGCTATTTCTTTTAGCTAAAATCTAGTACTTGGTCTTTTAACCGTCAATTAAAGCATTTCAATTAGATAATTTAATATACATTGTACAGAGTGAACATCAGATTCTTATCTTAAGCTTATAAAAATACAGTTATCAATATACAATATCAATTAGTATTTTATTGATAGGTACTTAAACATTGACCGATATACAATCAGCGATAATTCTCAAAATGTAACTTCAATTGGTCTTTTAATAAGCCAGTGCGTTGCTGACGGTTGTAATAAATAGACCGCACGTGGAACAACAGCGATGCCTGTCAGACCTCTCATCCCTGAACTAGCGGAGAAGGCTCGGGTGGAACTCAATGAGGACCCGAAGAGGGTAGAAAGTGACATCCAACATGTGAAAGATTGGTTGGATAAGCAGCCACATATACGTGCATGTAGAGGTAATCTTACGATATTTTCTTTTTCTTAATAGAAATTGTATTTAATAACAATCGTGACCAACTTACTTTCGACCACTAGTTTACGCTAAAAATATGCACGGTTTATTTCAATACACTTTAATATAGGTAACACGTATTGAGCTAGGAGCTATTTAGATTTTAGTTACATATACAAGAATTTACTGGCTTTCATACAAATTTCTAACCTTCCAATGTTCTTAATTACTACGACAAGTTGACTAACACCCGTATTCACTAAAAATACTATGGGGTGTCACAGTACCTACTTCAAAACGCAAAGCTATTCAAACCAATTCACGAACAATACTTAAGTGAAATCCGCCACTGTGCATCTCCCAAACCCAAACTATTGACACGAGGAGAGCAATGCGCATAGACAGTGCGTTCTTTGCATAGTGTTGTTTTATAGGTTAGCCAAATATGTATGTACGAGTAATATATTATGTGTAAGAATGCTATTTGGGACGAGTCTGTTATAAGCCAGATTTAACAAATCGATTAGCATTTATCAGTAATTTAGATAAACAACATGAGTGGAGGATTAGCGACAGTTGGAGCTCATGACATTAATATGATGTGGGCAGTATGTAGATTAAATTATAAATTCATTCGTGACTTCCACTCTGACATTTCTTTTTTGAGAAAAGCTAACTTTAAAGAATACCAAGTAATACGCAGTCACAATGTTTTAAAATATAAGAACGTGCAGTACATCCTTGCCAAAGTTTTATGGGTACTGGAGACACAGGGGCCCCAAGATTTAGTTGTTGTTACATGTACTGACGGGTCACGGTTATATTGTCTACCTGTCTGGTTAACGAAAGTATTTTTAACCACTAAAATGAGGTGTGAGCGACGATGGTCCAGTGGGTACTGACTTGGCCTCTTGAGCGAGAGGGTCCGGGTTCGATCTTGACCTGTAGTGCCTTAAAATGTTTTTTCTAAATTTCTAAGTTTACCTTAAACACAAGATCATCGCTCGCTCATCGGTGAAGGAAAACGTGAGGAAACTTGCATGCCAGATGAGATTAAAAGTCTTTGAAGGTATGTGAAAGTAGCTAACCCGCATGGGACCAGTGCGGCGCGACGGTGCCTGGGTGAACAATGGCCCGATACCCTCCTCGCCTGATTTCGAGGAGCAGTGGCACATATTATATGGGTTACTACTATAAAATGAGGCACATATTAATTCAACACTCTTTAAAAATATGTAAATTGTCATTTAACATGAGTTTTTTAATGCTATTTCAGCTGAATATATTTTTATTATTCGTATTAGCTATTACAAAATGAAAATTACATATTGCAAAATGATAACCAATTTGTTATCAGTAAAGTTGTAGCTACTATCAAACACTCCTGTATGCTCCAGATAAATACACCATAATAAAGCTAAACCAATATTGGGTTAGATAAATTATATATGTTATAAGATAAATGGTTATGTTATATTAATAAATATTGATATCTTAAAGGAAAAATATGTGAACACCACACTAATAGTCCAAGAAATGTTTTTATAACTTTTTTTTCTAAGAATTACCGTTTCTCAAACATTTCAAGAAAACCACTTGATTTGATTTTTTCCACCCCTTATCGGGGGTTGATTAAAAAAAACTTTCACAGTTCGTTTTTAAAGTAACTTAATATATCAAAAATTCAAGCTTTAGCCTCAAATTCGTATTTAAAGTCAAATTCGTATTTTTTTGGGCTTCTAGGTTCTAATTTCCCTATCTCAGCTACCTTCAATTTTAGTTTAATAAATTCAAGCTTTAACTGGAAATTTCGATTTAAAGACCTATTTTTCTTGGACTATAACTACAAATATAATAACGCTACTTATTACACCGAAGACAATCGTAATTACGTACCTTTCATATTTTATTTTACATTTATTTGTGTATGTAAAAGTAAAGTATCACGCTTATATATAACAATGCAAAGCATAGGTGTCCTCCTCGAAATCAGACGAGGAGAGTATTGGGCTGCAGTTCACCGATGCGCTATCCCATGCTAACTTCATATAGGTACATTTAGAGACTTTTTAATCTCATATACATAAAGGATCAGTTCAATTTTACTATTGTATGATTGCCATAATTAAACAAAAACAATTCATAAAACGAAATGAAATGTAAAAATGATAAGAATTTTTCGATCTTATGTTATGTTAGTTTCATTAATTGTATTCAAGCATTGAAAATACTTTTCATTTGAATGACTATAGGTATTATTTTCAGATATTGCTTATTATGCCATAAGTTCATTATATCGTTATAATTTCCAGACGATCAGTGGCTTCTGGCTTTCCTCAGAGGATGTAAGTTCAGTCTCGAAAGGACGAAGGAAAAACTGGACCTTTATTATTCCCTACGCACTATAGCGCCCGAGATATATACAATCAAACATAGCGATCCCAAATTTAAGGATATATTGAATCTAAAGTAAGTATAATCTAATTGATGCGGTTGAGAAATGGTTCAGCTAGAACAGTGGTTCCCAAACTCTTTAGTTTTATAGACCCCTTTCAAACATTTCCTACATCAGGTGGACCCCTTGCTGACCTTTTTTTTTTGCTCGTTTAAAGATATTTCATTATGATAGTAACAATATTGATGGGAGAATGATGATTGATGTAGTCATGCCAACATGGGTCTTCTTGGTTGAATGGCTCATTGCTTCTTCACTATCGAAACCAAATTAATTTTCTTAATTTTCATGGACCCCTACGATTACGATTACGATAGTGGATCCCCATTTTTTGTCACGCTCATCGTGGACCCCCTTCGAGTCTTCAGTGGACCCCTGGCGGTCCACCTGAACCACTTTGAGAATCACTGAACTAGAAGAACGTAATAATAAATCTGTATTAAAAATGTTTTTTGAGAACAGGCATACTAAAAATTGGTATAAAATATGACAAGGTGTTTTAATTTGTTCACAGAGTACAAATAACACTACCGAAATTGGATTCACCAGATTCTCCACGTGTTACTATTGTGAGACCTGGTGCCTATGACCCTGATAAGATCCCAATCACCGATGTTTTCGCTGTTTCTAATAGTATACAAAAGGTAACAATTAAAATAATTCCTAAATTAGACGCTTAATCAACACAAGCATCAAAAAACAAAATAGATAATATAAAAGCCCAATGATGCTTCTCACAAAATTTATTTGGATGTTGCCTATTTTATAAATGCAAATAAATGAATATTCTAAATATTCTGAGGCGGTGTCTGGTGGCGCCAATCATCTCACTGCCCTACTCTCTGCAACATAGCAAGTTGCTGTTTTCTTATGCTTACGCGAATTCCACTCATAATGAAACACATTTATGGATTCCTACCGTGATCATGGTTGCTGTATCTAAAACGTCAGGCTTGTAAAATAATAGTAAACCGCGATAAAATCCGTAATTTTGTTTGATTACAACACTAAGTTGTGTTACGGCGTTTAGGTAGAGGAAGAATTGGTTAGCCATTAACCAAGTAAGTTTTCCGTACAATGGCTGCTCCGTTTTGAAGTGGCAAGATCGCCTTGGTGGTTATTAAGGAAGGTTTATTTTCAGCAGTTTTAAATATTTTGTCAATTATTATTTTTACAGATTCTTTTATTAGAAGATGATGCTACGGTTGTGTCCGGTGTCCGGACTATTCTTGACCTGGAGGGAGTGACGATGGGTCATTTCCTGCAAATGACTCCGGCTTTGATGAAGAAGATGGTAGTCATGTCACAGGTAAGATAACAATTTCTCCTAAAGTATATATACTACTAAACTAGTTCTCTTGCATTATTAGTCATGTGCTGTTACTCCTGACGTGAAATTCTATTTTCTCCTTTCATATTAAAAAAGGTAAAATCATTAACTCCTGGAATATTTTTTGTTATATAGACTGAATAATATTTTATAATAAATTTGAACCAAGAATTTAAAAGTGCAGATAGATATATTATTATTATATTATATAGATAATAATCTATATTATAAAAATGAATCGCAAAATGTGTTGGTAAGCGCATCACTCAACAACGCCTGAACCAATTTTGCCAATTTTTTTTAAAATATTCACTGAAGTCCAAGGATGGTTATTATGGTGAGAAAAAATCGAATAATTGCCGGGAAACCCCTAAAACAGTCCTTTTCTTTTTCCCATACAAACGTTTTCTAACTAAAATGTAAAGTCAATCTGAACTTTATCGCTATTCAATAAAGCTCTCACTCCCGTCGGAGTACGGGAATAATTATGTATTATTCCCGTATCATTGCCTAAAAACACAGATGAAACGACATTCTCTAAAAATATATCATAGCCAGATCGATTTATTACCGTTTTTATCCCTGTACACAAAATTTCATGAAAATCGTTGGAGCCTTTTCCGATATTTATAAATATATAAGATAAATTATACAATACAAGAAATGCTCGTTATTATATAATACAAGAATGTCTCGTTTAAAGATACAAGATAAACGTTCGAGCAGTGGAGTTCTTTACAAATGGTGTTTTTTTTCAGGACGCTACGCCACTGCGTCTTAAAGGAACACATTACTTGAACACACCACCAGGATTTGAAACTGTTTTTAATGCCATTAAAGGCCTGTTAAATGAAAAAAATAAAAAGAGGGTAACTATTTATCGATTCTCGTCCTTGATTTAGATACTGCTATCATATATTTCTGATAACGTAATCGATTTACAGCTTTACGTCCACAATAAAAACTACGAAGAGTTATACAAATATATACCTAAAGATATACTGCCAGCGGAATATGGAGGTAACGGGGGTACATTCGATGAAATTACAGGTAAAATATTATTATAAGAAACTAAGCAGTCGAAACATAAGTTTTCATACTTACTAAAAACATGCAGTCGAATTGGAACATCCTCCTTTTAAAACTTTTAAAAATAAGCTGCGTGTTTGCATAAGCGGCTCAAGGCAGCTATTATTCAACTAATAACTTAACCTATAGGATTACCAAGCCGTCAAATAAACACCATTTATTATCTTCAATTAAACAAGTATTGGTGGAGGAGGAAAGTGAAAGACTAATAACAATCACCAAATTGGTTTATATCATAATATAGAAGAAAACACAAGAAGTAGATTCTGTCTTATGTATCAAATTTGTGTTATTTCAAATAAAAAATGGAGTAAAGACTGATTATAATTAGGATACCTTTTATAATTGATTATTAGATACTGTTTTGCCCATATTATGTCTCTTTGAAACCTTATATCGGACAGGGTATGAAACGACCCGATGAGTTGATTCGCAAGTTATTATCATAAAGTTCACTAATAAATATGTAAAAGTCCACTTTAGCATTACCGCATGCATCAGATAGATATAAATAAAAATGATTTAAAAAATATTTACCAGATTACTGGAGCAAGAAAATCGACGAACACAGCTCCTGGTTAGAACAGGACTTAAAATATGGAACGGATGAACAAAAACGCCCGGGACAACCCAAAACTGCAGAAACTCTGTTTGGACTAGAGGGATCCTTCCGTCAGCTTAATTTCGATTAACGAAACACACAGAAGTTATTATTACTAGATTTTTATGATATTATAATAGTTTTTATTAATTTTTGCATGCTTTGTTCAGATTCAGATGCTCAGAATTGGATTTATATTAATTTTGTAGCTTATAGGCATTTGTGGTGTCAACTGAAAACATACATGATTAACAGTATAAGTAGGTCTATTCTGTGTATAAAGTAATACAAACCGTTATATTAGTATTAGAAATATAAGTATTACTTACCGTTTTAATTAAAAGATTTTATATAAAATGAGTTTTATTTAGATATTTAAATAAATATATGTTATAAAAATTATGTTATAATCAATATGTATTACTGAATAAAGTCTGTGACTTTAGTTGTAGGAGCTCTTTGAATCCATTTAGTACTAGAAATATCATCAAAGTAATGACATATATGAAAAAAGAAAGTAGTGCAGCAGTGGACGGATAAATGGAAATAGTCACCATCGTCCATCATCCTATACGGCTGGAAATATATGTTAACTTTGAGTTAGGTAGAAAATATAAGCAAACCGGTAGTCGATTTCACACTATAGAGTATAGATACTGAGTATTTAGGCTTTAGTACAGAATTAGCTGCGCCCGCGATAGTTAAATAGCAATACATGGCGTGCAATTTAGTATTGAAATTTTATAACTGCAGTTGTCTTTTATCTGTTTTTATCTTTCGTCCTTTTGCCTGTGAGATAAAATGCAAATGATAAATCGCAAAACCAATAACTCAATTCGTGTTATTATTTTAGTTCGCTTAAGCTATAAGGACTATTAGGGCCCTTCTAAAGATTCATTTTAGTGTTATAGGTCTTTGTTTTCATCATGCAGATTGCATATTAGGTAAGTGGCATGTTTGTCAATTATAATACTTATTAGTTTTTTTTATATTCGACGCATTAACGTCGAATATAAAAAAAACTAATGTGACAGCGAAAATAAATGTCCTATAAAAATGCCGTAAGTGTCAGAATAGCTTACGTAGCTCAATACGATAGGGACTTGGCATTTTTGGACTTTAGTTTTTGAGTACTCGGTCAGATTGATGTTCATGATGGAATTTTAATGCGTGTAAGGGGGCGTCCATAAATTACGTGAGGTGTTTTTTTTTCTGTCAAGTCGACTACATAGAAGAAAAGAACTATCAAAAATCAGAATAAATATAAGCTGATAAAAACTGGTTTAGATTACATAAAATGGCTAAATACTAGTTTAAAAAAGGTTTTATATATAAATACATCAATTAAAAATAAATCAATGTTCTATCGCATATTGACGAATGATCTTCTCATTAGTATGACCTCTATGATAATAATTCAAGATGTTTAAAATATTACAAGCGATATATAATAATTTTGTTGCTATAAACATGATAGATAAACCCTAAAACTGACAAGCTCCAATCCATCCCGTATCTGTTATCAAGAGATTGTCATCACATACATATTTTTAATGGTCGATCTTTATCTATATTCATCTCCAAAATAGCTTGCGAATCCCATTTCATTATTTGCCTTATAAGCGCCTGAATTTGTTGGCACTTTTAAAAGTGAAACTTTTATAACATCGTCTCAAACTTTTTCGTCTCTGTGTTGCATGTCGCATGACGGTCGGAGGCCAATATGGCGGCGTGGCCTATAGTTCGCATCAGCTAACCGTGTAGAGTATAAGACTATAACTTATTTGTGCCAGTGCTCGAAGATTGATGAAGCGATGTTTATACCCTATTATTTCGAAATTTTTTAGTTAAATGTCACTAATGTGAAAAAAAGTTTCACTTTCACCGTGGTTTCATAAAACCACACAATCCTTTTTTACACAATATAATCCTTTGTTCTTTGGTACAAGACTTCAATATCTATAATATGGTAGAAGGAAATTTGCTAGTCGATATAACTAGAAATACATAATTTTATCATGGAGTTAATATCTAAATATTGTCGTAATGATTTCATTGTCTGCACATCATTGTTGATTAGAATAATTTATGTTTTAATTTTATTAAAATTCAGTAAAGTAGCTGCCAAATTACCAAGTATACCAACATTACTTTTAAGTTAATTCTAAAGATATAGTGATGATCAAAATAATTCGCGTTCTTCCTCCATCTCTGTATTTTTTGTCGGTATCTAATAACACGTGACGAGCGATATCATATGATACGGATTCTAAAATAACTCTGTGATAATTTATCATTTTATTAAATGATAAATTACAAAAACTTTATTCAGGCCTAATTGTTCCGTACTCGATATGCTAATCTGTCTGAACCGGTATTTTTGCTATGACATATAGACATAATTTCAGAATTCAATGCCCTTTTTTTAGCATAGAAGGGCAAACGAAAAGTCGAAGCCTTGCGACTATCGACGCCCAATAACCAGAGGTTATGCAGATGCGTTGCTCTGCTTTTCCCTAACCCCCCAATGGGCCACCGGATACTCACAGGCCGCACGAAACGCGACAGCCTAACTGTCACTTTCGATTTCATGCGAACGAGAGGTACCCGGTTCCCTCCCCGGCCATGCTGGCCCAATTTAGCTGAAACGCAGCATGGCATTATTTCTTACTAGAGTAGTAGTAGTAGTTGCTAGTTATCCAACTGTTTTATTACTTTTATAACCGTAAGCTACTGATCGGATTTGAGTAGGAGTTATAGAGTTATCGAACTTGAGTGGGAGGTCAATCATATCACGAGTTAGAGCCTAGCACACAGCTGGGAGAAGTGCGCTGTGCTTATACCATGAGTGAAGCAGCTTTGCTGCCCACACCAAGCGCTGCGCTTCGATGAGAAGGCAGGACAGGCAGTGTAATTGCTAGCACCATAGAAATATTAAGAACAGGCTAGCATCGAGACTCTCACGACACTGTGCTAGTTATGCTGTGTTCAGGGGCGACTTTGGCCATTTGCTATCCGGTGGCAAGCTAGTGCCTAGTTTGCCTATCGAAGTAAGATAGAAAAAAAAGCTATGTAAATAATTATTCATCATCTCTTCTGCTGGTGGATATTAGTAGACAGCTATAATATTAAATATATAACTGTAGTGTAATTAACTATGCAATTTAGAGAAACACAACTAAAAAACCTTATTTCCAATATTATACAATAGATTTTGCAGACAGGGTTTGGTTAATGCAGTTATTTAGTCGGTTTTATTCTTTCGCGTAATCATCGTTTTTGTCGCGCAGTATAAAAATACATAGAAGGTGAGTGGCCCCTCAGTTCGCGCGGAACACTGCGTGAAACAACATTGTTTGTTTATCTTTTAATCGCATCCCATAAACATTTGCATGTATCAGTAGTTCATAAGCGTTTGAATAAATGCTTATTAGAAGATAACGTCGCCGAAGTGTATTTAATCTGTTGTCAAGGACGAGTGTTTGAAATCAGAACTAAGCATGTGTTGTAGTGCCAGTTGCTGATAATTTGTTAAAAAACAAGGTTCGTATCTGCTTTAATATTAGCTGTCTCGCTTTCTGTCCAGTTCTAATGTTAAATGTAATATGAAAATGTGTACTTATTATACTCGTGTATATAGGTGTGTACAGTAGTCGTCATACCTAAAACTGACAAAGTGTTATGAAGTCACGTTGTCAACAGCTTGGAGTTTAATTGAGGAAATTACCATGAGTTTGTTTTCTGTGTACTGTCTTATATATTTTTAAAATACAATACACGTTAATAATACTAATGTTTTGTTGCATTAGGCATAATAATTATGACAATTAAAAATTCCACTCGGTGTATTTTTGTTGTGACTACTAAAATAGTATAAATTATTACATGTTTATTGTTATTATTAATAGTCGTAAATTATGACTAATGATAATTTGTTTTGTTTTATATGCTATCTGTACCTACCTTATAAAATCCCTATTATTCAAATATGTTTAGATAAATATATTTTAATGATTTCATCGGACCTTAAATTAGAAAAAAATAATAATGAATTTTCCATTTCTGTGTAACGATGATAGTTCCTTATATTAGGAGCTGTACCTAGGTTCTAAAAAATTTGAATAACCTACATATTACCTAGTTCCCACATTTCGCGTTCATATTTCCTGCCGAAAAAGTATTTAGCATAAATAATATTATGTATCTTAATATATAAAATTCTCGTGTTAATTACCATACTCCTCTGAAACGGCTCGACCGATTTTTATGAAATTTAATATGCATATTCAGTAAATCTGAGAATCGGTTACAATCTACATATTTTTCATACCCGTAAGTGATAAGTGTTATCCACCCTCCATTTTTATTAAATTTTTTGGCTATTTTTTTTTTTTTTTTTTTTATAATGTGGCATTAAAAATACATACAACCATAAATTTTCACCCCTCTACGATCAACCTTTATTTTTTATTAGCTGTTGCCCGCAGCTTCGCCTGCGGTAACTAAGAATTGCAAGGGGATTTTAGTACGCAAAATAAGAAACTTTTCTGGTTGATTTTTACACCTTGTGTCCGAAAAACCCAAATATCTTTAGAACCCTATATTTTTCCAGAATAAAATTTAGCCTATGTTACTCGTGGATAATGTAGCTTTCGAGAAAGAATTTTTTAAATCGGTCCAGTACTTTTTGAGCCTATTCATTACAACCAAACAAACAAACAAGTTTTCCTCTTTATAATATTAGTGTAGAAGAGCGATATTAGTACTTTTGGCAGAACGAAGTCTGTCGGGACATCCAAAAGTATTCTGTGCTGTCGAGACAGCTGGTACTTAGTATAAAAATAAAATTAATTTTAAATAAAAAACGAAACACCGACTTCAAAACCATACCTTAATTAATGTACAACTAAAAATTATAAAATAATATTGAAATACTTCGAAGTGAAGTAGAAGACGTAAACTATTTAAAATCGGGTATTTTTGGAGTCGGTGCCAGCCAAAGAGGATATTTTAATGATCAATCACATACACGAAGTATTGAGAATATGCCTGTGAAGGGCAGCCATGTTTTGGCTGGTACCGACTCCAAAAATACCCGATTTTAAATAGTTTACGTCTTCTACTTCACTTCGAAGTATTTCAATATTATTTTAAAATTTTTAGTTGTACATTAATTAAGGTATGGTTTTGAAGTCGGTTTTTGGTTTTTTATTTAAAATTAATTTTATTTTGTACTTTTTAGTTTTAAGTTTATACATAAGTAATATAGTTTTTATTTTTACTTGCAAAATTTTTGGCGTTCCCGATTTGTGTTGGATGCTAGTGGTAAGGGACCTGTCATCTTAGCGTTTATTGAGGGAACCTATGTTCAGCCGTAGACGGATGAAAGTTGATGATGATGACCTCACAATACTTTGATACTTTCCAAAGTATCCTATTCAGTGGTTTTTGTTCATATTATTCATATTACATCGACAAGTAATAAAATGAGAAAATCGTCTGGGTATACAAAACCAACCAATAAGCATTATTGAATATAATTTTAAAACCGGTGATCAGATGTCAATCAAATTAATATGGGACCAATTCGGAAACATAAGCTTACTAACAAAACAAGAATCACCAAAATCCATTCCCAAATAGCGGAGTAATCGAGTAACAAACATACAAAAAAAAAAAAACATACAGACGAATTGATAACCTCCTTCTTTTTTTGAAGTCGGTTAATAATAAGTTTATTGAGTTATTATCATGAGTGACGAGTGATGAGACTTGAGAGTATGTAGGCCAAACCGCAGTCACAAGGTCTACACATATAATATATCGGGAATATTTGTTTTATAATGTCAGACTTTTATTAATAAAATTTAACAGACATAAAATAGAATTTCCTAATTGAATTATTTTATCTTATCCCAATTGCGCATTAAAAAATGGGCCATAGACGTACATTATTGATGATTATATACCTACGTCATTTATTTATTTATTAAATAAATATTTCAAAACCTTTTCTACAATTATTATGTTAGCAAAGCTTAAAGGTTTATTATTATATTAGTTTTTTTCGACTATTGACGTTATAATTTTTAATAATTGTAAAGTCTCAAGTTACAGAGACTTTCTTACCGATTAAATGAATTAACTTCTTAATAAATTATTTTTAACAATACACAAATAAATGTAAGTCGCAACCACTTTCTTAAGGTCAAAATATAAACTCTAGCTATGCCTTTTTTTCATCCGTACACTTTTTGTACAAGACTTAATAGTTTATCTAAGTATATTATTATTAGCGAGCACAAAACATTTTGTAATGGACCGAATCGTACACCAAACCCATTTTTAAAATCCACTTGATCACACAAAAAAAAAAATCATCAAAATCCTTTTTTTAAACAGTGTATACGTCTAAACTACATGCTAGCCGTTGAGTCTATGAGCTTATTGGACCCACTGTAAATGCATTTCCTGAACCCTGACCTTAAAATAATTTCAGTGAATCACACGCATACAATGTATGTACGACGATTATTATAAATTATGGGCCTTGATTATAATGTACCTTATCATCAAGGTCTCGACGTATATGGTCCCGTTTTTATCACAATTATTTTTAATTGTGACGGCCGGCTGGTCGAGAGGTCAGTAGAGTACGGGATTCTTGACACTTGGTCGCGGGCACAAATCCCCTTTTTTTTCTTTAACGCCGGGAAGTGCACTGACGCATCCCGCAGAGGAGTGGGTCTCCCCAGGCGGGTATGTGGGACTCGCTGCGCCCGAAAGCTGGTAAATGGACGCAGCTCTACCCGCTAAAACCCGGTGAGTGCCACCAACGCCGCCTTTGGTGAGGCGCCCGGATCTACTAGCACGACGTTAGCTCGACGGCCAGTCAGTCCCCTCAGGAGGCCAAAGCCACGTCCACAGACGGGCTGCCCCGCACCACAGAACAACCCCTCCCACCGTCAGGACAGTACAATTTTGCCCCCTCTTCTTATAAAAGGGTACAAAGAGCCCAGTTGGCTCAATTAGCCTCGCCCAAGGTGTTGGGCTCACCCTGACTACTGAGCGCCACCGCCACGACAATGTTTGAACCATGTTGGGACGCTCAAATCCCTCACCTAACATGTATTTATATATTTTTTGATTTATTTGCATTCCTACTACCTGTGATACCAGTTATTAAGAACTCACCATGAGTCTAGGTTAACGTGCTGTGATCGTTGAATAATATTTATTAAAACTATAATGTAGGTACTATTGGTGATCGGGATCACGTTGTGCTACAAACCAAAGAGTCAAGTTCAATCAAGTAAGACCAAATTCCAAAATAAACTGCAAAATTACATTCCAATCGGTTTAGGTTAGGAGCGCGAACAATTAATATCGTTGCGTGAGATCTTTATATATTTTTTTTAAGAAATTGTTGCTGTTCATAAATTCACGTTTGGTATTCTGTCAATGTACAAACAGACGAGAATGCCAAATGAAGCAGTGTAGCGTGAGGCCCGTCGCAGTTACATAGCAATGCAAAGTAGCTCAATCAATGTTGTTTTCGCTTTTATTTTTTTATTATTTATTTCTTAAAAACATTAGATATCTTACGTACTAACAGAAGGCCCGCAAAACCACGTCTGTGTGAGTCTGCGGAATCGGAGACTCTTTTTCTTTCACATTTTAACTTAGTTACATATTTATTACATACTAGCTGTTGCCCGCAGCTTCGCCTGCGTTAACTAAGATTTACAATGGCATCTTAGCGAACACTGGAATGTTTCATTAAAATCCGACCGATAGTTCCTGAGATTAGCGCGTTCAAATAAAGAAACTCTTTAGCTTCATATCTTAAGGATTAAAAGCATGAGTAAAATAAACTCGTTTAAATGTAGTCCAAAAGAATCAAAAATATGGTTGTTGTGCCTCACTCGATAGGTATAGTGTGTCGTGGACTTCTTTGTAGATAATTAAAATGTCTACAATTAATTAGAACATTTTATGGTTCTATCTTTTATACTTTAGCGTACATGCAGCGTACGCAAAATAAGTAACTTTTCTGGTTGATTTTTTACACCTCGTGTCCTAAAAACCCAAATATCTTACGGAACCCTGTTTTTTCCAGAATAAAATTTAGCCTATGTTACTCTTGGATAATCTCTTTATAATATTAGTCTATATTAGTCTATCTAGATTTAGGTACTCATATTTATTTATTTACAACCAATCAATATTATAAACCCGAAAATTTGTAAAAATGTATGAATGTAAGTTTGTTACTCTGTCACGCAGAAACTACTTCATGAATTTTTATTAAATTTTATAACACATTAAAATAACACATATATATTTATTCCCGTACTCCCATTAGAATGCGACGTAAGGGGGTGGAACTAAGGAGCGTTGCTGGTATTAATTTAATAGTTACACAAGTATCTGATACTTAGGTCCATATTAAGATACACATGTGTCACATCTATTAGGGTCGACATTGTTCCACCACTGTTCTGCCGATGGAGTTTAAAGGCCATCAGACCTAAAAGTCTAGAGTCTAGACCTTTCGAAAAAAAATTTAGGGTGCCCTTAGAAATTTAGAAAAATCCATTTCAAGGCACCACGAGGGTAGGGTCAGGATCGAACTCGGATCCTCTCGCCCAAGAGGCCGAGCCCATACCCACATACATCGTCGCTCTCCTTATACCATATGATGAATTTGACCCTGGATTAAAGCCTAACAAAGGACAAACACAAGCTTGAAAATAGAATGTTTAGAATTGCAAACGAACCACACGTCAGGATTCACCATCTTAGAATATCTACTAATTATTGATAAATGATATTGTATTGATATTAGTTTGTTGATAAATAAGCATTATTTTTATTTTACCCGACGTTTTATCTATTTATACATAGTTGCGACGCACGCTATCAATAGGCTAAAACTACGAAAACTAAATATATTTGTCTCTCTGTCAGTATTAGCTTAACAGAGCATATCTCGATAAAATTTAGCAAGGAGGTAGATTATGTTATATAATATGGTATCGGGCTAATACGAATAAATATAAGTATCAAAAACGACGTTATAGTCTAAAGCACAAAATTTATATGTATCAGGACAGAATGCAACAAGTCTTTCAATATATAATATTATATAGTACGTAGGTATATGAAGATGTTTTACATTACCATGAGAGAACAGGGATAATTTATAGCCTATGTGTTAACCTGAATTGTAAGCTATATTATTGTAAAGTTTCATCACAATCCTAGCAGTAGTTTTTGCGTGAAAGTAACAAACATCCATCCATGCATCAATACATTCTTACAAACTTTCGCATTTATAATATTAGTAGGATTCGTAGGATAGGATATTAGTGGAAAGTAGGATTTGTAAGGATAAACGCTATGTATTCGTTTTTTTTTAATCTCATTCTAACAAGGAAATACATAAACTACTCTTACAAAATCGACTGCAGACAAAAGCTAGCTTTATAATCTAGCCTTTGCCCGCAGTTCTAGTTAGAACGGAGATCTTTATCTCTGTGTAACTAAAGGCAGCATGAACGCATAAGACCGGCATGCACCGTGTAGAATGTATCGCTACGCAAAGAGGAAGCACAAAGGTTTAGGATGTAATGTATGTATGTATTAAATTGTGGTATACTATCTAACACTAATAGTAACTGTAAGTGTGCTGATGATGATAATATTCAAGATAATTATTATGTACTTAATTGAATATGATATCAATTAAAGTCGATAAAATGCGATAAAGTTACACGAGACTTCATTGTACTCGCTTTGCTTTCAGTTAGAAGTTACACATAAAATATTTTTTTATAATTACTCTTTTATATCAATGAAATAAAATAATATTTTAGTGTAATACTTTATAGATAACAATGCCGGTGAGGGCTCTACCGCCAGCTCTGGAGGAGAAGGCGAGAGAGGAACTGGGTGAATCTCCTGAACTCCTTGAATCTGGTATTCGAGACCTGAAAGAATGGATAGCAACACAACCTCATTTAAGAGCAAGAACAGGTAATATTATTTTAAATTATTATTATTATGTACTTGGATTTCTCATTTTTAAGCAATACATATGTAAAGAAATGAAAGGAAATTTTAAACAAAATGAAAACTTTAAACTTCACATTAGAACATACTTAACAAAATCTTATTAAGTATGTTTAAAAGAAAGGCTCCTCAAATAAAGATATTTTTAAGACAAATATTTAAACGACAACGGAAGTTCATTTATTTTATTATAAAAAGGAGTAGTAATTAGACATTCTTTGAAGTGTTTGTTATTAATAATTTCATTTTTATGTGTTAATAAATCCTCATTCCGAATCAAGTGACCTATCGCTCATATTTTCAGGGGCTTTATATCTTTTACTATTTAAAGTTTTTGACTAGTCCAAGTCGTGTCGTTATCTAAATCAAATCGTGATATTGTTGATTATTATTTACTTTTAACTTTATGTATTTATGGTAAATTTACCTCAAATAAGTTTAGTAAGTAACAACATTTCGTTGTCCGAATACAGATTTTAATCTTTTAAAAACATAAGGCCCTAAATATTCGAAAAATCATTATGTTTTTGAATGCCGTTAAGTGCAACTTTCGCATCTGGTAGTACAACTTACAAATTCAAATGTTACCAAGGGACGAGAATAAGGTCATAGAAAATTTCATCATCAGTGATTACTAAATCTATTTACAATTGTATTTTATATATTGTGTATAATTAACCGTAATTCTGTATCTAGCATTTATTTATTCAGCGTTGGTAATTACTAGCGTCGTAGTTAATATGAATTGACATTCTTATGTAGATATCAGCGAGACATTTGTTTAATATACAGAACTATTACATTGTGTTAGTTCTTATGCTACGTAATTTTCTTACTCCTTTTAAATCAGATAAATCAGATATCCTACATTTTTTAACCGACTTCAAAAAAAGAAGGAGGTTATTAATTCGTCTGTATGTTTTTTTTTTTGTTATGTTTGTTACACGATTACTCAGCTGTTTGAGAATGGATTTTGGTGATTCTTGTTTTGTTTGAAAGCTTATGTTTCCGAATTGGTCCCATTGGTTCATATGAATAATATGAACAAAAACCACTGAATATGATACTTTGAAAAGTATCAAAGTATTGTGAGGTCATCATCATCAACTTTCATCCGTCCACGGCTGAACATAGGTTTCCTCAATGAACGCTAAGACGACAGGTCCCTTACCACTAGCATCCAACACAGATCGGGAACGCCAAAAATTTTGCAAGAAAAAATTAAAACTATATTACTTATGTATAAACTTAAAACTAAAAAGTACAAAATAAAATTAATTTTAAATAAAAGACCAAAAACCGACTTCAAAACTATACCTTAATTTATGTACAACTAAAAAATTTAAAATAATATTGAAATACTTCGAAGTGAAGTAGAAGTATACTATTTAAAATCGGGTATTTTTGGAGTCGGTACTAGCCAAAGAGGATATTTTAATGATCAATCACATACACCAAGTATTGAGAAGATGTCTGTGAAGGACATCGATGTTTTGGCTGGTACCGACTCCAAAAATACCCAATTTTAAATAGTATATTTCTACTTCACTTCGAAGTATTTCATTCATTTCATTATTATATATATTATTTTAAATTTTTTAGTTGTACATAAATTAAGGTATAGTTTTGAAGTCGGTTTTTGGTTTTTTATTTAAAATTAATTTTATAAGTGTTTTCGAATAGGCTTGAGAACCTCACTGTTACTATAAAACTGGCACAACTTCGTTTATAAGGTTTCTAATACATGTCAATGATTTTTTCCCCTTTAATTTTCAGATGATCAATGGCTGGCTGCATTTTTACGGGGTTGCAAATTCAGACTGGAATTAGTAAAATCTAAGTTTGATCTTTATTACACTTTAAGGAGCACAGCGCCAGATTTATATCCTATAAAGTATGACGATGAAAAAGTGAACGAAATATTGGAATTAGGGTTAGTATGACATTTTATTTTGTAGTTATAGTAGCAACCCATATATTTCCCACTGCTGGGCACGGGTCTCCTCTCCTCGAAATCAGGCGAGGAGAAGTATTGGGCCATAGTTCACTGGTTTGGTAAACTTCACACACCTTCAAAGACTGTCAATCTCATCAGGCATGCAGGTTTCCTCACGATGTTTTCCTTCGCATATGAGCGAACGAGATTCGTGTTAGGGGTGCACTTAGAAATTTGGAAAAGTCCATGTTATGCACTACAGGATATCAGGATTGAACCAGGACCCTCTCGCCTGAGAGGCTAAGCCCATACCCACTGGACCACCGTCACTTAAGAGAGGGACAATATTATGTATACCACAAATGTATTACACACCTGAACAAATTAATACAGATACATCTAAACAAACAGCTGATGTAAGGTGAAACTATGGGTTGGAATAAATACGAAATATATTATATAACTAGCTGTTGCCCGCAGCTTCGCCTGCATTGGGATGATATAGTCTATATTATCCCGCGTTTCCGTGGAAATACGGAGATGAATTATAGCCTATGTGTTAATCTGATGTATAAACTATATAATTATGAAGTATCATCAAAATCCATTCAGTAGTATTGGCGTGAAAGAGTAACAAACATCCTCACAAACTTTCGCATTTATAATATTAGTAGGATAGTAGGATTATTTCGGGTGATTACCACGTCTTTTGTTTTATTGAGGTCTCGATCATCCTAATCTTCCCGTGATCGAGGCAGTTGAAACATTACAATATCTGGACCTCGATAAAACAAAAACGTTTTATTAAATAGTTGATCGTATTAAAACTAGTTGTCACTAGTATCATAGTAAAAGCCAAGGTCGTTTGATTTCTGCTGTCGATCCTATTCTTTCTCACCGCTTCTCCGAGGTAGCGATTGGGAACATTTTGCACTGCAGTATAGTTTTTTGTATTCTACGCTATGACGCTATTCGGTTAAGGCTAATCGAATCGAGTGACGTGTTTGTTCACTGTGCACATACATTTAGCATTCTGATCTTAAACAGAAAACACCAGCGACGCTGACGGGACGGCGACCTTGGTTTCACGACGATTATAGTTCGTATTCTTCGTGTTGTATCCTATAATCGTTTTAGAATGCTTCGGTTCATGAATCGTGCGTGTCTTATCACTATCCATACTTCCATAGAAGTTATTACTAAAGATACGAAATTACCTCGGTCCATCTATTAATTTTTTTGCACACAAACAGTAAATCAGATTCTTTAAATTCTCACATAATAAAGAAGGATTAAAAATGCATTAATTAACAAATAAGGAACAATTTATTATAGTAAATTAATCATTATCATGTCGGATACATATACCGAATGATTACTTTCCAAGGGACACAACTTACAATTAAAAAAAAATTAGTTGCCTGTAAAGTCGCTTTACGGACGGTAGTTTGACGTGACAGCGACAAACATTGCATGCAGCACGAACCGAATTGAGCCGATCGCTCGAGCTGATAATGCCTCTCTCTCGTTCGTGCCGCTCTCTCGCTTTCGGAACGCTACATGACGTCATCTTTTTCGTGAATGCTGCCCGTAATATCGAGACCGTACTACACATAAAAGTATAATATTTAAATTATCTACTTTCAGAGCGGTAGCCTTGGTACCACCAACAACCAGAAATCCCGCTGCACCTACAGTGACCATCATAAGGTGTGGAACATTTAATCCCAAGGAGCATACGGTTTTCGACGTAATGGCGGTTTTTACATTTATGTATCAGGTACGACTCCGTACGACTAATTTAACATTTACCTAAGTACAATAAATTGGTACTGTATTTGTTTTAATTTGTCTTATGCCCTCAAGCACGAAGTTCTTATAAATCTAATGTACATGACATGTTTATTGACATTATATTGTGCATTTTGATGACCTTTGGCTCAATGGTTAGCGGAGCCAGAGGTAGTTCGAACGAAAAGTTCGAACCCCGACAGGAAACAAAAAAAAGTTTGTGTGATCCTGATTCATGGAGATGTATTAAATACGTATATTATATAATAAAAATCTTAAATATAAGTATTAATATAAATAGTATTTAAAAAATAAAAATATACGTATTTCCGTTGCCTGGTACCTGTAACACAAGTCTCTTCGAGTACTTACTACGGGACCAGATTGTTGTAAAAAGCGTCCGTAGATAATTATATTATTAATACTATAATATATATTATAACATCATAATATATTTTTTATAAATCAGTTTTGTTCTATGAATCAGATAAGTCATATCCGATTATTTTTTCAGATTAGTTTAATGCAAAACGATAATCTAACAGTGGCTGGTGTTATTAATATAGTGGATCTTAGAAACTCGAAGTTTGCTCACTACACGCAGGCGTCACCGAAACAATTAAGAAACTTTACGTACGCTCAACAAGTGAGTTCTTCTTGTGTATTTTTCAAAAGCAAATCAAATCGTAATCGTGAAAGTGATTAAGAATATTAAACCTAAAACAATTATTCTAGTTAAGGTCAAAGAATTATGAATGACCTTAAGTCTAGCTTAAGTAAATAGAAAGAAATAGAGGACGCTCTTATTATATTATATGACTCTAAGCCGACAATCTGATTTTGTATTATTTGAATTATTGAACAAACACACTTGGTCGGCCACTAGCCCCCCCCCCCCCCCCTCCCTACGACGGGTAGAGAGATAATGATAATGGTTATGATAATGAAACATAATACTTCAAATTTTTATTGTTTTGAGGTCAATTAACGTTAAGACTTTGATTTCAGGATGCATTACCAACAAGGATTAAAGAAGTACATATAATCGGTGCTCCGTATATATTCGAAAAAATAATGAACTTCTTAAAGAGGTTCCTTAACGAAAAAATAAAGAAAAGGGTAAATAGCTTTTTATATGAACACGATTACGGACACGTTTCGGATACTTTACACGGGAGGACCATTTCATATGTTAAATTCGCATAAACATAAGAAAATCGTAGTGAATAGGGATGTTGACACATGTTACAAATTCATGTAGTAATGTTTTACATATTAAATACAGCATTTGAAAACCTAAAATAAAATTTAAAAAGTCTTGTTATTTGTCTTAAAATTTAGAAAATTAATTTAAAATGCGTTATTTATTCATTATCACGTGACCGTAAACGCCAAAAAGGCGATGACGTCACTGAACATTGAGCTAAGTACAAACTCACCTAACATAGCGCGAGCTCTGTATGCGGTGTGTGACGTAATGACGCTTGGAGCGTTTTAACGGCAATTTTAAAAACTATTTTTCTTTATTTAATTTTTTGTTAAAATTACAAAAATATTTTTTTCGTGTTAATCTATAGTATATCTATCAAATAAAATCAATTAAAAAAAATAGTCAACATCCTTATTGTTCTAATGATTAAATACGCATTGTTTAAAGTATTCAAATTTTTGTTTGATTTGTTTCTAGTTGAACTTCCATAGCAGTATAGACACATTACACGAGTATGTACCAAAAGATATGTTACCAGAAGAATACGGAGGAACAGGTCCGCCTATGAGCGAGGTTATAGGTGAGTTCTTATTGAAATATTCCAATTTAAAAATCAAAGCAGCTAAAGCAGAGCAGCTGGTTCATCTGGAACCACAGTCCACCACTTTGTCTATGGTTTTTACGACTGCCTCCTGTCTAAATTTAGGAAAGCTGCTGCAAATGCGCATTCCTGTCGCCTATCAGTATTACCTTAGGCTTAGGAAAATACTATATGTTAGGCGAAATTCTATGTGTTAAAGAAAATACAGGTAGAAATCCATATTATATATGGTGATACAAAGGTTCTTATACACAGTAATAATACTTGCCCTATTATTTTACTGAGTCTATTTTAAATTGAGTAACCCGTTCAAGTTGATTTAATTATATAGCATCGATTGATATTTTTTACAGATAATTGGAAGAGGAAGTTCAACGAATTCAGTGAATTTTTCGAGGAGGACTTGAAATACGGTACAGATGAATCGAAACGGGTGAAATAAAATAAAGCCCAAAAATAATCTCAATTTAAGTACACATACGCAGAGGCGAAATGACAGGTGACACCCCCACAACACCTTCACCCCGCACTTACCCTATCAGGAGAAACGCGGGATGTCTCCTGTCATGCGCCTAATTTTTGTGGTGGAATTCTTTCGTCTACTTACTTAGCTACTTATACAATGGACTGTCAGTTATTCAGTTGAGTGTTAATATAGTGTCTGGTAATGAGTTACACACAAATAACTTGGGTGAAAGATGTCGGTTAGAGATGATGATGATGTATATATACAAATGTATTTTATAAGTTTAATATTGAATATTTTGAAGACAGTTCAACTGTCTATACTATCATGTAATTAATTAAACGATTTCCTGAATGTGCAGTTATTGTCTTAATTTAACATATTATTACAGACAGGAAAGTATAGGAAGATATTGAATGTGAATAATACTTGTAGCACTTTCAGTATGCATATAACTTAAAATGTGCTTAAATGATGAATCGTAACAAATATTCACTGTGGCCTGTAAAAGTAAATGAAATTATTAATGCATCCTACTAATAAAAACGCAAAAGCTTGTAAGTATGGATGTTTGTTACTCTTTCACGTAAAAAATACCGAATGGATTTTAATGAAACTTTATAATAATATAGCTTATACATCAGAATAAACATAGGCTATAATTTATCCCTGTACTCCCACAGGAATGGGAATTACGCGGGTGAAACCGCGGGGCGCTCCTAGTACCAAATGTAATCATGCAAAATTAAGACCAAAATAAGTAATTTAAATAATGAGATAAATCACTCTTTTAATTCTTCTTTGTCGTTGACACTGTTGACAGTGCGAACGTGGTCACTACTTCAATTCCGGCAGGGGTGTTGGTGATCCGCTTCATAATCGAGGACATTCCCGCAGCTGCTTGTTTTGAGTGCTACCACAAGTAGTCTTTTGTGATATTTCGCGTAGGTCGATCTATCTTGACGGTATCCTACCCGCGAGTGACGCGACGGTGCTCCATGGAGGTTTCACTCCGGAGAAAGTGAGCACGTGTGTAAGTGAGCTTGCTTGAAGAAAGACAAACAAGACTTTATTTATTACATTTAACAAAAGATTACTCAAAGCTATGGCCGAGTACAAGACGAATTAACGCATGGTTTAGTACAAACTTTGCTCATTTACTTAAAGAAACAACCATCGATCTATCGTAAAGATAAGACATAGCCCATAGGTATTAAATACATGCTCAATTTAAGAAAATATTTTGAATGGCCTAATGGTCTTTTGGACCTTAAGGACAGTTCAAAACATTTACCTTCACCCTTTATTACATGAAATAGGCAATTACAATTGCAAAATACTAATCGCAAAGGTGAATTTTATTTTCGAAATCGTATTTTTATAATACTTTGACTATTTTAAAATATTTTTATATTTGAATAATTTCATAAAAATTCAATAATATTGTACCTGTGTATATTATTACCAGTATTTAAATAAGGTACTGAGATAATTAAGACACCTTCCTTATGATATAGGTATAAGTAATTATAATTAAAATCAAAAATGGCTTATCCTTTAAATGAAGATTATTAAAAATGACCTTATTAGATAATATCCGCTCTACTTGACATTTTGAAATATTTTTTTATTGTTTTTATATTAGATTAATACAAACTAGATTATAATTAGTTTGTTTACTATTAATACACAATATGTACAATAACATTATACAAGATTATACGAGTACTTCTAAAAAAAACCCAAGGCACTAACAAAACTTGAAATGACTGTACTAATTTTTATAAAATATAGCTGCTCTAATAACCACTGATAAAATACATGCTTCCAAAAATAAACTATAGGATAACCGTGCCAGAGATTTAGCACCTAGCGGTCAAACTTTAAAACACACTTCTCCAAGGCGGAGGCTAATAAAAAAGTTGTTTCAAAAATATGAAATTATTTCTTATGAAAACAAAGCACATAAGTGGCACGGTCGATGACCTTTGTATACATAGTATATTGTGCTGTATGACTAATGGGACACCTTGATAATGGCTGATGACGCTTGTACCAACCAGCACGTGTGACCCTGCGCTTGACCTTTGACCTTGAGTCGCACGTATCCCTCAACACAAACTACTGGACGTCGAGTAGGGTTGTCAACTTGTGGAAAATGCCATGAAGTTTCATAAATTCGCGCGCTTAATCACAACCTGAAATTTATAATAATTTTTTTTTTCTTTAATTCAGTAATGTATTCTTACGCATTTATTTAGTTATTTGCGATACTCTTCAGATAAGTTATTTTTCCAGCTATTGAGTTTTTTATTTCGTATCAAAATTAGTCTTATGGATATCGTATAAGAACAGATAATCACATGAAGATAACGACGGACTAGATTCAACTACAACTAGGTCATTTTTAACCGACTTCAAAAAAAGGAGGAGGTTATCAATTCGACTGTATGTTTTTTACACAATATTGACGATGCGATAAAGAAAAGCATAATTTTTATCTATTTTCATATTACATAAAACATTATCTTTTTACTCGACTAGAGTGACACCAAACGGAGGTGGGTAGTTTTAGCCATGATCATTTACATTCGTCGAGGTATGGTATTGATTAAATTAACCTAGCGTTATCGAGCATAAAATCAAAATAGAGAAGTAATGTTAAGTGTTTTGTGTGAAAACTAATTTCGCGAACATTTGATCTGGGCCTTGATTGGCCATTGATGGATCATTGGCCGATGGGACTTACATAAAGATCACCGATTGATTGTATTTCCATTACGTAAGTATAAATATATAATCATGATCAGATTTTATGGTTGCCATTTTATACTACTCTAACCCAAACTCGTTTCCATGTTTCCCAAACTCTTTTGTTTCATAGACCACTTTCAAAGTTTTCCCGAATCGGGAGTTTTTTTTTTCAAGAATTGCTCGTTTAAAGATATTTCATTATATTTATTAATAGGTAGGTAGGTTAGGTTAGGTAGGTAGGTAGGTAGGTATGGGTGGTAATTTTCACTAACTTTCTCTAAAATTTAGATTTATTTTTGATTTATGATCCTTAGGATAGGATCATAACCTTTCATCGCGATGTTTTCTTTTACTAGTGAGAAAGCGATGTTGATAAGTTTAAGCAAAATGAGAAATTTAGAAGAAAACCGAAGCCTTAGTCAGGCTCGAATCAGTGCACGATAAAAAAAAATCAATACCCTAGTTTTTTTTACTATTGAACATTATATTATTATGATCTCTACTACCCGTAATAAAAATAGTCCACTGAAAAGAACCGGCGAAACAAACTTAGTGGGAGTATTTTATGACCCAACATGGACCCGACATTATACATAGGACACGTTTTCAGCTTCGCTGGTTTTATAAAAATGTGACTAATGTTCCAATTTTGTTGGTAAGGAAAATGGCGGTAATCGATTTGTCTTTATCAAA
Source organism: Lycaena phlaeas (assembly GCA_905333005.2). Taxonomy (NCBI): domain Eukaryota; kingdom Metazoa; phylum Arthropoda; class Insecta; order Lepidoptera; family Lycaenidae; genus Lycaena; species Lycaena phlaeas. The sequence continues at coordinate 19,762,014 of HG995163.1, forward strand.
TGACGACGGCAGTTCATTAACCCCTTAGTCGTATTTTAGTTTTGGAACTACCAACTTGTGTAACCAATTTACCAACTTTGCTTATGCTAAGTTATTGCATGTAAGTGAAACGTAAAGCTTATTTAAATTTTAAGTTTCATATTTTTAAAAATTAGTGAGGTCTCAATTTTAAGGTAAGTAGGGTTTTTATTTTTAAGATTAATTGAGAAAGTCGTGCCAACCGATATGATATTATGCTGTCAACGCCTCTTATGAACTTTAGTGAGACTAGATGAGTGTAAACAACTATATAATATATTATACTCTATGGTGTAAACCTCTAAACTCATTTGAGTTCATGCTACGACTAGGATTCAGTGAATTTGATCAGTGGTCTCGGTGACATATGGATGCATCTATCGTGAGCCTTCAGATCATAGAATATTAAGAAAGAGGTAGTGCCATGCTGCTTTGCAGCCGAATTGGGCCGGCACGACCGGGGTGGTACCTCTCGCTCACCTAATACCGTAGTAAAGTGGCAGTTATGCTGTCACGTTTCGTGCGGTTTGTGAGTTTCCGGTGGCCCATTTGGGGATAAGGAAAAGGAGGGCAACGTATCTACATAACCTCTGATTATGTAGATGCTATGGGCGTCGATAGTTACCAAAAGGCTTCGATTGTTCGTTTCCCTCCTATGCTATAAAAAAATATTTACATATTATATACAAGGTACGCAGAACAATGTCGCATATCGCAGGAGAATAACTTCCGTATTCAAGGATCATACTTGGCTAAGTAATAAAACAATATGCAAATAACACTTCGATCTATGCGGTATCAATAGTTGGGTTTTATGTGGGTTTGACAGACGCACAGTTTCACTTAAGTAGATTTCACTTAAGTATTCTCTATGAATTGGTTTGAATGACTCTATGCATTCGGGAGTACTGTGACACCATAAAATATAGTTTGTGAATACGGATGTAAGAGTCGTAGCCAACGATGCAGCGGGACTTCGATCTACAGAGAACCCAGAAGTTGCCATATAAATTCTTTGTTATTTTTAATTGTAAATCTAGAATCTCAAAATGTCGATACAGGGCCAGCAATATTATATTGTCCGTATGAAAGCCCTTTTTCTACTATGAAATTAAGGGTCACCTTTGAGCATTACAGCGACCTAATTGGTAGGTGTATGACTTATATCTATGAGCCTGCTCTTTCATTATTTATGTAATCTTATCCAATATGCAGTTGTTATCAATGACTTTTGTAGCATAGTAACTGACTCGCGTCTATACCTGTAAATCATGTTTTCAGCGAGTCCCAGAATTTCACCTACTTTTATCCGAATAAGACCAATAAATATTACGTATATAACTATCAGAAATGAATAAACGAATAAGCTTAGGGTTAAAACTTATAGAAGATATTGTTTTATGTTTACGCCAATTTCCCTCCTCTCTTGACCATGGCTGTGTAAAGTAACCGACACATCGGACATGTAAAAAACAGGTTTTGATTATGGAGGATGTTAATTAAGGATTAAATAACTGTCATCATCATCAGCCCTTATCCGTCCACTGCTGAACATAGGCCGCCAATGACCGCCAAGACCGATCCCTTGCCACTCGCATCCATCGCGGACCTGCCACTTCACGAGATCGTCTTCCCATCGGGTTAGTGGTCGACCAACACTTCATCTACTTAAACGCGGCCTCCACTCTTGAACCTTAATGGCCCATCGGCCATCCGTCTTTAACTTTACTTTAACTTTAGTTCTCTGGCTGAGGTCGTCGTTACGAATCCTATCTGCCAAAGAAACACCCATCATAGCACGCTCCATAATATATAACTATATATAACAATAATAGTTATATTTACGAAAATTATGATCTGAAACTAAGTCTTACCATGAGCTCAGCCTAATTGAATATTCATTTTATGTACTACTTAATACAACTGTAAAATATTAGACATAACAATAGTCATTGAATGAATTTAATTCCCCACAGTCAAAACAGGTCTCACGTCGAAGCAGTTTGCTTTGTGAAATTTCCTTGATGAACGTAACGATAGGGCTGATAAGATACTGATAAATGTTCAGTCGATATATTCTCACTGCCGCCCAGTCTCAAACACTTTTGGGAGGTTTTTGAACAGTTTTGTTATAAAATTATACCCGTTATTAGATATACGTGAAGTTAATTGTGTGAAACGCATTCAGTCCGAAGTAATAAGTGTTGTGGTCGCGTCTGAGACTTAACACAAGGTATGTGTTAGCACGTATATTATAAACGCAATAATACAGTAAGATGATAAGTATAATATTGACAGCATATTGCTAAACAGCTCATTAGAAGTGCCGGTTTATTATGCTAATATATTGCGCTTGTTTGTAGTTTGTTTCAGAGTCAAATATTATTGTAGATTTTTTCCTTATTAAGTCTTTGTTAATATTTGTTTGTGGAAATAATAAGCATGATAAGGGTCTTATCAAAAGTGCATTTTATTGTTTTGAAAACGAATGTCAAACAGTAATTAATCATCATCACCATCGTCGAGTCGTTTCGTCGTCGACGTTTAATTGCCGTTTTATTGCTACTCTCACTTTATTGAAAGAACGTTGTTTGTAGTCTTAGATAAATTATGCAATAAATATCATACAATCTTAAATGTAAGGACCGTCACGTTTATCATTCATTTACTTTACAATCACAAAAAGAATTAAATCTTTGTTACTTAGTTATTTCAAAATTTACTGACAAGATAGACAGACGGGCCTGCCAAAGATGGAGCCGTTTCTTGTCTTGGCTTGATATTATTAGCTCTTTGTCTATGGCTACAGAGAACTATTGATGACTTGTTTGGGTCTGGCTACTGATCAAAACGTGGAAGTCCCAATTAAAGGACTCTTCATCTTATGGGATTTAAGAAATGCTTAAATTGTTATGCTAATTCTTTGCCTGTCCTGTGTGAATTGATGAATTCTAAAAAATCTTGAAGTAAAGTCAACTATCATTCACTGTATTGTGATACTACCTAATACATAATATTATGACGAGCTTGTATACCAATTACCACACATTGTTTATATATTCACTTTTATAATATCAAACAACTGGACAATATCTAACAAAACTAATATTTTATTTCCAGTGATTTAACAGAAATATTGAACTAAGAGATTAACCAATGGTTCGTGAGCTAACACCAGAATTGGCTAAAATAGCCAAAGAAGAATTGAATGAAAATCCGAAACAGTTAGCCAATGACTTGAAAAATTTAAAAGAATGGATCTCTAAGCAACCACACTTAAAAGCAAGAACAGGTAAATGAATAACAATTTAATTGATCCATTTACGATTAATTAAATTTATTTAAAACACTTACTATTAAAATATTATAGGAATAAGTCAATAGTCGATTTAACGAAATTGGTTTCACCGATTTGGCGATTTATAAAATATTTTTTTTATTACGCATTTACAAGAAGTAAAGACAAAAATTCAAAAAGTATACCAATTTTCACTGTCATTATCATTTGAAAAATGGGTTTTTCGCAATGACGATGCACTTTTTCATCCGTCGTCATCCTTATCTGAGTCATTGTCTAATTGTCAATCCTTATCAGTTTATCAGGAAGCTAGTTTAAAATATAAAACTTCATGAAATATATAGCAGTTTTCATCTCATGTATTTATTAGGCTAAAAGTTTACAGCCGTGATTATAATTGGCAACAAAATTGATAGTTTATAAAACCAGGCGTTGCTGAAATGCACGACGTAGGATTTGATTCAAACCCGATTCGCAAGTAATAATCTAATTAATACAATTTTTAAAATATTCAACATATTACTAACTACTATACTAACCCCACAATAGTGAGTGTAAAATAACACAATGATTTTGGAGTGCATGCTCTAGATTATGTGGTTCTCCGATATTGCCCATCAATAAATTATAAAATATTATTGTATCGAAATTGCTGATCATTTTTTACTAGCATCTTTCCCATGATAATTTTTTACAAACCATGTTAATCGGATTATCCGGCCAAACGACAATAATTACTATTGACCTATGTCATTCAGTGATAACATAGGTAACATTATAGTGAAAGAATTCATGAAATCGGACGAGTGGCTTACAAGATTTCCCCTTACATCTATACTCACAAATATTAACTCAACGGAGTAGATAAAAATGATCTTGTAATTTATAATCATTCATATTATTATTATGTTGTATGATACTATACTGTGTGATGGATTTTTGTGATTTTTATTTGTAATTATTTCAGACGACCAATGGCTTCTGGCTATTTTGCGAGGGGCGAAGTTCAGTTTGGAACGTGTGAAGATTAAACTGGATCTATTTTATACACTACGTACTACCGCGCCCGAGATCACGCTGAGACTTAAACCGACTGGACCTGAATTCTTACAGTTCCTTAGACTTGGGTAAGATAAACACGTATATGTCCTACTGTTTTTTTAACGAAAGATCTAGACTTTTAGGGCTACTGGCATTTAAGCTCAATCGGTAGGTGCGTATATGTACTCGTACTGCTAAGTAGAATATAATAGCAATAGTGCTCTAAGTACTGGAATCTTGCTCTTTAAGTTATGCTGTATGCCCAAATTTAATCTTACTTGAGACAAGTATAAAATCAATACTATTTTGATTTTTACATAAGTTATTGTTAAGCCTACTTTAGGAAAATCAATGTAAGTCGCTGATAAAAACAAATTCTTCAGAAACGGAGGACGTTTTCAATTCGTCTGTATTGTTTTTAGAACCTGCATTATATTACCTCAATCTGACCGCTCCCTGCATCCGGCTGTAATAGTTATTAGACCAGGAGCTTACGACCCGGAGAAGTACAGTGTGGCTGATGTCATGTGTATCTTATATTACTTAGTACAGGTAATACAAACTGTAGCATTTAATTTCATTTACTGAATATACCGTATTTTTTATACTTAACGAAATTAGAGACAATTTAAGGAAGATTTAATTTAAGTAAATTAACATAAAGGGAGTTAGTGAGGTGAATGTAAAATTTTAATAAATGCAGTAACTTTATAACTAGTATTAAAAAAATATTAGAAAAATCTTAAACTGATCATTTTAATAAATATTATATCTATATTTTTTCTAGATTTTAGTAATCGAATGTGACGTTGCTACGGTACTGGGTACTAAGATATTGGTGGACTACCAAGGCACGACTGTGACCCATCTGACGCAGGCCAGCCCTGGCATGCTGAAGAAACTGGTGGCGGTTACCCAAGTTAGTCTTAATACCTGCTCTTACTGTTTTTTTTTTGTTCTTCAGTTCTTAATTGTTATTGAGGCGAGATGATGATGTGAGAGAGGAATATGTTCAGCATCGGACGAATTAAAGCTGATGATGATGATGATAATATTTGCTATCTTACCTTATATAGTCCCAGGTAGTGAATATCAAAAATGGTGAGACGTACATAAACCTCCTACAAAATTATTGAATGATTTTAATTAACAATACATTCGTATTGTTGTATCCAAAAAAATAGTATTTTTTCACCGGGGATAGTGTAGCTTTTCAATTTCTTATTAGTAGCTTGGCGTAAGAAATTAAAGCACCGTCACTAATAAAACACTGCATGGGTACTGGATTTTCAGTACAAAGGACATCCTCGAAGGAATTTTAACAGAAAGGAACATCATCTTAAAAAAAATCAATAAATATATCAAAAGTCAATATATAATATAAAATAACAATATTGTGTTAATTTTGTTGGGTTGTCGCTTTTTCTAATTACATTATTTTCATTTACAGGATTCCTTGCCTCTTCGTTTGAAAGGAAGTCATCATGTCAATGTCCCAGCCGGAATAGAAATTGTGTTTAAACTTATATCTGGATTTTTACATCAAAAAGCTAAAGATCGGGTACGTGACTTATGAAAATTGTATAAATTATTTGCTACATATTAAGTTTTTAATATGCCAAAAATTTAAGACTTCATAGTCTTAAATTTTTGGCATATTAAGGGCCTGTTTCACAATCTCCAGATAAGTGCCCAATAGGCTATCGGCAACATATTTGACAGATAGAGTATGGAGTATTTGTCAAGTATCTGTCAAATATGTTGCCGATAGCCTATTCGGAACTTATCTGGAGATTGTGAAACAGGCCCTTATATTTTTAATAGTCATTACATAAATACCAAAGTAATTAATATTTAGTAACTGACCGCAGCATTAAACCTCATAATATAAAATTTAAATCAAATATCTCCAAAAGATTATGTTCACAGGATGTGAATCATTTGTGCCATTTCCAACATGATTATCAAGTGTTTGACCATCGACGATAGGTTAACGACCCCGGCTTATGTATAAGTATGTAAACGTGATGCCTTCTAAATTATGCCATAGAAAGATTTTCCCATGGCAAATCCAGCGTTTATGTTCCATTCCTATTTTATTATGTGGCACTGTAGGCGATTGTCTACTTTGCGTGAAGAATAAATGCTCACATTTTTATTAGTACCTATATTTTTATGGACTAGCCCTAGATAGAGAGTAGTTTTTTTAGCAGGTAGTCAGTCTTGCCTAGAACTTTTAGTACCTACGACTGATAACTTAATATTACTCCATTGTTTTTTCAGTTGAAAATACACAAAAGTTCAGAGGAACTCTTTGAATACATACCGAAAGAAATAGTACCTGTCGAGTATGGGGGTAGTGGCCAAAAAGTATCAGATATTGTTGGTAAGTAGCATGTGTATAGTTTCTTATTTTAAGTCTACAGATAGGGTGTAGAGGTTTGTCAGTGCCCTGTGTTGTAACTATACAATCGGTGGTCCGTGGCAAAATTATTATCACACACTAAATCTTTAAACAAAATCGAAGTCATGGCAAACATACAGACGGCATGTTATAACCAAAAAAAAAGTTTATGAAGTTATTAAGAATTCGGCGATTTTAACTTTGCTTGTTGCTTGGACGTAAATATAGTTGTGACATTTTGCCCCCTTGCCACTATAGTAACGTTATTGTGAGACTTAGTACCTACCCAATATCTGTCGTGCTCTATTCATACTTAGAATATCGCAATACACGTGAATTTAAACCATAGAGTGTGAGTGAGCAATCTTGTAGCAAACGGTACCAATACATATGCCTATAGTTATTGTTTTATTGATGTCCATCGCCGATGGACAACTCCGCTAGAGCCTAGCTTTTCTAGTGTTACTCAGGCGAATGTATTATAATTCTACATCTAAATACAAAGGAAAAGTCTTGGTCCTTAAACCTATGCATACACCGCAGTGAAAATAGCATTGTCTTACCAGATTTCTTTTGCCGAACTAATATTTATATTTAGATAACAATTTCGATTTGAATTTACAGAATATTGGGCTCAAAAATTAACCCAACACAAATCTTGGCTAGAAGACGAAATGCGTTATGGTACTGATGAAAGCAAACGAATGGGCAGCATCCCGGGGGCAGCTCTTGGTGATCAGGGATCTTTCCGGACTTTGGATATAGATTGATTTTTAATATAGCTACTTATACTAATAAATATATATTATAATTTTTATAGTTTCATTATTTAATTAATATATAAATGGTTACTTATGTATAATACTTTATATTTATTCATTGTTCTAATTTAGAAATCATATTCATGTAAAACGGCATAATAGAATATAAATAATACATTATGAATATAGTTTAGCAACTACTCTAAAATAAAGTATTGTGCACTGTTTTGTGCACCTAGGCGTGCTCTATAATCTATAGCACTAAATGATGGCGCTAAAATACCCTATTATTCCGATATTGCAACACGGACCTCTATCTGGCGTCGGAGACACAATATTTATAGTGAAAGTCACCCATATAATATGATGCATATCTGCTATTGTAAGTCGCAACCATAAGTGGCGAGAAAAGATGTTTCATTCAAATTGATTAAAAATGAATAATGAGCTCTTAATCGAAAGACAATCTTAGAGTTAGATTGCTTGGAGTCGTATAATTAAAAAGACAACTTTTCACCATCATCATCGTGATTAAAAATACAATAATCTACATTAATACAAACAAATTAAAAAGAAATGTGGTGTCGTGGGACACCAGGTAGGAACGAAGTTCCTTCGGCTAAAAATATATAAATAAATAAATATCTTACGTAACCCCTTTTTTTTCAGAATATAATTTAGCCTATGTTACTCGTAGATAATGTAGCTTTCGAATGTCGAAAGAAATTTTGAAATCGGTACCGTACTTTTTGAGCCTATTCATTACAACCAAACAAACAAACAAAGTTTTCCTCTTTATAATATTAGTGTAGAAATATTAGTGTAGATTTAGGATTCTATTATTACGCTACCCATTCAAATCACGGCAACACGATTTATTTTGTTGCGTATTATTTTGATTTTGGTATATCTCCTAAAGTATTCATTTAATTTGCATGATGTTAGGGGGAAAAATAATCTTCATGAAGTGCTGAAGCTAATTAACTGATTTAAAATGATAAGGATTCATAACGTATTTGTGTAAATAACTTTCAAATTATCGCGTTATAATTGCTAATTTTTAAAGTATTAAATCGATATAGTATGATATCCCTAAGAGATAGACATATGCCATCGCGGATTTTTTTGTAGACCTATTTAAGATATACAATTCCACCATACATTATTTTGTTATATCTCAAAGGGTTTAGGCAGCGTTTTCGTTGAAAACTCCCAGGCGGCCAATTTTTTTCCGACACCTCCAACAATTATTGTTATATCTTAGCTAATGTATATAAAAACTTAATAAATTATATACATAAACCTTCCTCTTGAATTGTCCTATCTATTAAAAAAAGATATTATAAACTACTCGCTTGTGTATGCGACTGTCGCGCCTGCGCACGTCTCATTTAACGCTTTTTAATTCCACGCACAAAATCTTACGGTTTTACTATCACATTTTTTTCGGTTCGGTCGCGCAGCAAAATCCCTATCCCCTCCAAGCCTTGAACTTCATTCCAAAAAGAGGAAAACTTTGTTGGATTGTAATGAATAGGCTCAAAAAGTACTGGACCGATTTCAAAAATCCTTCACCATTCAAAAGCTACATTATCCATGAATAACATAGGCTAAATCTGGAAAAAGAGAGGATTCCGTAAGATATTTGGGGTTTTCGGATACAAGGTGTGAAAAATCAACCAGAAAAGTTACTTATTTTGTGTACGCTGACTAAATTATAACATTTAAAACCATAAAATGTTCTTATTAATTGTAGATTGTGTAAAAATACATGGTTATAGCCTATAAATAATTATGAAACGTAGTACTTAAAACAACATGTATAGGTACTGCTCTTTTAAATTAGATAAATCTAGGAATAACGCTACGCAGCGCCATCTGCTAGTGACTTCATACACAAGTTAGTCAGATAGTATTTCAAGAGCTTCAAGATTTGTAATATAAATTTTATCATTCAGAGGTCGTGTCACTACTTATGTTTTCCTCTAGATGTCACTTTAATAAGAATTAATAAAATCTGTTCTAATATTAATTCGGCATAAAAATTAGTTTTTATATGCTTTTATAGATTTTCTGACTTGTTCTGTTTTTATTTTAATCTAGATTTTTGAAATTCTATAATGCACTAGCTGTTGACTGAGCGTTAGAAAAAAAAATTGCCTTTTTTTAATGTATCCTATGTTACTTCTAGTACCTCCGAAAATATATTGTGTTTCATGATGATCAGTTAAGTGGTCTTCATGTAAAAGTGTGACAAACATCCCATCATTTATATTACTATTTGTAAGGATATTTTTTCTATTAAGTAGCTGTACCTTAATATGCCTGTATAAAATATAAATAAATTTCTTTTAGGTACCAAAAATTATAAACAAAATCAAGACAATTTTAGTAGCTCTTTGCGTTGTTAAATTGTATAAAAATATTATTTTTTTTATTTAGGAAAGTTATTTTTAATGCACGTGTAGAAATAATTTATAAATGATCAAAAATAATATTTATTCAGCGGTAAAATCTATATAATTTATACACCTTAAACTTAGACGATTAATTATTGAGTATCAGTTGAACATCTGGAAACAGGAGGGATACATACATACGGCTGTGATATAGATATGGGATAACTCTAAGGATATGGGTTTGTTTGATATGGGTTAGCTTGAAAATTAACAATTGTTTGAAACTTTTAACAATGTCTTGACTCTCGATTTTACTCGGTAACCGGATGACCAAGCTTTCCTCGGTAATGTTGATTATTGAAAACACGAATAAAACGAAATTTTCCAAAATGGGTCCTAGCTAGAGCGATTTATCGCCCCCGAAACTCCACGTATACTAAACTAGCAGCGCCCAGCGGTTTCACCCGCGTACTTCCCATTCCCGTAGGAGTACAGCGATAAATTATAGCTTAAATGTGTTATTCTGATGTATTAGCTATATTATTTTAAAGTTTCATTAAAATTAAATCAGTAGTTTTCACGTGAAAGAGTGAAAAACATCTATCCATTCATCTATCCATATTTACAAACTTTCGCGTTTATAATAGAATATAATAGTAGGATTAGTAGAATTTCATGAAAATCGTTGGAGCCGTTTCCGAGATATACAAGGATTGCTTGTTTAAAGGTATACGAATACGATGTACATAATATTTATAAACGTGTAAGATATTTGACATCATATTTCACGTAAACTTTTTTTTGTAACGTAAATTATACTTACTCAAAAAGCTGCAACATACCTACTTGTAAATATCAGCTTAATCTTGTGGGAGTTGTTAGTCTTTTACCTTCAAAATTCGTTTTAGTATTCTCAAAGAACAGGGATTATTAGATTTACTATAAGATTTTGTATAAGAAAAAACCCCAAAGAAATTCCTTTATAGTTTATACTTTATATCAATAATAAGGCTGCTACTTTTGTTACCTTCAGCGTCTCTTATTTTTCTTTTTATTATGTCTATAGATATTAGGTATAATGTGTATACTTTTTGGTAGTTCATTTGGCTTAAAGGTCTCGCAAACAGGGCATAAAATTTTCAAAAAATAATAATAATTTGGTAGTTCTATAAACTAATTTTAAAACAGTTGCTACTAATACTCGTATTTATGTATTTAAAAGGTACTTATTTAAATTGATGAACATTCTCGTAATATAACAAACTTAATAAACATTCCCATAATTTACCAAATATAGCTATTTATTTATTATTGCTAAATACTAAAATATGGTTTTCAGTGGTCGTATAATTTGCCGCTTTTGGGAAAACTGCACCTCTACTGGCTACTTGTATAATTAATTTTATGCTTCAGCATTTGTATGAAGACTGTTCTTAGATCATGGATGGGTTATTTTTTTAGGGAAGTAATTAAATGAACGGCATTATAAATTTTGGAGGGGCAAAAAAAATTGGCATTTAAATAATTTGTTTGGCATACAAAGATTTTGTACGCAATAAAATAAAGCTGGTAGCAATTCTTGTTCCGCAAATAATTTTGATAATGGTCGAAAATTAAATCATAAATAAGCAGCTTACAATATTATGACCTCGCATAGTAAACATTCATCGGGCAAAATAATTACTTGAGCGGCACATTTCTTTGCATTACATTTTATGTCCTGTGTTCACACCGGTGTAGGTTTGCGCTATTTACCGCTAGATGGTGTTGTAAGTATGTTATTGAACAAAATTATAAAAATTGAAGAAGAAATTAATAAACTATATTATCATTCTTAGTAAAAGACTAGTGAATTAATTCAGGTCATAACGTCGTCAAATCCTGTGTTCAGCAGTGGTCCGTCCATTAAAGGCTGAAAATATGATGATGAAATTTTTTTCTTTAAGATTTTATTTTGTTTCTGTTTCGTAGATTTATGTAGATAGTATATAGATTATGCAGGTATTAAAAATTGTAGGTGGTGTGTAAAATAAACAAGCAGTTCAAAAACTTGCAATATTCAATTCAATCATTACCTACAAAAATCAAATTAAATTAAAACATTCAATACGCAAGAGTCGATCCACAATTTTAAGCTTATTTGTAACAAGACGTACAGCTCTACGGTTAACACTGTCCGCGCGCGCTCAGGCTGTACGCTGTCGTTCGTAAGATTAAATCCTCTTTATACCATTATCTATAAATTTCTTTTTTTGTTTGTTTATACATTTTTAATAATATTTTTTGATATTACAATAATTATAAATACGATTTACAAACTAAAATTTTGTATAAAAATTGAATAAGAAATTAATAAATTATATTATCATTCTTAATAAAGGACCAGGGAATTAATTCAAATCATGACGTCATCAAATCCTGTGGACTGGGCTATAACGCAGAATTTAATGAAAAAGAAAGTTGCTTGAAGTTATATTCATGCTACTTATATAAGCAGCACAAAATTATTTTTTTTGCTTACCCTCAAAGTCAAAGTCAAAGTCAAAAATTTTATTCAAAATAGTACTATCCAAGTATCTTTTTGAAGGTCAATTGAGTCTACCACCGGTTCCAAAGTAAGTCCACTGAGAAGAACCGGCGAAACAAACTCAGTGGAACTAGTCTTTTCAAATACAATATTACAAAAAATAGTAATACGTACAATACATAATACTATACTAGTATAGTACATAAGAAGAATTCAGCAAGAAACTCTGTTGGGTTGCTCCTTTCAAAATATAGTTTACAATTTTTTATAAACATACATAATTACATACACTTATTACTATAACACATTTATTACAGTCTTATCCTAAGATCTTTATCCTAAGAAAAGTAAATAAATAAGTAGATAAATTTAGACCCCGCAATATCCAAAACAAACCAGTGGATGTTAATAAAAAAAAAAAAAAAAGAAACTCAGCTAGGTAGAAATCGCATAACACGACCAGCCACCACAGCAGCACCTCCACATAGGCCTGGACGCGTGAGCCAGCGTCAACCTCTTCCGCATATTAGAGGGAAGTGGAAGACCCATCCCACAACGCCACCACTGCAGTAGCGTAAGCGAGCATGACATGTCATACGTTTCACCTTTACACAAGTTTAGTTCAACACACTGCAGGCTCAAAATTTATCTACATTCTAGATAAAACAGCTTTATAGAAGAGCAATTTAATCCCAAGGTTTCGCTTCGTCTAAATAACAAATTATGAAATTTATAATTTATACATTGTATAAAACCTTATGAGTGAGTGTCTTATTCCCAAGGTGTGGTATCTTCAATAAAATCTTTTATTTCATAATACGCTTTACCACACAAACGTTCCTTAACAATTTTCTTAAATTTATTAATGGAAAGATTTTGAACGTTTTCTGGGATCCTATTGTAAAATCGTATACATTGTCCCATAAAAGAAGTACTAACTTTATTAAGTCTAAAAAATGGAACATTCAATTTATATTTGTTCCTAGTATTTATGTTGTGATGGTCGCATTTTTTTAAAAAGTCATTAATATTTTTGCGGACGTACATCACATTAGCAAGTATGTACTGAGAAGCTACAGTTAAGATGGCAATTTCTTTGAATTTTTCTTTCAATGATACCCGGGGGCCCAAACAGTATATAGTTCGAATAGCTCGCTTCTGCAACAAGAAAATCGTATTAATATCCGCCGCATTCCCCCACAGTAGAATGCCGTAAGACATTAGACTGTGGAAGTAAGCATGGTATACTAATCGCGCCGTATTTACATCTGTCATTTTTCTTATTTTTTTAATCGCAAAAGTCGCAGTACCGAGTCTATTTGCCAACTTGGCTATATGTGGCGCCCATTGCAGCTTACAATCTATGGTTATTCCAAGAAATACGGTCGAATCCACCAAGTCCATCACCTCTCCGTTAAGTGATACATTAGTTTGCACCTGCTTGACATTAGGCAGTGTAAATTTTATCAATTTAGTTTTGTTTGAATTAAGTAACAAATTATTTACGCTAAACCAATGCACCATGTTCGAAAGAGCATTGTTTACATCGTCAAGGATCATTTGCTGTCGTTTAATTTTAAATATTACTGAGGTATCATCAGCAAACAATACAATTTCATGTTTGTCCTTCATAAGTGAAGCCAAGTCATTTATATACACAAGGAAGAGAAATGGACCAAGAATGGATCCTTGAGGTACCCCCATTTTTATTTTGGTACCAGCGGAACTTTTACCATTTATGATTACTTTTTGTGTTCTATTATTTAAATAGGATACCAGTAGTTTAAGTTCTGTACCCCTGATACCATAGTGGTGCAATTTCCTGATTAACGTCGCATGTTCAACACAGTCAAAAGCTTTGGACAGATCGCAGAATACACCTAGAGCATCCTGTGACTCCTCCCAAGCTGTAAATATATATTTTAAAAGATCAACTCCCGCGTCAGTTGTGGATCTACCTTTGGTAAATCCAAATTGCTGTCTATGAAGTAACTCATGCTTATTAAAAAAGAATAAAAGTTGGTTTAGAATAATTTTTTCGAATATTTTACTGAGAGTTGGAAGTATGGAAATTGGTCTAAAGTTCGAAGGGTCTGTACTGCTACCTGATTTAAAAAGTGGTAATACTTTACTATGTTTCATTAAATCAGGAAATTCACCACAATCAATGCACTTATTAAATATGATTGCTAAAATCGGTGCAATAATATGCACAATATGTCTCATAATTTTTACAGACATGCCCCACAAATCTGTAGTATTCTTAATATTAATTAGTTTAAAAGCACTAGTAACATCTTTTGGGCAAATGTATTGAAATTTAAATACATGTTTATTCTCATTGACACTTTTTTTAAGTAATGTATCGGCAACGGTAGGAGAGGATATAAGATTTTTTGTTGTTGCCAATGGAACATTAGCAAAAAAATTATTAAAGATAGTTGCGACCTCTTTGTCAGTATCTATTCGTTTACCATCAATACATAAAGAATATTCAGTGTTATTATATTTATTTTTACCAGTTTCTTTATTGATTATATTCCACGTTGTTTTAATTTTATTATCCGATTTCGATATGGTATTTTTGATATGTAAGGATTTGGCTGTTATGCATACCTTTTTAAATATTTTAGAGTATGATTTTACATATTTTTTAAATTCTTCACTACTGTTGTATGACCTTTCATCATAGAGTTCATACAATCTTTGCCTACTTCTATGAATTCCTACAGTCGCCCATTCATTAAAAGGTTTAAGATGTTTTACATTTACTGTTTTTATTTTAGGTGCAAATACAACGTCAAACTCATTTTTAATTAAATGAAATAATTTACCATACAGAATATTCGGATCATTTTTGTTACAATCAAGATATGAGAGTTTTTCCATTATATTGCACCTAAGCTTCTCAATACGATTTTCGTTGACAGGGACAAACATTACTTTCTTTTTGTAGTTATTTTCCCTATTCATGTTTTTGAAAGATGCTTGCAATCCACAGTGATCCGAAGTAAGTTTATTAATAACACATTGACTATATGGTGTTACATTACTAAAAATATTATCTATACAAGTAGCCGTGGTGCAAGTTATTCTGGTGGGTTCTAAGAATAAGTTATTGAGGCCGAATGATTTAAATAAAGATAAAAATCTGATAGTGGTGGAATTATTTTCTAATAAATTTATGTTAAAATCACCACATATAATTATATATTTCTTAGATCCACATACCTTTACAAGAACTTTGTCCATAATTTCTTCAAAAGTATCATATGGCCCACTAGGAGGTCTGTATACGCTTACAATAATAAGACACTCAAACTCTACACAGGCTATTTCAACAGTGCGCTCAATAGAGAGGCTCACAATATCTTTTCTTTCTTTACATTTTAGATTAGTTTTTGTCAGTATTAGGGAGCCACCTCGTATTGCATTTTCCCTATTAAATGAACTTGCTACCTGGTGATCACCAAGATTAAACATAACTTCGTTCTTATTCAGCCAATGTTCGGTAATACATAGTATGTCTATACTACAACATTTAATAAATAAATCTATTTCTAACTCTTTACCGACCAGACCTTGTATGTTTTGATGCACCAGGTTGATATTACAATAATTAATTTTACTTTTTTCTGTAATTTTTGCTCCTCCTCCAAGTGCTTACCAAAATTTTATTAAACAGGAGCAGCACATTGCCCCTCTTTTAATTAATATGCCTTTCAAAAATAATTACAGCCATAAAAAATGACAAAAATTGCTACTTGATTTTAAAATGTTTGCTGAACATAAGTTGCCGCTCAATTAGCTATTTCTGCTACCAGATTATATTTTTCTGCTCACAAAAATACGAATATTATGCTAGTCGTTTAAATAACACCCATTTTTTTATGCTAACACTAAAATTTTATTCTATTAATGATTCCGTACCTAAGTATGATTGTAAAGCGCTTTGGTGAATCTTCATTTCTGTATTCCTTTACAATATTTTTAGCACGAATTCGATATTATGTACTGGTGTCGGTACTTTGTGACCTTTTCAGTAACGTTGCTCACACCTAGAGGCTATACCTAAAGACAAGGGGTATACCCTTGTCTTGCCTTAAGTATTTATTAATCTAAATAATAGTGATGATCTAAATTAATTTGATTCGATTTCACAAAGGAGACGGTCCATTTCTGGTCTAGTCTTGTACAGTATACTAAATAAATAAAAATACATAGATTTCATTAAAAATAAAATAAATTAGTTTATCGTAATATGTTACGTCAAAAAAATTAAAAAAAATATCAAGTCTTTCAAATATAAGCTATTCCACACAAAGATGGCGGGTATTAATTAAACGTCATTGTTGAAAAATGGCGTCACTCATGGTACTTTGGTAACTTTTCGTTTCTATTTCAAGCTTTGTTATGGAGTGGTAAACTCGTGAATGTGTTTCTTGCATTTTTGTGGATATTTTGAAAATTTGGACTCTTTATTAGGACATAGATAACCATAAACGCCAAAGAAAATATTCATATGCCATTGTTATATCATGTAGTGTTGCATATCTTGGAAATATTAAATTATACTTACGTTGAAATTGAAAAGAAATTATGGATATGAACATATTATTAAAACTGTTTGAATATTTATTTTTCTTCATATCACGTGTACAAAAGTAGACCAACGTCCCATACGATTTTGGACCGTCTCCTATATCACTCTATAGTACCTACCCCTTTTTACCACAATATAGGTAAAGGCTGTCATAATTTTATTAGTCCATTATAAGCTGTTAAATAGATTCAAAATAAACATTTCAATATATATATATATATATATATATATATATATATATATATATATATATATATATATATATATATATATATATATATATAATAATAATAATAATAATAATAATATATAACTTTATTGCACACACATAGTTTAACATAATAATAATTTATACATAAAATGAAAAGGAGAAGTACAACAAGGCGACCTTATCGCTATAAAGCGATTTCTTCCAGGTAACCATATATTGAAAGAATAAATTACAAAAGGAGAAAGGGTGTGCGCCAGAAGTTATAACATGTAATTATAATTTATACAAAAAACACAAAAAGCAGCACTAAAACTAAACATTAAAAAAATAAATTGCACAATAATATCATACGATGAATAAACGAAGAAGAAGAAGAAGAGAGAAAAAAAAAAAAACGAGAAGCATCAAAGAAAGATGGCTTGTAAATTGTAATTTGTGTTGATAAATAATTAAAATTAAATAACAAAATATATTATATATTTAAGCATCTAAATAATGTTCTCTGAGGAGTCCCTTAAAAATTTTGAGACTCTTAGCTTCCTTAATACAATTTGGCAATGAGTTCCAAAGACTAACGGATGTAGCAGCAAAAGAGTTACTATAAAATTTAGTTTTTTGTTCGGGTACATTTAATTTATATACGAAACGTGTAGTTCTCAAATTGTTTTCAGATGAAAAAGTAAACATTTCTTTTAAGTAATCTGGAGTCCTAGGGTCAAAAAGAACATTATAAAGTAAATGCAATACATGTGTATTCCTGCGAAGGTGGATTGGAAGCCATTTGAGAGTTGTTCTATATTCAGAGACATATATATATATATATATATATATATATATATATATATATATATATATATATATATATATATATATATATATATATATATATATATATATATATATATATATATATATATATATATATATATACATATATATATGAATAATTGCGATGTATTTATAAAATCACTGATTACAATCTGCTAATCTGCTGGTATCTGCAGTCCATGATGATGACGTTATGTCTACGCACTACTCAATGGGAGAGGCGCGGGCGCGGGCGGTTAAACTGTATACATTTGAATTTATTCCGCCGCCAGTCGAGTTTGACAACTAAAACTGAATGCGCGTTCGTTGCGCGCTCGGTCGGTTCGCCTTGATATGAACACGCTTTCTCAGTGGTTTTGGTGCTTGTGCAATACCTAAGTGACTGCACGTCACCATGTCTCGTGAGGACTTGAGCAACCGCTTCGGAGACGAAGTCTCATCATCTGCAAACGTATCAGACGATGACGAAGTGGAATTGCGAAAAGACAAAAGGAGTGTCAAAGACATGATACTTAGGTTCGAGAAAAGTGCTATTTATTTTGGTGGTTCTAGTGAATCTTTGGAAAGGTCTAGAGACCCCACGTTAGGGAGTTTGACTAGTGTAGTGAATCCTATCCATCTCCATTTTCAGAGCTTGTGCCCAACTTCAACATCACAAGACAGAACGTCCAATGTATCCGTGAATTCTATTTTGTCAAACGTTTCAGAAGTGAGCTATGAATCAAATTCTTCTGGATTTGTGTCTGATCGGAAATCGTCATC
The DNA here is from genome assembly GCA_905333005.2 of Lycaena phlaeas. Lineage (NCBI taxonomy): Eukaryota > Metazoa > Arthropoda > Insecta > Lepidoptera > Lycaenidae > Lycaena > Lycaena phlaeas. The sequence continues at coordinate 19,780,866 of HG995163.1, forward strand.
CCTGAAACCACATAGGCCGGCGCCTCCTCCACCGGCGGAGGTTGTGGAAGAAAAGCGTTACTCGTGTAAGACACCTTCCACCTCGCCAGTTGTGATGAGGCGGACACGCCAACCACCGGTGATGCGAAGAAAATCTTCGATAGGAAATCAAGGACATGTAGGAGAAACACATTGGTCGTACGGTGTAAAACAAAGTGATTTAGAAAGGTTATTGAGATTAAAACTATCCGAACCCTACGACGAAGATAAGAACAATTCAGCCAAAGATTTATCGTCTACCGAAAGTAGTAGCGATGACTCCAATGACAGCGACAAGCTAGAGGCCGGTGAAGAGTACGTAGTCAATGATGATAATGGTCGAACAGATACTATTTCAACGGACCAGTCCACAGACACGCTTATAAATGACTACGAGAGCGATGACGGGGACAACCTATCTGGCGGCTCAGGAGATCCCTGTAACTTCGACAATGTTAGCATAAAATCCATTTCATCCCTAGACATGGTGCCGTACCAAAAGTATGATAGCATCACGGTTTCCTCAGACGAGTTTGGCTCGGAGGTCTGCCATGCGCCCGATACGGAGTTCCTGACGGTTAGTGCAGTGAATGAGTGGTGTGTGTCCAAGTCAGTGGAACCAGTGCTAATACAAGTGGAAACTAAAAAGGAGAAGTATAAAAGGTGAGGTCATACGAAATTTATCAATATTTTAACGATATCGTTCGGCTTTGTCACATTATATCTACGTGACGAAATACCGTTTTATCAAGAATGCGATAACGTATTTGATCTTTGTTCGATTTCTTATGCACGTTGATCATAATATAAAACGTTTTTAGAATATTACAAACATAAGTCATAACATATCCAAATACCTTTGCGAAACAACACATTATCTTTAAGTACCATCATTTATCGATGATTATAAATATTAATCATTACACTTATTATCTTAGTTACTTAAGCGATTATAATACCATTTGTATGGAGGTCGTAAAATCGTGAGAATATCATTTGTCGAAGTGTACATAATATTGTGATTCACAGTAAATAGCTGGCCGTTGATTTGTACTTAAACATCGATAGCACGACTAATATGAAAAGTATTACGGTAATGATACCATTACGTAGTTTTCCAACTACTTTCGCTTGCTTCATTATTATAAGTTTTTGAAACTAGAAAGCATGATAGTTGCAACTACAGTTCATGTAATTTAAAACATACATGCGTAATTCAAATTGTAATAAATAAAAAACTGGCCGTCACATTATGCCCGGCACATTGCAAACATCACAACTATAGATTATATAAGCGAATACGGTACAATAATATTTGCTGTTACGTTTGAGTCGACTTTACCGCCAATAAGCGCCAATACATAGACGTCATTAATATAATACTACTGTATTGATAATAATATAATGTACATTCAATGTTTCACATAAATAAAATACAGCAAGAGAAAAAAAAAATCGGCTACATTGAAGTGAAGTAGCGACGATGGTCTACTGGGTATTAGGTCCTTCATTTTCGATCCCGACCCTCTGTAGTGCTTTAAAATAGATTTTTATAAATTTCTAAGTGCATCCCTAACACGAGATCATCGTTCGGTCGCCAATGAACAACGCGAGGGAACCTGCATGCCTGATGAGATGTCTTTAAAGGTGTGTAAAGTTCACAAACCCCTATTGGGCTAACGAATCGGTGGTCTAAGGCCCAATACCCTCATCACCCGCGGAAAACAGCAACACATTGTTAACATGTAAGGCTTGTTACTTTAGTTTTTTACATTGAAGTTAGTTTTTCAGTCCTGCCCATGCGCATAGCAACGTATTTATGCGCATGACATATTTTGCATAGAAAAAATTTGCGACTTGAAATTGTTACCGCAAGTCCCATATATTTATCACTATACTGCCTGCATATGGCGACACCTGCGACATATACGTATGAGGTTTCACCTTGACGGCTATTCATATAGTTCGAGGTAAGTAGGTATTAGTACTTAGCATGGCTGTATTTACATTGTGTATTTGATTTTAAAAGTATTACAAACTAACGAAAAACTTGTCGCTATCGCAAACTGAATCGTGATTAGATAGTGTAATTCACACTTGAAAAATGATACTCGTCAAAGCTTGGTTCAGGATATAATATCGATAAATAATAAGTAATAATCAAACTTTTGGCGAAATTTTATCAAATTTTGCAAAAATCGGGTCGTGAAAATGCGCTTGCACACCGCAGCTTGGTAAATAGTTGGTAAAACTGTTACTGTTTTCAAAAGCGAATCCTAATAGGCCAATAAATTTAATGTATAAATAATTAGGTACGCTATTAGGTACACAACGGGCCAGTCAGGTGGAGATAGGCTCATTTCTCAGTAAAAGATAACATTCTTATAAATTTTCGCGTTACTGATACTAATGTAATTAATAATTATGCATGCGATAGTAAAGTTAAATGGATTATTGAGTGAGTATCACAATCATTCAAAACTGTTAATCAAGTCAATAAGAAATTAATTAAATTATTTCCTTATTAGGTACAGGTATTAGGTATATTATGTAGGAGCCAAAACTGTTTTAAATTCATGTTTAAGGGACACTGGCAGGTGCCAGTATATTATTTTTTTCTCAAAACTAGGTAGTTTTGAGAATAAATTTATTTAGTTTACCTGTAAATCCTAAATTTATAGGGACAACACGTATCATTATATCTAATTTGATTCTAGAATACATTTTCTTTTATCTACATTTTTCTAAGATTTAAATCTTAGATCGTGCCCTTATTAAGTAGACGTCTGTTTGACATCATTACAGAGGCACATGTTATTCGCTGGAAGTATAGAAAGTAAGGAGAACCATCTCCGCGTTATGTGTATTTTATAAACGTTTGTGTGCCATTTATACATAAACCTACAGTACGCGCACACGTTAAAATTCTTCCAGTTGTTAGTGGCGCCTATTACTGTTTAGATGTGGACTTTTACAACTTGTCCACTATAATATCTATAAGAGAGATGGAAAATATTTTCTTCCTAACACAAAATGGATATAACCAAAAAACAAAAAACCATTAAATGTATTTAAACAAAATAAAACTTTTATTTCTTTACGTTTTTTAAGACAAGAATTACTAACTAAAACCTTTCAGTAAATAGTGGGCTCTTAATTAAGACAAAACTTAATTATCTCAGAATCAATGTTGAGGTAGTTACGACCTTCTTTCTTATGACAACAGCAGCCTGACAGCGTCATGCTATCAGCTGCTTATTGGCCTATACATGGTAAAGAAAATGACCAGCTGTATAATCTGGTCACCCGGGCAGCTTGACCAGATTATGTTCTACCATTGCAAAAGCTGAAATATGACAAATCTGTTGATATTGTTCGTTAGTACGGAGTACGAAGAACGAACTACGGACTCGGATAACAACAATAACACGTTTCTGATGACATAATAATGCCGTCAGTTGTTGTGTATTAATACCAATGTTGTTTTGTAATAGATACATTATACTTTTCAATAATTCAAACATGTTCGCGTGGTTTTCATACGATGGTATTAGGCCCTCTGTGATCTGCCGATCACCAATAATACGTATTAATGTAGACCTTGACGGTGTGCCTTGGATTTGGCGATTATAATGACACCAGCTGTGATATTTTTTACGTAACAGCAATATGGCGGATGAAATAAGCAGGATGAAAGTACACAGTACGCTCCATTTGACTCATTCGTTGGTCCCGTTTCAATATTTTGAGCATTACGTTATTTAAATCTTTTGCTTAACCTTTTCTCACATTTGGGGCTTTCAGTGCAATCGGATATAGCTGAATAACTTGATCTCTATAACGCAGTAACCGGGTAACACGGCACCCAGTGGTGAGACTAGTTGAAATACTTTCGGACTTCTGACGACCCGTAACGACTATGAGGATCCACGAATAACAACCGGGACCAGTGCTAAACAATTACCTTCCGATGAACGGAGGAGTCTTGGTATAGAACCTCCACTATCACAGACAACCATCGCAGCAAGCATAACTTAGCCTGATGGTTCGACCCGCGTCTTTCATAACTTATAGCAGCTGTTATAGCTTAGCTAAGAAATCCTTTAAGTTTTTAAATATAATTCAAACACGCCCAAATAATAATGCTTTAGATCTTAATAAGGTATAATATTATGTAGACCTTAATAAGATACCCATATGTAATATATTCATATATAGATTTTTGTCTTCATCTAGCCTTAAGCCATTCACACAGCCTTCATTTAAGCCTCTCTCGGCGTACGCTAATATTCTCGATTTCTTCATTCTTATACGTGTTTGGAAAAGATCCATTTAATATAGTCTGTGGTCGGCCAACAACTAGGCTCCGACCTCCATTCCTGAATTTATAGACCAAACAACCACCTGTTTTTCGTTGCACGTAAAGTATTTGGTTTTACTATTTCTCATCTACCATAAGCATTACAATAATTTTAAAATATTATAAGGTAATTTAATAAATTTTATTATAAGTACTCAATAAATAGGAAAGTGTGTAGAATTTCCGACTAAAAATTGTTAATAATTGTGCTATATGCCATTTTTGTCATCTGATGATATTTTCTAAGATTAGTGCGTTCCAAAAAATGAACCCTTTAGCATCGTGTTTATATAAAATATCTTTTTTATATCAGGTGCAGGCAAAGCGTGTAAGACATGCAAAGAGGTTTTGCTTTCAATTGAGGCAGGCGTGCTTTAACGGATGAAATTAATTACGAGCGACAATTTGTTAAATGGCACATGAACTGACCGGGTTAATGTGCAGTTGCATAAGGTCGGAAGTGCATTGATACTACTTGATAAGGGTTTGAATGTTATGTGTACTTCAGAATATATACCTAAAAAGATTGTTTTAATAGTATAATAGGATAGTTATTATAGAAGACTATGTTTTTATGAATTAATTTTATTAGGTAGTAATTAGGTGCTTTTAAAAGCTGAAGATTAATAAGAGGAAGGATTATTTTTTTATTACATTCGTAATATCTGCTGTGTTATGTTACACCAGCTGTTGCACGCAGCTTTACCTCCTTTAACTAGGATTTACAACGGCATCTTAGCGGTATTATATATAGCCGATAGCCTTCCAATGGGCCATCTAACACTTAAATAATGTTCTTAGTTCGACCAGTAGTTACTGAGATTAGCGAGTACAAATAAACAAAGTCTTCTGCTTTATATATTAGTATAAGATTTTATAAACAAACTTTTAAAGCATTCTTTTGAATAGAGAACAGATGAGCGCACTGATCTTACGGTCGGATCTCGGTCTATTACTAGTCCGACTAACTTGAATATAGGCAAGCTAATTTGCAGGAATTGTATAAACTTATCTGTCTAATTGAACGTTAGATATCAATGAAAGCCACAAGGGTTTAGGCCATACATCTATCCTGAGACTTGAGACTTAATCATCCTAATTAGTCAAGAGACCAAGGTGACCTGCATTCCAGAAAACATTTGACTAATCGTCATTAATATGTAATAGCTAATTATAATTAACTAATTTGTGCCTACGATAATAATATAACTATGGCATATTAAGGAGCATAAAGATGTACTCGGAATGTGTATGTTACATAGTTATTATTTATTAATATGAGTTATTTTTATATTTTGAAAATTTAAAGATACTTTTGAGCGACGATGGTCCAGTGGTGGGTGGATTATGCAAGAGGTTCCGTGTTTGATCCTGACCCGTTTGTGTGTGCCTTGAAATGGGGTTGTCTACATTTCTTAGTGCACCCCAAACACGAGACCAGCGATCGCTCACCGGTGAAGGAAAACATCGTGAGGAAACCTGCATGCCTGATATTAAAAGTCTTTGAAGGTATGTGAAGTTCACAAACCCGTATTGGGCCAGCGCATTGGTGAACTATGGCCCATTACCCTCCTCGCCTGATTTCGAGGATAGGACCCGTGCCCAGCAGTGGGACATATTATAAGGGTTGATACTTTTTATACTGAACAGGCAATCATTTCGCTGAAATGTGTGAGTTCAACAGCATGGCAAATACAGCATTGACAGCCAGACATCACAATATACGACAAAAATTATGGTATATATTATCTTCCATATAGCTACACATATTTAGCATGATTCATGTTTCGGAGGGTTTTCGGCGTTAAATGTTTTCGCGATAGCTTGGCTATAAGGTATTGCCCGTTTAAAATCACCTTTACATATTATGTAGTTATAATACACTGTCATCATCATCAGCCTTTATCTGTCCACTGCTGAACATAGGCCTGCCTCAATCAACGCCAAGACAACCGATCCCTTGCCGCTTACATCCAACACTGTCAAGATTTAGAAAATCTGAGAATTGCAGATTACTAAGAACAATTGCTGAAAATTTCATTAAAACTATTCATTTGCAGTCTTTTAATTTTCTAATATTTTATTAAGGTGAAAAGGATCTCCAATTATTCCTTGATCGTTTAACTATTCGATGGCCTCTTTACCATTAAGCTTTTAAATAAAGAATATTTTCTAGAGAAAAACTAAAGAATTTCTTCGTAATTAGCTCGTTTATAAAGTGTTACAAAACGTCTAGCTTGATCGATGGATAATTATTCAAATTGATTCATGGTCTAATAAGAAACAGCTGCACTTGTACACGTGAGAATAACAAGAAAAGTACATTTTTGTAATTTACGTTTTAAACTTTTGACCTAAATACTGGCGATAAAATTATTAAGTTGTGTTGTGACCTTGAGCGATGATGGTCCAGTGTGTAGGCTTGGCTTCTTGAGTGAGAGGGTCTGGGTACGATCCTGACCCTGATGCCTTAAAGTGGGTTTTTTTTAAATTTCTAATTACTCGTACGCCTTAAACACGAGACCACACGTTCACCCTTATAGGAAAACATCTACATGCCTGATAAGATTGAGGGTCTTTAAAGGGTATCGGTGAACTATAGCCCAATCACCCTCCTCGCTTGGATTCGAGGACACGAGATTCGTGTAAGCAGTTAGCAGAGGGACATATTATAAGGGTTGATACTTGATACTTTACTTTTTTACATACTTTTATAGGAAACGTACCAACGTCTTTTTAATTAATATTTTTCTAGAAAATGCAATAAAGTAACATCTTTAGGCCAAGGTTCGTATCTTGATAACAGTGTAGATTAGAATAAAATGATAATCAATTATCGAAAATTGATTACTTATCATTCTTTTTAGCTTTTTCGCTGAGTGCTTAGAGGCCATTCTTTCCTTCCGATCACTAAAGCACTGCTTTTCCAGATTTGTCAAGAGACATCCAGGTTATATTTTTATGGTACAAATACCGTTGTAATTAATAGTATGGAACCGCGCCGCACGAACAGACTACATCCGTACCACGTGACTAGGCCATCGTGGCGATTTATTCAAGTTAGTGACTTGACAAGTCAAACTTATATTGTTTTCTAATCTTCATTTTGTCAATCGTTTATTTAAATTTCACTCATATGAAGCAACTGATAGCCCCCGGTTGCACAAGCGCTTAAAAATCGTCGCGGTAAAACCCAACGTCGGCTTGAGTTGCGAGTTTGCCATGCTAAATTCGACTTAATGTCGATGTTAATGACACAAAACGTCGAAAATCTAACAGTGCTCGATAAAAAAACGTTGCGTTTTAGAAACGCCTTCGTGTGACATGACGTACATGGGTGTTCATTTGTCTTATTAGAACCGCAATAAAATCCGTAAAAGTTGTTGTGTATTAGTATTTAGTATAGTTATATTATAAATGACATTCCTGAGTCCAGACAGACTAGTGACTGTAAAACTGAAAACCTGTTTGTATTGTTAGTTGCTATTCTCGGTTTTCTTTTTTTGGTTAAATTATTTTCATTATATATTTAGCATATCGATACTATTATTTAGTTGTATATGGACTGGTAATATTTATCCGTTTGACATTTGCTTTCAAATCGATATTTTTTTGTATTTTGTCCGACCTTGTGGAGTCTTTTAAACATATCTTATCCTCTGCCTTGACGCACAATCACGTTCCCTTATTTAGTCTGGCACGATTGTTTTTTGTTTTGAAGTAAGTATGCACTTTTTGACGGGTCTTCATCAGCGAGTATCCTAATGCAAGTTTCAATATCACTGTCTTAATACTTTTTAATTACTTATGCAAGTGTGCAAAATTATTTTAGAAATGTTGTGTAAAAAATTGCCGAAAATGACCGCCAGACTAAATAATATACGTCTAAACTCCTGGTATAGCTCTTCCACCTTAAGTGTGTTTGAGTTTTGTTATCGCAAGGGAGATTAGGGTATACAGTGTTCATCTTGCCCTTTACATCATAATATAAGCGTAGCACAATAAGGCCAAACATTGTGAGAACTCGTCAGCTAATAAACCTATAACTTTATTAAAAAAAATGCCACGATTTTATTATAGCTTTAATATTTATGTCGATCGGAATAGCTCCAAATTCCAATGTTTATGTATACTTAAATAATGACTGGCGTATATAACAGATTTAGCAAATCATAGATACCTATGTAGGTTGCAAAATTGTCGTGATTGTATTGAAATATGGCGAGGTTATATTGAAACGACCTTCCTACTTTTTGTCCGTTCGCGATATTAATATAAACATGTAATGATCGTGTTTGTCCGTATATGATAATCAACATCCCACTATCAGCTGAGCCATAATAAGCTCATTAATGCATGACTTGACTGCAACAATGGCTGATAGGAGATATGTGTGGCATCAATTATATTATTATCATGTATCTAAATGTCTTGTTTAGTTTTGTGTCAATAGACAAGCGATAGACACAACAATTCACAATAATAACAAAACAAAACGTCGGGCATGTAAAATGTAAACCGCGATAAAATCCGTAAAAGTTCATAGAACATTATATGTCACATAAATATTACAGTTTTGTTTAATCTATACTAATATTGTCCTGTCAAGCTGATGAGTAGAAGCTGATTATGATATCCTACTAATTACTATCCTACTAATATTATAAACACGAAAGTTGGATTGCAAGTATGGGTGGATGGATATTTGTCACTCTTTCTTGAAAAAAACTACCAAATGGATTTTAATAAAACCTTACAAAAATATAGCTTATATATCAAAATATATCAGAACATATAGAGGCTGTACGTGAGGAACGGGAAGTACGTGGGTGAATCCGCGGGGCGCTGCTATCTTCGAAAAAACCTATGCCATTTAAAACAATCTTTCATCAATTATATGCTGCGTCATGACTGAGTGACAAGCTATTTTATAGCTTTAATCATCATTAGTTCTTCCACTGTTACAAAACCATATATTATGTACCTACCTATTCTCTCTTTATTTAAGAGCTTTGCTCTTGTCGGTGGAGTATTCGCCACTCACATCTCTTCTCTGCCAACACGTTAACCTCCTGATACGACATAACCTGTACCTTCTCCTTTATTTGTTCCACATAAGTCTACCTCTCGGTCTACCTCTTCCTCTTTTTCCCTCAATCTTTCCTTCTATGATATTTTTAAAACGGGTCATGTCTATAAGCCACCTATCTATTAAGTCACCATAAATACAAAAGAAAATGTCAAGCCTTTTTTTTTTCATAATATTAGGTATGTATTATGGTAGCTAATATTTCGAGGGATTTGAATTACTCTCGAAGTTTTTCATTAGCCGTCGAGACATAAAACTTGAACAACTATGTTAATAAAGGGTTTATCTTTTACGACGTAACAAAACTAATAACGCCCTGTACAAACTCGTACTAACTAAATAACTAATAACACTAAATTTTCATCTACAATTGGCTTCAGTACTCACGACCGCGATCGATACCTAATCTACTTGAGGTCGGAAGGGAATCAATGTCAAAGGTATAGTGCCTAATGATTAATTAATTCTAAGAGATACCTTCAATATCAACATCATAGAGCTCTGTTGAATTCCATAAAAATTTGCGACAACCATCATTCATGTTTTTCTTTCGTAAAAAAATTCTATAGGCACTTTTAGTTCTTTTTAGGAGTACAAAATCACCGAACAGCGTCATCGTCACAGCACGCTTCCAATGTTATACTTAATTTTTTTGTATTAAATTTTAAATTTCATAAATATAATATATTATATATTATATCGTCATAATTATACGTCATTAGGATTTTTTGATTATTTTTAGGAAAGGAATTATATATTTTTAGGAAATTTATTTATTTATTCAAATATTTAGTTTTTTCTCTTAAAAATCTATCTGCCTACGACAATTATGCGATGATACATTTTTGGTAGGTAATTGATTGCATGGAGATGTGTGAGACATAACTTTGAACTTAAAGGAGTGCAGAGTGCCACTGTTAATAGGCACTTTTTTGCTTGTTCCGTCTTTTGAAGATGCAATACATAATATTTCCGTTTCCATTATTAATTCAAAGATTTTCTGAGATAATACCAAGATATTATCTCATTCCCGCTACTTAGGTATCGTATCATACAAACTTTCATAATAATTTGTTCGCAATTACCATTCAGATCTTATTGGCTAGATTAAATTATTTGCTAGTCACCAGTTCGTTAAACGAGCGTGATAAACCGAATTACAATTGTGTGAACTAAATAGTCGTTACGTTTAGATTACGAAACCGGTTCCAAGTAAAACCTGTTTTTGTGGTCGGAAAATATATCGATGATATTATTAACCATTTTAAAGTATTTATGGAATTCAATGCAAAAAGCTAAGAATAACTAGGGAATAAATGATTTTTTTTTGTTAAATCTGTATAACATTAAACTTGTACCTGTATCGGCTGTTTTTTATGTGAATTTCAGTTAAAAATCGCATGTATCTGAAATTCGGTGTGACAATATAAGATTCTAAATTACCTCACACGGCATACAGGGAGACTGCATATTGTATTCCTAGAAGTCTAAATAATAATAATTATTTAAGTAGATTTCTAGTATTGTATTCTAATTCTCATTCAAATACCCAAATCAAAACAAAACTAAAAAAATAACAGCAGGCCCATTAAATTGTACAATAATCGCCGGCCCAAATAACATGTTTTCTGGAGTAGTGGTTAAGAGGTGGCCTACTATTTTTAGGGCCGAGAATTTGAATCCATATTATGCGCGTTTGATTATCTTTTGTTGCCAGACATACAGCGAATGTTTATATAACACTTATGAATAGGATAATAGAATAATTATACGGTAACGGTTGTCCATATTATGTATAAAATATGATACTATTAACCTAAATAAAGACCCGGTTAGTTACCCACACGGCATGATGTGGATTTGTAAGGCTCTGTATAAGACAATAAATTTTATAGAACGATACAGATATACGATATATGTATTGCAGAGTTTAAACCTTACATCTGGCCAAAAAAAGTTTACCTTAAAATGCGTGTGGTTGTTTCTTTGGAAGCTAGGGTTAGAAACGAAAACATTTACCAGGGAACCGACGTAACCGATATCACACGAATAAGCACACTGAAGTAGCAGTGGGTTGGTCCCACATTCAGTGGACGGATGGACGATGGGCTAAAGGTTCTAGAGTGAAGGTCACCACATCACTAACACATTTATCCCAAAAAGATTTTTTAGATGTCGCATTTCCGTGGATACATACACATGATGCCCATAGTACCATCATTATTATCCCATACGGTCCACTGCTGGATATAAATTCTCTTTTAATAAACTTCGAGAACTCGTTATTGCAAGATTTTTCATCCTACGTAAATCCGATACCTTCATGATAGATACATGTATCTCTAGGTATTGAGTAATAAAATTTGCACAACATTACTGTTTAGCATTCGTAAAGTGAAGTATAAAAGAGTAGGTAAGTATAAAAAATCATTGTGAAAAAAGTAATCTAACAACCCACTGCTGAGCACAGGTCTCCTCGAAATCAGGCGGGGACGGTATTGGGCTATAGTTCACCGAAGCGCTGGTCCAATGCGGGTTGGTGAACTTAACACACTTTCAGATACTTTAAGTCTCATTAGGCATCCAGGTTCCTCACAATGTTTTCATTTACTGGTAAGATGGCCTTGTTCAAGTTTACAAGGCACTAGAGGAGGCAGGATCGAACCTGTACCTTTCACTGAAAAGGCTGAGCTCAATACCCAGTAATCCGACTTTTCATTCAATCGAGACAATATTTTTAAACAAAAAAGGAGTTATACCTATCTACTATTTATTAATATAAAGCATTCCAACCGGTTTTCAATGATGCAAATATTTGGTGTAAGACTTCTGCTTTCTTTGGAAACCTATTAGAAAGTTAAGGCGATGTCTAGGATAAAACATGCTTACTTAGAGAGCTTTTTCGCTTTAAACTTGAAGTTCTAGATATCGGGAAATGCAGACGCCAGCGAGCATTAAAAGGGATAAAACGAAGCAATTTTAAATAAAGTATTTGAAATGCTATTGATTCGTAACGTATGGGGAATGTAATATGTATCAGAGACTGTTTGTTAGTAAGCAGGTATACATATAATGTATATTAGTAATTTATGCATACTTCGTGCCATTGAGCGAGCCTTTTGACTTATTCAAAACATAATAGGTATATAAGTATCGTATAATTATATGAATATTATCAAAATACAAAGATAGGATGATTTATAATGGACTTTTCAGCATAATCATCAGCCATCGCCATCTCCATTGATGAACGCCATCATGATCGATCCTCTGCCACTCGCATCTAATCATCTAATAATGGATTTAAATAAAGCAAAATATTAATTATTTAATCAACATTTAGTAAGTTAAGACTAATCGAAAATTTTTGGCGCTAAAGGTTTTTACATATTACCTGTGTTTGATGATTATCATCGTCGTTATATGATTATTATAAAGTTTTTTTTGTCGTAAGGAAGCAAACGAGTAAACCATTAGGCCGTCGAAGCCTAATGGTGGAGCCTAAACCAAAGGTTATGAAAATTTACAGGTTCACTCAGAAAGCCAATAGATTTCCTTTACCCCATACCCCAATGGGCCAAAGGAAAACCACGAACCGCACGGAACGCGACAGTATAGCTGCCACTTTGCTGCTGCTGTGGTGGCTAGTCGTGTTATGCGGTTTCTACCCAGCTGAGTTTATTTTTTTATTTTTATGATCATCCTCTGGTTTTTTTTTTGGATATCGCGGGGTCTAAATTTATTTACTTATCTAAGGATAGTGTTATAACACTAGTAATAAATGTATGTAATTAAGTATGTTTATAAAAATTGTAAACTATATTTTGAAAGGAGCAACCCAACAAGAGTTTATTGCAGAAATCTTCTTATATACTATACTACTATAGTAGTATGTATTGTTTGTTATTTTTTTTTGTAATAGAATATTTGAAAAGACTAGTTCCACTGAGTTTGTTTAGCCGGTTCTTCTCAGTGGACTTGCTTTGGAACCGGTGGTAGACTCAATTGACGTTCAAAAATATACTTTGATGGTAGTACCATCAAAGTTTATTTTGAATACAATTTTTGACTTTGACTTTACTGAGTATAATGTGAGCGAGACGTATCACTCCAGTCGTGACCAATTAATCTGCAATGTAGCAATGGCACTACCTCTTACTTACGTACTTTTTAAGTTTTGAACGATATGCATGTAGAATTCGAATATCACAGACATTCATATTTCGAACTGTGTCCTATAGGATCGTAATAATTAATTATTATTACTGACTATTACATTCATAAAGATGAATATTGACGACCAGGTCTGGTCTGACCTAGGGTTAATGCCATCGAGCTGTGGGAAAGCCTTCGCCGATCCCTTGACCTTATTCAGATTGTCTGACCGAAGCGCTGAGCGTTGACTTTTCGATCAAACCGCTGCTAAGGAGTGGGCGGTGAATTCGGCGTTCCTGTCCTAGTACGTTATGCATTCATTTATTTTCTTAGCTTATCTCATACATGAAGTCATGAATATTGTTGTTTTGCCAACGTATTTTGAATATCATATGAATGTTATATATAGCTTCATCATCATCACTATCATCATCAGCCTTTATCCATACACTGCTTAACATAGGCCTCCCTAAACTTGACCCGGCTGCATAGGTATAAGAAGCTTAGTTTAATGATATCATTGATATGGTAATAAATAATAATAAATTGAACATCACTACATATTATAAAACAAAGTCGCTTTTTCTGTCCCTATATCCCTTTGTACGCTTAAATCTTTATAACTACGCAACGGATTTTGATGCGGTTTACTTTATTGGATAGGACAATTCAAGAGGAAGGTTTATGTACATAATTTATTAAGTTTCTATATACATTGGCTAAGATATAACAATAATTGTTGGAGGTTTCGGAAAAAAATTGGCCGTCTAGGAGTTTCCAACGAAAACGCTGCCTAAACCCTTTGATATATATCAAAATAATGTATGGTGGAATTGTGTGTCTTAAATAGGTCTACAAAAAAGTCCGCGATGGCATATATCTATCTGTTTGGGATATCATACTATATCCATTTAATACTTTAAAAAATGGACAATTATAACGCGATGATTTGAAAGTTATTTACAATACGGTATGAATCCTTATCATTTTAAATCAGTTAATTAGCTGGAGCACATAATGAAGATTATTTTTACCCTTTACATCATGAAAATTAAATGAATACTTTAGAAGATATGGCAATATCAAAATAATACGCAAGAAAATAAATAGTGTTGCCGTGATTTGAGAGGGCAGTGGATGCGAGTAATATGTAATAGTATCCTAAATAGTAAATATGCATGCAGAAAGTCTGCATAGGAATATAATATGTCTTTATGTTCAAGATAACATATATCAATTTTAATACAAAAACTTAGTCATTATTGAAATGGAAAATGATCGTCATCAAACATGATAAATTCGTAACCTAAGTTCACGCGGGCGAAGCTGCGGGTAACAGCTAGTTATTAGTATAAATACCAAAGGAACTGTCTTTATGTAGGCATTTCCCGATGAAACTTAAAGGCCGTAAGGCCTACAGCATTTCGTCCATTCGAAAAAAAAATGTAGGCACTTTGGGTTTTATATCTGTTGCGTAGATAGCAGATTATAGAAAGATCAATGGAATATTTTTATCTCATGATGTTTATTTTTATATCTGTTACATTAAAATATGCCAAGCTTCCGTTTATTGTATGTTCGTTGAGGTCACTGTTTATATTTCGAAAGATGCGCGGGCGCCGATGCCAAGGTCGCGAGGGTATATATAGCATGTATTTAGATCTGCAAATAAGCGAGTACTTTTTATATGGATCGAGCATGACATTTTATTCTTTTGGAAGTACGAATTATGATGATGATGAAATATCCGATTGAGATGAAACAAAAAGTATTTTACTTCTACATAAATACTCTTGATAACATAATACTTAATTTCCATAAAGATTAATATTACGATACATATTTAACGTACTTTTTTTTTTCTTCAGACGATTTAATAATTATTTTGAACACAAAATCGGTTATTGCGATTAAACCATGATAGCTTGATATATGTTCTCGCAGACTTTTTTGTAGGTCTTAATGGGGTCTACAAACCCGTAGTACAACATTATCTTCTATTGTCAATAGTTTTTGCAGCGCACGCGAAAATAGGTTTTCGATTTTACACCTTGTGTTACAAAATAGCAATTTTATTACGGATCCCTAATTTTGAAAAAAAAAATAAAACATAGCCTATAGCCTTCCTCTATAAATGGACTACCCAACGCTGAAAAAATCATTCAAATCGGACCAGTAGTTCCAGAGATTAGCGCGTTCAAACAAACAAACAAACTCTGCAGCTTTATAATATTAATATTAGTATAGATTAAACAACTAACATGTCCACTCTGTCGGTGCGGAAGAGTAAGTATGAAATATTATATTGATTTAAATAAAAAAAAATGCTATTAGTCGACCAATCAGAGCGCAGTACAGGCGTAGTGTCGCAGCACAAATTTGGCGAAATTTGTTCGCATACAAAACATAGCTTTACTGCTCTGTTCTGGTTATATGCTCCATGGGATAAGTAGACTTACTAATTTTGATTGTATTTCCACATAAATTTCGGTATGACTTTGTTTATATGAAGTACATTCAAATCTGAATGCTATCATAGATAAACTAAAGTTTAGTCTATCGGTCTGGGTTTAGATTCCGTTGATCCGCTGGCGTTGCGGTGAAAATTTTCGCTGAGGTAGATATTTGCGTTAATGAAAGGTAAATTACTCTGCAAAACGTCTCTCTATCTTTTTACTAAAACGCATGTATGAACGCTTGCCACCGGTTACCTTCAATTTATTTTTTATGTATATAAATTAATATTTACATAAGTTTGTAGTTAATCTTCTAGAAAGAAGTATTTTAATGATTAATTAGGATTATAAGATTATGATGGCGTTCATTGAGGGAAGCCTATGTTCAGCAGAGGACGGATAAAGGTTGATGATGATGATGATCATAAGATCTAGTGTACCATATATGTAATAATATAATTTAACCTTCAGATAACGATTCTGATAAATAAATAGATGACTGTAATGCGCATAAAACTCGAGCGAAAATAAAAATCCCAAATAACAAAACATACACAGTGAACAATGGATCACTGGCTGCTTAGAAAAAACTAGAAATCTATTGCAGCAGTCGTTTCATGTTTTTTACGGTAATTCATTCTATGTATTTAATTTATAGGGGAAACCTTAGGATGATTATTTCAAGGTTTTGTTACAAGTATTTTTAGATTTTATCAGCGCAATGTGTTACGTGTTTTAGACGTGAACTGATACCAAAATGGTTATTATGGTATCAATCCATTTATATCCCACTGCTGGGCATGATTTCAATATCAGACGAGGAGGGTATGAAATGGGTTTTCTATATGGTTACAGAAATGTCAAGATATTTGCGGTCCCATATAGTTGTTATTGCTTTCCTTACATCGTTATAATCTGTATTGTGCTTGAAAGAGGTTTGATTATAGCAGTTGAAGACTGGATTATGATGATGATAACGAAAGACCATCCAGTGGTAAAACCATTATCCCAAGAAAGATTAAAACATTCTTACCGGTCCTATATAACAGAATATTCGTGCCAAAATTTACGGCGACAGGTTGGCTGGTTGAAATATTCTGGAAAATTCCAAAATTGTTTGTTGCCAGAGTTTTGTACCTACAAAAATACGAGCTGTGTGAATGACTGCTCATCGTACACAAACAATGTAATGCTTATTTAATTAGACGCTGTATTTTCCATCTAATGATTTATTTTAATTACAGCATCATAAACCTGTATGTATCTTTTCACCGTCGTGCAATGAACCTGAAGGTTTCCAATTTCCCGCCACATGCATCTTGGGACCTATTTTCGGGCTAAGACCTCCATTCTCTCCCATCGCTGTAACTCCTGTTTTGGCCAGGATCGACAGCGGAAATCATCTGAGGATATAGGCACATATTATTCTACAACATATAACTTATAAGAATATTTTATCTGACTGACGGCAGATCAGACCCACAAAGAATTACTACTAACGTAAAACTGTTTGCCGCAACCTAATACGAATTACTGCTAATAAAATTATCTCTCTCGCAGACGGCTGACGGAGCGTGTGAACGAGTTACTGCACACGGAGAACGTTTACGTGGAGCGCTTGAGGCACGTGGTGGAAGATTACGTTCCGGAGATGGAACGGGAGGACCTACCGCCGACACTACACGGGATGAAAACGGACATATTCGCTAATATTGAGCGAATATACCGATTTCACGCCGAGGAGTTTCTGCCCGCGCTGAGAGACTGCGAACACGATCTCAGGAAACTCGGGCAGTGTTTCCGGAGATTTGTAAGTTGAATGTTCATTTTTTTATAAGGTAGCATAGTTTATTGTCGTTTTGTATTTATAGATTGAAGAGTAGACTCCGCGTTTAGGTAGATCAAGTGTTGGTCGACCATTAACCAGATGGGAAAACGATCTCCGTGTCCGTGTAAAGGTCCGCGTTGGATGCGAGTAGTAAGGGATCGGTCGTCTTGGCGTTCGTTGAAGGCCTATGTTCAACAGTAGACGGATAAAGGCTGATGATGATAATGATAATGATGATTTATAGAATTGATTATGCGGCGCGTTGCTTCCGAAATTTTAAATGTTACTAACCATATACTAATTTTCTACGCTCAGTTCATGCTGAAAAGAAAGGTCATATCTAGTTGTAGGCTGATATGAAAACGATAAATGCTAAAACAGTAATTCATGGGCCCTTTTTATCGAATTACCGTTATTATCTTTCGTCGTGTACCTATCTTATCTGAAGACGTACTGAATAGATAGCGAAGTTCCAGTAATAACAAATGATTAAATGAAAACAATCGATGTAGAAATATATGTCATGGTCCGAGCTTTGCGTGATCTCTAAGACGATTAGTGTTTTTTTTTAATTTCACCTGAATTCTAAAATCATTATTAATGATTAAATAGCAACACAATTTGCAAGTGGCTTAATTTTTTTGTAATTCCTAAGCATTGGACGATGCTCTTGCTCATAAAAAAAATGTTACATTTGATTAAGGTTATTTTGCGTTAGGTATCTTAAACTAAAAATAAAGATGTCATCTGCACTAGCATTTTATACGCCACTCAAGTAAGTGTGTGCTGACTCTTTTAGGAGTTCGAAGGTCATTTTATAAGTGATATTTTGAAAATGTGTATTACTGATATAATTAACATATGGACGTTATTGTAAGCTAAAAACTGCTATGTACCTACTCTCATTAGTGATGCACGACATCTGAATTCTCGAAGTTCATCTAATTGAAATCGAAATCGTGACCGTTCTTTAGGTTTTTTTCGATTCAGTGAAAGCTGTTTGAGCTAGTAAAGTTTGATGATATCGATAAGTTTAAAATACTTGGCGAGTGGCTCGTTAGCATGAGATGCAAATCTTACGTCTAACTAGTCGTCTTCGGAGTCCGGACATATCATTAATAACACGAATGTTTGAGGGATTTCGCGGAGGTTAGGAAGTTCCAAACTTTTACTTTGCTTTATGTATTAACTTTTGTTAAGACAACATGTATTTATGTGTATGTACATATATGTTGTACAATATGAGAAAGTGGGCAATTTGGATAAGAAATATGTGAATTGACGTTTGCATCCAAAGCAGGTTACATCCTTTGTTAAATAGCTAAATATTTAATGACGTGATTGAAATAAAAAAAAAAAATACAGATGAATTGAAAACCTCCTTTTTTGAAGTGGTGTAATAAAACAACATAATATTATAACCAATTTGTAATTCGCTAATAATTAAATATACTTGCTTGTTTTTAATTATTCCTCATCATCATCATTCTATTACCTTCTACTGCTAGATTTAGGACACTTTCAATGAGCACCAAAATGATCCGACCAGACCAACTGAACAGAAATCGTTATGAGTAATGTATGTTTTTATCGTAAAATCTAATAACTCTTAATAAATCCATTTTTATTTTCATACGTATATAATTATACGCTCTTATATGTAATATATTATGTAAATTGTATGTAACAAATTTAATTCGTATTTGTGTTTGTTCGCAGGAGCAGAGGTTTAACATGTACGTTATGTATTCTAGAAATAATAAGAGAGCAACAAGACTGGTCTATGAACATAAGCACTTTTTCCAAGTAAGTATATTTTATATCAAACTAGCTGTCCCGACAGACTTCGTTCTGCCAATATTAAAATTGCAATTACAAAATAGGGGTTGATCGTAGAGGGGTCAAAATTTAGAGTTGTATGTATTTTTGTATGCTGTATCATAAAAAAATAAAAACAAAAAATGTCGTCCAAAAATTAACAAAAAATTTTTAAGGGTGAACAACCCCTATCACTTAGGGGTATGAAAAATAGATGTTGGCCGATTCTCAGACCTACTGAATATGCATATAAAATTTCATAAAGATCGGTCAAGCCGTTTCGGAGGAGTACGGTAACTAACATTGTGACAGGGAAATTTTATATATTAGAAGATAACGCTTATTGCTATGTATAAGTAGATCAGTGCTTTTGGTGTGGCCAACCCACGCGCCTTGACGCTCGGAGGGTCGCTGGTAAAAGGCACAGAGTAAGAAAGGCAAGGTTGAGCTAATACCCTAATGGGTACATTAAAATTAATACAGTGGATGGATGTCTTTGTTTAGTTTTTGATATCATACGTTTAAAAGGTAGGATTGTTTTTTACTTTATGGATTTGGATTTGAAACTTTATGGATAATGGAACTTTACGGATGGATCTTTGACTCAAGGGCGTGAAATTGGGAACCTGTAAATTGCTGGCAAATTTAAAAATTACTGGTATGGACTAAAAATGTAAAGAAGCAACGTTTAGTCACAAATAAACTCAGCAATTGTAAGATTCTCGCAGTGTTAAATATCTTAAATAAATATATTTCAGTGTTGAATTCATCATAATATAAATTGTTTGCACCTGCCGAAATTCGAACCCCCGACCAAACACTAGACTAATCGGCCGTAAAGCAATGTATTAGCAGCAGATATTCTAATAACTATTTTTTGTCAAATTCTATTCAATTTACATAAACTTCCTAATTCCAACTTTTGCTAATTGCGAAAATAGGTATCTTGAGATAGTTATAATTATTGATACGAGTCCCACGTACATTAACAAATCGGGAAGTCAGTTGATGATAAGACCTACTTCCTACTATCCTATCCTACTAATATTATAAATGCGAACGTTTGTAATATATTTGTTATCAAACAAATAGGTATGGGTAAAAACCAAAAAGAAGATAAAAATTTTTGGTCTTTACATATTACTTAGTCTGTACTATAAATTAAGCATGATTTTTATTCTATGTAGGCATTTATTCATCTTGCAATATATTGAGAGCACTCTGCCGATCACTACATGCTGTGACCGAATTCTTTTGAGTCTCACAATTCGTATGTCCGGCTCCAATAGACGAAGGATTCAGTGTCTTTTGCCATAGATCACAGAACTGTGGACTATACTAATAGGTCATTACCTATTATTCCCTTCTTTTCCCAGTGTCATATCTCCAAATAATCCAAATATTATGAACTACTTATTGCAAAATGATATGTACAATGTTTTTATCCAACATGAGACGACAACTTTTATTTAATTTTGTAAATTATTCCATCATCATCATCAGCCTTTATCCGTCCACTGCTGAACATAGGCTTCCCTCAATCAACGCCGAGATTACCGATCCCTTGCCTCTCGCATCCAACTTGGACAGTTATGCCATAATAGTAAAATACTGTAGTAACCGTTGAAAGTGTTTTTTCTAGTTTGACGATATTACATATAAAATTTACATTGTTGTAACATTTAGGTAATATTTGTCTTTTGTAATACTTGTGCATATTTGGGTTGTATACATACCGCGTTTTATGATCACTGCGTGATTAAATAATTTTAGATATTTAAACCTGCATGCCTGATGAGATTAAAAATCTTTAAAGGTGTGTGAAGTCCACCAACCCTATCTAGATTTATTCTCCACCATACTAGACCTATGGCTCAACATTCTCCTCGCATTATTTCCACGAGAAAACCCGTGTACAGAAGTAGAATAAAAGTTGATGCTTTACTTTTTATACTTTTAGTCTTTAAAAGTAAAACAGGATTATAGTTTTTTGTAAGTGTTAACATTATAGTTTTTTGGGGTACCTATGTGTCATGGACATTTTTACATTTGGGAATTCCACAGATATAAATTATTTATTTGATTGCGCTAATACCGTGTCCATATCTTATCAGTTTTTTTTTAATATTTGTAGAGAGTAATACAAACGAGTCACTTAGTGATAGCAATCAAGGTCACCTAAGATCATCGGCTAGTCATTCCGCGTGTTACTTCTTTCATCTAAAGTCGAGTGGAGAATGACTGGCGCGAATGGCGTGGCATTTAATGATTTGTATATCTTATTTATTATATAGATCACATGGCGATAAAACACTACAGGAAATATAACGATTAAGGCAGTTCAATAATAATTCTAGTCTAGATTAGTATTTAAATACAAATTTTTGAAAAATCGTTTTTATTTCGATATTTTAAGCAATCGTATGGATTATTATAATATATCTCAGTTTCCCTACCACACGCTTACTCCGCTTCAATAACAGGTAGCCTAGACTTATCGAGGCAAAGTGTAATACATAACTATATTATATCCAACCTTAGTGATCATCAACCTAAATAATTTACTAAAAGGTCGTAAAATTACAACGTCAGACAAAACTGTTCATTAAAATGTTCATAAAATGTATACTGAGCCAAAGTATGTCAAATATTTATGGAACCAAATGACCCGCATCAAACTAAAAATTACGTAAATCGGATTATACATATCAGCGTAATCGAATGTACATTCACAGAAAAAGTAAATCTATCGAATTGAGAACCTCCTTTTTGAAGTCGGTTAAAAAAGGACAATCGAACTTACTTTCCCTCTCTCCCTCACGACTGAGGATAGTGGACATCTGTGGTTGAGGATGGTTCACTCCTAAATCCTAATGCGGATAATCTGCCTCCGGCGGTGCCTATCCATTGCGTCTCTGACGACCGAGTAAACTTTTCTGAGGGTAGTCCTTTTAATTGGTCGCTTCATCTAGCCGGGACCGTCCACGGGCTCTTCCGTGTTCCCAACAAGGCTCTAATCTCCCCTCCTTATTTACTTTCACATTTGTAATATTAGTCAAGGATTTTGTGTTATGTCGTAATCGTCTACTTCCGACGCAGTAATAGTAGCACATTAAAAATACAACAAATACTACATGTTAAGCATAGTCGGCACTCGGCGAATGTTTCCTCATTATTGGAAATTACCGTCTCGGAATTATCAATGAAGCATAATTTCTTTTATATTACTTACATTATACAATATTTATTACTATATATATAATATTAGTATATATAATTGTATTATATAATATTATTATATAATATGTAATTGTATTATATAATATTATTTAAATGTGGTGGAGCGGATTTCAGATCACTTAGTTAATTTTACTAGCAATCCCGACAGACGTCCCGTATAAAATATTTAAATTGCTTGAATCGCAAACAAAAATCTAACAAAATCGGCTCAGCCGTTTACTAGACACGAAGAGAAGAAAATGTCGATGCACAAACAGATTAATACATAAAGCGACTTGATACTAAGTAAAAGATGATTTAACGAAACAACTAAAAGATAATTTAACGAAACAACGCTAAATTTTTATTTAATTGACCATAATTAATATTTCAATCAACGAAAGGTACGTTAACATATTAAGAAATTGAGCGAAAGTTTTATATCTCGTTTCCGTTGAACAAACTTCTCAGTCTAGTTATAAAATTCTGCTCCAATAATCTTCGGCGATCACATATCATGGGCCATAATTACTCTGAAACTGGTGAAGGTAAAGTTATATAAACTTATTTAACAAGTTACTCCGTGTTCTTACATTTTTGCTTTTCCAAACATAATTTTCACGTTTTATACAAGTATTTCGTAAGTAAATAAGTATAACCCCTTTCTGTAACTATATAATTGGCACATGTAAGAAAAAAAAATATTTCTAATTTTTTTTATAAATGTTACAAACAAACTCACGATTTAAATTTGGAACACATTATCAGGGAAGAATTGATTATTAGAACCACCGATAATGTAAATTGCATACTTTCTGTGATAATTTATAGATTTCGAGCAAAACAAATAAAATTCGCCCCTTGTACTTATTTTTTTTATTGTTCAAAAATATAGAAAAAATCTCACATAACACATTAATAACACAGATTTTAGTAAATGACCTTTCAGCGATTTTCTATATTTGCGTTTGTCCCGGTATAACTCCTGTAGGTCTTCGGGTAGTTCAATAACTAAAGTAGGTAATATAATGGCGTGTACCTAACATTCTAGCTCCATAAAAATTACTAACGACTGGTGTAGTGAACTTCTTTGAATAGTGAATTTTTCTTAACTTATTCGGTCTACATTTCTCGATTAGTAAAGTTGGATTAACTTCATTATAATGTTATTACAAAAATACCATACTTATCTATATTAATGTGAATCGGGTAAATCCCATTTAACGACATTACTTTAAATTCGATATGAGCTGATAAACCACTCGATATGAGCGGATGTTACCGAGGCCACTATTTTTAATAATGTTCATTGTTATCAGAATGTTTAACTTCTATATCTAATACAATTGTATAAATAAAATAAAAACAAGCGAGACGAGTTAATCTATTCGGAAACCTAATTTTCCAACTCTTAATAATGAAAGTTCAGATAGATTATTTTACATAACGAGCTTGTAACAGAAGAGATTGCAAAGGAGATACCATCCACGCCAGGCTTTACATTCTGGTGAAATAAATAACTATGTTACATAAATAAAAATAGTTTAAAACGTGCAAGTAACGCTCTTAGATGTGGTCCTCTGTTTGCTTTTAAATCAATCCGATTTATTTCGTCCTTTAATATACATTAACGATTTCAGCGACTTAACTGATGATTTTTTAGGTATTTTTACCAATGGTAGGTATCTATTTACCGTTCTGTGTTTATTGTGCAAAATATGTAATGTACGGTTTATATTGTGTGCAGTAAAGTTTCTTTATTATTATAAAAATACAGTACCTACTGACGCCCATAGACATCCGTACAGATATGTTGCCCTCCTTTTCCTTATCCTCCCATAAGCCACCGGAAATTCACAAGCTCCATAAAACGCGACAGCATAGCTGTCACTTTACGCCAGTATCACGTAAACGAGAGGTACCGGTGGAATTCGGCTGCAAAAGTGCAGCATGACAGCAGCACTAACTCTTACCAAAATCGTATCTGTGCACTGCTGAACATAGACCATTATTTCTTTTTTAGGTTTCAGTAGAGAATTTCAATAATGTATATATTTTATTTACAGGAACGACAATTAGAATTAGGAGACAGATTAGATTTATCTAGTTTCTTATTAGAACCTGTTCAGAGGTTGCCGAGGTATAAACTGTTTTTGGACGATCTAGTTAAGACATATACAAACTATGAGAACGAGAGATGCGAATCAGACTCGAGGATATCAAAACTGAGTGTGGACAGCGACGAGACAGGTGGCAGCAATGGAGAGTCATCAGACACTGACGAGACCCCAATGGAAAGTCTGAAGCTCGCCAAAACCATGATAGAATGCGTCCTAACCGCTGTGGACGGCATAATGGCTTTGGAAAACATCAGCGATTGCCCGGTGAGATTTTTATTTATACATCATAAACAAATTTTTTAGCCATGAAATTACGTAAAAAATGTTACTTATATAAAATTATTACAATTGTATTTTAAATTAGCAAAATTCAAGGTAAATTAAGGCTCAGTTTAGCTACTTATAGTATACAATTTGCGAATTATCATTATGATTAGTAATCAAGGATAACCTAAAGCCTAATCTTCTTTAACAATAGATACTTATTCAAGGAATCAGTTGTCATATTGGTTTAATGATTACGCAAATTTCACTCATTATAATGAAACAACTTTACCGCGATAAAATCAATAAAAGTTGTAAAAGTTGTTTCATTCTAATCGATCGTCATATGTTTATCGAGTCAAATAAATAGGCTCTTGTTTATCGAATAATCTTACAATATCATTTTGTGTATGTACAATTATAGCTTGTAAACGTATATTTGCTTATTTATCCAGATGTAATTGACGAGGTGTTACCACTTTTCCAGCCTTACCTAAATCTATTGAACCAAGGTCGACTGTTGCGTCAGAATGAGTTCTACGCGATGGACAACGCCCGCCGGCGCCGGCAGCTCATGCGGGTGTTCCTCTTTGACAAGCTGGTCCTCATTACGGCGGTTTATCGGAAGGTCAGTAGACATGCATCAATATCTTTATCATTGCAATGCGCTTTCCGTTTCCTTTATGATTCATACATAAGAATTGTTATATTTCATTCTTTATTACATTTGATCAAATATAATATGACATCTATGATACGGGGTGTGTGTGTGATGGTATATATTAATTATCTTTATATCACGTGTCAGGGATAGTGTTACTAGAATATTCATAAAATAATGAGATAAATTTAATAAAAACAAAAAAGTTTATTATACTAACAAAGTTTAATTCAATTAAATTTCTAATAAAAGCTTAGGAAAATTGTCGGTAAAAAATGTAACATCCTATGTATTAAACTTCAGTTTTGGGTTCATGTAATTGATAGTTTTATACAACCTACGTTAGGTATAATGTATTTTCTAGAGCTACTTACTATCAGATAAGGTATGCGGGATCCCGTGAGCAACAAAATGTGTACATTACATAATACAATTGCAGATAAGAGACATCTTAAAGACCATTCATGAATGAAATCTTGCAGCCATGATTCATTGCGTTTTATGAGTTTAATATAGCCAGGAAGAATACTTTTCAATACGGTAATCCATACTTTTATGTATTGTATTTATAAAAGGAAAAGCACACCATGTAACAGTTAATATGGAGATAAACATTGTAAAATCGTTATTATCGATGTGTTATACTTATTTTTTCACCGATAAATTGACTTTATCAGACCATCTTTCTGAACATTTGTGAGTCATGTGTGATTCATAATTTATCGAATTATATAAAAATTACTGTGGTCATTGTTGTGGCCAGCCTGGTGCTACTGGCACGAGATAAGGGGATGAATTGACGTTAAGGCGAATCACTATTCAGTAATAATGCAAATGAAAGTATAGGAAAGAAGATACCACGAAGGACGATATTAATTTTCCTTATATAACACGCGTTGCGTAAATTTCATTACATCCCACTAATATTATGTGCGAAAGTTAGTAATGTATCGATGAATTAAGAAATCATTATACTGGAGTATTACATATTACACACTTACACTGATTTATAAAAGACCGATTGAGCATGTCGAATTTGTATTCGCTTTGAAGCGTCACTCGGGTGTTCGACATGCTCCATCTGTCTTTATTTATAAATCTGTGTGCTTGTATATAATATTCGTTTTGTTTTGAAGTTCTATTTAAATATCCTTCACCAATGAGTATGTTACGTCATCACTGAGTCGCTATAACAATAATCATCTGTAACACGGCTATAAATTTTATTTAACGCATATCTAGAATGTTATAAAACGAAACACAGCGACAATCACGTCGGTATTTCACGTGCATTTGTAAACAATTTTCGAATTCCCCGCAAGAGGCTGTTACAAAACCATATAACATTACCCGTGCACAAACGTTTGTTTACAAGAAACACTAAACTGTTATCTAAAAATATCTCAAGTCCGTTATGAAATACTTAAAGAGGAATGCAATGAACTTTTATGATTATTAATTTGAGTTTTATAAGACGCCTCTCCTTAACCAAGCGTATAATGAGATACGGGTAGATATTACAAAAATAGTTTATTACGCGAACTCGCCTCGCCGGCGCGGCTGATTCTAGACGGACTGCGAGAGGCCTTTGTTTTATAATTTTCTATGTTAATCTGCTAGAGAACTGTTCTTTATTACTCGTACTTAGTTTTCCAGCATTTCACAACGTAATTACTACCCGTACAACGTTGAACGTGCGTAACGTGTTGCTTTTTTGCCGTAAACTTGTTTTACAAGACACAAAATTTCCATGGTTCTTTAAGGATTAAGTTTTTTTTTTGTGAAAAAAAGGGATTTTATGAATGCATTTAGTTTATTATAAATAAAATTAAAATAATGAATGTTTCGTTCAAAGCCCATTCTAGCCAAAACCATCAAGCATATCATCATCCTCATTTTTATATTTATTTATTTATTTATTTATATTTTCGAGAAACAAACAGTACATTAACACATATTACACCTTAAAAACAAATTGAATGGTACATACACCAGCAAAGTTTCTACAAAAAATTACACACACACAAATGCAGACGTAAAAGACGTAAATGTAAAAAAGAAAAAGAAAAAACAAACGCAACTTATCCAAGAAAATTAAATATAAATCAACAAGTAATATTTAGCTGTTTTACATTATTTTTAAATTTAGTTAGGGAATCAAAGAACAAATCAAAGTCAGATTTACAATACTTGTTAAATTGGCGACTTGACCTGTACAAAAATGAGTTATCTACATATTTTTTTTTTGCCATTGGCATGTACAACGATAGATGCTTATTACGGGAGCTTAGACGAGGACAACTAAAACCAATCTGGTTATGTAAAAAGGGAGAATCAATTATATTCCTTATCAATTTATATAGAAAGATTAGATCTCTTTCACAACGGCGCTGTGTCAAAGAGGGTAAGTTGCAGCTTGATGAAGCATACTTATAACTCATGTGCTTACGAAATTTTTTAAGTACAGACTCGACAGCGGTAATATATTTTTTTTGATAAGGGTTCCAGACAGTAGACGCGTATTCTAATGTTGAGCGAACAAAGGCATTAAACAATAACACGTATGTAAACTCATTTTTAAAATCTTTGCCAACTCTCAAAATAAAGCCGAGCATACGCATTGCTTTGTTTACAATAGTATTAATATGTTGGGTAAAAGTCAACTTGCAATCAATATAGACACCCAAGTCTCTCATCACGACCACTCTATTCAATGGTTGATCACAGAATTTATAGTTAAACAATTTTGGAGAATTCGACCTAGAGAAAGACATTACACAGCATTTTTTTATATTAAGACAAAGTAAGTTATTATTACAGTAGTTATAAATATTATTAAGATCATTTTGTAGATGTTCACAATCAGAATAGGTTTTAATGGTTTTGAAAATTTTCATGTCGTCAGCGTAAAGAAGAATATTTGACGATGTTACATAAGACTTTATGTCATTAACAAAAATATTGAATAAGAGTGGCCCAAGGTGAGATCCCTGGGGAACACCAGATGTAATTGGCACAAAAGATGAACAATAACCCTTAACCGTGACCGCTTGGGATCGGTTTGCCAAGTAAGATTTCAGCCAACGTAATAGATCTCCATGAATACCGACCTCCTCCAATTTCTGATGCAATAAATCATGGCAAATCGTATCAAATGCCTTGGAGTAGTCGGTATACACGACATCCACTTGGAAACCAGCATCCATATCCATTGATACCCTATGCACGAATTCGCATAAATTAGATTCTGTAGATCTATTTTTAATGAAGCCATGTTGTTGATCTATCATAATATGCCTTAAAATAGGAGCCATTTTATCATATATAATTTTTTCAAATAATTTTGCAATGATGCAAAGCTTAGAGATTGGCCTGTAGTTTGATATATCATGAACATCACCAGACTTATAAACAGGCACAATAAAAGACTGTTTCCACAACTTAGGCATTACGCAAGATTTAAGCGACTTTAAGAAAATAATATACAAAGGGTAGGCAAGAGACCCAAAACAAGATTTGAGGAAAATCCCTGGCAATTCATCAGGACCACAACCTTTACTCACGTCAAGATCTTTCAAGTATTTTTTGACAGTGGAGGCAGATAACTCAATCGAACTTATCAAAGTATGAGACAAATTATTTTGTTTTATAGAACCCCCATGTCTACTAGTTAGAGATTTAACAAAAGCTGATTGAAAATAATTATTAAACAATGAACATGTCATTGAGCCATCAGAAGAACAGATATTATTATAATACATATTATCAGGTATTTGACCACCTCCTTTTTTAGACTTAATGAAAGACCAAAAATGTTTACTGTTACGTTTAATACATTTCTCCGCATTTGCTATATATGATTCATAGCATTTCACTTGTTCCTGCTTCTGTCTTTGCCTTAAAAGCTTAAATGTATCATAATCACCAATCCTGCAATACCTTTTCCACCTTCTATGATATTTCAATTTCTCAGAGATTATTTTTATTAATGAACGAGAATACCACTCTGGATACCGGATGTTGTTTTTGTATGTTTTTTCTGGAACATGCCTCGATATAATATCATTAATTGTTTCATAAAAAATTTCAACGTTACGATCGACATCAACATCACAAAGAAGAGTATCCCAGCTAACAGAAAACAACTCGTCATTTATACTTTCATAATTTGCCCTGTGATACTGTTTAATTATACGCGGTGCAGCCTTCAGTGGTTTAATTTTGGAATATAATATTTCAATGGTTAATGAGGGATGGTGAGCGTCCTCTGACAAGAGTGGTTGCGAACATCTTTGTACTTTGCATAAGGATTCACATATTACGAGATCTAGCAGTCGCTCATTTGAATTAAAAACATAATTAAATTGACGCAAATTACTAAAGCTGAGAAAATTCTTAAGGGCAAAGACAGACGAGTTAACCAAACAAGTATCACTGAGTTCCATAAAAGCACCACAATCACTCGCAGTCCAAACACCTTGGCTAATATTAAAATCCCCAATAATCAGATATTTCTCATGAGGTTTTAAGGTAATATCATTAGACACAGTTTCAAAGAAGTTGCATAAGCTCTCATAATGAAGTTGACCATGTGGAAAATAACAACAAATAATATTCACGATCTCGTTAAATTTTCCGGGACCACTAGATAACGTTACCTTAATTATTTCTGATGAGGATTCGATAGAGGAAATCGTTGATGATGATAACAAAGGCAAACCACACTTGACAGCGATCAACACACCACCACCCAATTTTTGACCTGTGGCCGCATAATCACGGTCACAACGATAAACACTGTATCTTTCATCAAATAACTCAGAATTATATATACCATCGATTAACCAGGTTTCGCTGAGGCATATTAGGTCATAATTCTCACTAATTAAATTGCGAAAGAAACTTTCTGTCTTAGAGCGTAGGCCGCGAACGTTCTGGTAATATATATTAAGTGCATCAAACATTATAACACTTAAATAGAGGCTCGATCAAAATTGTCAATCAGTTTACCTTATGGTAAGTGATTACCAACACCGTAGACACTTACTATAGTGGAGAGTTTGCAGGCATAATGCCGTATCTATGATTTCCATATATCTGCTATTGTCTACAGTTGGTCATTGGACATCTGTGTCGTATTGGGCACTACTATGGACATCTCTTACCATATCATTAATAATATATAGTAATATCTATGGACGCTTCTACACCACGTCAATCTGGTCCCGTGGTAGGTTCTCGAAGAGACTTGTGTTACGGGTACCAGACAACTGAAATACATATATTTAATACTTGTATAAAACCTAATTTATACACATATTTAATACACATCCATGACCCAGGAACACAGAACACAGGGAACTTTTTTGTTCCCTGGCGGGATTCGAACCCCCTACCTCCGGCTTGAGCGTCATCGCGCTAATCATTGAGCCACAGAGCTCGTCAAATCATCGTAGAGCATTTGTGATTTTTCATGAGACTTTTACTTTTTTTTAAATGCCGCATTTAATCGTGAAAACGTAGGTCAGTGTCGACGAGGTCCTCACTTTGAATATAACACTAAAAGAGGGCACAATCTATTAATTCAGTAAATTGAGCAAATCGCATAGTTGAGCCAATAAAGATGGTCGCATAATTCACTTATTCCACATCGGACGCAGGAAATACTTAATTCGTTATGCTACTCGCTTCGACCGCACACCCTGTATAACGTCCATTTGTACACTCGTTAAGGATTCCGAGCAATCGATACGTGGCTATTGCTGATTCCAAAGTGATTTTGAAGTTACTGCAATATGCTCAATAAACGAGAAGATAATGCCGTTTCGAAGGGAACTTGGACCAGATACGAAGATAGTCTTCCCAACTAGGTGAAATGGGGCGAACTTTCGTACTCGATTTGGAATCATTTTTATGCTTGTACTTGCATGGGCAAATTGTGTGTCACCTGATGGTAAGTGGGTGACGTCATCATTGACCTTGAACTAGTTTATTTGTTTGTATACACGTATGATTTCTAAGTGCACAATAAAAACGAGACAAACGCTCGCTCATCGGTGAAAAAAACATCGTGAGGAAACCTACATGTCGGATGAGAGAAAGTCTTTGAAGGTATGTGAAGTTCACCAACATACTGGGCCAGCTCATCGGTGAACTATAGCCCATTACCCTCGCCTGATTTCGAGGAGGAGACCCGTGCCCCGCAGTGGGACATATGTGGGTTGATACTTTTTTAAATAGTTTTGATAAGGATGAAAATTACAATTAAATATAGCATATTTACTTACATTAAATAATGTCAAGATAAATTTGACGACGATTGTAAACAAATAACAAAGTGTACGTTTAATTTAATTTTAAGCTTTTCAAATACGAGGTCAGGTAACCTCTGAGATGTATCATTCCTTGACCATTCCTATTTCATTTGATAAAATGAAGTTTATAAAAAACATACACAACTTATTGTGGCGATTCAATTACAATAACATAATCTGAGACTTATAATTTGTATCTAGCACACAGTGTAACCTAAGTACTGTGGATTGTGGAATAACAGTAGTTGTCTGCCCTACATAGATAAGTAGGATATAATAAACGCTGGGAATTGATTAATAATATATTTGTTGTATTAATCATCATTATAATTTTTAACCTTTATGGCCCTTATTTTACTTGGCGTTAATTTGAAGAGGTGAATGAACCCCAAGACGGTAGACCACTCGCGTCCAATATCAATGTTTGACAGATTACCTACATTATAAAGAGTAACAAAGTAATAACGTCTGCGCAGGATTAGGTTCAAGACTACTCACGCAATCCTTACAATAAATGTGAAAGTAGGGATGTTTGTTATGCTTTCACGCGAAAACGACTCCACCGATCATCATGAAACTTTGCACACATATTCTCGAAAGTACTAGAAGTAACATAGGATACATTAAAAAAGGAAAGTTTTTTGCTAGTGCGGGTGAAGTCGCGGGCAACTGCTAGTGTCTTTTTAAATTATAGTTCAATTTTTATTGTGATATTATTGGGAAGTTTCAATAAAATCCATTCAGTGTGTGACTGAGTAACAAATATCCATACATACAAACTTGATTACAATAGTAGGATTTTATGTAGCGTTGTTCGTCTGGGATGAATGCTCAACAAATGTAATTATTTCAAAGAAATTTTTCACACCGTGCAGTTTTGGTTCAATTTAAGAAACAGTTTCGCATTACATTTTTTTTTTTTTTGTAATTGAGTCGTAAGACTACGTCAACAATAACTACGTTATGGTGGATCACAATTATATAAATTAATATAATTCTTTCAGCAATTGACGGTTGAGTTCTTCATGTACAAGGACCACATACCCGTCGACGACCTCGGCATCACAGCTAAAGAACACGACCAGTATAAGTTCAGCATTTGGTACAAGAAAAGGAATTTGAAATCGTACAAACTTGAAACAAGAGAACCCACGATAAGAAACTTATGGGTTGAAGAAATCACTTCTCTGTTGTGGGAGCAGGCTATGAAGAAGAAAGGTATGTTCAGAAATTTAATTTCTTTATATAGTAGGGGAGTAAGAATGTTTAATTCTATTTTCAATATTAAAATTCTTACAAGGATAGCATATAAGCTGACGTGTATAAAATACACGTGAAACAAAAAAATATGTTTTTAAAACATTTTTTAAAGATGTAGTTTTTTTATATGTTAATATACGTTTTTTATTTAATATGCCGTTACTTTGAATACTATTTTCCCTCCATTCTACTGGTAAAATAGTTTTCGTTAACTAATAAGTGGTAATAGTGCTTTTATAATATTATACACTCCAGACTAAGCTAACGCAGTCGAAGCGGGCACCAGATAGTATTTCATAAAAACACGTTTTTCGAAATCGGAGTCACATTCGCGAATCTCTGGGGTTTTTTCAACGTAATATCAAGTCTACAATAACGCCTTTTCGGATGGAAGTATGTTACTCGCGAATCAAACGTCAGAATGTTCGATCGTTTAGCTTGTTCATCGAGGCGTCAATTTTAGCCGCGACTTATTATGATTAATTGGTTGAACATTTTGGTTCGTAGCTTATAAATCACGGCTGTAGTTAGCTGGTGTACACTTGGACAAACATGGATTGTTTGAATAACATTTGTAAAGCAATAATATACTGCATCATGGTAACTACAATAATTGTTTTAGCTTTCTTCAATTTACTTTAAAAACAAGATGCATAACACCCCAATATAGATTTATATTTATGATTTCATCCGCTATTAATGTGGTTAGAACCTTATCCCCCCTGTATAACTTGGTTTGCACAAAGAAACAAAATAATGATGACAGACGAATATAAAAACTTTCTGGGATTTTAACCCCTAAGTATATTTGAATATGCTGAATCGATTTTAAAAATAATTTAGTCAATAGAAGGCTACGTTATTTGAGTGACATAGGCTCCTAGGGGATTGAAAATACGCCGGTAAAACCACGTACAGTTGCTAGTATATATATACTTCTATACTTATATTATAAAGAGGAAAGATTTAATTGTTTGTTTGTATTGAACAGGCTCCTAATATATTTGACCGATTTGAAAAATTCTTTCACTGTTGGGAAGCTACACTATTCCCTAAATTTTAAAAAAAGTTAGGGACCTGTTTTAAATCTTTGTTGACGCAGGCGAAGCTGTGTGCAACAGCTAGTTATTAATAAAACAGTATGCATTCTTGAAAAGTAATAAATTAAGGTCAAGTGTACCATTATTGATATAAATGAATGTGCGCTTGTCTATGACGTCCATACCATCTGGTCGTCGAGACATTCCCGCATGAGGATGAACTTTTTTAATTGGCCGTCATCTGCTACCAGTCTTAATACAGGGCCCTTTGTTGGCCGAGTGACGCACAAGGGTCGTTGACTGAGCTTTATTAAGCAGCTGGTGTTGCATAAAGTGCATATGCACGGTGGGAACCATTTTTTATAAACTTCCGATCGTCTTGGCAGCCATATTTTATAACGCGTGGTTTACTTTGACACTTTTTAGTACACGTAATAATTAACAGAATTAAATTCCACAACTAAATTATAAACGTTTAGCGTTTATAAGAATGTACGGATGTCTTTTACGCAAACTACTGAATGGGTTTTAATTAAACTTTACGATAATATAACAGCTTATGCGATTGAATAATACAGGTTATGTTGCTATGTCGCTCGTGATAATGTAGAAATACACTGATAAAAGACTTATTTTAATGGGAGTAGTTAGAGGACATAGAGAGTAGCTAGAGCAGCGCGCCGCGGTTTCTCCTACTTCCCTGTCCCATGATAGTACAGGGATGAATGCCTATAAAGTATCATTCTGAAATTCGACATAAGCTTGTACTATCTAATCTATATCTATTCAGCAGTTTTTGCGTTAGAGGCAAACATCCATACAAACTTCGCGTGTATAATAGTAGGCTGATGAAATTAACAATGATGAGAAAGCATTTGTTTTGATTAAATGTAAATAAAGCTTTCTTTAAACTACTTGATATTCAGAGTAGCACTTGACCGTATTATTCAATATTTATGCAATGACTACTCTATCACATTTAACACTTAAAGTATTAAAAGTGAAAGCGTTTTAAATATTACATTGTGTGTAGGCAATTAATTTTACTTTTTTTGGCAATTAAGTATCACTTTCAACTGTTTTTTTTTTCATTTGTAAATGAAATGCTAATTTTTCAAACTAGAATGTAACTTTTCATTTTAAATTATTCCGGTACATCTCCGGTTCCAATTCGGATTATGACCATCTAAATGTTTGTCTATTGATTATATTTCACCGATCCTTCTGTTACCGTGTAAATGCACTTCTTACGTCAAGATGTTGATGCAATGTATGTCTTGGAAGCTGATTAAATTGAATTGAACTGCTTTACTTACACTTATGTTTTTTCTTATATTATTCATAAACTTATATTATATTTATATATATATATATATAAACTATATCATTTCATAAAAGAATTTTCTTCTAGACCTATTTATCTGGGTAGACGACAGTGCGAGGGCATTTCGAGCAAAAAGCGGCTTGGCCGTACCGCTCTTTTTTACATTTCGTTTTCATATGATGGCTAAGGCATTCTGTTTAATTAAAACATAAAATATTTTTAATATTAATATGGTCACTACAAGATGTTGTTAGCTCAGCTAATTACGTAATAACTTAAGACAGAAGTTCCCCTAAGTAGGGACTGAATAAATTTAACGACTTGGTATTACACGGAGCTCACAACTTTTTACGGCGGAAGAATTGAGTAAAGCGATTTGTTTTTTTTTTATTTTTGTTTTTGATGGCATCTTGTCTACTCGCTGGTAATGTTAAAATATTTTTTTATATATAACTAGCTGTTGCCCGCATTAACTAAGATTTACAACGGGAATAGTACGCAAAATAAGTAACTTTTCTGGTTGATTTTTTACACCTTGTGTCCGAAAAACCCAAATATCTTACGGAACCCTATTTTTTCCAGAATAAAATTTAACTTATGTTACTCGTTGATAATGTAGCTTTCAAATGGTGAAAGAATTTTTGAAATCGGTCCAGTACTTTTTGAGCCTATTCATTACAACCAAATTAGTGTAGATTACAAATATGGTATACATACAAATTAAATTTTACTACTACAAAGACAACCAGGCTATGGTTGCCTAAATTTCCTGGATTTGCGTGGTTACGGCGAAAAAAGTATTTGTTCAACAAATACCCGTGTGATGAGAGTTTTCTCGAAGTATATGTCTGCCACTTGAATTCCCATACGAAGCCAATGAGGGTTTGTAAAAAACGGAATGTCTTTTTAAATAAAATATATTAATATTTCCATTCCATCTAGAACTTACTCGCGATTTTCGTAATGTCCAAAGTGCCAGGATTATGAATAATATAGAAGGATTTTCAGTTCAATAAACCTCAGAACATCAGGTGAAATTGTAATTCCATAAGCGCTAATGGACATGTCACGCTCTGAATCCGGTAATTAAAAAAGAAGTTTGCTCTGAGCTGGATAACAACTGGTTAGAACGTATGCGGATGTGGCGGCGTAAACTGGATATTGACCCTGAGACTATCATCAGTATTATCAGCTGTGCATGCACGGTGATTCATGCATGCAACTACTCGGACTATGCGGAGTTATAGTCATGTGATGCATGATGCCCACAGCATACTTTACTGTATCGTTCATTGCATGCACCATTGAATATTGCTCTACGTTGAGTCATCATGATAGCAGTTGATTGCCACCAAGAGGGTATATTCTAGAATTTCTCTGTCCCTGTCTTGTGATCTTCAACAAATCTGGTAAGACGTACGATTTTACAAGAGGACTAATGACTGAAATATGTCATTTGATTTTAGTTTGTCTAAATTTGGCGCTTATTTGGCGGTAAATGGCTAAAGCCGCCAACTATTACGCATAAATATGTACTTTGGCAGTCAAAGTACATCTTGTACATTGTGTGGTGTATGCGTCAGCGTGAACACTATATATATATATATATATATATATATATATATATATATATATATATATATATATATATATATATATATACTTACGTTATGCTGAATGTAACGTTTCATTTAAATTTTAGTTTTAGTTATATTTTGATTTAATTTGTATGTATCTCAAGCTAATTTATATTTTTACTATTCACTGTGGTTTTGATCTAAATGGACATAATATTGTTGCATAGGTGTATTTTAACTGTTTTGTGTCAGATTATTCTGTTATTTTCTTCATAGTTCATTTTAATGTTTGTTATTCAGCCTGTCACTGAATGCTATAATGAGCCATTTCTTGTGTTATGTAATTACTTACTTACTTATTATTATTATTAGTATGCGGAGTTCATCTGTAAGTGATTGCTATACGCTTAACCAATTCTTTAGTGGGTGTATTTTGTGGAATTTTATTACGTGTAGTAAGTCGTTGATGAACCAAATAAATAAATAAAATAAATAAATAAATAAAATAACTATAATGACTTTATATTAGTGACATATAAGTGACAGTTGGCTGGCTACACCATGGCTACACACTCATAGATGGCCAATGGGCCGATAAGTTTCAAGAGCGGAGACCGCGTTTAGATAGACCAAGTGTTGGTCGGCCACTATCCAGGTGGGAAGACGATCTCCGTGCAGTTGTCGGTCCGTGTTGGATGCGAATGGTAAGGGAGCGGTTGTCTTGGCGTTCA
Source organism: Lycaena phlaeas (assembly GCA_905333005.2). Classification (NCBI taxonomy): domain Eukaryota; kingdom Metazoa; phylum Arthropoda; class Insecta; order Lepidoptera; family Lycaenidae; genus Lycaena; species Lycaena phlaeas. Next base: position 19,819,100 of record HG995163.1, read on the forward strand.
TCGAGGCTTTTGTTTAACAGTGGACGTATAAAGTCTGTGATGATGATAAGTGACATGGAGACCACACTAACTTGATTCACAGGGAAAGCAACACAAAGCACCTTAGCTATTATATTATGGATTTACTTGAACTTTTATGTATACCGCTGCAGTTGTCCTCTTACTATTAGTTGGCTCAGGCCTCCCCACCATGGTTCAGGCCTTGTCGTGGAGGTGGGGCTCAGTAGCCCAGGGTGAGCCCAACACCTTGGGCGAAGCGAATTGAGCCGAGGGGGCTCTTTGTACCCCTCTTATAAGAAGAGGGAACAAAAGAGCAGGGGACAAGGGGTGAGGACGGGAACCTCACCTCATTGTACTGTCCCAACGTTGGGAGGGGTTGTTCTGTGGTGCGGGACAGCCCTTCTGTGAAGGTGGCGTCAGTCCCCTGTGGGACTGACTAGCCGTCGAGGTGCCCTGTTGCTAACAGGTCCGGGGCACCTCACCAAGATGTGAAAACACCATTGGTGGAACTTGCCGGGTTTAAGTGGGTAAAGCTGCGTCCACTTACCAGCAGCGAGTCCCACATCGGGTACGTGGGACTCGCCTGGAGTGACCCATTCTCCAGCGGGATGCCTCGGCGCATTTCCCGACGTAAAAGAAAAAAAATCTACTCGTCTATTACTATTACTTTTTTTTATAAATAAATATTATCTATGGACGCTTTTACACCACGTCAATCTGGTCCCGTGGTAAGTTCTCGAATAGACTTGTGTTACGGGTACCAGACAACGGAAATACATATATTTAATACTTTTTATATTAATACTTATATTTAAGATTTTTATTATATAATACACATATTTAATACACATCCATGACCCAGGGACACAGAAACTTTTTTGTGTTCCCTGGCGAGATTCGAACCCGCTACCTCCGGCTTGTGCGTCAACGCGCTAACCACTGAGCCACAGAGGCCGACATTATTACTACTACTACTATCTCAACTAAATGTTTATGAAAATATGAAAAGACAATTCTAAGCAGTTTCACACAACGGATGTTAACATTGACTTTCTGCTGTACACTTTAAAATAATTTGCAACGATAAACGACAAACAGCCATATTTACGTTTCTTTGTTCCCGCAGTGATTTAAGTAGGGTTGTCAACTTTATTGTAAAATATTGTATCCATTATGTTTGGGGCTCTTGTAACTTTAGGTAAAGTTAAATAATAGGGTTTGTTTATGGATTTAACCCGCAGAAACTAAAATTACATACATTAAATGCTTTTTAGTTTTACTTATGGTTACTAATTTAAGAAAAGATTTATAAGTTTTTTTACGAATTCTTATTTGAAGGTTGTGTTTTTACTTGACACTAAACTTACAAATATTATTAAGGACTATTATTTGATCAGGATGGTTTATAAAATGTGTTTGAAAATAATAATAAGTTTCGTTTACATTTATTATGATTCGGTTGTTAATACTTGTTAATAGGTCGCACACATATTTTTGTTTTATAATACCCAGTGAGCGAAGACGTGGAGAACAGATATTATACTTTTACACGGTACTATTACGGGTACACATCGGCAGTCCCGAGTTCACCCGATCGAGCCTATCACTTCAGAGCGTGATGGATCACCCTCACTCACAACCTACAAAAAATAAAGAGCGCCAAAAGAAGTTTTCACTTAAAAAAATAAAATAAATAACAGTCAGCCCTATGCTGTAGCGACAATTGTTGGTTACATGGCCTGTTGTCTAACGTACGTTACGTCCGCGCGTGATTCATGCAGTGGTCTCGCAATTCGATTCAACACACCGCGCAAAAATTACTTGCAATATGTAACGTATACTAAACAATAATAACAAACATTAGTTTTTTGAGTGACGATGGTCACAGTCTAGTAGGCATAGACTCGGCCTCTTGAGCGAGAGGGTCCGAGTACGATCCTGGAGGGCTATTCTGTAAGGTCGTTTTTGAATTTTGAAAGCGGAATCCGCGGTGATATGACGAATTTGTATTCTTTAAAACTCGACTATCTATCTATAACAATAAAGTTCACTTTCGAAGTGAGCGTAAAGTGAGTTCTATCACTCAGGTGTAGCTCGATATCGAAATGGTATTTACAGAATATCCCTACTGAGCCAACACAGTACCTTGAAATGGGTTTTTCTAAATTTCTACCGGTGAAGGAAGACACCGTGCCTAAACCTGCAAGCCTGATGAGATTGATTGTCTTTGAAGGTGTACCAACTACCAAGTAACCCACATCTACACATATGCTACATACTTTAACCTTATGTTCTATACTCTACTAATTTCGCTGAAAATTTTCCAGGGGTTTGTCTTGGCCGCGTTGTATAAACCTGTAAAGTGCAAAGACCATTAAATGTATTTCGATTGGTTTTTTATTGTGGTGTTCTGCGTTTTTTACGAAGGTTAGGTCTATATAAATCAACTTTCCGCTTCGGCCTTGCCTTGATTGCATAAAAATATGCTTGACAGTTGACGTATTTCTACTAGAACGCCTTTGGAAAAAGAAGAAAGAACATCTGTAAAAAATGTTGGTAGCATTGGCTCAATAGTGTAAAGTATATACTATATGAATGGAATAAGATTAACTTGAAATTGTCAAGACAGTTTTTTCCTCTGCTCCGTATTGTAGACAATTCTATGTAAAAAATATGTGCCTTTTAAAGGTCAATCCTTTTAGGATTTCGAAATGTAATATTGTAATAAAAATACAATTTATTACAAAATGAGTTTGTAGTGTTCGCTAGTAATCTGATATTCGCGGTCATTGACCCGTTGCATTATCAGCATCGCCGCGACTGTCGCCACTCAAGGTGCTAATGTTATCAATACAATGTACTTTATTGAATAGTTATAGTTTATGATATAAATTTGATATATTGATCTGAGATATGCGGATATTTAGACGAGTTCATGCTAATAATGTATCAAAGAGGATTGAATTGGAATTGTTAAAATATTTATTGTCATAACCAGATGTTTTGGTGCAAAACATCTTTTCGGCAGTAAAATTACTTGAATGGTGTGACTGCAAACACAATGATGCTACCATGTTTGTGTGCGCACGGAATAGAAGAAAATATTTAGTATAATATTTTCTTCTATTCCATTTTTGTTTAAATATCCATGTGGATCTTTCACACTTTATTGGCGTTCCGTGCGTAAACTTTTTTTTAATTAATAATAATAATATTTTATCTCAAGCCACATAAACCTATTAAATCGCAGGTTTTATTTGTTATAATAATTATTTTTATTACCTATACATATTAAAATATGTAGGCTCGTCGCAGAGAGTACTGAGACTTACTCAATGATAGTGGAATTCCATTCAGTGTCGTATGTTATCTACTACTGTAAGTAGTGCTAAGCATATTTGCAGTTCCATTTCATTAAATTGTCTCCTATTTTGTGGAAACTGCAATTCGTACTCTATTTTTTTCTAGTTTCTAAACTATTAATTTTGATGCATTTTATACTAGACAGAAAGTTTTGGATCAATATTAAATTGTAGGTATCGTCTGCAAAATAAGAAAAAAAAAAAATCTAGAGAAAAGTAAACATCTTTATTACTTGCCTCGCTTTCTTCGCGTTCACTAATGAAGAGGGAAGAAAAATGTCCCTTAGAAGTTAAGTTCTCCATATCAATTAAAGCGAATAATTAAAATTACGTATATAAAATCTGGCACAATCTGAAACTCTATTTGAAATGAGGTATTACATAATTTTAGAAGGAACATTCATTTTCAAATTGTAGTCAAGGCCAATCTATTTAAATTCTGTTTTTGCATACATTACTCTATATTTCTTGCTATGTGTTAACGCATCATCTTAATATGCTATAGTAAAATGGATCTATAAATTTGAACCCAAATACTGGACGGCCGTCAGTTTGTTGACGTGTATTATAGTCGATGGTGACGGATGACTCGCCTCTAAACATAGAATAGCTTTTTAGTAGATTCCATTTCGTAAAACCATTACTTCGTTAAAAATAATACTTTTCATGTAGCAAAAGAATGATTTAAACATAAGATCATGGCCATCTACGAAATAGATTTAATTCCTAAAAGTAAATAATAATGAACTACAGAATTTTAATTTTTACTCTTAATAAGACTTAAACCTTTTTAAGAATAAAATCAAGATCCTCTTCTTTATCATCAATATAATCTAATGTCATTAAAAATATTCAAAATCTATTCCCAATAGAAAGATAATGTTTTATTTTCTTAATATTATTTCTGTTTTCTTTTCAGAACTTCTGCTAGAGGAGCGTAAGAAGAGGGTGTCAATGGCGTCCATGGACAGCCAGGAGTCGTCGGAGACTGACAGGAACGACGACAAATGTATGTGATATTCCATTTATTCTGTCTCAACTTCTTATATTTTGTCTACAGAAGTGGTCAGATATTCATCAATGAGTAACACGCTGTAATCTCTCCCCCAGGTCTATTAGAGGATTTCGTATTCGTGAAGTTGGCTAATGAATAGCTTTGTAGGTCAGTACTTTGAGGCTTGCCTTTATGCCTTTTTGGTTTTGGTCCTTTATCGCTTATGTGATTATTCTGTGGGATTCTTCTGGAAATTTCTCTTTAGTCGTAAACGAAGCCCGGATCTTTTATTTATGCATTGTGATAAAGAGTTTTTCAATTGTGATTTTTATTTAGAATTTGCTACTTTTGCATTTTGTAGGTACATGATTAAGCGATCTGAAACAGCTTTTTAATACAACAAAAATGTACATTGCATATGCGTGTAAAATATGTAATGTTATATGGCAACTAATATTATTAATATCACTAAATTTCTTAGAAACATAACTTTTTATCAATAACGAATTATCAGAGATAATTTATCCACGTTCTATATCTTTTGTCTTTAATTGATTTATTATATTTTTTGAATTTGTTTATCATATTCACCTTTCCGTTATCGTATGTGACGTCGAATAAAAGATAGAAAAATACTATTCTCCTCTAGGAAAATTAAAAGACTGATTTTTCAGGATTTAAATAATAGTAAATTACTCGTGATTGTGTATTTTTTGTGTTTGTCAAGTTGCTAGATTAAAATATATTTGTATACTGATTTGTTATCATTCTATTCAGATAATTCTCTTCGAGGCGTGCCAGGCGAAGTTCGTCGCTTCGGTGATAAAAAAATACGAAGGACGACGTGGTACTGCGAATGAAATGATAAAATACATACACCTGTTTCAAGTCAATACATTGAGATAAGTATCGAATTAAAAGGACGAATGCGGCGTGCAAATCTACCGCCCTGAAATTAGTAACAAGCGATGAAGATAGATGTTGTTATGACTTATGACTCGTTGCACTGCAACACAAAACGCTAACTTCACAGTGCAGCGGTGAAACTAGTTAGCGCGATATTCCTTACAAAATGGATTTATCCTACTTAAGTTTCATTATAGAAATGTACCTTAGAATTATTGGTGAGAACAGCGTAACCAAAAACATTGTTATATGATATTATTTATGAAAATGAGAACCATTAATTTATAACTAGTATTAAATACTGTAAAACCTAGAAGGTAAGGATTACATAAAAAATATCTTTACAAAAATAGATACTTAATTTAAAATGTTTTAAACTACATATATTTTTTATAATATTTTACTCGCTTGGAGATGAAGAATGATTTCAAAATAATCTTTTGTACAAGATTTTTGTAGAAATCAATCGAGGTTTTATACTACAATGATACGACATTACATCTTTCAATAAAAAAACAAATAATACTTAGTAGTAGTAATTGCATAAAAAGTTATGAAAATAATGAAATTATTTGACTAAAGAATTGTAAATATATATTATTATTTCATAAAGAAATTACTAGAATGTTTATGTAACGACAAGACTTGAACGCTATGTTTATATAAGAATACTTGTAAAAATGTCTATAGTAGTATTAAATGCTTTAATAACTATGTACATAATCGAAATAAACCAAATTTATACTTACATATCATTTTCATTTAATTTCTAGAAAATTTAATTTGTATTCTAGCAAGATACTGTTTAGTCGTCTAGCATATGCGGTAGTAAACAATTTTTGAAAAGTAATTTTAAAATATTCCTTAGGTCTCAATTGAGCCAAAATGATTTTTCTTATTAAAAAAACCGGGCTCTTTGATATTTTTACATTTTTTTTAACTTTTTGACATTTTTAAATTGGGAGAGATCTGGGGTAATTACAACTTCCGACTCTTTAATTAATCTGTTCTCTTGTTCTCGTGTTGAATTGATGAAAAAATACTCTAAGCACATTGTTGACTTATTTCACCGCAAATTCCAATTATAAAATGTCATCAAAAATTGTTTCATTATAATAGTGATATGTAATCTGTAGGAAACCATATCATTATATTAAGCTATTTTTTTACGGATACTATGGAGGACTCTCTTGTCCCCTTGTGATAATGGTTGCTGTAAAGTTTTTGAATAATCTGGCACTCTATCGAACTCTTTTTGAAATGAAAATAAGTTGTTTCATTATAATACTAATTAACATTAGCAGAGGGTTTTAAATCACCATGACGATCACTTTCTTCATACTTCTGTCGAAGTTGACTGCAATAACACGTTTTTAATATAAACTTGAAACTGGTCTAGTTCTATTCCAAATATTTTTGTTTCTGGTAGTGAGCGTATGAATCTTATAGCCGTATAAAGGGAATAAGAAAACTGCCGACGTATTGCCGATAGGATATTGATGATGTCCGAGTGCATCCGCCATTTGTATTTTAGGCTCAGCTGCTGAAAATCTCACGTATAACACTTGAATAAAGTTCAATATTTTACTGCGCAACATTCTCAGCTTCCAAAATTACAAACGACATCGAAGAAATGGGTATTTCTATTGGAGTGTAATAAGGTAATAATTGGTAACTGGTTTTTAGCATAATATAATAAGTAGATTAATATTTATGATATGCTGTTCTCCAGTGAGGAAAACCTGAAGATTGAAACCAAAAATAAATATAATACAGAAATCCAAATAAAATAACGTAAACAGTAAGAATATTTATTTAAAAGGTAATTTATCTTATCACCATTATGCATACAGAATTGCGAAAAGCATGTTCATGTACATACTATCAATTCGTTATCGAAAATTTATTCACAAGTATGATGCTTGAAACCGACAAAACTTATAAGATGGGGCCTCCTCTTAATATAAGATGAAGAGCGTTCTCGGAGGGACAAATACAGAATTACAGATAAAGGAGTGATAGTGTCTTGCCACTCACCGTCACGGCGTTCTAATGGAGTTTAAGCAAATGATATACAAATGTTTTCCATTAAAGACATAAAAGTTTTAAATTGATTCGTCTCCAATAAAGTTGCTGCAAAACATGAACAGACGTGGCAACCCTTCTTAGTTTTACCACGGTAAAGAAGGCAAAAAGAGGTATGACCTGTTTGTTATTCAACACTTGCTATTATAACTCCATAATACAGCATGTGTGGTACAGGTATGTTGTTAGGCAGTAAAATTCAATTTTCCAACAACAGGATTATTGGCTCGTGTTCCAATATTGAGCGCTGTTAGGTTTGTCTCTTCTATTTCCCATAATAGTTGTAATATTATTTTCATCGATCATCAAGGTATCCCCTTTGATTTGCCCTAACTCATTACCATTATCTCCGACAGGGTATTTAATGAAAAAAGCGCATTTAAATAATATTTCCTTTAAATGCGCTCTTATTTAACAGTTTATGCAGGTACACTTGAGTAGTTACAATAGAAAATAACAAATAAAAAATACTGGTATATACAAAGACACTTAGTACGTATGTCTGCTTATAATTTAAATTTTTCAGCTTTTAATTTATTGCATTTGAAAGTATATATACAATACTTACACCAAAACATGTATTTAAAAATGTCTGTCTGTTACAAAATAAACATTAGCGCTCAGAATACGGCTGTAAATCAAAATTAACGCGGGCGAAGCGAATTAAGAGCTAGTAATATGAATTAGAGCGGCGGTGGTCCAGTGGTGGACGGACTCGACCTCTTATGCGAGGGGTTCCGGGTTCGATCGTGACCCGTCCGAGGGTGCCTTGAAATGGGTTTTTCTAAATTTCTAAGTACACAACGAGACCATCGTTCGCTCATCGGTGAAGGAAAACATCGTGAGGAAACCTGCATGCCTGATGAGATTGAAAAGTCTTTGAAGGTATGTGAAGTTCGCCAACCCGCACTGGGCTAGCGCGGTGAACTATTGGCCCATTACCCTCCTCGCCTGATTTCGAGGAGGAGACCCGTGCCCAGCAGTGGGACATTATAAGGGTTGATACTTTAATATGAACGCTCTTAAACCGTCTTACACCCGGTTTCTGAAAGGCTGATCAACGCAAAAATTAACTAGTCAAACCAGTTTTTAAGTGTCGAATGAGTTGCTTGAAGAAAGGTTAAATTAATTAGATCAGCCTGTCAGTTGACATAACAACTTTAATGAACAGCTGTCAAATTTTACTCTAGAATCGTATGTTAACCGCCATTAACAGCCATGTTAGTTGACATACACTTTGAACAACGTTTCAGAAACCAGGCGTTAGACACAAGTACATAGTCACAAAATGCCAGAAATGTGTAAGTATGTTCAAACAATATATTATATTAAAAAAAGGAGTCCTGAAAAGTCAAAGCGAATTAATAATAAAGATAAAATACATGTACTTAGTACTTATTACAAAATGACCGCAAACTTTATACGATAATTTGACACGGGCGAGTGTATTATTTTTGTTTTGTTACTCTAAGTTACAAAGCTCGAAATGATGTCTCAGCGGATGAAAGGGCGGGGAGGTTTACGGCGCTATTTCTCTGAGCCCGACTTGTCTCCGCCGGAGTCCTTGGTGGCGTCTTTAACACTCCCTGGAGGGTTCATTTATATATTCGTAACACGGAGGTGGTAATAAAACTGCGTTATCCCTGTCATTATTTAGTCATCACCCGGCCGTTTCGCTCTAACTGAGAGAATAAAATGCATTTCAATAACTTTTTAATGCACCACCTACCGGGCTTTTGGAAAATGAGATATTGAATATTGTATGTTGTTTGGATGAAGTCCTTTTTGGTTTGGTGTTGTTTTAGATTCATAATTGTTTCCTTCGTCCTAATACACTTTACCAGGGAAATACAATTGTTTAAACACAGTTATTTGAATAGTTCACATAGTATCGATATTAAATTTATAACTACAGTCATGATAAACAGTTTTGTTTATTATTCCGGTTTTAATATGATTGTCAATTGTCATGTCTTCATTAGATAAAAACTCTAAAAAAAGTTATATAAATAGTATACTAAAGTATAATAATATACTAAAAGTCTTTGGAGGTATTTGAAGTTCACCGACACACCAGCGCATCAGTGAACTATGGCCAAATATCCTCCTCGCATGATTTCAAGGAGAAGATCCATACTCAGCTATGCCACACAATATGTCGGTCCTTTTCGTTTGGGTGGTAACTTTTAATATAAATTAAAAAAAATGTATACATCACTCATAACTACAGTTTTATTAATAATTCATATTTGAAAAAAGCTTCGCACAATTATAATGTTCCATGTAATTACCTGTACCTGAACATTCCATAAAGAAACCCTAAAGTTTTATAACTTTCGGTCTCTTTCTCGAATGTTCAGGACAGCGTTTGATGTTTGAGTTAATAACAGTAACTGTTTCCATTCGTTTGATATTTTTAATCCCTCGGCCACCTTTATGCGGGGTTTAAAGGTCGTGATTGTTTCGTAATCTTCATTCTTCTAAGTAAACAAAGGAGAATCTGGCTTTTTCTACGTTGGCAACACATTATATACCACTCACATTACTCAAATTTTAGGTGCAATATGTCTGGAGTTTTCGAGAAACCATAGTTTAAGTCTCGGTCAGCTCCGGTCGGGTTACGAGCTCGCCAGTTTACGAGGCGGCTCTGGGCGACGCAACTAAATCTTCTTATTTATCCCGGAAAACATAAACCGTGGTCCCACTAAAAATTAATTGGCTTTCACGCTTTTTCTTCTCGTAGGTATTTTATGTATTTTATTACGTTTTTTATATACCTGCTATAAAATGATTATAGTAATACTATTGTTTGTAACAAGAAGACGACATGCGATGTAGGTGTATTTATGCTACAAATTGAAAAAAAAAAAACACCAAGTGTTTGTTTGCCAGCCAGGTCGGAAGACGATCTTCACGCAGTGGCCGGTCCGTGTTGGATGCGAGTTGCAAGTTTGGCAAGTTCATTGAGGTAGGCCAGTCCTATTTTCACCAGTGGACAGATAGAGTTTGGTGGTACTAACAATCAAACCGATTTAAGCTTATATACATTGCTTGGTCAGTAGTCAGTACAATGATAAAGGTTACTAATACTAACAAGCAGTCAATAACCCACCACTATATTGCATTTTCGGACAGACGTCGAAGACTAAGAAGGTTTGCTGGTGGGAGGGATGTGCTGTGTCGTGCTCCCGGCTGCATGGGCACCACCATCTTGCTTGTTCCTCCCGTCCGCTTTGTGTTTCAGAAAAGGGCAAGACGGACAGTGTAATTACTGTCAGTGTGACTTAACATCTTAGGGATGGGCAACACATTCATGAATTGTCTGAGCTAGTTCCAGGTAAATTGGGTTAAGTGTGACGTGGACCACTTATAAGCGGCAGCACGTATGCCAGTTTGCCATCCAACTAGCACAAAACATTTCGTTCCATATTTGATATTTCTAAGAGTTAGTAATATGAGGATCACTGCTAAAAATAAAAGGAGGCTTACACCGTGACATGGTTGTAATGACTTACTAGGTGATGAGGAGTTTTGTGATGAACCGATTTTATTTGACTACTCTCTTTATGACCACTGTATATTATAACAGGATATAAAATAAACATACGATGATTTAATAAAAGAAATCTACTCAATGCCAACTTTCATTTTATTATGGAAGAAAATATAGACATTGTACCCTTACTTTAAGTACTGATTCAGGAGCGAATTACATAAAACACGGAAAGTTCTGGAAAGAAAAACCCAGTATAAAAATAGTTTTACCTTACGTATGAAGTCCAATACAGCCTGCTAAATTACCTCGTGACCTTACGCGTACCGCTTTTATTCCAGCCACTTTAATATATTCTCTATCATTTTACGACCCAGAGCTCACTACTTCATCAGGTTCAAGAACAAATGTGAGGAAAAATAAGATATTTAACTAGTTGGAGTAATGGCTGCTTTCATGTTTGTTGTGTAGGCAAACTAGCAAACGAAGTACAAGAAGATCTTCTAAGAGTTCTTAGTACAGGTAATTACTATGCATGTTCGATTCATTCGAAACAAATAAGTAGTTTCACGGAACAATCTGCTAAACTAATCTGGCAGATTTTATTAAGCTTATCCCCGTAAATCTTATATATAAAATTCTGGTGTCACAGCGTTAGTTACCATACTCCTCCGAAACGGCTTGCCCGATTTTTATGAAATTTTATATGCATATTCAGTAGGTTTGAGAATCGGCCAACATCTATTTCCCCCCCCCCCCCCCCCCCCTAAATGATAAGGGTTAAGATGATTCAATTACTATTTTTTGTTTTTATTTTTTATGATACAGCATACAAAAATACACACGATCTAAATTTTCACCCCTCTACAATCAACAACTATTTTCAAATCACAATTTTAATTTTGGCAGAACGAACGAGTGTTTAAATGTGAGAACGAATGTTTAAATTAAACAGAGTACATTTATAACAAGGAACGTGAAATATCTAGTATATACAATCCCAATTATTTTGGTGGCTTTATCAGCATGAAGCAATACAATTGTTTTCTTTGGCAGTCTAGTTGTGCTTACTCGACACGTTTCGTATGGAGCGGAGGAACAATGAGACTGCAGCGGGCTCACACATGTGATCTTTGCACTGCCAACAATGGGTATTGGAGCCTCTCCAGTAACTTACACCTGTCCAAGGCTTTGATTTTCCACTGTTACTTTTTGTCTACAATGTATTTTTGAGACCATTTTAAGTTGGTACGTTGACAAAACTTGAGTCTGTTATGTATACGTGAGTTTGTTTTGTATTGTCAAACATTTAATATAATATAGGTTGGAATAATCGATCATTAATAAAGAGCAGGCGAGTTATTTGATAATAAATGGAGAAAGTCGCACACGAAGTCCAACTGAGCCAGGCCCTTATTGTGCTTAGCCATCTAAGTTTTATTCTGAGGACTTCTTCGCTACCTACTCGTTATTATAATGCTGCACTACTTTATTAAATACAGCAAAGATAGCAGCAAATTATGCAGTACAGCGGTACTCAAGCAACCGATCGGTTTTGAGTCAAGTTTGAAATTTATGAATCATCTTAGTCACCTTATTGCTTTCGAAGGCTCCGAGTCAATCTGTAAAATATTGCACATGTTATGCTTTTCCTAAGTTTTTATTGACTTCCGAGGCAATAAAGACTAAAATCGAAAAAGTTTTCGTAGCTCGCGTCCAATGTGAAGCAATTGAAAATTGTTTAAATAGTCATTAAATTACATCGAATGGAGTTAGTCAGGTACCGTTGTTTAGACACCATATCACAGTCTGCAGTGATCCATAGCGATGGGCGAGTAATCCCGCCTAGAGGCTTTGTCTCACGTCCAGCTTACTTTTATTACCGTGCCTGCATGGCGAAATAAAACAAAATTGGCGGGAATTTATGGGCCAGAGAGTATGGCTAGTGGGGTGGAAAGTTTTCAATTTGAAACGAATAACTTGTTTGTCTCGCGTAATAAGGAGGGTTTTGTAGGTAATAAGGGGCCGCAATGGCTGCCGCGGGCTTACTTAAAACTACTTTCTTGGTTTTATTACCTAAGTGCCGTGGGCGGGAAGTGGGGAGCTCGTCACGTTAACGTGTTTTAGGTGTGATATAATTTAGACGATACTTAGTTAGTGTATTGTTTCATTTTGTTACATCTAAATTAAGGGGTATTTTGAATAGGTATAAAATCTATGCTACTTTTGGATGATATAACTGTTGAAATAATTTATGATAAAATAGGTTTGGTAGTATAGAGTTTATTAATTACAAATAAATACAATTTCTTCTTAGTTAAAATAGTTGAATAATTACTGTTATAAAATATATTTGCACCTGCCTTATATTATTTTATAGAATCATTTCCATTACCCAAAGTAGTGTTTAGTCCTTATTACCTCATTATAGCGAATAATATGCCTCAAGTTCCTTTAAATATCATATTTCAATAATTCCCTGATTTTCCAAAAGACAGAATGCATTATGAATACTTGTAATAAATATTGAATATTGCGTGCCGTTAAATATTTGAGAAGTCTTGTAATACATTTTAAAAGGCAATCGCAACATTTGAAGGATATTTAAATTTATAAGACATTCTTATACGGGTCAGAGACGGGGCGTCGGGCGAGGAGGCTTGAAACTCAAGGAAGGAAAAACAATTGCTTGCATACATATTGTATGAACTCATTCACTCATATCCATGTTCTATTTATTCGGTGTACCCGTTCAAAAACACAGGATAGCATTCGAGACTTAAGTTCTGACTTCATACATTTATATCCCTTAAGTAATAAATTTTTCATTTTACGAATCGCAACATTGCTATAAGTTTTATACAGGCGCTTTATACTTTGTCCGGAGACTAGCTTCATTTCTTCATTATTGTTTAATATTATGTCTGTAACAGTCTGAAAATTAATAGAATATACATATACAGTACACAAGGGTTTCTCCGCGTAAGAGGAAAAACAATGCGCATACGTTATTCTTTTTATGCCTATATTAATATTGTATCCATCTCAAAAGCCTTAATTTTCATATACAACTTTGTATCGGTCATGATTTTGTGTGATTAATCTTAAATTTTTCATTAATAAAATCATTACCATTAGAACATCTATGAGTAATGTTAAGCATTATTCTTGTAGTATGGCTCACGGTTCGTTGGAAATGCAGGCTATAAAAAGACACCAAGCACTTAAACTTCAAGCTATAAAATCGCCTACGGTGTGCCTTTTAAAAGATCACGTGTGCAACAGTTTCAGTGTCCGAGTTGAATACAGGAATAGGACGGTGTTCTTTTGAAGCCTACTTATGTTGAAGGGGCACTTTAGTCAGCAAAATAAACGGTGAAAAGCAACATAAACACGGATATTCTCATAGAGTATGCCTCGGGTTATTCCAGTTTCATTAGAGATAGAAACTTCATAACATATTCAGTAAGGGGCAGGTAATCTGTTTTAAGATTAAAATTTTATTAAAGTGTACTTTAAAAAAAGGAATACATTTTTTGCTGTGGTAAGATTTTTTTGTATTACTTTTCATTGCTTTAGATGTAAGGATTTTAACAACCGATATATATTCTGAAAATCTTAATGAAATAGAGAAAATCAAATCAAGATTTACAGATGACATATTTATTGACCGTTGGATTTGATTTCAAGTTGGAGATGGTTTCTTGCTTTTGCTTCTGGCGATGCGATTCGAGAGGCTGAGTACGAACCATATAGGATCCGTAATATTCGCTCGATTTGCTATTGTTCTCCGTTCCAATTTTGAAATGTATAACTTGCTTGTTTCTTGGTGATATCTGAATTGTAACGATTTCTATGCTTCACCTTTTCAATTCTATTTTCTACCTCTATTGTCGAAAACCATATACATAATTGTACTTATAAAAGCAGGAAAACATCTAAATCGTATAAATTCCCTCAAGCAACTCTCACCTAAACTTCTTGAAGAATGCCAGTTACACAGTTAGTTCCGATCTTGGTCTTGTGCAACTTTCTATTTTTCGATTGCCCGTGTTAGTAAGTTGGAAAATGTAGTTTAGCCGGTACTTCACACGGCCGTTCTCCGGAACTCAATTTGGTAACTTATTTTGCATTACATGAATTTCCCTATGTTTGGACACTAACTTTGTTGAATTTCAAAATCAAACCTGGAAACAATGAATCTTTGAACGCGAGAATGTGTTCTATTTATTTCTGCATTTACATCTAAATGGGATGCAATATGAAATGTATTTTGTCGAGTTTCTTATAAGTTAAATAGCATTTTGTTATTGTTTATTATGATTTGGATGAATTGGAGTTGATGTTTAACATTTTTACAAACTAAACCATATTCATTATGTGTCTTATTAAACGTTCTTCAAAAATTTTGGAGCAACACTATGGAGTTAGCGAGTAAACGCAAAGGAATAGGATCGAGCGTTTGCCACTTGTCTAGAGGGGCTGAATAGATTCGGAGCGTTTACCTACTTGTCTAGGGGGCTGATGAGACTAAAAGTCTTTGAAAGTGTATGAAGCTCACCAACCCCTATTTGGTCAGCGGCATCGGTGAGACCCGTATCCAGCGGTGGGACATATTGATACTTTACTTCTTAAGTATTGAATATATGGGATGATAGACATAAAACAATAAACGTTTTCTAATAGTAGTGTTAGTTTTGGACAGCCACTATTTTTTTGGCAACATTTTAATATATTTTTTTAATTTAAATTTGTAAACTAATCACAGTAACCGGATAGTGATGATTGTGATTATTGTATTGGTGTGCTTACTGTCAATATCAATTGTGTTAATCTTACCCAACTTAAACCGAACTCTCGGTTAAGGGGATGTGGTTTTGATCCTGCAAGTCAACATCAATTTGTAGTAAACACTGTTCAATTTTAGAGATTATGATAGACTCTTTATATAATAAAATAACTTTTAACGGATTTTATCGCGGTTTATGAAGATTTTACATGGTTGACTTTTCGGATACTTTATAAAACGATAAAAGTAAAAAAGTTAAATAAATCGCAAAAATCAGCCTTTATCCGTCCACTGTTGAACATATGCCTCCCTTTATGAACGCTAAGCGACCGACTCCTTGTGCACAGCACACTCGAGCAACATTTGGGTAAACATTAGAACACAACATTCTTTTGTTTAAAGCTTTACACAATGTAAAGGAAGTCATATTAATTTCTTTTTATTCTTTTTCTTTTTTTTCTTGTTTATCTTCTACTATTCAAGTATACTCTATATATTATATTGAAATTTTACCAGCGGCATTATATCTTCTTTGTCAATTTCTCTACCTACCTAAACTTTATACTACAAGCAAGGTTTAAATTAACTATTATTATCGATTATAGAGTACATCCCAAGTTTTCAAAATGCATTTTAGTATCGAAAACTAATTCAATGGGGAGCATCGATATGCAAGTCATTTATTCGGCGTCCCTAAAGCAATTGCAAATGTTTGTTCGAGTTTGGGCGGAGGCAGCGGCCGGCGGAAGTGGCCGGGCCAGTGCAACTGTTGCTCCCGGCCCAAACACCGCGACAACTTGTACTACCCGTCATATACGTTTAACGACCAATTAACAGTTTTGTACTGTTTGCTCTGACACTTTAAATGTGTGTACGTTTATTTAGACGATAAAATAATTAATATTTCTTAAAGACTTGGCCCAGTGTTACCACTGCTGCTTCTGTGTAGCTTGTGAAGTTACTTCTAAGTAACCCTTCCATACAATCTCAGGAAATGCGAGAGATACGTTAAGACTGCATTGGGACGAGTGTCAAATTAAATTATAATTCCGGAGTAAAAAACACATTTACACTAATTAAAACGGGATATAATGTACGATGTTTTGATTTATAAAAGTGCCATTGAGCTGGTTTAAATAGGGTGGTGTCGTTCGCTCATATAATAAAGCCTAAAAAGCTATGCCATGGCGTTTAGTATGAGTTAAGTAACCTATTTAAAAACTCAGAAGTTTTCGTGGCCAGTTGGGAGGATAGGGAATAGAAGGACAACGCACCTACATTACCCCTGGTTGTGCAGATGTCTAGGAAACCTCACCACGGTTCAAGCCTTGTCGTGGCGGTGGAGCTCAGTAGCCCAGGGTGACCCCAACATCTTGGGCAAAGTGAATCGAGCCGAGTGGGCTCTTTGTACCCCTCTTATAAGAAGAGAGGACAAAAGAGCAGGGGGCAAGGGGTGAAAACGGGAACCTCGCCTCATTGTACTGTCCCGACGTTGGGAGGGCACAAACCCGCCTGGGGAGACCCACTTCCCGTGGGATACCTAAGCGAATTTCTCGGAGTTAAAGAAGAGATGTCTAGGAAAAAAGAAAAAGAAAATGGGAAAGAAAAAAAAGAAAATCACTGATCCATAATAGCGTCTACGTTTAACACATAGAAAAGAAAAATTATAACACACAACGATTACAAAAAATATGAGAATAAATATATATATAGGTATAGATAATTACAATCGACCACGAGAACAGAAATAGCAAGAGAATTACAACAAAACAACATGAATACCAAACCACTAAGTCGCTTACTTACCCAGGCTTTCATAATTTAATAGATTGCATAGTGGTGTGTGAATTACGCATGTAATTCAATCCCTCCGCCCTGACCACGGGCTACGTTCTAATTGATTCTCTGTTTGAGGCCAAACATTTCTTATGAACTACGCAAAATTGGCCAACTTTAAGGGTCCCAAGTTTTTCAGGAAAACCAAGAATTGTCATTTCCATTTTGTAGAATAAAAATTTGATTTTAGAATGAATAAACCTAAAAAATATAAGAACTACCTGAAAAAAAAAAGAAATGAACAGACATACTGTGCCCTCTCGTTTGGTTTCCATCCTCAAAACCAAACGAGAGGCCTACGCCAATATGGCAATAACTAATGATTTCAATATTATATTAAAATTAAAATATGTTCGTTTGTCAATTGTATCCTAAGGTTTGAATAAAACTAGTTGAAAAAATAATAGGTAATAAAATAATAATACTTTGTTACTATATTCATATCGCCGTGGTCTAAAAGGTATGCTGAAAAATTTTAAAAATATTAATCAAAATGCGGTTTTAGATTTGCCATTTGTGTTAACTGCTGTGTAATATTTTGTGTTTTGGTGTTGCTCATCATCATCAGCCTTTATCCGTCCACTGCTGAACATAGGCCTCCCTCAATGAACGCCAAGACGACCAATTCCTTGCTACTCGCATCCAACACGAAATATATTAATATATTGGTGTTGCTCAATAAAAGCAATTTAAGGATAGTTTATATTGCATTGTGGGAATAAAAATTATTATGGCGTCAGTTTAGATAAACGGAAAGCTAAAAATGGGGAAACGACGGTTTGTGACGTATTTGTATTATAGAGAGAATCTCTATGACACACATTTGTCACACACCTCTCTATCATAAACACGTATAAGTAGGACACAATATGATAAGTTATAATGAAACAAATTTACGGATTTTATCGCGGTTTATTAAGTTTTTTTCAAGCCCGACGTTTCGGATACTTTACAGCAACCAGACAACGCTCGCCATTATATTAGATTTGATAAAAACCACAGGTCCTCGCAAAAGAACACCGATTCCAACCAAGGATGATTCGCGAGGCTATCGAAATTAAAAAATGTCCTAATTTCAATAAGGAAGATGACTGGCCATTACCACCTGCTTGGGATCCCATGATAAAAATAATAAAATCAAAATCTAAGCATTATATGTCACAGACTAGATACTTAGTTAGCGCCTTCGGCATAGATAGGACTAAATAAAACATTTTTGTATCATAGGGTAGTTTCGAATAACTTTGTAACAATAGGACGTCTGACACCTCAGTCCTCCCGTGACCATGGTCGCTGTAAAGTAACCGAAACGTCGGGCTTGTAAAAAACTTAATAAACCGTGATAAAATCCGTAAATCTGTTTCATTATAGTGAGTGAAATTCGCGTAAACATAAGAAAACAACAATACGGTAAGTTTTTGTTTATTTTTGTTCTCGTATTATCAGAAACTATAGACCTGAATGTGATGCATTGGCAGTAAATTCAACAGCACCGTGATTTTTCATTTTGGCTCCTTCATCTATTCAGCCGGACACTTTCATCAGCAAACTCTTCCAAGCTAAGACAAATATCTATCTCATCTTGATACTTTTCATACGCAGTCTTATCTTGCTTTTCGCTCTTGCTCAAATGAATATAATATTATTACTGACCACCTACAACCACAAGACAAAAGCATGCTGACGATGATTGATATAACACTCGTATAAATTAATGTTTTGCTATAAGAAAACAAATCCTTATTATAATGAAACAACTTTTACGGATTTTATCGCGGTTTATTTAGTTTTTTACAAGCCCGACGTTTCATTATAATGAGTGAAATTCGCGTAAACTTAAGAAAACAATATGAAAACAAATCCTTATCAACCCAAACATCTTTACACTAATTTAAGTAGGGATGAAGATAAAAAGAATTAAGACTTGAACAGCGCAGTAAAAGTGATTTACCTACATTAAACCGAGATCTTTTACGAATATATATTTCGAATTACTAAAGCAATTTGGTGTTTAATTCGTAGGCCAGTAAGAAAGATGGCCGACAGCACCCAGTTTTAATTACGAAGCAGGTTTATTCAGTCTAATTTCAAGAATTTTGCATTCCCCGCATGAACCGCGGAAGGGTCAGACTAAAAGAAAATGACATTTAGTTATTCTATTACGTTGAGCAAAGGAGCGGAGAAGAACCGGCGTAATTACTTTTGTGCGGGTCTAGAGCAATCCAACTAAGAAGCTTGTAGCATTGTTACTAACTTATCCTTATAACGAGTGTTGTTTTTGAAAAAGAACGTTTAAGTAGCTTGATTTTGTTAAGAATTATAAAATGTTAGGATTTATAATAATTTTTCCTGATCTCGTGGTCAGGCGACTGGATATTCCAAGCGGAGACTGTGGTTCAAATTAAAGTATAAATATATTATGCTATTTTATTTTATAATTTTTGAAAGTAATAAATTTTTCCTTCCATAGACCTTACTAACCTTAGAAGGCGTTCAAATAATAATAAATTATTATTCTTCCGTAAAATTTTACAAAAATATGTTTTAAAAAATATTTTTCCTGTGAAATACCAAACTTATATATTTTATTGCGTAATTTTCACTTATTTTATTTCAATTCATAATTTAATTTTCTGGTTTTACTTGTAAATGCATTTTAAGTTATGCTAGTTTTTAAATCATTGAATACGACATGCCCAGTATCGTCTAACGAAGTAATAACTACAAACATCGCCGTTGCGTGAATAACAAAAAAAGAATACTCGGAAAAATATAACGTTCGATTATTCATGACGCAGTTGATTTTCGATGTGTCCTTTGTCAAAATATTATCTTTATAACTATCTTCTTTTGCCTTGCCTCGGATACCGACGATTAGATTTTTTTTAAATGTTATTTGGATATGCGAAATGCCAGACTGACACCTAACCTAGGCAATTCATTTATGTGTAAGCACAGCAAAGCAATAAGCACTGCAAACCGTGCATTTTCATCAGATAATTATTTATTTATTAAGTACAATCAGTTGTAGCTACAATAAATACTTACATGTATAAATAAATATATACTTAAATGATATAGTATTTTAAATATATTTAAAGTTTGTTTTCCAATTAAGAAACCTACATAGATATTATTTTAATTAAAACTGTAGTAGCGCGTGCGCGTGGTACTCGATTTCACAGCATAAGTTAATAAGCGTAGCAGTACTGTAGGTCAGAATCGGACGTCTCACAAACGGGCGAAGTTTTCCTTTAAGAGTCGTTACGAGGCGCGAATTGCTTGCGTTACAATTACTGCGCGGCATATTTATGCCGGCGGTAACCAAATTGCCTGATATTATTCCGTCCCATTGAGTGCGAAAAGCGCAAATTAAACCGATTTTATATTGGATGATTTTCCTCGAAAGCGGGGGCGAGATATGTTCGTAGTGAGATAAGGAGCGGAGAAGATTGCCTTATGAAATAAGAAAGGAATTGCACGTTCTAAAGAGTTGCGTTTTTCCAACACCGTAAATATAATTACTTTTCTATAATTAAAGAATTAACTCTGATTTATCGAGTTGATTAAAATTTTCAAAGTTGTGTTAGTCAATGTATTTTGCTATAACTACTAAAGTTTTTATCCTGCAATGCATCATTGAATGATTATTAAATGATGATAAATCAAATTGTATTTTATAGGAGGTCTGTTGTAAAATACCGACTAGATTCCATTTTTTACGTTGAGTGTAAATTTTGTATGGCAAAACTTTTGAGCGTTTCTCATTAAAAAGTCTCCCTAAGATTTATTTTAATGATACAGTTTTTTTGAGCAATACCGAACATACTCGTACGTACTCTTTAGGACCGTATTGCTTGTACGAATATGTACATAGTTTTAGTAAACAAGAAAACTTTGAGGCACTAAAAGTTGAATTTTCATTTTCATTTATATGAATAATAAAACATAAGCAATGTTTACTTATATGTGAATTAGAGGCATCTTTTGGATAGTACTAATAAGGAAATGTATTTTTTTCAATTATTTCTTACATTAAGTTTTGTACAAAATGGGATCATAGTAATAATTTACATTCATTTAAATCAGTCAATAATAATTGTAATTGATGACATCATTGCGTTGCAGCCTCCATCATTGCATCATTGCTCAGTAGTTCCCAACCTTTTCATCATGGATCATTTTGATTTCAGTGTCATTAACAGGGATTAAAAGTTTTAGTACCGGGTGCAAGAGGATTGGCATGTTCTCTTAGAATGAAAATCCCCAAATTGTAATTGTAAAAAAAAGTATTAAAACAAAAGAAACTTTAATCTAAACACTTAACATTAGTTATTATAATGTTAATGATATAATGTTGCATTAGTTAACAATATACATTAAGACTTTTGTGCATGAATCCATGTTATTCATTGTCAAAACAGTAAATTTCGCGGACCTTTATTTAACTCTTGGGGATTATTAGTTGAGAACCCCTGCCTTATTTGAACCTGTTTTTTTTAAATTATTACTTCAGAATTTTTACTATGTACTAACTAAATTTATTCTTAAGATATGCTTTTCTATTTGAAAAACAAAAGTCGTGCACCATTTTTATTTGGTTATTAAAAGTTCCAACATAGCGCTGAGCTACGGAATGGAATAGAGAAATCAGTAAAATTTTATAACTCATTAGTTGCTAGAAGAAAGTGGGAAACAAAAGATGTATCTTTAAGGGGTCCAGAAATTTGGGAAACTATATAGCCTAATGAAAGCGAACGAGGGGCGGGCGCTAACAACTAATTGCCTATTCCCAAAACTCATTTGAACATAAAATGGATTCTGTATTTAAATTTTAGCATTCCGTAAAACAACGGAGAAAGTTAAATACTTTGGGCATTTTGGTTTCATTAGATTTATTTCTGAGACTTTTTCAAGTATTAATTGAATGTGTTTTGTATATTACCTATCATTGAAATATGTTTTTTATTAACCTTCTTTCTCATCCAGTGGGGTAAAATGCCTTCATCAGGAACCATATTGCTTCTGATCGCTAGGAAATTTTACAATTTAATGCGTTCTATTGATTTAACTCGCGAACAGATGTGGTTGTGTAGAATATTCTAGCTCTATTAAATTATATTCCTAAAATATATATTTTTATAGTTTAGTCGATATTATTTATATAAATTGGAAAAAATCATTTATATCAGGATTTAAAAATACCCATAGTGTTAGTTGTTACTAACTTATACCTTCTTATAATTTTAATGTTCTCATGTTAGTACGTTATCTAAATTAAAATTATGAGAAGGTATAGGTTATATAACACCCGCGTACTTCAAATTGCCGTGGGACTACGGGGATAACTTGTATGTGTTATTCTGATGTGTAAGCTATATTATTGCAATATTATAATAAAACAAGTTTAACGGGAGGACATTCCTCCCATGACCATGGTTGTTGTAAAGTATCCGAAACGGTGGGCATTTAAAAAAACCTAATAAACCGCCGTTATTTCTATCAGAGTTGTTGGATTATAATGAGTGAAATTCTTAAAAAAATAAATCTTTAGAATTTTTTTTATCCGTGTTTTGAGGCATGATAAAATATCATTAGAATACGAACGTAAATTTTGCTGTCAAATAATATGTCATGATAGCTAAGTGGAGAAATCAATTATTATGAATCAAAAAGAGCCTGGTTCGTATCTCCAGTCCGATTATTTTTTTTGTAATTTTTTTTTTTCAAGTTCATTTAAAATAAAACTATTATATTATCACTAAAACAAAATAAAAAACCGAGCAAATGCTCGGTCAACCAGGTAATAATAATAATAAGAAACAAAACACGTATCTAAAATTGAAATCTTATTTGTATGTGGACATTTTTTTCCTTGCGGCCTAAATGAGCTGATGATAAATGACAAGAGCTAAGACGACTTAAATTTCTAAAAGAAGGTAAAAGTATATACAAATGTATTTATAACATTCCAACCAGACGAGATGCATCGCTTTTGCTTCTGGGAAATCTAACGTCTAACTTGAGTGACGGCTGCGCGGAATACAGAGTGGCTAGTGCCAAAGCAAGTCAATACTGTAAGTACTTACCAATACCCTAGGAGTGCAAGTAATAAGAGAGATCTGTAAATTTACTTACAGAGTTCCGTTAGCTATTTCAACATCACTTAAGCTGTCGTGCCATTTTAAATTATGTTACAAAAATATCATTACAAATTTGGTTTGTGTATTAATAACATGGAATTTATTTTGGTACATAAGCTATTAAATGTAAAAGAAATTCCTTTATGTATTAATGAAATTAATATCATGATCTTAATGTCAGTAATTTTAAGTAGCTACTCTACATTAGAGTGCTTATTTTTGGACAAGTCAATAAAAAAAACTGACTTTATTATTTCGAAATGTTTGTGTTCATGTAAACATGATATTTATTGTTTTAAAATAAATAAATTACAAAATAACCCCTGATATTGCTTGATTTCAACTAATAGCTTATATCATAGTTGTAATCAAGTAGGTACCACACGCAATTTATGCCTGTATATAACGCCTGTTCTATTAAATATTTGTTTTTGTGATATTAAAAAAAAGGTGTGTGTGCGATTCACACACGATAGAATTGAAACACACGTTAAATGCTCAAATACAAGCAAGTACTAAACAGTCTGCAATATACATACACACCAACATTTGCTCTCTCGCTCTTTTGTGCTTGTGTCTCTTACCTGTCGTTTTTTCCGTTGCATCCGGTTTGAAATCACAACGATTTTAAAGAAGTTTCACTTCAAAACTTGTACATTTATCAATACTTATATAGTAAATTTTATAAATGGAAAAGATTTTTACTTTTTTTGTATGTCACTAAACTCGAAACTACTCGACCGATTTTTAAAACTCTCATCAAAATGTTATGTTAATTGTGGGTGGTTAGGCTTTAGAAATTATTATCATCGACCAGAATACGAGTGTAAGGCTAAATTAAAGCAGGCGAAGCTGCGGGCAATAGATAGTTCGATGATAATCACAATTACAGTTATAGAATCAACAGAAATGCGTTGAATATGCTTACCTCATGATTCCTCTATTTCAGAGGCCGATTAGTCGGCAATCGGATCTGTAAATGTGATTGATTCGCACCTGTATTTGTGTGTGAGTGTGTTTGTGGCAAATCTACTTCATGTACATATGATAGCATAAAGCATATTGAACTCTGGATAAATTACTTATTAGTAAAACATGAGTTTTGTTAGAATAATATATGTATTATGTATGTGTATTTACCTATACGCATCTTAACAAGACTAAGCTGTGGGCAGCGAGTTTTCTTTATCATCAAGTTCAGATACTTTACTGCGTCCCCGACTCACTATTGGCAGGTTTTTATTATTCCTTGTTCTATACCAAAGCGTTAACAATAATCACAACGTAGTTGAATGTTTAGATATATTGCTCTTTTTACTATAGCGAAAAAATAAATTTACTCTCGTATTAAAGAAACGTGAATATTTTACAGTTCATTTTGCCTGAAACCTACTCATTTTCTACAATAACCAACCTTAATTATCTATGTCTTTCACAATCATCATAATTACTGTGAAAATTTTATTATGCACAAAGGCTTATTTTCTGTACCATAAACAATTAAAGAAAAAAACAATAACAAATGTGAGTAGATTGGCTAATATGATGAAGTGGTTTCCGAAGTTTTTCAAGTTTGGTTACAGCCTACATCCTCGTAACATTTTCCTTGTATGTTTACGGGGTAGAAATGAAAGGAACAAGTGGTTATCATGAGAGTATTTTTTTCCTTAGCCCATTCAGCGCCTTTGTATTCGGTAAGTAGACAAACAAATGAAGGAGGTTATAAATAAGGTCCGACCTAACACTTATAAATCAAACGGTTCACTTTCTGTCACCGTAAATTGTATTTTGTTTAGGTTGGTCTGTGTGCGTACGGTCGGGCGGCGCGCGACATGTTGTCTGAGAACTCGGGCTCCTCACCAATAAATAAACAGGTCACATATTGAAGGGGGTGGGAATACAATTGTAACTTTGCCCCCTTACGGGAAGGCAAAAGTTTAAAAAATACAAGTTTTAGTCGCAGTCCGACACGCATCGCCGACGTTCACACGTACGCGCCCGGGGGACACTTACGTGTACTTTGTATTTTAACAATTGCGAACTCATTTTGGTGTTAAAATAACAACTTTTCAATGTACTTTGCTTTTCAGTGCCTGTTCAAAGAAAAGTCGAAGTACGAGTACTGCTTTCTTTCAAGTCTTTCTTTACTAGTTATATGTAGATTTTTTCTGAATTAGTATTCCTAACTAGCGACAACATAATACGAATAAGTTAGAATTTTGATTTAATAAATACCTCACTAGTCTGAACTCTGAATATGTATGAAATTAAGTAGATCTATCCTGAATATAACCGAACATACCTACACAAAAAGTAATTGAGATAAATATACTCAATTAAAAATATAAAAAAACGCCTTTCTATTTATTTTGCTAATCAGATAATCAGGTTTTTCGAAGAATAGCAGGATTATAGGTACCCAATTCTATTATGTTTTTTTCCCTAATCTAATTCACAGACTAGTAATTTATTTCTGGTAATAGAAGAAAGGACCAGGTATTATGTTGGTTAGGCCCTGCAGCAGGCGATCTGCCGAGCCAAGGAGGAAGCCTGGCAGGAGCTCGTAGAGGGTCTCGATGCAGACCCTTGGGGCCGACCGTACAAGTGGGCGCGGAATAAGCTCCGCACCCAGTCGGCCCCCATCAACGAGACGCTCCAGCCGGGCCAACTGAGGAGGATTGTCGGGGAACTTTTTCCCGACACACCTGGGGGGTTCTGTCCCCCCAGAATGGCTCGACAGGCGCAGACGCCGGACGAAGAGGGTGTTCCGCCACCCGTCACGGAGGCTGAAATGGAGACGGTTATGGCCCGCCTCCAGAGTAAGAAGAGGGCGCCGGGTCCAGACGGGGTGCACGGGAAAGTTCTAGCCATCTCCCTCGTGTACCTCGGTAATAACCTTCGGGAGCTGTTTGACCGCTGCCTGCGGTCTGGTCAGTTCCCGAGGGCGTGGAAGGAGGGCCGGCTCTGCCTGATTCCGAAGGCGGGGCGGCCCACGGACTCGGCTTCGTCGGTGCGACCATTGGTGTTGCTGAACGAAGCTGGGAAGGCTCTAGAAAGAGTTGTGGCTTCCCGGCTCGTTCAGCACCTGGAGGAGGGCCCGGGACCCGGACTTTCAGAGTCCCAATACGGGTTTCGGGCACACCGGTCAACCATCGACGCCCTCAAACGCCTGCGGGCGGTGACGGGTGAGGCGGAACACAGGGGGGAGGTGGTGGTCGCGGTGTCGCTGGACATCGCGAACGCCTTCAACAGTCTCCCGCACAGTGTGATACGGGAGGCACTGGCCTACTTCGGAGTGCCTCCCTATCTCAGGAGACTGTTGGACGCGTACCTCTCCGAAAGGAGGGTAGCCTGCGAGAACCGATGTGGGTCCATTGAGTGGTGGCGAGTCGGCTGCGGTGTCCCACAGGGATCAGTGCTAGGTCCAATCCTGTGGGACATCGGGTACGACTGGGTCCTGCGAGGCCGTCTCCTCCCCGGGACGGGTGTCATATGCTATGCCGATGACACCCTCATATATGCCCGGGGACGAACATACAGGGAGGCGGCGCGGCTGGCCGAGGTCACCCTAGACCTCGTGATCGGCCGCATAGAGAGTTTAGGGCTTCAGGTCAGACCATCCAAGACCGAAGCCCTTCTCTTCCGTGGGACTGGGCGGAAAGGACCCCCACCGGGGGCTACCCTCCAGATTGGAGGGGTGAGAGTCAGGATGAGCCCCCATATCAAGTACCTGGGGCTCATCCTTGACGGAGGTTGGACCTTCGGCCCACATTTCAAAACGTTGGGACCGAGGGTCGTGAAGGCGGCGAGTGCGCTGGGCAGACTCCTCCCGAACCTCGGAGGACCCAGTGCCGCCTGCAGGCAGCTGTACTCTGGAGTCTGCCGGAGTATGGCGACGTATGGTGCCCCGATTTGGGCGGATCACCTCACTGCGAGCGTTAAGGCCGCGCTGCGCTCGGCGCAGCGGGTCATCGCGGTGAGGGTGATTCGGGGGTACCGTACGGTTTCGTGGGCTGCAGCATCCGCTCTAGCCGGCGACCCCCCGTGGGAACTTGTGGCGGAGGTTCTGGCCGAGACACACTCCTATGTCTCGGATAGGAGGTCTCTGGGCTTGAGCCTTTCGCCTGACGGGGTCCTACGGGTCCGCCGACTAGGGATGGAGGCATTAATGCGGAGGTGGGGAGAGGACCTGGCGCGTCAGCCGTATGGCAAACGCCTAACGGCTGCTCTGCGCCCGGTTCTTCAGCGGTGGATGCGTCGTAAGCGCAAACCCCTCACCTTTCGTCTGACGCAGGTTCTCACCGGGCACGGATGCTTTGGTGATTACTTGTGTCGGACGGCCCAAAGGGAGCCGACGACTGGATGTCACGATTGTGGAGCGGCGGTGGACTCTGCCCAGCACACCCTCGAGGTGTGCCCGAGATGGGCGGCGCTGCGTCATGATTTGACGTCTGTCATCGGAGGGGACTTGTCTTTGTCGAGCGTCATCACCGCGATGCTTGGCTCTGACGAGTCCTGGACGGCAATGGCCTCTTTCTGCGAGACAGTGATGTCCCAGAAGGAGGCCGACGAACGGGTGAGAGAGGAGGCCGCTGACGTAGCCTCCCCCCGTAGACGACGAACGGGGGTGCGTCGGAGGCGCTATTTAATGCGCCTTCAATAAAGCCCCTGTGCTCGTGTCGGGCTCGGGATGGGAACCCGGGCCCAGCTTAAGACACGACGTCGTGGGGACTGCCAAGTCGTAGCCGGGCAGTCCCCCTATTGTGGAGAATCTGGTCTTTGCCGGGACCAGTCTGTCGCTGAGGGTATCCCGTCGCCTGCACAGATCCGGGTCCCTCAAATATAGCGGCTGAAGGCTCACGCAGCGGTTTTAGTGGGGTAGGGCACCCAAATGCGAGTCCCCACACACGCCAGCGAGCCTACCCAGGCCCTGGTATGGTCGTAAATGATTTCCGCTGCGTCATCAAAAAAAAAAAAAAAAAAAAAAAAAAAAAGGTATTATGTTGGACTTCATGATCACGAAACTATACAGTTGAATGGCCTTATAATAAAAACAGTAAGAGCATAGTTAGATATAATACATGGACAGTAACGAAGAAAATAAATGTGTATTATATTATATGAAAAAATAAATTGAAATAAATAAATCTCAAAAAGCGCTGAAAATTCAAAAAAAAAAAGTTTTGAGGCTAAATTTTAGTTAAATTAATGTAATAACTACAATTGCTCCAAATAAAAGTTTCTGTAAAAAAATATGTCATGGAAATAAAATTATACCTACATAAATAAATATAAATAAAAAGATTTTTTTGGTTGTTTTCTTTTACTGTCACGTATCACGCCACATGTTTTGTTTCACCTTTCTTTAATAAATGTCGGGTATATTTATTTATTAGACTTGATAACGGTCATTTCTGTCAAAATATGTAATAAATATCCCATATATTATCTTGAAGCGTTGATTTAGAACTAACCTAACCTCGAAAAGTTTCGTTGGTTTATATTTTCGTAGGTTAAGCTTTATACTTGATATTGGCTAATAAATATATTTTTTGAGATATAAATTCTCGTAAACATTCACAGTAAAAAACTTTAATATGTAACAAAAAAAATATTTCTAGAAAAAAATCGTATTCATAAAATTAAAAGAATTTAGACCATTCTTATAAATAAATATGTAAAATAATTTTTATTCAATTTTTTACATTAAAGTAGCTAATTGAACTTTAAATGGACTCTACCAATACATTTTTTTTTTTTTTTTTTTTTTCGGTTGGATCTATGCTAATGGTCCTAGTGACCGTTATGCGTCATCGGAAATGGGGTGATCCGGTTGGATCATCCTATGACGTTAAAAATTTGGGGGGTTGCCCCCCGCCATGTTCATGGCGTCGGGTTTGTACCTAACTTGGTCAGCTACGGTCGACTGGTTTGGAACGGGTGACGTTAGAAACCTATCGCGAGGGCCGGCCCTCCCCTCCCCCGGTAGCGGGGGAGGCGGGTCAAGCGCGGGACCCGAGCAAGCTGCCGATAGCAGAGTGCTATCGGTGATTACACGGTCTATATTGGTGTCGACTCGTAGCTGATCTGAGCCTATGCTGTCGCGGTTGATCCGGATCAACTGGTCAACGGAGTGTAGGGTTCGACGTCGCATACGACCCCGGGGCCCATGCGGTGTGAATGTGTGCCTAACACCGGCTGTGTTATGTCTGAGTGTGTGTTGTAGCTTACGTCGCGCTTCAGCGTCGCGCTTTAACAGTTCTGTGATTTTATCAACAGGATCGGTTATGACATTCTTAGGTAACCTAGACTTATTAGGTGCTAAGCTATCGGGGGTGTAGTTTGCCGCACTCACGACGAGTGGGTTCGGGTGGAGAAGTGCCTTTTCGAAGTGACGTTCTGACATCGCTTTGAAATGGCCCCTAATCGAATCTAGTCTGAGGTCACGGTGTAGGTCGATGTTTCTTACGTACCACGGGCAACCGGTTGCCACACGTAAGAATTTATTTTGGATCGTTTGGAGGCCTCTGAGTCTATGCTGAGGCACATGCGCGAATGCCACACAGGAGTATGACATGATGGGGCGGATACATGATTTATAGAGGGTGAGCTTGTGCCTGAGGGGCATTTTGCTCTTTTTGTTTATGAGGAAGTACAGTCTACTACTGACGAAACGGGCTTTTTTGGAAATCGCGGCGATGTGTGGTCTTCTACCAATACATTATTTATAATAAGTATATGTACTATAATATCTATAATATTCTATTTAAAGAAAATCATGTATAATATAAATGTGTACGACAGTACTAATAAGTAATAACACGACACTGTCACTTATTATAATGAAAAACTTCGGATTTTATCGCGGTTATTAAGTTTTTACCATGCCCGATGTTTCGAATACTTTACACCAATCATGGTCACAGGAGGAATGTCACTTAGATGAAACATGATCACAGAAACAAATTAGCATTCACAAAACAATTTTCCGTTCATATTATTAAATATATACAAATTCTATTGTAATATTAGTATCGGAAACATAATTTATATTCAGGGAGGCAGCTGAGGCCTATTAAAAAAGCCTAATACGGAATAAGAATGAGAGTCCAATACCTTTTAAAGGCTAAGCGAATTACAAGCAGCTACCAACAGCCAAATCTTTTATTCAAAACGGATCTTCGCTCGGTTTCATATTACTTTTAGTAATTTTTCAAGTAGTACTTTCATTAATCTTATAAAAGGGAAGTAAGGATAAACACCGTTAAAGAAACTTATTAAAATTATAACGGGAATGTTGAAAAATGGATGAAAAACAAAAGTTGATAATCTCTGCCAGCGCCGGGGAAGTTCTTCACGGCTTCTTTACTTATTTCTGCTTAAGGAGATACACAACAAGTAATTAGTATGCGGGAAAGTCGCACAACATTTTTTTACATTATGTTAAGTCTCAAAGAAAAAGTGTTGGAACTCTTTGGGGTGGAAGGGAGACCAGCGATTTCCAATAATTCATTAGAGCCTCCGTCACGGGGTGCGAATTAAAATTAATGATTCGCGAAGACAGCGAGCTTCCAAAAGGTCTCATTTTGTTATTCCCTCGCTTTTTATTCATTGAGGTGATACTAAATGTGGGTTAGATAATACGCTTTCGTTACTCGCACCATCAACGGACCTAATCAAAATCTATAGACCCTCAAATTAATTTGACGGTACTTACTCAATTTTCGGGTAATATAACTTCGAAAAATCTATTCTTGTAATTTTATACTTAAATTGTAACAGCATCCCAACTGTCCCACTGATGGGCACGGGTCCTATCCTCGAAATCAGGCGAGGAGGGTAATAGGCCATAGTTCACCGATGCGCTGGCCCCATGCGGGTTGGCAAACTAGAACTTTGAAGGTATGTGATACCTGCAAAGACTTTCAATCTCATCAGGCACACAGGTTTCCTCACGATTTTTTCGTCTCGTCTCGTGTTTAGGGTGCGCTTCGAAATTTAGAAAAACCCATTTCAAGGCACACATGGTTGTATCAGGATCGAACCCGGAACCTCTTGCATAAGAGGCCGAGTCCACCCACCACTGGACTATCGTCGCTCAGCATCGTACCATACCTAAATAGGTCTAAGTAATTTATTGCTCGTTGATATTTGACAATAGTTTTAACTGGTCTAGCCAGCTAAATTATGTCGGAGGGTCTAAATCGTTTTTGTTTGTTTTACTTTCGTCTCCACGTAAGTCCAAACTACAATGAAATTTAGCGAACGACTACAATTCTTGCAATTCTTTTTAAAAATGCCTAGCACGGTTTATTTTATAAGGAAAAAAATAGTTTTATTTCTTGTATTTTAACATGTAACACGTATTTAAACGGTTCTTAAATGTATTCTCTTAATGGGTGTTTGAAAGAAGCTAAAGAATTTTCTCTTCAGATATTTTCTTCGTATTATTCATAATATTATATTACCTTTAGTTTGTTAGAATTAATGTTTAACTACTGGCTACGATACTATAGGCTGTAGAAACTTGGTATAGGCGATTATAGGAAGTGAAAGAAGCATTTTATATAAATAAAAATAAATAAATAAAATAAAATTCTTTTAAATTTTCGTTTCACCCATAGCATAATAAATGAATACAAAAGTAATTAATTAATAAGCTACAAATACAAATATAGACTTCCATAAAAATACCAACATAGCACTTTTATGGACCGTATAGGGCTCAGATGTCGATGTTATTGTCATACCTACGTCGATATCGTTATATTCGACGAGTTACTGGAGATTTTGCAGGAGATGCTGCACAGTATAAACAAATCCTCCCGACGTGTTGGTCTTAGGATAAACTTGGACTAGGCGAAAGTCATGTTCAACGAGCATGTTCTCACTAGGTTGGTTAAAGTCGATGGCATAGCTCTCTAAGCCGTCTCTTAGGTATGGCATAATTATTTCAAGAGGGAAGCCGATAGGATTCAATTGGGATGGGCAGAATTCAGAAAGATAAGCCATATTCTCTTGTTGTCAATACCTCAGAGTTTGAAGATAACAGTCTTGAATCTGAATTCTCCACGAAAAGATCTACGGGAGCGGAACGTGGCCTCTTAATCTAATTTACGACTGGTCCGAAAGTTTACCGTAGCTCTACGTGCTATGCTGGATTTTTATTTGCCGCCAGAGACCTAAGGCTGCTGATATCACGTAAAGAATTGGCACGTTGAAGTGGCAGTGGACTGGTCACTGACTCGAAACGGATGACGGGCCAATAAGGTTCCAGAGTGGAGACCTCGTTTAGGTAGAGGAAGGGTAGGTCGGCCATTAAGCAGGTGGGAAGAAGATCTCTGTGCAGTGGCCAGTCCGTGATGAATGCGAGTGGCAAAGAATCGGTCGTCTTGGCGTTCATTGAGGAAGGCTTATGTTTAGTAGTGGACGGATAAAGGCTGATGATGATTTTGATGATGAAACATTGGTTTTTATTAAATAAACCTGTTTTAAAGTAATATAAATTTCACCATTTGTTAAATTTGTCACAATATTTTAAATTAGGAAAACAAGGCATTCGTATATATTACCGCATTATTGAGGTATGTGAAATAAAAGTGAAAACATGAAAACATGGCGATAGTTTTATGAAACATAAAACAACGAGGTATGGGATTATGAAAAAAAGAAATAAGATTTCTTTTTTTGATTTTAATATTTGTAAGTCTATCAGAATGTAGTAGGTATTCATTTGTATTCATTACATTGTTATTTTATTTTATTAAGTCTTTTATACCTTTGGAATAAAAAAGAGCATAATAAATCCGAAACAAAAATACAAATATACTATAGAGTATAGGGTTGTAATCAACATATATTTTTATGTATTTCACTTGAGTATGTATCGCTATGACCCGAGAAAGAAAGGTGGCGTTAGAGACGGCATAATTTATAAGATGTATGCCACTTTCCCTAACTTCAATTTCGCTTTAATG
This sequence comes from Lycaena phlaeas, assembly GCA_905333005.2. NCBI lineage: Eukaryota > Metazoa > Arthropoda > Insecta > Lepidoptera > Lycaenidae > Lycaena > Lycaena phlaeas. Next base: position 19,852,685 of record HG995163.1, read on the forward strand.
CTGTTGATCCCGTGTTGGGATTTGCAGCGACGTCGTACGGGATGATTTGATGAGAATTCGGAAGACGCGACATACATGTCTCGCTTCCAGTTTCCCGTCACGCGCTCGCCTCAAATAAGGCTTACCCTGTTGTCGTCTTACCCTCCCTATCTATAAACACCGGAATAACTAATGGGACCATAATTTACTGTTTCAAAGGATTATTTTATCATTTCGACAGAGAATTTTCTTTTGCAGTGAAATGTTGTAAGTTGTTTAAGTACTGTGTAATGTATATAATTTGTTTTGTTTCTTTGCAGTCCTTTTGTTTGATTTGCCGCATTTGAGTTAGTTTAAAGAGCCTTATGTGCACGGAAGAAAGCTAATAATGACTACCTTAAAATTACTAATTTCACCTTTTCGTAGATTATAGTAAAGCAGATTGTATCTCTGACAAAATACCCTTCGAAATACTGATTAATTTATCCATAAAAAACTACAATATTTAGACTTAAATACATTGTAGATCTAAAATAATAATCATTTAGGTACTTCATAATCCATATCCGAGCTGGAATTCAAACAGTAAAGCTGATATTTCGGGCAAGTTATATTGAAAGAGACATCGGGTGACTTTCGCCATGTAAAACATTCATTGCATATTTTATGTAATGAAATATTCAGTGTGACGTCTCCGTGTGGCGAACTCTCCTTAAAAGGTGACGCATTCGGCACTCTGGCTTCTATTTTAAATGAAATTGATTCTAACAACCGCAAAAATTTTGCCTGTAAAACTTTTTTTTCCGACATCTTTATGCTTGCACTCTTAGATCAATAATATGTATAGATGGAGTGTCGCGCGGAAAACACGTCCAAAAAATAGCGGCTAACTGTTAGCCTCTATGTTTAGTATCCGTCCCACTGTCATATAATACACATGAATTTTTACGCATTATTATTTATAATGAAGGTTTGTGTTGAAGTGTAACGAGATTAAAAATGATGATTATGGGAGAACTGTAGTAGCTGGTATCACTATTCGCGAATACATCTTTGAAAATGTTGGCCTGTTCTTTTTGTTTCGATTGTAGGGCGACACTCCATCTAGACATATTAATGATCTAAGCCAACTTTAATGTTGTTTAGATTAAGATACAATTTAAAAGAGTAGACTGTAAAAAGAGTAAAACTATCTGAGTCGGAGATTCTGTCCTGTGACTGTCGTGTCCGTGTTACTGATAATTTGAAAATACATAATGGAAAACAAATCTAACGATATGTTTCGTTTATGTATTGGATACTGTATTAAAAATTAAAAAGTGATCATGTTATCTTAAACAATGTATTGAAATATACAAGCAATATTAATTTCACAAAATCTAAACTATCATAAAATAACTAATTAAAAAGGGCATTGTTAATTTAAATTATATTTAAAAATATATTTTTAATCGACTATTGTTGCGTACCTTATTTTTGTTTTTTTTGTCACAGGGGAAATCTTTAAAATATACCCGCTTCCTGAAAAGATATGCTATGTAGGATCAATTGTTTTTCTGCAGCGGTTGTATATTAGTTCTTATGCCGTATATATATTTTTCCAAAAAAAAAACTATTCCCTTAATGATATGACAACGTGACTCGCCGCTAATGGGGCGACATCTTAACTTTTGTTTTTATTGGTGCTGGCGGTGGGGGCGCGCGCGGAAGGAATGTTAAACAGCCAGTAGTGGCCTAACAAATTGACGACACCACTGCCTCATGTCACCCTCGTGTTTATTAGCAATACCATCTTTACAGGCGCTAGTGTGAAGTTATTTGTGCTTGAATATTTTGTCTATGAATTAGAAAAAAAAAATATTTTGTAGTTTTATGAAACCACGGTGAAAGTGAAACTTTTTTTGACGTTATAGAGATTTATCTAAACATTTTCGGTATCATATTCCATTAAGGGTATAAAAATCTAAAATATGGAGTATGGCACAAATGAGCAGATACATACCGCGGCCGACCGTCACGCGACATGCAACACACAGACGAAAAAGTTAGAAACGATGTAATAAAAGTTTCACTTTAAAAATTGTATTGCCAAAATTATAATTCTACATCTATCCCGATGTTAAAAATGAAAGCCGAATAATACTGAATTATTAGGATACAAATAGTACCTAATATATTTTTTAATCTGGCTTATAATACTGATTATAGCGCTTAAAAAATTTGCAAGAAGTTTTCATTTTTATAATTTTAATTTTATATTACATTTCACTATGTTTAGTGACAATCATAGTAGGTTGTAGCTGGGGATTAATATCATCATCAGACTCTACTCGTCCATTGCTAAATATAATAAACGTCAAGGCTATGCAGTCCCCAGATACCCCTGGCATGAATCATGCATTGTGAATATGAAATTGACATGAGAGTTGGTTATTATAACGTTAACTTATCATAAAAAAACTAAAATGATTTAAACAAAACCTTTTTATCTGTGCTATTTTATTTTAGCAATACCACGGACAGCAGTTAAATGACTATTAAATACAGTAAGTAGCACAGCAAAACGTTTTGCTAATGCCATGACAGTGCATCATGAATACCACCTATCTCTGCATTCACCATTTGATTGCACTGGCACAAGTCACGAAAATGCTAATGCGAACTTTGCATACAAAACTACTTGCGAAATTGTATTACACCTTGTTATCGGCAAATATTTCATAGACGCAAATATTCATAAACAGGGTTGTCTGGAAGAGACCGTACAGACGTAGCCTTAGCAGTAAGCTTTTTTGTTCTAAATCATTTTAGGTTTCTCTTTGTTGCATTTCATAAAAATGTCGCTTAACGTGAGTCGATGCATCCGTTTCAGATTCCATCAAAATTTAACTAGTTTTGTCATTTTATCTAATCGTTTTCTATTACTAATTCAAAAATAAAAAGAAATGGGTAAATAGTGGGATCTATATATAAGTAATATGCAATGCCAGTGGCAAGGGATCGGTCGCTGGATAAAGTCTGATGATGATGATAAAATTATACAGACATACCTTTTTTTTTCTTTAACGCCGGGAAATCCGCTTAGGCATCCCGCGGGGGAGTTGGTCTCCCCAGGCGAGTATGTGGGAATCGCTCGCTCGCTCGCTCGTCCGAAAGCTGGTAAGTGGACGCAGCTCTACCCATTAAAACCCGGCGAGTGCCACCAATGCCGCCTTTAATAAGGATCTACAAGCAACAGGGCACCTCGACGGCTAGTCAGTCCCTCAGGGGACCGACGCCACATCAACAGAGAGGATGCCCCGCACCACAGTCCCGAAGTCGGGACAGTACAATGAGGCGAGGTTTCCGCCCTCGCCCCTTGCCCCTGCTCTTTTCCCCCTCTTCTTATAAGAGGCGTACAAAGAGCCCCTCGGCTCAATTAGCTTCGCCCAAAGTGTTGGGGTCACCCTGGGCTACTGAGCCTCACCGCCACGACAAGGCCTGAACCGTGGTGGGGATACAGACATACCTATATTAATTATTTCTAATTCATATAAGTTATTATAGATGTAAGCATTAATTGAATATTGATTTCTCTATAATATGTATATAACGAACGAATGCCATTTAGGTGGAACATTTATGTTCAGAAATATTATATTTTATTTTAAGTACATCGCAATGGAAAACATAAGATTTTGCATGAGGTACTTTTACCTGATAACTTATGTGTCAAGATGGTATTAGAGGATATCATTAGATCAGTCAGAAATACAGTCAGAATTTTTTTATTACCAAGAGCTGATTATTCTTTGTGATCGATAGCATGGTGATGATTACTAAAGTAAAAAAAACAAAAAATGTAGTATTTGCTACTTCAATTATATTTAATAAAATAAAACGTCCCATAAATCTAGTTGTTAAAAAAGAATGTGCGTGACTTAGCAGGCGCCATGACGTCGCTTCCAAGTTAAACTACGAGGTCCTAGACGCTCCGACCAGCTAAGGTGGACCCCGCTGAACTTTTGTTCCCCTTATTGTTCGATATATATTCATACCTGTATAACAGAGCGGGGAGCCAGCGTACGTTGGTCGGGGCTTACGTGCCTAATACCAGTGGAACACGCGTATGGAAATTACGGAGAAATCAATCACGAATCGCCTAAATATGCCACAGACATCAACGATGCTCATTTAATGGGTTTTCCATAAAGATCATATCTTTAATATTATTCTATACAATAAATATTGCATGTTCCAGTAGACGGAGTTGTTTTATATCAATTAATCACATGATGTAGTTTTTTAACACTAGAATGTATTTTTTTTGTCTTTGCTATTTTACTAATATTGAAAGGCATGTTTGTATATTTATGAACTATTATACCACATTAATCGAGCTGGATATAGTAAGTCCTCACAATACTTGTATAATAAAACATAAATGTATTTAGTTATTTTTTAGTTCACCTATTTATATAAATATTCGTCTCAGCGAGCGACGATGGAGTGGTTATGGCTCGTCTTCTTATGCGAGAAATTCGGGGTTCGATCCAGGGGGCCTAGCCAAAATGCCATTGAGAAAGCGTTAGCGAAGTTCGAAATGATAAATTGTAAAGGATTGACCAGTTCACCAACCCGCACTGGGCCAGCGTGGTGAACTATGGCCCATTCTAACAAACTATGATAAGAAAAAACAATAAGTAAAAAAATCCCCGATATATTTTCAGAAATGTTCATATCTTTCTTTTATTGCTAATAATTCCGGAACTAAATTATGTTTATTATAAGACGTAGTGCTATGCAGCTTTGCAGTCAAATTGGGACGGCACGACCGCGGAGAAAGCTCTCGCTTTCATGAAATAGGCGTAAAGTGACAGCTAAGCTGTCGCGTTTCGTGTGGTTTGTGAGTTTCCGGTAGCCCATTGGTTAGATAGGGAAAAGGAAGGCAACTCATCTGCATAACCTCTGGTTATTTGGATGTTAATGGGCGTCGATAGTCAAAAGGCTTCGACTGTTCTTTTGCCGTCCTTAAATAAAAAAATGCTATATAATATTATCATGATAATATCATAATTTCTTCTTCTTGAGCTTCAAAATTTTCAGAATCGATAGAAAATCTTTAGCGAATTTAGAAAAGTCATGTTTTATGGCCTAGTTTATTTTATGCGATTTATTTTTATTCTTTCGCAGTTTATGTCAAGTACAACTTTGTGGTTACTAGCGGAGCTACTCTTTCTTTTTTTGCGCACGGAAGTAAATTATCATATTGTAACTATTTGGGCGGAGCGAGCGTGGAAATTGTAATCGGTTGCCTCGTCTAAAAGAAATAAACAGTATGGTGCATGCCATAAAAACGGTCGTGCGGCATAATCATACTCAAATAGGTAGAAATTACCACTTTCTAAAACATAAATGTACAAACTGCGACTGCGTGTTTGTTATAATATTCGCATCGAAATGATGAAATTTCGATAGCCTACGTGACCGTCATACGATCCGTATGGTAATCTGTACTCATATTGGGCTCACATTAAATCAGATAATAAAATACACATCAAAAAATTCAAAATCACTTACGTTTGAGGACACAACCAGCAGGCGGTGGTCCATTGCCAATAAAAATGTAAATAGTACCAATAAAATTTTGCTTTGAAGGAGCGGAGTAGAAGCTTTGACGTGTTCCATTGCATAGCCTTTGTCAGGGACACGGTCGGCGACACGACACCCGATACAATTTTCATTGACTATAGATAACGTTTTAAACAATTTTTTAATGAAATATTTTACATAGCATTATAATGAAATAAATTTTACGGATTTTATCGCGGTTTATTAAGTTTTTTACAAGCCCGACGTTTCGGATTCTTTACAAAAACTGTGCCCTGTTTCTGGCTACATAATATGTGATGATATACTATACCTATATAGTGAATGATTCCTGTTAGCATTAGATAACAAATTTATACAGCACTTGTAATAATAATATGTCCAAAACTTAAAATTAATAAACAATACATTAAACAGGTTTTTTCTAAATTTCTAAATGCACCCCAAATACCAGACCATCGTCCGCTCACCGGTGAAGGGAAACATCGTGAGGAACCCTGCATGCCTGATGTTATTGAAAATCTGAAGATATGTGAAGTTCACCAACCTGCATTGGGCCAGCGCATTGGTGAATAATGGACCATTACCCTTCTCATCTGATTTTGAGGAAGAGATCTATGCCCAGCAGTGGGACATATAAGGGTTGCTACTTTACTTTTTTTTAACATTAAACATAAAGATGTGTCATGTACAGACGACTATTAAAAATACAGGAAACACAAGAAAAAAGGGTTTACTTAATTATATTTATCATTTCTATAAGTACTTATGGTTTGAGATATTCTGCCCAGCCAAATATAGACAATAAACGATGGCCTTATATAATATATTTTATAGCAGAGTAATAGAATTATCTAAAATACTCAATCATCGTATTATGTAGAAGCCGATAACCTTGTTATCGTCCTAGGACTAAAGTCCGATAAAAACTTTTATAGTAAATTCAGATAAAAACGCATTTGTGCATCATTCGCAAACCCTATAAATGCAGTCCATTTAATTAATGTTCGATGCCACAAAAACGAAAATAATTAATTTCAATTATAAAAGGGATCATTGAAATATACATTTCTATAGACTACACCATAGTGAAAATTTAAAAACTTATTTATTCGTTATTAAAAATCATAAGGTCTTCTAAATCATCTTTATACTTTTGTTTATCGTTGATTCCATGTCTCTGGGCGATTCGTATTTGCATGTTACCAATTTATTCATAGAAAGATATATACCATTGATATCTAGGACATAAAAGAATTTCAATAAGTATAATGTTATTCGGGACGATTCCTCGGGCCCGGTCGGGTCGGACAGAGAGCATTTGAATAAACCGACATCATGGTACACGGACAAAATATTGTCCGTCGAAGATCACTGTTCTCTTTGAACCGAAAAACATATGCATGTTTTGTTTTCATGTAACTTATTATATCAGATCAAATATATCAGCCTTTTCTCTCTATTTTGTTTTAAGGTATTACTTTTGGAGATAAGCTATATTTCAATTCAATGTAAATATTTTTGTTTGTTATAACGACTCCGTGTATCTTTCTGACAAATACCAGCGAGTTAATATATGTCTATGATCTCATTTTCCAATAATAATTTAAACAATTACAATAACATTTTTTTTATTTGTTAATTGATTAAAAGTAAAGTGAATTACGCCGGGTTTCTGAAACGTTGGTCAAAGTGCATGTCAACTAACATGGCTGTTAATGGCGGTTAACATACGATTCTAGAGTAAAATTTAACAGTTTGTGGTTATAGTGTAGTAGTGGCTATGTCAACTGACAGGCCGATCAAATAAAGTAATTTAACCATGCATCTAGTAACTCATTTGACACTTAACAAGAGACTTGACAGTTGATTTGTTAATTTTTTGCGTTGATCAGTCTGTCGAAAAACGGGGGTTAATATTTTAACTGCTGGACGTTAGTTTCTTGAAAATAATAAACGTAGTAACACGACGTATACAACTACCCAATTTAAATACACAAGATAGTATTAATAATAATAATAAACCCATTTATTCCATATCTTCACTTTTGTTTTGCGATACAATATTTTTTGTTAGTAAGCTGTAGCCTGAAATTAAAGGAAATTACTTAAACATAATGTATAGATAGTATTTATGAGATATGGATATTGAATTGTAAAGCTATCAACCGATATACGTGCCAGGGTATTGAATTATACTAGTATCAACCGATATAACATTTCCCACTGTTGGTCACGGGTCCCCTCTAAAAGGCGAGGAGGGCATTTTGACATAGTTCGCCGATACGTAGGCCCAATGCGGGTTGGTGAACTTTACATACCTACAAAGACGCTTTCCTTCATCGGTGAGCGAGCGACGGTTCAGTATTCAGGGTACACTTAGAAATTTAGAAAAACCCATTACAGTGCAACACAGGGGATCAGGATCGAACAAGGACCCTCTCCAAGCCTCAATCATTGGAGTATTGTCGCTCAACGACGGACACCTCTGGGAGGACAATTTCATCATTACCATATAACGAAATAAAACCATTAGGAGATGTTAAAAAGCAAAAGATATCAGTTTAAGATGTCTGCGGTCTGAATCCAGTTTCAAAATCATCGTCATTATCGTTAAGCATTAATCTTAATATTAATAGTAAGAATGTCAATATTTGCACCATTTTAAATTTTTTGTCTCATCTGTTCATTCTCATAATTACATGTTGTAAAATCTTTATGGCTCTTATCACATATTCTGCGGACCGAGGCGTCCCACACAGTACACAGAGGTTGTCAAATCAATGACAAACATTTGATGTAAGGATACGACACATTTATATTCGTGTCACAAACACAGAGATAATTCAATAGCTGATTGGATTTGACGATGATCTCATAGCCTATAAGATACGCGCTTTTATTAGTGTACTTAGGGAATAAGTCGAGTTTCAGTAAAATGGGACATGTCGCGATAATGCTCTAGACGAAATATTATCTTAATTATGACTTTATTGATGCAAAACTACGGACTATTCGTATTCCATGCTAAGCGTCCGATATTTTTACCCTTCTATTTTTGACGCTTAGCGCCTACGCTATAGCATAAAGCTTTGCTTCGTTCGGGCGTCCCTAGACGGCACTGTTTTTTTCCTACAATTTTATTCAGTTTCATGCAAAATAATATATATCATCATCATCATCATCCTCACCTCAGTCTTTGTCCATCCACTACTGATCATAGGCCTCTCTCAATGAACGCCAAGGTGACCAGTCCCTTTGCGACTCGCAACCAAAAATCGGAAGGTCGCTGCGCGAAGATCGTCTTCACACCTGGTTTATGGCCGACCAACACTTCGTTTATCCAAACGCGGCCTCTAATATCTGCCTAGCTTTTTTCCCAAAGTACTATATCTTGGGGTCAGCTTCCAGTCTAAACGGATTCAGCTGAATAGTATTTTATATGGAGCGACTGCCTGACCTTCACAACCTAGTGGCTGTATGATAGGGTACTCCGTGGTAAGACTGGTTGTCAGACTCTCGGGCTTCTGACGACCCATAACCACTGTCAAAGATCTACGAATGACAGCTGAGACCAGCTTAACGGGCTTTCCGAGGCACGGAGGAGTCTCGGTATGTAGAGATGACTCATCCATGAACCAACCTCAGCAAGCCTTGGTTCACCTGTTGGATCGATCCTGCGCGGCAAATTTTGCTTAGCCACGAGCTCCTCTAAACATAATAAATATACTTTTTCATAATGTTCCAAAGAAGCTTACTCACATTACTCAAAAAGCTAGTAAATTATCGACTTAGATGGCGCTGTTCACTTAACTAATTACACCGCATCCTGTTAGATGGCAGCACTACAGAAAACCGAGTAATTTGACCGGTTCTTTTGAATTTCTTTCTTATATTTCCCTGTTATCCTGCAATCAGACCGCACCGATATTATATTCCATGTTGGATTGACAGTGCATTGTTCTGGGTGGTTCTATTTATCGGGCTGATTTGTTTGCGTCGCATCGCCTTTGAGTCGCCGGCTTGTGAAGGGCGCCTGGAGTGTAATTGAGAGTACTGTGTTGGATCGATTGTGTTCATTTTGGTGCTCGCATGTCATACTATATTATACTGCTCCCGTTTGTATTCGAGTGAACTGTTGTTTTGTAACTAATGAAGGCTTATTCTCAGGATGACATTATGATGCCCTATATCAGCATTTTTGGTTAAGCGTTAACAAATACTTACGAAAACTGTGCAGTTTCTTATGTGAACTATCCAGTCGTAACCATTGTAAGGTTATGTAGCAGTCATTAGCAATTGCAAAATAAATGACAAAATTAAGTGCACTCTAATCGTTTATCGTATAGTAAAAAATTTTTTCGTTCTTTTATTGTCCGCCTACCCGTAAATCTGGGAGTTTAAGTGGATTGCGATGAAATTTTTAAGGGCTAAAAATGTGTTTGGATAAATCTTCGTGTATTTTTTAATCAAGAAACTAATAGGGTGTAGTGCATTTAAGCGCATACTTATACAGTCTATAATTGCTAGAGGAAATGTTTTGTTAGCAAAAAGTACCCGTCTAATTCTAGTCCAGACAGGGAAAGCAGCGAACTAAAGATAGTTTTCTAATAGTTTATCATTGAACAACAAAAAAGGATATTATTAGAAGTGTTTTCCAGTGGTTACCCTCTATGAAGCTAAGCGAAAACAATCGGCAACCGTCATATGGAGGGGGGAGGGGGGGGGGGGGGGGGTCGTTGAGAAGGTCTTTAAAAATTATGTGAAGGTTTCTAAGTGGCCTTTTCTTTTAAGTGGATTTGGTGGGGTGTGTAGTAATCTAAACACTTCATTCGCGTATTTATTTTTAGTACTTAAACAAAAGTTACAAATAGAACAGCCTGTAAGTACATAATATATAGATATAATTGAGTATACGGGGATAAAAAATAGTCGTAATAACTAACAAATAATATAGCCTTCTATTGGTAAAATATTCTTTAAAATCGCCATCCAGAGATTGCCCCCTGCAACCCCACAAACCCACAATTTTTATCCATATTTAGTAAGTATAGATATTAAAAATACAGTAATCAAAATTAACCTTCAGAATAGTGATTTAATAATCGAAATTATTGTATTTCTAATTTTTTGTATTTATACAATAAATACTACATATGAATGTACTTTAAGCTCTATTTAAGATGGAATAAAATCTTTTATAACAAACTTTAACATTCCAATTTTGTGTTCACCTACTGGGGCGTCTTTTCCGACCGTTTGGGCTTGTTCTACATCTGACCTACATTTGCTAAAGGGTAAGTCGAGCATTCAGATGCAAGAGGTTTTATTAATTTTATATTTATTGTTTTAATATAAAATCCAATTAAAGTAGACATGCCTTAGATAATTTAATAAAATCGAGTGTGTTCGGTAATTTCTGATTAGTTAGGGTGATATTATCCGTATAGTAAGATAAAAAAGTGAATATGGTAGAATAAACGTGTAAGAAAAATAAATAAAAAAAAGGGGTAGGATTTTAGTCATAGTGTTTTCGAAGTTTTGGTGTAAATTGAGAGTGTGGAGTGTCTTTATACTATTACAGCTGTTTGCAACAGTATTTACATAAAATAATAATTGCTCATTTTATCTCCGAAAATTATAGCTCAGGTTTTTAAAAAATGCTATCAACCACCTTCTCTGTATAAGGCTAGTTAAAGCTAGATGCAATTTGGTGGCTAGTATAGTAATTATTCATCAGTAATAAAATCAGTTAGGTTAAGTTATATATTTTTTATTATTGATTTACCTTCATATTAAAAAATAAAAAATTAAAATACAAAAAAGAAATGTAGATATGTAATAGATTAAAAAAGATAGATGTATATATTATCTGCAAAATGCAAATTGGACTGGTCGTTGAAATTGAAATTGCCACTCAAATTTGTCAACGAAGGACAGTCACCAAATCATCCTTAAATGCGGTGCATATCCACATACATTAGAACATGACCTGATAAAAAACGGTGACACGTGCAAAAATGTTGCAAGATTCCGAAACACACAACAGACCAATTTAATAAAAGCTTTCAAAGGCCTTATTCAATAACAATAAATGCAAATGAACGTCATAAATTCCTTCTCGGGGGATATCTGTCAATTTATTAGAAAAGGGAATATATTTTTACGATACCTAATCACGTATAACGGAGCAACCTGTGTGACATAAAACCCCCTAATCTAGTAAACAGGGGCTAAATGACTCACTTCACGGCGGGGCCGTTACGTATTCGGGAAAATTTGGGGAACTTAATCTTTACGGGATAAAGTAAAAGGAGACATGACCCAGGTGGCAGGAGCCAGCACGCGTAAATTGAGACCCTTTGTCTTCCCGCCAAGTTATGTACGGGGCTTTCTCGCTAATTCTGGGGAATGTTGTAAATATTATTTGTATCAGCAATTACTGTTCATAGTAATTCTAGTTTATATCTTGTTTAATGTATGGTTTAGTTAGGAAAAAGTTACAAATAACGTGTTAGTAAGGAAGATGTAATCACTAAGGTCAACAGACAATAGTTTATTAAGTAAAGTGTGGTAGAGAAATAACCTGGAAGCTCTAGGTGAAAGTGGGTTATGCGATAAGACGCTTGTTAAAATAGGACACCGCATATAGCTTTTGATTACAGAACTGGAGATAATAGGGCACTAATTACTAAGCATCATAATTTCTGAGAAAAAAGCAAAAAATCTAATGTAGTGTATAACTGTATAGTTTCTATTCTAATAGTTTTCATTAAAAATATTTTTTTTTACTGACAGATTAGTTTTTATTATGTTTAGCTATAGTAAAATTGTCTTGTGATATTACTTGAAGACCTTGATTTTTTTATTTGTATAATATTATAGCGGGTATAAATTAAGTCGATTTCTATCCTCCTGCTATAAAAAAAATCAGTCGCGAGTTGCAGGATTGTTTTATGTTAGTTCGATAGGCACTATTGGATAGGCAACTGATGGTAAGTGGTCGATGTAAAGTATGATATAATAGCAGCTCTAGCAGTTTTATAGCAGTAAGATGGTAGGGTAGTCCCCAGGCTGGTGGGGTAGCAGCGCTACGCATCAATCCAACTAGTTCAGACACATTAGCGTTTGGCTTTAGCAGCAGAAGAGATACGTGAGCTGATAGTGATAACATTTATTTTTATTATTACAATGCTAGAGAACATAATATTTGATAAGTCAAAGCCAAAGTCATTTTTTTTAATTCAAAATAGTACAATCGAAGTATTTTTTTGAAAGTCAATTGAGTCTACCACCGGTTCCAAAGCGGAAACGAAAGGAGAACTGGCGAAACAAACTCAGTGGAACTAATCTTTTGAGATATTCTGTTACAAAAAATGAAATACATACTACTATATTAGTAGAGTAAGAAATTCTGTTGGGTTGCTCTTTTTAAAATATAGTTAAGAATTTGTATAAAAACTCTACTAGTACTTACTGCACACTAGCCTAAGATTAATAAGTAGGTAAATTTAGACCCCGCAACATCCAAAACAAACTAGAGGATGTTAATAAAAGTATGTCGCATGCAATAAAACAAAAACTATGACGAAATTGTGGTAATAGAAAAATGAAGTTTATGACATCTTTTATGTTAGCAGATAAAGTAGGAAACAAAAGGAAACATTTAGAGAATCATTGGAATGGTTTTTCATGTTTATAACACAACATTAGGTAGTGGGCTGTTCGGGGCGGAGTAGCTACGTGCGGCGTAATCGCCGGCGTGGACGTCTGCGGAACACGGAAAACCGTTCAGACGACCCTCCGGAGGGGGACGCCCCCCACTCGCACCCACTACTTTTACGATGAATCTTCGTTTCTCCGCATCAAGAAGTAATTTTAGTGTTCCTTTGCCGATTCAATGATAGCACTCGGCTTGATTGGTTAAGCCCCTCTTTGATTTAATTTCAGGTTAAGTTGTTCGGAAACTGTGGGATTTTGATGCGAGTCAATCTTATTGACATTTGTATCGATTACAGGTCGGCTTAAATCACCTCATAGACTGAGATTGTCTTTAATTACTCAAATTAATATAGAATGTGTCGGATGGGAGATGAGAGAATGGGGGAATAAAAGTTGGGACCACAATCAATCGGTAATTTAAACATAATAAGTAATTAAAAATTAAATACAAATAAAAAAATATTTTATGGTTCATTCCAACATACTATCAATTCAGAGGATGGACCAAAGAATAATTTTTCAGAAACATAATTAACAAACAATCATCAAAAAATTAAGTATGAGGCTACCTCGCGTTAGGTATTGCGTAGAGGGTAGCGATGCATGTAATGATATGCGTCGTAGCAGATATACAACGTACAGTTTACGGCATTACAGCACACTCTAACTCACATTTCACGGAGTGAGGTGGTAGTATCCATTCAGACGAAAGCGCGACACAGCACGACATTTTTCTCACAAGATGACAGCGCTATTTTGACAGACATAACAACCAATAATTCTTGGTACCTATTAACATTGCCCGACATATCATGTAAAGACAGGACGATGATACACTTATTTCTCCATTAATTGCCAACGTTAACAGCATTCTAGATAGTATCGCATAGCAATCGGATGCGACAACAATTTGCACCAAACAAATCAAAACCGTTTCCTAGTGATGAAAACCAAATATCGACGTTCGAAATGGGAAGTGAAAAAATTCCGTTAGAGCCAGTTTGTTTTTCAGGGCAGCAGATGTGTCTCGTATGCATGTCACTTTGGTCCGTCCGCTGGGCCGGTCATGAATACGTAATACAAGGACAGGACGCGAATTCTTTCGTTTATTATTCAATCATTCGTTCGGCGCGAGTCGGCTTTAATTTCATGGCGGGTGGGCACGGTGCCCCGAGCGGCTGCCGCGCCACGGCCACGGCTGCCTGCTATGGAGATGAACAGATTTTATTTATTCACGTGATGACTGATAGGAATGTATTAGACTTACTGGTACCCGCTACTTCGTCTGCACAGGATTTAATTTTGGACAATTCACAAAATGTATAATTTACAATCAATGTGTTATTTTGATATGTACCTATAAGTTGGGTTTATAATTTAGTTTCATAAAAATTCGTTCTATAATTTTTTTGTGAAAGAGTTACAAGCATTCATACAAGTTTATAAAATTTATAGGGTTTCTTGGTCATGGGTTTTAATATTATAGTCTCACTACAATTTAACATAAAGATAGCCTTTATATATAACCACCCGGGAAGACTCCGTGCAGTGAAAGATCCGTGTTAAACGCAAGAAGCGAAAAAACGACCGATCCTTTGATCGTCGTTTTCGGTCGTTTTTTCTTTCCTAGAAGGCGGTCTATGTTATGTAGTGGATGGAAGGACTGATGATCATGATGATGATAATTCGTCATCAACATTGTTACTCTTCAATTATTATAAGGTTTTTGAATCTGTTTTGTGAAGTAATTATTTATATTGCATGAACTCAACTAAAATTTAAAATTAAATAGTACTAAAATAAACTGTCCTTACTATATATTTAAGTGGAACGTTGACGATTGGATATGTGTAAAGCGAACAGATGATAATTATTGATATAAGCTACAATAGATAAATTACATTCAAGAAAACATTATAATCTCAATGACGTTCTCAAAACTTCATAAGAAAAAGATCGCAGCACTCCAAATAGAAAATCGTATTCCTTACTTTCCGAACGCGTACGTCTGACTACGAAAAAGACAATTCTTATTCTAAAAGGCGCGACTGGTGAGGATGTGGAGCGAGTGCGTGCCCGTTTTGATTGAAACCACGCCGCAGCCCCGCGCCGCCCGCAGCCCCCGCGCCGCGCCGCCCGCGCCGACGGAGCCCACGTCGAATTGAAAACGCAAATTTACTGACACATCTATTAACGAAAAGGCAACCAGAAAATAGAATAAGAGACGTGTATAACATAACGATATATCATACACAAATTATTCTGTCATGATATTTTGTGGTGTATTTTCATATTTTGTGTAAGAACGAGTGAATTTTTTTGTTAACTTTATTTGGGTTATACCTGACTATTTATAAGTATTTTTATATATATTTTTTTATATTATTGGATAGACAAACTGTCACCCATGAACATGAACTCTCAGAATAGGCAACATATGAATGAGTTGTTGGGGTTAGCCGTTAGTCCCAGGTGAACTTATATGTGTGTGGGCAACGCTACTTGCTATGAGGTGTCACGGATGTTTGTTCGTCTATTCAAATAAACTATAAAATTCATCTACTATCAATCAACTATCAAATCTCAATGGTATTAAATGAGGTGCACCAAGTAGCTTCTTTCAACATAATGAAACGTTAGTAAAGATTACTTCATCATCATCAGCCATTATCCATCCACTGCTGAACCTATATTCTATCGTCTTGGCGTTAGACCTTTAGGTTAGGCCTCCCTCAATGAAAGTCAAGACGATAGATCCCTTGTCACTCGCATTTAATACAGACCGGCCACTGCCATGAGATCGTCTTCCCACCCGGTTAATGGCCGACCAACGCTTCGTTTACTTAAACGCAGCCTCCACTCTTAATGATAATTAAGATTATTTCATACTAAAATTTAAGTATAAACTTATGAAATATTTTCAGAAAAATGATCTACTTCTATGGCTGTTCTACACAGAGGTTTTTATTGCCTTAAACTCGCTACAAAGTGCATTATAAGCTGCGAGATACCGTTCGCAGTATAAAAGCGTACGGTAAAGTAACCAAAAGATATTCTTATATTATACAAAAGTGCATATGAAGAGGTTTCTCGGAGCCATCTCGTATCATTTTTATAACTATCAAAGGGATTTAACATTAAAATTCAGGTCGGTCATGCGACCTAGTCTCTTGTTTGAGGGACGTATATTACTGCCTTGTTTGTAAAAGAATATTCTTGTTACTTTATTCCTATCAAATATGTGTTTGAAACACTGGACTTTTATGTAAAATTGAATTTCCCGTATATATCTAAAAAGCGGCTATTCATTCTGGCTAGTCACATTTTGTTTACGTGTTTTTGATCGAATCAGCACTTTTATCTATTAAGCTGTGGTCCGCAGCTTCGTCTGCGTTAACTAAGATTTACAACGGGATCTTAGTGGGATGATAGCGTATAGCCTTCTTCGATGAATAAGCTATCTTACACTGAAATAATCTTTTAAAGATTAGCTCATTCAAACATACAAACTCTTCTGTAGGTAAGTGAGTACGCTGCCGGCAAATCTGAGGGTAACAGCAATATTTTTTATTTTACGTTTGTCTAAAATCTAGGTGCTAGTTTAGGTTAGTTCTTAGACTTGATTTACAATAAAATATCAGTCAAATTAATGCTATATTATGATAAACAAAGGATGATACATTGCACATAATATTATGGGCGCAAAATTAAGTGGACACAGCAATCGGCATTCTTCGCTGCGTGTGACCGTCGTCGTATTCCCCTGGACTCGCCTCCCGCAGCCATTCCCCACTGCATTTATATTGTCTTACTAATAGTAAAACAGTAAATTGTAATTCGTCGAAGTACAAACATTTATTGTGTATACACTGTATTACAGTATTTGGAAGATCTGTGTATTATTATGGATCTCGAACACCCGCTCTATGAAGACACGCCGACATACACGTGGTCACAACTCTTAATTAAGTTGGCTAAATTCATCGTCATTAAAGGACATTTTTTACCACAAAATTAGTGGAATCTTTTATTACGCCTTTAAAAACATTAAATTAATGCGAATTCATACTTTATAATAGAATCCAAACGTTAGCCAAATAAAAAGTTAGGACCTTTGTTTTTTGCTTATTCTAAATAGCAGTTATAGGTGCCCGAAGGCTCGCATTCACACACGATTCAAATAAAAAAGTCGCCATCACTCAAGTATGCGTCGCCATTCAATCGCTTGCCTAGAAATTTGTTTCCTCTGACCGTGAGGTTTGTATGGATATGAACGACAGACTTGGACTATTAGAAAATTGAATACGTACGCAACAACTCTACAACAAGGCAGGTAGCCTACGAGCTAATCTGTATGAACAGAAAAGTTGTTCAAGTTCTACAAGAAACTAACAATTTAGTTGACAGTTTGTGTGTCGTACATAAATTTACACTTACACACACATATTACACATCTTTGACTTTGGCTTAAAACTAAGCTTGAAGATGTGAATTATCTTACCTTTATGATACAGATATTATTAACTCCAAGACCTCGTATCTATATACAACCATAATAGATGTATATAATTCTCATATCTGCGACCCTTATTTTGGTCTTTTTATCAGCTGTATAGGCAAACTGACTGACGTGCTACGTGATGGCAAGTGATCGACGTCACCTGTGGAGATAACCTGGAACTAGCTGAGGCAATTGATTTATATGTTGCTCACCCTGAGACATAAGTGTTTGGTACCAGTAATTACACTGCTTGTCTTTCCCTTCTCTCCGAAACACATAGCTGTTTTAGAGAAGTACCAAAATAGATGGTTGTACCCATGCTATTGGGAGCGACGTACAAGGTATTCCTATCACCTCTAAAACTCCGAGACTCCGAAGCATAAACTTACAATGTAGCCATCGTAGGGTCAAAAAATAAATGCCTCACCATTGTTCGGGCCTTGTTGTTACGGTGGGACTCAGTAGTTCAGGGTGACTCCAACACCTTGGGCAAAGCGAATTGAACCGAGGCGGCTCTTTGCACCCCTCTTATAAGAAGAAAGGGCAAAAGAGCAGGGGGTAAGGGGCGAGGACAGAAACCTCACCTCATTGTACTGTCCTGACGTTGGGAGGGGTTGTTCTGTGGTGCGGGACAACCCCTCTGTGGAGGTGGCGTCGGTCCCCTGAAGGACTGACTAGCCGTCGAGGTGCCCTTTTGCTAACAGATCCTGGGCACCTCAGCAAAGGTGGCATTGGTGGCACTCGCCGGGTTTTAGTGGGTAGAGCTGCGTCCATTTACCAGCTTTCGGGCCCAGTCAAAGTCAAAGTCAAAGTCAAAAATTTTATTCAAAATAGTACTATCCAAGTATCTTTTTGAAGGTCAATTGAGTCTACCACCGGTTCCAAAGTAAGCCCACTAAGAAGAACCGGCGAAACAAACTCAGATGTGAGATAGTGAGTCCCACACCCGCCTGGGGAGACCCACTCTTTAGCGGGATGCCTCAGTACATTTCCCAGCGTCAAAGTAAAGAAAAAAAAGTGTCAAATAAATTCAACCAGAAAGAATATCCTCACTAAGGTTGTAGCGCTTGGAAGCGCTTGGAGCGGGATGTGACCCCGCTTCCTACACGGTCCTTGCAAATGGACAGGAAAAAGACGCGAGAGGAATGCGTGGGTGCTTTTAATTTAATATCGACTGACATCGAATTGGAATCGAAAGTTTGCCAAGAACGTGCCTTGGCGCTTAATCTCGTGAACCTTAACGGCCGTATTACTTATTCTTTTCTTTATTTAATAGTTGTTACGTTTAGTAATAAAATAGCCTGGCAATTATTTGGCTAGTAAAAGGCCTGAAAATTCGTTGGCGCTTTCCACCTTGCGACCTGTTTAGGTCTGATGAATATAATAAAATGAATAAAATATTATGATCATATAACGTGATATTGTTTTACCAGATGGTTATATAAATGATTTATAACTAAATTGTTGATTGCAATTATTAATTACATACATAATTACAGTAAAATAATTAATATATATTTTGCATACGTCAATTAAGAGATTTTTTTTATTATCGAATGATTTTCAAGCAATTATTATTTATGAGAACTAATAATAACGTGTCAGTATGTAAGCTTTGCATTTATTGACGCACCAAGTATAAAAATCTCAGAGTTTAATATGCGGAAGATATAAATACCATGAAGCATCGATCTTGTGCCGCATAAGGGAATGGTAACTTATATTAAACAGAGTTAAGTCAATATACTTTTAATATATATTTAGACAAACAAGCTTCATATTGAATATAAAATGTAAAAACAATAAAGCGCACCTGTTCTTAAACATTCTTTTATATTATATTCCAGCGGATGTCAGTGGAGCAAATTTCATTTGGGACGGTCGAACATGCCCTACAGACTCCGTTCAACTTGGGAACATGTGTTAACACGACTCGTCTTCGAAAAACTAGATAAGGACCTTATTTATGTGGGGTCAGCATAACATGTGAGGCGAAAATGTACATGATGTTATTATTGTTGGACACGCGTTAATATTCTATTTGCCGTTTTTTTGTCCATTAACATGGAAAAAATTACGAAGACCACAATATCAAAGCGTAGGTAACAGAATTATCCGTTCATTTGTGTGTTTTTGGTAAACTTATTTTGGAGTAAATTCGTTTAGTTGTCAAAGGCTAACAAAATTTGGTGTGACTCTTTATGAAAGTATAATCATTGAATCTTTTATGAGATCCTTTCGTTTCTTACATAATATGTAAACATGTAGTACCAATAAATTACGCGAAAAAAAAAGATTAGATATATATTGTGTCGATGACGAAAATTCCCTTTCTGGCTGGTTTTTTTAGGTAAAGTTGTTAAGGCGTAAAAAATACTACTATCCTACATTTTTATGCTCATTCACAAGGCAAAAGTCTTAAAGTACAGCTACCAAAAAAGTAAATTCTATGCTTTGTAAATGTAACAACTTCTCATCAACGTCCTTTCCTCAAGGTCTGTTTAATGTTTGCAACGCCAATCACATTACCAGCGATACAGAGGAGATAAAAGAATCTACATATTTGTAATTTCTCTGCCAATAACGTTTTCGAAACAATTTGTTGTGTTTATTGAAAAAAGTTTTTTCCTTGACATGAAATATAAGGGGATTATTTTAGTGATATTTGATTTATTTTATTTACCCACTGGGTCGGTTCTCTCGTTGCACGTACTAAACGATATTTGGCGATCCCTAAGACGAGCCGTTTGTCACGTACGTGACACAACGGACAAAATAGAAACTTCACTTGTAACGGCCAAATAAATACGTAACTGTTTAGAAATGCTTCAATATATTGAGTTACTAGTTTTTACCCGGGGGCTCGCTTGTATGGATTTAGCGTTGAATAATCTTTAACTGGAATAAAATAACAACAAAATATTGTACGACTGTTTGAGTTGTTGCTCAATATTTGAAGTCTTAATGGAAAAAAAAAGAGGTTCGAGACTCCCTAGCATATAAAAATCTAAGTAAAGCATGATGAAATGATAGAAATTCGCGTAAACATAGAAAACAATTTGACACCATTTTGTCCCGCATATTTAAACTAGTAAAGTTTATGGTGAGATAACCAGTTATCTTACATTTTTCTTGATATTAGAAGGCTCTAGAAGGATCAGTTTACACCGTGGAAGTGATCGCGATGAATATCAATATATGTGCAATATCTTGAATACACTGGAGCCATCCGCTCTATTCATGACAGGAAAACATCTGCTGAATTCAGATCGTATTAGATAAAGGCATAGGGCTTAGATTTTGGTTGCATTTATCTTAGTTTGGAATTGAATAAAACTATGATAAGGCAGCTAATATGACTATATTGGGCTGTATCTTCTGTCTTCTACCGATAGACTTTCCCTGGTGGATATGGACCTAATACTAAGTAGACCCAACAGTAATTACTAAGTTATATTAGACATGTATGGTATATGTATTAGCTGATGGGCCATAAAGGTTCAAAAGTGGAGGTCGCGTTTAGGTAGACGAAGTATTGGTCAAATTGGAAAATATGAGCGTAATATTATGTTAATTGCCCATTAATTTAACGATAATATGAATGCATAATATGCAGAATCTTTACTAGCTAGTCCATTTTCAAAAAAAGTCAAAAAAGCTTCACATAGAAATAAGTATCGGTTTATAAATCAAAATGAAATTTAAAAATAGCAATAGCACATTTATCATAAGTGTTCTATTTTTGAGTAATTCTCGGTAAAGCTTCACCATAAATCCTATCAAAGAGGAAAATCTTTAAAAAGCGATGTATTATATATGCTGAGCGTAGGTGTCATTTTTTCGTTTCTCTATAATGATATTCAAGAGTGGTTTATCATGCTAAGCATAATATATTATGCCGGGGCTAAAATCAACGATTCAGTGGGTCAAAAGCGCTTCACCTTTATTTTGTGAGAAAATATTATTGTAGCAAATAATTCATGTAAGATTTGGTTTTGTTAAAAGATAACTATAGTGAAATATGTATGCCTACAGTATAGTTAGCATCTTTTTCATTAGTCGGATACGAGACACGGGGGATTAGCCGTCTTGGCGTTTATTAAAAGAGCCTTATGTCCAGTAGTGTAAGAAGTAGGGTAATGCTGTAGCTCTCTCGCTCACGTGATACTGGCGTATAGTGACAGCTTGGCTGTCGCATTCGTGCAGTTCGTGAGATTCCGGTGGCTCGTTCGGGGCATTAGAAAGGGGGGCAAATCATCTGCATAATCTCTGATATTTTGAATGTTTATGCGCGTCGATATTCACCAAAAGGCTGCGACTGTTAGTTTGCCCTCCTATGCCGTAAAAAAGTAGTGAATAGGAAAGGAAGCAAATATCCTTCAAATTATTTCGTATTTGTTTCCCGAGTAAAGATATAAATAAATAACTTTTTTTCAGAAAAAATCGAAGTTTAAAACCGATAAAACCAAGATGGCCGATCATAGATGGTTCAACAAAATATCATTTCTGAACGTGGCCTCCAATAACATTATTGCCCTAAGCCATCAGTTCTACGACGTATATGATCGGCCCATTTCCTTAATGTTCTTATTTTGCGTTTCAAAACGATATTCTCTGCTAATTTAGTTCCCGACAATAAACGCCGAATTTATCAATATTATGCGTATATATAATTTATCAATATTTAGTAATATTATGCGTAACTTAAATACGCAGCATGAAATATAATATTATCTATATATCTTGCTTAAATTAATTATAAATGAATCTCTGAAATGTATATAATTAGATTTTTGTAATGGTTATAGCGAGGACTTGTTTGAAATAATTCGTCGTAAAGACGAGGTATAAGACTATATTGGTTCTACACAGAAATAAAACAATAAAATTCCTATTGAAATGTCCTTATCGCTAAATGGATTCTTCAATTGAACGGCAAATTATGTCATATGATTTTAAGATGATGACGTTTTTTTGGGTAAAATCAGGACAACGTACGCCGTGCCCTGTTGCTTGTAGATACGGGGCACCTCACCAAAGGCGGCATTACCTGCCTGGGAAGACCCACCCCCCGCTGGATGCCTAAGCGCATTTCCCGGCGTTAAAGAAAATAAAAGGAAAACCTACATAATATTATGTCAAAAATGTGTGCATGGGCTGCAGTGGAGATATACACATATCACACACATTTTCTTGCAAAGAGAAGTTTGAAAAACTTGAGTAGGTACATATAAAATCAACGCGCCGCGCCTTAGCTTGTATTATTATGTATGAAAATTGTAAATGATATATGAGTCCAAATTAATTGTCATATTTTAACATAATAGCATCTACTATTAGATGAACATCTTGTACTAAATTGGTGTAATAATTTATACACACAATATGAAGTGTTTATCTAAAATGTGTTTCGATGAATTTAAATTGCGAATAGTTGGTACCGAAAGTTAGCCAACGAAGGCGATAGTCAGTTATGATGTAATCTAATAAATACATTTTTTAAGAGTAGTGTATGCTCTAAGATTAATGATGCGATACGGGTGCACTATGGAAGGCACTCGACAAAAGGACCTCTTGCTTACTCTATGCCGCCTACTGGAAATTAAGAAAACAAAACTTTCAACGCCTGTGCAAACCTGTAATATTAGTGACGTCTGAGATATATCTGATACCTATATATAACATTCTCGTGTTACAATATTCGATCCCATACCCAAAACGGCTCAACCGGTTTTTATAAAATGTGTGCATGTCGGGTAGGTCTGAGAATCGTCTAACATCTATTTTTCATCCCCCCAAATGATAAGGGTGACAACTTTTTTGTTTCTATTTTTTTATGATACATCATACAAAAATACACACTATCCTAATTCACCCCTCTACGATCAACCCCTATTTTTTAATAGCAATATTAGCACTTTTGTCAGAACAAAGGCTATCGGGGCAGCTAGTATAGCTACTTGCTCAAAAAAGTCTTTGGATGAAAAGTTAAGGAATCAACAACATTGAAATACAATATTTATGTTTAGATCTCTAAAATAAGAAAGCCTTAAATGACCAAACAAGCATAATCTAGGTCCATCCGTTAATTAAAGTTATATCTTTATTTACTCATTTATGATGTTATTGTAACAACAATATGTAACAAAGTGAAATATTTTGTAGATAAAAGTTAAAAAGTCTGCTTTTTAACTATAAATTACAACTAAGACAGGCTTGGTTTTCAGCAAGAATCCCGAAATTAATAAGGGAAAACATGTTTTATTAATTGGCTTTTAATAAAAAAGTAATTTTGCTATCCGCCTAAGTCCCTCGTTGATGTATATATTTTTTAATGAAGACGAAACCTTATCTGTTGAAAACGTTTAGTAACACTTTCGTGGTTTATTTAAAAACATTACGCTGCTTTCAGAACTTTAAAAGACGAAAATTTGGTAAAATACGATTTGTATGCTAATATAAACATGGTCCGGAAGGATTCCTAATAACCTGTTTTGCAAATTGTAATTATAATATTATACAGATTGTGACACTGTACCTAATGTTATTCTCGCGTTCCGTAGTTCTGACACTTTCGTACATACGTTTTCGTTTGTTTTTTATATTTCCCATTTTTAACGACCATTGTATGAGATGCTTGAGCGATTGCAACTTAAAAATCATTTTACACGATTTTAGGATTAACTTCTTTCAGTTCTTATCGTAAGGTTTTGATCTGTTTTGTTCTGAAATATTCTTTTTATGGAGGAGCAATTTATCGATTATGATTAACGATATGATACACATAAGAGTAACAGTTTCAATCAATACATATAGGTCTCCTCCACGATATCAGGCATGCAGGTTTCCTTCACCGGTTAGCGAGCAATGATTTCGTGCTAAGGGTGCAGCAAAGACTACTAAGTATTGTATAACCTGAGAGGGTGCACTTAGAAATTTAGGAATACCATTTCAAGGCACGGCTGGTTAGGATCGAACTCAAAATCTCTCGTACAAGAGGCCGAGTCCCATATAAGCCCTCGGATAAGGAAGGAACATTAAAGAATGATCCTATCGATATTTGAACGTATCTTATATACCATTTATGCCTGTCGTCGAGTTTAAGAACGCCGACACGTACCTATCTTCTTGTTATAAAGATTATACAATGTTTGATGTGTAGAAAGAAGGAGAAGGACTAAATAAGTAATTTATATGATTTTCCAGCGCCAACGCTTAATTACAACTTAGAATGCTAGAGCTATTTTACATTAATTTAACAAATTGATTCTTGCTCGCTTATTCCGTAAAAGTAGTAACATTGTAAATAATTAAATCTTGAAGGTTTATTTCCTTTATTGTTTTCTTATGTTTAACTGAATTTCACTCATTATAACGAAACAACTTTTATGTATTTTATTGCGGTTTCTAAACTTTTTATAGTATGCCCAAAATTTCGGATACTTTACTTCAACCATGGTCACGGAAGGAATATTTCCTCTTTTTTGTTTTGTGTTCGGATTTATAAGAAAATTATTGAGATTCGGTGATTATATATAAGTAATTTACATATTAGTAATTTTCATAATAATATCAAAGATTAAAGAATAAAGTAAAATAGTACCTTCAGGAAATTCTATATTCCGCATATGTATAAACTTGATTTCCATTTCATCGTTAAACTCTTGTTTTGTGTACAAAAGATTGAAATTGTAAGCATTGTTATCAAACTGCATATTCATTAATGCGTTTAATATTCACTGTTACACAATTCACATCTAGGAGGAGAAAATAGGGAAACGCAATCGGGAAATAAATGAGATATTGTTCCATGGCGTCCTGAGATCTGGGCTGGCGCGATGACAGGGAACAAAACGCGAATTATACACACCTTTTATTTTCCGCTCACCGTAGTAATGGATCATACTTTTTGTTTCTCGTTTTAATTTCCACGCTTATATTTCCTAACCTTTTAACTTTATTAATTTGTTTTTTTGGATTTCTAATGGCGTCATTTTTGTATATTTTTATTTAGAAATTAACTGAATTAGCTTTGGTTTTATAAGGTATTCACGACTAAAATACGGCTGTTTATATTTTTGGGTGTAGTTTACTTAAACTTAAATATTTAATACATAATATAGGTACTCAATAGAAGATCCATTTGACAACAACAAAATGTAACGTTGATAAAATAGTAAATATGATGATCAATCGGATAAGTTTCAAACAATAAAAAAATTACACTTTCAGTTATAGTAGTTATCTTCAAATAACACAACACTTCACAATATACATATGATATGATAAAATATGAAATTAAAATTATAGTAATAAAATTTCATTTAAGTTTTAATAGCAATCCGAACTAAAATAATTGTAAAAAGGTTAATAAAAAAATATTTGAAATTTCATCGTCGGTCATGAGTTCGAATTCCGTCAAGTGAAGAATTTGTATGATGAATATATTGTCTGCACCGGATTATGGGCGTGCATTTACATTAATTTTTAATTTTTTTTTGGGTTTTTTAGTACCCTTAACATAAGTCATTACGAGTTTACCACGATGCTAGGTTCACGTGCTTTGATTGGTAAACTGTTAAATAATATTTGTTATTATTAAGTATGTAAGTTTTCAGAGTTCTGATATGTAAACTATGGAAACAATGATAAGGAAGCTTTGATTTTTTTCTAGCCCTTATCAATCGAAACACAAGTAATTTATTAACGTACAGCGTAAATTTCAATTGTTTGTATATTGTTAATAATGTAAAATGTATTAATATAGTCTAGATCCAAATTACATATTTCTTGAATTAAGCGAATGATAACGTTCGTTTTGTTCTTTGTTTTTTTTCTCTAAGGAAACAAAACAGTCTTTTCTACTTAGTTAATAATGATCTAATAAATTAGGATCTTATGACATAATGCCTGCGCGTTGCCTAACTGTCTCCATTCAAAGTGCATCTAGTGGTTTCTTGAGTGCTCTAGATTTTCAATATTCGCCTGTTGGTTGCATCATAAATCTTGTGAGCGCAAACGCTTGCTGCGACAACCTGCATTCCCGTTGCCCGCCTCCATATTTAATGAAAACGTAGGTTCAACTTAATTTTCTTCAAACGACTACATATTCCCACTATAAATTTTGTGAAACAACTTCAGTTTTTTACTATAATATTATGTAAGTACATTGATGTTTTCTTTTTAATAAATAAGCGTGAGTTTGGTTAGGAATTTGTTTTGTTTTGTTTGTTAGAATTTAACTAATGTATATTTAATTACTATATGAGGAGGCCTTTTTATGACTGGTGATTGTTAATACGCGGAGGAAGTGTATTAGATGTCACCAATTGTAGATATTTTGT
Source organism: Lycaena phlaeas (assembly GCA_905333005.2). NCBI lineage: Eukaryota > Metazoa > Arthropoda > Insecta > Lepidoptera > Lycaenidae > Lycaena > Lycaena phlaeas. Next base: position 19,879,820 of record HG995163.1, read on the forward strand.
GTGATGAGTATAACTGTCATGTTGAACATATTATTTTTGTATTTTGTAACATAAGTAGCCTATGAGCTCTATAATAATGCAACAAATTTATAGGTATTCTAATATAATATATAATATATACTCTTCTTATTACCTGACCTTCTATGAGTATAAAACTGTAATACTTCTAAACATTATATTGTAATACTAACAATTTGAAAAGAGTAACCATGGAGTTTCTTACCGGTTCTTCTATATGGAAACAATCAAACCGAACTGAACATCTGAAGTCTTATAAGTGCCCATATCAATCTAAAAAAAATATATTTTGATTTTAATTGATTCTGAATGTCCGAATTCACCGCAAACAAATACGTACCAGTTCTTCGATATTTAAAGTGGATCTGATAATTGAGCGAGCAGCGTCAATGTTTTCAATCCGTCCCAAGCAAAACGGGTCGTTTATCAATCGCTCCAAAAAACAACATATTTCAATATCCGCTGATTAATATCCAGTGCCAGTTCGGAGCCGGCAAACATGAAATTTATGTACTGCAAGCCAGTGGTGTATTTCATTTTGCTTTTTAAATTACGAATGTTTGGTGCGACAATTGGCCGTCGCGTCGCTCCCATCTGTTGCGGCGGGCTATTATTTGCATTAGGACCACTCTGAGTGTCACCAAACGTTCTTCCATTTTGTGATTAATTTGAGTTACACGATATTACTATTGTACTGAAACAACTTTTACGGATTTTATACTCATATATCTTCAGTTCTCCAGTGACTATCTATTATTATGGGAAAATTATTAATTAAGGATTACAAAAAAATACAATATTACAATTTAAAACGGAATCTTAGTAGGATGTATTTTGCGTCGTTATGTTGCTCATCTTGTTAATTTAATAAACTATCTACTGTAACTTAAGTTTATATTGTTAATTGCAATTTTTTTTAGTAAAAAGATTCCTATTTAGATTAAATTACATTAAATTAAACAAATAACTATTTAAGTTGTAAACCCACTAAAATGTTAGATAAGATAATACTCAATATGATTTTAATAATTTGTACATATTTGAGAGTAAAATACGCCTTAAGATTTTAAGTTCATATAATATTTATCGTTCTAATGTTCACATTAAAAAATGTTAAATAGGGCAAACAACGGTTTCGTATACATATATACATTAAGTAATTAATATTCTACTTTAGGAGCATATTACAGAACACATCGCAGTGACTGTCACGAAGGCGGAGTCAACGAAGACACGTCTCAATTTGGAGGTAATTTCGTCTGTAGTTCTATCTTTAGGTTCAATCACCAATTAGATACATGCCGTAGCGGTTCAGTGGTATGTTGCTACACTTTGCGGGTTCTATTCCAGCCTAGAGCCGAGAATGTTACCGTTAATCTAGATGAGATTATTGAATGAGAGAAAACAATATTGAATAGTTGCATTTCACAGCAATATTATTAATATAATACTAATAATAGACAAAATGTTTACAGAAAAGTATTGATATTATGAGTTTTCGCCAATTTTCAGTATCAATAAGGACGATAAATTTTGATGATAAATTTATTAAAGTATCGGAGGAAAAAATAAATAACATAGAAAATAATTTCATTTTCGCTAATCCCCCGTCTCTTTTATATTTCCATTTAAAAAACTCAATACAAATATTGTGACACTTGTATGGAATCATAAAAATATTTTATAAAGCTTCTAATGATTCATTCGAATTGTATTCGATTAGTTAAAAAAAGGTTATATTAAAGGTTATATACTAGCTGTTATCCATGGTATTACGCGCCCAAAAAAAATGCTTCATTTTTGATTGTCGTTTACTGTCATCCTTAACTAACTGCTAACTCTGGCGGTCAAGTCAGTTCAGCACATATTCAAGGTGTGTTTGAGATGGAAGGAGCTGCGTCACATTCTGAAAGCAGTCGTAGTAGTCAAGTCGAACGGAGCCTTGCCTCTGCCAAACGTCACTCTCGCGGTTATTGGTGACGACGAACCCTGGACGGCGGTTGTACGAGGTACGAGTATCTACGAGGCAGTAATGTACCAGAAGGAGACCGACGAGCAGGTAAGGAGGTTACTAATGAGGCCTCCCCCCGTGATCGACGAACAGGGGGTATGTAGGAGGTGCTACTTAATGCGCTTTGAGTAATGAACCTTTGCTCGTGTCGGGTTCAGGATAATAATCTACAACAACGTGGCAGGACTTCCCCCTTGCGAGGAGTAGTCTGGCCTTTTGCCAGGGCCAACCTGTCACTGAGGTATCGTCGAAAACAACTGAAAGTACTCGTAGTGGTTTGTTTTGGATAGGGCACTCCTAGGTACCAGTCCCACATAGGATCAGGATCTAGCCGAGAATCCTGGATACATCCATAAAGGATTTGCCTACGATATAAAAAGGATCGCTGACTCCATTTCAAACACTATACAACGAAACTTAGGGCCTGTTTCACAATCTCCAGTTAAGTGCCCAATAGGCTATCGGCAACATATTTGACAGATACTCCATACTCTATCTGTCAAATATGTTGCCGATAGCCTATTGGGAACTAAACTGGAGATTGTGAAACAGGCCCTTAATCAAATTAAATGTCTACATGTTATGACACAAACGTTATTAAAGCGGGTAAACCAAGATTTCGCGCAATCAGCACAATCGCAGGTATAAGTCGTTTATATAGGGGCGAGTAATTTACGAGTGAGCAAATTTTAATGTACCAATTATGCTAAGACGATGGGTTACAGCGATATAGAACGTTCTGGTCTCCGAAACTGCAGCGGAAGTAATAAGCAATGCAATACTCGCGACAATAAATTAGAATAAGGAGTTTTAAGCGGGGAATGCCTCCCCGAGGCCGATATTCTACTTTCCTCTGAAACTATACGGCTTATTCGAAATTGTTCTTTTGACTTATTATTTACCGACTCCAATAAGTTTTTGCCATTTGCAATGTGCTTTATTGCCTTGTACAAATCAATGGGAATTCGTACAAGGCAATAAAGGGATTTCGAATATATAATACTAGTGACACAAACCTAAGTTAGTTATTTCTATGTGCAATATATAGAAATAACTAACGATCGATCGATGATATCGATTTATAGCGTTGATATTTGAAATTTATAAAGTATTACAAGGTTAGGTAAACTGAAATAAACTATATGAAAAAATATACATAAACTTGAAAAATCTAAACAATATTTTTATGAAACATGTAAATTTGTTTAACATTTGATCTAAGCACCACACACTTGGTAGGGTACTCGCCTGATTTCGAGGAGGAGACCCGTGCCCAGCAGTGGCACATAAAGGGTTGATACCTTTTTACCACACACTTGGAGTCTTGGCTACTCCATTTATCTTTTTGCGTCGCAGGTCATAAATACAACTTTCTTCGTTACTTAGACTATCAAATATTAAAAGACAAAATAGAAGATCAGAATTGAAAACTTATAAATTGAATTTTAGTTTGTCAGTAATAGCAGGAGTGGGTTGCGATTGGTTTATTTTTGCGGCAGTATTTATCACACGCATCCAATCAGAGAGGCTTGACGTTTGCAAATGCGATGAGAGCAGCGCTGACATTCGGTATCAAGTGGTGACGTAGTGTTTGTGGACGATGACACAAGTTCCATATTTTTTATTTAAACTTTTCTCCCATATTATAAGATTGTAATCCTTGCGTATATCTTCTATGGTATACCTTACACTTTAAAAAAACTTTAACGCACGTAGAACAGTTTTCACTCCATAAACTTTATAGCTTGTCTATATTAGTAGATTAATTTCACGATAAAAATAAGACTCAACAAAAAAATGCACTAACATCATACAATTTATAGACTAACCTTTCCACCTTCCAAAGACAGATAAATTGGTTTATGTTCAGTCAACTCTATAAACGTCACCCTTGACTCCAAACGCTTAGTGCGTCTAAGTGAAAAATCTATTGAAATTAATCTCCCTTTGTCCGATATGACACTCTCTCAAGCAACGCGAACAAGAAAATATTATATCCACCTCAGTTTCATTAATCCAAGCTGTGTTTCAACAAAAACTGCCATTTTAAATCTTAAGTCTGTTTTGTCTGTTTAATTTTTCCCAAAGCCCTATACAAAGTAAGCTTAATAAATGTTCGTTGAACTTAACAATGTGTTTTATATTTGAAAATATAAACAAGCCCACAACAGCAATGGCAACAGTCGTAAAAATGGAACTCAGGAGAAATTGTACCAACTTTTAATAAAATAACAACATGAAGCCGTTAATTTGTTCGTAAAACTGCGCAGACGGTAAAAATTATTTATTCAGAATGGTGCGACCGCGTCGGAGTGGCAACTTGGCGTCTTGGCAAGTGTCGCACCGCTTTTCTATAATTCAGGCACCATCGGAATCATACCGATGGCGACTGAGTTCGTCCAATTGTACTAAGTTTTCATGCAATTATAAACATAAGCACTTTTCATTAGGAACTATAGTGGCGTACACGCGTTTGAGCCACACCGTTCCGATTGTTACAAATGTAAACTTTAAGAGCGAGCTGCTCCTAGAACCTCCTTGATCACGCAGATACTTTGTGCTGAATAATTAAACGTTGTTCTCGGAATTAAAAATTATTAATAAGATTTAGTTTTTCATATTTTAATTCCATTTTTTTAAATTCCAATCTTTGCTGACAGTATAGTCTATGTTGCATTATTATTGCCTATACAGCTTATCTGGGATTAAAAAGTATTTGAAATGTCAAATACTCAAAAAGCGTTCCACGTTTGAAATTATTTTTAATTCTATTTTAACTTATAAAGTCAAATCCCATGTCAATACTAATATATTTTTAAAACTGGCCATTTAAAGGATTAATAGATTCATTATACGTATGTAATTGGTGTTCTAGAAACTAATTGGTTTTCTATCTTATAGAAAATCAACTTTTCCCTCACCAATATGAAGAGATGGCGCGTGCCGGTATCGATGTGCCAACAAATGAAATTAATGCATTTCTCCAGAGAAATAAAATGTCATTAGGTTCGCTCGATGAGCTCGCTTCGTCGCAAAATGAATCTTCTTTGAAAACACAGTTTGTTATCAAGTGAATGCTACGATTTTATAGTCACGTTCGATTTAATATTTAAAGAGTTTTATAATGGCGCCTTAAATATCATTTAAATGTGGAATTCGGCGAGCATTCGGATTTTATACAAATGTATTTTTTAAAAAGTTCCATAGCGAAATGACACAAACAAAAACCTTGGGATTACGTCGTCGTCTTCCTCGGATTTAGTGTCAGACTATAATATCATTATTTGGGTTTTTGCAATGTTGATTAACCGGTAAAAACTTTTCACAAGCAAAATTATACATATTTTTTTCTCTAAAATTAAATTAAGACTTCATAATTTAAATTACGAAAAAATATGTAAAAAAATACATACATAGCTTTAGGCTTTTTTATCGTCAACATCTGTTTTTCAATACATGCTGGTATGTTTCATATAAATAAGAGCAAGGATCATTTTGACAACCGACTTGCTCAGTCCACTGCTGAACATAGGCCTCCCTCAATAAACGCCAAGACGACCGATCCCTTGCCACTCGCTTCTAACACGGACCGGCTACTGCACGGAGTTTGTCTTAACACCCGGTTAGTGGCCCAGCAACACTTCAACTCTTCTACTATTGTCAGTGTGACAATTAAGCGTTATTTTAGTAGTACTAGGAATATGTGTCTCATGGACCAAGTGTGTCGTAGCAAAATATATGGTAAAGGCTGTATATTTGTTCATACGCTCATAAAAATCATAATCAAAAAAAGAATAGGTGCAATAAAAGTGTATTATGTGAAAAGCGAGTAAGTAACGGTATTTGTGCTATTACTCTGAGGCCCAGTTATGTCTTATTTTATCTAAATCCTATTTTGTGTCCCACGCATAAATCGCCCACTAAAGCACACATTGCGTGAACATTTTCTTATTTTCTCCGCAAACGTGCCAAGAAGTGTAAACAAGGGTAGCCTTATTCAAAATTCTCATGTAGCATTTTCTCTCATTGTAACAACGTAATAAGTTTTACTGGAAACGAGATAGATATTATTTATAAATATTACACGAACGCGAAACGAAACTTGCATATAAACTTAACACATTCACTTTATAATGCATATGGAAATTTGCAATTCCCAAAAGCGACCAATCCCAGACTCGCTTTTGATCAAACTGAGACAAAGAGAACGGCTTAGCGATCAACGAAAGAGTTTGTTGAACAGAGAATATTATTGACAGTGAAAGTGATCCCTTATAAACTAAGATATCGATTATTTTTTCCATAAGTCATTGTAATTATTACACATTTTTAGTGACAAGAGTATCTTTTCACGATGAAAGTCTTTAAAATCTTCAGTTCTAACTGACAGCGCTAATTCTAATGAAGCAACTACATTTTTTTATAAAAGTTTTTATAAAAGTCGCATTTAATATTATGTTAATTATAATTACTGAGGCCGGGTTTAGGTAGGCGAAGTGTTGTTCGATCGATGATCTCCGTCCAGTGGGCGGTACGTGTTGCGTTCGACTGGCAAGGGTCGTCTTGGCGTTCATTGTGAGACCTATGTGCAGCAGTGGATGGATAAATATTGATGACAATGATGATATTGATGTTGATGCTGACTATAATAATGATGATGAATATGTTCCATCAAAGTTTATTATTATGTGTATTCCATTGTATGTAAAACAAATTGTGTAAACTAAAAACTAAGAAACCACGTTTAAGGTGTATAGTGTCAATTTTAAACATAAATATAATATGTTTAATGTATGTTTTTAATTGTTTTTTCGTCCAGAGTACTATACCCGGAACAAAAATTCTTTCGAATTAAGCTAGCTAAGCTTGCTACCTAGGATAATAAATGGTGCTATTGTTGGTTAATTTATACTTAGTATCAGTTAGTCACCTTTCGAAGAAACGTGTTATTTTCTTAATTCGATGAAACATACGTAAATTAATTAGAATTCAAACCAACAACATAAACTATGACGAAAGAAAAACTAAGAGAAAAGTATCAAAAAAACTTGTGAAAATTCTTGTTTTCTGCAAAATTACTAGCAATGAGTAACACGTCGTTATTTCTCTTTTTGAAAAAGTGTCCCATTTGAAGTAGACTTAGGTAGATTGTGAAATTGGACCATTGCCATTGCAGTAAAAGTGGGAATAAATCGGCTGGGACACATTTGCTGGCGAATGACCTAGATCAAAAAAGTTGGACTACTAAGCTTTCCACTTGGTTTTAGATCGCGACTTTTGCTAACCTAAGAGTTAAGTCGAGTTGAGAAAGACAGAATACTACTAATATTACGTTTAATGTTGTAAATCTACTTAATAATAAACACATTTTGAATTTTATCGTAGTTAATAAAGATGATATTTCCAACATTTAGGGCCTGTTTCACAATCTCCAGATAAGTGCCGGATAGGCTAACCGCAACATATTTGACAGATACTCGGCACTTATCAGGAGATTGTGAAACAGGCCCTTAAATACATAAGACAGTAATTGTTTAAGTGATACAAGTGTTTCTTGATGGTGTTACTGGAGCGACGATGGTCCAGTGGTGGTTGGACCTCTTATGCGAGAGGTTCTGGGTTCATGTCTGATGAGATTAAAAGTCTTGTATGGTATGTGAAGTTCACCAACCCGCATTGGGCCAGCGCATCGGTGAACAATGGCCCATTAACCCTCCTCGTCTGATTTCGAGAAGGAGACCCCTGTCCAGCAGTGGGACATATCAGGGTTGATACTTTACTTTACTTTTTTATAAGTGTTAGGTCTAAGAAAATATTTTACTTTTATAAATAAACTGAAATTCTAGTATACTTAAAACGATATGCCACATAATATTAAGTACTATCCGATATGCTGACCATAAAATGATCATCGAGAGGCTAATAGGAAGATAATAATATTATCCTTACATCAGTTTAATAATATTTTTTAAATAATATTTCGCAAAGTAACTCCTTATAAACTAGACTCATAAAAGACAGACTAATATAGTAAACAGTGTAAAATAGAGATAAGTATAGAGCTTTATGCCACTAAATAAAACTAATGCCGGCAGTTTCACATTACATTAAACTATATTTCACGCGTCCACCTGCAGTCCAAGCTCCAAATCGTCGTCCTAGTGTTGTAACATTCATGCTTTATGTAACATGTACGATTGAAGGCAATTCTTTTAATCCATTAGCCGGCCTGATGTTCAATTTTTATGTGGGTCCCACCACCAAATGTCTCGCGGAAAAACGAGCAACATCGCTTAAATTATTTTCAGTGGGGCTTTTACGATAGTCGTATCTTTTTACAAGCGCATTATGTGTAGATATGTTTAGGTGTACTTTAATATGAGAGTAGGGTTCGTAAATCGAAAGCGTGAGGTGAATTAGTAACAAATGACTGATACATTTATCTTGAGTAATGATTTCGTCAACGGTTGAGTTGAGTGATTAACTTCGGATTTATTCAATCCTTTTGAAATCAATTATGTTTTTAATTATGACGAGAATTTTGCACGGCTATAGTTCATAATTTAATAATATAATATCCTACTTCCATTGTACTTTTTATATTGTGTGTTTTTATATTGTTACTTACTTATATTGTGAACGCGAAAGTTTGTAAGTATGGATGGATGTTTGTTACTCCTTCACGTTTAAATAACGGAATGGATTTTAATGAAACTTTACAATAATATAGCTTATACATTAGAAAAACACATAGATTATAATTTATCCCGTAATCCGACAGGAATGGAAAGTATGCGGGTGAAGCGACTGGGTGCTGCTAGTCAACTATACATATATGGCTGCTGGGCACAGGCGAACCGAAAAGTCGTGAAAAAGAAATCAGGCGTGTAGGGTGTGGGATCATAGTTCAACGATGCCCTGGCCTAATGCAAACGCATGGTGAACTTTACACACCTGAGATTTTTAATCTCATCAAGTATTTAGGCAGGTTTCCTCACGATGTCTCTCTTCATCGGTGAGCATGTGATGATCTCATATTTAGGTCCATGTAGATATTTATAAAAACCCATTTCAAGGCACCAAATGGATCAGAAGAAAAAATCAAAAACCCGCATCAACAAGGTCGATCCTATACTCGTCAGGTATTTTCGCACATTATTATTATTATTTTAGTTATAGGATAATTAACAAAACATCCACAATAACTTCCTCTCCATATATATGAATATATTTTAATTATAAGATTTGGTTTACAAAATTTTGCTATTCGATATAAGTGATATCCATTACAGTGGATCAATCTGTGCAGGCCATCTTTGTTTTGGCTGGCACCGACTTCAAAAATACCTAATTTTAAATAGTATAAGTAAGACATAATATAAGTTTCAATATTTTCGTTAATTATATTTGTTAATTAACTTCATCTCGAAGTATTTAAATATTATTTTAAAATTTTTAGTTGTACGTAATTTAAAGGTATAAGTTTTGAAGTCGGTTTTTGGTTTTTTCATTTAAAATTAATTTTATTTAGTTTTAAGTTTAGTTTTTAGTTTTAAGTTTATACATAATATAGCTATAGTATATATAGTTTTTATTTTATCATGCAAAATTTTCGGAGTGCCCGATCTGTGATGGATGCTAGTAGCAAGGTACTTGTTATCTTAGCGTTCTTGTTAAGCCGTGGACGGATGAAAGTTGATGATGATGACCTCACAATACTCTGATACTCTTTAAAAGTATCCTATTCAGTGGTTTTTGTTCAAATTATTCATATTACATCGACAAGTAATAAAATGAGCAAATCGTCTGGGTATACAAAACCAACCAAATAAGCATTATTGAATATAACTTAAAAACCGCTGATTAGATGTCAATCAAATTAATAGGGAACCAATTTGCACACATAAGCTTTCAAAAGAAGAAAGAATCATCAAAATCCATTCACAAACAGCGGAGTAATCGTGTAACAAACATACAAAAAAAACATACAGACGAATCAAGAACCTCCTTATTTTGAAGTCAGTTAAAAATGAGTAATTTTTATCAAAATTGAACAGAGATTAGAATTCTAACATGAGTGACATGAGTATTAAAAGTACAACAAAACACAATATGCTTTTTAAATGTATTTCTTTAGTCAAGAGTAAATTACTCTGACCTATATGATATTTATGACAAAGATTTATACGAATAAGTGCTAAGTACATACCTTAGAAAGTCTACGTACGGGACTACTCTCTTTAAAAATCAATTTACCTCATATAATATCACAAAATTAAATGTGATTAGTTCAAAATTAATAAACATGAAAAAAAAAAATCATGCGCCTTTACAATATTTCCCGAATAAATATGTAGCAAAATATTTCAGTGTCTAGGCTCCACAATAAAACCTAGCTGCGCTTGGCTGACGTCACGTTCCATATTTTACACACTTAAAGCTGTTTGTCGTGTCATACCATTATGCGCTGTGTAAGGCCTGGACTTACTGTCATTGAATAACTTAGATGGCTACATGGTGCATGGACTGCCTGGATAAGGTCCAATATGGCTGAATTGTGTCACGGATAAGTATTTTAATGAGCTTAAATTAAACAAAACCAATGAATTTGTGCATCAACATTTCATCTATGTTGTTATTATTCGGAAGTAGAATCTATTCAGTGGTCTCTACTGTTGATAAAATTAATCTTGTGTAACCTCTTAGTAAGCCTAAGGTTTAACTTATTCCAAGTAATTCGTAAAACGCAAAGTTTCGTAAAGTTGAGCCTGAGTTACTGTAGTACGTGATTTATGAAAATTATTTCTTAAATCTATGTCACTCAGTGCAATTACGTAAAATATTTGAAAAGACTAAACTTTTCTTTGAGATTGTTTACACACGTAGCCGTATCTTGAGTAATTTCAGAATAAAAAAATCAAAATACTATTACCTACTATCTTTTCTGGATCTCAAACTGTCGATATGTCCATATCAGACTTCATTTAGATCGGTTCAGTGGTTAGACTTAATGTAGATCAGTTTGTTAAGATCGTCAAATTTTCTTACTTAGAATTGTTTTGTACAATATTTATATATCACTATATATATCATAGTACTGATATAATTGCGAAGTTTTTTGTGACTAATCATGAGCACTATTAATAGCTGATAGAACATTACTTTAAATAAATCGTTATTGGTTTTCGTATAGCATGCGAATTAATCAATTGTAGCGACTTTTTTATGTATAAAAATAGCCTGTTACTTTTAAATAGTGTAACTTTCTGTTATCCACAGCATTATTATGATCAAATCAAAACTTTCGAATATTATTCCCTAGAAACATACATAGAGTTAAAAACATATTTTTAATATTTAGATATATCATTTAGATATTTATATAAATTGATATAGTACACATATTTTACATAGATTAAACTTCGATGACATACCAAGGTTGAATATGAGGCGTTGAATAAAATATGCTATATTACATTTTTACCACGTCGATAACCTCGTTCAACGCCAGGATTTTTAAAACAAGCGTTATATAATTCACTCATCATTGACATTTATGTCAATAGCCTTTTACGGTGTGTCGACTCTCAGGCGGAAGAGAGTGCGCGTGTAAAGACATACAAAGAAATGGGACAAAGCGAAAACGCGCAGCGCCCTACAAGCCCTTCAGTCACGCGTACAAGGTTTTCCGCTTCTAGTATTATGAAAATAACGATTATGTATGGGTTTTAATGAACTTTATAACAATCGTTATTTTATAAGGAGAAGGTATCTTATACAAGTAATATTAAAAGACTCGTTTGGTTGCAACAAGTAATCTTTTTCTCATTTATTTTTTTATTTATATTAATCAAAATTCAGACCCGTTATTGCTACGAATAGATTATTCATTTAAGGACCATTAACGTTTTACTAACTTCTCATCTCTCAGCTTACCCTCACATCTCCGTGTCACGATACACGACAAGAAGTGATTTTAGATGTTCCATTCTTGATCATTTATAAAACATTTTCGATCGTACGATTGCACATCTCAACTTTTAAATTGTCAGACTAAAATGATTCTATTTAAAAGCTTTTCAAATAACATGCTAAAAATACAATTGCATTAAGAGTTATGTGCCCTTTCGATAAGATTTCGCCAATGGGTTTATGCGTTGTCTAATGGTGGCTATTCATTAAAATGCTTCAACGATGAAATACTACAACAGAGTAATGGGTCTAGGATTTACACTGTCCCCACTTGGCACAGACATAATCACATTAGGCGGTAAAGATGCAATTTGTAATATATATTACATTCATTTGCAATAAAAAGAAATTTACAGCTCTCCAAAATTTATGCATCTGCACTATTACAATAATATATTTGAAATTACTAATATTATATTATATTCTATGCTGTTAAAATATTCAGTTATTTATACCTAATTATAATCAATTGGATAAGAATAAAAATCTTATCATGACTCCCGTATCTGCAATTATAATTTATCAATTTTGTGCGATTTTGACGTGACAACGTCTAATAACTCAATACTACGGGCTGCATGCACGAAAAAGATGACGTCATTGTTACGTTCCGAAAGCGAGAGAGGGGGATGAACAAGAGAGAAACATGGTCGGCTCGAGCGATCGGATCAGTTCGGTTCGTGCTGCATGTAATGTTTGACACGCAACGTCAAACTACCACCCGTAAACCGACTTTACAGACAACAAGTTTTTTGTAATAATTTTTATTCAAAACCATTAAAATATCAAAAGTAATTTATATTTTATTTACCACATATCTTATTAAAAATTTAGGGGAAATAAATCATTTTTATTTAATAATAATACATTACTTAGTTGATGTAATTTTTCCATTATAAGAATTTTATTTGGTGATTTCACAAATTATTTCATTTGCAGACTTGACCTTAGAATAGTTTTCAAACAAGCGCTCTGTCAAAAATTAAGTAATAAACCGATTCACACAAGTTACTAGTAGAGGTGTAGTTTTCAGTAGTGGGACGCATTCGACGTGCTTTGACATTTAATACCACCTTTTTCCGAGCCTTTAATGACACCAAATACGGCGTTTTAATATGGAGGCGCTTAGATTTCTATAGTATAATTATTTTAAGGGCCTTAAAACAAAAAGAACACTTAAACCTTCCCTTTATTTTATTATATAATCTGGAAAACATCCAAATAACATAACTTGTATAAATTGGCGCATCTTTGCAATGGGGACAACTTCGTACAAAACCCATAATACTGAAGGCCGAATAATATTGTTCGTTTTAATCTGAATCGTTTCATATAGTTCTTGGCACAATAAAAGCCTAATCAGAGAAGCAGTTAAACATGAGTTTTCTTGTTATATTTTATTGCCTACCATTTATTTTATAGTCTTTGCCTGAGTCTACAAAATACATCTTAATACGAGTGACAATGATTCGAGCACGATTTAAAAAAAAAATATGTGTGTGTGTCAGCTCCGACGCACGACTGGAGTTTACTCCTCAAGTACGAGTATCTAACCATACGCAAAAAATTACATATACTATATAGGTATAGTCGCCTATACAGCATACCCTATGTACGTCTCAATACACTCACAGCTAAATTAGAAAGTTGCGCACTAAAGGTGCGCACCAAAAACGTGACACTTTTTCGTTAGTTCAGTTGGTTTTACCCCTCGGATTTTTCTCATACCGGGCGCCTTATATATGAAAATCGATTCTTAAGGAGTAAACTCCAATAAAGAAATTTTGAAAGGCAGATGAAGATAAAGAAGGAGAAGAAGAAATCTTGTGTAAAAAAATAGAAGAAATAAGAGTTTCTCTTCAAGTTTCAGACAAGATACAATTATCTGATGTCATTATCGTAGTATTATTATTGAACATGACCGGCTCTTATCAGTGGCCCAGTAGCTTGTAATGTTTGGATATACAGATTAACGCGAAGTGTAACCGTAATGGAGGCCCACAATTAGGCCCGGTGAACGATAAAATTTATTCAGGTATCAAAATGTTTTCAATATAAACATACAGAATTATTATTGGATGTATTCACGGCGGGTTAATATTTCAAAGTATATAGACGGCATTCAAACGGTATTCATGGTAAATATTTACGGGAACAGTCGTTGCGAGTAAAGTTTACTGCGTATTTTATGATAAGAACAAACAAGAGTGTCTTATTTACGAATAATAAAAACAGGGAAGAGTAATGAATCTGGCTACTTCATTTTGTCTGTTTAATATTTTACGTGACCTCTAAAATTTGGGCGTCCCGTCTACGGCGCACTTTTCATTAAGTTGTGATTACCTGACGAGAGTTCCGAGACATTTCGGGAAGATTCACGAGGATTCCGGCGGAGTGCAAAAGTTTTATGATATTATGATTACTTGCATACGAGCTGCGGCAGACGCAGACGTGACTCAAAGCTTATTATAACTATCACTTCCCACTCAATCTACTTATACCTGTACTTTGCTAATAACGTTTTGATACTAGTTTAATATTGCGTGTTATTTGAGCATGTTGTGATCGAACTTGGTTATTGTGTCCAGATTTAAGTGTTTAAGTATTATGTATTTATTGATTATCATTATGCAAAGCTTTGTTATTCTGCTGTCCTAATAAATAAATAAGTATAAAGTAAAATTATATAGTGTTAAGAAATATGTGAAAAAAAATATTTTATTTAGGCTATAGAACAATATCTCATTCATCATTACCCTTTATCCGTCCACTGCTGAATATAGGTCTCCCTCAATAAACGGCAAGACGACCGATCCCTTGCTACTCGCATCCTACGCAGACCGGCCACTGCACTGAGATCATCTTCCTACCTTTTTTTCTTTAACGCCGGGAAATACACCCAGGCATCCTGCGTGGGAGTGGGTCTCCCCAGGCAGGTATGTAGGACTCGTTGCGCCTGACAGTTGGTAAAGTAGACGCAGCTCTACCCACTGAAACCCGGCAAGTATCGTTAAGGTGCCCTGGATCTGCTAGCAACAGGGCACCTCGACGTCTAGTCAGTCCCTAAGGGGACCGACGCCACCAGCCACCACCAGGCTTTGCCTTGCAACACAAAACAACCCCTCCCAACGTCAGGACAGTACAACGAGGTGAGGTTCCCGTTCTCGCCCCTTGCTCTCTGCTCTTTTGCCTCCTCTTCTTACAAGAGTGTTAATTTGCTTCGCCTAAGGTTACTGAGCCCCACCGCCACGACATGGTTTAAGCCATGGTGGGGAATCATTTCCCCACCTGGCTAATGACCGAAACCTCTTATACCTAATTATATAAGTCATTAAAATACTGGCCACGACGAGACGCTTAGAAGGTATGGAACAGGGTAGTAAGATTAGAATAAGAATAATGATTTTTTTAAAATTTTAAAATTTATATACTTTCATTCTTTTTTTTACAAAAATAAAAACATATATTTTATCCGTGGAGTTCAGACAAAAGAGAAATTCATATTCGTATCACGAAAACAAGTAAATAAAAATGCAAACATGACCAATTGTGTCTCATACAAACAGGCGTAGCGTTTGGAGTCGGAGCCCGGACACAAATGTTTTCCTAGCCATATGAATTCAGATGCCCCTGTATTAGAAATAAAAGAGACAGGTAAATCGAACCTGAATAAAGGGGTTAAGGTAATGTGGGGCGGGCATCGAAGCGGCCATTGCGTGCACGCGGCGCTTCCGCTGCGCTGTAACGACCCCAGAGACTTTATAAATAATACAATTTTATACAGAATATTTTATGTGTAGTATTCAGAAATTTCAATACAATTACAACATTATTTGTTTATAATAAGAACAATGTATTATTAAATTAATTTAACATTTGGTAAGACTGAATATTTAAATTTTAAATATACTTGCACTGTGTTCCTTTTTTTATAACTTAGAAATTATTTGCCGTCACTTTTTAAATGTGGAATTGTTTTTGCCTTGTACTTCATTTTATTTTTCAACTAATTTGTAGCAAATAGCTACTTAGCACTAAAAAAAATATAGATACATAACGTATTCACTGATATGTGTTGTATTTTTATTTGAGGGCCTAATAGGGCCTAGAGGGCTCTATTCGGTCTCGCTCTATTATCTACATATTCATAAGTTGTATAATCTCAATAACTAGCTTAAACAATCACGATATAAAACAAGAAATTATGTAAAAACACAAAATACACTCAGCGTGGAGAATGTATATAAATTGTAACATTAGCTAAAAATAACATAAGTTTATTGGAGGGCGGAAGGGTGTTCCGCAAAACGTTTTGATACGATTTCCTGACCTCTTTTAGCGCTGCTGCTCCAAGATATAAATCCCAGTTAGAACACGGATTCCCGGACAGCGGGATCCGACTCTCGTTAATTTTTAGTGGATGTTGTGCAACTTTAACTTAACAAAATACGGAATTTGAATTTTATATTTTTTTGTTGTTTTCTAATTATTGCGTATATAGGTTGGTTATATTTTTACTAGTACACCCTCGAATTCACTCGTTATAGTTAAATAAATTATAACCAACGTGGTATTCAGTTGTTTAGGCTATATTATTCTTGTAAAGTTTCATAAAAAATCATAATGTATTTTTTGTGTGAAAGAGTAATGAACGTACATCCACACGTGCTATTTTCGCGCTTATAATATTATAAGGATCTGTTTTTTTACGATTATTACGCAAAAAAATAAAACGAAAAAAAAATCGAATCCCTGACTTATAACTTCTACAAGTATAATTTAAGAAGGTTTGTTATAGATTTGTTACCGAATGAAATATTTAAGACTATTAAACATTTGGGAATCTGATTATTTGTATTTATGTTTGTATAAGCTCTCAATTCCCTTCTCGGCATATTTTGAGAAAGAGAGCCATGTTGAAGCACTGGCCTTCGTAACCAAAATACTTTTCAACTCATGTTTTCAAAACACTCCGATTTTTTTTATAAATCTGACACTGGTTGTTATTTAAACAAATTAGCTTCATTTTGGGGGAAGCTCAGACCCTCCGAAATGAAATTTTCGTAACATAAAGTGACTGAGACGATGTAACGACACTCCGGCCAACTAAACTGCGCGGGATCCGCAGGCCCTCATGTTTCTAAATAATTTATGAATATTTACCGTCGCGTTACGCTTTACTGGAACATAATTATTTTAATCTCGCTCTGAGACCGCAATTTCACGAAATTGATGTGAAAAAAAGTGGTCTCGTTACTAGTCTCTTTTGTGTGTAAAAGTCTTGTGAATAATAAGTACTCCTATTATGTATTTTTTATTCGTCTTGTTAGAGCGGTATTCTTGTTTTGTGAAATAATAAAGAGAACTCCAGAAGCAGTACTTCAATGAAGTTATAAAGTCGTGGCAAATAAATTCGAAATTTCGTTGTAACATTGTATATAACTTCCAAATTATATGTAATTAAAACTTTAAATATTGTTGAGTGTTATTTGTCTATTTGCCTACACTAATTGTGGCGTTGAAATACTAACATCATGTCTGCCGTATTTTATGCAGCCCAGCAGTTAGTTTTATTAAAAGTCGTTGTTAAGGAACGCTTAATTTTGTAGTGGCAACATTCGTTGCTTATACACCGCTGTGAAGTTAGTTAATTATTTTTGTATAAAACCCGCCGTACTGTCATTCTCCGCCTCTTTTTGTGCTCCTCATCGAAACTCAAGTTAACACCTATTGTAACATACAATATCAAATAAATATTTGTAAAAGTACAGTTTTGATTTTTATTCAAAATTGCAATTCGTCCACTACGAGACGAAACATTGGCGACCGTGACAGGACAAAATATCAAGCAAGCAAATTCAAGACGCAGAGGCCATCTTATCCAGCCGGGCAGTGAAGCAGCTAAAGCATCACCTCGCAGCATCTAAAGATAAGTGCCCTGTATTTTCCATTTGCCTAAACAATTAACCTAAACAACCTAATCCCTATATTCATCAAATTCTACAAAATAGTATCCACTTTTGCAAATATTAATTTTTTTTCTACCCGCATATATTTTTTTTTATTTTTTCTTTGTTCTTTTAAGACGAGATTTTTTATTTATTGCAATAAAGTATCGAAATATAATACAAAAGCAACAAATTGTTCTATTTGTAAAGGCCATATTAACATTTCACATCAGTTATTACGCGATACTTAGACGATTTGGCCGACTATTTCAGCGTTGCGGTATACGTGGAGTGCCGCGTTGCTGGTTGCCGTTTCGCGAGGATCAGCCGATAATCATCGCCACGCTGCCGGTCTCCTGGGTGTCGCTGTCCACAAATTGAGGAGCGTCAGATAAGATTGCATTATTTATTTTCTCATGAGGTGCCTTGTAATTTAAAGTACTACTCAAGTCCATATATATATTTTTCATACTTGTTATAATTACAAAATTAATTATTGTTGGTGTTGTATTTAACTACATATTTATATAATGTCGGAACCTTCAGTATCGACAGTGTGCAAAGATCCCGCGCTAAAGGGTTTAATTTTAAAACGATGCTCTATAAAGGGACAGATCACTAAATTCAAAAATTATTTAGACAAGATTACAGGGCAATCTCAACTTACAGACATTGAATCAGCTGAACTTTCCTTGAAGGTCAGTCGGTTTGAAAGTTTGTTAATTAAATATGATGAGCTGCAAACTCAAATAGATTTAATAAATCCTGAAAATTTAGATAGTGAGCTTAATGAACGAGAACGAATTGAGCAAGATTTTATATTATGTACCGCGATGGCAAAAAATGTAATTGAGGAACAAAACCAATTAAAGAATTTAGAACAGGATAAGAAACGCCGCGAATCGTTATTTCAAGATGCTCAATACGGACTCGATCATAATAATGAAAATTATATAACCTTGCCGCAAATACAAATTGCAAAGTTTGATGGATCATTTTTCCGTTGGTTAGAGTTTCGCGATACTTTTAATAATTTAGTGCACAACAATAAGCGTATACCGTTAATACAAAAGTTTCATTATTTAATCTCTTATTTGGAAGGTGAAGCAGCTCGTGTCATTTCGAACATCGAAGTGTCAGCTGCCAACTATAATAACGCTTATCAGTTGCTTTACGATCGTTACAATAATAAAAGGTTGCTTACAAATTATCACATTAAATCATTATTCAACATTGAAAAAATAAATCGCGAATCGGACACATCATTACGCGTTCTAGTTGATCATGTAACAAAGAGTTTGCGCGCTTTAGCCAGTCTAGGCCAACCAACAGATCATTGGGACACGTTAATTATATTTTTGGTTTCATCCAAACTCGATACGCAAACACTTGTCAAATGGGAAGAACAACGTAATAATTTAGGTGAAATTCCGAGTTTAGATGAGTTTAATAAATTTTTGATCGATCGTGCTTACATTCTTGAATGTACGCGGCATAATAAATCTGACCAAAATTATAGTTTCCCAAATAACGCATCGACTAATAGCAATAGTAGGCTGCAATATTCAAAACCTACTACTTATCATCATCATCATCAGCGTGAACGCCCAAGTTCAAAATCATTTATTACTACCAATCAAAATAATAACAATATATCATTTAAGTGCATAATATGCAATCAAAATCATAGGATTTATGATTGTCAAGTTTTTAAATCTAAAGCTACAGAAGATAAATTAAATTATGTCTCAAAATATAAATTATGCAGTAATTGCTTAAGGCAAGGTCACTCTATAAGCGAATGTCGAATGGGGCCATGTAAAATATGCAAAAAACGACATAACACATTATTGCATCCAGCTGATACTCTAAAGATCAGCGATGCCCATAGTGATACCGTGGAAACCATAGCAAACTTTTCTAACAAAAAATCAAATGAAGTTATATTGTCTACTGCCCAAATATACGTTTCGAATCCAATGACTAAAAAGGCGCTTAAGGTACGTGCTTTATTGGATTCAGGCAGTCAGTCATCATTTATTACGAAGTCGCTTCAGCAAAAACTTTCACTAAAGTCGAATCCTATTTCTATGAACGTCATTGGTATTGGTCACTCTGATAATAAAATTAGTGAAAGCTGTGTCATACAATTAAAGTCTATTTACAATAATTATAATACTAAATTAAATTGTCTTGTGCTTGATAGGCTTACTGGACATGTGCCTAAGGCACCTATAAATTTGCAGCAAATAGGTATACCATCACACTTGCAATTGGCGGACCCAGATTTTAATCAGCCCGCTCCTGTTGATGTACTAGTTGGAGCCGATCTCTTTTGGCAACTCATGAAAAACGATCGAGTTTCTTTGGGTGCAAATAAGCCTGTACTGCAGGATTCTATTTTTGGTTGGTTAGTTGGCGGGCCCATTTGCCAGCCACAGCAGGTGCTTTGCAATAATTCAGTTAGTGATGATAACTTATCCAACGTTAATAAGGTTGACAAATTACTAGCAAAATTTTGGGAGCTAGAAGAACTTCCTCAAAAAACAATTTTAAGTGAATCAGAATTGGCTTGTGAAAATCATTTTCAATCTCATACATTAAGACTTCCTTCGGGTAGATTTAGTGTAAGACTTCCACTGCGCGATTCGCCTGATTGTCTCGGCGAAACATACAATCTTGCGAAAAGTCGATTATTAGATTTAGAAAAACGTTTCAGAAAAAATATTTCATTAAAGTCTCAATATATACAATTTATGAGAGAATACCAAAGCTTAGGCCATCTGTCAGAATCTACTACTGTCTCACCAAGCCCTTCTTATTTTTTGTGTCATCATGCCGTCTTTAAAACTACCAGCGAATCGACTAAACTTAGGGTCGTATTTGATGGTTCCGCTTCCTCTTCTTCTGGTTTTTCAATCAATGACCTGCTAATGGTTGGGCCAAACATTCAGGAGTCTCTTTTTTCTATATTGATTAGAGCTAGAACATATAAATACTTGTTAACCGGTGACATCGAAAAAATGTATCGTCAAATAGTAGTCAATCCGGATGACAGAAATCTGCAGCTGATTCTATGGAGGGAAGATGAATCCTTACCCATCAAAACGATGCAGCTGAATACTGTCACTTACGGTACCGCAAGTGCCAGTTATTTAAGCACGAGGTGTTTATGGCAGGTAGGGGAGGAATGTGACGATAGTTTTATCAAAAATATTATACAAAAGGATTTTTATATCGATGATCTCATAACAGGTTCAAATGATAGCGAACAACTAAACTATATTCGAAACTCGGTTGCACGAGAATTAAACAAGGGCTGTTTTAAACTACGTAAATATAAAAGTAATCTACATTCTATTTTTGAGGATAGTAATTTAAATTTGCAGGAAAATTTAACGCTAAGCGAGGCGTCAAGTACGTTGGGCCTAGGTTGGAATCCAAACAATGACACGTTGAATTTTCCAATTAATATTCCTCCAATGAGAAATATTATCACAAAAAGAAGCATAATGTCTGATGCATTCAAAATTTTTGATCCACTCGGTCTATTAAGTCCATGTATCATGCAACCAAAAATAATATTGCAAAAATTGTGGAAACTCAAATTAGACTGGGATCAACCAATACCAATTGATATTGAAAATGCGTGGAAAACCTTTTCTAAAGGCTTATCTTTAATTTTTGATTTCCAAATTCCTAGATTTGTTCTTACTGATTCGCCACGAATCATTGATATTCACTGTTTTAGTGATGCCTCATTGAATGGATATGGTGCTTGTATTTACGTTAGGGTTTTGTCTTCAAATAATCACATCGAAGTGAATCTTTTATGCTCAAAATCGAAGGTAGCTCCTTTAAAGCCTATAACAGTTCCTCGATTGGAGCTATGTGCTGCCTTACTTGCAAGTCGTTTAAGTAGGGCCGTTATTAATTCTATTAGATTTAGCCCTGATTCCGTCACTTATTGGTCTGACTCTAGCACAGTGCTACAATGGATCAATGGTGACCCAACTAGATTCAAAACTTTTGTGGCTAATAGAGTAGGGGAAATTCAGAATAACACAAAATCATCATCATGGCGTTACGTACCTACAGCTCATAATCCTGCTGACTTGATATCACGAGGTACTACTTTTAGTCAATTACAAAATTCAACTTTATGGTGGCACGGACCATCATTCTTGGTGAAAAATGAGAATGAGTGGCCTGTTTTAAAGGCTTGTAATAAGGTCGACTTACCTGATGTAAAAATCACCGCCACAATAATTATTACAGAACCTATTGTGGATTTTGAACGATTTTCAAATTTTTGTAGACTACGGAGAGCGATGGCATATGTTATTCGTTTTATAAATAATACAAGAAATGTAAATAATAAATGTTTTGGCATGCTAACTATCGATGAACTTAATAAATCTTTTGAAGCATTATGTTTAATGGCTCAGCAACAAAGCTTTTCTGTGGAATATAAAACTTTACGTAACAATAAACAGTTAAATTCAAAATCTAAACTTTTAAATCTATCGCCCTTTATTGACGAACATAATTTGCTGCGTGTTGGCGGGCGCCTAGAGTCTTCTAATTATTCCTACGATAAAATTCATCCAATACTTTTAGATTCATCACATTATATGTGTAAATTATTGTTTAGATATGAACATGTTCGTAATATGCATGCCGGTCCTCAGCTGCTGTTAGCGACAGTTAGGCAAACAGTTTGGCCAATAAAGGGTAGATTGCTCGCACGTGCTACAGTCCGTAATTGTGTGCGTTGTCGACGTGTGCAGGGTAATACACTATTGCCAAAAATGGGTACCTTGCCTTCACAACGCATCACTCCGGATTTCCCATTCAAGTCTGTTGGCACTGATATGGCCGGACCATTTTATATTGTAAATCGAAAGGGTCGCGGAACAAAATTAATAAAGTGCTACTTGTGTTTGTTCATTTGCCTTCGCTACAAGTGCTTACATTTGGAGGCCGTTAGTGACCTTTCCAAGGAAGCTTTCATTATGACTTTGCATAGGTTTGTTTCGCGCCGCGGCAGGCCAGCGGAGATTTACTCCGATAACGGACGCAATTTTGTAGGGGCTGCAAGGGAACTCAACAATTTTACTAACATACAAAATATTGCATTGACTGAATTTGCAGCTCAAGAAAATATTAAATTCATTTTCACACCGTCTTACGCTCCTCACTTTGGCGGCATATGGGAGGCCGGTGTGAAATCGGCAAAATATCACATTAAGCGAGTCATGGGGAATTCGCACTTAACTTTTGAAGAGATTTTAACTCTATTTGCACAAGTGGAGGCTATTCTGAATAGTCGCCCTTTGTGTCCTCTATCCACATCACCTGACGATTTCCTTTTCCTTTCCCCAGGGCACTTTTTAATTGGAAGACCACTAAACGCGCTGCCATCCACTGATGCGGAGAATAAGGAAGAACCTCCATTAAAACGCTACGCCCGCCTCGAGCAGATTAAACAACATTTCTGGCTAAGGTGGCAAAAGGAGTACATCTGCGAATTACAAACACGAACAAAATGGAAGACAAACAAGGCTATACTAAAGGTTGGCGATTTGGTACTCCTAAGCGAAGACTCCCTTCCACCATTATGTTGGCGTTCTGGACGAGTAGTCAAGCTGTATCCTGGTCCAGATGGAATTTCTCGCGTTGCTGATGTTCAGACGGCCACGGGATGCTATCGCCGCCCTCTAGTTCGTCTCTGCCCCTTGTTTGACGACGAAGATAATATACGCAGTTGAAGAATTTGGATTCTTCAACGGGGGGGAGTATGTTAAGGAACGCTTAATTTTGTAGTGGCAACATTCGTTGCTTATACACCGCTGTGAAGTTAGTTAATTATTTTTGTATAAAACCCGCCGTACTGTCATTCTCCGCCTCTTTTTGTGCTCCTCATCGAAACTCAAGTTAACACCTATTGTAACATACAATATCAAATAAATATTTGTAAAAGTACAGTTTTGATTTTTATTCAAAATTGCAATTCGTCCACTACGAGACGAAACAGTCGTGATTACAAATACCAGAATATGATTGTCGTCATAAAGTCTATTTTTATTTAAAAAAATATTTGTCTATGCATTTTTCATTTTATCGATTAGTAATTGAACTGAGAAAATTTAAGATTGTTTTGTGGATTAAATGTTTATATCCTTGGCCTAAGTCTGTTTAACAATCGATTGAAAATTTATTTTCATCAGGTATTTTGTAGATATACGCGAAGATATTTTACTTTGATAATTGATAAGATATTAATTTTAGGTTTCCTGCGATAACCTTATCTTTATTTTGATGTGTTCTCTTGTCTATTACCTGGTACCTACAAAGGGCCTGATGGAGGGGCAAGATGAATACTTAGGGGAACTATTAATACGATTCTCGTCAGAACTAATAGAAAAAGGATGCCGGTGGCTTTATTATCTGCATACTTATCACTTTTTAAGACTGCTCTATAAAAACAAATAATTGAAAAATAAAACCTCCTTAAAGTATAAAAAAGTATAAAGTAAATAAATAATTGAGTTTCTTCAACTTCTGTGTCTAAAACTTATATTCAACTTCTCTAAACTCCAATCAAGTCAATGTTACAATCTTTGCGTTTGCATTCTCATTATTATTACCTTTGGATCCGATGTCTATTGTTGCTGTACCTCATATACCTTTTCTGATTTGATGATTAATGATAAAGTGTCATTAGGAACCACTTCTGTTAATGCTTGCATTAAAATGTGATGTTTGGACGAGTAACAGCTAAGAGATATAACAAGAAGAGATAGATTAAAATATAAAATTGTGTTTTATATACCTTCTTAATTGTTCTATTTTGACCAGGAAATAGTAAAAACTTTAAAAAAGTTCTGATTATTCATGTGAATTTTATACGATAAATTAAACCATGCAAAGTTAATAAACGTTTTAAACTATTTATTTTTGTGCGACTTTTGAAGCTTCTAAAAGTTTTGACCACTATGCCGATGTTTTATATAATTTATCATTAATAATGTTATCAATTAATTTCTATATTTTTATCGATGTTGGGTGGTAGGTGCAAAGAAACGGACGAATTTTTTCACAATCATATAAATCTTTTTGTAGTCCACTTAATTCCTATATAAATTGTATAATTTAACAAATTATTTTAAATTTTTAATTCCACTTACTATTAAAATATGTTTTTCAGTTTTTAATTTCTTCACGAATTCGTTAGGATTCCCAATAAAATTCAACCCCGGCAAAGCCTTTGATGCAATTGTGTTAATACTAAACCCCTAAAAATGTATTATGTGTTTTTAATAATAAATTAAATTATATTAATAATTAACGATTTAGTTTAGTCGATAACAGTAAAAGCCAAAATTTAATTTCATTGTTACACGGAAATAATATTTGTCCACAATGACAACGATTTTATCTCGATTTTGCCAGTGTTATGTTAATCATGGCACAGCGAATGGCACAGTATGTTTCAGCGGTGTTTTGTGACCAAATTTATTACAGCACTTAAACTTGATTGTTAGTTTCGCATCACAAAACGGAGTCCAATTCATTTTGTCTCATGTATGTGGCCTAGATGGAGTGGAAAATAAAACGATTTTATAGGTGATGTAATTGGAGGCACAAACACGATTCGGACGGGATTCAAATTGCCTTTTGAAGTTTTGGAGGTTTGAATTTTTTTTACAAATAAACATATTAACAATTGAGAGAAGCGCCTCAAAAAGGATTTAATATGGAATTGGAATTGCGCATTAAAGTTTTAGAGGTTTAATATTAGTACCTGGTTGACCGAGCATTTGCTCGGTTTTTTTTTTGTTTTGTTTTATATATCCTTAGTAATAATATGATAAAGTTTTTTTTTCAACTTTAAAAAACTTAAAAAAAAAGACAAAAAAGTGATCGGACTGGAGATACGAACCAGGCTCCTTCGAATCATAACTGCCTAATTTTTCCACTAAGCTATCATGACATATTATTTGACGAAGCGAAATTTACGTTCGTATTCTAATCATATTTTATCATTGCCTCAAAACACGGACAAAAAAAGTTATGAATTGTTGTTGAATAAAGTGTATGAATTGATCTACAGTATAGTTGCAGAATAGATAAATAACCTAGATGAAAGGATTGATTTGTGAATGTAAGCCACCCCGGACAGCATCCAAACGCAAAAAATTTCATTCAAATCGGTACAGCCGTTTAAGAGGAGTTCATTGTCAACACACGTACAGAAGGATTACGTATACATACAAATAATTAACTTCTGGGTTATTCCGATAGGCGGAACATTATAAAAGTACAAAGCCATTAAAAAGGGTAGGGTAATTTCAAGTTGAAAAAGTACGTTTATGTCAGTAATGGCCTACATGCTCTTTAAAACCGTGATCCGAGTGCATTATTTATAAAAAAAAAGTTATAATTTCTCTTGTAAAAGATAGTAATTTTGTCTCTCATTTTAAAAGATAAAAATATCGCAGTGATGTCATAGTAACTAACCCTCAAGTTATTATTACAATCATTTTTTCGTATTAACCTTCCTCAGGTGCGACGTCGCTAGCATGCGGCTTATAAGCACATTGGGATTTTAATTAAAATTCTTGTAATGCATTTTTTTCCTCATCTCATTGTATGATTAAAATTTCTTTTTGCAAACAATATCGAGCTTTATAATCTTAGTCCGCGGCAGGAATTTGTAAAATTTAACGAGCCATTTATAATTAATTATTCCTTAGAGATTGAGCCCTGTAAAATATGTAGGAGGTACTACGATAAACTCCTTTTTACGTTCACTTCGGACAGTTTACGCAAACTCGTCTGGGCAAGGCTTAACGGTCTTATAAATTAGTGAAACTCTATTAGCAAGATGTTCAGCAAAACGAATTTACGTTATCGCCACTGCCGACGTTACGCGCATTGCATACTAATACACTATCTGTCCGATCTCCTAAACTTGCTCCTATAATTACTTCTATAGGCAGAATCTTCGTTCGGAATAAATTCTCGATCCATTGTTTAAGAAAATTAGTTCCCTTTTTATATCATTTATTTGAACATAGAACAATAAATAAAATATTATAATCTATATTTTACATTTTTCTTTAATAGATATGATTTTTCTCCACATGCCTGAATTATACTCGTAATGTTTTATATCAGAATAATCAGTACTTAACTATTTTGATGAATTCGAAGAAATATTAAAGTAAAACTTTTATCACAACCTCCTTAAACACTTACCTCTGTGTGTTGCATGTCGCGTGACGGTCGGAGGCTAATATGCCGGCGCCTATAGTTCGCATCAGCTGACCGTGTATTACTCATTGATCCACACTATTGTTTGTTAAATATAGATATTGTGAAAAAAAGTTTCACTTTTATCGTGGTTTCATAAAACCACACAATCATTTTTATTTTCAAGAAGGTATCCATACTTTGTAAAAGAGAAAATGCGGATTCATTAATTCATACACCAAGAAGTTTGTAATAAAGTATTGGCATATTTTTGTCGGGTCCCAACAGTAACCGTCGTAAAGCAAGTGGTCGTAAACTGTGCCGGTACTGCAGCGTCGCCGGCATACGTTTGACCCCGTTGTTTTGATTCCATGTACAGTTCGCAACAAGCTTATTCAACAAATTTCATACATAAAATTCGCCCTGACACTCGGGCGAAAACTTTTATTAAAGCAGTAGATGTTTTCATACACACAATTCTTAGATAGCTGATATATTTTTGATGTGAAACATTTATTGGGGCAAATGTCAAATAGCGCCGCTATTGCCGCCCTCCGCAGTGGCATTCTTTACAATACGATCGACTCAAATACCGACATGGTAAAAAATATTTGAAAGAAAGAAAGAAGTTCGTAATAGATTTTAATTAATCCTAAATTTTAATATTAAAGTGGTTGTTTTCACACCTCTCGGGTAACATTCTGACGCTCACCATGATGGTCTTGTCATTGAAATTACCATCAAACGACAGCTTCAAAGATGCAAGTTAACTTGTAAATTACCATTAAACTTGTGTCTTCATTTAGTCAGGTTGCATCGCTTATTAATTTCTCCTTAAATGCGTAAGCCCGTGTGAAGTATAGGGAATTAATTGCTTTCACAATCTTTAAGATTTCATATTCGTTCCTCCAGAATTACACTGCATTTGCAAATATTAAGATTAGCATACATTATGTCATCGTTAAAATATAAATGATATGTTTGTAAGTTAGGGCTTTCAGTTACATAATGATTCTTAGCACTTTATACATCAATGATATCAAATAACCAATAATAAAATAATCAAAAACACAAGAAAATATATGCATGCTATCTTTAAAATTACTTTTATTGTAATTCTTATTTAAATCAATGATTATTCAATGATAAATCTAGAAAGGTAAAGTAAGTAATGATTAGAAGTATTTTTGCAATCGAAAACAACATAACAAATGAGTGTGCGTGCCTACTACAAATTAAGCGCTAAGCCTAGAATCGATAGCCTTGAAATAAATCTAGCTTCCAGAAATTACGGACAGACATCTCTCGACGTAATTTAAGTTGAGTGAAAAATGTTATTGCTTTGCAGGTAAACAGAGAGTGGAAAAATTTGGGCTTAAAGCTAATTGAACTTTTACTTTTACAATGGCGATGCTTACATTAGGACTTTGTGGAGAAAAACTGTAATTTCTGTATTGTTCTATTGTATCTAAAGTCCATTAAAACTGTTGAAATGTTTGTTTTAAAAGTATTTGTTTTTTTTTCTTTTTGTTTCACGCGATTTTTAGATAAGTAAGTGCAATTGGGCAGTTAAATATGGAGATAACTAACACAAATAAATTTATTTTAGACGGTTTTTTTGGCACCTAAGTAATCAACGATAATAATAATAAAAAAGAAAATAATAATAATAATAAAAAAAGTTGCTTATAAGTTTTTGGTCCTAGCTGTTATCCTATTTATCTTGCCTACGTGCCACTTGATGGTAAGTGGTTGACGTCACCCATGACCAGAAGTAGTTTACCTGGAACTATCCCAGGCATACCATATTTTTTTTACTTTTGTCCCAGGCAACTTGTTCATGTATTACTCAACCTGAGACATAACATGCTGAGCTCAGTGCCAGTAATTACACTGCCAGCTGTCCTGTCCTTCTTCTGAAACACAGCAAAGCTGTATAACGAGAGAAACAAGAAGGTGGTACTTATGCAGCTAGGAGCGTGGCACAACGCACCCATCCCATTTTCAGTCAAAAATACAGCAAACCAGATTACTGAAGATTAGGATTTTGGTATACATCTCTCTTATTCAACATCTGGACAAATCCGTATTTAATACGATCATATTTTAACGCCCGGTTTCCGAAAGGCTGGTCATGGCAAACATTAACAAATCAACTGTCAAATCTCGTAAGTGTCAAATGAGTTGCTAGAAGCATGGTTAAATTACTTAATTTGTTTGGCTTGTCAGTTGACAAAGCCACTACAATGAAAAGTTATCAAATATGAATATATAATCGTATGTTAACCGTCATTAACAGCCATGTTAGTTGACATACAAATTGACCAACGTTTAAAAAACCGGGTGTCAATCTGTTGCCACAATACTTGTCTAATACATCTACTCTACTCTACTCTACTAAGGAAGAAGAAGTATTACGAAGTATTTTTAGTTTAATTTACGGCTAAATTAATGGAGATCCACAGTCCACTAGCATATTTTCGGCTGGATAAATTAATTGTGTTTAGGAAATCTAATAAAACAGGAACCCATTAGTATTGGTATGGGGTAAGTGTATTAAACAATACACTTTATGTATTCGGGTGTAAGGTCGAACGATTCCCAAATAACATACCTCCCGTGGCTCAGTGAATCCATTTTATTATTTGTTATACCCAGTCGAATCTATGATCAAATTATAAAAACACATTAACACATTAATTTTTGTACTGCATTAAAATGCCTAATTATGCATAATTATTACTCATAATAATAAAACATCATATTAAATTAGTTTCGAATAACTTTTTTTTATAGCATAGAAGGGCAAACGAATAGTCGAAGCCTTGCGACTTTCGACGGCCATTAACATTCACACAACCAGAGGTTATGCAGAGATGCGTTGCCCTCCTTTTCCTTATCCAGATAGGCCACCGGAGTACCAGAGTACAGCTGCCTGCAGGCGGCGCTGGGTTATCCGATGTTCGGAAGGAGTTTGCCCAGTGCACTCGCCACCTTCACGACCCTCGGTCCCAACGTTTTAAAATGTGGGCCGAAGGTCCATCCTCCGTCGAGGATGAGCACCAAGTACTTGATATGGGGGTTCATCCTGACTTTCACCCCTGACAACCCAGTCCTCTTGTGACCATGGTTGGTGTAAAGTATACGTATATAACATCGAGCCTAATAAAACTTAATAAACCGCGATAAAACCCGTAAAAGTTGTTTCATTATAATGAGTGAAAATTGCTTACCCAAACGTAAGAAAACAATAGAGGAAATAAACTTTAGATATAATTACTTACAATGCTACTACTTTTATGCCTTGGTTTTCCAAGGCATAAAAGTATGCCAAGTCATTCGTTAATAGTTTTTTGGTGTCATATTATGATAAAACTTTATTTAAGGGTGTTGGTGATGATTGTGACGATGATGATCATTAATGTCTTGATATTTCTTGTACTTTAATTTTCTTTCCGCGATTACGTAATATTTTAATCCTATATCCAGAGGTATAAAAGTTTGTACACGAATTTTACAGTGGTCGACTGTTATAATAAAAGCCTTATTGCAACCTGAATCTGTCTGAGTGGTGTACGAGTTAGAACGATATATAAAGTTTTAATAAGTTATGTTACCATAAAACCAGGTAAACTTCACTAAGCTGCTCCCACATTTCACGTTCGAAACTTTTAAGAAGCCAGTTCAAATTGGTAGCTCTATTAAAAAGTTATGACCGAAAAACGCCGGAGTGGTTCGCTCCATGAAACTTGTCTACCAAAATAGTAGCGTAATGAGTGAACGAGCGAGACGCGCACAAACAACAGAATATTATAAAGCAGTAAACTTTGTTGCGAATACATTTCTGTCGCTGTAAAAGGAAATATTTTGTTTCGAGGAGAGTGCCGGCACATCATCATTATGCTGCGTAATTTTTTCGTATGTGCCATTCCGGTGGCGGTACTTTTATGCCTTCCCTCCATAAAGACAAAAGGGACTTTGAAGTGAAATCACGTACATTTTTTGTAACTTACTTAAGAGAGATCCAGCCCCCTGCCTACCATGTTAATATTTTTTCGGGAAACATTGCGGGGACAACACATGGAAATTACATTTAGATATTTGTTCACATGCCACACTGTGCGGGTTTGGATATTATATTTTACGTGCGACGAATTTAATAAAACGCTGAGGACTCGTCGGCGGCCTCAAAGCACGAAGCGTGCGTCAGACAATTGACACTTTTTATGGTAAAAGACGGCAATTAAACAAATGTATTTGTTATATGATTATTACTATAAATTATGAAAAAAAAAATCACAAAAATCACCACTCTTGGTTCGGTCTTCATTTTTTATGTTTAGTAACTTTTTTTTGTTACGATAACAAATTGTGTAGACACATGATCTTTTAATGTAGTGACTGTCAGTTTTCTATTTTGTTAGACATTCTTGCGTGCGCGACTTTGTTAAAATACTTTGATAAAGTAGAAATCAAAATCAAAACATTATTTCATTTATTCAACATAGTACCTTTTAAAGCGTCAATCGAATCTACTTTAAGACAAGCACACTGAGAAGAACTGTCGAAATAAACTTAGTGAAACTCAGTGGACAAATCTTTTCAAATATTATATAACACTTCATTTTACATATTATCCTGAAATGTGTGGGAGAAACTGACTATTCCCAACGTGGTATCTTCCATGATATCTTTTACTTTATAATATTTTTTACCACATAAAGGCTCTTTTACTTTTTTTTATGGATTGTAGAAGACTATGAATTTATTAAACCATTTCCCAGTTAGCTTTTTACGTACATAATATATTGCTCGCTTATTTTTTTATGAAAGATTACATATTATATACGTTTTATATATTTGTACAAGTAGTCTGTAGGCAGCCTAATATTTTAACAGCATTTAGTGCGCGCGGCCTTCCGATGGCCTATCAAATTGCAATTTTGTTTTATGATCCCCTCAGTTTGCAACATTAGTGAGCCTGAGCTGAATCGGGGGGTAGCGATAAATTATATTGTATGGAAATTTTGAAAGTAATATTTTATTTTATTATAATTTTATTTTTTTAAGCAAGCCTTAATTTACTTTAGCTTGCTAGCTGGAATGCTAGGTTATTTTGGTGGTGCGATGTTTTTCTATTATTTATTAATGAAAATTTATGAAATTGATTCTAATATATCAGGTACTCATTATCATCATCAGCCTTTATCCGTCCACTGCTGAACATGGGCCTCCCTCAATGAACGCTAAGACGACCAATCCCTTGCTACTCGCATCCAACGCGGACCTGCCACTGCACGGAGATCGTCTTCCCATCTGGTTAATGGCCGACCAACACTTTGTCTATCTAAGCGCGGCCTCCACTCTTGAATCTTAATGGCCCATCGGCCATCCGTTCTTCTGAGTGCGTGACCAGGCCATTGCTACTTCAACGTGCTTATTCTTCGCGAGATATCGGTAACTTTCGTTCTCTGGCGAAGGTCTTCGTTTCGAATCGTATCTGCTAAAGAAACACCCAGCATAGCACGCTCCATAGCACGTTGAGCTACGGCAAACTTGCGGACCAGTCGTAAATTAAGAGGTCACGTTGCGGCCCCGTAGGTCATCAGGGGGAGAACGCATTGGTTGAAGACTTTCGTCTTCAAACTCTGCGGTATAGATGACATGAGAATATGGCGAAGCTATCTAAACCAGGTTCAAAAATTAGGTACTAGAACAAATTATTTGTATCTCGTCCTTCATTGAATGAGGCCTATCTAGTGGACGGATATAGGATAAAAGTAATGATCTATTACAAGCTTAGTTCTAAGTTATTTAATTACCTTTGTTAACATTCCAAAACATTATCGGCTAGCCACAGTAGCATTTCACGTCCCAATCATTAAATACATTCAATACTAAGTGCGATAAATTCCCCTGAATTAGGAAAGAGCTAAACACGATACATATCAATTTTCCCCGTATTTCAAAGATATTGCATTCCCATAGCGGTTCGAGTGGCCAATAACCGATGAAATAGAACGGAAGGACGGTATTACAAACACTGGAGATCTTTGATGAAAATAATTTGTTCGAAAAGTGTTTTTTTTTAACTAAACACTAACTAGTGGCCGCAACTTTGTCCTTCATTAACTTATGATTACTATTTTTATTTATTTATTTATTCTTTACGTACATAAAAGGTATTTAACGAAACAACAGACATTAATATTTATACACAGGTGTGCTTATCTCTTTTAAAGATTTCAGCTAATCTAAAAAAGTGAGTGTAGAAAAACTAATGCGGATATAATACATAAGAAGAATTAAAAAAAAAAAACAAAAATAATGTTAAGACATTGAACCATTAAAAGCTACATTTAAATATCAGCACAATGACACTATAGCTTGTATAGCTTGTGTCCTTCAGTGTTATCATTCTATTGGTGAAAGAAATTTTAAAATCGTTACAGTAGTGTTTGTGAGCAACGATGGTCCAGTGGTGGACGGACTCGGCTTTTTATGCGAGAGGTTCCGGGTTCGATCCTAACTCCCGTGTGTGCTTTGAAATGGGTTATGTGGAGTTCACCAACCCGCATTGGGCTAGCGCTTCGGTGAACTATGGCCCACCTTACCTGATTTCGAGGAGGAGACCCGTGCCCATCAGTGGGACATAATATAAGGGTTGATACTTTACTTTTATACATCTACAGTAGCTTTTGAGTTAAGTTATAACAAACAAACAAAAATTCAAATGGTCCCTTTTCTAATATTAGTATAAGATATAAATAGATAGCAGTGTAAAGCTTCAGATTACGGCGTAATGAGATCGTGGGCGTGAATCATGAGCCTCTGGGGCGGTGCGGAGTCGGAGTTGGGAAGATCACGACCACTGGGGCCACCGCGCCTGATACTCACAGAATTAAACTTATTCAATTACAAGTTTAAACATCTCATAACAATATTTCAGCTTAAACTTCTTTACAGGATGTAACGATCGGCTGAATTACGAATTTTTATTGGTAAATCGAATGACAGTGCACTAGATTTTCCTTTTTCAGAAATTAATTCATTTTACATTCAAATAAAAAAAAAAATAAGTATCGCACATAACCCTCCATACCTGATTGCGAGGAGGAGATCCGTGCCCAGCAGTGGGACATAATATTATAATGGTTGATACTTTAATTTTATTCTTAGCTAAAAAAAGGATAGGCCTGAAATTATAAAATAAATAAATAGGAACTCTATATGTAGGAAATGTAGAATTTTATTAACATAATCTATAATGTATATTTCAACTTACGACGCGCAAGTCGCAACACAACGCGGACGGCGTCATCCACTGTCACACAGTTGACTTGAACTATCTATATCTTTACAATTATTAATAACTACTTGGCTATCTAATGTAGATAATCTTAAAGAAAATATATTTTAGGCCTGATAATATCCGTAATCCTATTTAATATAATTAAGAACTTCGTCTTCTAAATACATATCATTCATCAGTAAATTACATTTACAAATAGCGAAGCATAAAACTAATGAAAACCATTTTATATATAAAACGATAAAGTATGAAGGTCATTAGAAAGGCAATAAGCAGTATGTAATCCATCGTATCCAAGCCGCCTTAATGAAGTCAACTCAATTTGCGCTCATATTCGTGATCTATGTTGGGATATAAACAGTCGTCATTAGAATTCAACGGGTGTCTCTCAGGGTGACGTTTTTAGGAGAATATTTTAGTGTTTGAGGAAGTTAGCGAGTTGGTAATTAGTTCTGTGTAGCGCGCTAGATGGCTCTGTCTTTGCAATATCATCACGTACCATAACTTTTTCATTTGACGCGCACGATAACAACTTTTCCATTTCTTTTTATTAACATTGAAACAAAAATGAGAGTAGGCTTTATGAGTAACAGATACCTGATGCGTTTTCGTAAAATATTATTGTTGGCGAAATGAGTTTGTTTCTATACGTGAATAAAACGTTCCCTCATTTTGTACGTATTATATTTATACGTTTGCGTTCTGAATTATAATGTTTGTGTAACTTTGATGAATATTATGCTTATTGAGGTTGCGCTGAAATTAAACGGAAAATGTCAGTCCGTATGAATGAATTAGGTATTTTCATCATCATCATCATCATCAGCCTTTGTCTGTCCACTGATCAACATTGACCTCTAAATGAACGCTAAGACGACCCTTTGCCTTGCCGATCCCTTGGCACTCGCATCCAACACGGACCGGCCACAGCACGGGGATTCTCTTTCCATCAGGTTAATGGCCGGCCAACACAAGCCTAAATTTTTGATTTTCTACTGGACATGAAAACAACGCGAGCAGTGTTTGCTTTGAACAGCTCGTCTTCTTGTCGTATTTAAATTAAAATAATTAACACTCTTGGCAATTAACGCTGTTAACACCACAAAACAGAAGGGCTTTTAAGGATTCATAAAAGTTTACTTTTACTAAGTATTAGGATAATAGCACATTAATTTATAAATAACTAAATGTCAAATAAATAAACATGATGGAACTGAAAAAGACTATTCAAAAGTATAAATATCACGACACAGTAAAAAGTATTTAATGTGATACCTTAAATGAATATTAACAGTACGTTAAGTCTTTTGCGAAAATCATTTCAATACATTCACACGCAAAGTTAAATAAATGGTACTTTCAACTTTTTGCCCTCCATTGTAGAAAATATCTCGCTAATATAATTTTATGTGATTGCCGTGAAGAGAATTATTATATCTCTCAAATGTTTAAATTGAAGTATTCTGTGGGCCAGACAAAAATAGCCGCTCGTTTTCCTTACAAAGGCTAAGGAGAAAATTGCTTAGTACAAATTAAATAAATCAAAGCGTATGCCTAGCTTCCCAATATTTTAACAAGTATTTTATTAGTACTATTTATTGAAGTGAAAACTGTTTTGGCGCACCGAACATAGTGTGCTAGGCTGTGAATTAGACTGACCCGTCACGCTCTTAGGTGAAAGGCTCGATCGGATGAACTCGGGACCGCCGAGCATTACCGAGCTTGAATGATGCTGTGTTGCAGTGTTTACTATATTCGATTTATATCTGATATTTCATATTTGTAATAACTTATTACTATCAATTATTCAATAGTAATCTATAAAAATAGATATTATTGATGCCTAATGATTATTATTATTATTTTAACAATCATAATATATGGTTTACATTGTTGGTTACACTTCTGTCGTGCGGCGTTGTCACGTCAAAAATATATGTCATTTATGACGTGACAACGTCTTATAATTCGATGGAGCCTACACGCACGAAAAAACATGACTCATGCGGCGTTGCCTTGCTCTGAGGCGTTCCATTTAAGGCTTGAAGTGCAAGCGAGAGCGCGGAATAAGCGACAAAGAGGCACAATCGGCCCATCAGCATTTTCTTATGACGTTGTCACGTACAACTATCGTCAGTTAACCGACTTTACAGACAACCGATTTTTATAAAGAGGATACTCATATTCGATAGGCCGGCAATGGACCTGCAAGTTCTCTGGTGTCTATGGTCACTATGACTTACCATCAGGTGAGCCGACTGTCCGTATGCCGTTCTATAACAAAAATGTGTACGTAATTAGATTAGAGAGTAGAGAAGTGATAATAATATAATTATAATTACTTACCAATTTGCCTCTTCGCTTGATTTCGAGGAGAGCCGTTCTTAGACACAGATGGAGTACTCTTATACGTTCAGCGGGAGTGGCTTAGGGTAGCTTGCACAGATACATTATGAAAGGCTAAGTTTCATAAAAAATCATGATTTTGATATTATAATATCTTTGAAATTTTATGGATAAAATATAAATAAAAGATAAAAACGTTATTGAAAACGACGAAATAAAAAAGAAAATTGAGTGGAGAGATGTGGTGTACAAACAATGGTAAAAATATTTTCCATTGTTTCTTATATATATACAAAAGCTTTACCCCTCTTATGTAGGACATATTTTATCGTTTATACTCGAGCCACAAATATTTTAGTATACTTTTATATACTGAATTGAGAAATAGGAATTTGAAGTATTCATATACCATATATATAATTATAATTACTTTTTACCATCACATCCTTTTTGTATGCATATGCTCAGCTTGAGCATTAAAAAAAAAGAATCTCTTCTCTCGCTCTTGTCTAACGAAAAGAACGGTACCAGAAGTCTATCGTATTATTCGCGTCTCTGAGTGGAACTTAAAAACGCCTGCTAAGTAAATTAACAGTATCTACTTGAAAACGTAACGTTTCTGTTTTTTTTTTAGAAAAATCATTTTGATTACGGTGAGTTTTTTTTAACATCATCTATTTTTATCATGTTTATGAATGAAGCTTTTATCATACTACAGATAACAAAAATATATTATTAATAAACAAACTAAAGTTTAACTACATTAAAAAAGTAAAGTCAATAAAATAAAATCCTTGCGTCCTAGCTCGCTGTGGCATCGCAGTCCCAAAAGCATTGAATCGATGCTAAATTGTGATTCCGCAGTGCGCTAATGCCGTGTGTAATTATAGTATTTAAAGTAATTGTAAAAATATACAAAGTTACGATCAAGTAGGTATTCTGCCGCAGTGCGCCTCGTGCAGTGGCGTTGACACCGGCGCCGCGGGGTCGGCACGCGACCAATTATTTAATACTACAACCATTCGCATATTCCCCTACGTTCCACTGACCAAGTGCAGCGGAATTTTAATAAGTTTTTAGACATATCAATACATGAAATGCGTTTCCAGCGATATGGCATGTTGAATGTGGAATTTGCATTTGTTGAAGTGCGGGTTTTCCGTCTTTTGTTTTCGATTTTAATCAGTTTTTCCATTAATTATATTTGAGATTTTTGATTTGGCTTACGTTTTAACAGTAAATTAGACTTGAGTGTCGTGATAGCTGACGGCATGTCATGATAGCTCCAACTACGTGGACATAGTGTATTCTTTTATTATTTCATCATCATCATCATCATCATCAGCCTTCATTTTATATTTAGTGTATGTCCTGTATTGTTTTCTTATGTTTACGCGAATTTCACTCATTATAATGAAACAACCTTTACGGATTTTATCGCGGTTTAGATAGGACTAAATAAAATATTGTTGTATCATAGGGTAGTTTCGAATAACTTTGTAACAGTAGGACGTCTGACACCTTAGTCCTCCCGTGACCATGGTTGCTGTAAAGTTTCCAAAACGTCGGGCTTGTAAAAAACTAAATAAACCGCGATAAAATCCGTAAAAGTTGTTTCATTATAATGTATGTCCTGTGTTCATAACTTTTTTGTTTTTAAACTTTCTTAAAATAAAAAAAATCTTATATCTAGCCTTATCCCTTTAGGCTTCCAGCCTAATATGACGCAATTAAATACTAGTATTTTAAATAGTGTGACTATGTATCACACCTTCACAATCCAGTAACTGGGTAATACGGTACCTCGTGGTAGGACTAGTTAACATACTTTCGGGCTTCTGGTGACTCGTAACGACTGTCAAAAACCCCGAAACATGGAGGAGTCTCGGTATTTAAAGATGGTCACAAGTCTAACCTATTGGATTGCCCGCACGGCTTACTATTACTTAGCGAGCTTCCAAGGAGTTTCTTGTATTGGCATACGTATTCTAACTATGGTATCTAATACCACAATTGACTATCACTGCCCATACTAAAAATAGCATCGATCTGTAATAGAGTGGGTCGAGAGCCGACATGTAATGACGATTATCATCCATTCATTTATTATCTTTAACTATGATTGATTTTACGCTGCGTAATTAACATTCAGCTATTCTATTTCAGTGGGATCCAGGTAAACACTTTTCGCCAACGCGCTAATTAAAAGTGTTTATACATAACGTGGAAACGGCTTTATTACGCTTATAATGACCTAGATAAGCTGGAATATCATAACTAACGAGATTAATTTTGTGTACGCTTTAAACTATTCAAAATTTTATCAAAACACATAACTAAATCTGTAACTTCCCTGAATCACTAATTCGTTGTATGTTGTACTGTTATTTATGGTATTTCCACGAAAACTATATTGAATTATATTGCATTTATTTGTACAAGTGAGACTCGGGGGAACAGAGCTGAATACAGGCCAAGCAGAATGAAGATGTATGTTCAACAAGTGCTTTGATACTTTTTTTGCTGTCTATACCGAAATTAACGCGTATCTATCTGGCCTCGATAATACATACGACTTAAAATTAATTGTGTTTATTTGAGTAGACGATCATATTATTATAGCTTTTTTGTGTTATAAAATTTATTTTAATACTGTAATATTATTGTTTTTTAATGTTTACGCGAACTTTACTTATTATAATGAAACAACTTTTACCGATTTTTTTACATTCTCGACGTATCGAATACTTTACAGCTACCCTGGTCACGGGTGGTTTGATGTTTCACTGTTATGTAGATGTTTCATTATATTGTTTTTAATTTGTAGACTTTTCCTCCCTTCTCTTCTTCTTCCTCCTATCCTTTAATATTTTGCTTAAAACCTAAATGCCCTGGAAAG
The DNA here is from genome assembly GCA_905333005.2 of Lycaena phlaeas. Taxonomy (NCBI): domain Eukaryota; kingdom Metazoa; phylum Arthropoda; class Insecta; order Lepidoptera; family Lycaenidae; genus Lycaena; species Lycaena phlaeas. The sequence continues at coordinate 19,919,584 of HG995163.1, forward strand.
CAATGAACTTTTACCCCAACATTGGGCCAATGCTATTTTCTAGATCCACACGTTGGGACCAAGCAACTCACCAACCAACGTGTGTCGCAGGCCTTATCCACAATAAAAGGTGCAACTTTAAAATTTGAAAAACGTACAAGCATTCATTAAAATGCATTAAACCTTTAATATTTTCGAAATCGAAATGTACTTTAAACAATATTAAATAGAGTAGCATATTAACAGAATGAGTATCGAAAAAAGATTACATTTAAATAATATTACCCCAGCGATCACTTTCTTCTACGCGTGAACGGCAATTGGCTCCATGAAATCTGGCCTCTTGGGCGCTTAGTAATCAACCGAAGACTTCGATTGCATCAGATTCCCTTTTGCTGCGAATAAAAAGATCCTTATCGAAAAGGTTGTGAGGGCGAGATTGTAATTTGTGATGACGCCAGTTTAGAATAGGTGACGTGCTAACATTTGATTTTATAGTGGGTGATAACATCTTGTTGTTTTATCCCGATTTAAGGTATGCGATTGTTCTGTATTTTTTCAAAATAAAGGAGCTTTTTATTTAAGAATATATTTTTCTTAATTTAAATTATTTTTTGATTTGCTTTGGCGATGCGCTTGGAGCGATGATGTTGGGCATGATTTTGTCTTAATTTAAGATCTCAGTTCGTAGGTACTTGAAACATTTATAAATGAAAAATGTTTTCACATTTAATTTTCATATTTATTTGCTTTTGTCAATGTCGCTTGATATTCAGTGAAGGAAGAAATCCGAACCGGTGACAGAAAGAATGACAAGGAAAACTAAAAATATTTCAGTTTTTCCTAAGTTTGTACATACAAACCAACCGATACATACATATGCTTATTTTGCTAGGATGATGTTAAGCAAAGGTCCTTTAATTTCTACATAGGCCTAGAGACATTTAGACTTTCTTCGTGTTTTAAAAACTGTGTGAGAAAAGGCTACTAGTAAATAGAAATAAAATAAGAGGCCAGTGTCAATTTAGCCCTAGTAAATAAGACCACGATATCACTTGCTTGCTTAAAAAAAATATCATACCTCACCCTAAATACCATCTTTCACCTCAGGGTAAGAGACACATGGAGTGGAGTCTCAGTCACGTTATGGTTGAGACTCATAGAATGTGAGTGGATCACTTACATCAGGTGTTAGTATTCCAATCATTGACGTGAAACATATCATATGTATTTGCTAATTAAAAACCAAATGTGACATCGCTATACCTAAGTATATAAGCATATGAATTGTGATTCCAAAATTAATACTATTTAGGTAAATATATAATTTGGCTTATTTAAAATAACATGTTGATTAAACGAATAATGCTAATGAACATTTTAATAAACATAATGCTTCATTTAATATGATTATGCAAAATTTGATATATTTTGTGACAACAATCCGGCTATTTCACGTTTCATTCGCTTCAGATTGAGTTTATTACATTTGGGTATTAATAATCGTGAAGACGCTTCTTTAACCCTTGCGATTGATTCTAAAAGTATTCATAAACGGTATTTAACATCACATGGGAAATAAATTGTGAGTTCTAATGAGTTTTGCTTTAATATTCCCTAAAAGTCTGAAACATCTACTGATAATGAATATTGTTTTCTCACGTTTACGCGAATTTCTACTATTGCATTATTATTATTATGAAATTAGCTACCTCGACAGACTTCGTTCTGTCAAAATTACTATGGCAAATATGCTATGTGTATTTCACCTAAAAAAATGAAAATGGAAAATTTTGACAACAAAAAAAATTGGGGTGGGTCTCCCTATACCGTATATACCTGATATGCACACAAAATTTCATAAGAATTGGTCGAGCCGTATTGGAAGAGTATGGGAATGAACATTTTGACACGAAAATTTTATAAGTATATTAGACAAGTAAGAATAATTATCTTACTAGATTTCAGCGCGTTTATTCTAACGTCGGGTATGTAAAACTTAATAAGCCGCGATAAAATCTGTAAATGTTGTTATATTATAATAATAATGCAATTTAAATTTAAGTACAGTTCTATATAATTCAAACAGGTCCTTTGTAGAATAATCAGCAAATTATTATTGAGATAGAAGAATTCATATCGATCGGATCGAGGAGTAGCAAACTGATAGGGATATTCTTCAGGGTGGCATACTCCAATAGTTTCGGAGTAAATAAATATAAAACCATTATTTGGCTATTAGATTTACTATGCAACTTCTAAAATTGGAGCGCATGAACCAATTTGCATAAATTAGGTGTTTACAATAAATTCAAAATGGCGGGGCGTAGACTGTACGGCCGGGTACAAATAAAATTCTCATCGGGTTTAATATGGGAGGGCCTTGATGCGGGATATAAAATTGTATTATTTTATTGCTCACCTACTTGTCTATAAAATATATTCATTCGTTTTTATTCATATCATTTGCTATTCTGTCATAAATCTTATGTGTAAGACTATACATGTAGACTAAATCCACGGGCTTAGTTTATATTCCGTATTATATAATAAAAATAATTCTTAGAATTTAATTTCATGTAATATAAATTAATGTATTCACTAATCACTATCATCTCTTTAAGGTTAAATTATGACATCGTATGATAAAGGCTTATAAATACTGATCTTAAGATACTGCTCAAATTCTCCTAGTTGTTGAAAATGACAATAATTAGTTGCAATAAATAAATAAGTAAGAACTTACCTATTGAAGTATTTGGTATAATTAAATATGTTTTGTTTTTATTTGCTTTATCATTCTTCATACACAGTAAATTATATTGATACTTCTTCCTTATAATTAATAACAATTTAAGATGACTGACTTAAAAAAACTAAATCACAGTCTTATAACTTCTATTTTCTAATCTCAATAAATAAAACACGAAGTTATACAATAACTCATAGTTAATATACATAGGTATATTATTCTCACTATGCAGATATTTGTAGATATTAAATTTATTTCTCCGTGGTGCATTGCAGCTGGGTTTCACCTGGCTGCTATCTTCTTTTTTCTTGACTTTTGTTAGTCATTGCAATCCTTTACTGTCTCCCGCTTTGAACATGGAGGAAACTGGAATATTTCCTACTCCTCCTAAATTCTTCTGATTAATCTCGTTGCGGGTCCCAAGGCAGTGTTTAACGTATCCCCCGGACTCCCGGAGATCGTATCAAAGGGTCATTTGGTGGTTGCCGCTGTCGATCCTGGCTATACAGGATTTGCAGCGGTGGGAACGAGTGGTGGGCCAAACCCGATGAAACAATTTAAGAATAATGCTTATAAATGCTTGCAGTAATATACAGTGTATCTGTCACAGCGCACTTGCATGGTGCTTAGACACTGTTCCGTTTATCTACCACATGGTAGCGGTAGGTAACTACTTGTAGACTTTATATCGATTAATACTATAAACAAGCATATTAAAAATCATAATTTACTTTGCAATAAAAGCAAAAGTCCACAACACCACTGCAAAAATATGTTTTTGATATCAACGTTGATAATTTGAACAGCGCAAACATTATAAATACATAAGTAATATTTCCCCGATAATACGCAAAGCAAATGCCGATGAACCAACACAATATGGAGTAATTATCCGGCTAATGGAGGTGTGGCGGTTATGGTAAATTAAGGGATCCTCATTATCATAGGAGGTGCGATATGCAATAATGTTCGCTTATTAAGTACTTTGATTCTTAACTTATAATTACAATAGGGGACGGCGAGTAAATGGCACGTATGCTATTAAGGTTTATGATATTTGAATGATAAAAGAATTTAAGGCTAGTTGAGGGGTAGGTGGGAGACAGATGAGTTAGACGTTAAGTGATAGATCATAAACAGCAGTATATATTCTCCTAATCAGGTGCATGTAAGTCAGTTGACTTCTGCGATTGTTACTAGAGATGTAGAGTGCAATTTCATGTCTTTGAGGTAGGTACTCCTGTTGCCTTTAGATCCGGGACCCAAGTGGAGTTCCACATAGAGTTAGGAATCGGAGAGATACTGGCTACTTTCACAAGGAATTCCCCGCGTCAAAAACCTGCACCAGCAGGTCTTAGTAATGATCTTTGATGGAATGAATAAGATAGATGTTGACAACATTAAGACGTTAAAAATGTTTCAAAACTACGTATGACTCCGGTACATTTATTATATTGTTTTCGAAAATTGCGTATAGACTTTTACCCCTAGTGAGAATCGAGCCGATTATTATTCAAGAATATTTTATGCAATATATTTGAGGAAAGATAATGCTTATATAAAATCGTACTCGTACTGATTCTGAACAAAGGAATTCCTGCCCAAAAGCTATCACTAGGAATAAAAGCAACATTAGCGAGGAAACGCTAGTAAGTTACAAAGGCATTATTGTAATAGCAATGTTTATTTGAGAGCTAATACAAGTGCGAGAACATTTGTCAGTCCGTGAATTTATGTCGAGTCTAACAAACGAATCTCGACTAAGGGTAGTTACATAACTCCATAATCTTAACGGCCGTCTTACCGCGTAAATTGAAGGAATTTACTGGGCCTCCCTCCCTGAGGCCAAACACTTAGCTGACCATATTCCTACATCTCCCAAACCAGCGGGTAATATCACACGATATGGCTGTGAATGGCTTTTGACGATTCGAACCAAGTTGTAAATTACTTTATTATATTGATAATATTATTTCATAAAAAAGCTTCATAAAAATGTCGAATAAATAAAACTCGTGTAGGTTATACATCAAAAAAGGAAAGCAGAAAATCAGATTTCTTTTTGTAGAATGTAGATTTCTTTTGTTTTGATGGATTAGCAGCGCTTCGCTTCTTCCACAATGCAATTGAAGTCATTTACTATATAGTTCAGGGCTTACTGGCTAAAGATTGCGTCGATTTTTCCTTTGAAGCCTGTTATAGTTGAATCAGTCTCAGTTTATTAAATTAAATCTGTAATTAAATTTATAAATAGTTGTAAATTAGAAAAAAGATGCAAGAAATAATAATCGATATGGCAAATAAAAATATGTAAGGGGTAACAAATTTCATGTGATATGAGGCTATATAAGCTGAAAATCATTTACTCAATTGATTCCAGCATTATATTCACAAGAAACCATTTTGTTTGATCTTCAGATTTTATTCAAAGATAAAAAGGTATAACGCTTTCGGAAGAATGAATCATACACTTTTTCACAATTGCGATAAGTATTCTATTGGTAATATCCTAATTGGAAAATAATAAATTTATCAAATTTTATACACATTTGAAAGTATTTCAGATATTTCTTATATCAGTGATTATCAGACCACCCAAGTGCTTATTAGCAGTCCGACATTAGACAGTCTTATCAGAAAACTTGCAAATATAAAGTACATATTCGAAATCTATCCATGATTACCACGCTAAGCATCCCGATGTACAAAGTTATTTTCAGTCATTTTCATCACACTACTATGGTTCTAAAAGCTACAAATCAATCGTATCATAAGCTTATTTTACAGCGTCTGAAAATGATGATACACGATGATGAATTATGAAATTCATGATAGACGAGTACTGCTATTGTTCCAGGCGCCTGGCGATATGCTTATGCTATTTTTGTCTTTCTCTTCACCTTTGTGGTTATTATGATCTGATAAAGTGACCGATGACCAGTGAGGCGTCTTGCTGAAATAGAGAGGCTATCATAAATAATCGGTGACTTTTTGGGATAGATTTTATACCTGTGTATAAGCAGGCGCCATATTTGAATTTAATTTAAATGAGGTCACGGGGGATCCCCCGAATTGAACCCTATCAGTGGCTGACAGACAAATCATAATGTATAATCGTTTTTAAATAGTGATTCTTAAAATGAAACACGTATATTAATGGTTAATATTAAAGTTTTGATCGGCTCGTTGTGGTGCAGGCGCAGTCATTTATTAAATTAACATACGATGTCGGCCGTGATGCGGTCCGCGCCGCAGATAATCGTACTAAATGACTTTCGAGGCTCGATAGCTTTATTCTACACGAGATTGGCATAATTTTAAAGGTTAAATTATGTAAATGGATATTTCATGTGTCTTTGTGTATATTAATTAGCGGGAATTTGTGCTCCTGAGCCTTGCACCGGTATTAAGTTTAATGGGACATTTTGTACGTAATCGGCTGGTACCTGATAGTGTACATTTTCCTGAAACATATTACGGTTTTATGTATACATTTTGTTGTGAATGTGTATAAGGGGAAGATATCTTTTTATCTTCTTTTTCGCGTTAGAAGCGAGGAGGCAATGAGGTAAAATAGGCAAATGTGACAATGGCTTTGATATAACTCCATGCCAAACTAGAGAGAGAGAAAGAGATAGAGAGAGAGAGAGAGAGAGAAACTCTCAAGAGCTGTTCCAGGAGAAACAACAATGTGGGCTAAAGATGTATCTACAAAAATCTACAGGTTCTAAATTGTATAAGTGTTTTAATGTTTTAAAAAGACTATATCTAGCTATATAATAATAATAATAAAAAATTAAAATGCATGAAAAAAAAAATTAATAATCGCTTTTTAATGGGCATAATCACAAAGATTGTTGAAATTAAAGTCAACGCGAATTTAGGCAATTAAAAACGGGAAATCGGTTAGGGCGCATTAATTTCCCCCAAATTGGAATATCCCCAGAAACACAGGATGTCTGGCGAACTGGGAGCACAGGAACGGCACACCTAAATGGAATGAAAACATTCGAGTTTCGTTTTCATTCATTTAATTAGCCAGAGTTTTAAGCGCGGCGCCACAGTGTCGCAGCGTCGCCTGACAATTTAAACTTGCCCATCCATATAGATTGTTTGCAAAGTTTTTTTTTTCACAGACATTAGATTAATGCTAGCTTGAAAGTCGGGGATTTTTACCCGGTTTTAGGGCAGTGGGTGATCGAAATGTCGATAAAAGATATTTCTTAGTGCAGTTTTTCACTTTCAGTTCAAAATGTTTTTTTACATTTAAAAGTCAATTCGACATATTACCCCCGTTAAGTAAAATGGCTGTATGTTGGTTGACGTATTACTTAAAAAACTCTACAAGACTTAATCTATGAATGCTTGTCTCTTAAGGCGCGGCTTCACCGCACCATAGCGCACGGCGCGGGATTCTCACCCTTGATCTATGATGTAACGTAGTGGGTAGATATGACATTGCATAGATTTACCCCTACAACAAGTGATTTATCGAGAACAAATCTTAGAAACTATTTGGAGGTGACCCTTGCAAAAAATTAGAACATATAAAAGAAAGTAAAACTTATTCTAGATAAAAGATTATTTTCACTTTTTATTTCACATGAAATAAGCAAAACCAGGATTTGAACAGAATTTTTGATAGATACGTAAGCTGCTTTAAGAAGTTATACATTTTATCTTTAATTTCTCTTCAACCCGGTATCTAGGTAAATGGAAAATTCCATTCTCTTTATTTGGGAATAGTTGAAATAGAGTGTTTTTGAAAAACTATTCAAGGAAACTCAAGGCGTACAAAACGCGTAAAACAGCCATAGCAGTAAATGCATAAAGGAATATTAATTGATGAAGTTTCATCCTTTGACATCTATAAATAGATGACGAAGCCGAAGGATGTTACTTCATACGTAGAGTTCTAAGGAACACGACATGAATAGATTGATGCTAAACACACTCGGAATGTTCCACTTTCTCAATCGATTAGGTTAATAGAATGTCTGTTTAGCTCTACATCCATTTAGTCAGTAGCAAATTGAATCGTATGTTTTTTTATTCATAAATGTTCAATGCCATATTGATCACAATAAGTCTTTATTCTTGTGTAGCAGTGTTGGTTATCAATCTTCTCCGAAACGACTACATTTAGTTTACATTTCGAGTAGGTCTGAGAATAGGCCAACGTCTATTTTTTTAGAATTTTAATTTTGTTCCTTTTTTATTATGAAATTGTATTAAAAATTACATATAATTTAAAATTTTCACCCTTTTACAACCAACCTCTTCTTTTTAGCAGCGATATTAGTACTTTTGGAAGAACGAATTAGTAAACCGAATTTTAATTAAATTTTGCCTACAGTGCATTTTGATTCAACTTGAATCTTACGACGATATTTACAAACTATTCAAATTCATGCATACATGTAGTAAAAATATTCATACCAAAATAGTCGCTTGGGAAAGAAATAGTAAGGGATGTACTAAACATAATTTAGCAGTAAATAATTCTCTACTTTCTGGCTAGTTGACCACACGAGAAACCATATCACATTAATATTTTATGCCCCTAAATTATTCCACTGTTTAATGCTACCTGTTTTTTACCGAATTTATGATCCGAATCCCATGCGGGTTGAGACGGCAACGAGTTTTCACCCAGTTATGCGACTTTTTGCAGGTAAATTTTACGGTCACATTTTTTAATTTAATTTTCTCACATACTCAATAAGCGGTGCTCTTATTTATACTAAAGTCTTTCCTGATAGGGGTTCATAAAATGTAATTATCTACCCTAAATGGTAAATGATTATAAGCAATTTTAATTTGATCAAAATTCGTCATGATAGCGTTGTAAAGATTAAGGGCCTGTTTCCCAATCTCCAGTTAAGTGCCCAATAGGCTATCGGCAACATATTTGACAGATACTTGTCAGATACTCCATACTCTATCAAATATGTTGCCGATAGCCTATTGGGCACTTAACTGGACATTGTGAAACAAGCTCTAAGGTTACTACCTAGTATATCAAACGTAAGAAAACTAGATGTGACAACCATATCCGCGTGGTAGCTGCCTTGATGATGATGATGATGATGATGATGATAATGATGATGATGATAATGATGAAGGCATTACAACTGTATTTGCATCATCAGTGTGTAAACTACATTGGCATCATCAGTGTGTAAACTAACTAATTCTACGGGATCACTCTAGCAACTTAGTTTAGGAATTTTTTTTATTACATTGAATTGAAATAAAATGCACACAATATACTTACTCTGTCATATAATGTTAATTTATAAACCATACATGTTATTACCGTATTCTTCAATGCGACGTTAGCTTTTATAAGGCTTTAACTCGTGAAGCGGAACGAAATCTTGCTGAAAAGATGAAAATGCTTTTGACCTCTAAGGCACGGAGCTGAATATTTAAAATAATCTACTGCGCAGAGATCGGTTTACACACAACTTATCTACATAACACATATTGCCATATTCTTATACTCTGGGGAAAAAAACTAAAATTAATATTGAATTAATTTGCATTGCCACCAACAAATACATTATAGCGATTTTGTTTTTGTATGATACACACATTTCACAAAAGCATGCTTTAAAAGTTGTGCCTATATAATGGATCTTTAAATATTAATTTTGCCTACTTTAAGATGTCAGGTTAAATTGAACCCTTGGCCATTTTTAAGGGGACAATACAATATGCATATTTTCCCTCTTTCATCTTCAACTATAAATTATTTAAATAAATATAGTTTTAACATAATTTATTTACATACAAACATAAAACAAAATCAAATCATATCTTTGTTTTATGAATTATTTGATATTAAGATAAAAAAAGAGAAAAAATATGTCGTGTGCTAGTAATATTAAAATAATTCAACATTTACCAAAAAATTCAAACAAAATTTCGCTTCCTTAAAAATATTTCCCTTTTTACGTTTAGATTTACATAACAATGACGTCGATATTTCTTTCCGTGTAGACATCATACAGAAGGAAAGACAGTGTTGCCGCAACAATAGAATTTGGGCCCTTTGGGTGCGGAAGTCTAAAACATGGCATTAACAGAAATAAGTCTTTGTCGTCCATTTCACTCGTCTTGGACTTTTACAAATGAAATTATCTAAATACGAAATACAATATATTCAAGAAAAGATTTGATCACAAACGAATACGTTATAAATTACAATTTTGATAATGTTGCATACTTATTTTTAACTGACTTCAAAAAATCTGCTTTTTAATTCGTCTGTATGAATTTTTTATAGACACAACGACCGGTATGATACTTATTGCTTACATGATAGCGTACAGCGACAGCTATGCTGTCTTGTTTCGTGCGGCTTGTGAGTTTTCAGTGGTCCATTGGGGAGAAACGTAAATGTAGGGCAAAGCATCTGCATAATGCGTCGATAATCACCAAAAGGCTTTCACTGTTCGTTTGCCCTCTTAAGCGTAAAAAAGCAACCAAATGCTAGTCGGACTCGTCCATAAAGGGTTCCGTTAATACATTTAAGTAAATATTTTTAAAAAAATATATTTGAGTTGCTTGAATGAAAGGTAAATTGCAGTTTATTATTTATGATAAATTAAAAAAACTACATTGGAACTGGATCTTGTTCAAACCAATTTTCGGTGAAAATTTGCATGATACTGATACATCATATTTTATTTAAGTTTTATCATTCTCTTATTTTAGAAGTTACAGGGAAGAAGATACACACCCATTTTATCACAATGGAAGTGTCTCTCGCGCAAACTATTCAGATTCAAAAAAAAAAAAATTTTAGAAAGTTGAATATCATTTTTAAATTTAAAAGTAAGTAAGTATTTGAAAAGTAAATTTATTGTTTTTATTTTCAATTTTTGTGTGAAAATATTAATGCGGTTCACGATGCTGTAAGTAATTATCACATCAAGTTCTTATATGTAGATTCGTAAAAAAGTGGCTGTGACATACGAAAGGACAGACAGACAGACACGACGAATCCATAAGGATTCCGTTTTTTATCATTTGGCTACGGATCCCTAAAAGCTGAGCTAACTAACCCATTAATATATTATTCAAATAAATGAAATATATGTACAAACAGTACTAATAAATTAGAGTGCTTCAAAATAATACCCGAAAATATTCTTTTGTTATCTCTCCTTCGATTTTTACAAATAACCTGTGTAGTGTATTGTACGGAGGGACGCAAGCCGCTCGTAAAGCATCGCTCAAGCTGTAGTAAATGTCAATGTACAAGGCCACGATAGCTCGCCACGTTAGGTATACTTTACGTTTTATGAGCCCCGTAGAGTTGCGACGCCGTCTTACGGGGACCAGTTCGCCGTAAACGTACAAATTACGATAATTCTACGTGAACGTAAAAATTAAAAAGAGCTCTTTTTTTGTTACAATGATTTCAGAATGTTTTTATATTCTAACGGGTTTTGCAATACCATAAACCCTTTTCGGGCTTATTTGAATTGAAATAAAACATTAAATGTTTACTGTTTTCTTATATTTACGCGAATTTCACTCATTATATTGAAACGACTTTTACGGATTTTATCGCGGCTTATTAAATTTTTTACATGCTCGACGTTTTGGCTACTTTACAATAACCATGGTCAGTCCTCCCATGACCTGTGAAAATAAGGGCCTGTTTCACAATCTCCCTTTAAGTTCCCTATAGGCTATTGGCAACATATTTGACAGATGTTTGACAGATACACCATACTCTATCTGTCAAACATCTGTCAAATATGTTGCCAATAGCCCATAGGGAACTTAAAGGGAGATTGTGAAACAGGCCCTAAACCTAATTTATTATAATCTTTGCTACTAGTTCCCGATAAAGTTAAGAAGCGCGAAGTATTAGACATATTATATTTACGGCGAAGTTACTATTTTTGAATATAGAATACTGAGCGCTACATCCGTCAGAAAAAAGTTTTACTTCAAAAATATATTTTGTTGATAAAACTTGATAAAATTAATAGAAACTTTATAAATATAGAAAAGAATAATTTTCATCTGAACAGTGAAGTTAAAGTGAAGGAAAGAGTTTATGCTTAAATCTTATTTTGATCTGCCAACTGTAATGCGAAGTAAGTACAAAATGAAACCAAACTTTCCTTAGTTATGTCTTTGGTTAACGTAGACGGTATACATTTTAATAAAATGTTTTAAACTATTCTCTTGGTTCGTAATTGCTGTTTTAATTTTTATTGCAATGTTTTTAAAATGTACTTATTTAATTTCTCTGCTAATGTATTTCATTTCCATTATTATATAGTACTAGCAGCGCCCCGCGGTTTCACCCGCATACTTCCTGTTACCTTAAGAGTACGGGGATAAATTATACAACAATACACAACCGACTAAAATAAATATGAAGGAAATACATAACATTAATATTTAAATTTATTCGAATGACAGTGGCGCCATCTGCCTAAAATTGGCCGTACCAACTCGGAAACCCTCGTGGGCTTATGCTCAACAACTTTACTAAAAATCATCACAAGATTAAATGCATAGTTTACGATTCTGGAAAGGACATACAGACAAACGTTCATTTTTGCCGCGACGCGGCTGTGAGCTGTTACATTTCTGTTTTGTTCAAAAAACGATTATTTTAATTTTAAAGCATTGTCTTTAAATGTCTGTATCATTATGTTTACCAAACCGGATTATACAAAAAAGTTAAAAACAACCAAAAAAATTTAAATATCGCGTTTTTTTACTTCTTTTTAAGAGGCTGCTTTGCAGCCGGCCGACATGGCCGGAGAGGAAGCTCTCGCTCCCATGATACCGGCGGAAAGTCACAGCTAATCTGTTGCGTTTCGGTGTTCCTTTAGGGGGATAGGGAAAAGGAGAGCAACGCATCTGCATAACCTCTGGTTATGTAGATATTAATGGGCGTCGATAGTCGCAAAGCTTTGACTGTTCGTTAGCACTTCTATGCTATAAAAAAATCTTTTATCATGTCAGGACACACCTACATCTCCTATACCTCTTCGTTTTTCAAAGCGTTCCAAATACACCGTGTATAATATGTTTGAAGTCAGTCACGTCAAAAATTGCTTAAAACAAATTACTTCCGAAGATTATATTATAATGTATCCATATTTACATTAATTAATCATAAGACATTAGTAGTAGTCGTTATTAGTAACTAGTATTCATATTAGCTACTTATCTATAAAATTGTATGTGTATGTAAGTTCTTATTATTTTTACTTAATTAGAAGCACAAGCTTATTCGAGACAGCGCAATATCCGTATCTTACGAAGCTTGTAACTTTAATAAGTAATTAGGATTGTCTATTAAGATTTTTATGGTTTACCATGGGAATGAGGCGGAGGAAAATCTATTACAAAATAAAATTATATTTTGTATCTGCCGAGGGGCGCAGCGCGGCGGCCCGCGCCGAACAATTGATGTACAGTCGGTTGCATAAACGAATCCACATAAATTTATACAACTGAAACATATCCAAAACGTTTTCAGTTTCATATGTTTTTTTCGTAATTCAATGATATTTCCATTGTTCGAAAGTAAAAAAAAAAACCCATTTTAACTTTTTAATGCGACTTAATTTTCACATATATTTTTTTTGCTAAGGATTGGTAAAATAAAAATTTGTGTTTCTTTTTTCAAATATTCTTCCATACAGTATGCAGTTCATCATCCATACAGTATGCAGTTCAAGATTACCACCACATAAAGCAATTGAAAAAAGTATTAAAATATTGACTCTCTTTAAATCGATGAGGGTTCGTGATGAACTAATGTTCAAATCATTACACTTATTATATGATTCCGACTGTACACCATGAAGCCAGCGCACCTCCTGGTAACATAAAATTTTATGGCCGCGAATATTTATTATTTATAGTTTTATAGGTATGTCTGACATCGTATTCTATGTAGCACGTCAAACGTTATACAGTTCTAAATAAAATATAGGATGGTGAGTTTTTGGAGATTACTTTTTCTCGTGCCAATGTTGGGGAAGTGTTTTTATTTGTATTTATGTGTTTTTATTTTGGATTTTGTATTTTTATTCAAACTGCACACTGCATGCGAGAGGCGAATATGAAAAACACTTTGTTACATACGAACCATCGAAAATATGAAAACAATAAATAAAACTACTCTTTAGTTCTTTAAAAATATCACCGTCGAATAAAAATATGATATTAATATTATTGTCGATACGTGAAAACATATTTTTTGACCAATTTTTAAAAAAATCGTATATTTATACTTTACTAGCAGCGATCCGCGGTTTCACCCGCGTACTTCCCATTTCCGTACGGTATGGCAAGTACGGTTATAAATTATAGCCTATGTGTTATTCTGGTGTATAAGCTATATTATTGTAAAGTTTCATAAAAATCCATTCAGTAGTATTTACGTAAAAAGTAACAAAAATCCGTACTTACAAACTTTCGCCTTTATAATGTTAATAGGATGTATAGGGAGATTAAAGGTATAAGACGTAAACTTATATAAACTTTACGTCGAATTAAAAATCTGTATATTGTTTTAGGTACTTAATGTCTCTACCACTTGTTGCATCTAATACTTGTCGCTTCTTTGCTCTATACTATCATAGCCCGAAGTTATACCTTTTTATATTAGCTGAATATTTTATGAACCGTACCGAAAATCAAACAAAATGTAGTGGGTTTATTTTAGTAAATCATTACTAAAATATACCGACTCGACTGTGAGGAAATTATACGAGGCAAGGATACGATATGATATAAATAAAAAAGACGTGTTCATTGGAAATAATAATTCTTTTGTTAAAAACCTGCGTACGTAACGTGATTCATTTATACGGAAATCCGTATAAGCTTAAAAGGCAATCCCGAAATAATAACCCGGGGAATGTCCTTTTGGAACTTGCGAATTTCATCTATTTGACAGATTCGAGGACATAGCTTAAAAACATTTTTCTCGATATAATTGGAAACATGAATGTGATACAAGCAAAAGGCTAAAACGTCAATAAAAATGGTGTTTTAATCCTTTCATCGATACCTGACAGTGGCGGAATTATGGACGTATCTCACTGCCAACCGAGTCGATATTTTTCGCTCACAACACTTAATCAGTTGTGACAAAACTTTTCTTTTCGAATTGTTGATGTATTGCTTGTTTTCAGATGTATGAAACCTTTTTTATGATTATATATTTGGTGTTGGTCAGCCATTATAGACGGAAAGACGATCTCCGGGCAGCGGCCGGTTTTGGATGCGAGTGGTTAGGAATTGGTTATCTTGGCGTTTATTGAGGCAGGCCTGTGTTTAGTAGTAGATAATATATGGATAACCATTATCTTTTAACGCATACAGGACCCCCCTTGGACAGGTTTTGATGTAGGTAATTTTATAAGAAGAATTAAGAAAAGGTAAACATAAAACAATCATTACTAGTATGTAGGTCTGCTATCTGGTTCAAGTCATTACTAAATAAAGTTTAAATAAGTATTTAATATTATCACTTACTCGTGTGGCTGTCGAAGAAATTTTAAAGACTTTTATAAGATTATTTGATTACTAAAGTCAAAATTTACAGTATTTTTTTTCATCAGGAGTGACGCAAGTATTTCAACATTACAAACGCAATATATCATTGGATATCGTCACTACTAAGCGAATCATTATCTACTAGCGAAAAGCTCGCAAGATCAACAAAATTATGCCATTGTTTACTTCTTTTGAAATTTCACACTTGGCGGTAAAAATTATATACTTTCTTTTCTCACAAAATACACAGGTTGAATTTTATTTTTCTTACAAGGAGTTTTATTTAGAATTTAATTGTGTAACATATAACCTTCATTAAAGTTTTTGTTGCAGGGGCAGAGCTTAATGTGAAATATATCTGTCTTCGCAGGTAAGACCTGGAATGCTGCCAACTACCTGTGGAGGCTCTTTGAGAAACATATTGTCAAGTGCCGCTTTATTTTTAACTTAAAGGTCATGAAAACGATTTAACTAGACTGCCACTAAATTTTTGAAGGAAAATGACTTTTATAACTGGCGTACTTTCGCTAGTTAACTGCATATTTACAAAAAATTTGATAAACAAAAAATCTCGGATTATAAGCAGGCTTAAAGTATTTTTTTTAATTATCTTTCTTTAAATACAACGCCATTTGGGATTGATAAAATAATTAACTAAAATATAGAATGTGCGGCCCCGGCCGAATACTGAAAGGCTGCAGAGGAGACGACAGTCTTGGTATTGGGACAGGTACAGGCTAACGATAATGAATAGTAAAAAAATTATATTTTTTTTTACTAGAATCAGAACCTGATTTTACAAATATAGTGAAAAACTATTTCGTCCATTTCATATGGGCGAATCATGTAAAAAAATATGAAAAGGTTAAAAAATATTTATTCAAATAAAACCAATTACAAAAATTATAATGGTGAATCTCAAACAAAAGACGGATTGATCTTTTTACTATCCATAAAATTCAGAAAGCTTACTAGACGTAATATCGAAAAACATATCATGCATTAAAATCTGTCTAGGCACCTTTAGTTGTTCTACATCAACAAAAATTTTAAACTCCATATAAAATGCAAGTACTCCATCCACCCTTTCATTCTGATTTAATAACAAAATTTATCGAATCGTGATTGCTAAAAGAATTTCCTCGCATAACATGACTGCAAATTCAAAACTCTCCCCAAATAAGTGAAGCATATAAGCTGATTAGCTTTATTGTTGCAAGCGTTTTGTGCATTTATGCGAGGAACAAGACTGAAGCAAAATATCTTTAAAATATGACTTGGAGACTTGAATTCTATTTGCGATGTTGATATTTTTAATTTTATATTACATATTATCATAATAATATCTTTTCTTCCCCAATATTGTTATGTCCGGCCACTGCAATATCTCTCCTGTGCAGACAATTTTGCATGTGCATATTAGGAATTTTTGTAGCGTTGATATTGGTCAGAGTAATATGTTAATCACAAAAGACCTCATTAAAAACGCTCTTTTCTTCCCTGTAAGGTTGAATTTCAAACAAATATTCTATATTATTTGGGATGAATATCGCCAAGAAGGTTCAAGAGGGGAGGCCGCGTTTACACATACCAAGTGTTGGTCGGCCCATATCCAGGTAGGAAGGCGATCTCCAGTCCGTGTTGGATTCGAGCGCCAAGAGATCGGTTGCCTTAGCGTTCCTTGAACTTGCATTGTTCAGCAGTGGACAGATAAAGGCTGACGATGATGATGATGATAAGTTTATGATAATTTCTCGCTGTAGGTTTTTAAGCGTCAACTATTTAAATTTTTAAGCCATTAATTGTTATTAAAAAATTAAATATTGTAGAATGATGATACAAGCAGTACTCCCGTGGTTTGCCCGGATATTTCTTAATCCCGTGGGAGAGCGGGACAAATTATGTTGACGTATAAGCTATATATATTATGGTAGACCCATTAAAATCCATTCAGTAGTGGGAAAAGTAAGAAAGGAATACACTTTCGCTTTTATATCATCATCACTACATATTATAAAACAAAGTCGCTTTTTCTGTCCCTATATCCCTTTGTACGCTTAAATCTTTATAACTACGCAACGGATTTTGATGCGGTTTTCTTTAATGGATAGGACAATTCAAGAGAAAGGTTTATGTACATAATTTATTAAGTTTCTATATACATTGGCTAAGATATAACAATAATTGTTGAAGGTGTCGGAAAAAAATTGGCCGTCTGGGAGTTTCCAACGAAAACGCTGCCTAAACCCTTTGAGATATATCAAAATAATGTATGGTGGAATTGTATGTCTTAAATAGGTCTACAAAAAAGTCCGCGATGGCATATATCTATCTCTTAGGGATATCATACTATATCCACTTAATACTTTAAAAAATGGACAATTATAACACGATAATTTGAAAGTTATTTACAAAAATACGGTATGAATCCTTATCATTTTAAATCAGTTAATTAGCTGGAGCACATAATGAAGATTATGTGATTGTTGCCGTGATTTGAGAAGGCAGTGGATGCGAGTAATATGTAATAGTATCCTAAATAGTAAATATGCATGCAGAAAGTCTGCATAGGAATATAATATGTCTTTATGTTCAAGATAACATATATCCATTTTAATACAAAAACTTAGTCATTATTGAAATGGAAAATGATCGTCATCAAACATGATAAATCCGTAAACCTAAGTTCACGCGGGCGAAGCTGCGGGTAACAGCTAGTTATTAATATAATTCCATATTCTATTTATATTGCAGATAGTATGGATTTCCCGTGGGACATTCTGAGATTTGAACTTTTCGAGTTGAATTACCAACTATGACGTACAAAGTCTATTTCTTAATCAATCGATATAACTGTTATATTATCAAGTGGTAATGACATATATTTTTCCCGCTCTAAAAATATATCATTACCACTTGATCATATAACAGTAATTCTTGAAACATGAAAAAGATGATGATGAATGACGTCATAAAATTAGCGCGAGTCGCTTCATACGAATAACTAATAATAAAAATTTTATTTTTCAATTTATTTTTAACAAACATTTATCAACTACTATTGTAATATTATATATAAGCATTTTTTATGTTAGTTGGTTAGGAAAACTACCTGATATCAAGAAGTCAACTTTACCAAAAATCTTTTAATTCTGACCAATCGATTTTTTTTCATTTTGGACACCTATCGGGTAGTTGAGGAGCATCATAAAATGTAGTCAACGTTGCCCATGAACATTACAAGCTTATCTTGCGTGCTAACCCAGGTTACCCATTCGTATGTTGCCCATCCTGATAGTGAGCAGCTGAGACTGCTTGCCCCCCACCCCCTGCTCTTCTTCTTGAAACACGGCAAATATGTTTCACATAAGAAATGACCTTGATGTGAAATCAATGTTCCTTCCTCTCCGTCGAAGGAAAAAGCCATAATATATCGGCATTATAAGACTAAGGTTTTAACTAATATAAATTTTAGGTATTCCAAAACTTAATTCTATAATCAGTCGTCAGTAAGTGACGTGTCGGATCGAATTATATCGAATCGTTATCGAAATATTGAAATAGCAGAATTATCGATGGCACGAAGACGCGTGCATTGAAGTTTACGAGCTTGTTTGTATTTAATAAATATGTCGGTCTCTTCCGACCCCCAAATTTTACGAGTCCACAGTAAAACATGTCTCGACATCCAAATTTATACGCGTACATAAAGTTTTATATCTACGCGACTTGCACCGACGGGTCCTTGCCTAATTGTAGGTGGTCATGGACTAAACAGCCGCAGTGGAAATGTACCATAAAGAATATTTATTACACTATTATTAGCGATGTTATCGATAGGCAAGCTCTCATAAGCATTTTTTTAATTAAAAATATTACATAAAATACACGTCTCAATTAGTTATTAGAATGGCGAACGTGAATCTCGCACGGGCTCTTAGACCATCAAATCAATCGCGCACAAATATTACACGCACACACTTTTTTGTTTTAAAATTTACAATTCCATAATATCATACGTTTTCACTTCTATCTCTAGTCCCTATAACTGTCAATTCTTTATTTTTTATTCTTACGACGGTATATCGGGATCGTGACTGGGTATATACATACAGAGAAAAAAAAGGAAAGGCCGAAAAAAGAAACGGGTTTGAATCCTGCGAAGTACATACATACATAATTTCTTAATTATTTTGATTTCTGCCCAGAATATTATAAGTTTTATCATGCTTTTTTTTTGTTCACTGCATTTCAATAGACTTATGTAATTTAACATAGTAAAGTATTCAGCAAACAAGTGCGACCTAAATATATTTTATTTGATTAAGTCACTATCTAAGCGTGTGATTATTAGTTGATAATATCCACTATAACAAACATAAAAGTATTTTAATGACAATAGCCGCGTTCAATTATAATTACACACCAATCAGTTACAGCGTCATTTAGCGGCCAACAAACGCGTTAACGATCCACTGGCTTGTTTATTAACCTTTTGTTAGTTTAATCAGTCACCGTGGCTATAACTCTTTCATGCACGAAATTTCATTTGGCTAATAGCGTTTCCCTAATTGCGTATGCAGCAATTATCTGGACGTGTTCGGGCATAGGTCGGGTTGAGATGGCACAGAATTACCGCCTGGTCTCAGGTGCCCTGCGTGCGAACTATCTAACTACATTATTGCCTTTTCGAATTGTGCAATTCAGTTAGGCATTATACGTTATTTTATTTTAGTAATACTAAGCTTTATTCATGTGTGATGGTATCTTGTAGCACTTAAAGCTATGAGACACTTAAAGCTATGAAGGGCAGTATTACGCGTCGAACCGGCCTCGTTTTTATTTGTTTCTTGCTTTTTCGTTTAGACTAAGCTGTGTATTTTTTATGGAAATTTTTCAAACCATTTTTCTAGAATATATTTTTATGAATAAAATCTTCTTCTCAATTGAATATTTCATTAGTTTATAGTATGAGTTTTTTTGTAAAATTTTAGCTGTAGCAACACATAAAATTAAAGTAACATATACAAAAAATAAACTGTAAAGGAAAAGTCGAGAAGGAAAGATGAGATTAAAAGATTTTTAAGGATATGCGAAGCCAACCCGCTTTGGGCTGAAGCATAAAGCGAATTATATTTTGTGTGTCCCCCCCCCCCCTCGTGTGATTTCTAGGAAGCCACATCCGCCATGAAAGTGACAAATGTCAATTTAAAAATGGATTCTTAATAAAAATAAAAATGTTTCGAATATATTCTGTATCAAGTATCGCTATTTTGATTTATGTATCTAGAATATTGTACAAATTTGACCAGTTTCTTGAATCCACTGCGGACGTTGATGAATGCGCTCTCGGCGAAATCTGTAAATCTGAGATGAATTCAAGTTGCATTTAAACTTTCTTCGCTGGACCAAGATGGTTTATTGCAGGTCAATCTAACTGGCATTAGACTTGGTGAAAATGTAAATAGCTATATAAGATAATATTATAGATAATCAGAAACTTCCACTACCACAAAGTTAGGTCAAAAAGCTACAAAAAGATTGATAGAATACGATAGCTTTGGTTTTTATCTTTAATTAATGAAATGTGTGAAAACATCTAATAAAAAATTATTCTACTAAATAAATTATCTTCTTCTTTTATAAACACCACAAATAATCAAAATTTCCAATATAATCTGGCAACACTTATTTTCCAATAATATCATTCCCAACATTATTTCATGCCTATTTTCCACATGTATTCTCAAGATAAAGTAAAAAAATATTTCTGCTCCAGAACAATAATATTCAAATGTCTCAACTTAACACGACATTTTTGTGTTGCCATTCACAATTTCGTCACCGAACAATTTAAAGTCACATTCCCTCACTTAAGATGCATTGGCTCATTCGAAACACAGGATTTAAGGTCGGTTCGGGAGGCCGAAGCACGAGTAAATGTGGCAATTCGTAGGCGACTCGTCCCACAACAGGCATTAGCACAAAATGACATCTACGAAAAATCTACGCGAAGCGCTCAAATACGAAATAGAGGAATAAAAAGGTTTTGCTGGTGTTTTTACACTCAATTTTATATGTCCGGGAATATTGAGATCCATAACATCAAAGCGTTGATGTAATATAGAGCATTGTCGGTCGTTTGAGGATCATAATTATGATAAGCGCGCACTATCGCAATTTTAGCATTAAACAGTCAATTAGTAGTAGTAGTAAGCCAGTAAGGCTTACTGAATTGGCACCCAGTTTTTATTCTCCGTAAGGATAACGAACAATCCGGGATAGTTTATTATGATACTATAAGATACGATTTAATTTCTTAATTTTAATTGTTCGTTACTTTTTGTTATTCTATTTATATAATATAAGTTAAATCAATATCAAACATATTTCTTATAACTTATAAGCAATGTGGCGTGATATTGATATTGTGATATTTGAGCGCCTACGTGCGCTACGCATGTTCATACCTCCGCTACGCCATGCTGTTACGTGCGCTACACAACATTATGTACTTACGCTACGCATGTTTAGGTTGTATGCTACGACGCTCTACGCACATTTTAACGAAATCTAATATCTATAATGACTTTTTGGTTCCTAAGGTTGTGGAGATATTTGGTTATAATTGATATAATATTTTTGATATCTAAACAAACAACGAAGATTTTTTTACTTAGAAAGTTCACGTTAGGATATTAAGCCGTATAAAATAATCCAAATAAATAAAACGTGCGTAAAAATGTTTCAATATGTTTAAATTTTTTGTTGTATTTATAATATTACCTACATTTCAAGAACCAAATTAAGTACATGCTTGACGGTGATTTTATGGTCCTTGATTTGGATGGTGCTTAATAAATAAGTACTGTCCGTGTTTTTAACATTTATATGTTGCTATTATAAATAATGGCTTTAGGTTAATGATTACACTGACGCCGAGAGAAAAGTATATTACATTAATAATTTTGAGGATTATGATGATAATATTAAAAATAAATATATTCTATATAGAATTTTATGTTAGCATGGTTATTTTTATTATTTAAACAATTTATAGACACTATTCGTAGACAATGTGTAAATATCGAGCTCCGCGAAATAATATTAAAAACATGATAAATATCCCGTTTTAAATAGTTTAAATTATTTAAAATTTCAAATTTATATTGCATAATATAATATTAGCCATGATTCTATGAACAGCTACTTTAATTTTTCGCAATAATTCAAAACAAGCGATCTATTAAAGTAGAATACTTTATATTGAGTTAACAAAGATAAATTTAAAGTAAGAGCTTTTCCAACATGTGGATGTGATTTATTTATTAATCGATTAACAATTCAAATTACTTCGAACATTTCAGATGAAGTGGTACTACCTAGTACATTATTAGACGAAGTTATAATATTATCTTAACCAATAATGTCATCTCAATTGTTAGTCATAATGATTTGGATCAAATTCTGAGTTTGCGCCATATGAGTCATATATGCGTAAGGAGTTAAAGATCGATTAGGCGTTATTTTTATCTACATCTTACCATGATATTTGTTTCTTCTGTTTAGCTTTGCTGTGTTTTGGGGCAATGCAAGTCGCTACCTGTCTTGCACCTAAAAATATTTCTAATTTAAAAGATACGTTTTAGACTCCGTTTGGTCGAGTACACTTTGAAAACCCATGAGGAATATTCTGAAGTCCACGAAAAGTATCCTCTAAAAGAAATAAAATAAGTACAAAATAAAAGTCAATAATGACCGGTGTTATAAACGCGAAAGTTTGTAAGAATGTATGGATGGATATGTATGAATGTATATACGATGACCATACCTTTGCACAAAAAACTACTGAATAGATTTTGATGTAATTTTAACTAAAATAATTTATTTATTTATTTATATTTGGGAAACAAACAATTATTGTAACACTGGAATTTAAAACTAACAAGAAAAATTCCAGAAATCAGCTAAGTTTCCACTAATAACTACTACATTTAATTATGAACAGTTGATGATAATATAAAATAATAACACTTATTCCCGTACTCTCACAGGAATGGGGAGTATGTAATTGAAACCGAGAGTCGCTGATAGTATGTCGATATATCAACTTTTTCTCATTTGGTGAAACTAATAAAAAACTATAGTTTTGTCGAACTTAAATAGAATGATGTAGTTGAAAGTTAAATTATCCTTGTTTCTAGACTGTATATGAGTCAACGTCTGGCGCCGTGCACCGGCGGCGCAGACGGCATTCGTGGAAATGGCCTTTTACCCCAACTAATGGTTATAACTGACAATTATTGTACGGCGACATTTCAATTGGAAATTGTCCATTCATTTATTGCGTTTTGCTTATGCTCGGATCTAAGTGAATTCGATGGATCGAATTGAAATGCGAGCTAAAATGGATTAATTACATAATCTACTTCATCATTATCATCCTTTATTTGTCCACTGCTTAATGCCACTTGCCATATAATTATTTACCATGACTACATTATATAAAAGGACCTTTTTATTTCTTTAACTAAGCGCTACATAACTCATTTGCCACCACCTAAACATGTTCTGACATATTTCACCATGAATTTTTCTTTTGCCGAGCTTATTGTAACATTATCACAATGTCTTGTTGACGAGAGACCCCCTAAATATCCCGCTTTAAATAGTTTTAGCCCCAAAATAACGTTAATATTGATATAAAATCTTATTCATTATCATTTCATACAAGTTATAAAAGGGTGACAATTTGCACAAGTACCTCAATATGTCAGTTCGCAAACGATTGCACATGGCCTCCGTGCCTTCATTAAGGGGGGCTGAGAGAGCGGAACTTGGTAACTCCTCTCGAGTCGCAGGCCGGTGCCAAATCTGAACACCGTTAATTGTCCGTTCGAGTTATTACGTAACGTTGTTTTGTTAAGTCGATTTTATCAAATAATGAAAGTTCCTTTGTGAAGTGTTATCTATGCACTCTCATAAATAATGAATTCTCGAAATTGTTCAGATAGCTTATTGGTTTCTGTGTTTAGAAATTTAAAGATAAAAGATGATAAAGATAATGCAAAATTAGAATAAAAATGTGTAAGTTTGTTTGTCAAATGTCGGTTAATCATTACTATCGTTTTTGTATAGAAAGTTTTAATATTTAGTTATCGGTTTTTATTGTTATATTATTATTTTAATGGCTTGAAAAATGTGTATGTTTTTCTAGATGGAATCTTGCATCTCAACTTTTTCAAACAAATATTTACTGATTTATCTGAAATTTTAAATTAACACGTTTAGTTTGGATGACAATGATCTATGTGACGTCGACGTACGTCGTAATCCGATAATAACGACGTAAATCCAACATGGCGGAGCTTTTATTCCACTAAACTTTATCTTAACATAACTGTAAAGCCTTTTTGTATTTATTTAATATCTTCATTCTTTTAGTAAACAAATAAAACGCTTTATTCGCTATTTGAGCAAATATTCCCAAGATACAAATAATAATATTCTTAAGTTTGTTCTTACTATTAATTTATTTTCCTTTTTAACGAGTGAAGTCTGAATTATAGTATGTTTTGATTGGTATAAAAAGGTCATAAGTAATATTGTAATATACTAAAAAACCTTAACTAAACAGACCAGACTATGATAGAGCTATTGCAGATTTCCGGATCGAGGTTATTAGATTTTAAGATATAGAATTAACACGTTATAATCTGGTTTGGAACTGAAATTAAATTTATACGAAATAATGAACAATTTTTTGAGCCTCGGCCTCTTACTCGAGGGGTTCCGGGCTCGATCCTGACCCGTCCGTGTGTGCCTTGAAATGGGTTTTTCTAAATTTCTAAGTGCATACGAGACCATCGTTGGCTCACCGGTGAAGGAAAACATCGTGAGGAAACCTGCATGCCTGATGAGATTGAAAGTCTTTAAAGGTATGTGAAGTTCACCAACCCGCACTGGGCCAGCGCGGTGAACTATTGGCCCATTGTCCTCCTCGCCTGATT
This sequence comes from Lycaena phlaeas, assembly GCA_905333005.2. NCBI lineage: Eukaryota > Metazoa > Arthropoda > Insecta > Lepidoptera > Lycaenidae > Lycaena > Lycaena phlaeas. The sequence goes on from HG995163.1 coordinate 19,944,877, forward strand.
TCGAGGAAGGAAACCCGTGCCCAGCAGTGGGACATATAAGGGTTGATACTTTAATGAACAATTTTTACAAATTTTATCGCGTCGATTAAGATTGTCTTCCTGTGATTATGGTTGCTCTAATGTATCCGAAACCTTGGGTAAGCCCCAATAAAATCCGCAATTATTTTTTAATTGTAAAGAATGAAATGAATTAACACAACTGTTAAGTCACGTTAGAAAACAACACAGAAAAATAATGATGAATCTAAGTACAGACGAGAATAAATGAGAGAAGAATAATAATATACATCTTTTCATTACAGAAGTTGTGGCGTTATCGCCGATAATAAACAACGATAAGTTATAAAAAGTTACGCGTTATTTCGTCAAATTCATACGACTGTATAATCAAAACTTTTCCAATAAAATTATGATGAATCTTATCGGTAAATTGCTATGTCGCTGTTGTAAATTATTGAATGTAGCTGCTGGTTTATAAATGAAAAACTAAAACTCGGGAACGTTATTCTACAGCCTCAAAGTTCAGAATTTAAAAAATATATTATTGAATTTTTATTAGCTATAGTTATTTAAGTATTTCAAAAATAAATGATGAAAGTATAATATCTGATAGGCAATTTGTTGGAAGATTAGCGACATTCTGCTAGAAATATTACAAAAAATATTTTCCATTTTTTTAAGAATTTCTAATAAAATAAGGTGCAATATAAAAATAACATTGGTTTAATATTTCATAATCAATTTGGCGATAGTAAGTAGTAGTTGATTAAGGCACAAAGGATCATAAAGAGTAATGATTATGTAATTGTAATTATAATTTATTATTTTACCACTAGTACGTACTGTTTACGAGTTTGAATATTACAATAATTAGCCCTACTTTTATATACGTTTCGGTTGATTTAATTACTTATTTATGTTACTTTAATTTTTTAAATTTGCTACAGTGTAAGCTTTCTTTATATTATCACCTATATGTACCTATATACCTATCCATTTTACAAGTATTGATCATGATAGTAAAAGTCATTTACTTTTAAAATACACGACGTGTTATTTCCTTTTTAATGGGAAAATGCATACAAATGAGCGTTTTTATTTTAGTCCTCTTGATTGGTTCTTCGAAGACGATGTGAAAGTCGCAAATGAAGTCGACGAAGTCATTAAAATATGATTAGCGCAAAACAACTGTGAATTTAAAGTGGCGTACATGACATGAAATCGCACAATTTGTCTTAAATGCACTACAGACTTCAAAAACAATAAAAACTAATGTAAAAATTATGTGCTTAGCATTAAATGACACAATTTGTCTAAAATGCACACGTCAAAGCCTTTAAATAAGTTTATCGACAGCCACAAAGTGCAGTATACTCTCCAGTTTATTTCCTACATGTGAGTTTTATTTGCTTATATAGACTTTTAATGGGTCGTTCGTATCAGTATTGCTGGTAAATGATGCACTGGAACTTTAAGAGACAACTTTATTGTATTACTTCATGGTTCGCTCGGATGTTCCTATAAATGATCCCAATGTCTGTTTATAGCTCATACGGTGATTTTATTTACATACAAACTATTTATCAAGTAAAACATTTTATTGGTGTTTTAAGCGAGGTATTTATGTGATGTATTAAATGTCTTGTTGTTGTATTTAAATGGTTTTATTTAAGTCGTTCTGTTAGGTTCAAAGTGGCCTTTCAATTGATTGATTTATTTGAAAGTTACATGCCTTTGTTTTGATGACAAAATTATTATATTTATGTTTAAGTTATAGAATGGTGATGATGATGCTTTCCAAGCCGATTTCGGCTACAGCAAAAGGCTTCTGATAACTGTGAACTATGAGTGTCAATTATCATTGCGTTAAATATAAATTTTTTCGTTTATATTCATAGTTATAGAATAATAAACTATGGAAACCTAGAGCGATCATGAAGCAACTTTGGATGTTGGATGCGAGTGGCATGCAAGATAACTTTCTATTGAGTTTTACTTTAACGTGAAAATAACGACAATTGGCTTCTAAATTGTTGACCTCTACTGCATAAAGCAATATGTATGATGTTCAACCCCATCAAAATATATCAGCCATCTGAAATGTTATGACACACACGGTAAATTTCCTAGCTTAAAGTATATGTTATAAGAGTAACAAGGGCTATAAAGGGGCGTCACGCTGGGCCCACTTAGGCGGACACTGCACGCCACTGCACGCCACTGCGGACACACTTCTCAGAAACGAGTGTCGATGAACCACGTCGCCAAACCATCGATTCATTTTAATAAATAAAATTCGGTTTTCCCATCCCTTCGTTATACAACAAAGACTCTTTGCTTTATTATTATGACTCATTTTGAATCATTCGATTTTATTTTATGATGGTATTACATTTTTAATAAAATTGTTATATTAATATCATATTGTGGGTTATTTGGGAAACGTGATTCTGATACGAGCAATCGTAATATTTAAGTATTTGATTCTTTTTTTGTAAGTCATTCAAGCAGTCGAGGTTCCATTTAAAAAAAGAAATCTCGACCTTGAAAAATATCGAGGGATATTTGAAATTCGAACAATGCTTCTTTTTCTCGCAAACAATCACGTACTAAGTCATTCAGACAATTAGCAAGTGTTGAGCCATACATATTTTTTTTCAGAAACTTTCAGAGTAGTCTGGTCAGTTTTATGAATTTTCTTTGTGTGTATTTTCAATTAAGATCTATGTAATACATTCTCAATTTTAAATACACTCGCTTTTATTAAAATACCACATAAATTAGCACAACCACTCCATCTTCGTAAAATAATATTCATTAATAACTACGACATAAATAAATAAATTCATGCCGGGGATCGAATAATCGTAAACAAGATGCACAAGAAAAGCCAGGGCATTACGCAAGACAAATGTGTTTGAGACAACATTAACATAATCCGGGAGCGCCGGGACAAAGGAAGTGACGGGAGGACTTCCCGTCCGGTTCCCGGAACTAAAAATATTTCTTACACCAATATGCTCCATTAAGACCCGAATCGAGTTAGTGGTGCAAATAATATGGTAATACTATTATTATTGACATCGAAAATGTTATAATGTAATTTAATGAAATAACTGTTAGGCATTTTATCGTGGTTATTCTTAACTTTTTGACTTTTTGGATATTTTACAGTAACTGAGTAGTACTGTAGTAGTGAGTGGACACAAGAGGACTGTTTTGTTGATACTGGAAGTTGTTTCATATATTATGTTAAGTAAGCAAATATTAGTATTTCTTTATCATTAGAATATTAAATGTTTTAAAACAATAAACTGACAAAGTGAAATGCGATTAGTAAAGATTCCACAGCAACCTAGGTTCCGTTTTCTTCCTAAATTTTCTATGAGTGTGTAACATTGTTGGTGAATCCAATAATTAATTGAAGATTTTATAAGATACTGATGACATTAAAACTGTGTGCGAATATAATATCTGTAGGGTAATTCAGATGCTATTAATATATTTCTAATATTTTACGCTTATTCGTACACAAATATGGACCACCCATAATACGAGTACGTTTAAGTTGAAAGACTACTTGGAATTTTATTTTTATGTAGGTACGAGTATTATGTAGATTTTTGTTTTTATTAACAGTAATTTTAGTACAGATCCTTTGCTCAGCAATGACAATAAAAACAATAGCAATATGATTTTATATTTTTTTCGTATTTAATAAAAACATATTGTAGCCAATGTTCTTTAGCATGATATGTTTCTAGATGTTTAGAAATATAATACACCAGCAGTAAGCTAAGGTCAATAATAAAATAAAAGCACGTTACATAAGATTTAATAAGTTTGGAGTAATAATTAACATTGATTATTATTATTTCAATAAAGTTATTTTAGTATTTTTCCTTCATATTTATCTTTAATATTTTTTTATAAAAGATCTTAACTAACTTATTTTATATGAAACATATACCTGACGGTAATTGACGTGATCTTTATTAGACTTGATCTTTGCTCAAATATTCTCAATAGAACCTACCACCGACTCGCACTGGGAACAACCGTCAAAACAAACTCAGCGGTACTTATGCTGTGACAGCCAGCTTTTCTACTCTTATCAAAAAATTGTAAACAAACGACGCAGAACTAAAATTGCATTCTAGATCATTGAGAGTTTATTAACTTTAACCTTCACATTAATCTTCTACTTAACCGCAGCGCCAGACGTATCTTATTTATTTTGCTAAAATAATTTAATAAATTCGTAGCTCATATGTATTTGTTAGCAGACTACTTATAATGTTGGTTGGGGAACCAGCCCCCGTGATTCTGGATCAAGATTGATGCATTCGCCGAGTTCATCGGAAATGCTTCATCTCTTACCTAATACGCCTCGTAAATCGAATGTTACATAAAAACAAACGAACATGTCGCTTACTGATAAATGTGACACTTAAATATTGTATAAACGTAAAATATTGTTAAAGGAATTCAAATTAAACGAGAAAAAAAAATAGAAATATAACGTATAAATACGAATAAATATGATAACAATACTAACGCTAGGGAACAACTTTTCATGAATGCATTTTGCAGCTTAAGATTCAAATCTTTACCGGTAGTAGGAGGAATGCGCTCTCACTTGCATGGGCATCTTGCTTGGATCTCCCGTGTAACAGCTTTGCTGTATTTCGGTAAAGAAAGAAGGAAGAAGTGTATTAACTTTCACAGCGACTTAACATCTTATATCTCAGAATAGGCAACACATAAATACCTCGTCTGGGCTTATTCCTGGTAAACTTAAAGTCGACCTCTTACCATCGAGTGACACGCCTGTCAGTTGGCCGGTCCAATTAACATTTAGAAATCCTTGTAGCAACTTCTTTTCTTTATACAATTTTCATTGAGACTAATAATTGTCAATCTGTTTTTAATATAGACCAAATTTAAATTTAACAAAAAAGAATAGTTAAAATTTCTAATCTAGATTCTTAAGAATCTATTAATAAGAGGAAAACTTTGTTTGTTTGGTTGTAATGAATAGGCTCAAAAAGTACTGGACCGATTTCAAAAATTCTTTCACCGTTCGAAAGCTACATAATTCACTAGTAACATAGGCTAAATTTTATTTAAAAAAAAAATAGGGTTCCGTAACCCAAATATCTCATATTTGGGTTTTTCGGACGCAAGGTGTAAAAAATCACCCAGAAAAGTTATTTATTTTGCGTACTAAGATCCCGTTATAAATCTTAGTTAACGCAGGCGAAGCTCTGGGCAACAGCTAGTTATTTATATATTAAATTCCAGCCAATTTTATTATTAGACATTTTCTAAAGATGACGCTCATAAAAAACTGCATCCAAATCGGTTCATTTGTTTGATAGCTTACTGTCCTACTGACACAATTTAATAGGCAAACTTATAAAATCTATTTTTTAATAATGATCATTTTTTATATTGGCACTCTGATGACTTGACAGTGGTAGATCCAGGTAGCAAATATTGCCATCGCACGGTATCGATTTCTCGAATGTACTAAGCCCTGAATATCCCACCATTTGGTGAGGTCTATATATAGACCAATTACTGAGCTTTACACTCGCTGTCACTATCAGATAAGCCCGTTGCTAAGCTCACTGTCTACTGTAGCTGAAGCATATTTTATAACTTATTTGTAATTTTATGTAAGTAACAGACAGTGAAATTAAATATATGTAAAAAATTATTAATACGCATTGACCCAATGAAAAAATATGAAATTTAAGAATATTTTAATCGTACAAAATATAATATTGGTTTTAGTATATTATTCAGTAGACTACACAATAGTGGTCACAGGACAGTGACAAACATTTGGTTGGTGTGATATGCTGTTCTATTATTATTGCAAATATTTTATTACATTACAAACTATTTGCATTAAATACCTAAAATAGGGGCCTGAATTTTCAGAAAAGATGGTCTTTCTTGTTGTAAAAATTGATAATATAACCACTTTGAATAAAAATGTCACTCTTAGACACAAAGCTCACTCAACAAAAAAGGCTAAACGTAAAATGTAAAATAATTTACTAGAACAAAATATTGAACTTTAATATATTTGCCATGAAAATAAATCAAGCGCGCGCCTCAATAAATTGGTAAAACTTAAATTATGATTTGTTGTAAGTACGCTATTATTGGACTAATAAATCACGTGTAGTGACAAGTTAATGCGCGAATTACTAACTTTGTCCAATAATTTAAACGTCCCACTTTTAATGATTTAACTTGAATTAATTTAACTCAACTGAATATGAATAAAATTCGCTTTCAAGGGATAAATCATTTAATTAAGTTCGTTAAATCTATTCAAAGGCAACCACGTTCAACAAGTAGCTCTCGGTTTCAAAACCCTCAATACTTTTATGTGGGCCCGTACAAAGTAATGAAGTAGGATTTTCCTGGGGAAAGAGATTACTTTTTTGCATCGGGCGTCAAAGAGTGGCGATCTACTTGAAGATTTTTCTTTCCGCCGATGGTCTCCGAATACTGCACCACAATGGTCGGAGTTCAAAAGAGCTTGATGAATTTCCAGCGCTTTGTTTCCGCTCGCTCTGTCTCGACAAGGCATTGCTTTTTAATTTAGACCATTTCGCCTATTTTTATTCTGGTTATAAATCTGGGTATCTAGTGGCTTTTATGTTGATTCATCTGTATGTTTTCACATTATAATGCCATTGTGTTTACGAGACAAACATTAAAACGCTATCCCGAAAGATGGATGATTCTTTTGTGCTGAAAAATTGCAATTTGCATTTGTAAACTTGCATTGAGGACAGGTAAGAGGAATTTATTGCATAGTTGGAAATTTGAAAAGCCAAAATAAAATGAACGCGGTGCGGGAGTAAATTGAACGAATCGACGGATCAATCAATCTTGTTCGTGTAACAAGAATGGAATGCGGTTAATATGTTTAGGGATTGCATAGAAAAACTGATGGTTTCTCTGGTAATTTAAAATAACCGTGAAATAGTTTTGTTAGTGTCGAAGTTTTAAAGTAGTGATGAGAATGTAGAATATCTAGATATTAGTAGGGACCATTGCTTTTTACGTCATTACCTTATTTAAAAGATTTAAACAAAGGTTTTTAAGTTATTAGCTTACCTAAAATATTTATAGCCTGTATTATAATGCTTTTTGTTTAATGTAATAGCAATTATTATTACAAGCAATTTATTACGTAAGAATACGTATGTTCCTCATATAGGAAATGGCTTGTAAGCTTATACTAATATATAAAGCCAAAGAGTTTGTTTGTTTGAATGCGCTTATCTTAGGAACTATTTGTCGGATTTGGAATAATCTTTCTATCTAACATTAGATAGCTCATTTATCCAGTAAAACTATCTATCATGCCGCTAAGTATCCCGTTCTAAATCTTAGTTAACGCAGGCAAAGATGCAGGCAAGAGCTAGTATTATATAATACACATAACAATTAATTTATAAAAGTAACTAGTGTGCCAATAAGGTTTTGAATTAAAAACATTTAGCTGGATGAAGTCACATGATTTTATAGCTGGCAAAAGTGGAATGAGTGCTAGCTTTGATCAATTAAATTGCCTTTACTAACCTATATATAAATAACTTAAATAAATTACAAGCTTTTTGTAAGCGCTTTTAACGACGCGGCGAATTATATATATAGGCTAGCGAAAAATATGAATTATCGTAAAAAGATGCATTATTTTTGCTGATTAAAATATATATTCACATCAACTATGCTAGTTAGCTTCATGCTCATCACATCTAACGTATTCCGTTTGTCATAATAAAACGCTGTATTTGATATAAGTCAACCATGAAAGATACAATATAAGAATTTGATAGAAAAATACTACAATTCCTGACCAAATCACCTGACATCGTATATACAAAAGCTATACATAATTAAAGTATAAGTGTATACTTGGCTTGACACGCTCCCGCGTGTCTAGATATAACAAACATCACATTTGCTAATTTTAGAAGAGTCAAAACCGTTTTAATTATAGCACTTCCAACATAAATCTATCCGTTACCTCACTAGATAAAATCCTGAAATGAATCTGTGAAGATCCAGCGAAGGGTCCTCGATATTATTATGATAACTGATAAAACGGTGCAGCGTATATTTTCACGGGTGGCCGGGCGCCTACCCTTGTCACTGTCACGAAGTATTATCTGGGAATTTCATATTGAACTGCATCACAATAATACAGTACAGACAAGAGATTTCACCTTTTAATATGCACATGTAGTACTGAAATATAAATACGATATTGAAACGTGTATCAAACGCCCTCTGAATCGGTTAGGAAGCTTCGCCATATTCTCACGTCATCTATACCGCAGAGTTTGAAGACGAAAGTCTTCAACCAATGCGTTCTCCCCCTGATGACCTACGGGGAAGAAACGTGACCTCTTAATTTACGACTGGTCCGCAAGTTTGCCGTAGCTCAACGTGCTATGGAGCGTGCTATGCTGGGTGTTTCTTTGGCAGATAGGATTCGAAACGAAGAACTTCGCCAGAGAACTAAAGTTACCGATATCACGCGAAGAATAAGCACGTTGAAGTGGCAATGGGCTGGTCACACACTCAGAAGAACGGATGGCCGATGGGCCATTAAGGTTCAAGAGTGGAGGACGCGTTTAGGTAGCCGAAATGTTAGTCGGCCATTAACCAGATGGAAAGACGATCTCCGTGCAGTGGCAGGTCCGCGTTGGATGCGAGTAGCAAGGGATCGGTCGTCTTGGCGTTCATTGAAGGAGGCTATGTTCAGCAGTGGACGGATAAAGGCTGATGATGATGATGATGAATCGGTTAGGTTACTGCTTTGATAGTAGGTTGAAATCCGGTCAATGATTTTACTAGACCTTTCAATTATTATAATTAAAATTAAATTGCATTATAAAAAAAGGTATAATCATCATTAAAATAGTTTCTAATATACGAAATCAATATCCAGAATGCTACTAGAAAAAGAAGCAACTGCAAATTGGCAAAGACCTTTAGATTTCAGTTTAGATTATGAGTGATGTATTATTTCTTATTCAGCACTTATAAATTATATTTTTTATTCATAAAACAAAACTACCTAACTTTAAATATATTTTCGCTAAATAATAAAACATTTTCAAACCGTACAAACACGAAACTTTTATCTCTAAAACACGATAGCCTGTAGATTTATTTGAGTAAATCATGTTAAAATTTTACGCGATATAAAGACTGTTTACAGTTATAGCACTTTAATGTACAAGTTGAATTAAGAAAGTACGTAACACGAGGTGCGCTTCAGAATTTTCATTAAAATCTTTACAGCCACCTCACATAAAAGAGCAATTTTTCTCAGATGGAAAATCTCGATGCAGCCGCATTAACGCTTTTATTTGCTTTGTTACTCGAAAAAACTTATTATTCCACTTCTCTCACCCGGCGAATTACATTATGCTCTTGCACTTCTATTTAAGAAAAACCATTTAATGGCTACCTTGCCTACTTAGTTACTTTACTAGTTTTATGTATTGTTACGATAAAATGTTTATTTTACAATGTCAATGTTTTTTTTGAATATTTATGTACAGCCGTGTCCCGTGATTTCACCCACATACTTCCCATTTCCGTGAGAGATAAATTATACCCTATGACCTATTCTAATGTGTAAGCATTATTATAAGGTTTCATTAAAATACATTTAGCAGTTTTTGCGTGAAAGAGTAACAAACATCTAAACTTACAAACTTTCACCTGTACTTACTTATTTTGAGTAATTGGATAGATTTGTCAACCTGTCCTTCATTATAAGGTTTTAAGTAGAAATTAATCGTCAGGAACCAAAGATGGCCGAACTCTCGTTATTTTTTTAAAGTTGAAATCTTCTCTGTGTGTCTCTGAGTCTCTGCAACGCAAGGAAAAACGACCAGTAGTAAAAGTGTATAAAATAGTAGCCCATCGGTTGGAGATAAACACAGAGAAGCTTTAAGCTAATATTACGAAGGTCTGGCCATCGTGACCTCTGGCTGTATAAATTGAAGATGTTGCACATAACAAGTGGAATGTGTGAAACTTTTATTACATCGTCACAAACTTTTTCGTTTTTGTGTTGCATGTCGCGTGACGGTCGGAGGCAAATATGGTGGAGTTTATAGTTCGCATCAGCTGACCGTGTGGTGTATAGACTATTACTCATTTGTGCCACTATTACTATTACTTCACGCTATTATGTTTGTTAAATGTATATATGAAAAAAAGTTTCAGTTTTAGCGTAGTTTCATAAATCTATACACAACCCTTTTTTTTATTCGTTATTTTTTTCAATTTATTTCTCAAATGTTTTCATAATTATATTTAATTAAATGTATGACTACAAAAGCTGTAGATGGAAACAGTTTGATAATGATGATGTCTATATTATATTATAAGGGAAACGGGAAGATTCAGCTTCCTTTTATGAACGGTTTTTATGTGACCATATTATGATTTTTTAGTAAAAATAAATATTTAATAACGTTCAAGTATCTCTTTGTATACGATGTTAATATTACAAATTCTAAGAAAATCTCTAGTTTCTAGAATATTCTCCAACATGTAAAATTCAAGGTATAATTTATAGGGTAAGGTCAGAATAAAGGTATGTTATTCTTTAAATAACATCCAACAACCTGCCACTGCACGGAGATCGTCTTTCCATCTGGTTGATAAAATACCAACTGTTTGATACGAAAGGCAAGCCAATGTTAGATATGAAAGCATTGCTTATAATAATTTTTATTTGGTTATAGTAAAGTATGTATTCAATAAAATCATCCTTATACATGACTGTACATCAGGTACATAAAATATTAAATCAACGTATATAATATATTTAAAATTCATTTTTAATTACCGTTGAAACATTGCGTTGCATTTAAAATATCATTCATCAGCAACGTTTAAATGTAATGATTTTACTGACGCTGATAGCGTGAAAGTATTACCGACATTATTCGCCACACTCTGTATATAATGTATAGGATAATTAGTTATACAGGCCGTAATATATTATGTATGGGCAGAATGTTTTATTTTCCTTTATGTTGGTTATGTTACCTATATAGCTAACAAAAACAAAAGATCCCGTAATTGTAGAGGTAGGCTATGTTGTTTTGCTGCCAAATTGGACAGGCACAACCGGCGTAAAGTGATAGCTATGCTGTCGCGTTTCCTTCATTATCGTCGTCTATTGAAGATTAGGGAAAGGGAGGGCAACGTACCTGCACAACCTCTAACAGTGTTGATATTTATGCGCCCTGATAGTCGGCAAAAGGCTTAGACTGTTCGTTTGCCCCTCTATGCTATAAAAAAAAATGAATCTGGTGGTAGATAGTCAATGTTACTAAAGGAGTACGACTGATTGGATGGCAAACAATGAAGAACCAAGGACTAATAAAGTTGAAGAGTTGAGACCGAGGCTACGGTAAAATATAGGCTTACTAAACCGTTGTTTATAGCATTAAAAGGCAAACGAACGGTCGAAGCCTTTTAAAAATTATTGTCGCACAACCAAAGGATGTAATATAAAGATTGTAAAAAATAATAATTATATTACATCTAACGTCTTTTATCTCTACAGTTTGCATCGGAACAACAATAATGGGTAAACGTCACCTATGAAATATTTGTAGACGAGAGAATGATTTCAATTTTCAATCGTTTGAAAGTTTAAATAGCTTAGTGTCTCCTAGTTGTCCAGTGCTTTTAATACGAAGGTAGTTCAGAGCTGAGTTACTTGTACTAAGCTATACCAATTGTATAAAACGTTTTGTTTATTCAAGCATATGTAATCGGTTTAGGGGTTTATACAGGTACAGACAAATTGATGTGGGTTATGAAATAGTTGGAGCAATTTAATTCGCTCGGAGTTCAACTATTTCGGAGTTGCATAGCTCGGTACACAAATGGCTGATGTTAGGAGATTGATACTCATGTTTCATTATATTCGATTGTTATCTTTCTGTTAGCTTTAGATTTAGATAGTGGCTTCGAATTCTGGCAAGTCCAGACAATAAATGATTGATGTATCGAATCACGGTAAAATAAGTCATACGCGTTTTCGTATATTTTTAATAACGTTACATAAATTAGCACAAAAATGATTTGCATTGTCTTATTACGTTTATAACCTAAGAGAAAGCAATAATTACGATTTAACGGTTTTAAGGCATTTAAAAAATATTCGTTAAAATATTATGTCTCGTTATAATTATGAAGTAAGTAGCATATTTGCAACTTAGCTATTATGAGTGGAAAAGGAAACAGAGCCTAAACTTTATACAAGTGCGTTGGCGGCTCGTCACGTGAAGAACCCGGGTAAAACCGGTTCCAGTTGGGTTCTTGCGTTTGCTCTATTGCAGCTCAGCCTCTGTTCCTTTTATCTACCCATATGCTATTACTATACATGATGTATGATGATTTTGATTAGTCTTAATAATTAAACTAAGTTGAAAACATTTTAAAATTATGAACATGCGAAACTTTGCGTTTTGGATGTTCCACGATGTACCATTTAGTGAGCGATTGAGCACGAGTACACATGAATCGCGTCTTGTCAAACACGACTCGGGGCAGTTCCTTGCATATTGCCCATTGTACTGGTACCCTCGTCAAAGTCATGCCTCATTGACCCAACCCGAATATCGACTTGAAGGCAATTTATTTCATATGAATCTTCGATCCTCCGCTGTCACGAAGTAAGCTTATTGACGCTAGTTAACCGCCCGCTTTTGTGGTTAACTGTTGGTGGTGTTTTAATCTATACTAAAACAATATAAGGGGGAAATATTTGATAGTTTGTTTGTTTGCTATTATATAGCAATTTCGCATCTTCATATATAATGAAGATCAGGATCAGGTGCTTATTGGTACAGTGGCCAAGTTTAGGTGTAGTAAGTTCGAATTTTGCGAAGTGTAGATGATTTACGTATTAATATTTTGTTTTACGAAATATTACGTATTTTTATTTTATTTATTCTTTCTTACTAAACACTCGACGTGGTGTGGTGATTGATATTTGTCTGTCACAATGACATGAAAACACATTGAATTGTTTTAATTTCATAATTTTATATACATATGTTACAAATATAAATATAATGGTCAAAAATCTCAAATAAATAAAAATAAAATCAAATAAAAACACACAAAGCACTAACTGTATCAGCACTTGTAGCCTAAAAAAGTATCAACTCTTGTAAATAAATGTCCCACTGCTTTGCACGGGTCTCCTCCTCGAAATCAGGCGAGGAGGGTAGTGGGGTAGTTCACCGATGCGCTGGCCCAATGCGTGTTGGTGAACTTCACATACCTTCAATACTTTAATCTCATCAGGCATGCAGGTTTCCTCACGATGTTTTCGTTCATCGGTGAGCGAACGGTTATCCGTGTTTAGGGTGCATACCTACAGAAATTTAGAAAAGGGTTTTCATGCATTTTATGCACCACAGGGGGTCAGGATCGAACCCGGGCCCTCTCGCTTGGAAGGCCGAGTCCATTACCCACTGGAGTATCGTCGCTCTTAGAGTCTAGCCTTAAAGCCTAGCCTGAAATAAAAAAAATGAAGTTTGGTAATTTTTATTATTATTATTTTCAAATGTAAGGGCCTGTTTCACAATGTCCAGTTAAGTTCCCAATAGGTTATCGGCAACATATTTGACAGATAGAGTATGGAGTATCTGTCAAATATCTGCCAAATATGTTGCCGATAGCCTATTGGGAACTTAACTGGAGATTGTGAAACAGGCCCTAAGTTAGATAGGCAAACTATCAGACGAGACAATGACCTTATGGCAATGGCAATGGCTGGCTGGCACCTTTGCCTACGAATTGGATTGATGAAGGCTCACGTTTAATAATTGATGTCCTCAAAACATATTTTCCGCTTGTAAAATATTACTGTGGTCAAAGGCAGATAAAATAAGTTGTGTATCTATCAACACGCCATTTGTTTAAAAAAATGTAATAAATAGTGGAACACGCATCAAAATAAATATAGCCTGTGTAATTTAATCATATTGTTACGAAACAGCAACTATCCGTTTCATAACACGTCGTTAACAATCCGAAACTTTTTAAAGTTAAATTTTAACGGCAGGCAGTTGATATAAATCGAATTGCATTTTACGATAATTTTATTTACATCGCAGTTAATAGTCGGGCGCAGTTTATTTTAATTTTAACGTTAGTGTCGCGAAATAAAATCATAGGCTGATAACGCCAGCGGAAGATTGTTTTAGTTGGAAAAGTGCCATAACGACACGGCGTAAGGAAGTACCGAGTATAAATATAATATTCGCATGCCACTTAATAGTACGTGCCATTTATCACGTTGCCGTATTTTGTACTTGAAGTTTAAACTAGTAACTTACACGAGCGCATAATGTTCACTTACGTTTGTAAAATTGCTAATAATGAAGCTATAAAAGTAAGGGAACAAATGAATTGCCAATCTTAAAACGTTGTAGACCATCAATCGTAGTTTTCACAAATTCATCCTTTGCATCTATATAGCCTTATAGAATAGGCTTTATAATAAAGTTATATTTATTTATGACTGAGCTCGTGGCTCAGTGGTAATAGCTGCGTCCTTTCACCATGTTAAGCAACGCTTGCCGAGGTTGGTCCGTGGATGGGTGACCATTTTTACATATTGAGATTCCTCCGTGCCTCGGAAAGTACGTTATGCCGCTGGTCTCAGCTGTCATTCGTGGATCTTTGACGATCGTTACGGGTCGTCAGAAGCCCGAGAGTCTGACAACCAGTCTTACCACGGGATACCGTACAGTTACTGGGTTGTGGAGGGCATAATATAAGCAGACGCTCCATTTTTAAATGCTGGTATTCAGTTGAATCCGATAAGACTGGAAGCCGGCCCCAAAATATAGTTGATAAAAGACTTGCTAAAGGAATCACATCATCACGGGTCGATTAGATCATCGTTTTATTCGTGTCTTTAAGGAGGTCTCATGTCATTAAAATTTATAACAGAAACATCAAATTAGTGTGCAAGCAATAAACGCTTATTATATTCTATATAAGATAATGCCTATTCTATGCAAAACACTCCGTTGTTTTATAACAATATATACAAAGTAATTAATTGTATATATTGTTATAAAACAACGGAGGACTGTACGGGCCCAGGCGACAGGCGCGGGTATAATGAGCTGCAGAAGTAAACGGCGTCCTCCCGCCACGTGAACGTTGAGGCGCCGCGACGCCGGCTGTACTACGTCATCACACTTATTAATGCCGAAGTACTCAACTAAAAATCGGTTTTCATCAATGACTTATTATCCTAAATAAAATTTCATAGTTTATAGATAATATAACACAAACAAAAATTTGAAATACGTAGTTTTTTATTATGCAATCACACTTAGCGTGGAAACAACCTGTGTTATATCATGTAAAATAATTATTTACACATTACAATCGACGGATATAATAGGGGACGCAAAGAGGCTGATGATGATAATGATATTACTGTACTAAAAATATACAACAATTTCTGACCTTACTTTCTGTTATTGCAATTTTTTTGTTTGTATATACGTATAATATAAAGGAAAACTTTCCTGATCCATCCAAACTTTAGCCAATCTATTAATTTGGGCGAATAGTAACGAAATATACATAAATATATAAGTTGGAAACTTATATATTTATGTATAAAAATATCAAAATAATCAACGATGAAAAAATAATAATACCTGTATTCATAACTCGATTTTACAGTATTTCGTTCCTCGCAGCACCAACATATGCACTCACTTGCTTTTCTTCTGTCTAAGGATATCGCAGCGGTTGCCCCCTCTTCTATATAGAAATAAATACTTCACTGCCTTTTTATTTCTTTGTTTTTGTTAGAATATAATATAGGCGTGTCTCATTAAAATTAATTTGAATGCCGCAATAGCAAATAGCATTTTTTTACACCTTTCGTTCCAGATTTTTTATATAATAAATATACAAAAGTCTTGATCATATTTATGAGTATGATCATGATAATATATCATATTGAAAAAAAACCCGATACCATATATATAAATCATAAAGTAACCATTAAAATATACATTCTAGCTTCTTATTATATATTATTTGTAAACAAGTCTTATATCTTATAAAATTAATAACAGTGATGTACTAAATGACGATTATCATCAGTTCCCTTCCTTCTTCCTTTATTAAAGGAACTGTTGTTTTTGTTTATACATTTAAATAAACCATCGCGGCGTCTTTTTCCTTCTTTTTCTTTTATTTCTACGAAGAGCGACAGCGAGTTATTTCCGAGAGCGAATCGAATCTATCTTGTGACCCTTGGCGGTCAACTTTTGAGACATAGTATAAGACGATTCGTTAAAACAAAACTCGATACAAAGTTTGATGGTTAATCTGATTATATGTGAACAATTTGGAGCCATGCGGCAGAAGAAACTTTGTATGTAGCACGTGAGCGAATTGCTTAAGCCCGGTCGTGCACTCGTTTGAATTCCTGCAGTGCAGCCTCATATCCGACGTTAATAGACCTTTGTACTGCGATGATGTCGGCTGACATTTTCTTTGTACCAAATAAGTTATATTATATAAAAATATATGATGAAATTTTGTAAATTATAGACATTATTATTGCTTGAGAAATAAATTGGAAGAATGCGAGATAATTTTGGAACAATAGGTATTTCGATATTTAATCGAGAAATTAGCGATAACTATTATGGTATTTAGGTAGGTAGCATTCCCCATTCCCGTCGGAGTACGGGGATAAATTATAGCCTATGACTTATTCTGATGTATAAGCTATATAATTGTACAGTTTCATTAAAATCCATTTAGTAATTTTCACGTAAAAGAGTTACAAACATCCATCCATATTACAAGCTTTTGCGGTTATAATATTAGTAGGAAAGAATATAAAAACGCATACTCATCCTTGAATTTACTATACACAAGTCTCTTCAAGTTTAAGACAAGTGTGCGTGTGAAATGACGAAATTAACACATTTTTAAATTTAATGCACACTTATCAAACGTACAGGACTTTTTTACTATTTTTTTTACTTTTTTGATGTTGCTATACTAATAAATAAGTAAAAAAGTACTTATAACATATTCATGCATAATTAAGAAACAAAAATTGGGAATTTCAAAATTCCAAGTTTTTGCTCTACCATACTATTTTTGTTATAGTTGATTGATTGTACCGATTTTCCTTGATGGGAATACAATCATGTTTCATAATAGTTATACATTTTTTTATTTTTTTTAAGTTTTATTTGATTATCAATAATTAAGATAAAATTACACAGTTTCGACAAAGACATCGTCATTTCATTTATTTGAATTATTAACTGAATAAATTTAATATATAAGTAAATACTATAGATATTTATTTGAATACCTAATAATTATACGATAAATATTTCAATTATAACAATACTTAAAGTGTTATTATATTATATCTACGTAACAATATTAACGATAAACAACAATATCAAACTAAAAACTTATAATTAAAAATTAACTCTAAAATATTCATATAGATATTCACAAAAAGAATATGTCATCCAAAATTTCAATTTGGGGCATGGTACCCAGAATACTGGCAGCATTACCTCGCTGAATAGCTAAACTTATTCTCTGAGCGAAATAGCTGCCAGCCTTCTGATCACCCGATGAGAGAATCAGTCGATTCGACATATCCTTCATAAACCGCTTCATGTCAGCCGACCACGGCCCTAACGTTTCGAAAGCTAACGCCGCAAACTCATAGTCTTCAGTTATAGAAGAGTATTTGCGACGCTTGAGAAACTGAATATTGATTTAAATGAAGAATTGTAATCTAAAAAAAAACAATATTTAAACTTGATAAGATAACCTTTAATACTAACAATATTTACTAAATTCATTTATAAACAAATTTTAATTCGAACAACCAAATGTCACCAAAAAGTTACAATTACAAGAGGCTAATAAAAAAAACTTTTATGTGCTTGTTTTTGCCGCGGTACGTTTCAAACAGAATTCGCTTCGTTCTAGTGCAGTAATAACATCAGCATGGACTAAAATAAAATAAAAATTGGGTGCCCATGAGAGTCTAACATGAGAACAGATACGAATAAACATAACGCTCCTGATTAAAACGATGTGGCTTTGTTAGTTTGGTCGCGGTCCAACATATTTTATTTTATCATTAGCTTTAGCTATTTTTAGCATTAGCTAATTCACTAAGGGCCTGTTTCACAATCTCCCTTTAAGTTCCCTATAGGCTATTGGCAACATATTTGACAGATGTTTGACAGATACTCCATACTCTATCTGTCAAACATCTGTCAAATATGTTGCCAATAGCCTATAGGGAACTTAAAGGGAGATTGTGAAACAGGCCCTAAAAGTTCTTGATAATTAGCTATAAAGCCTCAGGAATGAAGACCTCTCCGCCAATATTGGTTTTCCGCTAATATCCGAGCGGCAAATTTAGTTTGGAAGTAGCCGAGGTAGGTCAGAGGTTGTGTTCAGTGGTCAGTAGTTGGTAGCAAGACCACTGAAGAGTTACTTTGAGAGAGAGATTTGAAAATCTCTCTCTCAAATGTACTATTATATTAGGGAATATACTTGACATAGCTTAAGATCCATTTATGGTGCTTTATCTATTAACTACTTGATGGCTGGGCTGTGTAGGATGAGAGTGCTTGCCACTCTGGATCTGGTTTAGTTATCTTGGCGTTTATTAAGGGAGGCCTATGTTTAGTAGAGGATGGATAAAGGCTGTTGATGATGATGATTAATCTTTGCCCATAAGAGCGTTCGCTTGTGCTTTTGCGTCGTATAACTTAGACACAAAGGCTGTCTATTGTTAATTTTCTTAGATAGACCCGAAAGAAGGATTATGTTTAGTGACTGAGATGTCTCACCGGTGAAAACATCGCGAGGAAACCTGCATGCCTGATGAGATAAACGACTTTGGAGGTCTGTGAAGTTCACCAATCCGCATGGGGCCAGCGCATCGGTGAACTATGGCCCAACACCCTCCACGTCTGATTTCGAGAAGTGCCCGTGCCCATCGATGGGACAAATTATAAAGGTTGATATTATTAGTATGTCCCAAATCTGTGTATAAGTCCCCAATATTAAACAGTGCAAAACTTTTAGTGAGCGTTTGCAAACACGATGGCTCAAATTCATATTACCTAAATGACTTCAAACCGATTTTGTTAGTTTCAAGGCCATTCAATTTGTTTATTTTTCTGTATATTCTACGTTCATTATCTAAAGCATAAAGGTAAGCACATAGTCATAAAATCGTTACACCGATAGCAATATAGTATAGTCGATGTTGTAGTTCGGTTTCGATGTTTATAAAGTTCAATATTAGTCCTGAAAGTAGTAAGCGTGGAAGTAAGTTTGCATGTTAGCTTAAGATTAAGAAGTGGTGCCGCGTGATGGGCGATGGGTAGCGACGGCGCGGCGGCGTCGTCGGAGGCGTGCCCCGGCGGGCCAATGGCGCGCCCCCGCCCGCCTCCCCCCGCGCTCGGCACCAGCTCGCCAGTAGGTTTGTGTCCTTTTGGCTGACCGCATGACTCCGTATTCCGCTTCGTTGTAACTCGTTGTAACACGCGCTTCACGAGCTTGCAAGTCGGGACTAGTGGTCTAATTGGGAGCCGAGTACGAGCTGTGCCCGGATTGCAGGCGTCACGAGCGTCACAGGCGAGCAGTGACAGGTACTGTGTCCGCCGCTGGCCACCCCCCGGCCCCCTCGTCACCGCCTCCGAGCACGCGGGCTTTGTCGATGGTTGTGTATGCTAAAATCGCCCCTATATACGTAAGTCTAGATACGGAGTTGCAATATGATGGAAAGTGTCACATATTGAGACCCGTGTGTAATCGTAAGTACTTAATGTGCCGCATCAAACTCATTTCGCTCAATCATTTCATTTATGAGAAAAAAGTTTTTCCGATGATTATGGAGTATTTTTCATAATTAATTAAGTTGTATTCGACAAATTAATCACACATACGTCATACACACATTTTATCCAAAAAAAAAACCACAAAAACCTAAACTATAGAGTATTGAAAGACACAATTATCAATCCATTTACGTCCGATTTAATCTTATAAAAAACAAGTCTTAGACAGAATAACTACTCATTTAAGTATCCATAAAGTATATATAATGGGCTAAAATATTTTTATATTTTGCCGTTTTATTTATATAACAAAAATTGATGATAACTCTGACACGATACAAAAACATGGCGCCGCTCCCAAACGCAAAAGTGGCGCGAAAACGAATATGCTGAACAAGAAGCATTCAATCGCATTAAGATAATAAAAGGCATGTAATAAACATAACAATTTCAGCTTCATCGCCTCCAAACGTTAGCAGACAAATTAAAGAACATTTTTCCTGGCAAGCTCTTATTCCCACTTAAGGCCTTCACCGGCATAAAACTTAACTACACGCCGTAACCGCGACTAATTATTAGGGTAGGTTTACATAACATATTTATGAGCTGGAGATTTAACGCCAGCGTTCTCGGGTGGTCTGTTATCATGCTATTAAAAACTCATCCTCCGTGGTGCCATAAACAATATAAATTAATGGCGAGTGGCGACTCGTACTCAACTGTTGCGGCATCATCGTTAGTACTTCGGGTGAATCTGGCTATTTAATATAAACACTGTTTTAGGACCCTTATTAAGCGCTCATGTCATGTTCACTTAAACTCACCCTAGTGGATATGTTACGAATAATGAGGTATACACACACATACAGAGAGATATTCATGCTTACATGCATACTATTGAATAAAAACCTCTTCCTACTACTTATAGTATCATTTTGTGCTTAGGGTTCCGTATCTAATTAAAAAACAACCTTTAAAGTCGATCCCACTGTCTATCGGTTCATTTGTTCGTCGATCCATCCTCAGTCAATCACAGAACATCTTCAGTTTGTCGGTCGGTTTGTCTATAAGTCTATCATTTTACCACTATTTCAGTTTGTCTAAGTTAAAAGCTATTTCGTTTATAGTGTTTTCAATTTGTACTGATGCTATGAATTGAGACAGAGTATAGAAAATTATACAGAATACTTATTCAACTTAAAAAATAGATATATTATCTTTCTTTCCCACTATTATAAATCTTTAGTTTTTGGTCTGATATTATCACCTATCCAAAGACCAAATACTTTCTTTTTATTATTCCTTTGTACTAATGAACAGAAAATGAAACGTCCATTACCTCCAGACGTTACCGCAGTAATGACTAATGTGCCACAGAAATTAGTGCGCGTGCGCTCTTCAGTTAAAAAAAAGATAAAGTATATTTATAATTTATATGTATTGTTTATATTCCTGGTATAGTTCATACGAAATCTTATAAAAAAAGTTTTATAATAACTTTTCAAAATGTTCTATTGAAGAATTGCTACCTACAAATAAATATTTTGAACGTTTTAAGCCAGACGAAAGAAATTAAATGTTATAAATTTGTAATCTTTGCTGTCGTCATCTGATTCGAATGCGGTCCTTTTTTAGGGGTAGCTAGCCCAAGAGCCACTACTATAAAATGTTTAATCATATTTGTGATAATTACTATGGAAAATTGATATTTGCCTAATTTTTTAAAGGTGACGCTTTAATATTTTAATAAGCGAATACTAGAAAACACTCTTATTTTATCTCTGAATAATCTCATAAATGAGGTTAATATACTTCATTCATTTGTTTGGAACATATATTTGCTCAAGAATATAATTGTTGATATAAAAGTAGCGCTCGCCGATTCAATATTTGCAAAAATCTTTATAAGCGATGTTTACAAAATATGATTTTAAAACAACAAATAAAATATCGGATTCAACAGGATATTTTGTGTTCAACAAGTCACTTCTTTTATAATGCTATGAATAAAAGAAACAAACGTAATTCATAAACAAATTTATAGCGAATCGCTCACACTGACAAAATTATAGGTTTAATTCTGTATTCACCTGTTTGTAAGTGATAACAATATCCATAAACACCTGCTACACCAGATTATTAGCAGGTGCGTTGCCAGCCTTTTAAATATGAGTATGGCCTTTTCTTAAATGTCGCTAAGTCATATTGGTGCGTAAATATTGTAGTACAATTGGTTCCATCTAGTACAAGGCAGGAAAAGCCTTAAGAATTAGTTTGTAGATTTTCTGATAGTCTTATTGTAATCATTATACGACGTTTGTATGTGAATGCCGGGAAGCAAGGATTGATAGATGTTGTTATAAAATTTAGTATACAAAACTATAGGTTTTAAGCTTGATAGCTTCATAGGAAGATACGTAGACGTTGTCACTTTTCTCTGATTATCAAATAAATTAATAGATATTAATTAAATATAATCTGTTGAATACAATATTTCCCACCTGTTGAGGAACGTAATTTAAATACCTCCAAGTGAAATTTAATTCAGTTGTCTATAGTATTCAATACGTTGTACATCAATTGTCAATTATGAGTCTTGATATTCCCATTTCCTGCATGTTGCGTGCGTGCTTGACGCAGGGGAAATCTTTGAGAGATATCCAGCGCCAGGGGATTTGGCAATGATCCATATGGGGCAGGAGGAAGTCAATTCAGAGTTTGTTCTATCATTAATTAACTCACATCGATGCATTTTTCTATGAGTTTTGGCTATTGCCAGACATAAATAAAAAAGTTTGTGCGTGTTATCTTACGCCCGAGTAACGTAAAACTTATGAAATACATACATTTCTTGAAGACGAATTAATGAACTTATATGAATTTTTCATAAACAATAACAAATTAATTTCAATTACCCTAAAAAAAAATATGAAAATCGCAATCTAAAAATTTTTATTTCAAAAATAAAATTTCATTTTACAAGTTCTTACACCTCCTTTTTAGTTTCGTCAAGGGTTGGTTAATACTCTGAGTATATTTATTTGATTTGTATAACATGAGAAATTTTATGGAATTTTATTTTAAATTTATTTTATAGAATAGTTTTAAATTTAATTATTATATAAATAGAGATTAGTAGGTAAAAAAAACTAAATAGGAGAAACTAACGATCTTACGTTTGTAATATAATTTATAATAAGCACTAAGATTACTAGAGGATATTAATTATAAAAGCTCACAGCGGCACTAAACTTAAATAAACCTCCGATGCTACGCCGTAGACGCTGCTACGAAATATTGTATGTAAAATACGATAATTAGGAAAAAATCGAAGTTGTATCATCCGAAAAGAGAAAAATTGTTTTGCTCAAATTCATTCGCTAGTATATAAGACACAACTGTTAAAGAATTAGGTCTAAGCTAGCCAAAATGCCAACTCTCAAATAAATAAAATTGGCAAAATACTTCGGACTGTGATTATTAAAAAGAAGGCTAAGAGATTTTACTAAAGTAAACCATACACAGTGCATATAAAATGGTTTTTCTATTCAAATAAATGATAGTACAGTTGGATATAACATAAAAACTAGTTCTTAGCGTCACCCTCGTCACAATGACGGACGGCGGTGGATCGTAGACTTAATATTAGCTGAATGTATTGTATATCGTTGCTGCTTTGAATTTAATCAAATATATCATCATTAGCTATATCAACTATTGTAATGAAAAATGTATTTCTAATAATACTTGATTAAAGAAAATTTAAAATAATTTATCCAAATTGATTTTACTTTATTGTTGAGTTTCCGAAATCAGAACTTTCAATCCAATTAAGTATTTTACATAGAATTTGATGATTGATATTTTAATCATGGCATATTTAACTTAGTATCCAATTGTATATTTTAGTTAGTATAAATATCATGGCAAATATTTACTCTTTTTAATATCATTGGAGGGCAAACGAACAGTCGAAGCCTTGCGAGTATAGACACCCATTAACATCCACATAACCAGGCTATGCAGATGAGTTGCCCTCTTTTCCCAATGAGCCACCGGAAACTCACAAACCGCACGAAACAAGACAGCTTAGCTGTCACTTTACGCCGATTTTATGTCCCCAGTCGTGCCGGTCCAATTTGGCTGCAAAGCAGCATGGCACTACCTCTTACAAATTTTATATCTTTAGGAGGCAACCGAATAGTCGATAGTCATCCTTATGGTGTCTATCGACTACTCAGACCCCCTTTCCTTGTCCCCTCCCCTAATAGGCTAATTGAAATGCGATAGCAAAGGTATTACTTTACACCGGTAATATGTGAGCGATAGGTACTGTTAGCGGTACGGTCGTCCGACCCAGTTCGGCCTCAAAATAGCAAAAGTCATACTTGATAATGGCCTTTTGCCTTTTTAAAATATTTCACTTATAATCATTGAAAAACGAATGAAAACTACAAAAACTAGCCTGAATTTGCTATACGAGTAGAAAATTTGCAGACATTTGAATATAAAAGTAACTTATGTGTTATCCAAGCGGGGTTATTACACTATACTTCACCTGTGCAATGGCCCAATACGGATTCGCAGATCCTTATGTTTTGGTGTTCCTTAGTCTATTATTATTTTCGAACCTTGAGAGTTAAAACAGGCATGATAAAAATCTTAAAACGTTTTAGCAAATCTTAAGACATCTCAGCAAACTTTTAGTTATTTTAGCAAACCCTAAAACATTTTAGCAAACCTTAAAATAACTTAGCAAACCATATCTAAGTAATCCTTAGAGTGGAAATCACGGGATTTGCACTAGATTCGAAGTTGCTTAAGACATATTTTAGCAAAGAAAATGAATACAGCATAATCAAATCAAATCAAATCAAATAATATTTATTTCGTAGGCAAATTACATAGCACTTGAAACATGTCAATTTTTTTTATAAGCTAATGCTAGATTCGCAAAGTAGCAGTTTTCCTCAGAGAAGAATCTAGCAAGAAACTCTGTAGGATTGCTCTTTTTAAAATATAGTTTTACAATTTTTGTAAGTACATCAAAATAACAACATACTAATATACAAATAAATAATAACAACATGCTAGTTACATAAATTAATTCAAATTTGCCTAAAATAAATAAGTAAATAAATTTGGACCCCGCAACAGATCAAAACAAACAAGAGGATGTTAATAAAAAGAAAACAAAAAACCAAGCGAGGTAGAAACTGCATAACACGACCAGCCACCACAGCGGCACCTTCACATAGGCCAGGACGCGTGTGCCAGCGTCAACCTCTTCCACATATTAGAGGGAAGTGGAGGACCCATCACACAACGCCACCACTGCAATGGCATAAGCGAGCATGACATGTCATACGTTTCACCTTAATACAAGTTTAATTTATCATACTGCAGGCTCAAAATTTATATACATTCTAAATAAATACAGCTTGATAGAAGAGCAGTTCAATCCCAAGGATTTGCGTCATCGAAATATTCATTAATCTTATAATATCCTTTTTTACTTAGTTTTTGTTTGATGACAATCTTAAATTTCTTGGGGCATAATTCCTGTATATTAGAAGGGACCCTGTTGTAAAAGCGTATACATTGACCCACAAAAGACTTACTTACTTTATTAAGTCGACTACTATAGGGCACTAGCTTATTTCTATTTCTAGTATTTACATTATGAATATCACTTTTTTGTTTAAATAGATGAAGGTTATTTTTGGTATACATTAAATTTGTGAAGATATATTGTGATGTTAATGTTAATATATCAATATTTTTGAAAAAATCCCTAAGAGATTCCCTGGGACCCAATTTATAAATAGCTCGAATAGCTCGCTTTTGCAGAATAAATATGCGCTCGGTATCAGCGGCATGACCCCACAGCAAAATGCCATAGGCCATAAGACTATGAAAATAACTAAAGTAAACTAACCTGGCGGTTTGAATATCCGTCAGGTTCCTTATCTTTTTAACCGCGTAAGCTGCAGAACTGAGCTTATCCGCTAACTTGTCAATATGAGGGCCCCATTGCAATCTAGAATCTAAAGTAATACCTAAGAACAAGGTTGTTTCCACAAGGCACAATTTTTCACCTTTTATCTCTATATCCGTATTAACTTGTCCTACGTTGGGCAGAGTAAATTTAACACATTTTGTTTTCTTTTCATAGAGCACAAGATTATTTGCAGTAAACCACTCAACAACTTTATTAATGGCATTGTTTACGTCGTCATATTTATCCTGTTGTCGTCTAACTTTAAAAAGTAAAGAAGTATCATCCGCAAACAACACTATATCATGACAGTTATTTACAAGACTCGGTAGATCATTTATATAAATTAGAAAGAGAAACGGACCAAGAATTGAGCCCTGCGGGACACCCATGGTAACCGCAGACCCACCTGACACTTTTCCGTTTACATCAACCCTCTGTACGCGTCCATGTAAGTAAGACTTTAAAAGGCTCAGTGCACTGTCTCTCACACCGTAATAATGAAGTTTCCTGACCAAGGTACTGTGATCAACGCAATCGAAAGCCTTGGACAAATCGCAAAATACACCCAAAGCGTTATGCGACTCCTCCCAGGCATCAAATATGCATCGTATTAGTTCAACACCTGCATCGGTTGTTGAACGACCCCTGGTAAATCCAAATTGCTTGAAATGCATTACTTTATTGGAATAAAAGTGAAATTGCAATTGATCTAAAATTAGTTTTTCAAATATTTTACTTAGCGTTGGCAATATAGATATAGGTCTAAAGTTGGTGGGGTCAGACTTACTGCCAGCTTTAAATAAAGGTATGACTTTACTGCACTTCATTAAATCAGGAAAAACTCCATTATCAATACATTTATTGAAAACCATAGCTAGATGGGGAGCTATGCAGTTTATGATGGAGTTGATTATTGTGACGGAAAGGCCATGCAGATCAGCGGTTTTTTTAACAGTCAGTGATTTAAAAGCTTTTACAATTGAGTATGCATTGACGTGATGGAATACAAAGACAACCTTGGACTCGACCATGTTCATCTTCAACAAAGATTCAGCTAGAGTGGGAGAAGAATTTAGGTATTTGGTAGTCGAAACTGGGATGTTAGTAAAGAATTTATCAAAAGCTTCGGCAACCTCAAGATCTGTACTGATACAATTTCCATCAATATTCAATTTAAAATCGAGATTGCGTGGTTTGGCTTTACCAGTCTCGCTGTTTATAACTTGCCAAGTTGTCTTTACAATATTCTTACTATTAACAATCTTATTCTTTATGAATCTAGATTTAGCCTCATTACATACACGCTTAAACAATTTAGAATAATTACGAACATACTCAACAAATGACGGACTATTGTTCACTGTTTTTTCATCATATAGACTGTACAATTTATTTCTACTAATCATAATTCCTACTGTTGCCCAATCACTAAACTTTAGACAATCGTTAACTTTCAAAATTTTAGGTTTAAAAACAGTATCATATTCCACTTTAGCAACATTAAACACCTTATTGTATAACATATTTGGATCTTCACAAAATTCCAGATTTGTAATTTTTGAACTTACATTATTATTAAACATTTTTAATCTAGCCTTAGTAACTGGTATGTATTCGATATTCTTTTTCGTTTTGTTTAAATTTATTTTAAAATCTGCCCTTAGGCCGCTATGATCAGACCTTAATTTGTTTATGACATTCATGTTTGTGGATTCTAGATTTGTAAATATATTATCAATACAGGACTTAGTATTAGCTGTAGTTCTAGTAGGTTCTAGAAATAGATTAATCAAATTGTAACATTTGAAGAATGTTAAAATCTTTTTTGATAATGTTGACGTAACTAAAAGATCTATATTAAAGTCTCCACAAACAATGATGCCTTTATTTGTGTAATTTAATTTATGAAGAACAGTTTCCATAATTTCTTCAAAAATATCATAGGATCCATTTGGATTTCTGTATACGCTAACTACAATAACCGGCTCCAATTCTATACAAGCTATCTCTATGGTTCGTTCAACTGAAAGATTTACAATATCAGTGCGTTCTTTATATTTAATAGAATTGTTAATAATAATTAAGGATCCTCCAGAGTCCCTAATCGCACTCTTTCTGACAAACGAACTACCAATATGGTGGTTGTAAAAATTAAACATGAGCTGGTTGCTATTAAGCCAGTGTTCAGTAATGCAAAGAATGTCAATTTTGTCATAGGTCAAGAGAAGTTCCAACTCATGAATTTTACTAGACATGCCTTGAATATTCTGAGAGATAAGTTTTAAATTGCAATCAAGTTTCTTAGTATCATTTATATTTATATTTATAGTCATAGAATTATTTAAGGGCATGTCACTAGAAACATTGCTAGAGTTAACAGTCTCTGTTGTCTGGTCACTTAATTTAAATGCTCTATAGGAGCAGTCAAATCCACCAACAGAGTGGATGGTCGGTGTTGACTAGAATAAGAATGACTAGAATAATGATGACTAGAATCAAGTGATTGTATACAATTAATGTCATTAATACTACTCTGCTCAATAGAAGCAGTCGTCAAGTTAGCCAAAAGGTTGGCGGAATCTATATAATAGGACAGCGACATTGCTATCTGTCTTTTATTAAGTTGATTAAGGTAAAATTTACCTCTTGTCGAATAATATTTTTTAACAATCGAGTTGAAATCTATACAATGAAATTTATTATTATAACATGTCATATTATGTAGCATCATATTCAGATTATGTCTTGTATTATTGTTATCTTTACTCCCATTATTACAGAAAGGAAATGTAAACAAAATAATTTTTCTAATATTATTAATAGCATTTAACCTTGAAATATAAGTGGCTAAGTCCTCTTTGTTTACATTTCCAGGTTTGCCTATTAAAATAGTCAATACCGTGTCATTTTCGAACTTTGATGACAAGATTGTCTCCAAAATCTGAGAACAATCTGCCCCTGGTATACAATTATTTATGATATTATGATTATTACATTGGTTAAGGTTACGGTTAAGGTGGCAACCCATATTTTTACCTAATTCATCGCTGTACATAATTAAGTTTGTCAATTTTTTGTTAATGTTAACAGTATTAGGTGAGAGAGAAGCAATATTTACTTGATTATTGGTTTCATTGGGATACATGGTATTAGATACAAAGCTTTCAGGAATATACTCTACAGGCACCTGATTTGGGTTAACACTCAGCCTTGATTGGTTTGTGGATAAACACTGACAGTTACACTTATAGTTTTGCATTGATTCCACCCGTTCTTCGTTATAATTACACAAGTCAATTAAACCGTTCATTGCTGAGATGTGTCCCGCTATTTCTTTTTGAGCTATTTCATATTTTGTTGTTATGGACCTCAGTGAATCATATAATGTTGTTAACTCTGTTTGCAGCTTAAGTGTTTCGGTCTCATATGTGCCTTTAACCTTCTCATATTGACTCTTATATGATATATATTTGGTTTTAACTGAACTATTATTTTTTATTAATTTTGTCACCTTACTGTATAGTGTTTTATTTTTCAGTAAGAGGTGTTGGGTTTTTCTTATATATTTCTTTATATTTCTATATTTTTTTAACTTATTCTTACTAGGCATATGATGAGAAGAAATCGAATCATCACCAGTCAAGTCTATAGTAGAAATGTTATTATAGGTAGGATTCGATGACTTCTCAATAAGTTTGTGAAGGAGATGCTTAGATTGAGAAGCTTTGAAATTATCTATTTCTAACTCTAGTTGAGATATGTATTCCTGAGCTTCGGTTAGTTTTTTATTTAGTATAGCCGTGTTTTTCAGCGTGTTCTCATATTCTTCTCTACATTCATCGAAACTATCAACAATTTGTTCAAGTTGGTGGTTTTGGTCCAGTGTGTCTTCATACTTTGTTGATAGGGAGGATAGTTCGCATTTTAATTCTGCATTTCTTTTAATTATTGTTAACATTTCACTTTCACTGTCATCTCTTTCTTTTAATAGTTGCTTACACTGCTCTTTTGCCACCTTAAGCTCCTGGAGGGCCAGTCTGAGTTGTTCCTCAGTCTGGCGGGCCAAGGCAGTGCGGGTCTGCATGGTATAACTTAAGTGACACCTAAAATATGACAAGAAACAGCTGAGTATGCTAAGAGAATGGTATGTTCGATGAAATCTTACGAAAAAAGAGTTTAAAGCTAGAGAAAAGAAAAGTTATTAAAAAAAACAGAAGAATTATATAGTAACGGTTATGGAAAATAAAGTGAAGGTATAATGAAAAACTGAAATTTGGGAAAGGCTATTTCATGAAATATTCTCAAATATATGTTGAGTAGATTTTGTATTAAATATTTGTCTGGGCAAGTGAATTCTTCCTAGATTTCGCTTCCACAATTAGTTAGGTAAAATGGTACATAAACGTAGTCGGTGAGTATTGGATGTTGGTCAGAGCCCTGAACAGTGTTTACTATGATGTATAGTATGTAAATTATACAAAAACAAATTAAATAAATCGAAACAAAATACTCCCCCGGTTCGAAGAATTCAAATCCACAGTCCGAACGTTGACAGCCGGTACACTTGTCGAATTTCGTATTTATTGTACGAATTAACTTATTATAGATGTTACAAACACTGCACGTGTCACTTAATACACTGATTTTATTATTAAGAATTGATTTAAATCAAACTAAACGCATTATTTCAATAATTATAAATTAATTTAGCTAAGAGGTCGTTTTTTACAACCATTCGCCGGTGTTGCCAGGGGCAAAAAAAAAAAACCATAACAAACATAAGTTGAGGGAGTAATATTACGGGAGCGTTGCGGCGGCGACGGACGCCGGCGCCTGTCGAACTTCAGATGTTTACACGCCGCTCCGACGATGATAATCTCGCTAATTTCTCTATTTACGACAGTTCCTTTGATACTTAATAAGAAAAACTTCCTTGTTTTTCCTTTATATACCCTTTAAAGGGGATTAACTACAGATTTTATTACAGATGAGATCTTAAAACGAAATTAGTAAGATACTCTATAAATTGCACGTTTATGACTCTTGTATGCTTGACCTATTATCATCATCATTATCATCCGTCCACAGCTGGAACTAAGTGATGTCAAGTTTGCACTAAGTTCTATGTAAAATAAGGTTAAGTTTTTAACTTTAAATGGTGAACATATGTTATCAAACATGTTGCCATAAACTTTTGGCAACTTGCTATCCTATATTTCACTGGAGTAAACACTAAAGTATAATATAAATGTAACACTAAAATATTGAAACGTAATGTTATCTCAAGGTTCAATCCGGGATCCGGGTTGACCCTGTGGTCACTTAAAATAAGTTTTTCTAAATTTCTAAGTACACCCTAAACACGAGGAGGAGACCTGTGTCCAGCAATGGGACATCATATGAGTTGATACCACCTTTTTTAATTACCTTGAGGGTATTACTTTAGGTATTACACCTGACCTACACATAGACATTTAATTATGCTCTATGTAATAATAATAATAATATGTTGGGACAACTCACACACGGCCATCTGATGCCAAACTAGGCAAAACCTATTCTTATCATGTTCATCACACAAACATTTTTCCTGGGTGGGAATCGAACACACGACCTTCTGGTTTAGCAGTCAGGATCACTAACCACTATACCAACAGCCAGTCAGGATATTTTTTAGTAAATCCGCAACGTTTCTAGTAACTTTACACATCCGACGGACTCCCGAAAACTGACCTTTTTTTACTTACTCTTGAATTCGGAAGTTTTTTGTTTGCCAAATTTATACATAAACAAATTTTCCTCGCATATCACGGATCCGTTTTATTAACCAAACCTAACCCTATTTTAAAAACTACTTCATATAATTATTGTTTTTCCATAAGAAATAGATTTAATTAAAATGAATGAGTGTATAATATAATATATGCCACATAGTTACTTATTTTACTCGAATGAATGATACTATTCAAAGGATATTTAAATATACAATTTAAGTATTTTATGCGTATCAATTGTGAGCGGAACTTTCAGCAATATGTGAGTTAAGTTCAATCCTTTCCAGTTATTGCTTGCAATCCTGCACTACTTTCAGCGTCTCGAACTTCTCTTTACCATTTGAAATTTTATAAAATATAATAATACTAATACAGCCTTTTATTTTCATAAAAATAATCAAAGCCGAACGTAAACGAAACGTTATCTACATCTGCACTAATATTATAAAGAGGAAAACTTTGTTTGTTTGTTTGGTTGTAACGAATAGGCTCAAAAAGTACTGGACCGATTTCAAAAATTCTTTCACCATTCGAAAGCTACATTATCCACGAGTAACATATGTAAGACTCTTCAGAAAAACAACCAGTCACAGTGAATAACAGTATTTATTCCAAAATCATTATTAATCCAATAGCACTATATTTTCTGAACTCTTATCCAACTAGTAACAATATCAACAACACTTATTAAACCACAATGACGACCCGAGACCGATTGCCCCCTAGTCCGCAAGACTGCTCCTCTTAATACCTTCCTACCCCACTTATTCTTTGGATTCCCAGTGTGGCCAGTGCAAGAAATTAAAAATGCCAAAATTATTATGAGCAAATGTAAACAAAGTAAACGAAACCTTACACTCGTCCATCCTGATAACGTGTATGTCCTCATACACGGACCAGGTGGAACCTTACACTCGGCGGACCAAGAAACCAAAGCTTGAATTTATACATTTATAAAAATACATTCGAGTTCAAAAAAAAATATAGTACTATCCAAGTATCTTCTTGAAGGTCAATTGAGTCTACCACCGGTTCCAAAGTAAGTCCACTGAGAAGAACCGGCGAAACAAACTCAGTGGAACTAGTCTTTTCAAATACAATATTACAAAAATAGTAATACAAACAATACATAGTACTATACAATTCAGCAAGAAACTCTGTTGGGTTGCTCCTTTCAAAATCTAGTTTACAATTTTTTATAAACATACATAATTACATACATTTATTACAGTCTTATAATCTATCCTTTATCTATCCTTTATCCATCCAATTATGGATAATTGGATCTTTATCCATCAAATTGTCCATAAAACTATCCATCAAATTATCCATAAAACTATCCATCAAGTTATCCATAAACTAACCATCAAATTATCCATAAAATTATCAATCCAATTATCCGTCCTTTATCATTTGTATTGATTTGCATTATTCATTGTAACTTTAGCATATTGACCTCCATTAGGTTCTTCTGATATTTTTGAAAAAGTAATGGAAAAGGTCCTACTTAAATCATCAAATTCTAATAAAAAAAGCTATTAATCGTGTGCGCAGACTTCAATGTAATTTTTTTAAACGGATTGGAATCATTTTCAGATTAATATTTTTTTTTAAATCTTACAATCTTAATAACATGTTTATGGAACCTACAAGAATAACGTCTACTAGTGCCCCATGTATGAATATTTATACAATATGTGATTCCAGTTAGTAAATCTATAATTAATAAATTAGATTCAGCATTGTGGACAGCTGATGAAATTTCCAAATAAAAGAGTAAGTATAAATAAACACAAAATATTCCAGTAAGATTAGGTCGTTTGAACAATTTGAGACATACCTTAATTAAAAGTCTACCAATTTTATCATGTATAGCATACTCCAATTTTTCAATCAATATTTACCCCTAAAACATTATTAGTTAGCGATACAATGATGTTCAATAACTGGGCAACATCAGAAATACATAAAAATAGGCGAATGTTGTAAGATCTATATGCGGAAAGACAATACTATACAAGTGAAGAGTTTTGCAATTATGTCAAACCTTTTCTAAAAAACTAAGAGAAATTGCAGAGTCATTAAATCACAACATCTCTATCTCCATTTCTCCTCGGTCTACCTCTTCCTCTTTTTCCATCAATCTTTCCCTCTATATTTTTAGAAGTCATGTCATATCAGGTGACCATTCAAATTTCCTCCTCGGTTCTAACAGTTTTAATAATATTTCTTTCCTCTTTCACTATCTCCAAAACTTTTGCGTTTGTCACCATTTCTGTTAATTTTATCCCCTTAATCCTTCTTCAGA
The DNA here is from genome assembly GCA_905333005.2 of Lycaena phlaeas. Classification (NCBI taxonomy): domain Eukaryota; kingdom Metazoa; phylum Arthropoda; class Insecta; order Lepidoptera; family Lycaenidae; genus Lycaena; species Lycaena phlaeas. The sequence continues at coordinate 19,978,924 of HG995163.1, forward strand.
ACCACATTATGAAGACTTTTATTTTCCTATCTTTTTGCGTCAGTGTCCATGATTCACTTCCATAGAATGCAATGCTCCAAATATAAGATTGAATAATTGAATAAACCTGTGGGAATATGGTGGTTGTGTTGTGGTTGTTTTTCTTTCTGGACATTCATCATCATCACTCCCCACCCCTCCGCACCACGCCAGCCAGCTTCAAGCCTTTTCGGGTACTTCGACCACTAGCCTCAACGCACCGCGGCCTGGTCAAACCCTCACCGGCTTCAACGGGTTATCACACTACCACGGACCGGTCAGCAAGCAGAGCACTCATCTCTCCTGGTCAGCAGCACGTAGTATCAGCCCCGCACGGCAGCAGCACTCCAACTCACTGGAGCCCCGTGCAAGCAGCAGCACAGTTCCGACTCACTGGGACTCACTGGCACTGGCGACTCAAGCACAAGACTCAAGATACCGACCTCCGGTCTTCGGGGGGGAGTGATGTGGCGGACCAATCACAGCGCCACAATCCTGAATCGCGCTATCAGAGTTCCAGCGCCCGGTCGCTATATATACGACATCTGACATGCTAGCTAGTGGGCTTCGGCCTGGCCGAGCATTGCACCTCGCTCGGTCGGAGATCTCCCTTTGGGGCCAACCACCATATTTCCCCACAAACCTCTTCCTAATGTTTAATGAAATGTTTTTGCTTTTGAATATTATGTATTTTTTTTGTTAAACAATTGTTATTCTAACATATTATTATTTAATGTAATTGATCTGCTATTTGTCATGGTGTTGGACATTATCATTGTTTTAGTTGTTTGTATTTGTGATCAATCTATATATACTTATTAAATGTATGAAACAACTATCACGTCAGATTTCGCAAAAGCTACTTCTTTTAAATATCTTATCTCCGAACTCTTCACCTGTTGCCGCCATTTCCTTTTTTTTTTAAAACAATGTACCTGAATGTTATAATACCTTTCAATTCAATCATGTTACCGCATCAGAAATTATATTATCAAACCTATAAATTGATAAATCCTAAAAAGAACTGCATTGATTGTGGTGTATTTCCTGACTTAATGAAACATAGCAAAATAATCCTGTCGTTTAAATCAGGTAGTACTTTAGATCCCACAAATTTTAGACCGATATCCGTATTACCTACGTTTAGCATAATTTTTGAAAAGATTATTCTAAATCAATCAATGAATCATTTTATAGAAATAAATTACTGCATAGTAAACAATTCGGTTTCACACGCGGTCGCTCTACAACTGATGCAGGCTGGAGAATTAATACAGACTATTTTTTTTTAAGCCTGAGAGGAATTCACATGATGCATTAGGCATTTTACGTAATCTATCTAAGGCTATCTAATATTGTGTACAGCATAAAACATTGGTCAGGAAGCTTTATCACTACGGCATAGAAGATATCGCGCTAGATTTAATTAATTCTTATTTAAGTAATCCAGAAGGTAGACGTGAATGGAAAACAATCTCTTATTTATATTAATGACTTACCGTATCTTCTAAATGATAAACATGGAATATTATTGTTCGCAGATAACACATCAGTTATTTTAAAGACACATAGGCGGCAACCTGTAACTGACGATGTGAACAATGCTCTTTCTAAAATTGTAAAATGGTACAATGCCAATAACCTATTTTTAAACGAAATGTCTTAAATTCACTTTGCCTAATGTTAAATAAAACAACTGTAAATATTAACAATGAAGAATTAAATATGGAAAGTACTACGGTATTTCTAGGAATTAATTTAGATGCTACAGTGCGACCCTCACATATCTAGTTTATCCAACAGACTTTCATCTGCAGCATTTGCATTAAAATATTCGACAATTAACTGACGTAAATACAGCTAGGTTTAGTTTATTTTGGTTACTTTAACAGCATTATTAAAAAAATATTATTAATGTCATTGTATCCTATTACGGGGTAATGCTGCCGATATTGATGCTATATTCGTTCTGCTGAAAAGAGCTGTTCGTGCAATATATGATTTGGGTTCAAAAGACACACTTAGAGATAAATTTAAAACAGTAAATGTTATGACATTGTATAGCCCATCTATTTTTGAAAATCTTATGTATGTACACAAAAATATCCAAAAATTCAAGAATAATGTGATCAACACAATGTTAAATACTGGAAATAAAAATAAACTTGCTGTGCCCAGCTCAAGGCTCCATAAAATGAGCTACTCCTTTGCGGGTAATTATATACGTTATAATAATATAAGTTTTTATAATAAACTTCCCGACAGTATAAAACAGTTGTCAATTAATAAATTTAGATTTATCATTAAACAGAAACTTATTAAAATCCTATTATAATGTAAAAGAATATATAAATGACAAAAACGCTTTGAAATTAATTGCTATAGATTTAAGCGACTTTGTGAATTATTGATCACAATGAAAAGAATGATAGGAACCCAGAAGAGTTTCTTTTCTTCGTGGGTATCTTCTCGGACATGGGCGCGTTGCGAACGCTCATTATAAACTTAGCCGCTAAGACGATCATAAGTGATCACTATAAAGATCCTATATGTGAAGTTAAACAATAAACAATATCCATTTATGTTTGTGTATCCAATCGAGTGGTGGCCTAAAACCATGGCCTACGCCCGCTCTCTGTCTGTAACAATACCGGGTAATATACTGTGTATAAAACACCTATCACCTAATATATAATATAAACCAATATTAAATTCGTTCAATTTATGTACCTACTATCTACATGTCATAGAATATGTAACGAAAGTTAACGAATAATGAGAGTCTAAGTCCTATTTTATCACTCAAATATATAATCCTCAACTCTTGCTTAGTTCAAAACAGACTCCCTAATGATCCCTTCCTTAAGCATACCATCTATCACTATACGGACTTTTTCTAAGCATTCGTAGTCTTCGCCTAGATTTACAATCATCTACTACCTTGCATAAAACATTAAACTGTGTCCAAGCTATTACCAAAACCTCTCAACACGATTCAGTATGATCATGAATAAATCCAAGCTGTTTATAGGTGGATTGCCTAATCAATGTCGCCTCACTACCAAGATCAACGTAAACTTCTACGAGCGTACCGCCAACACTAACAGCTAAAAATAAATTTATCATACGGGCCCGGCAACCTGCCACAGCTGCGCCTACTTGGTTCCATCTCCTTGCTGCGGAAGTTGCGTCGCTCGCTGCTGCGACGCCATTGCTCGCTGTCCTTCGCAATTTCAGCGTCATACGAAGGAGATGCTCCTCTTTATGCCTTAATGCCAGTTAGCGCTCCAGCAGCCGGCGGTTGCGGCTTTGGCTGCTGCTATGGTCTCGACACCTACCCGCTCTCGGCCAATTACGGCTGAGGCTGCGGCTGCGACCTTGACGCCTAGTGCGAAAATGATCTCGTTGAGGAGTCGCCAGACTTCTCCAAGTTCCCTTTTCCATGTTCACATCAATCCATAACTCGTCACATGAAACCAAAAAAAAAAGGATTTTGTTAAAAATAATATATCAAAATAACAAATTATTAGTCGGCATCTACTAAACGGTGCACTCTAGACAAAACGGACATATTTTTTTTTATTCCCTTTCAAAGCTCCTGTGTATATTTAGTAGTTCTTACACCCTTGGCTAATTTTCCAATGTACCCTCATTTTGATAAAAATATGTACGGTATCGTTTGATGATAATTATTATTTTTGTATTAAGTTACTCGTTATAACAGTTACCCGCCAAAAAAAGTCCCGTCAAAACCGGTCCAGCCATTAGACTAGCCGGAACGAACAGACAGACAAAATTGTAAAACGTTACTTTGGTATATTATGTAGGTGCCATATATTGTATTATACTCCTACGCATGTAGTAAAAAGCGGTTAGTTTAATATTAGAAACAGGCATTCCAATTTTATTTGTAAGTTTAGATGTCCATGACGTAAAAATTATATATCTATAACTTTGATAATTTCTAATTGATTCTTATTTGAGCTAGAGACATGGGTTTTCTAAAGAACACATCAAATATACTCCTGAGGGTAGGTCGCTGCTAATCGCTACGAAATTTTTCATGTAGTTATGAATTAAACTTTCTTTCCTTAATAAGTATATGCATTACGTAGTGTAAGAAGAAAAATAAAATATTGCAGGCGTGTACTTACGGAATTTCCGACGGTGTTCCACTTCTGAGATGTAAGACTCTTCAGAAAAACAACCAGTCACAGTGAATAACAGTATTTATTCCAAAATCATTATTAATCCAATAGCACTATATTTTCTGAACTCTCATCCAACTAGTAACAATATCAACAACACTTATTAAACCACAATGACGGCCCGAGACCGATTGCCCCCTAGTCCGCAAGACTGCTCCTCTTAATACCTTCCTACCCCACTTATTCTTTGGATTCCCAGTGTGGCCAGTGCAAGAAATTAAAAATGCCAAAATTATTATGAGCAAATGTAAACAAAGTAAACGAAACCTTACACATAGGCTACATTTTATTCTGAAAAAAATAGGGTTCCGTAAGATATTTGGGTTTTTCGGACACAAGGTATAAAAAATCAACCAGAAAAGTTACTTATTTTGCCTACGCTGCTAAACTATAAAAGGTAGAACCATAAAATGTTATAATTAATTGTAGATCTTATAATTATCTACAAAAAAGTCCGCGACACGTTATACCTATCTATGTCGAGTGAGGCACAGTAACCATTTTTTTATTTAGATATTTTGAATTTTTTTTGGACTACATTTAAACGCGTTTATTTTACTCATGCTTTGGATCCATATCAAAATAAATTACTTCATCACTAAGTACAGTTTATGTAGATAATATTTCGACTTTGAATGATTAAAATTGGACGATCGGTTTTGAAGTTATGCCGAAATCTATCTATACTATATATCTACACTAATATTATAAAGAGCAAAATTTTGTTTGTTTGGTTGTAATGAATAGGCTCATAAAGTACTGGACCGATTTCAAAAGTTCTTTCACCATTCGAAAGCTACATTATCCACGAGTAACATAGGCTAAATTTTATTCTGATAAAAATTGGGTTCCGTAAGATGTTTTGGTTTTTCGGACACAAGGTGTAAAAAATGTTATTTCGCGTACTAAGATCCCGTTGTAAATCTTAGTTAACGCAGGCGAAGCTTCGGGCAACAGCTAGTCCATATATAAAGATGAAAAGTCTTTTGTTTATTTGTTTGTTAGAACTTACAAATCCCAGGAACTACTGGTTCAAATTGAAAAAGTATTTTTGAGTTGATTGACTAAAAAGAGTGGAGTATTATTGAAAAATGTGGTAAAAACGGAAAAAATATCGCTTTTGAGAGTCAGGGTCGAACCCGGAGCCTCTCGCTTCTGAGGCCAGACCCATACCCGCTGGAATACCGTCGCCATGTAACTTAAACTAAACAAATTATTTTTTGTAAAATATGAAAGTGACATCATATTAGCTTACATTAATTAATGTTATTTTTTGTTTACGTAACACGTGTTTTCTTCTTCTTTAACTATCATGGAATGGACTATGTGTACAATTTCAGTCTTTTATGTACTCCACTTTCAGAAATATTTTTGTTTATACAAATATGTCATGTACTAGAAGACATCAACTGCCGATTATCTACACATGTGCTTTTGGCCCTTTGAGCTTTGTAGAACATGATTTTAGTTTTCCCAATGTTTAATTCTAGACCTATCTAGACCGAAATCTCGACTGCTGTGTACGCTGAAGTTCGTTTATCTTTTCTTCAGGTTGTGTGTGTTTCTGAAGATAGTATGCGTCTGTGAAATGTTTTTAATGACTTTTATATTATTGTATATTATTGAACATATGTTAATGATTTTCCTTCACCAATCAAGTTGTTTCATAATGTCTTGCAAAATAATTATTTTTATAACTCGTATTTTATCCAATTCCACTCTTTTTTATTTCTTGTATCAGTATAATTATATTATTTATTCTACACTAGCTGTTGCACGCAGCCTTGCCTGCGTCAATTAAGATTTAAAACGGGTCCATATTTTTTTGAAAATTCAATACCTACAACCTATGTTCACCGGGGATAGTGTAGCTTTCCAACAGTGAAAGATTTTTTAAAATCGTTCAAGTAGTTTCGGAGCCTATTCAATACAAACAATCAAATCTTTTCTCTTTATAATAATAGTACAGATAATTGCAAAGCTTCCATAATATTATATTTTTAGATGATTTAGAAAGTTTCATTGCAACTAATGCTTGCATTTTAGCATAGTGGTTTGTTAGTCCGGTACTGCACGGAAGTCTCCTTGAGCCTCTTTCGCCAGCCTCTAATCAATTAGAACTAGGTATAAAAAAAATATTTGAATATAATATTTTTTTATATACCTAGTTCTATGAAGGTACATTTACATAATGTATTAACATTCATTGTTTCATGGGTACATAGACATTTTATACAAGTAAAAAAGTATATAACGATAAAATAACGGTATAACCAAAACAAAAATTATGGTTGATGTCTAGACGTAGATTACTAAGCAGAAAGCAAATTGATGTTTCCTAAATGATAAAAGTAATTCTCTTACTCCGTTTTAATATTAATAAATAGAGGATAAAAGGTTCTAAGAACGCTGGAGCTATAACTGGGGCGGCGTCGGTGAGTCTGGGTAATCTACATATCTGGCAAATAAGCTAATTTCTGTGAAATATGGAGTCGATAGCCTCTATTGTACGTTCTGTTTGATCATTCGTTACAATTATTCTTTTTATTGACGGATTACAATCAATATGTTTACATTTTGTTCAATTCATCAGCTGTCATTTGTTTTTATTTCAGTCTTACGGACGATGTTTATAATGCTAAGGGCCTGTTTCACAATCTTCAGATAAGTTACGAATATGCTATTGGCAACATATTTGACAGATAGAGTATGGAGTATCTGCCCTAAAGAAGCTTTTTTTGTAGCGTATCCTAAGAGAAAAATATATCTAAAATAAGCGTACCTACTTGATTTAGAGCGAGTCAAGCCCAGACATTAGGGTCTAAACAATATATAACACAAAGCAGCTATTGTAAGATGTATTTTGGGTATTATTTTTAAGGAAGTTAAACTCTATGATATATTTTTATCTTACTTATATTATAAAAGTGAAAGTTTGTTAAAATATATGGATGTATACATCTATATTCGTTTTACTTTCACGCGAAAACTAGTGATTGGATTTTAATGAAACTTTACGAGTATATAACTCACACATCAGGATAACACATAGACTATAATTTATCCCCATACTCCCACGTGATTCGCCGGATAAAATCGCGGGGCACTGTTAGTTAATTATCTTTCTCTCAATTTTAGTATCAGCCTATCAGTGCTATCAACGATAACTGTAGTCTTACAAATTATATAATATTTTGTTTAATTTTCGTGACGTTTGAATACAATACAGATAGGAGGGATGAGCTGTGCCGCACTCCTGGGTGCTTGGTTACTACCTTACCATGGTTACCTTGGTTGCATCTCCCATGAAATAGCTTTGCTGTGTTTCGGGAGAAGGGCAAGACTAAAGCAGAGTAAAAAATATCGTACAGAATACATTCTTCGTATCAATACAGGTATAATATTGCTGGTATTGATATCATATTGATTATTATTAATAATAGTATTAAAAATCATAATTATAACTTTTTTGTTTCAAGCAATTACAGCTCATATTATACTGTTAGTAAATATTACTGTGTTAATAAATTAATAGATCATCATATGTAACATAATCACAAGACTATCATTTTACGTGATTTATTTTAATTATATGTTTTTATTATAATTGGAACGAAGTTCCTTACGGAGGGGATAGGGATTTTGCTGCGCGACCGAACTGAAAAAAATATGATAGTAAAACTGTAAGAAAAAGTACGTGGAATAAAAAGCGTTAAATGAGACAGTGCGCAGGCGCGACAGTCGCATACACAAGCGAGTAGTGTATAATACCTTTCTTTTAGCCGAAGGAACTTCATTCCTACCTGGTGTCTCACGACACCACATTTCTTTTTATTTCCATATAGATCCTCCTATACATTATATACGCCACTATCAGAGAGTCCGTCGAGAATCTGTTGTAAGAGTGACGTTTACAAGCCATTGTTGTACTCAGGGATACGTCGATATTTGGCGCAGGTATCATGGTCATATCACTGTCATGATGCAGACCTACCTAATATCAAGCTTCAATTCCTCCTATTATATGCCAACTCCGCTGGACCAGACCTATAAGAACAACCCCCTAGGCAAGTGGCAGAAATGCTAAACGAATACTTATTATATGGGAATGACACTAGCTGTCAAATTACATGTCGTAAGCAAGTGTCATCCCATACAATAATTAGTAATCTATTCTGTTCGTTTAGCATTTGTGCTACTTGTCTAGGGGCATATACGTTTTACTACTGTTATATTTATTATTTGGAAAAATTGCACGAACTTCACTAATTATAAAGGAAAAAAAATATTAGTTAAGATTTCACATCAATCATGGCCACGGAGGAGATGGAATAGACAATTTTCAAAATTTCTAAATAATGTAAATAAATTGCGAAAAAATCCGTGTATATGTTGTTTCATTTAAATGTATAGTCGTTTAAATTCTTTTTACAAACTCAATTCTAATAAAAATAAAGGATTTTTTTTTCTGTTTATTAAGATTTTTTACCATACCTTCAGTGTAGAAGTAACTGCAGTGTTTGCGTTATAAATACGCACACAGAGTACCTAGTTTTCGATCCATCAATTATTTCATAGCAAATCCGTCCTAAACAAATAATAGGGCACGTTCAGTCAGATAGAAATATAAAAGGCTGCTTAATCATGCTTGTTTCGTCCTCGATTTGAATTAATAATTTAGTTGACTATTTATATGTATTTTATTAAATGCTATCTTATGAAAACACATTTAACTTAATTAAGGTGATCACGTAAATAGTGATACATGTCCATTGTCCCCTTTTAATAATATTTAGACAAATTCTGGTAAAATTATCATTATTTTTTATTTTATTTTTCATCATCGTTATCATCGTCATTATCATCATCATCACCACCACCATCGTCATTATCACCTTCATCATCATCATCATCACTATCCATCCACTGCTAAGCATAGGCCTCCCGCAATGAACGCCAATACGGCTAATCCCTTGCCATTCGCATCCAACACGGACCGGCCACTGCACTATGATGAGTTGGAAATAATTATAAGACTGATTTTTATTGATTTTGATAACGTATCCGTGATATGGGGGAGGCCTATGCCGACGCCTATGCCTATACGATATAGTTCTTTAGTTAAAAATATTTCAATACTAATAATACTCATAATATTACCTCACAAACATATTACGTATAACTTTGGGTACATACAGTCGGGCAGACAACTTTGAGAAGCTCTATGGGAATAGTTCAGGAAGCTAACTCAATAATAGTAAACTGCATTCTCACGTTACCAATACGTGGTTGAAGACGGAAGTCTTCAATTATTCTCTCCGTGATGTCCGAGAGGTCAAAACGTTGGCTTCGCCGGTGCAAATTACTCGGTGGTGCAAAGATTGAAACGCTTAAACTTTCAAAGATTTCAAATAAAGAACTTCTTGCACGCATATATTTTTTATACATTAAAGTATTACAAATAATATCAATATTCATGCTATCTTTTTACTTGACCATCTAAATATATTATAATATTATATGCATCTTAAATTCTCTGCACAAAATAGACGGATTTAGAAAATGTACCAAAATTGGTTGAAAAGTTACGTTTTTTTCAAAATTCCATTTTTAAAATTCAAATTGTATTGTTCTGAAAGTCCGAAATCCGTCAACTTAAATATCTATCCTAGCCTATCATTCAATCCTTTCTTTCAATGAAAATTGACAACGACAAAAAGCGTTTTCATTTACAAGCCCAAGCTGGGAACGTCAGTTAATGGACGAATGGTGCTCTGCAGAGCGGTTTATCACGATGACTATAAATCGAGGCTTAAGCGCAGAGCAGAGTGTTCTTACATTCGACAACCTCATATAAAAGGAGTCTTTTAGCTAAAATAACTCAACTTTATGGCATAACCGTGTTTGAACATTGGTCATCAGATGCCAATTATGCTTAGAGAAAATATTGTTGTTATCTTATATTAACGCAAATTTCACTCATTATAATAAAACAACTTTTGCGATTTTTTTTTAAATTTAAATTGTTCATTAATAATTTTAAAGTGATGTTCAATATGTGAGGGACATAAGTGCTCTTTAAATTTTAAGATAATAAATGAAAAAAATGAGCTTGAAAGTACAATCAAATATTTTCGAATCCTTCCAGTATAAACTTAAAAATATACTGTGATACAATAAAACTATATTATTCACTCAAAATTGATTTCGTAATAAGAATCTAAATTTTTTATCGGTAAGTTTCATCGACGTATCAATCTCTTTACATTAATAATATTTTAATTTCAATTTCACACTCGAAGCGCCAACGGATCGCGACGCCGGTTCCAGGGATCGAGTAAATTTTCCCAATACGGCCGCACATCACACGGTCGGCCACGGTGTGCCGGCGCGCCGTATTAGCGTGCATCTTGCCTCTAACTACGCCGCGGGCTCGACGTTTTCAGCTCATCACATGTCACTTCAAAATTTCCGCGCACCATTAACTCTGTTAAGCATGCACGATAACGAGACGCGACACGTTACGTCGGGTTCGGGATAATGGCCTTGCACTCACCTGAAAACGCGCCCAGCCTGTTTTATATTTCATGGCGGTACCCCTGCTGTGGCCAGCGCATCCAATTAACTTCAGTTGTCCGCCACACCGTTTGTAATGCACGGTGAAATATCGACGGCTCGAGTGGTTTGCACTCTGTCTTTATGACCCACATGGTTATGGAGTACCGAAATATTACATCAAACAAATATGTATAATTAATTTTATCTTTGATTGGTAGATTTCATTTAATCTTGATTACCGTTCCGTTGACTTGATTGGGATTATTCTAGAGCCTACGGTAAATAAGGTCGGAGTTATCTATGCTTAGAACAAACAACAAAGCGGCGACATTTGACCGATATCGTTATTACTCTATTTGATTAACCTATGTTTGTTGAATATTATGTTTTAGTTGGAGTATTTCTTTATTGTTTTGATATTAAGGCGTAGGGTCCATAGGCTTTGTTGCCAAGTTAAGGAGGAACGACCGGGTTAGTACCTTTCACTGGCTTGATTGAAGTGACAGCTATGCTGTCTCGTTTCGTATGGTGTGTGAGTTTCCTGAGGACTATGACAAATTCTGTAACGGAAAATATGCATAGCTCCTGATAATTAATGCCTGAGTATAAAATTACACCTAGCAATCGTTGACCTCGAATGCTCGTATTACATATTAAACTCCCGGTTTCCGAAAGGCTGATCAACTCAAAAATTAACTAATTAACTGTCAAACTGGTTGTTAAGCTTCAAATGAGTTGCTAGAAGCATAGTTAAATTACATGATTATATCAGCCTGTCAGTTGACATAACAACTACAATGAAAAGCTGTCAAATTTGATTCTCGAATCTTATGATAACCGACATTAGCAGCCATGTTAGTCGACATACACTTTGATCAACGTTTCAGAAACCGGGCGTAAGAATCGTACGGTGTCATGTAATTTGAGGCATACCATTTGGTGATAACAATGCTAACTATCCAATGCGTATTTTTAATCAAAATCGCTCCGGTAGTTCGTACCGATAGTCGAAAGCAACCTTTATAATATTGATTCATAGAAATGTTGATTACAACAACAATATTTGCGTATTGTGAGTAAAGACTGGAACCAATAAACCACTACACGTCAAACCGAGAGCTATACATTCAAATCCGCTTTCAATTCGGAGACAAAGGGAAAGTTTGATGGAATTGGACCATCAAGCTTAGGACTTGGACACGCTTCATGATATCGGATATCTCTTGGGAAAACAACTTTACTAGTTACGATATATAGAGTGATAAGGGAAAATAATGGATTGGGAATTAAATTTGTTATTTTAGCGTTAATACTTTATAAATATAATGTATTATGAAACGTATTTTAATCTGATATCTTGCAGGAAAAAAGTTATTAATTATGTATTAATTAGTAAAATCTAAAGTCAATCTGGTCCCGTGCTAAGTTTCCGAAGAACTTGTGTTACGGGTACCAGACAACGGAAATACACATATTTAATACTTTTTTATATTAATACATACATATATTTAAGATTTTATTGCACAATGCACATATTTAATACACATTCATGACCCAGGAACACAGAAACTTATTATTATAATATATTTATAATATATTTTGGCGGCATTCGATTCATCGTTCATTTTGAATCTCGAATCATTTGGTCATTAATTTTGAATTTGTTCAAAAACATATGGACAAGCCTAACAACTATCCTAAAACAAACAAACGTTGTTACAAACAAAAATTCATCATCACTATAAAGTACATCCCCATTATCCAGACGATTCGTTGATGAATACAATACATTGAAAGATTTATAGAAGATAGGCAATGTCTAATTCAGGCGCGACGTGTACAAACGACGTCGTCAGGTGATGTTGCAGCTGCGACGCTCGCAGATTCACTTACGGATTGATAGCAATGCAACTGGAGCCAGTCGACGCTACAAATCACAAAGCCGGCGCTATTCAACTTTCACTCGAATATATTGAGCTATTTTACATTTTAGACGCAGGAAGTGAAGATTTGTGTCGCGGATAAGCGATTTTGACTCAATGTTGCAGCTCATAGCTTGGATTTATCTTAAATTTAAATTCCCTTGTTGGAAACTTTGTTATTTGACGGATCCTTTTTCGACCCCAGAGTGACAGTTTTCTATGTATTTAGTAAGACCATGATGCTCCGAACAGAATTGCTCATCGATTCTGTTACCTACCACAGTAAAAAATCATTGACTATAGATTTATTTCGTCGTAGAATTAGGACTTGATATTAGTTTAGTTTTAAGCCTTACAGGTCTAACCACCAGCTCCATTTGTATCGAAAATAGCATTTGTTATTTATTATATTGTTGTATTTAGAGGCTTTATAAGTAAATCACAATAAGTATGATTATTAATGTAATAAAAATTGGTTAACTTGTTCTTCATTAGTTAATTCCGGTAAATTAAATTAGAAACAAAACTAACATTTTCTTTCATAGAATTCACAACATAAAGTGAAATAAGCATTAACTATTTCTTAAAGTAATACACAATATATTATCAGTTAAAGCGCGGTCTAATAACGAGGAAACGGTATCAAGTGCTCAATATATTTTGTTTGCACAAAAGCGTACTCGGACCACAAGGGACGCAGTTTCCAAGTATACGGCAAGCCTTCGCGCACCGAAAACATTTTTCATAAAGCCTTACATATACTTAATACGTAATTTATGGAGACAGCGCGTCATATCGCGTCTTGAATTTTGATTTGAATACTTTTTAAGTTTGAATAATGTTTGTGAATAAATAAGGAGCTTTTTGAAAGTTATATTTAGTAAAGTTATCTAGGGGCTTACTTTTCATCTCAAAGTTACTAAAACTCTAGTACCATACCAACCATTATATTATTATGGTTATCATTATATTATTACGTTAGTTACAGTATCAAATCTTAAAAAATTGACAGTTATTTTTATATAAACAATTATAAGATTCAAAAGATTGGAACCACTGAGTTTGTGTCGACGGTTCTTCTCATTTTTAAAATGTTGAATTATAATAAATTATAAAATAGGATTGTTAAGATTTTTGTGAAGGTTAGGATCACGCTTTCCATGCAGTGGCCGGTCCGTGTTCGATGCTAGTGTCAAGTTATCGGTTGTTTTGGCGTTCATTGAGGGTGGCCAATATAGAGTAGCCGGATTAAGCTGAGATAAAGACAGCTCGATTTCGAGTCGAATCCGATTTCTATTCCTACGTAGAAGTGTTGAGTTCATATTCCTAGGAATGTTAAGTTCATATTCCTAGAAGTGTTGAATTCATATTCCTAAAAATGTTGAGTTCATATTCCTAGAAGCGTTGAGTTCATATTCCTAGAAGTGTTGAGTTCTTATTCCTAGAAGTGTTAAGTTCATACTTATAGAAGTGTTGAGTTCATTTTCATTCATTTATAATTAATAGAGAAAATACAAATTTGGTAATTGTAGTGAAAAAATCTTTGATGATTTGGAAAATCTTCAGGTGTAGAGTAAACTAATTAATGAGTATTTCCCGCCTGTATTATGAATGAAGATACCAGATACCAACTAAATATTCATCACGGTTAGGATAAGCCCTCAACTGTATTATACACATAGTTTTGGTTTACAAAACGTGTACACCGCTGTCGGGTGTAAATTTAAATAATTTATAGCTATCGTATTACATAATGTTCCCATTCGTAACAAATTGGTAGCGAAGATTTTTTATTAAAAAAATTGATCTTTCTTCGTTAGTTTTGGTTTATTTGAAAAGGCGTCAAAATATTTAACAATATTATTGTATAGTAAATGCGATGTGGCTTATGTTTGTATGTATTATTATTTATTCTCATAAAAATCACTGTTAGGTGTTGAGTTTATATTACTTAGTTATATTGTCTTTACTTGCGCCGCTTATATTTAAGTAAAAGAAAATTTAGTTTTCATTATTCATTCAATTAATATTACACACATTTTTATCAAAAGACTACTCAACACATGAATATAATATATTATTGGTTTCTCATTTATTATCAAAACTAGCGTTTTTTTTTTCAACATATTTAGTTTTTTACTTATGTTATATGAGCAACTTGGCCGATGCGACCAGAAGGTCCAAGTCGCCTATAAACATAAGCTAACTTCCGTGAAACAGCTTCACTGTATTTCGGAGAGAAGGGCAGATCAGATGTAATTACTAGCACTTAGACTTATCATCTCATATTTCAGGGTAGGCAACACACGCCCGAGCTGTCTGGGCTAGTTCTTTAAACTAGCTTATGTTCATAGACTCCCCCACCGTGGTTCATGCATTGCCGTGGCGGTGAGGCTCAGTAGCCTGGGGTGTGCCAAGGGGGCTATCTGTATCCCTCTTATCAGAAGAGACCAAAAGAACAGGGGGCAAGGGGGCGTCCCAAAGGACGGGAACCTCACTTCATCATACTGTCCTGACATTGGGCGGTTGGTTGTTCTGTGGTTCGGGACAACCCCTGTGGAGGTGGCGTCGGTTTCCTGAGGGATTGACTAGCCGTCGAGGTGCCCTGTTGCTTGCAGATCCGGGGCACCTCACTAAAGGCGGCATTGGTGAGGCTAGATCTGCGTCCACTTGCGCGCGCAGCGCGTCCCACATACCCAAAAAAACACATACCATTAGATGGAACTTCTGCAAGTTTGACTTCAAAAAATCCTTAAAGGTATCCTCGTAAAATGATAGTTTACATCGAAATGCACTGAGCATTTCGATGTAAACAATCGATCCTATCTCCATGTACGAGTAAATTTATCTCATATTAACTACAGGAAAGTCAACAATGTATCAAGACCGCAGCCTGTTCACTTGTGCAATGGACGGCGTTTATCCTTAGACAGGGATATAATATCATCTATATATTATAACACCATATCGAAGTCATGTTTATTATGTAGGACAACGAAATTAGGCAAGGCGTAAACTTTATAGTCATGTAAAGCTACACATCAATGTCATGGAATTGTGGATGTGATGATTAAGCTGTCCGTTAAGCACAACCAAGGGGCATAATGTCTAATAGTTAAGAATGCCTTACAAATAATTTTCATCCATAAGAATATAACAAAACTGATAATGCACTGGCACAAGTATGAACACAAGGTCAACTGTAGGCATATTTAGCCTTTATTAGCCCACTGCGTATCTCGAAATAACTTTAAAATAGCACTCACAAAGGATTAAAGAAAAGAGAACTTTGCACCAGTCGTTACGCTAATTAAAACAAAGATTAATTAGTAGCTATTGCAGTCCAAAAGCTGGTCAGCATGCTGTACCTCTTTGTGCTCCTCTAATAAGGATAATTTATTGTTCTTCGCCTAATGACGTAGTGATTATTTTACTGCACGGATTGCTTTGGAGTCCAGACTGTATTTAATGGGATTTATGAAGCTATTATTATAATGTCTACAAAACGTTTATACCTATGTAAATCAATAATCATGATTACATTTTTGTTTCTTTTGTTTCTTGAACCATACCACATAATGAAAAGATATGAGCGATTAAAGGACTAGTTAAAATTAAATCTATGAATCTCTAAAGGCGGTAAAGATAATTTCTAATATTGTTTTAACATTTCAGAACAATTGAAAAGTATGTATTAAAAAAATATCGAAATTAACCGCAATAAAGTGCGTATGTAGTTATATTTTTTTAGGAATTCGCATTTTCTTACGATAAATGTAAGATTATCGTTTGATCACTGCTGAAAGAAAACGACGTGTGAAAACCTGCATACCTGATGATATTAAAAGTCTTTAAAGCTGCGTGAAGTTCACAAACCCAAAATAAATATTTAAAAAAACGTTTGCAATCTTAAATTACTTTATATATAAGTTAAACGTACTTTTATTGTACACAAAATATAATAGTAATATTACATTTTGTCTAAGTAGATACTATGTACTTCTATTGTTTGATAGCAGCAGCTACTTTACATTAAGCATACGTAGTGAGATTACCATTTGTTCGGTAATTAAGGCGATGAGTGTTATTAGCGGGCTTCAAATAGTAATCCGATTAAGCCTTAGATTATAGACTCCAACAGTTTATCACCCCAGCGATCATTCCCCAATCCGAGATGAAGCGTTCTCCTGGAAATATTCCAATATGTTTTGTGGAATAAATATTTTCAATCCGTGGTTAGTGTACCCAATTAACAAAGGATTCTACTAAGCTAACACAGTAACTTATCGAGTTTATAGATGAAACAATTATATTATTCTTTTTATGAAATAGTATAAGACGACGGATAGTTTCTACTAAATAAGTTGGATATTTTTTTACTTTTGTCTCCCTCCTGGGCACAGACTACTTTAATAAACGATAAAAAGGCCAAACCCTCTCTATTTCAATTTAGATCTATTAATCCAATTTAAAAATTCCTATTTTTTATAATTTGGAAAACATTGCGTGGATAAAAAGAGGATTTATGGCATATCGATGCCATGGCTTCTCTTACAATACTTGCATCAAGCAAGAGAAGCTTAATGTGTCTTTGAATGTTTAGTGTAAACAAGCTTACATAGTACTTCGTTATGTCTATGAATGTATAGGAATGTTATGCGACTGGAAAGGAGTTTAAATTTAATTTTAATTTATATAGGAAAATAAGTATTTTTTTTTCAATTTTCCTCGTAATTTTATCTCCATAAAAATCATCCTTATTTCCTTATGCATTAACGAAAATCTTTAAAAAAATTAGCCCAATTGGTAATGTCTTCGAGTTTTGCGCTTAGCAAATTAATATTTTGCGATTCATTTTTATTCATATAAGGTGTTAACGTTGTAGTTAATATCTTAAAATAATACGTAACAAATACCGGTGTCCATAATGTAACTTCCAAATAGAATATTAAAAGTTGATTGATTAATATCCCTCGGTAAATTTGTCCAATATTGAAAGATTTGCTTAAAAAATATTTGCGCGTCCCGTCCTTTTTCGTGGCGTATATGTTTACGTAGGCCATATTTGCCTACCGCCGGCGCCGCTGCCTCCCCCCCACCACTAATCATATTTTATGGTGTACGCTTAACTTCCCATTCAATTCGGATTAAATAGCTCAATGAAAAACTCGACCCTCATAAGCTTTTATGAAGGTTCATTTTTTAATATGCATGCATAATGTTCGGTACTTTACTCGTATAGTAAGTAATGTATACCGTGTACAATCGACTGCAAATACAGTTGCTTAACTTGTTTCAGTATGAAATCAGTACATCTTTTGTTAGCACTTCACGTTTTAATCAAAACTTAACGGCTAGTACAGAGTAGTAGAAGATTAATTATAACACATTTTCAACTCTACCGTTCTACAACTCTACGTTTAATATTTTTCTTGGATATTGAACTCTGCATTCCCGTGTATTAAATAAAATCATGTGTCTTTTTTCGTACTATTCGTACCAGTATCAATTTTGAAAGAGGTAGTGCCATGCTTTGCAGCCAGAATGGACTGGCACGACCCGGGGTGGTACCTCGCGCTTAAATGATACTGGCGTCAAGTGACAGGGCGTCAAGTGACAGCTTGGCTGTCGCGTTTTGTGTGGTTTGTGAGTTTCCGGTGACCGGGGGATTGGTAAGGTACAGCAACAAATACAACATCGCCTTCAAAAATAACAATAATAAGGTGGTAAACGCAAAAAAGAAATACATTATTGAAAGAATACGTTAATTAATAAGTAGTATGCATACAATCCTTTGAAAAACAATTATTTGATTGCTTTTTAGTTTTTCATATTTTGAAGTTGGTTTTAATTTAATTTACTTTAAAAATTGTTATGACTACTTAAATACAAGGTAGCTTACGGCATCACCAAAATGTGAAGTTTGTTTTGATTAATTGAAATGACAGAATTAAATGATAGACAGAAAAAAGTTCACTTTCACCTCATCTTCAACTCGGAGTCACAATATAGCCACATAGAATATGACAATATTAAACCAAAAGTGTATATAGACATAGGCTACAAGTTGAAAGGATAGACTTGCCCTAGGTACAGCAACACATCTCACATGCTACATAAGTCACGTAAATTCCTAATTGTCATGACAATGGCGGCAATTTACGTTTGATTTGCGAGTGTGACGTCACGCGGCGCTTGTCACGCGTCACGTGACTGATAGCTTTAATATAGTCCCGTTGATTATCTGGCGGAGCGGAAACGCCAAACGATAATCTAGATTTAATACCACGGCTCATCGCGTCTCCACCCCATTGTACTTGCGCCGTCATTATAACATGTTCATTTTAATGATTACGTCTAATTAGGGCAGCTTTGTACGTCGTCAACTTTGGACGATTTAAAAAGTTAACTCTTTATTCTGTGATAATGTTAAAGCTGAATATTTTATGTACGCATGTATTTATTTGAAGCGTGCCAATATTTGTGCTGATCTCGAAACGGGTCGGCTAATTATTTACATTTGTTTTGGATGAACTAAACAGTTAGAGCTAAAACATGGATATGCAATTTAATAGTGGAATTAGTTGATATGCAGAATACTGAATTTATGAAACAATACTAGCTAGGAATTATAATATGTTACTTATTGTTTGTTAGGATGAGTCATTTTTCATAAAAACGCTGGCAATAAGATGATAATATTGTAGCGGTTTGGTTATAAAAAAATCGCATTACCAATATTCATTTTCAGCCTGAGCTTGTTAATGACAACCAAAAAAATATTAAAAGTATTAGATTTGAAACAGTTTTTTTGCACAAAATCAGCTCCACTGCTAAGTCGACTTCTTTACTGCGATTTCAGAATACTAGTAATTTGCACCGCCAGCTGCATAAATACCACTATCTTGCTTGTTGCTCCCTTGAAACAGCTTTTTGCGAAAGGCAGTCTTGCTCTTCTCTTCGGTAATTCACTGCCTGTCTGAGCAGTGTAATTACTGGCAGCATGACTTGACATCTCATGTCTCAGGGTAAACAACACAAATAGTTGCCTGGGCTGATTTCAAGTAAACTCACTTATCTGTATGTGGCACGTATGCTAGTTTACCAATCCAAGCTTTTTTCACAATCTCAATTTCCTACAAAACTGTTTAAGTATATTTTCACTATAACGCCTTAAGTCAAGTCCATAGAATTTAGACCATTTCTAAACGGGTATACAATTCACCAGCATCCTTGTAATTCATCTAGTCCTGGTAATAGCCGATGAGAAGTTATCTCTGTAGCTGCTTCTAAGCTGCGCGTATATAATCCATTAAGCTAGTAAACTAAATCTAATAAACACACCTGCAATATATTAACATCTGAATGCATTAGCCTATTTCCTTTAATATTACAATTTGTTACGTGCGTCTCATGAGAAATTATGTTTGAAAAACCTATCAGATGCAGCTTTCCTGTGCATAAATTGGAAATATGATTTTTCATAACTTTCAACATATTTAAATTATTACTTTTATCTTTGTTTACTTTGAAACCTAATTATTGAAGGTATATTTATCTTAGTAAATCATACCTAGATTAGATAGCTTTATTTAAATAGCCTATATTTAATGTGTGTGTATACTAAGGAATTAAGTTCTAAAATCATCAAGTCAGTAACATAATATAATATTACGTTATTTACGAGTATAATAAAACTTCTTCACGTTCACCGCAGAATTTTTTAGATGCTGAGGGAATTTAATATGGTATCGTTTAGAACTGTAAACAGAAAAAAAAACTTAATTATTATTGGAAATGTTCAAGTGAGTTTTAAACGTGACAGTATCGATAGTTATAAGAAATTCCAATAACTGTAGCTGGTTCTCTAGCGGGATAACCATCTGATCCTTTTAAGGAGAGGATCGGGATGGGATAAGACATGGGATGGGGGTTGGAAGCTGGAAATAAACTTCTAACTTCATCACCCTGTACAGTTAAACGTATTTGGTTCTTTGCTTTTAAATCACGATAAAAATAATAATAGTAGTTATTTTTTTAAATAAATACATTATTGTATTAAATACATTATTGTATCTTTTTTAAAGTTGAATTTACTCTATTACCGGTTCCAAAACTAGTCCACTTAGATGAATCGGAGAAACAAACTCATTTCTATACTCAAAATAATGCGAAATGGTTTTATCAAATTACGGTTCTAGTTTGGCTAATCACTGGCAACTCAGGTGGCAGTCATAGTATCTGATGATAAGCATGTACATTTATGATTGGCCCACTCATTATCGCCTCCTGAGCCGTAAGATGGTAAGCTGTGACTAGTTATACTGTCTACCCCGATTTTCCTCCCAAAACGTGGAAGAACTATTTCACAGAATATTTCAGCACGTGGTAGTTCCTATGCAAACCATGCTGTCCTCCTAGCGGATTGTATCGAACTGATAATCCAGTGTTGTTCATTTAATTTTATCTCCAAGGCAGGTGAAAAATATAAACTCTTCTTTATCAGTTCTTTGTCTGAAACATTTTTGTAAGGGCATTACTGGAAATCGTAAAATGAGTGTAATAGTTGACACTGCTAAAAGCTTTCGAGCTTGGAAGGTATAAAAAGAAAACAATATTACAGTTGTGGTTGGGGAGGCCCATTAATATACATTTGGCTGCAGACGCGGTGGGTCGTATTTTCATCGCGAATTCGGTAAATAAATTGAGTTCTACTTATTTATTTCATTTATTCAGCTCACACTCTGTGGGGATATTTAAAAAATTACCCTACAATGTTTTAATTACGCGGGGGACATTTTGAAACAGCAAAAAAGCTTTCGACGTAACATGATTCGAAAAAAATTTCGTTCGTGCCTTTTATGTGGTTGTATTTTTGTTTCGAGTATAAAAGTATGTTTTGAAATAAATTTATTGCGTAGCATGTTTCTACGTCTATTTTTAGAGTTCACTGTCGAATTGTGAAACCTTTGGTAAGCCCATATGGTATCATTGCAAATCTCTTTAAATTTATGTGATTCTTAGACCTCACACTTCACAAGGAACAAACAGTCAAAAATCAACAGACTATCAGAAGTCAGAGCCGTGTTTTTATAGTTATCATACTTTGACAAGTGATTTACTCATATTACCGCTTTAAGCTTACGGTTTGGCCATCGTTAAACTGAGTACCTACTCTGTAAACTGGCGACGCTCGTACTTATCAAAGGCCATTCATGACGTTAGTTTCATATAAATAGGACCACAAATTACCAAAGTGCTAAAAGAAATGTATCAAAGATAAGATTTCCTTTAAGGCGTGATTGTAACTATACCTTAATATCATATACATTAGGTAAACATTTCATTTTTATTATTTTACAAATACTTATTTTACACCTATTTCCATGTCCTTATTATTTTATTAAGTTCAAGGGACTTTATAACAAAAACATCGTTAAACATTTGAATATTTACTTTGTGCAGATCACAATACTCCGTTAATTAGTCGTAATACCAGTTCGCCAGACATGCAAACAGAGACTGTTAATTGTAATGAAGGCAGCCAATTCTCCGAACCTGAACCGACGGCCGGCTCTTTCATTTCATCCTTGAAGGGGGCGTAGCAATACGCCAGTCAGTTTGCCAAAACAAGCTCAATAACGGCCTTACAAACAGTACAAATGACGCGTAAGCGACAAAATGACATAATTCGCTCCCTTTTCTTGCGCCTGACAAAGAGAAGGATGGAATATCTTGACGAACATAACAGAAAACAAGACAGGTTATTATCTCAACCCCGAACGGCGCTGAAGGCTCAGATATTTTCCACACGTTCTCGGCTATTCGCTAGAGAATAGAAACGAAAATTAGTTACAGAAGATTCCTTGTTTTTCGTTAGGACACATCGTGATTTTCATTGTAAGGGAATAACAAACACCACCTTGAAATTGAACTGCGCGCTTTGAATATCAAATAGCTACCCTCATTTTCGGTAGTGACATGTTAGTGTGCAAACTTTCATATTACCTATTTATTTAGATAGAATTTGGAGCCCTTGTGTATAGTAGGAAATATTTATAGGCAATTTATGAAGACAGAGCAAATAGGTACCAGAACCCCACAGTATTATAGGACTCACTCTGGCTTTCCCGTTTTTTAAAATAAGTAATAACTTTGAAAAGTTTCTGCGCAATAAAAGAGTACACTAAATGGGCACATGCAGAAACAAAAATGTGACAAAGTTGAGTTGGCAATATTACTCTGTATGTAACGGTGTATTATACTGTCCTGCATATTTTGAAGCCGAGCGTTGTTAGCGCAGCGCTTTGTATTCTTTTGGTTAACTTTTTGCTGGATTAATTTGTCTGCGTATTCAAATTGCAAATTATGAGATAAAAGGGTGACCTTTTTACAGCTGAGATCCCATTTTTTTTTTTAAATTAAGCCGCTCCACTCTTCACACGAAGAATCTTTGTGTAAGCTTTCGTAATCGTATCACCGTAGCCCGATATAAACGCAACGCATAAAGGTTGATAGAGGGTGACACTTTCAAAAGTTACACCATTCTTTCGCCGTTTCTTTACCCTTTTCTATTTTGTTGTGTGACATAACGAAAATACCTAGATCTAATATATATACTCAATTTATAAAGTATGCTGTGTGTATATTATTTAACAAAAATCTATGGAGCTGTCGATTGTTTTGATTTTTTACGAAGGAAAATTTTCAATAAAGGTTTAAATTAAATTCAAAGCGCTTCAAGGAAATACCAGTTAATTGCTATGATGACGAAACTATTATGGACAAATAATATAAAAAAAATCTAATATCATCGAAATAATTTTCAATGTCATAAATGCAGTGCAAACTAAAAAAAATATATTAAGTAGTATAAAAAAAATGTTGATATAATTTTTAGGTATTTCGTAGTGTATCTTTTCCAGTCTTTTTACTTTATAAACGGACTTGTACCAGTAAGCAATGAGAAAATATTAAAACCATTCGAATCATAACAAAACCACAATATACAAAGGAAATGCTAAACCAAAAATTATCCACAATTTACAAACATAGCATCACGAAACAATACATGAACAGAGTTAATTTTAAATTCAAAAGACTGTTACCGAGTTAAGCTTAAACATAAGAGGGCATCTAATTTAAAATTTATGACGTATTCTGCAGAAGATGAGCGTAGTTTGTTCCTGATCTCATCAAGCGAAACCAAAACTTTAGAATCAAACACAAACCTCTGTTAAGCACAACTAATTTAAAGTTTGAATAAGTTGGAATTTCAATAAATTCAACTACAAAACGCTACTAGTGCCCGTCGTATTTTGTTGTTAACTCCCT
The DNA here is from genome assembly GCA_905333005.2 of Lycaena phlaeas. Classification (NCBI taxonomy): domain Eukaryota; kingdom Metazoa; phylum Arthropoda; class Insecta; order Lepidoptera; family Lycaenidae; genus Lycaena; species Lycaena phlaeas. The sequence goes on from HG995163.1 coordinate 20,002,964, forward strand.
CCTTCCCCTCCCAAGTCATAAATCATGTGAATGTAAATCCTGCATCCAGGAGAGATGAGTGACGCGCCATTATCTCCACGGTGGGCCACATCGGCCTAAAACTTAGCTACTTTCCTAACTTTTGCAATTCACCAATACTTTTAATGTCTTTTTATCATTCACAAAAGTAAGCTATGATATCTAGCTTTTGTATTTTAGAATATTTTGTAATAGCTTCTTGTAACGGATTTTGTTGTGATTTCGATTTTCACATTTCTCTTTCTTTGTCTTCACATAGCTATGATTGTTATAATTTATCTGAAAAGTTGGAAACGTAAAAGACTTGAAAAGTTATATAAAATTAGGATATTAACTTTTTAAGAAAACTTTACTGTACCTTCGACGCGAAAAAGTAGTACTAATGATTCAAAATTTTTTTTAGTGCAAAAATATACATTATTCTAATGGCCTTAAAATATCCATTAACTTATTTTGATGTAGGAAAACCTTGAAAACCATTCCTCACTGAATTATTTATTTGTAAATACTCAAGTGTCTGTGAATAATTAATCTCTTCTTTCAATTCAACAAAGAAATACTTTAACTTAAACACCAATATGATGAAATTTAACATTTAATATTCCTCACAGAATAATTCTGAAATTGATTCACAGAAGCAAATTTGATATTCGATTCAGGTCCGTAAGCGAAATGTATCATTATTTCATGGACCATATTTCACGACACGAAAATGACCCTAATTACATTCAAAATAAGAGTCGGAATGTCTCTGTCGTGGAAACTTATCAACATTTATCTTATAAAATAATGAAACGTCAGATGTATGGGGCCGATTTTTGTTTGGAAATGTAACTTGTCGTAATAAGCCAACGCGTCTCCTTTGTACTCGCATCCATTACTCAACCCGTGCGGAGATTTTCATCTGTCAGTGTTACCAATGATCACGACGTCAAAAATAATAAAATATGAATCCATTATCACGTGCAAGTTACCTCGTTTTAATGTAGATGTATTTTCTTAACGTTATTATCAACAGGTCCATGTAAAATGTTTGGAAATATTGCTTCGATGAACCTATTGCTTGGGGCTTTAATAACTTTTAAGTAGGTACTTAAATGTAATAAATATATACGTAGATTTAATGTTAGTATAGATATTGAAAAATATCTCAAATGATAGAAAATGTATAAATAACTAGTAGAATCGATAGACGCTACCCCCTACAAAAGATTTTTTATAACTGAATTGCGAAATACTTAAGTGAATATATTATAAAAGCAAACAAATTTGCATATTTTATGTCAGACTGTTTATTTGTAGTGCGGACTACAGTTTGCTTAGGAACGAAAAAACAGTCAACAACAGTAACGGTTTTTGAATACAGTATACTGAGATTTCTGTCGGAAAAAATTGTCACTCACTCTCGACCAATGCCATGCCAGTTACTTTTTTGAATATAGAACGAGCGCTACTTCCGTCATAAAAATTTGAATTAGACTCTATTCGCGACGGGACATATACGGAATGAAAAGAAAGATAAGTTTTACTTTCAAATTAGAACATAGGCTAAAAGATAAATGTTGTTGTATCACACGGATTAGGGATTAGATGCAGATGATCATGATAAACAATTTAATAAAAACACACGTTGAAACAATTATGGAAGTTTTACACAATTTCGAGCTACGCTAATTAGTAATCAAGTAAAGGCTTTGACGTAATTACCCTCGTACAAATTAATATCCACATGCCCCTCATCATGTATCTCGTCAAGATCAACAGACAAGTTAAATGTCCCGTGCAAACAACAATGCTGAGTTGGAGGATATCGAACGTACGCCACCTTCTAAGGAGGCTCTTGCCCCAAGCTATTCCCATGAAATTATAATCTGAAAACTTAACTAAAATCAGCTTATTTGATTTCGGTCTTAGGATTCGGAAATAGTAGATTACAATATAATTAGTACATAGTGATATTTTGGTTGTTTACTAAATACATTAATCCAATTAAAATAATAAGTAAAAAAAGTAAAGTATTAACCTATGATATATCCCACTGCTGGGAACATGTCTCCTCTTCAAAATAAAGCTAGAAGGGGTAAGAATTTCACCGATACACGCGTTGGTGAACTTTACACACCTTCAAAAGGTATTAATATTATCAGACAAACAGGTTTTCTGAAGATATTTTCCTTCACCAGTGAGCAAACAATGTTTATGTTTTTGGGTGCACTTAGGCATTAAAGCATTTTTGAGAGACGATGGTCCAGTGGTGGGTGGACTCCGCCTCTTATGCGAGAGGTTCCGGGCTCGATCCTGACCCTCTGTGGTCCCGTCTTACTTAGGAGACCGTGCTCATACCCACCATCGTCGCTCTGTCGCTCTCATCTAAGAATGCGACATTATTTAACTCATTTTAACATTAATTACATCTGTTATAAAAAAATTAAATACAATTTTATGATTTTATGGGTAAACACGCTATGCTCAATAGCAGTATAACAATTTTATAAATCTCAGTAAAAATATTAATATTTCGGCATTTCAGTTATGAGAAAGAGCGCTTGTAAACCCTAATATACCACAAGAATTTATAAACTCTTCAAATCCAGTCACTTGTTAATTTTATTATATTTAAACTAAAATGCAACTTTGGAAACTAATTTAAATAATTTCGTTTCAGATAACTCAACCCTACTCGACATAATAAAAAGGTAAAGTAAAACTTATTTCACTCGCCTGCAACATTAAAGGACAGTGACGTAACTCGGTTAAGAATTTCATTCAAATTTAAAACTTTATACCAATTTAATATGCCGTTCAAAAGTTGCTAAGATTATAAAGATAATTTGATTTTCGTGGTCTCAGATAAATCCGTTTTCTTAACTTCACCTCGACTTATACGTACTTGAATGGTTCAACAACAGATCAAAAATTATGTTACGCACGCTTCGTGTATAATTAACGTGCGATCAATCAAACTTTGTTGTCTTCATTTTGGGGGTATTGAGACTAATATTGACAACTTCCCGACAAAATTGAAAACACCACAATCTAATTTTATGTTTACAAATTGGTTTGATTTAGCTTTGAATTTTAATCGTTTCATTACCTTTGAATGTTTAAAAACAATATTATAGAATAGCTAATAAAGTTAATGTTGTATCATCATTATCATCATCATCATCATCATCGTCATCTTAGATTCCTAGCCAATTTCGACTACGGCGACGAGCTTGTTCTGTGGGCTAGATGTTTCGCCCTTAGTTGTAATTATACCGTATCAATAACAGTGCATAAAGCAATGTTATGTCAACTATTCTGTAGTATTAAAATACGGTTCAATAATAAAAAAACGCATAGTACATACAAAAGTGAAGGCACTTAACACAATCTTTTCGCGGTAAAGATGGTTGAATTGGCACAATATTGCCATGTCAAGAATGCAAACCGAACCGTTACCGAATTAGGGAATCTAATTGGTATATATCTCAGTGGTGACATCGTTATTACCCTCTTTTTAATGTGTGTTGTTATGAGTCAGGTGAAACACGGCCCAATGGCCTCCACAACATTGATAGCTTTGAGCGCTTAGCCTACATTTATCAATGTGGAGTATATAGGCTAGGAATGTAATGTGCTCCGATCCTACTCACATACTGAAAGACATAGGTATGTGAGACATTTTTCCAGTACAACCTCTCTTTTTATCATAAACAGCGAAACCATCAATGAAAATCAAGCATACATACCATGCAATTATATTCAAAAAATTAAAGTTAACAATATGAAATTTGCACTGCAAAAAGAAAGAGCTTTTGTGTCTAACCTAACTGCCTAGAAGGGAAACACCTTAACATAATAAAAACTTTAAGTGGGACAGCCGCGTTGCGGATGGTAGAGGATTTGCATGTCGACTTAGTTTTCATAACTAATAGTTTTACACAGCTATTAAAACGGGACAACTTTCTAAACGATCCAACTTGACGATGACTATGAAATTATTAAGATTCATAACAAATTATTTGGAAAGTTTAAATGTTCCCAAAGTCGACCGTAATATTTTCAATAAATTGTTGCTTTGGCGATGTTAAAGTTTATTTCCAAGAAGTATTTACGAAAATTTAATATTATAACTATAAACAATTCTCTCAATAATACTAGGGTATAAGTTTATCTTGGACTTTGTAGCTATGTCGACGTAACTTCGAGAGGGAAGAAATTGAAGGAAGGAATTGAGGGAAGAAGGGTTGGCAGCATTCTGGAAGCTTGGCCATATTCTCACGTCGTTTATATCGCAGAGGTTGAAGACGAAAGTTTTAAGAAGAAAGAAGGAAGGTGCTGAAAGTAACCTCTAAATTAAGTCGGGCCTGGAAGTTGGCCGTAGCTCAATATCCTATGAGAGACCTCCACCAGATACCTAAAGCTACAAACGTCACGCGAGGAATAAGCTCGTTGAAGTAGCAGTGGACCGGTCGCATACTCAGGAGAACGGACGGTAGAGGGGCAAATGAGGTTCAAGAGTGAAGGCCGCCTTTAAATAGAGGAAGCGTTGGTCAGCCTTTAGCCAGATGGGAAGACAATCTCCGCGCAGTGGCTGGTTGTGTTGGGCGCGAGTGGTAAGAAATTGGTCGTTTTGGCATTTATTGAGGGAGGCCTATGTTCAGCAGTTAACGAGAAACGGCTAATAATAATGATTACCACTAAGGGAATTAAGAAGAGAAGTTGGATTTCAATTAAATTCATATGCTTTGAGTAGGTTTGTCGTTTCGTCTTGTGTTTAGGATGGTGGTACTGATGCAGCGTGCAGCACATCACATTTTCTTATACATGCACGTAAGATGATGTTTTTGAAAAACACAGTCCTGAGGCAATAACTATTTACATTCCTTCAAAAACACATGTTCCTCTTTCTTACTTTACAACGTAACTTACTCAGGTGAAATAATTAGGTTAACGAGAATTGGAACCAATTTTCTCGGTTCAATCTTCATTAACAATTTACCGGTGCTCTAGCAACATAACTTATGCATTGTATTAAGTAACCGAAGATAGCGATAATTATAATCTTCGATCAATATCTACGATGCAGAATTTTAATTAGTGTTTCAATTTTTGACTCAATCTCAGACGGATCTTAAAGAGTTTTCTTGAATTTTAATGATGTATATTGGTAGCAATAAATAACTCACGAATTGTTAAAGGTATCCCGAGGGTATAGACTCGAGGGGCGCACACTTAGGATTTGCGGAGCACGAATAAGTTTTTCCACTCAAACTTTATTTGCACCTCAAGTTGCGCCATCTGTCTGTTACTTGAACTTATATTCTTGCTTCAAATAATTTAGTTTAGATGTACTCTTTCAAAGAATATTTTCTTCTGAACTCCGTATGAATACAATGCCTGACGCTGTTTCAATTGATTTGTTAAAACGATTTTTAGCTGTGTCTCACTCTTTGTCCCCATTGTATTAGTTTTATTCAATTCTCTATTATTCATGTTAATAAAAGAAAATATTCAAGTTTCAATAAAAACTTTCTTAAACAACTAGGTAGTTACCTAAATGAGAAAAGGTCTTAAAATTCAAATACAGTTTATTGACTGAAGTTAATAAATGGAAGAAACAGCATGTACCTCACCGTAAAGGTAATGAAGCATTGTCTATCCACTTCTGGCCCTTGCATGTACGCGCAACTGAAAATAGGCCTCCCTTAATGAATGCCAAGACAGATTTTTGCCACTCATATTCAACACGCTCCAAGAAATATATATGAATGAATATATAAAAAAACTGTACATAATATACTACTTTATATACATATTCCACATCTATATGTGTAAATCCCTAAATTATTTCTATTTTAATACAAAGCAGCACCATCTAAATTAATATCTCAAATCGTCGATTCTAAATCATCTTTCTACGAAGATACAATATCGCTACAAATAAAGTTGTTTTCAGAGTAATTAATGCTGTTGTTTCATCATTTCATAGCATTATGGTCAGTGTCGTTAATTCCTCAAAAGCAAAATCATTTCAATGCCACAAGTTAAAAATTCTATACCACATTCTCATCTACACTATTACCCTTTTTGTCACTAACGGTTGCCACCAACAAATTCTTAATTTTCATAAACACACGGCATTTTTTGTGTAAAATAAAATGGTTTCCCCCCAAACTTGGTACAGTCCCCAATAAATATACCGTTGGATAAGATTCAATAAAGTCGCTTGTAGCTCAAGGCTGTCATAATTTTAAGAGCGTTCATAAATCCATCAATATTTAAGCTCTCCGGCCACAATATTTTTCTCCGGGCGTCCCCATTCGAGGCGGGAGGTGCGTCACACGTTCCCCATAAATTCCGTTAATCCTGACCTGGGCATGTTCCTAGTTTACTATATTCATGGCTATTATTCATAAGTGTACTTTGCGGGTTAACTCCACTAAGACTTAATAATTCGAGTGCGATATCGATGTAAACATGATCGTACAAGCTTATGTTGTACAAACATTCAACTAAATGCCCGCGGCATTTACTTTTCAACTTTCGCCTTTGTCTTATCTACATTGTATTCACTTATTATTCCGATAATAATATATAAAATAATTAATAATGCAGATATGTATTAATCCTAATTCAGAATTTTAACGACAACTTACGATATCGACTTTAAAATTTTCCGTAAGGAATATAGTGTCGCTTTACGATATGAACTGATATGAGTTTTGGGCGGTATATTTTATTGCTATCTCGTCCTGTAGGCAAACGTACCTATAGGATTAAAATTAAAGAGAAATTGAAAAATATTGCTTATTACTTTCGACCTTTTTACTTTTTACTTTCGACTCGATTAATATAATTTTCTATGAACATATTTTTGCTTTATAAATCAAGGATTAGATGTGTTATCTCAGAATAGAGTAACATAAAATAACTAACGTTATCACAGCCACCTCATGAAACTAAACAATAATAAAATTAATGGCTAGAAGAGACGCGTGGGTATGACCTATATAGAGCTGCTAAACAATTTCGTTTGTGAAACAAATATAATTCGGTCAAGTGGGACGTGGCCGTGGGTGACCCACTGCGTTCATTATAATCATAATATAATTTTTGGTAAACCAAACTGATATTATTTTTTTTAATAAATTTATTTTTTTATTGCTGACTTCGATGGTTTTGAATGTCAATCAATCAATCGATCAATCAAATAAAATATTAAACAAATTAGGGCCTCTTTCACCACTTCCTGATAAGTGCCGGATAGGCTTTCCACAACATATTTGACAGATACTCCATTCTATCTATTGGATATCTGGTGGATAGCCTATTCGGCACTTATTAGTAACTGGTGAAACAGGCCCTTAAATCAATAATAAAAGGTGGGAAGACGATCTCCGTATAGTGGCCGGTGCGTGTTGATTGCGAGCTCTAGAAGCTCTTATAGGCGTTAATTAAAGGAGGTTTTAATATATTTAGCAGTGGATGGATAAAGGCTGATGATGATCAATTCAAAATTTTAGTACATACATCGTTTAACGCAGCTTAAAACGCTTACAAAACAAGTAATATAAAATATTTAATACGATCCCAAAACAAGACTATCAAAAAATATCGTATTGGTTCCCAAATAAAAACTGTACGGAAAGTTTCATAAGCAAATTACATATGAGAAAAGAAAATAGAACCGTCTAATATTCGTATATAATCGGCATGTGTTATGAAATGGCTTGTTTGCATTCCGCGGGCGACCGTCTTCAAATTGTATTAGAGGGAGTCAATACGTGCCGTACACGCACTACGTACGACCCGCGACGCCGCTCGCCTCACAATGTGAAAAATTCAATGCTTCTTTCGTCTTTGTCGTACATTAAATTACTTAACATTTCAGTACCGCGTTAGAGCTCAAAGAAAATCTACTTTGCTTGACATAATAAAACTGAACACACATCGTGCATTTTAAAGACACTTTTCATGGATAAACCGTATTAGTATTATAATATTAATTTATTGACTATGTAAAATTTTTAAATTAATAGGATCGATAGATGGAGATAAATAGATCTTTGTAAACCACATTAAAAAAATCTGCCATGAAAAAAAAATTTCACAAGAAAATTATCTCGGACATAGGGTTTAGTATTCTAGTTACAGTATCGTATTCGTAAAATTCAAAATGTATCCTTACTAATATTACAAATATGAAAGTACGCAGATGCTATGCTTTGACGCGAAAAATACTCAACCGGTCATCATAAAACTTTGTACACATATTCTCGGAGGTACTAGAAGTAACATAGAATTCATTTTTAAAAACAAAATAAATATTTTTTTCCGTAACGCGGGCGAAGCCACTAGTTAGCTAGTCAATATAGTAAGTTACAATTTTGCTTTACAATATATTTAGACCATTATTTTTTATAAAAGCTTCATCATTTTCTAAGCATGAAAAGAAAAAGTACATAACGCTTAAAAAAATGCTGCCTTCGAATAAATGACAAGACATACTTCGACTAATAGCTTTTTCTATTTGTTTCAAAATCAAAATCATAATAATTACCTTCCATTATTAACCGACTTCAAAAAAAAAGGAGGTTATCAATTCGTCTGTATGTTTTTTTTTGTATGTTTGTTACACGATTACTCCACTGTTTGAGGATGGATTTTGGTGATTCTTGTTTTCAATAATGAAAAAAATACAGATGATTTACTCATTTTATTACTTGTCGATGTAATATGAATAATATGAACAAAAACCATTGAATAGGATACTTTGGAAAGTATCAAAGTATTGTGAGGTCATCATCATCATCATCATCATCAACTTTCATCCGTCTACGGCTGAACATAGGTTCCCTCAATGAACGTAAAACTAAAAAGTACAAAATAAAATTAATTTTAAATAAAAAACCAAAAACCGACTTCAAGACTATACCTCAATTTATGTACGTACGTACAACTAAAAAATTTAAAATAATATTGAAATACTTGGAAGTGAATTAGAAGTATACTATTTAAAATTGGGTATTTTTGGAGTCGGTACCAGCCAAAACATCGATGCCCTTCACAGACTTAATACTTGGTGTATATGATTGATCATTAAAATATCCTCTTTCTCTTCACTTCGAAGTATTTGAATATTATTTTAAATTTTTTAGTTGTACATAAATTGAGGTATAGTCTTGAAGTCAGTTTTTGGTTTTTTATTTAAAATTAATTTTATTACTTCATAAAAAATTATGAGTTTGATTATAGAGTTTTCATATCAAGTATTCAAATAGTGTAGGTCAAACGAGTTATATTGTAGCTGTATATTATAATATATTTGCCACACACTGCTTTTCCGTCATAAATTAGAAATAAACAATTTTACTGTTTGGCAATAAAGATAGCCTTTGAATCAACAAAGTGAACACAGGAGCTTAATAATTATCAACATCACAATTAATGCTCGACATTAAATGTTTACGATATCTGTTAATGTTTATTTTCGCTATATTCACGCTAGTATATTAGGAGGAAATGGGAAAATAAGTGTGCGTTTGCAATTTTTCCGAATCTTGTCAATCATAATAATCTATGTAGAAGGAAAACAGGGCGGTGATATGCTGCTAGTGTCTCGTAACTCAAAGGGCATGAAAAATGGTTGGTAGATGTAAATTAATAAAAATCCACAATCAAAGATATAATTGAATGTCGAACTAGGCAAAGAGTGGGGCGAGCTCGTGTCGGGCTCGGGATTTAAACCCGGGCTCAGTTTAAGACACGACGTCGTGGGGACTGCCAAGTCGTAGCTGGGCAGTCCCCCTATTGTGGAGAATCTTGTCTTGCCGGTGCTAGTCTGTCGCTGAGGGTATCCCGTCGCTGCACAGATCCGGGTTCCATAAATATAGCGGCTGAAGGCTCACAGGGGTTTTAGACACACTGGCCCTGGTAAGGTCTGAAAAGGATTTCCGTTACGTCAACAAAAAAAAAAGGCAAAGAGCCAGAGAGGCCATCGCAATCATAATATGTCGTCGCAGCATTGGGGTCATTTGCACTGCCGAGACGCGCCAATGTATAACTCAATAAAAATTTTCTTACATTATATTAAAAAGTAGTAAGACGCTGTATGAAAATTTCGAAGCAATGAAAAAATGCGACGTAACGCAAACTGATCGACGGCAAGTGTAGCGATACGACAATAAACGAGCAACACGGAGGCAGGTAACAATATTTCCCACGGCAGCAAATTGAATAAACACATCAGCCTTAAACGACGAAAAGACAAGTCCAATAACGTCGCGCGATAAATATGCCCTGTCTGCCGGCAACTTGCAACCAGTTCATAGTATCTCGGTGTTCACCAGATCACCTCTTTAATATTTTCACGTGCGTAATGCAAACAAATTGGATATTTTTCTACTTCATTTGCGAGTTACTTAAAATATACGAGTCATAAAATTGTTTAAGGAAGCATTGAATTCATGAAGTCAAAGATTCAGTGTGATCTTTGTATTGCAATGCAATTGGATTAAAAAAGTAAATCTACTAATGTGATTAGATGCTCTTATAATCTTTGAAACTAATCCGATTTAAAACATTTTATCAGTAATCATCAGAAGCTGACAGCAATAAATTAATGCAGGGAGATACTACGGTGTATCCCGTCGCCTGCACAGATCCGGGTCCCTCAAATATAGCGGCTGAAGGCTCACGCAGCGGTTTTAGTGAGGTAGGGCACCCAAATGCGAGTCCCCACACACGCCAGCGAGCCTACCCAGGCCCTGGTATGGTCGTAAATGATTTCCGCTGCGTCATCAAAAAAAAAAAAAAAAAAAGGGAGATACTACGGTCAACAACAGTTTATACGATATTGTAAGTTGCTAAAATTTTTTTTAAAGAATCATAGTATAACATATTATGTTTCGGGTCAAAAGATTTGATATTATATTAGTTCAAAATATTTTACAGGTGGAAACACCAGACGATAGCAGTTTGTCAGGAATTTGTGATTATTTTATAGTTTACACTCTCGTATGAAACGATTTGCTCATAATTACGTTTCCCGGAACTGTTGAGTTGAGCTCTCAAAGCTGGATTAGCGATGTGAATATTCTTACACATGTCCCATGACAACGTTAAGGTTTATGTTTGTTTACACATAAGTAAAAATGTTGATTTTGAAAGGACCAACATTAAAAAGTACAACATAAGTAAGTAAATAGGGTATTGGTTATTTATGCAAATCATCATCATCAACAACAACAACATGAACATCATCAACATCATCATCATCAACATCATCACCATTATCATCATCATCATTCTTTATCTATCCACTGCTAAATGAACACCCTCCTTAATGAACGCCAATACGACTGATCCTCTCAAATCTCGATCGAATATTTATAAATAAAGTCTGTCGTAGCATATTCTTTTTAGACTGTAAAAGCTTAGTAGTAAGTTTATCCTATTATAAGAAGAATGCGTCCAAACTTTAATTGGTAGAAAGTACAAAAGTACAAAGGCATTTGAAGCGCTTTATGATGAAATAATAGGCCGAACGTTTGAAAATTTATAATGAAACAACGCTCGTTAGCTGTTGTAGGTCTGTGAATTTTTGAATAACACATTACATTCAATTTGAAATTACCGAGTGTATGAAATATAAATGGACTGTGGACACGGTGTCTGTTGACTCGTGTCGGCAAACACTCTGATGATGAATGTTGTGCATTTGTAAACAATATCGCGGACCATTCGTCCGGTCACGCAGTCGCCCACGTCTTTAATTTTATACACAAACCCAATATTTCAATCCAATCTATTTTGATAACTATTTTATTTTTCACAAAAAATACACTACATTGAACATCTTATATTGACTTTTTTCAAATATTTTAATATTTTTCTAGTAATAGTTAGCTAGGGCGTAAATGCTGCAGCTTTACCCAAAATTATTAGCCCAATTCCACTTTTTAATAATACCCAATACTCATTAAGGATTTTTGATTTGAATTATTAAAAGAAAAACCTACAACAGATTAAAAAAGGGATTCCTGAATTTTTCTAAAAAAAAATCTTAAATTAATATAAAATTTCTGTAATCTTGAATAAATAAATTAAAAATGCTTTTTTTTATTAGTATCTACATGGAGTGGTGCTAGTTCCAGACCAAAATTTTAGTTTAGTAGAAATTGATTAAACGTTATAATATATTATGTTATGTACTTAGTTTCTGGGCTAAATCAATTTTTAAGCATTTTAGAAGATCGCTTTGGCAACTATGCCGTCTAGCCGGCACCAGAAAGTTCTTTAAATCGTTAATAAACCCTAAAAATATTAAATCAATACCGCCAAAGTGTAGCTAAAACATATTTCATATAATTCGAAAACTCTTCACATTAAGGGGCTTTTAACAAGGCCGTTTTTTCCGTAAAACATTCCGAATGATCCATTATCTTCTCAGGAGGACAAGTTAGCGATCTTCTTTCGTCTATTTTCACAAGTAATAACTAAATTTATCGTCAGACTTTCGGTCGATGTATTCCAATATAGAGGGCGGTTGTGCAGTCGGGTCACGCGCGGGTCGTGGGCGGGCGCGGGCGGCGGGCGGGCGGCGGGTGACGGTGGCTGGTCGGCGACGCGTCATTAAAATTAACCATCATTACTCTTGTAAAGCGAGTCTCGATGTACCGGAAGGCAGCGGCTTATTGGGAAGTTTGTCGCGGACGCCCCTTGACGCCTGCTAATCTTCCATCTTATTAGTTATAACAAATGATTCGTGGAAGCCATTCTGTCGGCCACTTTTGGGGCTTGTTGCTTTTCGAGGTAATTAAAAAAAACATATTTTTTCATTATATTAACGTCAAGGGCGAAAATGTTCATCGAAATGTGAAATATTGAATATTCAGAAACATTATTACCATAATAATAATTAACTCCGTTTCAGCAGATTGTCATTTATTTCTGATGATAAAAAAGTTGGAGGAGAAATAATGAAAAAGTTCTCGCTGACCGCATTTGAATTTACGTGTCACCGCAAGAACCTTTCTAAATGAAAAGAATATATTCGCATTCTAAAACTTTAGAATACTGAGGAACGTCAAAGAAATTTAATTTATAAAAAGTATACCCTTAAAACTTTAGCCCGTGTTGGCTTTGAGGTGAATAACGTGAAGAGAGAATGTATAAATATTCATTCTAAGGAGAGAGCCCACGCACAGTAAATAAAAACTTTTATTCCAGTCCACCATTAGCAGAGACGGGGAGACGCATTGAAAATTCGACCCGCGACTTCTAATTAGTGAGGACACCGCGTTCTTTCTTGTCGACTTCCTTTATTAATGAGAAGTCTATTCCAATTGATTCATATTTTACATTTTTGTTAAAAACTTGAAGATGTCTACTACTGTTTTCATTTTTTGAATTATAACGTGATAAATATTCATTTTGTGTTTCAAATATTCAATGGATTTTTTAATTAAGGTATTTTTTCACCAAAGAAAATAAGATAGAGATTCCATGGCAGGTAATTAAATTAAATTTTGAAAGGTACTCAAAGGTCAATACCAAAAAAACTCGTAGTGTAGTAAATGGTGATTTCCCGTATATGCTGATATGACTATTTAAACTTTTACTTATTTGTATCATTGACAACAAAACAGACCCAGTTTTTTGCAGATATACAATAAATTACAAAAAATAAAAAATGAAATATTAATTAATGCACTATGTACATGAACCGTGTATATTTTAAAACGTTTATATTTTATAAAGTGCGTAAAACTATGTTTGGCATAAGCCAATCAGACATAGGGTGAGGTGAGGTCATTGCACTATGATTATTAAAAAACTACTTCAAACAAACGTGAAAATTGTTTATTTAAAATTAATGAGCACTTTTAGCGGGATGAAATGCACGGTCAATGTGCGAATTACATTTGGAATGCGTCGCGCCCATGAATTACACATGATACGAGCTATGAGCGCGCAATGTACTGTAATGTGCACAAACCTGCACAAACCGACACGAAACAACAAACACTTGATATGACCACATTTTCTCCGGCATTTTTATTCCAACCTGTAGGTAAATTGTTAAAAATAGCAGATGATAAAAAACATCTGCCAACAGCCGGTTTCAGTAGATACGTAGTGTTAGCCATAGGCTTCCAGAAAAAAAAAATGTGTGGTAGTTAATAGACTCAGGTGTTACTTTCCGGAAATCCATTAAAAAAAAAAGAGAAAAAAAAAGAAGAGAAAGAGAGAAGAGAAGAAGAAAATTATATATTAATTAGCAATATTTCCCGCAAGCCATGCAATATTTACAGAAAGTGTGTGCACGCATATGCATGGATATAGCACAGCCCTCCTTTCGCACTAATCGTAGAGTCTACAACCTGAAGATGCCTCTGTATCGGGGCGAAACGCGCGTAGATTTTATGGTGGTGGTCTATTATGGTAGTGTGTGGTGTTGGGCATGCGAGTGTACGCATATGCAGCGTGGGAAAGGAGAACTGTGCTATATGCATGTATATGCGTGCTATCACACACTTTCTGTAAAGACGGCATGGTTCGCGGGAAATATTGCTAATTAATATATAATTTAATATCTTTTTTTATAATGTGTGGTTTCGTTTATCTTATTTGTAGCTCTTACATCGTTTTCGTAAGCACCAAAACTTTATGCATTTTGTGGTTACTTCTGATAGCTTCTGATAGCACTTTCGAGTATTATGCTATGATCGAAATTATTGAATTTAAATTTTAATACGTAGATGCTTTGCCAAGCTAAAATGTATCAAGGAAAATAGAACAATTCCCAGGAGATACTCAATAAACTAAAAACGTATGTTAGTTAAGTGAGCCGGGGTAATGGTATGGATGTGTTATTAAATATAGCCTATTTTTTCGACTATAACGAATACGGTTATTAAATACAAAAATAATGACAGAAGTTTTTAAAATAGTGCCTATATTCAACAATAGGTAGTGCCGTCAATCCTACTAATATTATAAACGCGAACGTTTTGTAAGTATGGATGTTTGTTACTCTTTCACGTAAAAGCTCTAAATGGCTTTTCATGAAACTTTACAATAATATGGCTTATACATCAGAATAACACATCATAATATTCCCACGAATATAGGAAGTGCGCGGGTGAAACCGCGGACACTGCTATTTTAGATGTAAAAAAGTGCTCTAATGATAAATAGTTCAACATTTTAGTGGAACTTGTGTTTTTTTATGATAACAAAGAAATTGTTAAAAGTCCCCATAAATTATCATCCATATAAATTCAGTATCAATTCAAATCCATATACATAAAAAGTATTTAATTTTCAATTTCAATTCAATACATAAAAAGTATTTAAATTATTTGAATATTGCTGTAATTTACACAAATACTCTTTAAAAATAGTACGTAATACTTAAATGACTCTATTAAATGATAACAATGTTAAAATTGATTATAGTTCCATCGTAATAAGGTAAGAAAGTTAAAAGCATCAGTGTGACGAGAAAACGTATTTCGTAGTTCCATGCCTCAGGCAACTTAATCAGCAAGGATAGATAGGCGAAATAAAGTTCCGGTTAAACTTGGTAATGACGAAATCGGCAACACAACCTCCGAAACCCATAGAAAGTTGAAGCATTAATCTGATCTTACACAAATCAGACTACGGCACAAAGTTTTTTAATAAGCGAATTATTATTACGAGACCGAGATTATTTATAACATTTATATAGCTGTTATAAAAAGGCCATTAAAGTAATATCATCTAAATCGAACACAAAACGACCGCTTACACGCAAAATTACATTATCCTTTGTATCTACGATTGTATTGGCTTTAAGTACCACCAATTCTCTTATGTTATTACGCTCAATAACAAAAAATAACTCGACAAACAAATGTAGGGAAAGGCCCAAATGTGAAGAGGGCCGGCCGGGAAATTCCCCAAATTTCTCCCCGTATAAAGGCAACAATATTGGCAATGAAGGTCAACTGATATAAAGCAAATTTATTCTGTTCGTTCAGTGTATTGGCCCACATAACTGGTGATCTGCGCGGCGACAGCGGCGGAATGATAACGGTCTAATTTTGTAGGCTGCGGTTCTTCACCATACGCCTTAAATTACATTGCGGTTTCGCATCCACCCTAAAAGGTTTTATTCATAAATCTACTGAAACGTTTTCATAAAGTTTCTGGAAAATGTACCTTTTAGGGTAATAACAATTTGAATTATTTTTTTTTTCCTTATTTCACCTGTTTTTTCTTAAGACTTACGATACAATTCAGCGTAATGACTTCCCGTTGTCTTCAATTTGTAAATATGTTTACTTTCTTACATATTGTATAGTTATTTGGTTCTTTTTTTATATAGCATAAAAGGACAAACGTACAGTCGAAGCCTTGCGACTATCAACGTTCATTAACATCTCCATAACCAGAGGTTATGCAGATGCGTTTCCTTCTTTTTTCATATGAAATGGGCCAGCGGAAATTCACAAACCGCACGAAACACGACAGTTTAGCTGTCACTTTATGTCGATTTTATGTGAGCGAGAAGTTCCTCCCCGGTCTTGCCGGCCCAATTCGGCTGCAAAGCATAACAGTACCTCTTACTAAATTAATTAGTTGTTAATAAAATATAGTGACGATGGTGTAGTATCCGCTAGAGAATCCTAGCTATGGTTGGGATCGGCATCCTGAGTGATAGGTCCGGCACCTGAAGTGTGGTTCCGAGTTCAGGTGTGCTTAAAATTTAGAAAAGCCAATTTCAAGCCACCACGGCAGGGTCAGCATCGAACCCGGATCCTGTCGTTCAAGGGCCCATTACCCACTGGACTATCGTCGTCTCGTTTATTAGTTTGTAATAAAACCAATAGCGGACGGGATAATTTATGCTGTGGAGTGAAACCCGCCAAAATTCATGGAATATCGACCTAATTGAATGGATGCAGAGTGATAATGATTAAAACTTGTACTTAAACTCATATTTTGTATAAATATATTCTTGACCACTGGCACCAGAAAGATCGCTCACTCAAATCCCGTAAGTATGAAATCCGCTTATGAAATTGGTAAACCATGCCTCAAGGATTGAGTGACGGGCTGATCTCACTTGATTGAATAACCTAACATTGACTATACTAATTGGATCCGCTAACGTCATCCGATTTGCCTAATGAGAACCGATTCCAGTGCCTCCTTCGCGCAGGGACATTATGCAAAGTTCTGTTTGACTTCTACATTAGCTTCCCCGCTTTCTTAATCACTAATAAAACAGTCTCAAGATATGAAATTCCCATTACACAGATTGCTATCCAACCCTTAACTGTGGACTCATTTGGGGCAATTGAATATGTAAAGGACACTTAGAGAAATTTTCAGTTAATCTTTTGCCATAACTTAAAAATATATATTTTTGTTTCAAATTTTTAGTTTTCTCGGAACGCTGTATTAGTTATGATGTAAATATTCAGTAGTACTTGTATTATCAGTAGTTATAATATTTTGATTAACTTTGTAACAGAAAGACTAAATAGGCGTTAAAAATAAAGGATCCTTACTACATAGAGATTTGAGATATACAAGTTTTAAGTTCACATCTTAATTCGCCTTCAATTTTTCTTATCACCTTTATGCGATTGGTTTTTAATGCAGATCAAGCAAATACATTTTAATTTTGTTAATCTTAACTATTATTTATATATAATAAATAATTAATAACAATATTGTCTAGTTGTGGTAAATTAAGTCTTGATGATAAGGTTAATGTTTAAATTTTAAAAAATCAGCTTTGTAGGCATTCTTCTTAAAATATGAATAACGGAGACACCTAGACTACGCTCCGCTAGCGACGTCTGTTGTAATTTTAAATATTCAGCTTTTTAAGAAATAAATATTGATCTATAATATATGTACATTAAAAAAATGTTTTTTTATCGTTTTGCCTGTCTGACAGCTTGTTCCGGCGACTTTTACTGGCACGTAGCTTGTTCTATTCAATTAATAATTTATAAACAAAACATTTTATCTAATCTTCTAATCAATGTTCTAAAATAATATATCTCATAATATATCTAATCATCTAATAATATATCTTATCAATGTTCTATAATAATCGTTATTAGTTCGTATACGACTGCAAATATAATTTATACGTTAAGCTTTGGGCATCAGGCTAATATGTGAATAAAAATATGTGCGAGACGAAAGTCTAAGTCGACGAATAAATGCTGATGATGATGATTAAACTGTACACATAATTCTTTCCTTTACTTAAAACTTTTATATAAGATGTATATCTTTTCAGCAAAAGTTAATCTAGGTAAGCCATACACTTCGAAAAATTCGCTACCAAATTACTAGAAACTTGGAGAAAGTTCGCCTTCAAAAGCATATATTGGTACTGGGCCGTTAGTCACTACTTCCAGAGTTAATGAATTCCGAAGGCACTTTGCTTCGTTAAAAATAATACAAAACTAGATTTCTGTTAAGTTTCGAAGTAAAGTGAAGTTTCACTTACGGAGCATTTATCTAGTTATACTCGTAATTCTGCTAACTTATTACAAAAGCGAGTTAAATTTACTTACTTCTTCGTTCGAAACAATCACGTAGTATTTTCTTTATATATTATACCAATGAAAGCTTGCTTTTTAAATTGATTTTATATTGACTGCTCGGTGTTTATATTAACCTTAGTTTTATAATTGGAAAACTGCCTTCATCTCGTAAGAGATATATTCCAAAAACCAAATAACCTATAGATATTTAATATTTCTATGAAATTACCAAAATGTAAACCAGAAACAAAAATATTCTCTTAAAGTTGTTTTAATTTTTATATCAACTGATAAATAAATATCGTCATCGTAATAAAATAGTCTAATTATTTGAGTTACATATTATAAAAAAAAACTATTCATTTAGCGCGCCAAGCCAAGCCAAAACAAGTGCTATCGTTCTTGTTTTCTGATTAAAAACAGTTACTTAGATACAGCTTACCAAAAAAATGACAGCGATGATCGCTTGAGGTTGCCCTGTAAAGTTAAAATTATATTAGATAACAATTCATAGTCTTTGTGCCAAAACAGCTCCTAGTAGTCCGTGAGCTCGGGTAACTTTGAAATTCATAGAAAATCATTATTATATTGGATCATTGACCATCAAGATCTAAGCCTCGGATTACAACCGTACAAGGTTGATTAGTAGACTCACTAAGAAAATCAATTTCCGATTCTCCCAAATAGCACCTGCAAGGGTCACGGAGCTCGGAGTAACGTTAGTTGAAAGCACAAAGGTCAACAGAGCTGGTCCGGCAGCGGCAACAACAGTCACGTCCCACCTTATCTTAGCTTCCGAAAACACTCACTCGACGCTGAATCAATATGACAAGCGCTCACTTAGATCAGATTGCGTAACCCACATTGAGAGCAATCGATGTTGACGTACTCTTTCTGGAAGTCTGAACCTGATGGAATTTTCTAGTTCTTTTTAAGCTTAAGACACCTTATACATGTTTATATTTATGTTTTAGCTCAACTTGTAAAATACAAGTTCTAAACTAGTTCTAAACTTCATTTTTATTGAGAAATTTAAGTCAGTATTAAACATGAAGTATATTGATTTGAAAGTCAAAAACTTTGAGTATATTGTATAATGTGAGGGTATAACAAGAATTTTATGCTTAAACCCCCTAACGTAACAGGAGAGATGATGGCCACCTAAAATACTTGAGCTGATTTCGATGAAACATATGTAAGAAACCTTACTTCAAAAAAACTTATCCGAGTCAGTCCCGTGAACGTGTTATAGGCAAACACTCATACATACACATTACTGTATCGGTCTCTTAGCACCGGGTATCAAAGAAAATTTCTTAAAATGTGATGAGTATGAAAATTAATAAATTTAAAAAAAAAGTTAAAAAAAATTTTAAATCACCTTATGCCTAGCACGTGTAGATAGATGTTCGCCGTGTTCAATCTTATCTTACTGATTACCGGTGAAAGAAGTTCAGCATTGAATTTCTGCCGCAGTGTGAAGGCAATGCAAATAATATATCTTAGAATAAATTTAATTACCTGTGAAAGTACTTTATCACTTAAAAACTATCCGGTGTCACATCAAAAAGATATTTCATCATAAAAAATATATTTAGTTAAAAGTTAAAAAATTACGCGAGACGAATATTAAACACAGAGAGCTGTAAATCACAACAGTTGCTTAATAGTTTCACAGAGCAACAGTTAAAATTATTTTGCACTTACGACAACAATCGCAATAACTTACCTGCAATTTCCAAAAGCGGGCAAACAATTTAAACTTTAAGATCCAATAGTGATGCTAATATATAGGCCGATTTGAAACTAAATCGAATGAACACAAAATTAGCATTTTATCTTAAGTTATTAGTATCCAAGCACCAGCATGAGCTCCGCCGTCCTGCCTTTGTCCAGAACGAGTTCTCAGCATCGCTGATTGAATCGCTCCGATTATGACGTTAATCTGTTCAATGCAAATTGGACGAGTAGTAATTTACATCCCTTTATCAGAATTTGGCGCTAAAATATTCGAATATTTATCTCGTCGTTTGCTACGTGAATAGACACTGAGATACTGAGGCAACAATTTGTGAAACAATAACACAGACCGGCGACGATTAGATAGCGCCTTACTTACCTAAGTAGAGTAAGAGATTCAATATTAAGCTATTCTAAGTATTATGTATAAATTCAATCAAAGCAAAAGACTAGGAAATTAACTCATCTTTGTTTTTTCTCATTATACAACTAAAGCTTTGACATTTTACGAAAGGATGTTCACATTGCTGTTGTTAAAAGTGAGTTAACAATAGCAGAAATTTAAAAAAATGATACTTAAACATCAGGAAAAATAAAATTAAGTCATAATTATTAATAGGTTAAAGTAATTTCATATTATTTACATGTTTAAAATCAAATTAATTTGCTGACGAGTTAATAATATTCTTTTTAGTTAAGAATGTAGTGTGTTTTTATTTGAATAATTTTCAGAATTCTGCATATCCTTTTTCAAAGACAGTACGTCCGGGACCTAGCATACAGTATGGGCGCTCATGCAAACCTTTTGGTAACGCTTGACTTTGACACCTTCATATTGAAAAGCTGACGGTTCACTGAGCAACGCCTGGTAATCGAATCACATACAATTTTAAGCTGGTTATAAAATACGGCTTTGGCTCTTGTTCTGCAATTCTGGTCGATACGTTCTACTCAAATTTCCGCTTTGATTAATTGAAAGATAAGAAAGGTTCTATATTTTTTATACCTAGACAAATTAATGTCTTCGTTAATTTTTAGCTATACTTGTTAATGTACATGACACATGTTTAAGATTTTATATTAATAAGGTATAAAAAATTGTATGATATCGTAATTAAATGTTGTGTCCTGTAGTGACCAGGTAGTGTTTGGAATCTAGGATATTTAATATGAAATGTGAACCTTTCAAATGTCAAAATTTCAAAATTTTCACGGTAGAATTGTAGCCACTTCTCGTGCTGGAGTGTTCGTAACTGGGGCCTAGCTAAAGCTGTATCAACTATATTCAATGATTCGGGATCCCGACCCAGACCCAATGTATATAAGTAAAAGTCTTTAAACATCCAAAATCCCATTTGAAAAAGACGCGCGACGTGTCGATTCGGGGCCCGCTAAGACAAACTACGCAACTGGAATGTGGTTTACGTTTCATTTGCATTCTTATCTTCTTGATCTGTATTTCTTTGACACTCTTATTATGGAGCCTTCGCCGGGTAGCTGAGTAGAATAAAAATTAATTAATTATTATTGCTGACTGATAATAATAATAATATCTATGGACGCTTTTACACCACGTCAATCTGGTTCCGTGCTAAGTTCTCTAAGAGACTTGTGTTACGGGTACCAGACAACAGAAATACGAGTACATATATTTAATACGTTTTATATTAATACTTATATTTAAGATTTTTATTATATAATACAAATATTTAATACACATCCATGACCCAGGAACACAAAAACTTTTTGTGTTCCCTGGCGAGATTCGAACCCGCTACCTCCGGCTTGTGCGCCAACGCGCTTACCACTGAGCCACAGAGGTCGTCAACTGACGTCAAAACAACTGTAAATCTATGAATATTGTTCCAACGATCGTGCTTCAGGTATCGTATGATGAAATGGATGGTGAAGCTGATATTGGTGATGATACTCATGTTTTCAATTCAGTGTACTGTTTTTAATTGTAACTACAAAATTATATTTGTATCCGTACCGTAATTATAGCCCTGACCTGTTTAAAACAAATAAGATATCCTTTGAGAATGTACTTCAAAGATTTTCAGCTTGAAACGTAACAAGAAGTTATGAAAGCGAATTAATTAGCCCAAAGAATTTGAACATGATTGAGCGTTGTACAAAAAATCTGTTCCACTTGTTTGAAATCTTTCGGTTTGAGTAGCTTCGTTTTTCAAGCGATCCCACCGCTTGAAAAACGCTCCCTCTTTCTATCGACGCCATTTAATGTAACAAATCGCTGATGTTCAAGTGCGTACAGGAGTTTAATAAGAAAATGCCAAAAAAGGCAAAGTATTTTCTGTAAACGGTTTTAAAATGTTCCCATATCAGAGTCCCTTTTTTGATAACGCAGGGAAATTCTTTATGGATGTAGTCAGGATCTACCCAACGATCTATTGTGAGACCTTTTTCATCTAGGAGCGCCTCTCCCAAACTCAAACCACTGCCTTCAGCTGCTTTTTAAGTGTCCCGGATCTGCAGACAACAAAATCACCTTAACAACAGCCTAGCCCCGTCAAGGTCATTGCAATGAGCACTAGGGCGTTACTGGAAATGCACTAGCCCGTAATGGAGTCCCAAAGTTTCTGTAACGTAATATATTATTTTCTATTAATTTTTATTTGGGTTTTTACTCTTTCTCTCTCTATCATCGCCAACATTTTCCTTTCCACTGCTAAACAGCATATTTTAAAGTTTGAATACTGGTCACCATCTAATCAAATAAACACTTTTATTTTTCTCTGGTTAGAGAGGTTAGGTTAGGTTTTGACGGAAACTAGTAGGATGGTGGTAAGACTGACGCAGACGGCACCTATAAAACTACTTAGGCGTATCTCTTACACTAGTAAATCTACGAAACGCTAATCTTAATATCTAGTAAACAAACAGACACACGAAACAAACTTACTTTTGACTTGATTAAATTCTCGAAACATTCAAAATATTTCCGATTAAAGAAACAAAAAGATATTAAATTCCCCATCTTAACTTCTTCTGCAATCACTTTTAAAGTTCGATAACCTTACAACACTGAAAGTTAAAGTGGATAGAAATGCAATAATAGATCGTGTTTCTATCAATTGGCTCCTGGAGCTGAATCATGGCCGACCTTTTTGAGACATTTAGAATATATAAAACTTTCTCTTCCAGTAAAGTGATTTGCAGTGCGGACTCAGAATAAGTGAGTAAAGAGTCTTAAGTCAATGTTTGATGTAGTGATTTTGTTCTTCCCGCCGTTGGTGACTTCCCGCGACCCTTTAGAAATATTGTGCTTTTTTTATTGTCATCTCACGAACACGGCTTTTAATTTTTATGTAAGTTCTGTAACAAATAAAACATTGTGAACATAATTAAAAGCAACAAATTATAGTTTAAAATCTGACCACGAAAAAATCACTACTGAGATCAACTTAAAAGTCTGCACCATAATAACAAATTCAGTGACACCTGAAATGAGATAAACTCTTTATCCGTCCACTGCTAAGCATAGGCCTCCATCAATGAACGGCAAACGCCAAGACGACTCGTTGCATTTATACATAAACTAGCAGATTGAAAGGTATTTTTTTTTAATTTCAAGTCAAACATATTATTTCAATATGCATTCTACTGGCCCCTAAATGGAAGTTGTTATCGCATATTGTCAAGGTTGGCCAACATTCCAGCCTTATTGGACCATCGGACATCTGTTGTTCGGTGTATGTAATCACACAATTGCAATATTGTTATAATAACATGTATAGACTACAGAGATATGTTAATGTCTTAATACAACTTAGCCATGGAGTAGCATTTTATTAAACTACCATCAACAAGACTCGGACGCGATAAGCACTGGATCCGTCGTCTTGGCGTACATAGAGTATCGCCTATACTCAGTAGAGGGCGGATAAAGGCTGCTGCTGATGATGATAATGAAGAAGTAATTTTCATTCAATCACTCTCGTTAATATTTGAAAATAAATATAGGTAACAAACCCTCAAAAGTGTTATAAACTGCACACGAGTTCAACACAGATAGCTAGATATCAAAATCATATTAAACAAAACCCTTAATACTCGGAAACGCAAAGTCAATTTCCAAACATAGGTATAAGCCATCTTAAAGATGTCTCGCAGATATTTTCGTATGCAATTCTAGTGAGCCCCGAAGACTGAACGGAGTAAAGCGCATGTCATTTCCCGGCCAGCCTCGGGGGTGAAATCGCATGAGTAAATGTTGACGTCCGGATTCGTTCAGCTCAGTCCGCAGGCTTTTATGCTCCCTGGTACACGGTTATTGAACCATCTACATATTTTATTTTAAAATGATATTGTATATTTGTTTCCGATAATTTGTTTTTCCTTAGATAAGCCATTAGAGCATTAAAATTGTTATGTTCATTTAATATATTATCTGACTAAATTACTTAAAAATATATCCATGAAAAAGGTTGGCAATCGTTACGTTACGTAATGTAGGATACATTCTACTAATATTATAAATGCGAAAGTTCGTGAGGATGTTTGTTACTCTTTCACGCAAAAACTACTGAATGGATTTTAATGAAATTCATAATAATGTAGCTTATACATCAGATTGACACATAGGCTATAATTCATCTCCGTATTCCCACGGGAACGCAGGGCACTGCTATACTAAATATAGTTGCCATTGTAAATCTTAGTTCACGCAAGCGAAGCTGCAGGCAACAGCTAGTCTTTACTAATATTATTAATGTTAATGTAGGGATGTTTGTTACGCTCTCACCCGAAAAGTACTCAACCGATCATCATTAAACTTTGTACACATATTCTCGGAAAACTAACATACTTTTAGAAAAAATATCTCTCATTGTTTTCCATAAGTGTTAAGCCTGTATTCTTAGATTTTAGCAGGAATGCAATTTTTAATAAACAGAGAAACTTTATCGGAGCGTAGACTGTTTACATACTGAAGTATTTATACATAATCTAAGCATATTTACTCTAAAGGGTTTTAAAGAAATACTAAACATTTTCACTTGACTTCAAAATGTTCCTAACATATGTATTTTTTGTACGTGACCTTCGATAGCTACATTATTTTCTACACGTCTTTAAATTTGAAATTCTGAAAGTAAATACCAAGTCTAGTATACCACTTTTGTTGAAAACGTAAGACGTGAAAGGAAATTTAAAAATTGTATGTATCTATTTCATATTTGGTTGTGGATTTTCATACTTTACAAAAGTGTTACTGACTGACTGCTTAGTTTTTTTGTGGGCATAAGAACAGTAATCGTTGAGTTTATTATTTTTATAAGATCAGAAACAAAACATAATATTTAAATAATAGAAGTATATTATAATCTGTTAACTCAATATGTACTCTATGCAATCCGCAATTGCTAGAAATTGCATCTGCTATTCTGCTGCATTCCTAAAAATATACATTTTATGATGGCTTTATGTGTTTGTAAATATCACTCATTGAAGAAATAATTAAGTTTCAGTACAAAGTGCTGAAATAATGTAAATCCTAATAACAATGACCAAAGTGTGTGTAATAACAAAATACCACCTTAAAATCAATTGACCGCAATAGTTCAAATCAAATCAAATCTTAAAAACTACTTTACAAGGATAGATATAATATTAGCATACAAAATATTATGTTTCAACACAATATTGGTATTATACCTTGTTTGGTTGGTTGACTTCAAACCATAAGTTTAATATATTTCTCTAGATGATGCCCGCGACTTCGCAGTATTAGAATTCGGACTATTCATACAAAGTCTAGCCTTGTCAATACCCCGTCATCATCATATTTTTTATCCAAACCATGTAACTAATTTGGAGCAGTGGTGCTGAAGTTATGTACGTGAATACATTTCGACGATTCGTATTTATTTATATAGATTAAAGAAAGCAAAAAAGAACTACATTGATATTATTGTTACTATAAAAACAAAACGGTCTGTAAATGATGATGATAGATCAGTCACACTGTCGAATACAAAATTAAGAGACATTAATTTGTGGTGTGGCCTGAGCGATCGATTTGCATAATAATCAGGAGTTTGCTTTCTATTTTATCACAAATTAGCTTCAATGTAATGTTTGGATATTAGCTTTGTGTAAAGCACACATAAGTGAAGTCTGATGTAAAGTTAAAATGTTGATTCATAAAAAAGATCTTTGAAATTTTTATGAGGAAATAAATATAATATATCTAAAAAAAAAACAAATAAGCAGAAATACAAATGTTAAAAGTGTTAAATGTGTAACAAAATATGTGCAAATACCAATAAATTTCGCATGAACATTAATTTAAAGCTCCAAATTCTGATCTTGAAATATTTATTAAGGAAATACAAATAAAAATGTGCTCCTTCGTCATTGACTTAAGCGAGATTAATGCAAGAACACACGTTTACATTATCACATACTAGAAAATTGATATTTATTAACATGTCAGACACCACAACGCCAAGATAGCAAATAAATGAAACACCAAAGTTTCAAAATACAAGTTACTGTAGCTTATCCATGGATTTTTATTTGCCCGGATGAAATAATATGTGACTTGTTAGTGCTACAAACGTGCTTCGAAGTGGCAATCGCAAACTGCGGCTGCACAAAATGCACCCCATATCTTCATTACAAATTCATGCCTCATGCGGAGGTACGGACAGCATAAAAAGTAACATACGAATTTAATATTGTTCTATGCTAAAATAGACACATTCCACTGCTTTCGCTGACGTTTGGAATTTATATTTGAAAGTTTTTTTTAATAAAATGGCGATAGAACACAATTTTTTTGACGCCGTTTTTTTAATGCAGATTCTCGCTGTGACTTGCAATCGCTTTTTATATCATATGCATAGAGGTAATTTATTTTAAGGGTAAAAAAGCAAATGTTCTTACCGACATACTTTAACGTATATTTGTGTTATTTCTACAGAACCTTTAAAGTATAATATGAATCAATATTTTGAAGTTACTGACCTCTGACATACCATACCACAGACAGACGAAATACATAAACCATAGCAATCAAATTTCATCCATTAAAAAAAATTACGGCGAAATGACATGCAATTTAACTTCAACAATGGTAATTCAACAAGTAAGTATTACGTAGTGTAAACGTAAACCACACGCGATTCGCAAATAAACCAAGAAAGATATCAAACAACTAACGTTGGCTGCATGCGATAAAAGATCTATGCAGTTTAAAATGCAAATAACAAATGGTTGTCTAATTTTTTACACTTTTTCTTCCCCAACCGCAACCCAAATAGGCCATGCAAATTACACAGACAAAAGGAATGGATATGGTTGTCTATGAAATTCTGGTTATCGTAAAAAAAAATTACGTCATAAGGAAGTGGATGGATTATGGATTTATTGGGTTGAAGTTCGATGCTCAAATTCTACATATAACAATAAGGTACTGTATACATAATAATATAGCCTTTATTGAAACTGTAAATTTACAAAAATGACTTATAACTTAACATAATATCTTATGCATCGACTCCGCAATGTCATAATTTGACAAAGGACTCCTCCAATGGTCACCATTTCTCTCTACCATAGACCACTCGTCACCCTCCAATGTAGCGTATACATAATATACATAATATTATAGAAATTCAATGAAAATTATGTACCCAATTCAACTTATGTCGTGTACAGATGTAAAATATTTTATCAAAGTACATCATAATTTCGTTGTCTAATTGTTTGTTATAATAATGCAACTACATAATGCATATTTTTTTCATCGCCAATACAAATGCATGAGTAAGTCGAATTACTAATGCGTTTAGGTAGATGAATTAGTGTTGGTCGGCCATTAACCAGGCGGGAAGAATATCTCCGTTTTTTTTTCGAAAGGCCAGATGGCCTTAAAGGTCAATCGGTAGGTAGGTGAGCAGATGGCTCACCTAGTAAAATAGAGGGAGAAAAGATCTCCGTGCAGTGACAGGTCCGCGTTGGATGCGAGCAGCAAGGGATCGGTCGTCTTGGCGTTCATTGAGGGAGGCCTATGTCCAGCAGTGGACGGATAAAAGCTGATGATGATGATGATGATGATGATTACTAATTCATACAAGTAATTAGTATTTACTCTATATTGATGTTTTAATCACTTAACATTGATCGATAAAAAACCATACACCTACTTTAAAAAAATGATTATATCATCATCATCATCAGCCTTTATCCGTCCACTGCTGAACAAAGGCCTCCTTCAATATTGATAATGATTACTGTCATTATGATGACGTTGATGTATCAGAATATTTCAACTCCTCTCGAATCGATCTCAATACAAAATGTCTTTCATAAACCCTTAAGATACCTAACACATCATAAGCGATATTTACTAACGAAAATTACTTGAACTATAAATAATAAACTTTTTATCTCCGAAGCATTTTGCTATCTCGCTGGTGAGTTATTAGTTTTTCATGAAAAAGCTATAAAGCGAAAACATTTTCTTATCTCGACAAGTGGGTATCTTAGCCAGTGTAACCAATCGACATATTAAAGGCGGCTATAACCGTATAGAGGGTTCAAACACATTTGATAACAAAGGAAAAACACCCAACGACCGACAAGACGCTTTGAAAATACTTTCGCAATCTAGCTACCTGCTCACCTGGGCTGCCCATTCCGACCTTGCCATAAAGAAGAGTAGACGGGAAGCGCCGGGAAGGGTTTATCGTTCCTGAGGGAACGACCGCCAGCCGAACACTATATCATTGCCGCTTCTATCTCCCTATATACACTACATTTGTACTCAACGCATAAAACGTACACACAATAAGTTAATTAGTAATATTATAATCTCGTTTTAATTACGCCTTACATTTATAGCTGTATTCGAATACTGGATATTATGTAAAATAGTGGGTAGGCTTTTTACAGTTTTAGGCAGGCATTATTAATACATTTATATAATAGCATATAGTCAAGCAAGTAAAGAAAAATGAAAGGGAAAGGAAAGGTGTCATTTTACACGAAATACTGATAAGATTGAATCACTTACCTACGCCCGGTTTCTGAAAGGCTGATCAACGCAAGAATTAACAAATCAACTGTCAAATCTCTTGTTAAATGTCGAATGAGTTGCTAGAAACATAGTTAAATTATTTAATTTGATCGGCCTGTTAGTTGACTGTTAGTACAATGAAAAGCTTTCAAATTTGACTCTAGAATCATATCAATAGTTAACCGCCATTAACAGCCACGTTACTTGACATTTACCAACGTTTCAGAAACCGGGCGCCAGATATTTAATTCAAACAAACCTTTGTGCCAATTAATAACACGATAATCCTTAAGTATAAATTTATCATCTACAATATCAAAATAAACTTTTTTGAATTAAGAAAATATAATATTATTGAATTATTTTGAAATCAACGATAAATATCGTCATGAAAATCGCAATCATAGTAGTACGAAACAGACATAAATATACGCAACAATTTGGAACGTAAGCTCGCTCGCCTCCACAATTAACAAAATTGAAGCAATAATTTTCAGGTAAATTAAAATAACAATGTGTTTTTATACGTTATTGTAAAACATTTATCGGTAGTTCATTACTTGTCAATATATTCGTAATAATGAAACGCTTGCATTCTGCGGTCGCCATTGCAACGCCCCACTACGAAAACATTTAATGTACCAATAGAATACTGTGGTCCATTATAAAATTTAATTTTGTACATTTACACTGCCGATTGGTTTTTAATTAACATCGAACATATTTTATGCTTCTGTAAATAATACATACGAACAAACAACATTGTTTACTCATAGTTATAGATTTTAGAACTGTTTCTTAATATTTTAAAATAAAAAAAGGTATCAAGACTTCCCGTGACCATGGTTGCTGTAAAGTATCCGGTACGTCGAATATTATTATAATAAAACAACTTTATGCTTACTAATATTATAAATGTGAAAGTAGAGATGTTTGTTACGAGAAACCAACATAACCGATCTTCATAAAACTTTGAACACATATTCTCAATGGTACCTGAAGTAACATAGGATACATGTTTTAAACAAAGTATTTTTTTGCTTACGCGCGCGAAGCCGCGAGAAACAGCTAGTAAGCATATAAAGGAATAATAATCATCGCTATCATCATTCTTCCTCCGTCTACTGCTGAACATATAACTCTTTAGGAATAGGAAGGATCGGTCATCTTTCCGTTCATTGAGGCTTATAATCCAAATAGCTATTAAAAATATAATAAACGATGTTACTGCATTAGATTATATTATTCATATAAAGTTCATATCTCCAAGCATATTCACCGTAGTTGGTGGGATTATTTATAATCTACAAAACAACACCAATACGTCTGGATCCGATTAAGTAGACGGTGCCTTTATAAAAGTCTAACAACGCATCAGAAACTTTAGGTTTTAGATGTAGTTTGTATACACAGCTGAGTCAATTTACTATACTTCATGTGTGCGGGTACTTCACTAATTTATTTTGCAAAAAACCATGTCTAGTACTTCATTCAATGTTTCAATTATTTTTTACAATAAAGTATTTTCCATAAATAATTTGGATTTGTCTAACACTTTATAAAATGTAACAATTCGATTACTGAACGCAAAAGTAAACATCAATGACAGTTGTTTGAAAATAGAATAGCAGAACAAATTGCTCGGCTGCCAGCTATTGCCGAGATCAACATTTTTGATTTTTTACAACGCGGAATCGTTTTATGGAGCATTGGCGTGTTTTATTATATGAACGCTAATATTACGGGCATGCGATTGGTTCGCATACAAGTATTTGTGGCTGCCATTATTTTTACGATCGTTGCATTCATATGTTGGTGAGGTGTGGGCCGATCGTAAATAAATAAGCGATATGTTAAATGTTATGTCGATTCTCAATGTTTTGCATATGAATACTTACCGAGCAAGTTATGAAGATGATGTTTATGAAATTGGTTTGGTTGTTGCCAATCAGTTAGTTCAACGATGCGTAGACGCTGGTAAAATATACTTAATAAATTAACTACTTATTTGGTTTTACAGAATTTACCGCGGCTTATTAAGATTATTTTTCCCGACGTTTAAGATACTTCACAGCAACCGGAGAACAGTACTGCCTTGACCAAGGTTAGTGTAGAGTATGCGAAACGTCGGGCATAAAAAAATCTTAAAAAGCCTCGATAAAATCCGTTAAAGTTATTTGATGATAGCGAATTTTATTTTATATTTTGTCCTTCTTGAGAAGTTTCTCCTTCGGTATTTGGTTTTTGGAATATATTATGGCTTTGATAAACATTATATAGAGAAAGTAATGCAGCACCTGAGCATTGCTTACGTGTGTTGGAAAACATCGTGAGGAAAACCGCGTGTCTGATAAAAAGTCTTTGAAGGTGTATGAAGTTCATCAATCCGCATTAAGCCAGTGCAACCGTGAACTAAGTTATTTCGAGGAGGAGACCCGTGTCTTTATAGAGAAAGATATACAGAAGTGTCATTGATCTTATTACATATCATCATCATCATCATCAGCCTTTATCCGTCTACTAAATATACGCCTCCCTCAATGAACGCCAAGACGCCGATCCCACTTATTACTTATTTTAAAATATTACTTAGAAAGTAATCAAAAACGTTGTACTCATTAAGTACTATTACCGATACAATTAAATAATGTAAACAAAAACATTATTCATTATCTTTCATCTCTAATTGTCTCTCATTATAATGTATATGGAGGCTTTATGTTTTTGGCCTTTATATTATTTTCGTTTTAATCACTATTGACGGTTATTATTTCAGCTCAATATTATAAACAAATAAAGCGCTAGCGTATAATAACACCACGTTAACCTAGCCCCGTAGTAAACACGTTGGAACAGACAGGGACGCTAAACAGGATACGAACGATAAAACGGCAAAATATTTAAGAAATTGATATAAATAGATATTGATATGAATATCCATGGCCCAGTGCAAACATCTACATTCATCAAATAAATTATCTGCATTTGGCGGGGTTCGAACCAGCGATTGACGCGTTAAGGCCCCGTTCACACGAGCGCTTTATAAGCGTCGCGCTAAATCCTGACGTTGGCACGAGCTGCGAGCTCCGCATGCTATAGTCCTCGCCACTTTTAAAGTCCTGCGACTAATGCCTGAACTAAATTTGACAACATTGACATCTTGACATCTGTCTGGAGTAAGAAGTTGTGATATTTTAAATTGTTTTACGTGAAATGTGGAGCATATAATATAAAGTGAGGTGTAAAAAGTGAAGGCCGTAAAATGATCATTAAAGTGAAATAATTTTGTGAATTAGAAAGTAAAAATAAACAACAATTAACCCCGTTAAATAATATGTTTATAAATGTCATAGCCATGACAGGTAAATTTTAGAGATGCCAGAGTCACTCATTTTTGCCTAATTTATGGTTAAAATATTATCATTAACTCTATACCTACATTTATCTTATGATATTTTATATGAATATAAATACAAGGTAAAAGAATTAAAACCTTGTTCAGATGAATGATATTTTCAGGCGTTTCTGTAAAAAAGGTCGAATAACAAAGGAAGTAACAATGGCAGCAATTACTTCTGAGAAAATCGTCACTCCTGCAAAAGCCGAACACATCCGAAGAAGCTTGTTTTAGATGAACTCTACTAATCGGTTATACGTAAAAAATACGAATGAAATATTTACAAAAAAATGTTTTATTTTACAAAACCTGGCGGGGAGATTTTAATTTGCTGCTATAATTATTTTTGTCATTATTATCATCATCAGTCTTTATCAATGCACTATTGACCTACCTGACCTGACCTAGGGCCTATGCGCTATAATTATTTAAATTTTTTATTGTACTAGACTTGGTGGAAAATCATTACACTAGAAATTGGCAACATTGAGTTATGAGACCGCAGCGCCGCGTCTATCGGACTTCTAAAGTGGCGATGACTCTAAATTTGATCTGACGTCAAACGCTTGACGTCAAATATCCAACAGTACTCGATAAAATAGCATTGCTCTTTAAAAACAGTTTCATGTGAACACATTAGGTATCCTTTTGTCTCATTCAAACGCTTTTTTAACGCTTGGTAAAAGTATCCGGAAGCCTGATCACTCGACCGCAGTCGTATAAATAAATTTAAATTTATACTAATATTTATAGTAAAAATATTTCTATTAGAGTATTATCCAAGAAAGACTATCATATCCGTCTATTTTATATCCATACTAGCTGTCCCGACAGACTTCGTTCTGCTAAAATCGCTATTAAAAAATAGGGGTTGATCGTAGAGGGGTGAAAATTTAAGGTTCTATGTATTTCTGTATGTTGTATCATAAAAAAATAGAAATTAAAAATTTTGTGAAAAAAATTAAAAAAAAAATTAGGAGTGGACTACCCCTAACATTTAGGAGGATGAAAAATAGATGTTGGCCGATTCTCAGACCTACTGAATATGCAAATAAAATTTCATAAAGATCGGTCAAGCCGTTTCGGAGGAGTACGGTAACTAACATTGTGACAGGGAAATTTTATATATTAGATTAATATTAAAAGTACAATCTCCCACTAATTCTGTACTTTAGTTAGTTATTAGGATTAAATAAATAAAAGACTCGATACGGATGTATTTACGCGAATTTCACTCAATGAAACAACTTTTACGCATTTTTTCGCGGTTTATTAAGTTTCATACAAACCCGACGTTTCGGATACTTTATAACAACAGTCACGTGAGGACTCAGTCCTCCTAAAATATGTGCATATGTACATTTGTAAAATAATGATTATACACCAATTCCCCATCTAGACAATAATATATAACTCGTAATAATATATTCCGGCCTGCGCGGTTCCTTGCAAGGGTCCGACTCTAGCGAATGCGAGGGCGAAGTGGTTAGAAAACTTTTGGGTCTTTATTTATTGTTATTGCCTCATTAAGGTACGTTGCAAACGATATCCTACAAATTGCAAATAAATAAACCAACTCAAACGCTCTTACGAATTCCATTACAATGAATTATTTTTGCCATTCGTTATAATATACGTTTCTCATTAGGGAATTGGTTGTGTTTTGTAAGAGGTAGTGCAATGCTGCTTTGCAGAAGAATTGAACCGGCCTGATGAGATTAAAAGTCTTTGAAGGTATGAGAAGTTCACCGACCCGCAATGGGCCAGTGCATCGGTGCAGTGCACCCATTACCCTCTTCGCCTGATTTCGAGGCCCGTGCCCAGCAGTGGGACACGTCATATGAGTTGAGACTTTACAACCTCTCCCTCACATGATACCGGCGTAAGATGACAGCTATGCTGTTGAGTTTTCGCGGTCTGTGAGTTTTCGGTGGCCCATTGGGAGGCCATAGGGAAAAGGAGGGCAACGTTACTGCATAAACTTTGTTTAGGCGTCGGTACACACTATAAGGCTCCGATAGCACAGTTGCCTTCTTTTGACATTAAAAAAATATTAACATATTGTTCGATTGTAATATAGGAAAAAGTTATTTTACTTCAACGCATATTTGTTACACTAGCTGAAAATATTTGAAAATTGATTTCAATATCGACGCGAGGATTTTGATTCTGTTAATGCTCTACTAAAATAAATTTAGTTTCTTTCTTTTATATTATATTATAATTTTTCTCTCATTTATACAGTCATTAAGACAATATGGCTTAAAATATGTTTTCTTAAACATTTAAAATTGTTCATTATTTCTCGTTTAACTTCTCATTACTCATATTATTGTACATAATTTGGAAATAAATGAGAGCTGAAAGTACAAATTAACAAAAAATGATAATACAACTATGGAGACGTTAACAACTGTTAATCACCTAATTATTTAAAAAAACTTAAATTACTTTAAATAGAAAACATGTTAATCATATTTACATGATAAAATTACTTCACGGGTGGTTTGTTTTTGAGAAAAAAGTAGTAAATTTTTATCTTCGCACCTTTGTACTCAATCGATATCATCAGAAAAGTATATTATACTATTTAACATTATTTGGAAAGGTAACTATTAAAATTATATCGTTTTGAGTTTCCAAAAACACTGAAATGAATTCTAACTATAGTATCCATATTGTCGTAAATTCTGCATGAGTTGATATTTGGAGTCGAAGTCATTATTGTAACCATCTTACACTTTTTGACCTAGTCACCGCCTTTCGGTATAATATAATACGTCTAAATTTACGGCTTAAAATAAACTTGTGTATTTATTCTTCTTCTTCTTCTTCTTCTTCTTCTTGTCGAATTGAAAAGGCTAAAACTCTTTCTCTTGTGTTAATAGTTTATTTATGTATGCTGTGATCAGTACTTAGCCAAATCTAGTACATGATATGGCACAGTCAGGGCACTGTAAGAGATGAGCCATCGACTGAACAGCACCGCAGCTACACTTATCATTGCTGGAAAAACCCCACCTTACACGGTTCTCTTGGCATCTTCCAACACCAGCTAAAAGCATGTTCAAGGACTTATTGCCTAGTTTCGATGATGTTATTATGACGATACTACACTAAAATAATAGGCGTTAAGTACCATATAATACGAATTAAAAAGTATCAACCCTTTATGGCCCACTGCTGGGCACGGGTCTCCTCCTCGAAATCAGGCGAGGAGGGTAATAAGAATTAAAATGTAATGTTTAACTCAACTTGATTGTTCGACATTAAATGATTTATGCGTATGAATATACAAAGCCAAGGCGGACTGAGGATCATTTTGTAAAATACGTGACAAACATTATGTGCCACTAATGAATATTTCATGTGCCGTGTAAAAAAAATCTCATTCGAAACGTATATTTTATGGACGGCCTTAATTGTTTACATAGAAGGGCCTGTTTCACAATCTCCAGATAAGTTCCGAATAGGCTATCGGCAACATATTTGACAGATACTTGACAGATACTCCATACTCTATCTGTCAAATATGTTGCCGATAGCCTATTCGGAACTTAGCTGGAGATTGCGAAACAGGCCCTAAGAGTTATTTAACACGATATTATATCTAATAATTGGTGCAGTAAGGTAAATATTTGACTACACTTCACTCAATGATACAACAAAAATCTTCAAATCCTAAATATAAGTTTTCATCTTGGACTCGCTTGTATTTCTACTTTTTTTTTTATTTATTTCTTCTGCAACATGGCATGTTATTTCTACTTATGATTTGTTATTCTTTTGCTAAATAGAATTCCAAAAATAAATACAATTTTACAACATCTTAGAAACACAAAAGTTAGTAGATTTATTGTTATATTTTATAATATTGGATTCAAACTGAGATCTTAAACTATACCTCGCCATGTTTAATTTACGCTCCAAAACAATATGTTCGCACAATATAAAATACCGTAATCACATACCCAAATATCGGGTTACATCATAAATCTCGGATCCTTCGAATCGAAATTCCAACAGATAAGGATGCATCAGTACTTTTATTAAGTTTACGTGCTCGTGGCTAAACTACCACCGCGCCAAACATCAAACGTATCGCAGTTTGCTTTACGGTACAAATAAATTCGCTTTACATACGTGGAGGTATTTTGGACTTATTGAGCGTAAATTTTGAAGACCGCAACCCTTTGAATAGTCAATGTCGCGTACCCTTATCTCGCCACAGAAAGGCGACACCACATTACCGGTATTATGGTAGTGCCGCGTAACGAGCGCTTCTTAAAATGATCTCTCGATTTACGTTTTAAGGTCCCGAATGCCTTACACACTTTTAAGTACATTTTCAAAGTGCAATTTATATTGTATTGGAAGTTGGGGCGTTTACCAGCAGTACAATATTTTGTGTCGGCCAACGTGCGGCTGAACCGAGTACGTCCTGTAAACACACTTTATTACATTTTCTTGTCTAAGCACTAAGATTACATACATACGAATCCTACTAATATTATAAAGGCGAAAGTTTCTAAGTATGGATGTTTGTAACTCTTTCACGTGAAAACTATTGAATGGATTTTAATGAAACTTTACAATGACATAGCTTATACATCAAAATAACACAAAGCCTTAATTTAACCCAGTACTCCCACGGGAACGGGAAGTACGCGAGTGAAACCGCGAGGCGCTGCTAGTACCTAATATATGTAAAAATTAATCCTTACGTTTTTTTAACTGTATTTAAAACGCAACTTTCAGTTCTAAAATTAATATTCTCATACTCATTCTGCTTTCATTACTCTAAGTTAATTTAACCCATTTAGTCATCCCCTAGTCCGGCTTTAAAGGTAAAATAAATCTTAAATTAAGGTGATATTTCAGCTGTTGACATCCATGACGTGACATTTTTTGTACTTAATTAGTCGAAGACTCAAGAGGCAACCCCTTCATTAGAAAGGGGTCTTCTCGCAGCCATAACCCGACTTTAATAAAACTCAATTTTAAATTCAGTTCTTAGGATAGCTCACTAGCTTCGTAAAGTGGTATTAAAAGCTATCTTAATTTTATAGTACATATTTTTAGATAAGCTAAATTTAAATTATTTTAGCTATAACACAAATTGAACACTGTAATACATTACAAAAATTAAATATGGTTATTATATAAATACAGATATAAAAATATTATATACTCAAGTATTTTTTTACACCAATCTTACTTTTACAAAAGGTAAGTAAAAAATTTAATTATGGCGACTTGTTTTGTGTTCACTTGAAAGGGCGTCAATAACATAAGAAACCAACTGATATCGTACAACAATCTAAAATTGACACCGGACTTTCGTGCATAAAAAAGGCACAACAAACGAAAAATTTACTCTAAAAAATAAAGCATTGTTTAAAATGATTTTTCATTCCACTAAAAATACAGGCAGATTATTCAGTGAGCAGATAGATAGTGTCCAATCGGTCAGGCAGGGCTCCGAAATAATGGCGGCGCTCAGTTTGCGTGTCACAGGTGAATTCGAGCGCAGCGCTGGTGGGCCGATAGCGCTATTCGCAACCGAACCAGTCACTTTAATGCACCCCAGGGATCCGTACCGTTATATAATTATAATACGGCTACAATGCAGTTTCACTGTACATGTAGTCCAAACTTCGTTCTACCAATTTATACATGCGCAAAATACGCTTCGTATTTGTTGAGTTTCAAGGGAAATTCTTTAGCATTTAAAGCTTTGGAGTTTACAAGTGTTTTATTAACGGGTTTATGTTTTGTCTTTATTGTATATATTATTTCGATAGTAATTATTATCTTACTTGTTAAAACTAAAAAGTTTTTAGTAAAAACTATCAGGACTAAAAATTATCAAACTAAAGACTATATGTCTCAATAAAGAACTGACGGTCAAGAAGATTTAAGAAAATCATCTAGGAAAGAAAACTAATACCTCATCGAATAAAGCTCAGGCTTTAACATTTTAGCCTAATAGGTAGACTTGGGGTTATAAACAGAGGAAAAAAATCCTGTAGAAGAACAATGCAAATTGACAGGCGACAGAAAAGATTACTAAAAATACTTGATAAAGAGCTCATGGCTAAATAGGTGTAAGTAACATTTAATTGGTGAATAGTATACTTAAGAAGTTGTATTATAGATGTAAATCACTGTATGTTTTACCAATAAAATAAAATAAATAAAGTAACTAAGTAGTAACAGTCACGCGGCTCGATCAAACAGGTTAAGTAAGCTACGCTTGCCGGGACTGGCCCGTGGATGGTTGACCATTTTTACATTAAGAGACTCATATGTACCTTGAAAAGCACTTTAAGCCGTTGGTCCCGGCTGTCATTCATGGATTTTTGACAGTCGTTACGGGTCGTCAGAAGCCCGAAAGTGTGACAATCAGCCCTTCGGTAAGGCTTGTGTTATGGAGGTCAGATAGGCTCCATATCAAATATTTCATCAAATTGCATGTTTAGACTGAAAATAGGCAGAGGAAATGCGGGTTAGACTGAAAGAGAAAATAGGCAGAGGAAAAGTTGTTAAAAATCTCGATCTTAACAATAGGTATAACATAAGAAGTAATAACGCAATATCAATAAAACAAACCTAGTTTGTGCAAAAAGGGTTTTGTATCACAATCCAAGTTTATCTAAATATTGATGAAGATTGGGGGCAAACATCAAATTTAATACGTTACGATCAACCGTTCAGATTATGCAGCGAGCAGAAGT
Organism: Lycaena phlaeas; assembly: GCA_905333005.2. NCBI lineage: Eukaryota > Metazoa > Arthropoda > Insecta > Lepidoptera > Lycaenidae > Lycaena > Lycaena phlaeas. Next base: position 20,042,447 of record HG995163.1, read on the forward strand.
CAAAAATTCATCGTTGAAAGTGCGTAGACAGGGGTCAGTCGGACCCAATGTAGCGAGAGGGTTGAGCGGCCCGTATTTATTTACATGTAATTAGGTCCTGTCAGTGATCGACGGGCGAGCAGAAGGCGCGAAGGTAAACAATCCATTACGTACCACGTAAGCGCTGCCATTGTACTAATGCTCATTTGAATATCTGTGAACATACATTTTAAAGATAATCACGCCTAAAGTTAAGATTTTTTTTTGTTTAAATTAAACAAATCTTGAGACAATTCATTTTTATTCTTATTCTGATTATAATAATGAATATAATACATCGCTGGTCTAGCGTAGACTTATATGATTAGCTTAAACTTAATATGCTATGTGAGCTAAGATAATTTTCGGTGTAGTGCTGTCATTAGCTTACATTTATTCCCTAACACGCATAATTTTAAATCATGGTTACTCAGCAAAACTGAGACCTTGGAAAATCCAAGCTAATCTAAGCTTAGCTTGAACAGTTCACAACTGAAATTTCCTGTAACATTGTACATACAAACTGAGCTCTTATTCATTCCGGCCATAAAAATAAAAAATGGACAACTACAGCCAGCAACAAGGCTACAGCTTAAAACTTGTCAATGTTTTAGTATTAACGGCCAAACATAGGAATATAGGACAGTTTATTGTCCTTCGATTTCCAATACTGCTGAAGTTTATAAGGATTTATAGTTCCCAGTTAGCTATCTACCAGGGAGCTATTCTAGAATTTTTTCTAATTTCCATCCACGATTGTTTTTCCTTTGTTCAATTATATATTTACATTGTTATCATTCATGTTATCATCATCATCATCATCTCTATCCGTCTACTGGAATCGCTAGACAAAATATATTTGATAATCTAGATTTATGGCTCTTACATTTCGGTAAGTGGTTAAACGCGATATTTGTGATACTCAAAATCGCTCTATCAATAATTCACATTCAATTCAATGACACTCTACTATCATTATACTTGATATCATCAATTACATCGGCATTTCAACGTTAGGAATAACTCGCGTAAATTGTTATTATGTACTTATTATATTATACATAATAAAAATAGCTGGTAAAAACTGGAAAACAACTGCTGAAGATAGGGAAAAATTAAAAAATCTGGAGGAGGCCTTTAACCTCATATAAGAGGGGTTCTTTCATGCCTGCACAAAAAATATTAGAATTAAAATTATTATAATTATTATTATTACTATTGAAATATTGTTATTGCATTTTAATAATTAATTAATCTATGTACTAAAATTTAAATTCTAAGGGCCTGTTTCACAATCTCCCTTTAAGTTCCCTATAGGCTATTGGCAACATATTTGACAGATGTTTGACAGATAGAGTATGGAGTATCTGTCAAACATCTGTCAAATATGTTGCCAATAGCCTATAGGGAACTTAAAGGGAGATTGTGAAACAGGCCCTAAATCTATCTAAAATTTTACAAATTACTAAAATACGATCAATCATTATCACACTAAATGTTAGCTGTAATTAATTATAATTAATTTGTTTAAAAATGTAATTTTACTTTGATTATGCGAGAAATAAAAGGCTTTTTATTTTATTTTTATTTATTTATTTTTTATTATATACGACTTTGGTTTACTTTCTATAAAGTATTCATAATGACAATCGACACGTAAAAAGCACACGGCGATTGCAGATTCAATTTAAATTCGCTCAAAAATAGTTTCATACATTTGTTAAGAAATTATAAGTGACAAAAAGTCTATTTTTACAAATAACGTCATAATCAAATTAAACACATACAATTCGTGTACTCATTTATACATGAAGACTTTAAAATACTTCGCTAAGTGCAATCAGAATGTAGGTTAATCAAGCCTGAATATTTGCGCCCGCAGTCACATTGCATCGACTCGGGCATTACCAATCGAAGCGCATTTAAATGCAAAGCAAAATAACAATGCGACACTAAACAGACAAGGGTCTGCCACACGTGAATGTGAGCGTAAAGCACACCACACCCGGTAATCCACTCTATGTATCACTATGCCTTATCTTACGTAGAGCTGCGCCAATCTGCTACCAATATTTAGGCAAAATACGAATTCTTTACCACATTATGCAAATCTAAACGCTATACCCCACACAGTAGGTTTACTTTCAAGAAGTTTGTCTACAATTTTACAGCATTTTACAGTGGATAATCCGTATGATATTGGAAGGCTCGTCGTTGCATTCACTGGGCTGCACAAAATTTTCTATAAGGATAAAAGCAAACAAGATAGCCATGGAACTAATGTTACGAAGCCCGGCTCTATGGACAGTATGTGTGTAGAGGATAGCAATTTTACTCCGGATGAAAAATAAGATTTTAAACGAGTTACGTTTTCCCCTCTTTAAGTTTTTAATGATTTGACTTTTTGATATATTTTAGAGGGGATCGGGTAGGTAAAAAAGGTAGGTCGGTGGCGTTTATTAGTGAGACCACTTATTATACGCTGTTTGTCTGCCGCTATCTCATGAAACGATGAAAAAGTATTTACCCATATTGTATAGACCACTGCTGTTCATGGGTTTTCTCTTCGTCATTAGGAGCGGAGGGTAATGGGCCATAGCTACAGTTGTGTTGGCCCAATGCGGCTTGATGAACTTTACACACCTGCAAAGACTTAATGTCAACCGGCATGCAGGTTTCCTCATGATGTTTTCCTTCATCTTTGAGCGAGCGATGGCCTCATATTTAGGTGCACATAGAAATTTCGAAAAACCCATTAGATAAGGTTAATTTAGTACTTTCATTTTTCGTAGAAATTTGTCATGTATATAAATTAATATATAAAAAATAAAAGCTTAGTTTTTTTTTCCTGTACATCGTTCAATCTGAAAGTACCAATGCACAAGTAATGTATTTAGGCATTTACTACGACTTGAAAAGTAGAAGAATTACGTTCATATTAACTGAAATGTACGTTCATTTAAAGTGTAAAAGTGTAAAACTATAAGTATTATTAACGATACATTTTATAGATAACAATATTTCAGCCATTCATAGGGCAAGATTATTGAATGCGTTAGATTAAAAAAATATGATGACTTGAGAAACCGATAAAATATAATTCATTGTGGACAGGAAAATGACAGCTAATTTCCTGTCCGCTTGTAATTAAATGTTGTACGCTGTTTGAAGTTCTGTCTGAATTGAAATAAGAACATAATTTTGGACTCGATTCTTTGTCTGTGGTCTGCCCGGCCCACTAGCATAATATGACGAATGTTAAACTTACTTCGTCTCATTATTTCAAAGTATATTAACAAACGTAGAATACATCGATTTGTTACGGAGTGAACACAATAACGACAAAGCAGTAAGCGGCGTGGCGGGACAGACGCTAAATGTCTCCGTTTTTGGCGTTCTCTCAACTTAGTTAATGTATCTAAAACAACATTGCAAATGCTTATTGCAATTTTGCTAGCAAACATGTATAAACTAAAATTTTACAGCAAAACTTGTTTGACATAAACCTTTAATCAAAAAATGAATTTTGAGCAATTTAAAAAATATTTTTGGTATCAATTACCTTGCAAGATTTCAAGACGAACCACACACAGACAGCCAAGTAAACTAATAAAAGCTTCTTTAGGGGCTTCGTTCAAAGAACCTTTAATAATAAATGTAATTTCGGATAAATTTTCAGTCAAAAATTTACACTCTACAACATAATTGCCAATAAGAATAAAGAAACAATGCTTATTAAACTCTAGCAAGCTTTTATTCCATAAAAAGTCTGTGAGGTGAAAAGAACTTTGTAAAGAACGACTTCAATAAGAGTGCTAAATTTTTTATACCTTTTATTATTCGTGTAAGTAAACTAAATATCATTATCGACATCACTACAATAGTTTTGTCATTATATTATTATTGTCGATAGAATGTAAGTGTTCAAAAAAAAAAAAGCGATTGCAGAACTAAACTCACAGCAAGCGCTTCTGATGCCTGATGCCACTTTTTTACATTGCCTCTACTATTATAAGAATATTTCTTTAATATATCATGTACCCTCTCTAATACAAATACTATAAAACATAATATCCATTTTTCCTAGAAAAAAAATGCATTCCAAAAGCAAAATATTTTTAATTCCTCAGAGAAATACATTTTAACTTAACCAAATTATCTTCATCGTTTATATTTTATCAATATAAAAATAAGTTCGTAAAAATAAAAATGTAACATTCAATTAGTTTGGCAAGCCGAACCGGGTTATTTCTTTCATTTCGATATTAAATTTGAAAGAATTACTCGGAATAAAATAACGTTGAAAGTAACAATACTGTAAAAAGTACGAAATTAAAATGAATCGTGCGGGTACTGAATTATTCGTCATGGCCCCAACAACATGACAGTCATATTGGAATATATTTTAAACTGCCATAAAGGTCCTTTCACACGGATACTATTAGCTAATACACTTCACCCCAGTTGCTAGATCAAAGTACATGAAGAGAAGGAGTTTTTTTTAAATGAACTTGTCTTTTAAGTTACATCAAATGGTGTTTATCATGTAACATTCAATTAAAATAAGTTATTTTAGTCTCAGTTTTATTTTAATCACTTAGGATCAGCTTGTTTATTTGTCTTTCAATAACGCAATTTAAAATTTAGTACCTTATAAGGACGAGCTATCTTCCGTGGCCAGTCTTATTTATTTAGTTATTGCATTGGTACATTGTTTTCCCTTGCTAGTCGTAGGTATCTTTCACATAACGCCAAGATAAAAAATAAAATATAAGAAAAAAAAAATATATAAAATTCTTTATTTCTTATAATAGGTGGTACGAACCTTCTTTTAAGCATACGAATGCTTGTATTAGAAGATTCAGCTCTTCATTTTCGATAAGATTATGGATACGATAAGATTCATCGTTAGAATCTATATTCGCATTAACAAAATGTGTCTAAGTGTAATTGAAGTGTGTAATGGAGTTGACAAAATTGTTAAGAATCAAACTTAAAAAAAACAAGTCAAAAAACATAATGCATATTCATAGCAGTGGAAAATAATAAATAAAATCAGTTATAGAGAAGTCAGGGCAGCCCGTCAGCGATCGGTGACACCGGCTATAACTCACGCCTACCGACTTTTGCTATCGTACTGTAACTGAAAATGCCACTTTTAACGGCGACAGGCTTTTCACGGCCCTTTTTGTTGACGCTCCGCTGTTTGTAATTTAAATTTCTAAATTTACATAGTTTATTGCAAGTTAAGAATGCAATTTGTGTAAGTAAGGAGACGCTAAATTTATGTCTCGCCTCGGAATTTGGCCCGCAATATTAATGTCAGAGTCCGGAAACGAAGAGGTAACCGCCGTTTGAATATAACGCTACACTCAAAACCATAACTGTTTGGATTACTTCTTATCTTTATTAAGATAAGGCTTATATAATAAGGCTTATAGCTCCATTTAGTTCGATTCAAATTATTGTATTTTAGGTAAATTATGGTATTATTAGGTCTATGTTCAGCAGTAGACGAATAAGCGCTGATGATAATGGTGATGGCGAAGATATTTTTAAAATGCTAATTATTTGGGAAATACTAGGCACATATTATCACATTGTAAAAACGTGAAAGCAGACAATAGACAATCAAGAAATATCCACTTTTTACTTGTATTTCAGTTTTCCATAATCCTTGTAAAACATTAAAGTACTAAACTAAACAAATAAGTAGGCCAGCTTTTTTTAGATACAATTAATATATCACTAATACTAATAAAATGTATACATAGAACAATAACGATATTGATCATGATACACCAACAAAAGAAATCTAAAGAAGTAATCTTGCACAAAAAATATTCTAACGACAGATTACATTACAATAATAATGAGGTCACAAAAGCCGCTTTATTTAGTCCCCTCACCTGAATAGTTTCATGAAAGGAAGCAATTAATACGCTTAGTCTAGTCACGAAAATTTTTCATTTTAATTAAAGCTTCACCGGAGGATCGCTAGCTAATTAACCCATTAAAACACAGACTCCCATTTCATCCTTTTTTTCAGCCAGCGTTCACTTTCTTGCTATCCGAAATGAAAATGAAAAGTTGATATTCTAGTTGCATCTGTAGCATTCTATTCTTTGCGAACATTTGAAAGTAACTTGGTCCTTTTGGTAGAATCAATATCTGTCCACTGGTTTTATTGCAATTTCATTGTCTTCGAAAATGCTAAAATAAGCATGCATTATTATCTTAATATCTTTATTCTATTACTCTTTTAACGAGTTAGCACTTTTCATGAGCTGTCTAGGCTAGACTGAGGTTAACTTTGTTAATAGGTGACGTTGACCACTTAACATCATAAGGCTCATATTATATCTAACTTTAGGGCCTGTTTCACAATCTCCAGATAAGTGCCGAATAGGCTATCGGCAACATATTTGACAGATAGAGTATGGAGTATCTGTCAAATGTTGCCGATAGCCTATTCGGCACTTATCTGGAGATTGTGAAACAGGCCCTAACATAAAAAACGACTTACTTAACGGTACTCTACACCAACTTCTATCATTTATTCCTGTTCTATCGGTAACCCGTCCTTATTCCCTGTAACGTGAATAGTACCAAAACAATGCGCAAACATAACACGACATGACCAAATTCTTTAAATAAATGCAACATGGTCAAATTAAATGCAAACTGCCACAAATAATGAACATTAATATATTAATTTACTAAAATACTATTGAATACAAATTTTCCGATGCTTTAACAGTCTCCTATTACAGAAACATCTGAAAAAGATCAATCAAAATATAGACCAAAATTATTCAGCAAAAGCCATTTCATTGCCATTTGACGGATGTTATCATTCGTTAACCATTTAAACATTCGCTTAATCGTAGTTACAAAAACCTGGACTATTTATTTCCAGTTTCACGCTACGCACACCGCGAAACATTTTTTCAGGTAGTATTCAATACGAATTAGGCGTATTTGGGGCTTTTATTTTAGACAAAAAAATATTTTTTTTGTTCAAAACCCAAACTGAAACTTGTTGCCGCCATAAAAGCGAAACTCCCTAGACAATGCACATGTCAGCTAACATAAGGCCGCGTGCACAAAGCGAGTGCCTACGAATACAGTCAACAAGACAAGCGGGCAAAGCTGCGATCATCTGAATGACGAAGCAATTACGTGCATTCAGCTCGGGGCGCAGTCAGTCGAGGCAAGTGGTGAGATTGGTTTCAATAAAAGCGCAATCCCTCCCCATGTTTTTCTTTCATCATTCAACTTCGAATGGTGTTATTCAGATGGCGCTTAATACTAAGCTATCTATGATCATTATTAATATATTTTTTTTGTTACAGGTACTAAAACAGTTCCCATAAACTATCAAACGAGTAAGATAAAGAAATTGGTATGTATTAATGTATCGTTATAAAACATTTACTTATAAGAGTATATTATATCAACCGCTAAAAAAATTGTAACTGTACTTAAGCTCAATTAAAACGGCAACGTTAAAGAAAGTCAAAATGTTTGTATAAAGTCATAATATTAGTCCAGAAACGGTCAGTCAATTTACTCATGCATCCAACAAGATTGCAATTTTCCAAATCCTTAAAACTTATTATAGGCTATAAAATATAATAGCCATCAAAACAATCTTGTTGCACGCAGCTTAGGCCGGTCCCTTTACTATAAAGTAAATACGGACCTTGGGGGAGCGAATCATTAAAATCTGTTTCAAATGCCCGGGGCTCCATTGATTAATCATCCTGCGATTTTATAATCGCCGAAAACTGGTTTGGGTGTGTACACGCCCTAACTGCATTAAAACAATAAGCGTATGATGTGGACAGTGGATTTCATATTATGACGATTGTGTTAGCATTAGTACCGCATTGTGCTCACAGCTTTATAATACCAGGTTTTATTCATTATTACATATACATTTCAAATGATGTGCTATTGTTAGGAGTTATTACATAGTATAATACATAATATAGTCAAAACTTTCGTCAGATTCGTGCAATTCATAGAATCTAAGTAAAGGAAATTATAGGTACAAACTGTCTTTAAAATTTTGTGTTAAAAAGCTAGACTTCTTATTTTAAGTGGCTGCAGACCTGACTTCGATAAATTTGCTTATTTAAAATATATTAAAATACCTATATAAAATTTCGAGTGGCAAGGTATCGGTCGTCTTGGCGTTTATTGAGGGATGCCTATGAAGCAGTTGACGGGTAAAGGCTGATAATGATAATAATAAAATGTTCGCCTATTAATTCATATGTGCCGTTATTAATTGGGACACTATTGCTTTAGTATATATTGTAAAGATCAGTAAAGAAAAAAAGGAAGTATTAAACTTATTTATAAAGCAGACACAGTTGCGTTGTGTGTAAAAGATACCGTTCTTTTTTTAAACAATTAATCAAGCAATGTGCATGCACAAAATATAAATCAGTAACTAAGCTTTGCGTCAGCAACTTTCAGGACATACGACTAATTCCACTAACACAAATTGTAAACGCACATTAGCACTTAAAGAATCCATGTAAAACGATCTAAAAAATGCACAAACACTAGCACATGAATAACAGATATTTTTACCCGTTTTAGTGGGGGAGGTTTAAATTTCCTTTTTGTTAGATGAATGATAATTTATGGCGCGCACTCCGTCTATGAGTCATTGTGCGAATTTAATACGTTAAGTGCACACAGTTTATGTTCGTTTTAAATGTCGTTGAGATTGATCACTATTGCACATATTACGTTATGGATATGGGGTGTATGAATGCGATTTAAATTTTGGCCATTTATGTCTCTGGAAAGTTCATAATAGAGATTGATACTCTAAATTTAATAATTCGTAATAGTATTATTATATTTTCAAAGTTTATTTCATTGATCCTTCTTGCTTAGGAACCTGCCCAGTGTCTGCTACTATCTTGTTTATTTCTTCCGTGTAACGTGTGAGCTGTATTCCGAAAAGAAGAGCAGGACTGGCTGACATACTTAGTATTGACAACTGACATATTTAGTAAGATGCACTTTACAGTCACAGTTCTAACCGACAGATAACTCTTCTATCCATCTGTTTATCTTGGTAACATAAAAAACGAAATACTAACTATACAATAATAGCAAATCGCTTACTGACTATATTTTTAGTTATAGTTATCTTTTTGATACCCACATACACACATATAGTATACAACCTATAATCTCAAAATAAAATTTGGAAAATCTTTAATCGAACCCCGTATTCTAATAAACGCATCAGTCAGACAACGTCCGACACAGTTGTTTTGACATTTATAATATTAGTAATTATACAATATCTAAAACAATCGTCCCAATTTCATCAACGTTTCAGTAAATACTAAATACACGTTTAATTATCAGGTGATGTGTCACGCAGCACGCTACACGCTGAATAAAACTTGTTCAATGTACAAATTTTACCATACGTTATATTTATGACGTAAATGCGAAACACGCTTAATTAAGTAGAAAATATGACGATGCTGGCATCTCAGTCGAGTAATAATTATGATAGTAATTGCAAAAGTTCCACAGCCATAGTAGTCATAATTAAGTTGTGTTTATTGTACTCTCTGGAGGCAAATGAAGATCCTCAAGTTTGTTTCCTATTAAATAGCTTTAGTGAACTGAACATTATTAAAAATTATTACTCCTCAAAAGTTAATGAATCTAATAATTACAATAAGTCCAGATTTTATGATTAGATTTCATTTAAGTTTTAACTAGAAATTAATGAAATCAATGAATTACTGTTATTTAAATGAAACAAAGCGCAGCTTCAGCAAGAATGATAAGCTATTGGACTGTAGTATATTGGTGTATGTACATGTCATTTTAACAAGCTTCATTTTAGCTTCACTTTTATGTATGTTTATTAAATTTTGTTTGCAATCGACTCCTTTGAACTTGATTTTGATCCACTTTAAACGGTCAGGTTTCATTTAAACTTCGTAGACTTATCGAGGACAGGTGACAATACACTAATTTGGTAAGGTTATTTCATTATCCTAATTATGATTGAATTATTTTTCACGCATTCAAAAATTTAAAAATCACGATTTTATTTGTAAACTTAACTAAAAAGCAGAAAATAAGTTTGAACTGAGAATAGTGTATTTTTATAAATATAAATGATTTTTACTGTGTTCATGATTTAGAGTATATACGAAGTAAGCACAAAAAATGTGATTATGGTCGACATTTTTGATCTTGAACAAGAGAGGAACAAATTTGTCATGCAGGTATCTTTCCTATATTTTACTTACTTTTCAATCATATGCAATAGTAAGCATTCAAGCAGTTTTAAGCAAATAAAAACATAATATGTACGGAACCAAGAATAATTCCGTAAATACGTTGAAATTTACTTTGCCAATTTATCTGTTGTAGAATATTTTTAACAAATTGTACGGAAAAGAACCAAGTACATCATAAACGCTAGGGAGCTCTCTTTTACTGGACGCTGACGATTACGACCCCAAGCACACGCTCCGAGAGACGAGCTGCAAAATATCCTATAAAGCTGCAACCAACATATATCATACAAAGTACCCAAATAGAAACAATGCGGTCTAAACCTTCGCAGATTAAAAATTCATGAAGTAGTTTACAATTTATATTCATATTAAAACTAGACTATAGATTTCCGCAAAGCTTCCAAGAATAACTTAACAAATAAAAGAACAAATTAACATTCTTGAATTGTTGAATACAATGTTTCCAAATACAAAACTTGCACTTTTGCAAAAGTGCAAAAAGTATATATACTAAAATGTTTCTTTCTACTTTCTTATTATATTGGCAAGTGATTTTATTTAGAAATACAATAAATAAATAAAATAATTATAAAATTATACATATTATTGTCTTAAAAATCAAATATCACAATATGCAAATAAAAGCCGTACTGCTAGATAATTCGTAGACTTTTGGCACCACATTTAGAGAATTAACTAGAAACATAACGGCCGAGTGGCGCGCTTCTTAGCTACAAAATGTACATAATTAGAAAAGTTTTTTACGAGCAAGTCGTCGGTTGTCACCGCCTGACACTGCTCCCCTTTCCCCCACCCTTCTCATATTGCACACACAATACTTTAATATTTACGTTGTTATCATTTCACAATTCATTTTTCAAAAGATTAGTACGGTGAAACTTAAAAAAAAAACAAAACAAAACAAAAAATAAACTCAGCAACTTCATAATTTTAATATTATAACTAGTATAGTATATCCAGATGACTTTGTAATTTTGGGACACGAACGTGTTGCAACTTTGTCTGGCAAGAAATCAAGGTGAGCATATTTATCAACAAGAGTATCAAGAATATGGAATCTGTTAATCCGCACTACATCGATGTCAAGGTGAATTATCAAATTATTTGATAGTGCAGTATTTATATCGTCGCCTTAGTCCGCCAAATTTTGTGCAATTTATCAAACCGGTTGCGTAATTAATTCAGCAATAACCCTGTTAAACGTGTATTGGGGGCGGATAATTGTATTACTATCTCAAAACCTCTTCAAGGTCCCGTTTGTCATCTGTATCAGTAACATGCTTATTTGATTTGATTACTTTATCAAAGTGTCTTCATAATAATATTAATAATTACATACAACGATGTATTTATAAAGTATTCTAGTTTTTTAAGAATTTTCAATCTTTTTTACTTGATTTGTATTTCTACTACTCAAATAATGTTTTTTTATTTCCTAAAAATAATATTTTGCCACATACATATCTAGAAAAAATACATTGATTACACAAGGTATTTTTTACCTAAATTCATAAATATTGATTGTGGTAAAAGAAGGGAATAGCACACTTCCAAAGAACTTGTAAAGCTCGTGCCATAAAATAATCGCCGTTTTTGGCACGACATCGCGTCAACGCGAGTTCTTTCCTCAAATGAATGCAATTACAAAAGTTTTTATTACTAACTGCGCGCCAAAACTGCCGTCTGCAAATCGTACTTCCATTTTTGAACGCAAAATTCGATGCAATAATGTCTCCCGAGGTACTTAACAAAGTATTATATTATTAGCTTTCATAGGATACAGTATTTTGTAAAATCAGAAATTAAATTTTCATTCTGGTATCGACGCAGGTTAAAGTGCATTCCTGCACAATGAGCCGATTAGTTCCTTAACGAGTCATGAGAGAAACTATGATCGAAAATGGGAAGCGGGGAAAAAGGAAAACAAAAATATAATATATATTGGTGTTTTTATCATCATGATTGTAATATATGATTATAAAAGCTACAGCTGATTTCGAGAAGGAGACCCGTGCCCAGCAGTGGGATATATAATATTATGCATTGCTGCTTTACTATAAAAGCTACAGATCATTTATTATAGTTTTTTTCTTGAGACTTAAACATATAATAAATCTTACGAAAACATACTATTCAAAATGTGCTGATACCTAAACTAATGTAATGTGAAATTTGCAAATTAAATAAAGTGACTAAGAAAACAAAATTACAAGGAAGAAATACTAATAATAACAAAACAAATAACTTGAAATGAAACAAAAAAACCAGGACGCTAAAGATATTGAAGAGGAAAACTAATATAAAACATTGTAATACTTTTACAAAGTTTTTATGGAAGCGCGTGGTATGTGGCGACGGAGGGAGAACTATTTGCGTAATAGCAACACGGGTATCCTTTTTGTAACCTCAGCTGCAATTCAATAAGTAAATAGCGAGGGGCAGCGCAGGGCACACTACAGTGCAGTCCATTTACTTAGCATTATAATGTGCTATATGCATGTTTGCGGGGCGAGCGCCTGTGGCTTGCATATGCAGTGTCGCGATATGCCACGTCCTCGGTGATGTATGCGACGCTAACTCACATGTTCTCCTTCTTGCTCAACACCGTGAACGCTCGCACAACATAAATTTCAAGTTAAACCCTCGAGTTCGTTTTAGATATGTGTAGAATTCACAGAATGAAGTTTTTCCAACTTTCCCCACAGCTAACTCTAAATTATTGCTTGTAGATTGAACGCATTAATATAGCTTAGAGGCAAGTTCATAGTAACTTATTCCTAATGTATATTAACTTTTTTAATGTTTGCTCAACTATGGCGCTAGTGGAGAATGTGATTTTCTTAGATATTGACAAATCAGCGGCTCCATGTCGGCACACGGGGAAGCTACACACGATTGTAAATAATTTATAGAAATGTTAATAGCCATTTATTTGCAAAGCGAAACTTGACAAATGTGCGTAGCGTCTCCATTCGTGGTTCAAAATGTTTTACACTGCATTCAAAGATATTGAATATAATAATATATAACTGTTTGTCATTGAATTAATTATTGTGAGCGCAAAAGTCATATACATCTAAAATATATATAAAACACTATTACATTCAGCATTTGTGTCTGTAATAACCCTGTTTCATAACCCACAAGCTAATTATATAAAAAAAAAACAATAAACGTTGGACGACAAACTCTAAACTATCACTAGCAATGCTATCGCAAGTTATTGAAAAAACGACGAAGACTTTTAATAAATTCTCGAAGAAACGATTAAAAGTATAGATAGAGAGCGGGTACCGCGAAACGAACGCAATACCGTGATCGGTGGAGCGTGGCCCGCTGCAAGACATTTGCATCCTTCTAAATGAAACCAAGTTATCAATGTTGCAAATCACAGCGATCGCGATACCGCCGTTTGTTACGAGTGAAATGAAATAAGGATATTACATTTTTGCATCGATGTTCGACGCAGATGACTTTCAAATGGCCCGTGTTAACCGTTTGCAGATCACATTGACTCGGATATTTATTAGTATTAAAGTGAAACTGTATGTGCACTGGGAGTTGTGTGAACATATTTTGTACGTGATATTAAATTTGTATCGATGTTACTACATATTATAATTGTCACAATCTTTCCTTAATTAATGGTAACCATGGCTACGGGCATATGAACTTCTATACGTCCTAATATCATGAATTCGAAGAACCTTGAAGTTTGTGAGACTACATTTACAAGAATAATCAAGATTCAATATTATAATTTTATTTCACACAATGCACGGGTGATCGAGTTGTCAGACGGACGCAGAGTTCGTGAGTTCGAATCCCGCATTAGAAGTGCATGTAATTAATTTACGCGATGAATATCTGTACCGTGTCATGGACGTGTATACTCGTATATTATAATCTATACAAGTCTATGTAAATAAAAATGAATGTTACTAAGCTCGTAACCCGTAAACGGCTCAACTAATTCGGCTAATATTTTTTTTGTGTGTCCACGGAAGGTTTTTATCAAAAAAATGGTTCCGTTCAAAACGGCATCTACGGGAAGTAATAGAAGAAACAATAATTGCCGGAAACGCTATATTAAAATTTGACAGGACAAAGACTGTCCGGGCTACGAGTTTCTTAATAGCCTAAGAGCCCACGACGGCCAGACATAAGTTATTTTATAAAAGTTGAAAGTTTCTGTACATGTCTCCTATACAGGTAAGAACTACCAGCGACTATAGAGTTTGGGTTGTGGTTACTTGGGCAGGTATCAGGTAGTAAAGGTGCATAAAATAGTACTAAAAATTCCTTAGAGTATAAAGATCAATTTTTTCATATTTTCTTCGAGATAACTTTAGAAATTTCGTCACCCATTGCCGGACACTTATGACAGTTGCTACCCCCTGCCAGACCCCTAAACTTGAATAAATTACAATTATACTTTCGTTATAGTATAAAAGCTAAATTGTATATAATATGTTACTTGGGAACCTATAAAAAGATGTTACCTTAATAACCGGACAGTTTTCATGGTTTTTACATCTTGCCAGACACATCGAAAGTCAGTGGATTTTTGGTGCGGCGCGAGGTAACTTTTATAAAATAACTTATGTCTGGCCGTCGTGGGCTCTTGCTCTATAAATATATTTTTGTTCCTAGTTCTCGTAACACAATTTCTTACGAGGCTACTACGGGGTTTGGTTAATGCAGTGTGATAATCAGGTAATATTTTTTTACATATTTCTGTTGGATAATGGAAAAATAATTTTACATATAAAAACAGACTATTGATGACAGATGAGGGATCTTTAGCATTAAGGGCCGGTTGTTTCAAATCGTCTGTTAACGTAAGACTTCGTTAAATTTTAACGTCTATTATAAACAACGCTCTTTGGTCGCTAACGTTCCTTTCCGCCATCTTTAACGATCACATATTCGTTAACATGATGTTATGTGAATGATGCAAAATACCCTAAATATGTTTTAATTGTATAATTCATGGCATTATGCAAAATTCTAAAGTACATATTCCTAGAGGATTAAGGACACCAGCAAAAAAGCAGAGGAATTCACCACACGTAAACCAGTCTTGACTTCTTTCACGAAAAAATACGCATTCGTGGTTTAAGTACATCCAACGACAAAAGTAGCTTAAAATATTTGAAAGTTTCCGGGAAATCTCGCGCTTATATTTTGTAAGCTCTCATTAGTAGTTTAAAACTATGAGCACTTCTAATATAATATTTATAGCTATTGAAGAACTTAAAGTATAGCATAAAATAATCCCCACATAAATTCACCTACTTTATTTATATTTATGAATTACTAGCTGTTATTCGCAGCTTTGCCCACGTGAACTTAGATTTACGGATTTATCATGTCTGATGATGATCATTTTCTATTTTAATAATGACTAAGTATTTTTATTAAAATGGATATACCTAATCTTGAACGCTTCCCGTTTGGTCCCGTTCGAATCACGGCAACACGATTTATTTTCTTGCGTATTATTTTGATATTGCCATATCTCCTGAAGTATTAATTTAATTTGCACTATGTAAAGGGGAAAAATAATCTTCATGAAGTGCTTAAGCTAATTAACTGATTTAAAATGATAAGGATTCATTCTATGTTTGTGTAAATAACTTTCAAATTATCGCGTTAAAAATTGCCCATTTTTTTAAGTATTAAATGGATATAGTATGATATCCCTAAGAGATAGACATATGCCATCGCGGACTTTTTTGTAGACCTATTTAAGATACACAATTCCACCATATACATTATTTTGTTATATCTCAAAGGGTTTAGGCAGCGTTTTCGTTGAAAACTCCCAGGCGGCCTATTTTTTTCCGACACCTCCAACAATTATTGTTATATCTTAGCCAATGTATATAAAAACTTAATAAATTATATACATAAACCTTCCTCTTGAATTGTCCTATCTATTAAAAAAAACCGCATCGAAATCCGTTGCGTAGTTTTAAAGATTTAAGCGTACAAAGGGATATGGGGACACAAAAAGCGACTTTGTTTTATAATACATATGTAGTGATGTTTTCTTGACAGCCGATCTTTAAGTTGGCACAAATTTGGCATACAAAATTGTGCCAAGCTAAGTTTTTGTAAGGTTTTAAGAATGATTATAATCCTGGTGAATTAAGTATACATAATATACTGTGACTTGGTTCATTTTAACTATCGTAAACGTACTTTGTCACAAAAGCACATAAAAATATGTTACAATTAATATTATATTATAATAAAATATGTTTCAATAAGTATATTGTAATAAAAATATATTCGAATCAATATCATCATCAGCACCATCAGCCCTTATCCGTCCACTGCTGAACATTGGCCTCCCTCAATGAACGCCAAGACGACCGATCTCTTGCTACTAGCATCCAACACAGACCTCCCACTGCACGGAGATCGTCTTCACATCTGGTTAATGGCCGACCAACACTTCGTCTACCTAGACCCGGCCTCCACTCTTTAACCTTAATGGCCCATCGGCCATCCGTTCTTCTGAGTGCGTGACCAGCCCATTGCCAATTCAACGTGTTTATTGTTCGCGGGATATCGGTAACTTTAGTTCTCTGGCGGAGGTCTTCGTCTCGAATCCTATCTGCCAAAGAAACACCCATCATAGCGCGCTCCATGATATAATAAAATATGTTTCAATTATTATAATATTATAATAATGCTGGAGCTTATCCGTGAGGAATTGATCGTCATAGTGACGTCACACTATTATAATATATTTTGACTCCAGCTGCTCGTAACCCGATTGCACCTACAACTTTGGTTTCTTAGTAAAATTACTTCTACTACTAAAATTGAGCGAGTAAATGTACATTAATAAGAATACATTAATTACTTGTTATAAAACTTTAGCTAGCATAGAAAATTTGATAAATATAAAGTTCTGTATTTTATGTAATTTTTCCCTGGCTTTTTTCTTGTTGTAATAGTCTAATGACTTACGTTGGCTAGACTGTTCACTAAATAAAGCGAATGTTTATATTCAATATCAATCCCATTTTATAACCTCAGCAAAAACACGAAGAAATAAATTAACGTTTCTCACAATGAAAGAAAATTTCATCTATATCTACAAGGACAAA
The DNA here is from genome assembly GCA_905333005.2 of Lycaena phlaeas. Lineage (NCBI taxonomy): Eukaryota > Metazoa > Arthropoda > Insecta > Lepidoptera > Lycaenidae > Lycaena > Lycaena phlaeas. The sequence goes on from HG995163.1 coordinate 20,059,905, forward strand.
AAATATTTTCTCTACTTTATGTAGCGGAGATAAGAAGCTCACGACCAACCTGATGTTATGAAATATGATGTTTGTTTCGACATATCCTTTATTTTCAGCATAACTGTGTATAAAAAAAGATTTATCATAATATTATTTATTTATTAGACCATTTTCATCTGTTTAAGATAAGAAAATACTTGATAACTTCTATAGCTTGAGCGTTTCAGTGTTACTTGACTTTTAGTAAGATGTAGTGCCTTTGCTTCATTGCAGCTGAATTGGATCGGTACGGCCAGTGTGATATCTTTCTCTAATAATACTGGCATCTTCACCAGTATTATTGTGACAGCTTTGCTGTCGATATCACTCAGTCACATTGGAGGGTTAGGGAAAGGAGGGCAACGTACTGCATAACCCCTAGTTGTAAGGCTCTGATAGCTCGTTCGCTCCTTAAGCTATTAAAAAATTGTATTCCAATATTTTCGTGTCATGTCTTCATGGCGTTCATTGAATGATGAGATTGATTGTAATGATGATGATAAATGTTAAGTCACGTGACCCCACCTATATGTTGAGAGATATTAATCTGAAACTGTTTTGCGAACACATTTAATAAGTTTATAATAATATAGATCGACCGTGTTATGCCTCTATAGTCGAGTAACTGAATTACATAAACCTTTTTGCTACAAGAAATATTAAAACAATATTGAAGAAAAATATAATTCAGAAGGATTTTATATATTTCGACCTCCCGATTAAAGTTTGAGGACCTTTAAACCTTTTCTGTTCAACCTCAATATACTTAACACTAAATACAAATGATTTTTCTGTTACCCAAGTGTAAAGCTTTTTGATGTTGATTGTATTTTGTGCAGTCCGCAATATGTATGATAAATAAATTGCTATCCAATATCAAATAGAACCTATACCGGTAAATTGTACAAAGCAATCCCATTTGTTACTTACATAACTAACAACAACTTACAATAATAAAAAGTGTCATACGAGACAATGGAGCCACATTTACCGAAAATATTGGTAAACATCTGCCAAGCGGCAGTAAGCTAAATTTGTGTCTTTTAATTTTATTATTTCGCCGTTATTTACAATTATTGGCATCTCCTCTCTTCTTCTATCTCCAAGTCATATTTACATAACTTTATCATCAGTTTTTTGCTAACAGATCCAGCTAGCACCTCACCAAAGACGGCATTAGTGGTACACGCCGGGTTTTAGTGGGTAGAGCTGCGTCCATTTACCATTATTCGGGCGCAGCGACTACCCGCCTTAGTGCATTTCCCGGCGTAAAAAAAAGAAACTATATATATATTGTTTAAATAATAGCGAATTTAATGAAAGTGGTCTGTTAGATGAACTCGGCCTCTTGAGAGAGAGGTTCGGGTTCGATCGTTATCCCGTGGTACCTTGAAATGGATTTTTCAAAATATCTCAGTGCGCTTAAACAGGAGACCATCGCTCGCTCATCTGTGAAGGAAAACATGAATGCCTGGTGAGATTGAACGAGGTGTGTGAAGTTCATTAACCAGCATTGGACCAGTGCGTCAGTGAACTATAGCCCGGCACCATCCTCGCCTAATTACGAGGAGGACAGTTTGATACTTTTACTTTAAATAGTAGGAAATAGGTCTTCTTTAATGAATACCGAAACGACCATTCCTCTGCCACTCACATTCAACAAAGACTGATCAGTAATCTGAGATCGATGTTTAGAAACATCGATCTACAACTAGAGTTTTAGGTCACCATATGCGAGGGCCTTCCCGAGAGTGTCTTCTAATCCGGAACTATTAGTCCAAGGTCATCAGCCGAATATTCTTTTTGTTAACAAATTAACAAACAATATTTCAAAATAATTTAATGGTCACATTTAAAATATACATATTTTATGTATCCATATCACATCCTACGAATAAGGAAAACCGAACTCCTAACCCCGCTGTCCCGGCACACTCCATCAACAAATGAGTTGTGTCTTTTGTGACTTCACGTAAATAACAGAAATAAGAAGGCTAATACCCATCATAAAGTAGCATATTTTATTAAGTCAAATATGCCCGGATCGCAAACGAAATGCTCTAACAACCCTGGTAACGTAACAATTTAAAAACCATGGACATAAGTCCACTTACTCAAATTTACTTTCTTAAACCATTCTATAGGTACACGCCCTCTTCTACAGAAACAGAATTAATCAGATGATTTGTTGAGATTTATTTATTGCCTTATTATATTTCAATCGTTTTATTTTCTTGTCAGTTAGGCAATCTGGCAGGCGTGTCAACTGATGTTGGGACTGGAACTGGATGACTGTGAGTGAACAAATAAATCGGTATCTTTCTTGTTTTTCTTGTGAGATAGCTTTGCTTTCACAAGAAGGGCAAGAGAGGGAGTGTAATTATTAGCTGCACTTAACATCTCACATCTTCTGATAAAAAAATGAGTTCCAGGTAAACTAGTTTAATATTATGGGTGACGTCACCACCAGGTGGCAACCTTTGCCAGCTATATAACCAACCTAAAAAAGTCATGAAAGTAGCAAAGTACATAGAAGAACTTCATTTGGATCTAAAGTTTTCCTCACCATAGAAACAATATAACAATATTTGTATCAAAGAAAAGGCTCAAAGTAGTATTTGCAAGTAGGTTAATAAGCCCCATTTATCTTATAAATATAACTAACATGAAAAAGAGTCCCTACAGACTTGCGTATATAATATAGTAACGTGATTTGAATGTAAGAGAAATAATAAAGTTTCGCAAAGAGCTCTCATATAATTATTATAAAAAACATTGAAACAAGCATCACATTCTGACTCAGGGACAAATGAGACAAAGGAAATAAGAAATATTAAACGTGACTGGAATGTTAAGACGCTTTCCATACATGAGACGGGTCTGTGCCGTCTCACGTTGGGTTTATGTAAACCATTGTACTTTTATGGAAATACGCGTTATTATAACGCCGGAGACATCGTTACCCAGGGGATTTGTAACGGGAGTGTTATTATAGTGAACTCATTATGTATGAGCTTTTAAATTTCATATAATTGAAAGTCCGGTGATATAATGGTGCTGCTGGCATTAAATTGGGAATTATTATTTCATTACAGTCATCGACATAGAGGAGCTTGTGGCTCAGTGGTAACAGCCGCGCGGATCGATTCACCAGGTTAAGCAACGCTTGTCGGGCTTGGTCCGTGGATGGGTGACCATCTTTAAATACCGAGACTCCGCCGTAAATCGGAAAGCACGTTAAGCCGTTGGTCCCGGTTGGTATTCGGGGATCTTTGACATATTTTCGGGTCGTTAGAAGCCTGAGAGTCTGACAACCAGTCTTACCGCGGGGTATCGTATTACCCAGTTACTGGATTGTGGAGGTCCGAATAGCAGTTGCTCCATGTAAAATACTGGTATTCAGCTGAATCCAGTTAGACTGGATGCAGACCCCAGTATATAGTTGGGAAAAGGCTAGGCAGACGAGAACTGTACAAAAAATTCTTGAATTCAATGGAAAATAAGAATAAATAGACGAAGTAGGTCGGAAGACGATCATCACACAGTGGCTATGCGAGTGGCAAGGCATTGGTAGTCTTGGCGTTAATTGAGGCAAATCTATCTTCAGCAGTGGACAGATAAAGGCTGATGATGATGATGATAACAAAGTAATAAAAAATAAATTATAAGCTTTTTTCATAAAATGTTATACAATAAAATGCCAGCTTTTACGAAGATAATACAGCTATTAATGTAAAGTTTTGAAGCCCTTCAATAAGAGTTATTTTATCAGTTACTTTAAAACATAATATATTTAATGTAATGAAATAATGAGTGAAGCACTAACAGGCTGCGAAAATATTACGAGCGGCTTAACAGCGCTCCCCCGAGACCTGCGCCGATGAGTTTACTTTAACGTTTTTATTTTAACTGTTCATTAACTTACGTTTTGTTTGTGGCTTTTTCAGTTAAAATAAATATCACTCTGTTATAACATTTTCATAAATTTCAATTAAACATTTAGTTTAGTGTTAACATTCAAAATATTTAATTAGACGTATGTTATGGCGTTATGGCTTCAGTACATTAGAGATTATTTTGATTCTTATTCCGACAAAGATAGATATTTTTTATAATAAGCATGAATGAATATCTATTCCCATATATGCTCCAATTCGTCTATATAATCTAGACCTAGCAACAGGTAAGACAAATAGACCATATGGTCCAATGGGTCCGAGACCATAACTCGGCCTCTTGTACGAGAAATTCTGGGTTCGATCCTGACCTGCGTACCTTAAACTGTGTTTTTCTAAATTTCTAAGTCCACCCAAACACGAGATCAACAGCGAAGGAAAACATCGTGAGGAAACCTGCATGCCTGATGAGATTGAAAGACTTGGAAGGTATGTGAGGTTCACTCACCCGCATTGGGCCAGCGCATGCCATTACCCTTCTCGCCTGATTTCGAGGAGGACATTCGTGCCCAGCAGGGGGACATATAGCTAGATACTTACTTTTGTATGTTTTATTCCATGTATTTAAAAATCATTTATATGCGTCATACCTACTAAGCTATAAGCAATACCCGTGGAAGGATGCTCTGTGCCGCACTCGCGGCTGCATGGGTTCATCTTGCTTATTTCCTCTTAAGACAGCTTTGCTGCCTTTTAAAGATATGGACAATACTTGTGTATTCACTATTATCGAGGATTAACTTTTTGTCTCAAGATAGACACATAAATGAATTGCTTGGACTAGTCCCAGATAAAGTAGTTGATGCTCATGAACCATTAGTACCAGGTGGCGCGTTTACCAGCTAGCCTATTCAACTAACATAAAAATCCATTTTTATTATATAAATGAGTTGCCTGGGATGGACTACGTCGACCACTTCCATCAGGTCTGTCATTTTGTCTATGCAACTAATAAAAAAACTAGTTTCTTAAAATATACACAGTAGCACATTCTCACAAAACAACAAGTTTCAACTGGAAACACTATAAAGTAACAATAGTTTATATTTTTTAGTCCAATTTTATTTAGTAAAAGCATTCGTGCGTCGTAGGCGAGTGGAAACCAATTGTGTATTCTGGTGCTTTTCTTAATAAAATTACCATTTCAATTTGTATCAACAATAACACCCAGGTACAGGGGAAACCACGTTATATTATATACATCTGATTGTAAAAACCGATTCTATACAAAATAGCATGAGCGAGGGACATTTTATTTGAGATTTTTTTATAGACCAAACATCATGATCATGTGAGCATCATGAGTGATCACACAATCACAGTGACAATGTGAACATCATAAATGATCACACGATCATGGTGATGATTAGGTCATCATTGTCATTCATCATTCATTTATGATACAGTCCTACTTAAAGTCTAAAATATTACACGACAACATACAAAAAAATCAAAAATAAAAACAGACGTCTCAAAAAGCCACCAACATTAATTTACTTTTATAAGAGATATGATATCACACAATTCATTCCTTTAATGTGGCAGATAACATTAAATGTCAACTAATACTGGAAGCAATTTCAAGAGAAGTTTCGAGAAAATTCAATAACACGAAGTAAGGGAAAGCGATTGTGTTCCCTCGGAACCGAGTGGAGAAAAACAAAAGCGAGTAGACGGACTTATATAATCTAGAGCATGAAGCTGATTAACGTCAGCCGGGGTGTGGAGCAACTGCAGGGGTGGGGAACAGCGGGATTTACTGTTAATGGCCCTTAGCCAGACGTTAAACGCGATGAACTCCTTCAGCAAACAACCCATAACACTTCATACAAACATTCGAAACGGCAACGTTCGACTAAATTATATTTACCCAAATATACAATTAACAAAATAAGAGTTTTATTGAGAGAAAAATATTTTATTCATTTTCAACAATATCAATAGTAAATATTTAATTAAAATAAAATTCAAAATAATTTTGCGTAGGTTTGAAAGGTCACGTAATACATATGCCAGCCGTATCACAATACTTATTTCGAGGCTGTTATCAGTTTAATTTTGAATATTTGTGTTTTACTACAACTGATATAAATATATTTAATGTTTTTCTTTAATATGAATCTAAAATGCTTAACATAAATTGGAATCTGATACTAAGTTATGTCGTCGAATGTCGACCATATATATTATATATAGGCTAGGCCAGATACAATGACTTTTTTCACTTTATAGTGACTTTTCAAATATGTCAAAAAATAAAATGAAATGCCCAAAATATCTAATAAAAACTTCAAAGCATGTTACCAACTTTAAAAAATATATCCTCTCAACTACTTCACTCTAGTTATCAGGCTACGGGACCCCGCACTGCATTTATTGGTGGTCTCTCATCTCGCTCCAACTCAATGAAAATACTCTGTTTGAAATTCGTAAAGTACTGAAATTTGATAATACAATATTTTCTTTTCTATTTACTACGTTATTTAACCCATTTTAATGACAAAACTTTTACGGATTTTAACGTTTATTCATAATACAATACTACTACATTTTAAATATTACAGTCACAATTACACTATTAGTATTACAGTGTAGCAAAAATACAATATACCTAGTGACACAGCATAAATTGGTGTACAATTCAGTTAACCAAGCACAAGAATTCCGCTCAGTAACAAGCTTGGAATACACTATGTTCAAACTTCCTAGACAAAACGCGTTCACAGTTGACTGATTACTGATAACGTTAGTATTATATTTAACTTCGATACGATAAACATTGTGCTTGGTTGTGTTTTGGAATAAACGTAAGATGTCTTAGTCCAGCCAAGTATAGCCAATATGCATGAAATCTTTTTAAAAAGATATAGCTCTGGCTGCTTTATTTATTTAGCCACAGGCAATCAAATTGGTCGTTCACTAGGCAAATGATATCATCCTAGATAGCATTCGACTAAAATCGTACTTTCAATTCCTTTCAGACCACCTGACCGCTAGTTTTATGAAAGGCCAATTCGACTTTCAAATTTTTATCTTTCCATCTAAATATTTTAAAGTAAATGATATTATATTTAAAAGTAATCTACATTCCTTCCTAATAGTTATTTATGAAATAAAACTAAAACTTTTATCCTAAGAATTACACTGGCTCCTATAAAAGATCCTATTATCTGATTTCGAATAAATTTATTTGCGACCTTGAATTACAAATAGACCTTACGTAGTAAAGAATTACCTATCGCTGAACAAAAATAAAAAGATTTTTATGTAATACCAAGAACTAAGTTAAAAGACTAATAAAAGCATTCATATAAGATTTTAAATTACCATGATTATTTTTATATTTGAAACTACATATATAAACAGTATATTTTCGCGTATTTTTCAATTTAAGGCCCGATTCTCATGATAAGCGTTAGTTAACGCGCGTGCTTTAACGCTCGTTTACCACTACGCACAACCAACGCGCGTTAACATTGGCACGCCTTGAACAAAATGGATTTATTCAGTGTTTTGATAACGCACGCTAAGCGCATGTCGTGTGAAAGGCCCTTATATTTCAGACAGTTGTAATAATTTTATAATAATTTTAAAAAACTTTGAAAGATAATTTAACAATAATAGGTAGATCAATAATAACAAAATATGTTTCACAAGGTACAGGCGAAGTACTTAAAACTTACTACGGTATGCTCAAACTCGTTATACTATCTCCGAACAACAATGCAAAAGAATTGTAACAATGTGTCAATACAATCGTATATATATATACATTTTCTAAAATTTGCCTGTCAAACTATTTCGTAGAATTTCAACAAGCGTAAAACACTCGTTAGAGACCTCACTTTGTTTCAGACGGCGCGTGTTGTTCGGAAAACGAAACTTTGTGAAAATATTGTGTTGGATATTAAGCTGTTCATGACACTCGCACACTATTTTATACGTGTGCTGTGTGAATGGGGTTTTAGTGGACACGTTTTAAGACTTTTTGTAATAAATAACAAATTTTAGATTCGCTTAGCTATAAATTAAGAATGATTTTCAAAATTATTTTCGTAAATATGTAAAAAATATATTGCTTTTAATTTACTACAATGGTATTAGACATCTTCACATTTAGAATTTTTGGGTCACATTTTTAGGAAAATAACCATCTCAAATTGGAATCTTTTGTGAGTATGATAATTATTTATTGCAATGGAGCAGTAATTTCTACATGCAATAATAAACTTAAGATAACAAATAACGAAACAAAAATCGCTAAAGCATTGTTGAATAAATAAAAAATGCGGGTCCTGATAGGGGTTAACCGTGGAACCGGATTTAAGAATCAAGAAACTTCACACATTAGTGTAATTGCTACTCCTCAAGGCGGGTGCAATGCGCGCTATTTATTGCGATACAAAAACCAATCTCTTATAATCAGGATAGGGAATTCTAAGAGTTTCAGACCGACTCGTTAAAGATCAGGGAACACGTTTTGGAGAACTCTCGAACATTTTTCTGTTTACGTAGCGGTAATTGTCTTAGAACAGGTACGAATAGCTTTCTCCCGGTCCGAGCGCACTGCGGCAGTCTCCGCCGCATCCTCCGAAACCTCCGATATTGTACGTGCACCGAATTCTAATACTTGTACTGATTTTATTTTTGCCTCCCTCATTCTCGATTCCACTATCTAATAGTTGCCCGATTCACCTTCGTAAGATTTTTCTTGCATCTAATGGAAAACGACTTAAATGGTTTCTTTTTGTTACGTGATCAATGTCCAGAAAGTCGTTTACTTTATACAATTTGTAGATAACTTTAATGGGTAACCATTCATCATCATCATTATCATCATCAGCCTTTATCCGTCCAATGTTGAACATAGGCCTCCCGCAATGAACGCCAAGACGACAGATCCATTGCTACTCGCATTTACAAATTTAGTAACCACTGGGTTTCATTAATTAAATAATATTTTTTGTAATATTTATTTTGTACATGAAATGTAAATAACATATTAAAAACATGATTAATCTTTAAAAGCTTAGTGAACTAGTAAATGCTATACTTATGTTATACTAGCTGTTGCCCGCAGCTTCGCCTGCGTTAACTGCATTAGAGATTTACAACGGGATCATAGTACGCAAAATAAGTAACTTTTCTGGTGGGTTTTTTACACCTTGTGTCCTAAAAACCCAAATATCTTACGGAACCCTTTTTTTTTTCAGAATAAAATTTAGCCTATGTTACTCGTGGATAATGTAGCTTTCGAATGGTGAAAAAATTTTCGAAATTGGTCCAGTACTTTTTGAGCCTATTTATTACAAACAAACAGTTTTCCTCTTTATAATATTAGTGTAGATGTAGAATAAGTATGATGACTCTTATCAAGAATATATAATATTTATTTGATTAAAACCCCCTTAATAAACTGAGCTAATATAATTTAAGGTCACCTCGTATAAATAAAGAATTTGTGGATTCCAAATGAAATCAACGTTCCCCATTCAGAATTCGGCTTACGTGCGCTGACCATCGCACTTTGAGAAATTTAATTATATCAACAAAATAATCTCCTTTGAGACTAAACTAGTTACAATGGTCCGGTACAATTGTAAAGCATTATTATCTTCAAACGACATTTGTAAATTCATTAATTATTCTAATTTGTTTATGTTGGGGTTGTATGAATTAAAATATAGCTCTGATTGTTAATGAGACCTTTATGTGGTCCGACTGTTATGAGCTTCACACAATCGCAGTAAAACTTATATTCTGTGAAATTAAGACATGTGGCCGGTTCACGAAGCTCAGTTTCAAAGTTCATAATAATCGTTGTTCGTATCAACTAAAGACTGTCTTGAAATATAAAAAAATAATATTCTATTAAATTAGCAGCAGCTTAGGATTTCAATGTTCACAGATTTCAATGTATGTAATAAGCTTGCGGAGCAGTAAATAATATAAATACACTCATTATGAAATAATTAGCAAGAGGGTTTACAAGGACATCTTACAATAAATCGCCCGCGAGCCGTTAATAAATTCACAAAACAGATTCACTGTTAAAGTTAATTACCTTCTTAGAAAAGTCATTTTGTGCGCAGCGGCTCCTTTAACAGTACAAATATTCTAAAATTTAATCGTTTCCAGCCAAGATTTCGCCATGAAAAGTTTTCCACTTGAAACTTTGCCACTTTGCCGAAGCCAAGTCGCGTTTAACAAAGCTTTTTCATACTTACATTTTTATATCAAGAATGGAACGTCACGCTCGGTTTGCCGGCGCTCGTCCGCGGGAAGAACGCGCATGGACCGGTAATAGGTGGCGCTGCCCTCGATATTCCGGGCACGTTCAAAATTCCTTATATTTCATCTTTTTCTACGGCCCCGAAAAATGTCATCGAATACGCATTTTCGTGTAATCCTTATAAGTCTCATAGCTTCAGCGGGACGTACGCCGGCGACACGGCATGTTCCCTCCCGTCATTATTTGGTATGTGCTATATCGTGATCGCCATCTCAAGTAGCTTTTCTTTATCGTGGAATTAATGTTCCATGACTTGTAAATTTGCACAAAGGCCATCGATATCCAATAATTTGGACTCATGAAACGTATTGCCATCTATTGTTTGATGTATTGGTATATAAACGTACCCGTCGTGTACTATATGCTCAACAGGCGCGTTGTGTTTGTACATTCAAGCAACGTACTGATGTTCTGAAATAAGTCATCGTGAGTCCTATGTTGAATAATGGCCTCCACTGGCTTATACTAACCTAGTTTGCTACATTAATCTTCATAATTTATTGCTAGAACACGTAATTCTGTATATCGAAACATTATTTATATTTTTAATAAGATTGAATCATCTTAATAACTTACTCGCATTTTTTCGTCCACTACTAGGCATAAGCCTCTATCAATGAATGCCAATACGGCAGAACCAACCAACTTTAGCGGTGACCGCAAGGAAATGGAAATTGGATGCTTATACGTATTTATGTATGAGAAATCTGAAAGTAAACTGAAAAAGTCTAAAGAATATAATAAAAGCGAAAGTTAGTAAGTTTGGATGTTTGTTGCCCTTTAACGCAAAACCTATTGAATGGATTTTCATGCAATATGACATCAGCATATGATATGGCTATAATTTATCCTCGTAATCCCACGAAAATGGGAAGTCCGCGGATGCATGAAATATAAATAGAGGTTTATTCCTAAAAATATGTTACCTAAATTGCGAGACAAAGATAATACGACATGTTTGTAAGTATTAGTGTTTTAATTGCCGGAGCTGTGAACTCGGCTGGCGTGTAACGCGTATGAGGATTTAGAAGTAAATCCAGCCCCTTATCGGTAACATGTCGAGCCATGCACCTTGCACCGAGCGGCGTCAAAGTTTCCAACAACAGCCCAACTAGTTTAGAAGCTTGGAAACTTCATCAGATACGTGAGCTCGGAGCGATTACCTGAAGCTACTGGACATTGTAAGAAACGGATGACATACATTCGGGAAACCTTCGGACCAGCCACGTTAACTTGAAATTTGCAAGTTCTAATCGAAGTACGTACGAAATTGGAATTGCAACATTTATTTGAATGCGATTTGCAACTCTTGAAATATTATGTAGGCATATAAAGATCAGAAATAATGTTCAATTACATTGTAATTTGTATCATTACCATCTCAATCACTTTTATCAGTCTTTAACAGTCAATATGGCCTCCAAATGAACGCTAAGATGACCGATTTCTTGCCACTCTCGTAACCGTTTAATACTTAGAATAATTATCCTTGCTAACGTTAATCTAAATGTAAGCTGGATAAGCCTATATTAAGGTACCTAAATATTAGAGGTCCGACGCATGAAATATTTGTTTCATTACCGTAGTTTTTTATTTTTTTTTAATAAAAGTAATATTATTTAATTAAAATTTTCTATGCATATACGTGAATAAATAATAGTATGAAAGTTTTACGAAATTTCATAGCTTACAAAACCCAATACCCAAATCTGAATAATATATACTACTAATATCCTACTGTCATTATAAAGTTTGCAAGTTTGGATGTTTTTTGATTGTTAGATGAGGCATATTTTAAATATATTTATTAAAAAATATTCCAGCCTCGTAGGTAGTTACTTCTTAAAATACATTTTATAAAACGTGTATCGATACTTAATTTCGTATATAACTGTTAATATTTTATTCCTCATCAATTTTACACCGAAAATAGTATGTTCACGACTAATTCGCATATGTGCAATACATAATATTCTCTCTTATTTGTTAATTGCTTTTACAGTTACTCGGTGTCGTATTTTTTTTTCTTCTTACTCTCCTATAATCCTTTTTCATCTGATAATATTTTAATACAAATAACAATATACGAATGGTTAAAAACTCATCAAAAAAAGTTTACACATTATCTATTCACATTCATTTTTATCATCATCATTTTATGCGTTCATACCGCGTGAGTAAGAACTAGTGTTTATAGTTGGCACGTCCAGGTAGCGTATGGTGGTGTACGATATTTCAGAGTGTCGTGTAGGCACTAACTAGCGAACGCAGCTGGAGCTGCGGTGTACTGACAATGTTTGGACGCAAGGATGCGTGCGGCGCATCCGCAATGAGCCCCACGGACCACACTAATTTATAGCTCCGGTTAATTACCTTCAAGAATCTGACTCAACTGTACAAAGCAATGGACTGCGTTTGTTTTCCTTCGTCTCAATGGAGATAATTTTAATTGTACTTAAAATCTTGTCTCAAAATTTGACACTGACCAAGTAGATAAGTCTGAGTCTACGTTAATTGAATGTCTATGTATGGATAAAGAAGGCATAACTGATGATTATCTTATCAAGTATTTGCATGGAATGTGGCTATCCATATAACTCAAATAATGGCAAAATCTCAAGAGACTTCAACAATCCTAATTCAGTATTATTTAATCTGTGTAACCTTTTTTTTACCAGAGCAAATTATTGAGGTATACTTTTCCATTTTTAAAACCAATGGCGGAGGTAAAATATAACCTGCGAATATACACTTGAAAAGTGTTTTGGTTTATTTTTATACCATGCCATGACCAGATATAGTATGCGAGTAGCTAAAAATATATCGACATGACATTTTGAAAGGCATATATTTTTACAGCGTCAGTGAAAAACAAAACATATACATGTTAATAAAACAATCATACCCCTTTTAATGTAAGCTATAATAGCGTATATAGACGCTATTTGTCTGTTTAACCTTTAAATAAACAAAACATGTTTATATTATCTCAGACTCAGTTTAATTTGTAAACGCGGTAATAATTGAAGTGTAAATAATAATTAATATGCAAAATGAGTGGCTGAATATTTGTAAAAGTTGGAGTATTTACCGCTGGTCGTTGAAGTTGGTATTCATAAAGCGCATTTAATTATTATGTTAACGAAACCTCTTGAATAAAATATAAGATACGGAATGTCAAAGGGAATCAAACGCTCATTATTTAGTATCGAATCCGGGGTGGGATAAATTAGAAAACTTCTTAATAAACGAGAGAGATATAAAAATGCACACGAAACTAGTAAAATACAAACGAATGTTTTGTTTTTATTGCGAGGATCCCAGGGAGGTGTTTTCGCTACTAAATTATGGACAAATCAATTCCTTTTCTCGGACGAAGCTAGCGTTGTTCGAGATAAATAAATAATATATCCGTAATTGTAACCAAGTCTGGACCTGGAGGTTGGAATTCGCTGCCATTTCGTACCTTTTCGTTTTATTTTGTACGCGTATTAAGGTTTTATTTCCCGCTATAAACTTTTTTTTAATAAATTTCGTATATCCCGAGGAAATTTCTTTAAATTACAAAGATACTTGTGTTGCGGTCTACATTGTTTAACTAAAACATTCATCTGGACTAAAGTATTTAAATATTGTATATTTTTATACGTGTTCCGATTATAGTATTAAGACATTAAATATCCTTGAAGCTTTATTATAAATCATAATCCATTTTTTTATTTAATGTACCTTTGAAAAAAGGAAAAAATAAAGCTATGGATTTTTTTTTATAATGTGTTAGGAACATTTTTACAAATTATACCATGTAGAGTGATACCTGTACCATAAAAATATTTTTCATTGTTTTGAATTTGCACTACAAAAAAAAGAATTTAAAAACATATTGTCAATGTGACAGTTCTCTACAACTTAAGCAACTACCACCACAACTTAGCCCACGATTCGAATACACATCGTACTTGAAATTCTAGAACGTTACTTCTGTAGTGCTTCTAGAATTTAAAGGACAAAACAGTGTGCACCGTCCTGTCGTTAATACTAAATACGTTAAAGTATTCCAAGCTTCCAATCAAGACTACCTGTTTAACTACGAAGTTCGCCAGCGCTGAAATTGTTTCAAAACTGTTTCAGTATTCACTTAGCTTCACTGTCTGGGTCATGAGGGTGATAAAAATTAATGAAAACTTGTTAGTGCTTAAACCGACGTCTGGAGATTGAAGATCGCCTTAATGGTTATATAAATTTGTTACTATGTTCGAGGTTATGTGTAATAATTTTAGTAACGGATCCACTACGTTTATAAACGCTTAAAAGCTTAAAGATCTTTCCTTTTTAAGACTTATTAAGCTATTAGATATTTAACAATTTTTTCCATTATTTAATAGCTTGTTGACAAAAAGAAGGATAGCCGTAGCTATGTATGCATTAACTATAAAGGATAGTTTTAATGTCCCTAATATATTACTAAACATATTATATTCAACCATTGTATGCATCATCCAAATAATTGAAATATAAGATTAGAAACGACTATAAAATTTCTACTCAATTGAATTATGGCATGCATATGGCAACAAACAAAAACACGGAACAAAATCTATTAAAACCATTAAAATAAAATAAACAAGCTCACATAGGATATTTTACGAACCAATTTCAATCTTTATTATTACCCATAACAATAACCAAGATAATAAAGAGATACCGGCTATTCCGGCGTGACATGAATAAAAATTCAGCGTGATATTTTCATATGCACACAGGCGCGTAACATGAAACATTGGTGCCAATATCGGAATCCAATCAGTGGAATGTGATTGACAGCCGAAGTTGGCAGCCGAGCATATATCCGCTGCATTCAGTTGCACATGAAATGGACAAACGTGGTTGAGGTCTTGGCTTAACAAAAGCCGTTAAGCTATAGCTCCTATGTTGGGTTGGAACGGTGTTAGATTAGCTGAGATAAGTATCGGTTTTGATGGAAATATACATAGCATAAATGACGTACGTGTATTATTATAGCGTGTGAACTAGATAAATCAATAAAGAATGTTTATGATATCAGTAAAAAACGCGAAGAAAAACTATGTTTTTGAGATAAAACATTAAATCAAAGTAAACATAATTAATTGAGAACGCATCGTAAACTGCTGATTGTGAACGCATTCAAATAGGTAGAAAGGGAAGGAGGAATGCAGAATGATTACTCTCTCTTCTCTCTCTCTCTCTCTCTCTCTCTCTCTCTCTCTCTCTCTCTCTCTCTCTCTCTCTCTTACGAACGACTAACGAATAAGACGTGGAATTATTGCGCTCTGTAAATTTTATAATTAAAACTAAAAAATACGAGTATTTTTATTTAGACCTAACCCCACAAATTCTCTATTACAAATAAAATTTACAAAATAACAATGACATCTTGGGACACTGAAATTAAATTAACCATGTCTTTCGTGTTAAGATTCGTGTATAATATGCCTTTTATTTAATTAAAACTTACAGTCTTTAAAGATAATAATGCATGAAACAATTTCAACACAGTCGTTTAACGTTTTGTAATTTTCTTTTGTGTTCGCGTAATGAGAGTAATCTGTGAAAAGGTAATTTAAATCAATGAGAATATATCATTTAATAGAAGGGTGAAAATTGATAAATCACAAGAATATGTTTATTAATATTAAATTAGTATAAATAAATAAAATATAAGTGTCTGTTTGCAATTTTCAACTAATAGATTTGAACTAAATGAATATGAAATTATACACGGTACTTACATGAAAAAAGCAATTCCAAAATGTTTGTATGTCTGTTTGTTCTCTGAAATCTCTGAAACGGCTGAGCTGATTTTGACAGGACTTAACCCGACAAAGACTACCGACCCGGTAGATCAAAATCAAAGTAGGCGAAGCTGAGGGCACCATCAAGTAAAAGATAGTCTTTAAAATAAATTTTATTATCATTAGCTCATTATCAATGACATTCAAACGTCATTCATCTTTTTATTAATTAAGTATGTTACTAGGCTCCAACGTACATAACCTATACCTATGTATACAATCCACATATTTGATGCTGGCAATGGACCAGCCATCCACTGTACGTTGAAAAAGTGTAAAAGAAAACCCTTTCTTAACGTTTTCTTCATGAAAATTCCTATTTTAATATGGTCGTAGACCAATATCGTTAGTATATTCTAAATATTGATGAGCAGCAAATGGAAAAGCGGCATGAGTGCTTTAAATCTGCAATCCAGCGTACAATCAACACAGCGTTGCTTTGAACATTAGCCAGCCTTTGCGCTAGTTTTGTTTGTCCCACACCGAGCTGCTCAGATACAACCAATTACGTTATAATGTTCCAACGCTTATAACACTGAGAATATATTTTAATGCTGTAAATAAATATCGATGACGAATCAATGAATAGGAGCTTCTGAATGTTTATACTCTCGCTTTGATAAAAAACTAACGCCCGTATTCTCAAACACCACTTAAATAATTGGGGGCACCTCAAGCTACTAAGCACGCCTTAAATCCATATGGCATCAAAATGCTAGAAGCACCCAAATTTGAGTTACGTTCAATTAACAATCTCTTCTCGTCGGAGTTGAGAAACGGCATTTATGGTATTTATTAGTCATTTCATATTTTATTTATTAAATACACAACTAAACGACTAACCAACAGATATCTTCAACCAAGCAGTGATTTTTTCCAAGACTTTCCCAAAACTGATAGAAGAAAACACGCACAATAGTACAAAAGGGGATAAATATCAGAATATTTCACGTAACATTGAATTAAAGGAAAACATCTCTGAAATATGATGACTGTTTCCTAAGTCAATTTAAAATTTATTACACGAAAACAAGTATTATGGTCATCATAAAGTAGCGAGCAACCCTCGGCGATGGCACGCACGAATTGAAATAAAATTTACTGACACGTGAACCTGAACGTAAACTATGGAATGGCTTATAACTAAATAATGCCCCACAATATTGTGCGTAAAATGGAATACATACTAATACAAATGATATGAAAAATTGGAAAATAAAGCTTAGAAATGTTTTAGATATACATAGTAATACAAAAATATTTTCCTGCTGCACGGCAGAAGTGAAAACCAAAAATCTAACCCAAATAATAATTCACAATTCATTCAAAATAATTCAAATAACCCTTGTTTACATAGAAACATAGAAGCCGGTTTCTTGTCATCTAAATTGATTGACACATAAGCTCTGTACTTACAAAAACTAACAAAATCCCTTACTAAATACCTAAAGTTTCAAAATTAAAGTGAAAAATCTATTGACGTGACGTGACGACAAATGGCAAGGCTAATATGTCGGGATAGTAAACATCCCGCTGTCACTGCACTTGTTCCTATTCTACACTTCACTTTATTTGTAATAGATGATTGTAAATAACAATATACTTCTAATAATAGTTTTAAGCTGATTTTAACTAACATATTTCACACAAATCATGTGATAGCGATTTTTTTATATTTTAACAAAGTTTAACTCTAAAACTGTATCGCTAATAAATATTAGTCAGAATGGAAAGCTTTGCAGACTAAACCTGGTATAAATCTGACCTAGCCCGATATAAGTGCTAACCATTATTAATACGTACGTGTGTCATCCGGTGATCTATTCTAATAATGATCCACATCAATTAGCTCATGATCTATCTTATATTCCGGGGTTTGTGTGCAGCGGTCTGTTAAGTTCTGCGATATATTTGTGTATAGCATTTATTTATGTAGTAGGGTTTACCGGACTCCGGCTAGCGTTTAATATTGAATACAAGGGATATTCAGTATACAAGGTGGTGATCCTGGATTAAATCTTATTTTTGGAGTGTGGTAAATTAGTTTTATCAAGAAGAATTAACAAGTTCATTTCGGTTATGAAATCCGTTTAAATCACATTAACTTTGTTTTGTATATTTTTTTGATACATGTTTATAATAATCGATAAACACTTAAATAAAAGGATAAGCACGACAAGTAAATGAGTATCCATTTATATTTTTGCAGATACTCTGAACTTCAAAAGTATTCGTTGAAATAACGGCAGGGCATTTTGCAAGCCTTGCAGGTGACTAAAATCTGCAATTGTTTGTCATCGTTTCCCAAAGGAATAAAGCGCTTTCTGGAATAAAGACAGCCTTATATTACAATTCGGTCCTGAAACTATTTCGACGCAAAAACATATCGATTCCTTGCTCGGTGGCGAGTAGCAACATTAAAGATTTTTGCAGGAGATAACTGGTTCGGAAATTACTATATTATGGTACTTTTTAACAAAATCAAACTCGTAAAATACCATCCATGATTCGAATGCGAACTTTCTGAAATAAACAAAAAGTTTATTAACAATCCATTCCAATAAATGTAAACAAAATATATTAAACAGAGGCAATTCCCATTTCCCAGAATTCTATTCTCTATTGATTGTATTTAATAAATGTTAAGCCATGCAATAACGTAGCAAACAAAGCCGCAAGCGTTTTTCCAATAAAGATGGGACGACAGAGTTTGAGTGGTGCTGAAAATTCTTGGGCAGTTGAAACAAGTTGAGGTCAGCTCCGCCTGGCAGCAATATCGGCAAGTTCGGTCGCAGCTGGCGCCCGCCGATGTCTCAATAATCCGAGGTACCCTAATCGACTGCTCAGCTCGCCACAAGTGTGTCTAACTGATTAATTCCGCGTCTCGGTACGTGATCACTTTGTTTCTGACATTATTGTTCGTTGATTTAGACTGTATAAACAATATTAATAATATGTTCGAGCTCCACTTTATTGTATACAAATCTTTCCTGATTTTTTTCTTCTTTGTATATTAAAATGTAATTGATTAGATGAGATTTTAAGAGTATTGAATATAAATTATAATGTAAATTTGATAAAAATAATAATATTAAAAAAGTTAGATTTCGGCCATGATTATTTTGAATATAGATTATATTTTTAAGTATTTTCCTAGATACTTCTCTATATTAATATTACAGTCATTGTTTAATATTTATAAAGAAAAAAAAAAGAATGAATCAGAAATATTATATCACCAGATAATAATAATCAAAACTTCGCATTCGAGGGTACGGTAACATTATTCCGTCTGTTTACCAGAAACAAAGTCTATTTGTCAGTTTCTTATAAATTCCACGTTATGGAAATAATAGTTGCACAATTATTTTCTAGTTCCAATTATGTATTGTATGTAATAATTAACAAATTAATTTATATTATTCGCACTTGAATGAGATCTATCTTATCTAAAACGAGTTGACAAGCCACCATAGTTTATGTGTTGTATTAAATATTTGGAACATTTTATGAATCGGCCTGCGGACGTATTCACTGTTACAAATTGGGTCACTGCGCTAATGCCGTGATAGATCATTGTGCAATGTGCGAGAAAAAGATGCGCGCGCGCAACGTTAGCCCATTAATATGTGTGTAAACCGAGCGACGCACGACGCGACGGACAGCCGTGCGACGACAATTAGAGAATACGATGATTTATTGTTCTAATATTGCTTTCATTTCAATTTGAATATAATAAAAAAATGATCTATAATCAAGCCTATCCAAAAGTGAATGGCAAACAAATGCGAGAGATTTATATACTGCGTTATTATAATGTCTAAGCTCTATTATTGTAAAGTTTCATCAAAATCCATTCAGTAGTTTTTGCGTGAAAGAGAAACAAACATACATCCATACATTCTTACAAACTATCGCGCTTACACTTTACAGTATAAGCAGGTTCTGATATACTAAGAATTTAGTGAACTTTAAAATGAATGTCAAGCGGAATAAGTCCAGGTAACCGCTGACAGCGAGTAATCCTGTTTACGTCGATCTTGAAGAGGCGCGGACTTAATGTTATTTACACGGCGTTAGTGTAATGATCCCCAATAATCCGCTTTGCCAATAGGCGGTTACTTATGACGTGTAACCTATATAATATGTTTTGAAACTGTACGCTATGTTTTTTATTCACCTCGTGTATGGAAGTGGCAGACTACACAGGGGATGAAATTACGTTGGACTAACTCTTGCAGGTAGCGTAGCCCGCGTTTACTTAGATTTACAGGATTTGATGATGATAACGTTTACCCTGAATTACTTCTTAAATCATCAGCCAGTGAAAGTCGCGTTAAAATTGACCCGGCCGTTTCATATAGGAAGAAATAGATATACATATTATAGACATAAAAATGAAAATTAAAATATTTAAAGTACCTACCTGTATACAATAATGAAAAGCTAGAAAATTACGAAAAAGAAAAAACCTTTAATTTTATTTGTTTATATAGACTACTTAAACGGCTATGAAAGTGTATATTTTTATTATCATATAATATGTCCTGACCCACACGACCACTATGGAACTACGGTATTACCGAACCCATACAAACGCGGGTTTTGGGTTTTAGACCAGCAACGTAGCTCGTTGCTGGTCTAAAACCCAAAACCCGCTACACCAGAGAATACTACGCCTTCTTCTTATTCATGATTATGATTGTCACAAAGGAATAATCGAACTTTAAATTGAATGTCATCTTTATCTTGAACGTATCTTTTTTCTAACGTGATTAAATTTAAGCAGATCTATGTCTGTAATCAAAAAATACATTTGTAACGGTAACTAGTGTAATTTTCGTAACATTAAACTCATAGATTTATACTAAACTTTAACGATCCAAATAAACGTTTAAAAACAAAACAGAAAGAATAATGGTGTCTCTTCTATTAATCGGTATATTCTGGGCGTAGTTTTTCCAATATCTATATTCCGATACGGAGGCGCGGACGGTCGTGGAACGGCGTCGATAATAACCTGTCCTATTGTTTGTGGCCAACTTAATAAGTCCCGATGTATAGCGATTTATCCCATTGTCCTAGTGTAATGAAATTTTTAAACAATTCAAATTAAATCTTCAACAATACGTCTTCACGTGGCGATATCAACTTCTTGATGTTAATCATTTTGTCCATTCTAGTTTATTAATTTGTATTGTATTTTAAAGTAACTTGGTCGTGGAAAAATATTTTCACATGAACATGGCAATATCTTTAATGAAATCGAGCTCCGCGAAATCAAAGTGAAAAACATTTTTTGTTTTACGGTTTTAAACATTGTTTAGATAATATTTTTTAACTCATTCTTAATTTGGCTATAATTTATTTACTTTTTAGGTCATTTATTAAATGCTTAAATTTTTATTATAATATCTTCTTAACGAATGCGTATCGAATTTGTGATCGAGTTTACCTGGAAAGTTAAAAGAATTTAATAATTAAAAAGTCTATAGAAAATTTTACTTCTTAATTTTTACAATCATTTGTTTATCAGTGCTTGACATTTATGTGTTTTATGAAACTTTCCTTTTACAATGAAATGAAATTTGTATTCTAGCAGCTAGATATTACAGTAAAAAAAATCGTAAGTAATGTTTCTTAGTATTTTCAGATTTTTTTTAAATATTGACACAAGGTACTTATGTAAAATTACAAATGAAACCAAAATACATTTTTTCCGAGATAATTTTTCTAACTAAAAAAATTACCATCTACAAATTATTATTATTGAAAGAATGTTACGAAATTCATTAAATCAATAGCATGACACTACGTTTCTGAAGCACTTTTCCATTCACTTATAACAAAAGAAGTGGTAAAAGGTTTTCTATTGAGAAAAGGTCTTAATATAAAGGCATACGATAAATTATAATGTCATCATATATCAATACAAATGTATGCTACAGTATCGACATTTAATACATTACAAAAAAGTAATAAGATTTTAAATGCAGAGATAAATTGTATTAATAATTAATAATTGTATAATATATAAGTACATGTCTACAATCATACCACGTTAGCCTAGCTTTGTGGTTAGCTCGTTAGAACTTGTATTGTGGGTATTAGGAGCAGAAATGTATTCAAGACGTTCATTAATACAAATCTATTCGTAATTTAAATATTAATACAGATGGATATAATATCTGATAAATATCTACTTCGTGTGTGGGAACGAACCTATAAACTCACTTATAGTATGCCCTTTATTAATTTCTGTGTTTTCAAGCTTTCGTGTATAGCCCACAACACATACTACATAATTGTAACAACAAAAAACATTATGTAGAAACCGCAAATTAAAACTTAATTGCAATCGTGTCGTAAAAAGGGGACACCCCTTCCACGTATTATTTCCGGCATGTGGCTAACATTATTACTTTTAAATCAACTTTACACGTAATCATTCGCGATATCATCGGTACAATATTAAATTTATTCGCCATTACGATCTATTGTTTTCTAATGTTTACGCGAATTTCATATGATGAATAGTCTACTATTTTATTGCAGTTTGTATTTTTTAATCGTCTGTACCTTAGTAATTGAAGAATAAGCCAACGCTTAGGCAGATCGTGCCTGTCGCTTGTTCTGCGCTCTCGCTTGTACGCTCGGCTCAATCGGAACGTGAGCATTAGTCATGCTTTTCCGTGCGTGCAGCCGGCGTTCATCGATTTATTAAGATTTTATAACTTCAAAAATGGTTTAATTATAAGAATAACAATCGCCTTTTTATTCACTAGCAATATTATGTTAAATAAAACTACAAACTCCAGAATTGTTAGAAAGAAGTAAACATAATTATCATACTTGAACATTGCTAAGTGAGCTAACGACCTGAGGTATCGGAAGCCAATAAATAAATTGGAGTGCATTTTGTCGGTCAGCGTCATTAACAAGGTCCAGCCGCTCGTAAATCATGACTCTGCAACTATTCCCGAGGTAGATGCGACAAACGGTGAGGAAGAGGCTAAGTTATGGATCATGGTTCTTTTATGATAGATCTCTTATATATCTAATATATAAAATTCTCGTGTCACAGTTTTCGTTGCCTTACTCCTCCGAAACGGCTTGACCGATTTTGATGAAATTTTTTGTGCTTATCCGGTATCTATGAGAATCGGCCAACATCTATTTTTCATCCCCCTAAATGTTAGGGGTAGTCCACCCCTGAATTTTTATTTTTATTTTTTAGACAAAAATTTTAATTTGTATTTTTTATGATACAACATACAAAAATACATACAACCCTAAATTTTGATCCCTCTATGATCAACCTCTATTTTGTAATTGCAACTTTAATATTGGCAGAACGAAGTCTGTCGGGACCGCTAGTAACTTATAAGAACTATTCAAAACGACTGTGAATTTTATTCACATATTCTGAGCTATGGCAAGTTTTAATGACACTGCCAAATTATTTATTGCAATAGATGGTAGCTCTGAATTCTGCAAAAGGCTAAGAATAAAAGACGATGGTAGTAGCTTAAGTAGCCCTATTTCTGCCACATTGTTATACATAAAACACGATAAAAGTGCTTAGTTGTAGTAAAAAACTTTTGCTAATTTATATTTAACAATTACTTTACTTTTATTACTAAGAAGCACTGACTAGTAAAGTAAAATACTAAAAATCTTTGCCTATAAAAAGCTTACCAGCGGCATCGCATAGAACCTTTATAAATTAACTTTTAAACGCATTTAACATTTCTGTAAAATTTGTGTCCTAAAAATATTTATTATTTCAAAGTTAATCTACTAACAATTAACACAATAATCTCTGTGCTAATAAGGGTTGTTCGAACATCGAGTCAATCTGGAATTTATAAGTTCCATCACGTAATATCGCTAAGCCAAAATTTTCGCAGTAACATAAACTTTATGAGTAATAATATGATGACATTAAAAGAAATAATGATGACAGGGACCATTGGTCATCTAGTATGTTTACTTTATGTGATGTAAGTTAGATTTAAGCATAGCCTAATTGGTATAATAAAGTGTTATGCCTTTAAAATGAGGACAAACAAATTTAAGTGAATTTTCGTGTTGTTCAATACAGCTCTGGAGCAACGGAACATTTATGATTACAATCGAAAATAAGTGAGTAGGAAAATAATGAACAATTACTCTGTTACCGTCCGTAATGAAGATAATTTGCTAGTATACAGACGCGGCGGGCGGGATGTCTCCGGCTAATTGAATTTCACAACATCGGAAAATAACTGCGACTGCACAAACTCTTTCTGTAAATCTCGGAGCCCTGTAGGGTCGCTTAATTGCAACGTCGTCTTACATCACTCTCGAATTATTTAATTATGTCCCTCCTGAGGGTCGTCAACCGAACGGAGTAGCCCATAAGGCATCCGGATTTAATTATGTATAAGAAAAAAGACAATAAATATTCAATAGACAATAATAGGAAGAAGAAATGGCAATAAAGCGGCAAAGCAATCGTTCGCTCTGCTCGGCTCAATACTCTGTGCTACTCCATTCGTACTGTTCTCCATGTTCCCGAGGAACGAGTGCAATTTCCCGCGCTCCGTATCGCGAGCGACGTACGAAAATTGCTTTTCTGAACGTGAAAATATAGAGAGAAAAAAACTCGTGCCATGCAAATTTTTGTAAAGTCATTCGGAGGCGTGCGTTTGTATTTCTCGGCTAAGAGTAAGAGGGTAAAGAAGGCGAACAATTGTCGTCGCGGGGAATTCCTTTATTTTGTGAGAGGGATATTGCGCGTCGGGTGCAGGCGCGCAGCTGTCGCCGAACGGGAACCTTGTTTACCGGAGACCGGAGACCGGCAATACGGAGCCCGGATCGAATAATCGAGAAGCAAAAAAACATGACATACATAATTAAACGAATCCTCCGATGTTTGTGTCTTATTGTCGATATGACGCGTCATTTGTACCCCGGTCAAGGTCCGTATCCCTCGTAAAAACAAATAAATCGGATCTTCCCCTGCCTCCGATGCTTATCATATTTTATGGTTTCGTAAACCTGGGCAACTGTCGCTATAATTGGGGCATTTATCTGATGAAATCGGTTCCATTTCTTTACTAGAATGTTTCAAAGTAATAATGTTTGTCTACCGTATTTATTTATCAGCAGTACTTGTTTATTATTAAAATAGATAATATAAGAATCGTACACATAATATAATGGCCTATATTCAGCAGTGGACGGATAAGGTGGATGATGGTGGTAATGAGGTCAAATTTATGTTAATTCAAATTACCTAACTAGACCCGAAAGTCTCGATATTTTGCTACACATACTGAGAAGATAATACTATTTCTATATACTAGTGAAGTTTGATAGTATGAGTATTATTTAGCGTTTGATTAATAATAATTGATGCTAAAACACACGACGACACTACTAGCACAAGTGTTTATGAAAATCGAACTTTAAGTTATATGAAATCTTGTACCAATATCGGTACAAAATTTCACACAGCTTAAACTTAAAATTAGCTTTGCTTAAGTTTCTTACAAATTGACACCACGATCGTATATTATATCTAAAACTTTGAACGTTGCTTTCCGAAATGTTGTGAACGTTTGTCAACAGATTTCTATGATATTATGTATTTTGTAAATATATTATTCATCATAATCATCATCATCAGCCTTTATTAATTTAATTAATTGTTTAATTTAATTACAAAAGTAGTACTAAATTAAAAAGAAGATATTTAATATATTGTTTTCTTATGTTTACGCCAATTTCACTCATTATAATGAAACAACTTTTACGGATTTTATCGCGGTTTATTTAGTTTTTTACAAGCCCGACGTTTCGGATACTTTACAGCAACCATGGTCACGGGAGGACTGTCAGTCCTCCCGTGACCATGGTAAAAGTTGTTTCATTATAAAGATATTTAATTTTAAATTATTAAATTACAATAAAATTCTATTAAATAGAACCTAATCGGTTATAACAATCGACATTTAACATCTGTCCCGTCTATCGATATCGATTATCGACGACACTACTTCCTGCAGGCGATGTATAAATGCTTATTAACTGTTAATAAAATCACTGACAGCTCAATTTTATCGTTGTTTAACACACAATTTTATGATTTTCTTCTACATTGTCACAATCAACATAATCTTATGACTGTAACGTTTCAGTTCCACGTAAACTGTAAAATTGAGTCTGTTGCTGTTATTAATTAAGGCAAACTCGAGACTCCTTCCTTCTAAGTGAGCTATCTGGAAAATCTTGTTTTCAGATTCGTTGCCGCCTTGTGCTCAGCTGATAATATTTTGCGACAAGGTAAGTCTTTACTACTTATAAACCTATTTTATTCATAGAATGGCATAAATTGTAAGTTGATAAGCCAAGAAGACTTTTTAAATTTAACTTTGTGAACTTACTACGTTTTAATTTTATTTTATATCATTTTATTTTATTTATACATTGTATTTGAATATCCGTGTTCTTACATACTATAATATTATGTACAATGCTTTTAGTAAAAACTTTTTAAATGAAAGTAATACTAATAATAAGACTACTCTTAAACCGCAATTGAACAAACTTTGATCCCTATTTACATACCTAAAAAAATTTACCATCGATATCACATCATCGATATAAGCACATCACTATGTTATTTGTATTCATAGACCGGCTGTTTTATCCAGCTATGGGTTTCCTCGATACTTTATCGTTTTAAACTGGTATCGGCCTGGATTACGAGATAATTTGACTCGAAAAATATGACCGTGCTAGTTAATGACTTCCCATGATGATAGAAATTATATTTAGATGAATTGATTCTAGATTTTTTACTAACTGTATTTGCCTTCGTCGTCGATTGTTGTCTTCGATCTAATGACGTTTCTGGGAATTTTCTCCTGTGTACGGTTGTTTTCGCTATTACAAGGTTGCTTTT
Source organism: Lycaena phlaeas (assembly GCA_905333005.2). Classification (NCBI taxonomy): domain Eukaryota; kingdom Metazoa; phylum Arthropoda; class Insecta; order Lepidoptera; family Lycaenidae; genus Lycaena; species Lycaena phlaeas. Next base: position 20,086,959 of record HG995163.1, read on the forward strand.
TTTTTAATCGTATTTAGATTCAAAATCTGCAAGGTTTCGTTTTTTTAATCGTATTTAGATTCAAAAACTGTTTATTAATCATGAGACATATTTGCGTCACTTCTCAGTGTAACATAATATTATATAAATTTATAGTCCACAATATAAAAACTGGTAACAAAAAGAAAATTATAAGTTGCTATTATATAGCACGTATATCGTGATATGTATATCGAAACTCGGTAACTAGAAAATCGAAGCGTCATCATAGAAAGATAATAACTATAATTTATTACCCCAATCACAGCATTCACTCCAAAACCTTGGGCCGACAGCCATCGATTCTGCAACATAGACCGTACTTAGATTTTTTTTGATTAAATAACAAGGAGCGCCCCGCGGTTTCACCCGCGTAATTCCCATTCCCGTGGGAGTACGGGGATAAATTATAGCCTATGTGTTATTCTAATGTATAGGCTATATTATTGTAAAGTTTCATTAAAATCCATTCAATAGTTTTTGCGTGAAAGAATAACAACATACTTACAAACTTTCGCGTTCATAATATTAGTAGGATATAGGGAGCTATGGCATCGGTCATAACCTATAATGTATTGACTAATTACAGGTAATTTGCGAACGGTAACGATTCTATTATTAAATAGGGAGTCGAACCGGATGCGTATGAGTCATTTGTACCGCTGCGTCCGTTGAACATAATGGTCCCTTCCGCCAGGCACATAATGTTCTACACGAATACATGTGAGACAGTGATAAGATGCTCAATCACTCTCAAGTGAATTATCGTATGGAGATTTGTTCGCGTAAATCACGTTTACTGAGATGAAATAATACGTGCAACACGGGCTGTGCGTATTCTTGGATTTTGACTGTTGATTACTTTTAGTAATATTAAAAGCATTTTATTAATATACTTACCCCACCTTTGTATTCAATTCTATCTAATAAATACTGCTAGATAAATTAAATAATTTTAAGTAGGTACATAATTAATTAATTATATATCTTTTAAATACGTTACTTGTATTTGACCTGCATTCATAGCTATTTCATACGCCAAAAGACAATGAAAAATATTTATAAATTTCCATTCCAACAACGAAAGTAGGTTGAAATGGTAATCCGATCTCCAAACTTCTTGGAAATTAAACACGCAAGGAAGTTTCGAGCAAATTGCCAGAAAGTATGAATCCATTCTCGAATCAGCTGCATGAAAATTGCAACAGCGGGCAATAGCCGGCAATAGCGCCAGCGAAGCGCACAATTATAACGAGACGGCATAAATCAGAATGAGTTGTGGCATGTTATTAGGGCTTCCAGCACGAAATAGGAAGATGAAGATGAGTATTGTACTTACCAAAATATACACTTTTTGTACGGCTTCATAAATATGGTAATGCGCGGAATGGGATATTTTGATTAAACTACTAGTGATGGTACATAGGTATCGATGTTTTTCTTTAAAAAATTATTTTCCTCACAAATTTAAGGTTGTTATTGTTACTAAGCTGTTTTTATTATTTCATCTTTTATTTAAGCGTCAAAATTTTACCAAAGTTTAAGTACCTATACAGAATTTTTTTAACATAAGCAAATAAATACTAAGAAGGACAAAAAACTCTTAATTTCTAATCCCCTTACAACCAAAGATACTCAAAAATATTCGGAACGTAATTGTAAATAGATATAGTAAGATAAAATGCATCCCACTACTGGAAACGGGTCTCATTATCAGAATCAGGCGGGGAGGGAAGTTCACTCTCTTTTAAGAGGACAAGCCCACTGCATAATCGTCACTTGTGCGCCGTCGTCAACGATGCAAAGCCTTTTTTTCCTTAAACGCCGGGAAGTGCGCTTAGGCATCCCGCTGGGGAGTGGGTCTTGCTGCGCCCGAAAGCTGGTACGTGGACGCAGCTCTACCCACTAAAACCCGGCGGGTGCCACCACTGCCGCCTTTGGTGAGGTGCCCCGGATCTACAAGCAACAGGGCACCTCGACGGCTAGTCAGTCCCTCAGGGGACCAAGGCAAACTCTACTGCACCGCACCAAAGAACAACTCCTCCCGACGTCGGGACAGTACTTGCCCTCGCTCTTTTGCCCCCTCTACTTATAAGAGAGGTACAAATAGCCCCCTCGGCTCAATTCGCTTCGCCCAAGGTCCTGGGTTCACCCTAGGCTACTGAGCCCCATCGCCACGACAAGGCTTGAACCATGGTGGTGAACGATGTAAAGCCTAATACAAGGTGTATATTTAAAATAGTGTAGTAAAATAGCCCAACGTAATATCAAAGTGTGTTAACAGCCACTCCGATATGAAGGACGGCTCGAAATAGACTAACTATTTACAAACTCCGTGCATGAGTCACGGGGCTTTACCCGAACTATCGTATAATGTGTTTAGATTGCTCCTGCTTTATTATACTAGCTGGGCCTTCGACTTCGCCTGAGTTTCTTAGTTAACATAAGAACTATCAAACAATTCGATGATTTTAAATATTATGTTAGCTAAGATATAGTTGAATGTACCTACTGTCGGTCCTTGACGGAAATTCATGTTATAGCCACTACAATGAAACTTTTTTACACTTTTTCCACCATTTATTATATACAGTTACTGTAATAATATATATAATTAATAGTAGAAAAAGTGTGAAAAAGTTTAATATTATAGTAGCTTTATGTTAGTTAGCTAAGGTTGCAAATTTTTAATAGCAGTTACCAGATTTACCAGAAAAAGCTTCGTAATATAAGTTAATAAAGCATATGCCTAGTTTAGATCGTAAGTTAGATTACAATTATGGCATTTCGATAAAATCAATCCAGTAGTTTTTCCAAATATGAAATATTAATATAAATTAACATAACAATAAATAATAACTCTAGTGGACCCGACAGACACTGTCCCTTAGATACGAATCGATCGAGCCGTTTAGTTGCAGTATAGATAAATAACCTAGACACCGTCTGCAACGATATTTGTCGTACTAATGTATGAATCTGAACCATTCAAGGCGCCACCCAAACGCATACAAAAAAAAATATTTAAATCTGTCCTGTCGTTTACGAGAAGTTCAGTGACAAACACACGTACAGCAGAATTATAAAGATATACAAATACAACTATAAACCTAAATTTTCGAATTTAGTTTTAAAAGTATAATCAAATAAAGTTTTCGAAAATAACTAAGAATAATTAAATTAAACTTACTTATTTAAACTAACCAAAAGAAAACAAAGGAACGGTAAAACATAATTCCATTAACTGCATTATTAAACTTCATTTGTAAGTTAACTAAACCGTAAACAGAGTCTCGACTTAACGCATTTTGACTCCCCCACACTGTGTAATTGCGAGCTCTCAAACATTGCAATCAATCGTCAACTTTATTTGACTTATCCGCCAAATAAGAAACAATCGGCTCGAGTTTCGTAAAACAAAAGTTCGAAGGTAAGACGACCGTCTTCCTAATACAGAAGAAAAATACGTTAATGTACCCTCAGATCCCGAAGACAAATAAAGAGAGGACGACACGAGCGAAATAAAAACGGGGAGTTACCGAGATAAATAACAATGATCCTGCGAAAACACCGTGACACCGGGGTTACGGATCGCTCTAATATTAGTTTCCCCGTGAATTTACACTGTAACCGCAACTAATTACAATTACGTCATGCCTCCTATGTTCTATATATTCGCTAATAAAACATATTTTTCTTATATTGTATATGGAACTTACACCTGTATTCAAGAAGCGTACTTGGCCAAGTAATGAAACAATACGGAAAGAACGCTTCTATCTATGCGCTCCTGGTGACATTTGGGCTCCTGTGGGTATAACCCGTATTCACAAACAATACTGTGATGTTAATAGTTTTATATGGGTTTGACAGACGCACAGTGGAGGACTTCATTTAAGTATTGTCTATGAATTGGTTTGAATGACCCTATGCGTTAGGGAGTACTGTGACACCTCATAGGATTATTTGTGAATACGGGTGTTAGATATGCACAAAGTAGAGATTAAAAATTTATTACAATGTTATATTAGTGTCGACCAATTAATAAATTTTTTGCTCATTTTCGGTTATAAATAAAATTCTATGTTGATATTGTCATCACGATCACCCATTTTCGGTCTACTGCAGGATGTTAGCGTCTTTTAATAAACGTTGTGATGAACCGGCCACTAGGTATATGCAAGTTCCCGTGCTATAATACAACGGTCCGTATAACCTAGTCAAATATTGATGGACTCTTCGTCTAGCTAAACACTGTATTAGCCCATCAATTCCTTAAGGTATAGGACCGTCCAACTAACATTTCGGCACAATTATCCTTTGCTTAACTTCGTCTGTTTCCTTCTTTGAAAAATGGCCTCATTACGAAGCCTATTTGACAAATGACACAGACCATACCTACGTCAGATGTCGTATACTCTTACTTTAAGCATCTTCTTTTCAAACTCTATTTTCAGACTACATTTTAGATCCGTATGTCATCAGCTTTTGCTTAATAGAATTTTATCTTTACGAACATTCTGTATGAATATGGCTCTACTTATTACCCATCATCATTATCATTATCAGGCTTTATCCGTCAACTGCTGAACCGTCTTCCTCAATGATCGCCAAGACGACCTCTTACCACTCTCATCCAACACTTCCCAACTGGTTAATGGTGGACGACTACGAACATGGCTCCTTCTGACGAAATTCTGTTAATGTCTTCAATGTTAAAATTATGCCTGCTTATCTGAAATACAGGTCTTACTCCTCGTTGCAGTTGGATTAGTCTTGTTAACCATGTATCCGGACTGGAATAAATGCAGCTTCATCATCCTTTCAACTTCATGTATCCAAGCACGCTGGGCAACTGTCCAGGGTCCCGCGACCCCTGGGGCCCCGTTATTTATATACATCTCGTGATAGTTTTAGGATGTTAAACAACAATTGCTGGGAATACTTAGTAGTGTCCTAATTATTATGATTACTTTTGCTATTCCAAAATTAAAGCCCACAGGTGTATAAATTGTTATTTGTTTCGGGGCTCCATTACCCTTGTGCCCAGGGCCCCCGATAGGTTAAAGGGGGTCTAGCCTGTATCGCCAATTGAAATTTCTTCAAAGCTTCCAGAAAAGAAATTACTAGAGGATAATGTCTCAGTAATGATCTCACGTGGATGTTGTAATTTTTAATGAAATTTTCTATAAATTACTGTTATAACTTTTCAGTGGTTGTTTGTAATTTTTTTATAATTACATTCATGTATGGAACTCGCATAATGTGTATGAATTTTATGCCTTCTTATGTTATGTCTTAATTATTCATTAAATACATGTTATGAATTTTACTTTGGAACCAACAATATCGGTGAACGATGCCATAGAACCCATAGCCCAATTACCATTACCCAGAAACCATAAAACAACTTAAATATAAACATACATTATGTTCTGGTTTCCTTCATTTCTATTAATTTGGCCATTTGTGATGTATGATGGTGTTAAGGTCGGTATTTTATATCGTAGTCATAAATATGCTTGTATAATATTAGAAGTGTTATATGTATGTAGTGATACCTATGTTATATGTATACAATATATCCGGCGAACAAGAATATCAAGAAAAACTAAACATAAAATATCGTGACGACAATAACAATCAGTTCCTTTAGAAAACCATCAGAGGTTATAAAAAATACAGCAAAAAGATAGAAAGGTAAAAAAGAATTTCACCGTTACTTAGAACGACATTTGCAGACTGCATTTAATATTTTCATTTGCAACTAAGCCACGTCTTCAAAGTAAGATACTTTGAATACGATAATAAAATCTCGGTTTTACGTTCATATTTCATATTAAAAACTCAGTAAATCTTAACCCTTGTAAAAACTAAATGGATGGAAGAGATTTCACTTTGCTTGGTTGAACGTAAGAAACAATAACTAGGGCTTGCCACTTGCGCGACCATCTAATGCATAGGGTTGACACTTGATACTTTGCTGAATTATTTTGATTTATCGCGTTTAATAAAACTGCTACCATTTTGTAGTCACAAAGTCATTTTTGAACACGATCTAATTACGATTTATTTTAAAATATTTTTACGAGCAAATGTCTTTACCGATATAATAAAGATGAACGGTTTGTTTGTTTGTTAGAATGGACGTATCTCAATATATACTAATCAGGTTTGATTTTTTATTTTGTATTTAATAACTCAATAATAGAAAACAAGTAGGCTATTTTTTAACAAAATCATTAGGAAGAGGTATGCATTCTGATGCAATGCTCTGGCATTTCCCAGCGAAAACAGTTATTATGATTAATCCTCCAAATGGACATCCAATAATGGGGTTCCTACAAATTCTATTACCTATATTCAAATAAAACAAAATTAATTATAAACAGAAAAAAAAATAGTAGGAGTAAGTTAAAATAGTAGGTTCAAATTAGCAAAGTGTCTAAATTTATAAACCAGTTAACAAACTAAAACAATGTAAAATTAATTGGTAGGGAATAAAAGGCTTTTTATTTATATATATATTTATTTATTATGATTAATACTTTTAGATTATACTTTCAGATAAAATAATAAATGAAATCTTTGCGGTAAAAACTTGTAGTCCATAATTAGCTATCAGAGTTGGTAACGATCGCAACAAAACGTTACAAGTTTTAAACTTTGAAAGCTAGGTGATGTGTTTGAGTAATCAAAGGATCTCCAACTTCGCTCAGCCCTGTCCATCATCAGCGCTTAAATCTTTTTACCGTTCTATTTATTAATGTCAAGCTGGATTGTCATAATCACACGTCTCACAAAACAAGGATTCTTCAATTAAAAATAATTTTGCAATTTTACTGAAGAGCTTTGTGTGATTTTTGTTTATTCTTTAGATGAATCTGTGTGTAAATATAAAAATAAATAAAGTAGTAGGGGTAGCCAAGCCGAGTGTTGAATACGAGTGGCATAGGATCGGTCTTGGCGTTCATAAAGAGAGGCCTATGTTCAGAACTGGACTGATAAGTGTGACGATGATGATAGTTAATATTAGGTTCTGGCATTAATATATTCAAAGTTTAAGTTCCAATAGCACAGGTTTTAGAGAAGAAATAAAACAAAATATTTGTTTTTTTTTTAAATGTCCTATGCCCGAGGGCCTTTAAGCGAAATCAGAGCAGTGGGTGGGCAAGATGGCTTACCAAAAAAAAATATATTTTTTTATTATATAATAAGCTCATATTAAGAACTTGTGTTTTTAAAACCAGATGAGAAATAAAAGAACTCTATAATTTGTTAAGGATTTGCATCATTCTCTCAACTATTCTCACTCTCACACACAAGTAAGTACTCTGGTGTAACCGGTGTCTATGGATGCCGATACCACTTACTATCAGGTGCACAAACTGTCCGTTTGCCCCCTTTTATATAAAAAATATTTTAATGTAACATATCTATAAATATACTTTATTTGAAAGCCGATATGTATATACTCGCTGAACTTCAGCGAATATAAATATAGATTTTGTGCGCTTTTCAATTAGGTTTTTGACAATTATTACGGGGCAAATATAATTCCCGTAGGAAATTGAATTATTCAGGATGAAGTGTATCCTATATCTTAATTCAAGATGCATGATGGTTATACCTTGAATTAAGATATAGGGTAACCATTTCAACTGTTAGCCAAATCCCTTCAGCCGTCTTTTTCAACAACAAACATCCAAACTCAAAATGTTTGCCTTTATAATATTACAACGATACATTATCCTTATAAAGCTATTTCAAATAAACCAGTACAACGTGAAATAAACCACTAAGCCGGTAATTGTAGTGGAGTCCGCTTTCGTCCCTTGAAATTTTGTTCAAGGCTAAATACTTTTTTTTTCGAGGAGACCCGGGGTCGGTGATAACTAGTGCCACCTAGCGCTCGCAATTACCAGCAGACCCTCACCGATGCGCGCAATAAACTGTCTACTGCACAACTTGTTTACGAAACTATCCTATTTTGGCTAATTCACTTCTTACTTCACTTTAAACTAATTCTAGAAGTTTATTCTGCTTAAATGGTTAAATAGTTAACTTAAAATACTTTTTCTTCAGTATTAAGCTCTATTGACGAAAATAATTAGTAATAAGTACCCTTTATTGGTTCTTTAACAAGGACGCTAAATGAATTTCAAATCTGACTTTAGCACTCCGATGATAGTTATTTTTTATCTATTCTAAAAATATATATTTTCAACAACTTTGAAACTACTTTTCTACTAAGTATGGTTTTTAAAAAACTATGATATTTGGGTAGCAAAATCGTGTTTATAAATTATTACATTATTTTTTAAATATAGTTAGTTAAACGACCATCGTTAACTGTCGCACACCTATGGGAAATCCTACTAATATTATAAAGGCGAAAGTTTGTGAGTATGGATGTTTGTTACTCTTTCACGTAAAAACTACTAAATGGATTTTAATGATACTTTACAGTAATATAGCTTATACATCAGAATAACACATAGGCTATTATTATATAATTTATCCCTGTAGTCCTACGGGAATGGGAAGTAGGCGACTGAAACCGCGGGGTGCTGCTAGTCTTTTATAAAAGCGAGATTAATCTCTGGTCATAATTATCTTGATATATATTATTCCCATCTAGGGGTTGACTTTTACCACAAAAGTATATTCTCTACATTACATAAAAAAGGCTTTTATTGGTGACGTTAGGGAGCTTTAAAAAGCGTTGATACACTATCGTAAATATAAATTGAACCGTTATTAATTCACCAAAACTATTAGCTTTTCAATATGTTTTTATTGTATAACAACTCCACGTTTGATCATAAAAGTTAGAAAACCGCAATATCACTACTCTGCTGATATTACATTCCCCCGGCTGCGCGCTGTCGCCGTACCCCGCCCCCCTCTCACCCGCCGGGACCCACCCACACCATGCCACAATCCCATAAGGTAATGAATTCGACCACGGCCTATCTATATGACCTTTAAAAATTTAGGCCAATATTAATATATCTCATATTTTTTCCCCGATTCACCTGCGACTTTATGGTTTCATCTACAAGCTGTTAAGAGGTAGTGCCATGCTGCTAAGAGGTGGTGCCATACTGCTTTGCAGCCTCTCGCTTAAACAATACCGGCGTAACGTGACAGTTATGCTGTCGCGTTTCGTGTGGTTTGTGAGTTTCCGGTGGCCCATTGGGAGGATACTTTAAGGAGGGCAACGCATCTGCATAACCTCTGGTTATGTGGATGTTAATGGGCGTCGATAGTCGCAAGGCTTCGGCTGTTCGTTTGCCCTTCTATGCTATAAAAAAAGCCTGTATTCATGAAGATAGCCGACAGTAGAATAGATCATACGATTTGAACCTTGTCAATTACAGCCTCAGTATTATTGAGAAGGACGTGAGTATGGAGACGGTATCAAATTATGGTGATATGAGAACGACCCCTTTGAAATTAGCTCAGTGTAACTGTATCAGTGACGGGAAGCGTTACTTAGTTATTCGGTTGCCAACCCAGTATTGCTACAAGGAAGCAATCCTTACCCCAGCCACAATAGATTTGACATTTATTAAACAAACACATCCAATGATACCAACATGACAATGATGGTAAGACACGTAGAAATTATGGTAAAATAATTATCTGTTCTTAAAACGTGAAAAAAAATTTGATGAATTCAAGGATATTTTAAATGTAGTCTCTATTGTATTTTTTATCAAATCGAATGTAAGTTATGTCTGGGCTACGATTTAATTTATTCAACGTGTCCATGTAGACTAAATAACGACATGTATTGGCACGCCAGATGTTGCTTTCGAACAAAGAAGACACAAAAAACTTAATCAGGCCCTCGCTTTGAGTATCAACGAAAAAACTTTCTCATAAAAGTTTCCACCTAATTTTCAATTAAAAAGTACTAAAAAGCTAATTGATAAAATTGCTAATAACGTTATAAAGGCGGTCGATTATAACACCCTTATTTTACAAGGTCTGCGGTTTGTATCGGTATCATTAGTTTAACTAACTTTTTACTTTGACCACAAAATATATTTTCAGCAGATTAGGACACCAAAGTTATCAATTTGTATCAAGTCAATCATATCGCTTGATGAGATCATCGCGCGTCAACGAGATCGTTCGCTTAAATTTGAAGTGAATAATCTGATAGCAGTTGGTGTTGCTGAGGATGATTATCATCTGATGATGAAATAAATATTTCATTTCTGTGACGCAAGTTGGTGGAACAGAAAACAATAAATTGACATGCAATTTTATACATTTTAGTCACGTCATTTTTAACCATTTAAAACTCGGAACGTATGGTAGAGCTTTATTTATTTTTTTCGTTTGATTGTTAATCAAACAGGAATTGTTGAAATGATTTGTAAATAACAAAGTGATTTTCGCTGAAATTTTTTATGCAGTATCCATCATTATTTTTGATTTTATCAATCTGTATTCGTTTAATAAAGCACGTTTTTAAGTAGGTTTATGAGTGTAAAATGCTCATAATATTACTATATGTAACATTATGAGCATCATCAGTATTATTGCTATTAGTATAGTATTATCAGTACTATTGCTTATACATATTCCAAGATTTGTTTTTTATTTTTTAATGTTGGTATTCTTTGAAAAATTCGAATAACGTGTTTAAACGACAAAGATTATGAAATCACATTTAAAATATTTATTATAAAATACTTTAAACTTTATCAATAGCAAAATTAAAGCCAAATTAGAATTATACCAACTGGTTTAAGGACTGTAGAAGCACCTAATACATTACGTCCGATCGTTTCTATAAATCTATCACTTTAAACACATTAGGAGAGAAAAGCAGTATTTTTAAACTATACTTTTATACTTTTGGATATATTGAACTAGGAAAATAATTTAAAATTAATACCTAAAATCCGATTTTTTCAGGACTTAGTGAAGAATAAATTTGGCATTGTTTTATTTAAGGCGTCTATGTACATAATTATACTAATATAAAAGCCATATTTTTGAAAGTTTCTAAAATCAATTTAGTATTTTTATACTTGTAAACAGGACAAGAGATAGCAAATTCTGCTTGATACTCGCATCAGCCCGATGCTAACATAACTAATATTTCGGTATAAAAAGTAAAGTAAAGTCATCATCATCATCATCTTCCTAGCCATTAATATTCCCATTCATTTGGGGTCGGCTTTATATGTCTTGTGCCTCCATTCTGGCCTCATACTCGTTAGTTCCCGTGTCACTCCACACTCCTCCATATCTCTCCTTATCCCGTCCAGCCATCTCTTCTTCGGTCTCCCTCTTCCTCTATACCCTTCCACCCGCATGTCCATTACCTTACGTGTCTCGTGATTGATTTTACTTTACTTTACTAAAAAGTAAAGTAAAGTATCGATCCTTATATTATTTCCCACTGCTGGGCATGGAACCCCTCCTCGAAATCAGGCAAGGAGGGTAATGGGCCATAGTTCACCGATGCGCTGGCCCAATGTGGGTTGGTGAACTTCCTATAACTTCTAAGATTTTCAATCTCATCAGGCGATTTTTCCCTCACCGGTGCGCGAGCGATGGTCTTGTGCTTAGAAACTTAGAAAAACGCACGGGGGAGTCAGGGTCGACCTCGGAATCTCTCGCATAAGAGGCCGAGTCTACCCACCACCGGACAACCATCGCTATTTCGGTATAATATTATGTTATTAAAAGTGGATGAAGGTCGTCATACCATCTTGTCGGAAACCGTTGGCTTATTGCTTCCTGATGCGTCCAATAGTACAGAAAAAGTAAAATTATTATTATTTTATTAAATATCTGAATATCACAAAGAAAGCAGAAACCTTGGGTCTTTTTGTACTATATTTATTTTTAAGTATGAATTAACAATTATCGATGGTTAATAATTTGAGCTACTTATTTTAGCCTCAATGTGGCTGAAGTTGATTTTGTATTCTGGCGCTCGTGAACTATGCAATAGTGGGGCGGAATCAGTTGGAAACAAATTCAATGCAAGTACGCTCGCTGGATTTCTCCATAGTCGTAAAGTTTGCTCTGACTTTCATTCGTTGTTCCAACCATTCATTTTTAAATAAGTGATTTAGGTACTACAAGTTCTGTTATAAGCTTATAGTCAAAAAGAATTTCCTTTCATACATTTTAGACAGCTTTTGGTGATCTTTGTCCGTTATTCCTTTGTTACTATTGTAAAAAGCATATGACTCGAGTAATAAGCAAAAATCTATACGAAATAAGTCTATTGTTTAGGTAAGAATGAACTTTTCATAAAAATAATGTATACTGCTTTAGTGGATAAAATTGTCTTTTCAATTTGGAAAACGGAACCAAGAAAGTATTAATCTTACGCAATCCTTGTACTCTCATTTTTAACTTCAGGTTGGTCTTCATTACGTTTCGCTGTTTCCGGTCGGTGTATTTGATTTATGGCTTTAATTTGGCAACGTTGGCGACGACGGGCCGAGACATGTCGGAGTGTTTTCAAGGAGCCATCGTGCAATTGTTTAATTAATCTTAAGCTAAGGCGTCGAGCGGCACACTCGCTGCGGGTGCACTACACTTGGCCCAACTTTAAACTCGTTAAAAGTTCCTTTGAAACATTTGGCGCCAGATAAGCCACAGTCAGACTCGCTCTTCAGATTGTTAACTCATCTGGTGTTATAATTAAACAACGTTTCACGTTTCATTTCTATTCGTCTATAAATCAAAAGATTGTTGGAGCTTAATTGAACTTTCCCGCTAATTTTCATTGAAACTTCAGATGTACTAAATTATGTTAATGTATAGCTTACAATGGTAAGCGCTCGGTACTGTCTACAAGATCGGGAGCCTGTACATAACAAGGCGTTTAGTGAACAGGGCTCATTCCACGCACACAAGATGGCCGACAATGGTCCTTAGCGGATAATTACTCAAATAGATTGCCCATTGGAGCATTGTCTCTATGCGCTTCTAACCTAATATAGGGAGTCCCTGACTTGCATATCAATCGATTAATACCCCTAAGCGCCATATCTGTCATTAGGACTATCTAATATAAAATTCTCGTTTCACAGTGTTAGTGACCATACTCCTCCGAAACGCCTTAATCGATTTTTATAAAATTTTATATGCATATTCAGTAGGTCTGAGAAAAGGCCAACGTCTATTTTTCATCCCCCTAAATAATAAGAATGACCCCAAAATATTTTATTTTTATGGCATTTTTATTTTGTTTTTATTTTTTTATGCTACAGCATACAAAAATACATACAACCCTAAATTTTCACCTCTGTATGATAAACCCCTATTTTTTAATAGCAATATTAGTACTTCTGGCAGAACAAAGTCTGTCGGAACAGCTAGTAGTTTTACATTTTGCATTTATTTTATCAATATTTTAAATGTTATAAATGATGAATGATAACATAGTTTTTACGACCTTTACAATATATGGACATAATATTATAGTCTGAAATAAAGAGATTAATAATAATAAAGACAAATTAAATTATATTCTATATATTATATCAGACAAACTGAAATATTATGAGAACAAGGATTAGTAGACTGTATAAGATCAAGAAATTTTATTCGTATTTATGAATTTTACTAAATAGTATAACTTGTTAAAAGTATTTGAAGAATATTTCAAAGTGCCTGGGTTCTTTTATTTATTCTTCCCACGTGTTTATGTCCCGCTGCTAGGCACGGGTCTCCTCCTCGAAACCAAGGAGGAAAGTATTCGGCCATAGCTCACCGATGTACTGGCCCAATGCGGGTTGGCGAACTTCACACCCCCTTAAATTCTTTCAATCTCATCAGGCATGCAGGTTTCTTTCCTTCACCGGTATGTGAGCGATGGTGTTTAGGATGCACTTAGAAAAAACCCATTTCAATTCAATATAGGAGTTCAGCATTGAACCCAGACCCGCTGGCTCATGAGACAAGCCGAGAAAAAATATATATAAACGATATTTTTTTTTATTACAAATATTATTTTATTGTGTGAGCAAATCATTCTACTAAATCTCATTAATACGTATAAGAACCTAGTTGCATATAATGTTTTTTTTTTGCTCATAAATGATAACAATAAGCGTTTTATTTTAATACTTTATCTCCATTAAAACTTGTATATTCGCTTTATAAGACATTATAAAAACAGCCTATCAAGATAAACCTCTAAAAGTATACTCATTTAGATGCGTGTTTATAATGCTCGCATAAAATTCACATTCAGTCCGAAAACATCAACCAAATTGAGTGTTTATTTTTTGCCACAGTACGTGTGCAGATGCAACATAGTTAGCCTTAATTTTCGTGACGGACCGACAGAATTTTTCTCAGTTCGCATCACGGGCCTTTAATCAGACATTTTGATCAACACGTCCTCGCCCGGCAATATAATTACAGTTAACAGCAGTACAGCGACGTTATCGCGCATATAAATTAGAGCGATTTACATTTAGCGTCGCGACGCGGACCCGGCTATTATCGTGACTGATGCGGGAGGTGCGGGATCCAGATCGTCTATGGCAACTGATTGCATTATCACTATTTGTTTAGATTTACTAATAGAAATAGCAATAGTTCGTTTCTTGAAACTTAGAGATAGGAAAATTTCGTTTCTTGAAATTTAGAGATATGAAAATTTCGTTTTTTTGGTAGTTGCTCGTTTTCATAAATATTTTGTTTGTTTGTTTGTTCACTTTTGGCTATCGCTTTAGTCAGGTGCCGGATATACTGGTAACTGTTTCAAATACCTACAAAGGTAAGATAGTTTGCATAAGAAAACTTACCACGTTGTTAGGTAAACGTGATAATATGTTCATGATTATTTATTATTACTAAAATTCTAAAATTTTAGGAATAATGAACTACAAAAACTTTAAAATTTTAAGGATAATGTTCTACAAAATTCAATAAAACTTGTTGTTCATATAAATATACCAAGAACACGTTGAAAGTATACCAATGCGTAAGGAATTTAATTTGAGTTTAACTACCGTATGAACCACCATAATTATCATGTAAAATTAATTTAAAATCATTCATTAACGTTCACTCACGTTATTTCCGTCGCGATGTTCATAAATTAATTTTCATATTTCAGGGCGCACTCCGCAAATTGTTCTTAATTTGCTTTGAACGTAAATCTTTGATTATAAGGATGAACTCCAACAAAAACCGGCAAACGCGTTTAAGTTTTATATTATAGATTCCGTACATATTTCAACCGGTTTTAAATGTTTTAAATTTTACTTTTTTTTTTAATTTTACATTACTTAGTGCGGAGTGATGAGTAAGATAAATTTATGACTTATATTATGTGTACAATAATAATAATTTTCCAAATACCACGTCACTTATTCTGATATTATTTTCGAGCGCTCAAAAGCGCATACGGTTAGTTCTTTTATGTATGTACATGATATTTTATTCATTTCCGAGTGTTACCGCTTATGTTCACAGAACTCTGAAAAATAGAACGTTATGAATACAAAGAAAATAGTCTATTTCATGAGATAAATGTTTGTTTATTGGGTCATGGCCTAAAAGATAAGTAATAAAGTAATTTGACAGAGGAAGGGTTTATTTTATGTTCGGAACTCTGTGCCAAATGAGAAATATGGTTCATGATAAAGCTAACAATGCAAAGGTGTAACAAAAACCTACTACAAAAATTCATTTGATCGGTCATTCAAGATTGCGTATAAAAGTGACATATGAAAGGTGTTCTAGAAAGAAAGACAAGAAGAGGAATTCTAGTACCAAGCTAAATCTAGAGCAACTATACATCCTTCCGTCTAGAGAGAGATCATGAATCTTTACATCAAACATAATCTCTACTGTTATTGTAATATTGGTACATTTTAAAGCAAAAAGTATTTTAACATTTTCAATAAGCTCTTCAATTTCTTCATAATCGTTCCCACTTATTTCATGTTACAAGCTTAACAAGTCGATCAAAGCTCGATTAAAAAAACTTTATAAAGTCTAGTCTGTTACTATTTGCTTGCTTATTGAAAATAAACTGAAAACTATAATACCGTCGGTTTTAAGCTCAAGGGACGCGATTTTTATAAGCTTCTATCGAGCGCTTTAATCTTAACTTCTTGTGGACGGCGGTATGAAAAGTAGCTTTTTGTGTTTTATTCGAGTTTCTACGTTCTGCTTATTTTATATTACTATTTTAATTGCCCCCCGCAGCCCTGCAGCGCCCCGTGGTTTCTCCCGTGTATTTTGAATTCGCGTGGGAGTAAGGGGATAAATTATAGCCTATGTGTTATTCTGATGTATATTACTGTAAACTTTCATTCAAATCCATTCAGTAGTGTTAACGTGAAAGAGTAACAAACATGCATCCCATCCATACTTACAAACTTGAGTCCTTAATATTTTTTTTTTAGTTGGTCCTAAGACAACGTGACGTCATCGCGATGATTAAATTAAATAATTTGACAGAAAAAAGTCATTATTCTCACAATCAACCGATTCAAAAATAAACGTCAGATTGAATAAAGTTAACTTTATAAAAACATGTAATATTTTTTCATACGTACGGTCAGTATTCATTTCGTGTAAATTTTCAATCATCGCAATCGTGAATTTAATCTCTGAATTCTATCAAATATTAATTTATCGTTAGGAATTTCATAATGTTCGCTGGTAAGCTTCAAACGTGACCCCACCATGGTACTTACCCGTAATACGCTGTTACGCCGACGATACGAAAAATATGTTTGTTTTGACCTAACGTTACATACTAGAAATAATATAATATAATAATATATATTAAAATTTTATCTTTAAATGCTGCTTGTTATGAAAATTATAGTTTTACTTATTGCAGAGCCATTACATTTCTAGCAATTCTAGTTATTAGTAAAAATAGGTCAGGAGTAAAAACAATTAGAATTAACTCAATAAAATTATTATTATTATTATGTTTTACCACACAAACTAGACTATTGTCATTATAATCAGCCTTTATCCGTCCACTGCTGAACATAGAATAAAGAAGTAATAATAATTATTCTCCATTACAGTACATACAATTCTGTTTTTCTTTTTTTCAAAACTGATTTAAGTACAGCATGTATGTTGTGTGTGCTTAAAAAAGTTTACAATATTATATGTTCCTGTCATACATCAAATACATCATCCTAAGTCATACAACATAAGTATATCTTAGCATATCATACAATTTAGTTGTATCTTAAAAAAAATATTTACTTAAAGTGTAAAAGAACAAATAGCAATCTAACATTTTTTTTTGTATAAAATGTATTTCGAACAAAAAAAAATTAAATGTGATTTTTTAATGTAACCACAAGACCATTATGGTCTTTAGTTTGTATATATTGTCATTAGTTTATCCAATCGTATTTACGCTCGCTATAGTGTAAGGTCGAATGGGAGCGATTCGATTTGAAAGTTAGAAATGAGATGGATCATTAACAAATCGACGACCGCGGTCCGCGACCCGTCATGGCACGCAATAAGTGGGACAAATTAAGATACTTTATCGTGATATATTTCCCGATGGAAAATTTGTGAGACAACCGGGAATTAGGAATCGCAATTAGTGTTAATTGAGTATACCTGGAAGTATTTAAAAATTGGTTGTCTGTAAAGTGGGTTTACGGGCGGTAGATTGACGTGACAACGTCAAACATTACATGCATCGCGAATCGAACTGAGCTGATCATGCCTCTCTCTCATTCGTGCCGCGCTCTCGCTTGCGGAACGCGACAATGAGCTTAACGGGACAATGACGTCATCTTTTTCGTGCATTCAGTCAGTAGTATCGAGTTATTTATAGACGTTGTCACGTCAATAATCAATCCCATTTAAAAGTTTGTAGATTCTAATATCTTTAGTGCAGTGGATCTTTAGGTCCTGTGATCAGTCACCAGGGTTGCACCAACTAATGTTGTTATTCAAATTGAAGCAACAGATGATTACAATATTCTAATGGCTATATTGTTGCTCAGCAAAAGATTACATTATTTTTAGGTCATGACTTGGCGAATCAGTAGTCGGAGCCCTATAGTGACTACTAACGCCCATAGACATTTGAATTGTCCCTATTCCCCCCAATGAACAACCGAAAACTCATAAGACATACGAAACGTGAAAGCATAGCTGCCACTTTACGTCAGTATTTTCTAAGCGAGAGTCACCCTCAACCAAAATCAGCTGTAATGACACAATGGCATGTTTAATTTTATATATTACTAGCTGCTGCCCGCGGCTTCGCCCGCGTTAACAAAAAAATACCCCTATTTTAAATGTATTCTACGTTACTTCTAGTACCTACCTCGAGAACATGAGTACAAAATTTCATGATGTTCGGTTTAGTAGCTTTCGCGTGAAAGCTTATCATACATCCCTACTTTCACATTTATAATATTTTAATATTAATTAATGATTAAGGATTTACCTTTGTATTTTAGAATTTGATTTTACAGGCAAAAAAAAATATTTGAAGAAAATACTAAGTGGTTTTGAATAAACGTTTGCCGATGAAATTGAATAATCCAGTTTCTATTAGCACAGTTCAGTTTCCACTTCATTAGTGTTATATTTTAGATGCACAGAATCCCGAGAACTATGAAAATTTTAGAATGAAAAAAAATGGCAAAATATTTAAAAAATCTTTATGTGTTTTTGCTTGCATACTTTGTGTGTGGTTTTAATACCACATACTTTGTGTCCTTTTACCACCATCGTTCTCTTCCCTTCGCTAGTAAAAGGCTCTTTAAATGGGTGAGGCCACAAAACTTAAGTTGCGGCGACGCATATTATAACGCATCGTAGAAATTTTCCCATGCGCGGCCGCAACGTACAAATCTGACGTCTAGTGCAGCATGTTTCACTAGCGACAAAAATGACCGTTAGTGTTGTAATCGTAGTGATGTAATTTCAGCTTTACGTCATCGCATCGTACAACTATGCTACGTCGTTTTATCGATGTGACGCCGCAACACAGAATAATAATTGTGGCCTCGCCCAATTTTACCTATAGTACTAATGTAACTTAGCTGGCTATTTATAAATTACACAACAGAAGTTTTGGTACAGCACAGGCTGTATACGTTATAGAGAACAATATACTTCAGTATACAATAAGTGTACCTCTAGATATTTTTGCACGTATATACATCTCTATGTATATAAATACATACATATACTGGTAAAGGTATCTGTCTCTATTGATACCTTTACCAGTATAAGTATCCAAAAGTATAAATGAGTTAAAAATATTTCCTTGTACTCGCATGTGGTGTGTCCCTCGGGACGGGAGTGACCCCGGTCCTCCTGACCTGGGAGTTGGGACGGGAATGAGGTCGGCATTAAAAAACTTTCTTTATACATTAAAATACTTCCTACTTATCTTTTAGGCTCATGGATTTGCGACACATTTGAATGAACAATGAAAGCTTAAAACTCCTAAAACATCACGAACATCAGCGGACTTAATATGCACTTTTCACCTCATTTAATGTTTTCTGGCTAAAATCCCTTGAGCGAGTAGTTGTCTCTGCTATTTTCCTTAAGATGCCTCAACAGATGTCTCAAATAGTCTATAAAACACAGGAATGGCGGCGGAGCGCACTGTCTCCATGCTTCTATTTCTTTGTTATTATTTCCGGAGAAAACATGAAGCGACTAACTGAAGCAGATGTTGCGCTAAAGCAATTTTTTTCCACAACACAATCATGGCGGAAGCTTACTAGATATTACATTCATTATTGGAGGATATCGATGAAAATCACCAACATCCAATCTCTCGGGAACGGTGGCAGCCTACGTATTCTAGTAATTTCTGCGGCATAATTTTATTTATTAGAGTGTGCCCTCATTGAGGCAGCGAGAACACCCCATTTGCCGCTTCATTGACTTACAACGGCACTCCATAATACTTCGCACATATTTCTGTAGCGCCTCGCAGACGTAAGATCCCCCACACCTCATTATATTGCGAATGGCATTTAATAAAACATTATGGTCGTCTAACAGACGATTTTCGATAAACGTATCTCTAGCAATGCTCTTGCGAACGGAGTAACCCAATAAAAATGTATTGCTTTCTAATGTTGTTGGGAAAAATGTGTTAGTTCAATGGATGTAAGACATATCCTTTACTTCTTTGTCAATTTGAGCTAAAATATTGTAAATTGTCATTGTTCATTCATACGTGAGTTTACATTGCCTTATATTTTTAAAGGGAAAACTTTATTTGGCGCACCGTGATATTCGTAGGGTGTGAGTGAGGCTGATCCATCACACTTTGAGGTGAAAGACTCGATCTGTAGAACTCAGCAATGCCGAGTGCACCCGAGCGAGATAGATTTTTTTTTTATTACTAACAATTCTCAGTTATTCAATAGTTTTTAATGGCTATTTTATCAACGTAATAATTATTATTACTCGCATTTCAAAATAATTTGGTTTACATTTTTAGTTTTACCATCTGAAGTGCGGATTTTTCCTATACTCAACAGCATATTTGTTGTTACATTCTATACGTCTGGAAAAATAAAACTAGGAACATTAAATGTAAGTTTAAAAGTCCCTGAAACCATTACCTCATACCAACTAGTCAGTGCTTTTCCAGTTTATTATTCTTTAGGTTTTTATTACTTCTTGTCAATGTCATTATATGTTTCATTATTTAGTCATTGATCATTAGTGAGTATGGACTCTGTGCTAGTCTGGTACTTCATTTCTCTCTATAAACGCTTTTTACACCACGTCGATCTGGTCCCGTGGTAAGTTCTCGAAGAGACTTGTGTTACGGGTACCAGACAAGGGAAATGCATATATTTAATATATTTTTTAATATTAATACTTATATTTAAGATTTTTATCACGTAATACACTTTTTAATACACATCCATGACCCAGGAACACAGAAACTTTTTGTTCCCTGGCGGGATTCGAACCCGCTGCCTTCGGGCTTGCGCACAATCGCGCTAACCATTGAGCCACAGAGGTCGTCAAATTTATTTTTTAACAATTCGAAACGCCCACACGTCATGATCACATTTCTAACTAAAATCTGTATAAATGCAGTGCTGAAACTTATGCAATCAGTAGGTTATTTGTAGGCAAATCTCAGTACGGCGTAAACTGCGGCTCATTGTAACCGCACCATTGTTATGCTGCACCTAGTTTGTCGAACGCTGTACATTATAAACAAATATTACAACACAATCTATTTGATGACGACCACAATGACCATTAGCGTCATCGATATAATTTATATTAAACGTCATTATAGGTGCTCGCCGCAAACGCTCTTTGTATGAACGCTATCAATCACGAATGCAACGTACTTGAATTATATTAATTAATAATGACAGTAATTTAATGGACACTTTTTATCGCAGATAGTGAAGTGTCATGTATGTAAAAAGTATCAACCCTTTATGTCCCACTGCTGGGCACGGGTCTCCTCCTCGAAATCAGGCGAGGACGGTAATGGGTCAATAGTTCACCGCGCTGGCCCAGTGCGGGTTGGTGAACTTCACATACCTTCAGAGACTTCCAATCTCATCAGGCATGCAGGTTTCCTCACGATGTTTTCCTTCACCGGTGAGCGAGCGATGGTCTCGTATTTGGGGTGCACTTAGAAATTAGAAAAACCCATTCCAAGGCACACACGAGGGGGGGGGGGGCAGGATTCGAACCCGGACCTCTCGCATAAGAGGCCGACTCCATCCACCACTGGACCATCGTCGCGTCATGTATGTATGGTTCTTTTATTCGTTTCTCCCGCCAGCTTATTTCATTAGATAGAGGAGAAAATTCTGCAAATAGCATTCTATGCTTCGTTAAATGCATGTAACAAACGAGGCATGTTAAAAATCTAAATGATTCATTTGACAAGAAAATATCTTAATTATTTCTAAATTTATCTAGACCAATGAAAAAAGCAATCAAAACACGCCTCACATTAGACTAATCAAAGATCAAGCCACATACTTGACTTGACCGGCAAATTCCGACTGCGAGCCAACCCGCAAGCATGTCATTGTGAACGCCAGCCAAAAATTTTCAAGCATGTTGTTATAGACTGTCACATCATCATCATCAGCCTTTTTGCATCCACAGCTAAACACAGGCCTCCTTCAATAAACGCAAGGACGGCCGATCAAAATAATTATTAATGGCCGACCAATACTTTGTCTACCTAAACACGTCCTCCACTCTTGATCTTGAATCTTATTGGCTAATCGGTCGATTCCGATTTCCTGAGTCTGTTCTCCTGAGTCTGTGAGAAGCCCACTGCTACTTTAACGTTTTATTATTCGCGTGATAGTATTACCTCTCTGGTGGATGTGTTCGTTTCGGACCCTATCTGCCTAAGAAACACCCAGCACGCAGATAGCACGATCAGTCAACAATTTATAAGCCACGTTATGGCCCCGTAGATCTTCAAATATTACAATACATTGAAATAAAATTTGATACTGAAATATCTTATTTTTGTTATAAAACCTAAATTACTATATGAATTACAATTATTATAGAATTTTATCTAAAGCTGAGATGTATCTGTGATAAAACTATCAACATTTTGATACAGTTTTGTAATAAGTTTATATGAAAAGTTAACATAAAGACTGCTAAGGCTTGTGTTTATATATCGTCAGTTATTTCTTCTTAAGTTTAATGTTTTCATAATAATTAATATAACGTAATTAATTAATTATATACTTAGGATGTCAGCCGCGTACTTTCACGGGAATAAATAATAGTCTATGTGTTATTCTGACGCATAGCCATTGTAAAGTTTCATTAAAATCCATTTTGTACTTTTAGTGTAAGTTTATGTGTTTTCCGTGAAAGAAAAACATCCATTAAACTTTGGCGTTCATAATATTCGAGACATATTAGATAATTTTAATTATTAATAGGATATTATAAGAGACATAAAATATGGTTCAATACATCAATATCGGACATTGTTTCATCAACTCAACACAACATGAACACCATAAAAAAAATGAAACTTCATTGTATTTTTTTCATTAATTTATCTCGTACTCTCGAATGTTTCTTTAACAAAAATACACCTCAAAAGTAATTTGAAGCAATTATTGTGAAGGATACTAGAGACCAACGTGTACTATGCTCAAGATGTTAAGTGGATCAATTAATTATACCGAAATAGCTTCTTGAGGCAAAATAAAATAAGAAATCATTTTTTATTCGAGCAATTGTTCCGGTATAATTTCTACATTATCTCTCTCCGGCATCTTTGAATGAAATGATTAAATCATTCCATTTAAGCAGGATATAATTCTTAACGCTTTTTTGAATAAAAATGTTAAAAATAACGTTTTTTTCTCCTTTAAAATAAAGTACGCCGATTAGGAACGGAAGTCATGTATTTAAATTTCAAAATAGCAGACTTCTGTGTAATTGATCACAAATATTAGTAGGAGGTAATTCATTTTATCCGTTTGACCCCTTAGGAACAACTGAATACCAATTTGAATTTAAAGCGCGGGCAGATAAGTTAAGTTTTCATACGCGATAAGTTTTAAAACTTATCCCAAACTCATCTCTGTTAATTCAAACTAATGCAAACATAAATAAGCATAGTACAATGATTATGTATAGTTGTACCTATCTTCATTTTAGAATTTATTTCACGATAGATATTATTTTTGAGGCGTTTAAAGGGGCGATATGTCGTAGCAATAATCGTAGCTCTGTCGCATATCATGACTCTACCAAATATACTTACAAAATATCTTACGATGACTAAAACAATATTATCTATTTTTTTAATTTAATTTGTCTGCTGATTTGAAGAAGAATTCTTGGTAAATATCCTACGAGTCCTTATAGACGACAAGGGTAAGGACGTGGAGTAATGGACGTGCGGGTGGAAGGGTATATGACAAGATGAAGACCGAAGAAGAAATGCTGGACGGGATAAGGAAAGATATAGAGGAGTGTGGAGTGACGCGGGAACTAACGAGTATGAAGCCAGAGTGGAGGCACAAGACATATAAAGCTGACCCCAAATGAATGGATATAATAATAGTAAGGTCAGGTTAGGATCGTCATCATTTTGATGACGATCCTACGAGTGCTTATAGAATTACTAATGCGATAAGAGAACATGATAAAGGGGTACGATATATTTCACGGCTACGGAACACTAAAAACTAAATGTCCGATGTTTGAGTGAGCCATTGCTGGTCAATTGTAGTTTATATGGCGCATGCAGATTGCTGACAGATTTTGATTTATCATTTTAATTTAGCGAGCGACGAGGGCGAGTACCCCTTGAATCCCGAGAGATTGGTTAGCTTGGTTTGGACCTCAGTTTTCAATTTAGCTTCATTAAATTAATCCGCTATACATTCTCCGATGTTTAATGTAAAAATACTCCAGAGTCCGGTGTGAGTCATTTTGGAGTTCATTAAATAAAACACAAATTCATACTTTTGATAAGGGTGGTACCGTGCTTTGCAGCCAAGTTGAGTCGGCACGACCGGGATGGTACCTCTGGCTCGCTTGATACCGACGAAAAATGACAGCTATGCTGCTACGCCTCGTGCGGCTTGTGAGGAAACCCATTTGAGGGAAAATTTGCATAATTTCTTGTTGTATGGATGTTAATGGCTGAAGGTAGTCGCCTAGCTTCGACTGCTCCTTTCGCCTCCTAGACTATAAAAAAACTAATTATGCTCGGCTTTCAAATGTGTTTACTTATATCATATCTTATTTATATATTTTTAATAACTACTACTATTACATATTAAGTATAGTTAAGGTTAAAGATCTTTATTCTCATGAAGACATTACATCACTTGTATGAGAACAATAAATTACAATAAAAATCTTGAAGTTGATAGTGCGGGTAGGTTAACATTTTTGCGAAGCGAGATCTCCGATGTGCTTTGCAAGGCGGATGGTCCAAGTAAAAAGTGAAAAATAGAAAATAAAAACGCTGTCGCTTATGGGTTTTCGGTTCATGTTTTGGTTTTCTAATAGTTTGTATAATTTAGATTTAGATATGTATATGTATGTGGTCAAGTAAAAGCCGTTTAAAAGCACTCAAAGATTTCGCCTCCCTTACACATTTAGGTAATTTGTTAAACAACTGTGCTCCCCTATACGTAATATTATTTTTACCATAATTAGTTCTTATGGGGGGTAATATAATATGGCTGGCACGTCGTGTTGTGTATGTGTTTGTTTGTTTCTTTGTTGTGAACGTCAGTTGCGTGTGTATTAGTTTGTGTTTTATTTTGTATACCAGAATACATGTCTGGTACGTGTAAAGCTGAGTAATATTTAATAGTCTTGTTTCTTTATATATGGTTTCAGTTGGAGTTAGGTAGTCGTAATTGTATAACATTTTTATAATTCGGTTTTGCAGTACTTGTATAGATTTGAGGCTTGATTTCGTAGCATTACCCCATATTTCTACTAGGTAAAGCAGGTGTGGTTTAACTAGAGCATTGTAAATTAAAATTCTTGCGTTTTTTGGAATACATCGTATCATTTGGTGCAGGCGACTAATAAGAGAGGTAAGTTTTTTTTTAATGTGAGTAATATGGGCATTCCAGCTTAAGGTGCTGTCTAATATTAATCCCAGATATTTTTCCTGGCTTTTTTTTTGCAGCTCTTCTCCATTTATGGTTAGTGAAAGGCCTCTTGGGAGTTTTTTGTTTTTTGCGCTAAAAACTATATACGAGGTTTTTGCAACATTGATGGTGAGGAGATTACAGTTAAACCACTTATGTAATATTTTCAGATCTTTTTGGGCTTCCCTGGCAATATGGAGTAGATTATTGCCAAAGTAGAAAAGGCATGTGTCATCAGCGTATAAGGATATCTGGCCCTGCAAACCTTCCCGGTGTACATTGTTTATGTACACCAGGAAAAGCAGAGGACCCAAAATAGAACCCTGTGGCACACCACAGGTCACTAGATTAGGGTTACTTTGTGTTGATCCAATTTTAACAACTTGATATCTGTTATTCAAGTATGATGAAATCATTTTGTAAACTGTCCCAGTGATTCCAATATTTTTAAGCTTCTTTAGTAAGAGAGGGTGGCTTATAGTATCGAAGGCTTTTTTTAGGTCAATAAATATTCCCAGTGCTACCTGCTTTTGATCAATTGTTGTTTTTATTTTAGTTATTATGTCTATCGTAGCTCCCAGAGTGTTAGATTTGGATCGGAATCCGTATTGTTTGTTAGATATAAATTTTATTTTGGTCAAGTTCAAGTTGATAGTGATAAAAATATAAAATACTGTACAAAGGATGACATTAATTGCTAATAAAAATATATAATTAATAGATACCTTACTGTGAATATTAAGAAAGTTTAAAACGACAACTGTCTAGAAAATATGTTCAGCTAATTTTCATTATTTAATCATTTCATTTAGTTTTCATGAAATTTGTCTATGGTCACTATGATATAGATTATCGGATATCTTTTAGCTATTATTTTCGTTAGCTGTACAGAATAATATTTCGATCCATTTCTGCGAATATTTAAACCGCAGGTCACCGACGCCATTACGTAAGGTGGATCGCGTTGTTTTAAGTAAATCGCTTATTAAAATGGTTATGAACTTGAGGAGTAGTTACGTCACGCTAGACCGCCCCCCGCCCCCTCGGCGCCCGTCTCCTCCCGCCTTCATTTGTTTTCTGGTGTCACTTCTTATCTCGTCTTGCAATTATTACAATTTGTCCGCTCCTCCCCTTATCTTAGCGAGTTTGCCACTTCAGCATAAAGGCTGCGACTTCAGCAGATTCGCAAGATCGTATTGAGAAGAAAACCCTCTTTTTTCTCATTTAAGTAAGAGCAAAGATTATTTCGAAACTTTGAATAATGACGGGCTGTAAATTAAAAAAGGTGGCCGCTGACAAGTTGTTTGTTTGTCTCGCTGCTCACTTTTTATCGCTCGGGTGGGATATTTTTGTACAAGTCCCCTTTTTAGGGTTCCGTTGACATAAAGTGGAGAAAAAATGCTTCGTGAAATGATCGTCCGTGCTACGTAAACCTGCGACTACGAGATGAACTATTTCATCTCGCGAGTTTATTGTTTGTTTATACACTTTCGCTTTTATTAACCGAAATAAAATATGTAATCACATTTCCTTGGAGATTGATTTTAAGTATATCTGTTTTATGGTCATTATTCTCAACAAATGATGTATATATATACAATATGTGTTGTATTCAGCAGTGGACGGATAAGGCTGATGATGATGATGATGTATACGTGTCCATGAGTTTACAAATTTTAATAATAATAAAAATACGTTGGGACAACTCCCAGACGGTCATCTAATCCCAAATTAGACAGAATCTGTTCTTGTGACAACCAGACAACTGATACATACTTATATGTTTGTAAAAACGTACCTATTAAAGAGCGACGGAGGTCCAGTGGGTATGGACTCGGCCTCTTATGCGAGAGGTTCCGGGAACGATCCTGACCCCCATGTGCCTTGAAATGGGTTTTTCTACATTCCTAAGTGCACCCTAAACACGAGACCGTCGCTCGCTCAGTGGTGAAGGAAAACATCATGAATAAACCTGCATGCCTGATGAGATTGAAGGTATGTGAAGTTCACCAACCCGCATTGGGCTGGTGAACTATGACCAACGGGTCATACCGGGTCTCTCGGAGACTCGTGCCCTTCAGTCGGACATACATGGGTTGATACTATACTTTACTCTTTTACCTACCCAGGCACAGAACTAATAATCTACTTCATTATAAAAACATTTGTTCTGAACGGGAATCGAACCCACGACCCGAACCACTAGACCAATAGGCCAGCCAAAGTTTGATGTAAGTTTTTTGTTATTCTTTTTGTTATTATATTTTTGTCTTTTCTCGTCAAATATATTACCTACTTGGTTTTGTGAAATCTTTCGCCCATAGAAATCGGAGTCACTATGAAAGTTATCGATGTGCAGGTAATTGGCTATCGTATTCCAACCGTGGCGTATTATAGCTTAGCTATATAATATAAAGTAATAAAATGTTATAAATTCTACCTAAGTGCAAAGATTATTGTGAATAAATGTAGCGTAAGATGCCTTAATGAATACTAAATCCTTACTTAATATCATAAATGTGTAAGTGTGGATGTTTGTTACACTTTCACGCAAAAACTACTCGACGAATCATCATGAAACTATGTACACATATTCTGGGAAGTACTAGATGTAACAAAGGATAATTTTTATTCAAAAAAGGGACTTTTTTTGTTGACGCAGGCAAAGCTGCGAGCAACATTTATTAGATAAGCTATTTTTACTACAGGGGTAAGATAGAAGATAAATTAACAACAATAATCTGTCGTTTAACGGTGACATAATTTTATTTTTATTTATTTATTATTAGGTAAATTTTAAGCAAAAGCAAATTACTTCGGTAATTTGTATGGAATCTTGTGATATATCCAATGTTGCAAAATAGGAATATTTGGTGACTACTTGAATCCCTATATCCTACTCCGATTACTGAAAAATAAACATTTTTAGATCCCACATTTGCGGTCCCCGGGCCTATTAACTCCGTACGGAAAAGAATAACATCGTTTAGGTCTTTCGACGCGGATCCCGGATGTCTCCTGATATTGTGTGCCTTTAATATTCCGTGAAGTATCCGACCTTTTCTATTTGTATCAGAAATTGTACATTTTGTCGCCAGAGCGCGTGTTGCGTCGCCAAAGAAGTATTAAACATTCGGAGAGCACGCCGGGAGCAATCATACGCGTTAATAACTTTCCTTAGAATGGTTATTGTTATAGATACAACTACATTAAAATGTCGTCACATTTTATGGTTTTCTGGTTGTGCTTCCGACGCTTTGGTTTGTCAGAAGTGCCCCATTTCGGCGTATCAACGATCAAAACATGCCAACTGAAAACATTTTTAGGTTGAATAATAAAGATAGAAGATATCTTTCATCGTCATAATCAGCCTTTATCCGTCTACTACTGAAAGCCTAGCTAAAAGATGTCTTTGCTAGTTTTGTATATTCAACAATGGGCATTTTGACACATAACAAACTCACCATATTTTGATTTATAGGCTAATGAGCTGTGATTGAATAGTATTGTCCTACTGCTGGGCACGGGTCTATTCCTCGAAAGCAGGCGAGGAGCGTAATCGGCCATAGTTCACCGATGCGCTGGCCCAGTGCAGGTTGGTGAACTTCACATACCTTCAAAGACTTTCAAACTCATGAGGCATGCATTCCTCACGATGTTTTCCTTCAACGGTTTACCTCTATGATATTGAATTCTGTACGGAATCATTAATATTTTCCTATATTATTTGCCTAGTACGGTCCGTGATACAAGTTCTTGCGCTTACAAATATACGATACGCTTAAAGATAAATGTTTATTACAATCAAATAATCCCAGGCCTATGTACAGCAGTGGACGGATAAAGGCTCATGATGATGATGCTGAAAGTTATCTCATAAGTGTATCATCAAAGTCAATTTAGATGAACAAACCTAACGACGGTAAAGTGATTGAGTGGTGTCAGCCGTCGCCCGTCGCATTCCTCGACCTGCCGAGTATTCATACGCCACATGTAATCGCGTGCCTAATTTACCCATTCATCTCTTGCATATAATATATGCATTAAAAGAAGTAGATGTTTAGACGTATTGACCCATACATTAATCACGGGATTAACGTAAAAGCATAAATACTTAGCATAATAGGTAGCTTTTAGCATTGCAATCGAGTCGATAGGCTATTTCCATAATACATGGAGTACAAAGTAAATGACCGGTATATGAACGATATATGGGTACCGGAGGCCTGGAGCCCTGTTAACGCGCTCGCTACAGATTTGCCTTTGAACTGCCATATCTTGGCTTATATTTCTCTTCAGTGAACCTATTGCAACGATTCATTAGACACGGTTTCTGCATTTACCGTGCACAGAAATTCACTTACGTTTTAGTGTATTTGTTGAGGTTGCTATTTTGGTACTTAGGTACATAGTTTTAGGGATTATATTTGTGTCATCGATGGAGACGATGGTTCAGTAGGTGAGCTCGGCCTCTTGGGTCAGGGTTCCGAGCCTTGACGTGGGTTTTTGTAATTTTCCTAACTCAGATGAGACCATTGCTTGCACACCGGTAAAACTTGCATTTTCTGATAAGATTATGTCTTTGAAGATGTGTTAAGTTCACTAACCCGTATTGGACCTGCGCATCGCACCCAGCAGTGGGACATATATGGGTTGATACTTTTTCTAAGGATACAGTGACTATGGTCAAAAGAAAACATTATAATATATAAGTATATTGTGTTCTAAAATTTCATTATTAAGCTGTTTCTCATATAAAAATCTTTTGGAACGAAGTTCCTCACGGCAGGCTTGGAGAGGATAGGGATTTTGCTGCGCGACCGAACTAAAAAAATTTGTGATAGTAAAACCGTAAGTAAAAGTGCGTGGAATAAAAAGTGCGTGGAATGAGACGTGCGCAGGCGCGACAGTCGCATACACAAGCGAGAAGTGTATAATACCTTTCTTTTTAGCCGAAGGAACTTCGTTCCTACCTGGTGTCCCACGACACTACATTTCTTTTTTATAATATAAAAATAGTATATACTATTAATGTAATATAAATAATCTGTAAATCAGCCCATAATGATTGAAGTAAATTCATGAATTAAGTTTCAGGACTACTGGTAAAAAATATTTTTAAAGTATTACTGATAATTAAACAAGTAATCACGAAGCTAGACACTATTCTTTCTTTTTAAACAGTGAATACTATACGGTGCAAATAGTCTCTTATTACAGGCCGTGCTATATCTACAGAAGATACTTGGGCTCAATAGGCGAGTTCAGTGTGGTCCTTCAATAGACTCATGTAATAATATTTGCATACAAAGACGATCCCGCCAGAGCTCTGTACTTTGTACGCAAATTTGTAAATTTTCTACGGACTGTTAGTGTACCTTCAAAATAGAACTGGCTGATACGCTGAAGGGATAAAAAGTCATTATTGTAAGTTCTGCGCGGTTTAATAATAATAATAACACAGCAATATGTTTGATAAAATTACTTTAGGCCTTTTTCATATGTCCTCATATTCACAATTAACAGTAATCTGGGGTGATTTCCTTGTAGTTGGCCATTCGCAGGGTACGGCATCAGAAGGATTAAATAGCAAGTGCGCTGATGTATTTATAGCTGGTCCAGAGACAAACGAGCGCGCGAGTGATGGACCCGCCTCGTTATGCGAATTAATCGAAGTTGCAGCAAACAGCGCACCTGCAGCTTCTAACTGAAATATGGTTTGCACTCGACCGGCTGATTAACACGACCCCGAACACCTTTGTTGCTACGATACTTGCCAACATAAGATGGATGGATATTTTAAGCTTTATATGCTGTCCATCAAAATATAAATTCGGGTGTGATATGAAAACTATTGTCATTTTTTTATACAAGCATCACTACATATTATAAAACAAAGTCGCTTTTTTTGTCCCTATATCCCTTTGTACGCTTAAATCTTTAAAACTACGCAACGGATTTTGATGCGGTTTTCTTTAATGGATAGGACAATTCAAGAGGAAGGTTTATGTATATAATTTATCAAGCTTTTATATACAGTGGCTAAGATATAACAATAATTGTTCAAGGTGTCGGAAAAAAATTGGCCGACTGGGAGTTTTCAACAAAAACGCTGCCTAAACCCTTTGAGATATAACAAAATAATGTATGGTGGAATTGTGTATCTTAAATAGATCTGTAAAAAAGTCCGCGATGGCATATGTCTATCTCTTAGGGATATCATACTATATCCATTTAATACTTTAAAAAATGGACAATTATAACGCTATAATTTGAAAGTTATTTACACAAATACGATATGAATCCTTATCATTTTAAATCAGTTAATTAGCTTGAGCACTTCATGAAGATTATTTTTCCCCTTTACATCATGCAAATTAAATGAATACTTTAGAAGATATGGCAATATCAAAATAATACCCAAGAAAATAAATCGTGTGATTTGAACGGGCAGTGTAATAATAGTATCCTAAATAGTAAATATGCATGCAGAAAGTCTGCGAAGGAATATAATATGTCTTTATATTCAATATACCATATTATACCCATTTTAATACAAATCTTAGTCATTATTAAAATGGAAAATCATCATCATCAAACATGATAAATCCGTAAACCTAAGTTCACGCGGGCGAAGCTGCGGGTAACAGCTAGTGTTTAATAAATATAAGAAGATTAATAATAAATTAATAAAAATTAATACAGAAATTATAATGAAATATACTTTTAATTTTGATTCACGCTATTCAACGATTACTATTAAAAATACTAAGAATTTAACATTAATACGCCGATCCGAGTAACAATCCATTAAACCTTAATTCAATAATGATATAACGATATTATCATATGTAACACATATCATTTTTTACTCTCCCAAAAATGATACCTAGTTGAATATATTGTGCAATTGAAGGTACACAATAAACAGCGAGCTTTCGACTCCGCGTTATTACTATCGCACCTGCGGTCCGGCGACATATATGAGCTAAAATAACCGCAAAATCGAATTAAAGGCCCATCTGCCAGTGATCAATATATTGACACATTTGAATTAGAGACTAATCAAGTTGACCGAGTACTGATTAGAACTGAATCAGATATTCGTTGATTATAATTAACCAAACATTCGACGGATTGACACGGGGACGTCAGCTGTTTTAGCACAAAAGGGTATTTAACGACTATTTGAGGAACTTCCCCCGATTTAAGTTACATTTGAATATAGTCTGAAAATAATAATTTTTATTTCTATGTTACTCAGACTATCGCTGAATATAGGTAATATAATAATATGGTAGTAATAAAGTATAGTTTAATAATACAGAGTATTTGTAAGTGTACATATATTTTTGAAATCTAGGTGTATATTCAAAGATTACATCCTACATTTAAACTTATTATAACCTCTTTATCTGTACGGTGAACACAAATCAGAATTCAAAGTGTAATTCGCATTCAAAGCAAACGGCCATATTGTACGCCCTCTACATCGAATATTTACGGTGTGTACAAACAAAACTTGAAGAAACTAAGTGTGCTAAGTTAGCGCTAATTTAAGAGTTCGTTGGCAAAGCGAAGTGCGTCGGGCTTGCGCCCCAAGACTGTCATAACTTACTCCGGTACAGCCCCAACACCCTACACAGAAATGACTTTATTTAACTTGGCTTTCATATGCGCTAATCAAAATTTATATAATCATATGGGATAATTGTGGAACTGGGCTTATTAGGCAGTTAGACGTTTCGAGAATTATCTCTTAGAAATAATCTTTAAGGAATGTATAAAAAGTACGAAAGGTAATAGTTGTATTACACTTTTGCAATGTGTAGCGCATGCGTGTAATGTAATATCTAAATGCAAACTTATGATATTAGTACGGCAAACGACTTGGGGATTAAAATATAGAATTAACCTCACCTGCTCTAGGGTAATAGCTCAAACAATACGCTACAATAGAACAATGTTTAGCGCGGGCTTTATAACTCGACTTGTCAGAGCTCTAATCCTATTAGAAATGTGGTAGCCCTTCTTAGTACAAGTGCTTCGGCTTAACTGTACTAGTTTTGAAATATTTAAATTGTTAATATGTTTAATCTTTCACCAATATTAAATTAACAATAATAAAAACACAATCAGAACACATGAACTGAAACAAATGATAAGATTCCAGCTGAAGTCTATATTCAATGGTTTGAAGCCGTACATCATGTAGCAATTTTTTTTCCTATAAAAAGTTTCAACCCTTACGTGTCCCATTGCTGGGTCTCCTCCTCGAAATCAGGCGAGAAGGCCCAATGCGTGTTGGTGAACTTCTCATTCATTCAAAGACTTTAATCTCATCAGGCATGCAAGCTTTCTCACGATGTTTTACTTCACCGGTGAGCGAGCGATGTCTCGTGTTTTTAGGGTGCACTTAGAAATGTAGAAAAACCCATTTGAACCCGGAACCTCTCGCATAAGAGACCAAGTCCCTACCCACTGGACCATCGTCACCCACATTTTCTATAAATATATTTTTACTAGCTGTTGCCCGCGGCTTAATTCGGCGTTAAACTCGGAGTAGCGCAGTTCCGTACGTACGTATAGTAACACAGACCGGTTATTTTTTTTGAACTACCCTGCGAACTTTCATCTCCTATTTAATGCTCGTATGGGTAAAAATCTCAAAAACGGTGGAACAATTATTAATGGTTATTTAATTCTTATCAAGTGCCTAAATGCAAAGTTTCATGGCGTCATCTTCTATGTATAATGACGAACTTCCATACAAACTTTCATCCCCTATTTAAGCCCCCCTAAGCTTCTTTTCGCAACAAAAAGTAGCCTATGTCCTTTCCCAAGCTATAATATATCTCTGTTCCAAGTTTCATCAAAATCGGTTCAGTGGTTTAGGCGTGAAAGCGTAACAGACAGACAGACAGACAGAGTTACTTTCGCATTTATAATATTAGTATGGATTAGTAAGGATTATAAGGTCACAAAATGGACCTTATTATGGGAATACATATTTTAATATTATGTTAAAACAGATCGTAGCACGAAGACCTCATACCAGCGATATCAGAATAGAGCCATTACCGTCGTATCGTCGTAGCGATACAATTAACCGCGCGATTTCCAATCGACATTCCCGCTCGGCGCGGCGTTATGAACAAATGTCTCCATGTAATGACTACAATTATAAATAACCTAGACGATTTATCAGGACATCAATGGAAGTGGGCTAAAGTTTTTGCATCAGCAATCAATTTCTCATTGATACTAATGACCTTTTCCTTCATGGAAATCATTTTATGTTTATATTGATTGTTTATTGGTGTTGATTAAGGCCATTTTACGTGCCTAGTAATATATTTCTTGGTGTAATATAATAATAATTATTATTACTTTTATTATTATTATAATATTGTAATGCACAATTTTAATAAAACTAGACAGTTTAGTTTATACTGCGCCAAGATTTAAAATGATTTAAAATTCATTTAATATTTTATGAGGTCCATGCACGTGGTTAATCTTCACTACATATTATAAAACAAAGTCGCTTTTTCTGTCCCTATATCCCTTTGTACGCTTAAATCTTTAAAACTACGCAACGGATTTTGATGCGGTTTTCTTTAATGGATAGGACAATTCAAGAGGAAGGTTTATGTATATAATTTATTAAGTTTTTATATACATTGGCTAAGATATAACAATAATTGTTAGAGGT
The DNA here is from genome assembly GCA_905333005.2 of Lycaena phlaeas. Classification (NCBI taxonomy): domain Eukaryota; kingdom Metazoa; phylum Arthropoda; class Insecta; order Lepidoptera; family Lycaenidae; genus Lycaena; species Lycaena phlaeas. The sequence goes on from HG995163.1 coordinate 20,122,314, forward strand.
GTCGGAAAAAAATTGGCCGTCTGGGAGTTTCCAACGAAAACGCTGCTAAACCCTTTGAGATGTAACAAAATAATGTATGGTGGAATTGTGTATCTTAAATAGGTCTATAAAAAAGTCCGCGATGGCATATGTCTATCTCTTAGGGATATCATACTATATCCATTTAATACTTTAAAAAATGGACAATTATAACGCAATAATTTGAAAGTTATTTACACAAATACGGTATGAATCCTTATCATTTTAAATCAGTTAATTAGCTGGAGCACTTAATGAAGATTATTTTTCCCCTTTACATCATGCAAATTAAATGAATACTTTCGAAGATATGGCAATATCAAAATAATACGCAAGAAAATAAATCGCGTTGCCGTGATTTGAGAGGGCAGTGTAATATGTAATAGTATCCTAAATAGTAAATATGCATGCAGAAAGTCTGCGAAGGAATATAATATCTTTATATCCAAGATACCATATTATATCCATTTTAATACAAAAACTTAGTCATTATTGAAATGGAAAATGATCGTCATCAAACATGATACATCCGTAAACCTAAGTTCACGCGGGCGAAGCTGCGGGTAACAGCTAGTATAATATAATATATAACAGAGAAAGCTGTTAAGTAACGCTCAATCATCAAAATATTTTTTAAATAGACTTATAATGTAATTGGTGAATCATCTTTGACTCGGTTTTTCTTTCATTCAGCTCATTAATTCCTCTTACCTTTCATTTATTCAAATTACCATATTTTTACAAAAATATCAAACGAACGAAACTAAGCTAGCATTACTGCTAATTGCCTACATAAAAATCTCAATGCGAAAAGCGAGTATAAACATTTTAAATAACATTTCCACCATAGTAATGGAGAAATGGAAAAAAAATATTTAATAACACGCTTCGAGTTGACTTAAGAAAAGAAAAATACGGGTAAAAATAATAAATAGAGGTATAATAGCGATCTTCACGCGAAAGATTAGCCACAAAAGCCGGGGCTTACCAGTATTTATAAGGAGTGTTAGCGGCGCGCCACGCCGGATCCCGCCGCGATTCGGCGTCTTCCTTACTACATCCACACAAAATACTATTCATTTTTAGCTTGTATCATACTGAATTATAAGTCTGGTGAAGCCTTGGGTAAATAAAGTAAAAAGGTTATATGGGTTATTTAATTACGATTTTTCATGTTAAATAACCAAAACCCGGAAAATGTTTTCAATACCCATGCTACGTCATCATCATTTTAAATTCTAATTTGGTCCAGATGATAACGAACACAACAAAAGATGAATCTTATTTCGTGCAGTGATTCTGAAATTATATGCGTACATATATTTCTACGATTTTTATGTAGGTATATAAATATCCGTAGCCCGAGGATTCTTAGCACCCCCGCGTTTAGGTAGACGAAGTGTTGGTCGGCCATTAACCAGATGGGAAGACGATCTCCGTGCAGTGACAGGTCCGCGTTGGATGCGAGTAGCAAGGGATCGGTCGTCTTGGCGTTCATTGAGGGAAGCCTATGTTTAGCAGTGGACGGATAAAGACTGATGATGATGATGATATAATATTTTATTGACGCCACTTGAAGTCAATAAGATATCTGAATAGAATAAGAATAAGTCCATTACGAATGACATGGCGTTGTCAAATTTCGTTTGATGTTTCTTATCAACGAAGATGTTCCATTTTTTTCCAAGTTAACATTACAAAGATTGAAAGGCTAAACATTTATATAAAAAGATAATTATAATGTATGAGAGTTTTATATAGAACAATAGCACCAAATAATTAACAGTCCGATGAAACGCTTAAACTGAATTATATTTTTGTTGATCTTGTTATAGAAGCACTGTCAAGTAAATGATCTACGTTACCCTAAAAATTAATAAATAATATATTCATTGTGTTAAGTCCTGGTGACTTTTTCGTGCATTGCCTAAGTTGTGATGGACTTGCAATTAGCGGTAGGAGGTGGTATTAAGGAGCTGGTCCTTCGAAACACAGTTTTTTTTGCGCAAATAAATGCGGCGGTGTAAATGATACTGCTTAACTACCTCTTTATCTTAGTCACATATAGCATAGTTTCTGAGTTTGGCTAGTGCCAAACTCATTATTTAAGGCATTAAGGCGCTCTGTATATTAAAAAAAGGATTAATTAAATAGATTTTTAGAAAAATGTATAGATGTGAAAGCATAAAAAAATATATAAAACTCATGATCATATTTATGAGTGGACTATTGTGTTCAAAACATATTTTCGAAATAATCTCGATAGCAAAAATCTAAAATAAACAATGATGTATTCGTATAATATGTATTATTCGATTAAAAGCAGATATATTTTGTTAATAAATAATATACTTGAAAGATTTAAACGCGGCGTTTTTTCTTTTCTCTTTCATGTTTACGTAGAGTGACAGTGACTTCCGTGAGCGAATCGCCCCCCACTTCATTTGCTTCACCCCCTAAAATACATTTCAAAGTTGTCTATTCACCGCGCATTATCTCATGCTCAATTCCATTTTTATTGCAATAAGAAAACGTCAACAACTATATTTTATATAAAAGAAAATTGTGTCAGTTACACTATTTATAACTCAAGAACGGCTGAAGTATTCGGGTGGGACTACAACCATTCGACGCACAATTTTTCGTAGATGTTTATAGGCTACTTATTATTATTTTTTTGATTTTATTAACCCTTTCTCATTTTTACGATTTACTTTTATATAATACAACTTCTACGCGGGTGAAACCGCGGAGCGCTCCCAGTATTTTATATTTATGAGCAAATGATGTCCATGGTAATGTATTCTCACACAAATTAATATCTCGAGTAGTTTAGAGTTGACAGCGAAGTACGTTGAACGAAACCTTTGACAAAGTGATTCAGAATGTGCCAACAATATCGTAGCTATCTGTATGCGGGTTCACACTGTCACTAATTCACCATAACTCGTTTACTGTGGACTACTTAATTCGCTTGCCTACACAGACGACTCGCTGGCTCTACACAAAAGCTTGTTTAACAGATTGTGTACCATTAATTAATATTACAATGCATCTCACAGCGATCTCACTTTTGACTACTGGGATGTATATATTATGAACACATCATTATTGTGTGCTGCAGTGGTATATCAGTGTGTTATGAAAACAATATCAAAAATAAAGTTGGGAATTTCATACAAACATGGTGTTTTCTAATGTAAGTTAATTTCAATTATAAATGAAACAACTTTTACGACTATATCGCGGTTTATTGTGATTTTTACATCCTAATCTTAGCCTTTAAAAAACTACCCTACCTAATCCTATGATATTTTCGTTTATATACCTACGCAGCAAGAGCTAGCTTAGATTTTTAATCTGTGCAAATTATGCTTGGATAATTAATAATAATAATAATAAATGACACTTTATTGTACAGCAAAAAACATAATACAATATACAAATATTAAAACTAGAAATGAGAGCACAAAAGGCGGTCTTATCGCTAAAGCGATCTCTTCCAGACAACCTTTAGGCATAAGAGTGAAATAGAAACAAGTACGAAGGCGGAGTAGAGTAAGTGCATAAATGTAACAGAAAAATGTAATAAATATAAACACAATTGGTATATACATATACATACATACATACACACATATATACAATGTATAGATGTCGGAGAAGTGAAATAGGAGGTTTGTACGCGTACTAGTAGCGCCATCTATGGCATTCGAGATAGTTTATTCGATTCATCGAGTCAGTAGTTCGAGTTGAAGTTGTCTATGGCTTGTCACAATAAACGATTGTTATTCTGTAAAATGTCAAGTTGAGACTAGTAAGAGAGTGACACAGTACAGTTGACTCCTGAAGCTCGACCGCGCCGGTTGTGCGCACTGATTCAGTCTAACCAATACACAATATGGCGGACGCTGAAGATATTTCTAATAAAAATCCATCTGCATCTCCGACAGCAGCGGTGGGATTGGAACAGCATTTCTCCAACGTGCTAACCCAACCTCCTGCGTCTACGGAAAGTGAATATTTTCGTGATTCGACTACACCACGTGGCGAAAATGGTGATGGTACAAGTTCGATAAATAACAATCAAAATACGACCTCTCAATTAGACGATCATTTCACGGCTAAACCTAGTGATATGTGGACCTCATTTTTTCGCGGTATGACCGAGAATTTTCGAAATAATGCCGATATGTCATCTCCGAAAAACAACGTGAAAAAGATGAAACCGTGTGACGTCTATATACCGTATTTTGACCCAGACGATTGTGGATTCACAGCTGCTCAATGGTGCGAAGAAATTGAACATCACCGTACTGAAAATTCATGGACTGACTACGAAACGCGAAACGTTGCGTTTACACATCTGCAAGGTCGAGCGCGCAAATGGGTATCTAAGTCGTACTCGTTATGCAAAACGTGGACTGAGGCAAAAGAGCGCTTATCAAGACAGTTTGCGGCGACCAAAAGATTTCATGACCTTTTTCAAGATATGGTTCAGTACACTAGCGATCGTGCCAGAACCTACGTGGAGTACTCGACTAACAAGCTTGCCATGATCGACCGGTTGGAGTCTGCCTGGAGTGAAGCTAACAAGATCGAAGTTGTTATCTCGGGTATTTCGGATGCTCAGGTACGTTCAGATTTGTTAAAAAACACGCCTACTGATTTCATAGCACTCGATAGGCATCTAAGCACTTATCCAAAAATTATGAGTTACAAAAGACCTCTTAGTCCACATACCGATCAGAGTGAATATAAGCGTCGCAAACAAGATGAGCGTATTACGTGTCATAGTTGCGGAAAACCAGGGCACTATCAACGTAACTGTAAATCGCGTGTAAAATCTACAGAGGCGACTCGTAGCGACTCCCCTAAAATTACCGTGACTAGACCAAATGAGAAAATTCTGGTAGAATGTTCCTATTGTCACAAATTAGGGCATACAGAACAAGTTTGTTTCTCTAAACAAAGAGACGATAAATTAAAGAGGACAAGTGCCGCGAAATCAGTTAACCTGTGCTTAAAATAAATCGCTAGTGGAGTTAGTAGGGCGAACGGGCAAGTGGAAAGGTTTATGTCTATCCTAACTAATAGATTCGCTATAACTGAAAACCACGATGGTAGGTCTTTGAAGATGGCTTTAGGTGAAATTCAACTTGCGCTAAATTGTACCGTAGTTAAAAGTACGGGTAGGAGTCCGCATCAATTATTGATGGGCTGTAATAGAAGTCCCCCTAAAATTAATGCCCTAGTACAAAATTACGATAAATTTGATTTCTATGAACTAAGACGCGAGGCAAAGTTCAGGATGGACGAGCGAGCTCGTGCTAATAAGGTACGCTATGATAAAGGAAAAGCTAAAATACGACCCTTTAAAATCGGCGACATAGTTTTTGTCGAAAAGAATCCCAGAATAATAACTAGTTTAAGTGAAAAGTATTCAAATCCTTGTAAGGTAGTAGAGGTTTGTGGCAACGATAGATAGATAGAGTAGAGCCAGTGTCTAGCGGCGTGTTCAGTACGTCTGTCACGAAAAACTGCGTAAGTACCCCGAGAGCTTGGCTGATATGTCCAATCAACTTGAGTCTAATAGTTGTAATCGGGCAAATTAAATAGCTTTAAAGATATTAGAGTCATTGGTTAAGCATAATTATAATGTTAAAATTGGTTACAAAGGTACAATGTAAGAGACATTTGTAACTTTATGAATAATAAAACTGTTTGTATTGAAATTGTTATGCACCAGAAATACCCGTCTCCGAGACCTTTCGGTGATTGCGCATTGAAAGCTCCGCGCTTTGTGCTTGCGAAAATTGAACATTGAAAGCTCCGCGCTTTATGTTTGCTTAGATTGAACATTGAAAGCTCCGCGCTTTATGTTTGCTTAGATTGAACATTGAAAGCTCCGCGCTTTATGTTTGCTTAGATTGAACATTGAAAGCTCCGCGCTTTGTGTTTGCAAATATTGAGCATTGAAAGCTCCGCGCTTTGTGCTAGCGAAAATAGAACATTGAAAGCTCCGCGCTTTGTGTTTGCTAAGATTGAATATTGAAAGCTCCGCGCTTTGTGTTTGCTAAGATTGAACATTGAAAGCTCCGCGCTTTATGTTTGCTAAGGTTGAGCATTGAAAACTCTGCGCATTGCGTTTATGACATTGCATTGAGCTCCACGCTCATGGTTCACCGCAACTGCTCGAAAGTCCGCGCGAGAACGCGCTCGCTGTCAGTATGGCCGTGTCGGAGAAGTGAAATAGGAGGTTTGTACGCGTACTAGTAGCGCCATCTATGGCATTCGAGATAGTTTATTCGATTCATCGAGTCAGTAGTTCGAGTTGAAGTTGTCTATGGCTTGTCACAATAAACGATTGTTATTCTGTAAAATGTCAAGTTGAGACTAGTAAGAGAGTGACACAGTACAGTTGACTCCTGAAGCTCGACCGCGCCGGTTGTGCGCACTGATTCAGTCTAACCAATACACAATATGGCGGACGCTGAAGATATTTCTAATAAAAATCCATCTGCATCTCCGACATAGATATTATGTAATATATAAATTCTTTATATACCTAATGTATAAATAAAGAGGCAAAATATAATATATAATTAATTGTAATTACGAGATCCCAGCCATCTTCTCTAATGAAATTATGATGTTTTTTTTTTAATTTTAATAACCGCACGAACCACCCGTGGTTGGTACCAGTGTTCTTTTGCAAAACTTGTGGTTTATAAAATCTTATAATATTACATACATACACCATAATCTCGTAATGCATATTTATTATATTATCATATTGGCGACACTTGTGAAGACTATGTTCAAGTATCGCAGACTCATAATAGTGATAGACATTTTGAATCAGCTATAACATGTGCTTTATTTGATCTTTTTGTGTGGCTTTTATTAGAGAGACCACAGCTATAATCAAGCTTGTATACTAGCATCTGTAATGGGTATGGTTTTTTAAATCTTAATAGACTGCGATAAATCCCCAAAAGTTTTTATTTCTTATGTTAACGCGAATTTCACGATTGTAATGTTAAGTTTTTCAATTCCCCCCGTGACGGGTGACCATGGTTGCTGAAGAGTATCCGAAACATCGGGCATATAAAAAACTTAATAGACCGCGATAAAATCTGTAAAAGTTGTTTCATTTTCCCCTAAAGGTTGTTTTATTATAACTTTACTTTTGATCAATGGACATAACATAATGTGATTTTCTTCTCAAGAAGTTAGATCATTTTGAAATTCATTCACACATATGCTCGTGTTCGTGTACTAGCATTTAATAACAATCACGGTAATGTTTTGTTCAATAAATAACTCAAGGTTCACCTTTAATGCTTGAGCAATAAAGTTTATCTTAAAGTTAACAATACATCTCCATCCTTCAGTCTCCTCAAGCGAGCCTTGAATGTTCTACAACTGCTCTTTAAGTGTCGTTTCTAGAACTTGCAGTTGTAAAATTATTCTAAGCTCAAGATCTTGAGTACCCTTCGATCTGGAGACGCTGATTCGAAAACACTCTCTTGTTATCTTTTAAGTTTACTGAACTATCAGAACTTTTATTTGTCGTATTATGTTGGTTTTTTATTTAAATAATTTATTTTTATTTATTTATATTTAACATTGCTAATTAAGGGACCATAGATAATAAGGTATGTATACTTATAATAATTTTAATAAGTTTATAATTTTTTTTGCAATATCTATATCCATTATAAAAATAATACATTTTTTTCTCATAATTTATAATACATTAATAATAATAATAATCGTTTATTTGCAAGTATGTAGTGCCAGTCATTTTCGATAATGATATAATTTATTGCGCTCTCAAAACTTTCTTACACATAATCGACTCATGTTACATACTCGTAGATGAAGATAACCTTAAAATAGGCATCGGAAAATACACAAAGAGCCTCGGTAACATATTCGTAATTAATGAAAAGCAATATTTTAATACAAACAAATATTTAAAGACACGTAAACATGGCACAAGCCGGGCCGCTATAACATAACTTAGCGGCCAAGGATAATTGCTTCATCGTAACATATACCCCGAGCAAACAATACGAATTCCCCAAACTCTTCATTCTCTACACAAAAATTATCTAAACTAAGTTCATTTTACTTTCACATTATTCTGCTAAAAAATCGACGATGCACGCGGGATGCACGCGGGAACATAGAATACTTTACTTTTTTCTGCTAAAAATATAGATGATAACTCGAAAAAGACTATATCGAATCAAGTTTTTATCTAATGTTATGTGGGCGGACGAAATTTACATATTTTTATATCAATTTCCTCTAATCCACAACAAGTACTTATTCACTATTAAAAAAAGGATATTCATACATATTTTTATATTTATACATTTTTTCAATGTTAAGAAGTGTGTTTACACTTCTTAACATTATATGTTTATATTCCTACGTATAAGTAGTATAATCTTTTTATATCTTTAAAAGTGTCATATGTTTATTGGCGTTCATTAAAGGACACCTATGTTCAGCAGTGGATGGATTAAGGCTGATGATCATGATGAAAAGTATTATAACAGGAAAATATGATATTTTATTACATACTTATAAACTTGTTGCAAATACCAAGAATATATTTCTATGAAATCATCTTCCTTACGTGCATTAATATTATATTAAAACGCTTGCATACGTATTGTTAATAATGAGCAGGAAAGCATTAAATGACCTGTAATACTTCTCGCAGCCGCAGACGTCAGCAAATTTATAATTAAATGAATACCGTGCATTTACTATGCAAACGGGAGCTCGGACTATTAGTCGGAGATAGTATTTAATAATCATTTTTCTTTAAAAAATACTAAGTTTTAAATACGTTTCATTAAATACTCTACCTTATTTAAGCACTAAAATGTTGAATTTCGTTGCTAAGTGTAACGTTGCACGAAGCGAAATTTTAGTTTTTGCTAACACAGTTCGCGTTTAATTCAGCTGTGAAACTACAATCATGTATCAAAATATCAAGCTAACTACGTAAAATGTGTATGGACGTACTGCATGCATTCTTGACAGGATTAGGAACAATATGTAAATACTGAAAAAAGCTTAAATCTACAATTAAGTTAAGAGTTAATATAAATAAAATTGCCATATAAAAACACATAGAAACAGGAAGCTAAACATTTCAAGAAGCCTTAGCGAAAATAAACGTTTTTAATCAATTCGAGTAGCCGCCTTCCTCTAACCCCGTTTTCTGATTTTACTCTACGCAACGAACAGATAAACGCAATAGGTACCTTAATGGACCTAACCACAACCCCAGGTGATATAAAAATGGACTGCTTCCCTGGAATTCCGATGGGGCGAAGGGGCAACCCTTCAGAGGGGCCCAGCATGCAGTGCCGATGACCTCTATCGATTCGCCCATTTCTATGTATTGACTTAATTGCAAATTGCATTCAATTGTCAATCGGAACGACGCACGAACAGTTATTCAATATTCATACGTAAATAATTACTAATGCGACGACATACATACACTTGCACTTCTGTTTGTATTTTCAGCCTGTGACTGTGATTGTCCCGTATTTGCATGAATAATCTTAGCAGCTGGGTACAATCAATAAGTATGAAATCAGGCTTTTTATCTTTAGACATTCTATACCATAAATATACCAATATCGTCGATAATTAATATCAATTATCATAATATGCACATGCAATACATGGAACACTATGCAGATAACAATCTATACTAATATTATAAAGAGGTGTGAGTTTGTGAGGTTGTAAGGGGTGATCAGAATCTACTGAACCGATTTTGAAAATTCTTTTATGAATTGAAAGCTTCGGTTTTTTTAAATGACATATTCTGTTATTTATCCCCGCACTCCCACGGGAATGTGAAGTACGCCGATAACAGTGGAGCGTAAATAAAAAAAATATATATTATTTGCCTTAAATGTTTTTTTTTCGTGTTAGTTGGATTGGCAAACTGGCAGACGTGCAACCTCATGGTACGTGGTCGCCTATCGAGTTCGCCTATAAAGATAGTTTACTTAGAAATTACCGCGGATAGCTGCTAGTGTGTTATCGACTATCGTCCAATCTAAGACCTCATAAAGGTCAAAATAATATTCTCTTGGAAAGTTGCAGTTGCAGTAGTAAAGATGGTTCTTATAACAATTTGCTTGTAATTGGCTCAGTGAGCATTATAACCATCATCATCATCAGCCTTTACCTGCTAAACATATGCCTCGCTCAATGAACGCCAAGACACAGATCGTTTGCCACTCGCTGGTGGATATGCGGCCTAGTAATCATTTTACTAGGTGAGCCGTCTGCTCACCTACCTACCGATTGAGCTTTAAGGCCACCAGGCCTAAAAATCTAGACCTTTCGACAATTAATCGTGTAGGTTTATTGTATACATTGATATAAGTACCATAATTCCATGCCTAAGGGAATTTGCCCTTCTTTATTACTCCAAAAAATTGTTTTTTTACAAAAAATAAAAGAGGTAAACTAGAATAATCGTTATCAATCTAATAAAAACTAGAGCAACCTTGAAAGTGATATGTCTAATGCATTATATAAAATAATACCTTCAGAATAGAAGTCACAAGTGTCTTTCTGGAACATCCATTACTCAAACTTCAAAGTAAAAGGATTTGCCTATAAACTCACCTTTTGGCCTCCATTACGGGCCAGAATATTGCGTCATAAGTTAGTTATAGCTTAATATTTAAGCTATATCTCGGCTAATATAATTTTGAAGACTAATTTCCATCTTAAACTGCTATGTAACAATATTCAAACTAAATTTTCCCAATGATATTACCTGCCCCAAAAATGTATTCTCTTGCTTAAATCGCCTTCTTCTTTCTCTTCCTCGTTTATTAATCTGTTATGTATGTAAGCTGTGTAATTTTAAAAAAATCAAATGTTCGTTCAAAAAAACTTACACACAAAAAAATATATATTAGTACGTATTCGGCAGAATTTTACAATAGTTTGTGAAAATGTTTGGAAACATCTTTCGGTGTGATTCCTTATATCTATGCGATAACATTATTCAACAGTACAGATCATTGCTATGGAATATTCTATTCTATTTTCAAATATCTGTGTCATACATTTATAAGGAACGTGCTTGTGACGCGCCGCGATATTTTTCACATTTTATTTTTCTATCCTTACGCGTACGCTTTTCAAACTTTTTTTAACATCAGCGTACGATAACTTTAAGAGCTCACACTTAATAATAATTGTATATTAGAAAAAAAACAAAATCTATGTAGTTGGTAATTTATGTATATTTTTTGTACTATAAATATTACACACACACCCATATTACATACACACCTTTAGACACCTTTAAAAATAAAATGGTTTTCGAGTACTTAGTATTCGCCTCAGAATCCGTTACTTCGTGCTTTAGTGCAGCAGCCAAATTTTGTCAATCTGACGTAGCCAAATGTGCGCTACTTATGCAAAATTCCATAAAATATATTTTCTAGTAGGTATTGTTTAAAAATCAAAGTCATGTAGCGAAATAAATCATTTACTGTTTCTAAATAAATCAAATTTATTGTTCTCTCATGTTTTTTGCAAATTTAACGTATTCTAAGCAAATTTTAAGTATCTTTCATTCATTATATTTCCTCATAAGTAGCTTTTAAATTCTTGATGTGTAGCATACTTCATAACAACCATTCTCAGTTAACCTGTAATACTTTTTAGTTGGTCATTTTACAATAACATCATGTAATTTATTTGAATCTGCAATACAACACAAAAATTGAAGACTGCAAAATGGTTAGATCTATACATCACCCCTCTATCGCTTCAATTTTTTTTATTAAATTTTAAATTATGATTGATCATCACGATACCCCTGGCTCTATTATTATTCTCTTGTGTCATTGCAATATTGTAGGAATGAAAAATGTACATATCGCTAATCTTTTCCTTATTTAAAAACCATAAATTTTTGACCAATCATACTCATATTTTTTTTTTGGGGTATTAATTTTTATTATACTTTCAGCGGATAACGCTTTCCCTATTCTGAACTCACTATTTGTATTAAAACTACGTCAGATTTACTATGTCACAAAATTAGAATATTATTCAAAATAGTTTATATAAAATTCTGAAACTATTTACGAGAGTAGCGTGCAATTTTGTGTGCAAATTTATATAATTTCTTATTCATTTTATAATTGCATTTTTGTGCTACTATTACTTGAGTGCTTTACTCATTTTCTCAGCACTTAAAGCAGTAATTTATTTAAGAGAAATATCGTGATCAATTGTTGCTAATCTTTCTGTTGGCATAAACATCCTCTCACCGTTTTAGTTGCGCAAGTAGTAAAGAGTAAATCGTTCAGAGATCACGTCGGAGAAGCTAATACTTCGGCCGATTCGGATACTGTTTTTATAAAACCTGCTTTGTTTATTAAGGTAGGTTGTGTCGGTCGATTGTTCTAAGTTTCTAGAACGATACTCGTGGGAGCTTGGTTCCTTACGAGCAGCTCCCACCTCGCGGTCTGCCGTCTTAATTTAGTACGGTGTTAACCACTGCCCGCAGTTTGTATTCATTACCCACCTGCCCACCTTGCACGATTTAATGCTTCGCACAATCACCGTTCTCATTTACCACTAATCAAATATTAATTTAATCGCCGAGATTCTCTTCCATTTTCATGTTTGTGTAGTTCGCACTGGGAGTCCCGGTAAGCAGCTTATTGCTTTTACTTTATAATGTAGGTGGACTTGAATAGATAGTATTGATTTCTATAAGAATTTTTAGCTTTTATACTAAATACTTATAGCTGTCTACTTAAAGATGATTTTATCAATAGTCAGGTAATACAGGTTTATAATAAAAGTCTTCTTCTAACGTCCGATTTCCGAAAGGCGGATTGACTGATGAGGCAACGCAAAAATTAACAAATCAACTGTCAAATCTCTTGTTAAATGTCAAATGAGTTGCTAGAAGCATGGTTGTCAGGTGACATAGCCACTACATTGAAATGCTGTCAAATTTGACTCTAGAACGTATGTTAACCGCCATTAACAGCCATGTTAGTTGACATACACTTTGATCAACGTTTCAGAAACCGGGCGTTCGTCTTCAAAAAATCAATTGTATCAATCTTCAACAAAATTATATATTATGATAATAATAATAATATCTATGGACGCTTTTTACACCACTTCATCTGGTCCCGTGGTAAGTTCTCGAAGAAACTTATGTTACGGGTACCAGACAACGGAAATACATAATATTATATTTAATACACATCCATGACCCAGGAACACACAAACTTTTTTGTTCCCTAGCGGGAATGATACACGTATTTATGTTTATCATTTTGTAAGTCATCATTATACTATGATGATGATTGGCCTGATATCACAATAATCTTAACCATGGTCTGCTTATCTTCTAAACGTATCATGTCTAATTTCCACTAATCACTGGCCGCCTGAAATGCGAAGTGATTGTGGCATTAATCATTGAAGTGGCTTATGTCCAGTGCCGCATGTTATCCGCTTGTACAAGCAATATAAGCTATTTTCATATGATAAATGGGATTGGATTGTACAAAAAAGGTATAAAACATTTCATGTAAATGATTTCATAAAGGTCAAACGAAAGCGCAAAAAACGACCAAACGAATTAAGAATTTTGAATATATAACGCAAATTATATTTTTTCACGATATGTTGATTTTATAGCGATGTTATTTTTTATGGATTATTTAAAAGGTAGTGATTTAATAAAAATAACCAAATAGGGACTTTCTAGAAGTAATAATTGTTTTTCATCTCCAATATTACAATCTATTTCTCTACTATTTTTTTCACTGACAATTAGTAATTTTAAGTATTTTATGCAAATCGGTGTATTTGCACATTTTGTAGATTAATATTTTTTTAATCATAAAACATAATCTTCAGTGAATTATATGAAATAACTTTGAATATAATACATATCCTTATTTGAAGTTTATAAAACACGCGAGATTGGAAAAATACACTCTTATAAGGTTTTATTGATTCACCAAATCTAGTATAAACTCTCGTCGTCTAGATGTGTTTCTGATAGAATGAAGTTTTTCAACTAAATCGGCATAACAACGGAACTGTATCTTCCCAGGCGAGGAAACGACTACGTACGTCCCGCGTGATCCCGTATGCATCAGAACTACGCCGGGAACAAATAGTATAACATCAATTTTTCTAGCCTATTCCTCTCAAAATTGCACTGGAATTTGTCTGGTTGTATTTTTCGTTTTTATTTATTTCAACACATCCAATGGAAAATCAATAAGAATCTCATATATTTTAGATATGGTATATATTTGGTAGAAATATAGTGAGTGATATGAAGAAGAAGTTTTCAATGATTCATTGTCATTGAATCAGTTAGTTCGCGTCAAAACTATTCTTCTCAGAAAGCAGAGGAATCGACTGTATTAGCTTTAGGAATAGTTGGATTCGAGTAGACTAAGTCAGTATGCTCATAAAATGCTATGAGCAAAATACACTAATAAGTTTACAGTGTCAACAGGTTACTTGAGCTAAGTAGACAAGGCTGTAATTTGGCTCGAGCGGTGCAAGCTGCGGTACGAACCCTTTACTTATTTGCAAACCCGCAAGTAACTTTAAATTGGTGAGACTAATATATAACATGCTTGACGTTAGCAAGTCCCGGCTTATGACCCGCCCACTCGATTCCAAGCTTAGCAGGGATTTAGTTAAACGGTACACTACTTCTGTTCCTAGCTTTATTTTATTTAATACAAAGAAATTGTATAATTATGTTTCTTAAGTACTAGCTGTTGTCCGTAGCTTCGCTCGCGCTTACTTAGATTTACGGACATATCCAGTTTTATGATGGTTATTTTTATAACCTAAGTTAATTCTTATTATAACAGTGACCTGCCTGCTAAAATCGGTCAATCCATTTCAGAAATTAACCGGAACAAACTAACAGACAGACAACAATTGTTAAAATTGTTATTTTAGTATGATATTATAATGTACCGTTGCATGTAGTAAAAAGTGGTTAATATTACAGACTCTCCAATTTTATTTATTTGTATAGATTTATGATGCTTTGAAATCTATATCACCATTTTTGACATTGACAACGAATGCCATGTTCGGACTTAATTTTGTATTAAGTTATGACTTAATATTATTTAAGTTGATCATTTCATTTGGTTCGTTCGTTTTTCTCAAAAGTTTGTTCATGTTCGTTTCCTCAGTAAATAAACTAGTTTCGTCTTACATCATCTATCGGATTGGATCCTCGATTATTCTGTGAATGCTAGTATTTTAAAGCGCTATACTAGTAAAATCTCCTTGATGGATAACTAAAATCTGTACTCCTTATTAGGTCAAGACGGTAAAAAGTTATGAGATTTAGATTCTCACGAAAACTTGTTAGCATCAAAGTTTAAAATTAAAACTTCTTTTCGGATTTTTTGGAATTTTGCTATTATTTATGCTATAAGACCACCTTTTTTAAATAAAATTGACAATTCTAATTCCGACGGAAGTACCCTTTGGGTGTTGGGTCAACAACTAATTCCTTTTGACCTAGAATCACGAAATTAAGCAACATAGCAAGGTCTTATAGCACAAAGAAAGGAAAAAAAATAAAAAAAATATGTTTGTTTTTAATAGCCACATGGATTATACCTCCTTTAACGAGTAAAATTAGCGTAAATATTAAACAATATAAATTATATACTTAAGTATATAAAAACTAAAACCTATGGCAGGATTCGGACCAGAATGCCTAGAAGATGCCCAACCTAGACGAATCCTTATATTGGCTTCTATTTCAAATTTACGTCTGTAATATAAGTTCAATAGTTGAGTTATAGAATGTTTTCGTTTTCTTTTCCAGTTTATTTTACACTAGGTATTATATTTATAACTATAGTAGCGCCCCTTTTCACCTGTGTACTCCCATTCCCGTGATATTATATAGTGCTACATTATTTAGGTAGTTATTGCGTTGCGTTTAATTTTTATATTAGTATTAGTTTATTTGGAATCGTTATTTTAATCATAATAAATAATTGTAAGTTGTAACTTCTCAGTGAGCTCTCGTTCATTGAAAAAGATAAGAGAGAGGTTTATGAACACCACGATTCACGATATTTTCGTCTTTACTTTACCTAATATAAAGTTGAGCGAGTTAAAATCTTACAGCCAAACGTACTACAAGTCCACAAAAACACTTCCAACTAGCGATCTGCGAGATGAATCTCCAAGACCACCGCTAAAGCTTGAAGCTAAATAAAGTGAAGCTGAGAGGAATCTAGTTTTAGAGTATATTTATTTTTTATAAAATTTGCCATTACACGTATTTTATTAATCAAATGCCACGAATATTTTCAGAAACTGCAGGAAAAGAACATGGAAATTTCCTATTATTTGTTTATTTATAGTTAAAACAAATGAATTGCTGGTAAATAACAATAGTAAACTCTCAAATTATTTAAGCATAAACTATAAAAAATGTACCAACGTATAAGTTATTAATGTTGTGTGAAAATGTAAATAAATAATGTATAAATTGTATAAGTGTTTTAAAAACAGTCATCCCCTGATACATGCGTTATATACGTATTGGAAATTTCAGTAGGTACCAGAAATCTTAAATTGTTTAAATAGTATCTAATAGAAATTAGCTTGGGCCCCTTTTTTCTTTCTGTGAGCCCTTAACGATTGAACATTGTATAATGACAACCTATGTGGCTCAGTGGTTAGCGAAATGAGGCTCAGGCCGGTGGTAGCGGGTTCGAATCTTTCCAGAGAGAGAACTAAAAAGTTTTTGTGTTCCTGGGTCATGGATGTGTATTAATACATAAAAAGTACATCTTAAATGTATGTTTTAATACATAAAAAGTATCACATTACGTAACACAGGTTCTTCGCAAACTTACCGTGGGACTAGATTGACGGGGACCGGGGTGTAAAAGAGTCTACAGATATTATTATTTATTTTAAAAAAAATGCGTAAGGTGCACATGCACAACGTTTTGGCTACTTTACCGCAGCTATGTTCTTAACTTAAAACTTAATGAGACACATAAAAATCGTAAAAGTTTCATTAAAATGAGTGTAATTAGCTAAAACATTAGATAACGTGTGTGTTCATATGTTTGATGTTTCATTTCAATTATAGCGTATTATAATGGCTGCGGCCGTCAACTGAGACCAACTAGAGTCAGATGGGAGTTCAGAGATCCAATCAGTGATCTATGTGGACTTGAAATTTGTCATCGAGGTTATTCATGGGCAAATGTATCTTATACGAACGAAGACACATCGACATCGCCCATAATTTTAGGGTGAGAGAGGTTTATGGCCAGCATGGTGTGATGATAGGTTAATGTTTGGTTAAATGTGAACTCTAAATGTTGCAATCTAAATAATAAAATCTATTAATATTATAAACTAGAAACTTTATAAGAATGCGTGACTATATATTATTTGTTAGTATTTCACGCAAAAATTATTCACTATCATCATCATCAGTCTTTATCCGTCCACTGCTGAACATAGGCCTCAATGAACGCCAAGACTACCAATCCCTTGCCACTCGCATCTAACACAGTCCGGCCACAGACAGCGTCTTCCCTTCTGGTTAGTGACGAACCAATATTTCTTCTAACACTCCTCCGCTCTAAAAACTTATTGGCCCATCGGCCATCCGTTTTTCTGAGTGCGTGACCAGCCCATTGCCACTTCAACGTGCATATTCTTCGCGTGATATCGGTAACTTTAGTTCTCTGGCAGAGGTCTTCGTTTCAAATCCTATCTGCAAAAGAAACACCCAGCTGAACGCTGAAATTTATCAGAAATGTGCTTATGGCTATTTGAAGTTTGGCACTAGGATTATTATTTTCAAAATATACCTTTAATGTCAAGTCAATTATATATGTATAATCTCCATTATCGTTTTAAGCATTTGTATTTATTTTGTAATGTAATAGGATTATGATACAATTAATGCTATAAACTATTAAATTAGAACGCATCCCACCGCCAAAACATTGTACATATAATTTTGATTTTATTACAATGCACTAAAAGTTGTGGTTGGCTTACCAGCCGTTCCCGCCCGGCCATTTCCATAAAACTATCAAACTAACAATAAATAAATTATAATTGCTGTAACGAGCAGTTAGAGCAATAAATAAAGGAAACTAAACCCAGTACTTTGTTACGCTGGAAAAGTTACCCGATGATAATGAAAAAGAAGATTCTTGCACTGAGTCATAACTTCAAATTAGCACCGCGATATCCTGCTGGCAAAAACAATTTTGCGAAGTAAAATCTACGAGTAGTTTAACTTTTATTTTAACGCTTTTTTATGGCTACAGTACATTTTTATTTCGCTACATATTATCAAACATAGTGGGCGAACAATAAAGATAGTTCTAGATTTTTACTTAAGCTTTGCTTAATATTCTAAATACAAATAAGAAAAGGATAAAATCAGAAACTTAATATTCCAAACATTACGTACGTGTAGAAAAAATAACATAACAGTTGATATCGGATTGGTTACTTGGATCTTATATTAAAAAGAGATTAGCAATAAATATTTATTTATAAGGGATGTCTTTATATATAATTCTTAGCAAAGTTGACTGTGTTTAAGGATGAACTTGACTTTTTTTTTCACTGTCTTGGTTTAGATTCACGCTACAAATGTTACAAGACAACGTGTGTCGGTTCCGCTAATATTTCATAAACTTTTATAATACAATTTATTTTCGTCGATATATTATTACAAACTTGACAAACAAAGTTCTCAGGAGATTATGACAATAAAATAAGGCACATAATTCGGAAAATAATAGAGAATGTTCCAGCGAACAGAGGCTACGAAATAATTTATATTCAAAGCACAACAACTTTTTCGAATATAACGTACCTGAATTAATACTAAATTTCTTAGCAACCACGAGGGAGTATTCTCGATGAAGTTACGACTAGAAAACATGACTATTTTCAATTG
Organism: Lycaena phlaeas; assembly: GCA_905333005.2. Lineage (NCBI taxonomy): Eukaryota > Metazoa > Arthropoda > Insecta > Lepidoptera > Lycaenidae > Lycaena > Lycaena phlaeas. Next base: position 20,141,383 of record HG995163.1, read on the forward strand.
GTTATTGAGGGAGACAGTTCTTGTTGGTTGAGTCTCTGATCACTCAATGTTTTATCCATTAGGACAAAAGCAAGTATTTAAAGTGCCTGAATTCATTTCTTATACTGACAAGCTTAAAATAAAACATAAATAATTTTATTACCACGTAGAATTAGCAGGTACACTTTTGTTTTAGAAAGTATTGCTTTATTATTAGCATACAATTTTATATGAACATAAAAGCAATTATCATAAATACAAACGAATCCGTTCTTCATACTCAAGAAAATCTTGAATGTACATTTAAATTACGCACTAAGACTAATTAACTTATAATTTATATAAATAGCACAGATCTAAGAAGAACTAAGGAAACATTTAATATTTTAACATTGCAAACCATCTTTATTTATGTCTTTCATTGTATCTTAAAACATTGTTAACATCAAAGCATTTGTTGTCCCTTTCATTTTAAATCCAATTTCTTTAGTCGCAATATATTATTCAAGAGCGTGCCATTAATAGTTCAAAGAGTGTAAGCCGTTTTAAAAGAAAAGTTCATAAATTCAAATTTGCGCAGTAGCTCTAGGAGCGTCTTATAATTTTCTCTGCATATCTAAGAGAACCGTGCTTCACCGGTATGCGTTTGTTCGGAGCTAGTGAGTTTTCGTTATTTCTTTAGTTGAGAAATCTCCTTGCGCAGGTTTAGATAGGAATTCCGTAACTTCGTATCACGCCACATATTTTGTGTAGTCGCGAGATATAGGGATATTACTATTCTAAAATAATTCGAAATTTGAGAGCCGTTCTCCCCGTAATTCTAAAGGCATTATACCATATAATCCTTTGGATAATTGCTTTTAAAGACGTCAAGAATATAACAAATTTAATGAAAATTAAATTTTCATAAAATCTAGTATATTTTTTTTTTATTTTATCTAATTTAAATTAGCAGTCTGTCGACATTCGACGGCTTAGACATATACCTGCAGTCTCACAGACACTAGAGTTCCAAAAATATTATTTAAATCTATCTCTCCGTCAGTATGAAACGGATCTGTTTCAACTGTAATAAGATCGTCTATGATAGACTTATTAAGAATGATAGCCTCCATTACATCTGCTACACGATATTTATCCCTCCCAAGGCTAGATTTAGTATAAAAATATCCTACACTATTCTCGGTATGATTTCGTTATAAAACTCAAAGAAGGTATAAGCACTAAGCGACTTCCAGGCTATATTTGCCTATACTAACAAAAAATATATTATAAAATTTAATTCTAATTATAAGACCAAAACCAATATTATGTACCCACATATTTTAATATATTGTATTCTACAGATATGTTCCGGTATACTATATTTTATCAATAAGGACATAAAAATATTTAACATGTTTAATTATGCTATCACAGAACTAATATCGCATTTAATATTAATCTCGGAAAATGAATCGCTTTTTTATATAAAACCGATAATAACTTCTTCATTTGTCGCATGTTTTGTTCCTGATGGCGTTTGTTCTTGACATAAAAAGATGCAATTGCTTACTACTTGAAGACCTATTCCAAGTCTCGGAATCGACAACTATTTAAGATTTATTTTCATTTAAATTAAAAGTCTAAACAAATGTTGAATTGTCCACTCGTGCAGTCGCAGATACCTTCTCGGTGTAATATCAGGGAAAAACTTGCGGAACGACGAATAGTTTTGGGGGTCAAGTTAATGATATCACCGCCATTTGCGGAGAGTCCCCACTTGAAATTGCGCTCGGGCACGTTAATGGGCTCCGCTACAGCATTCTGAATATTTTAAGCGACATTCGCTGAAATTACTACAAAAATAATGTCGCTTCGCTAATATAGAATTACCCAAGGATTGTTTTGTGTACGCCGATGAGAAGTAAGAGAATCCTTATGCCTCAAGATTACCTGCTGAAATCTTGCCCAGATTAAATATATAAGTACTGAAATTTAGATTTTTTGTCAAGTACATAGATTTAATATGTTAACATGGGGCTTATAAAATAAACGCCTCACTAAAGAAGTCGGTTCCACGGAGCGCAATAAGTACGTTTTGGTACAGGGAGCCTTAAATAATAAATGAGCTCCAGTGATAGAGGAGCACACGAGCGTTCGCCGCAGTCGACGAATATTGCCCCCTCCCGCGCCGCCCCGCCCGCGCCCGCGTGCAGACAGCGCGCTACGTGCGCCGCATAATGCACCGTCCCGTGCAAAATTCACAACTACCCTCCGGTAAAATTTACTACCCTACATCTCATTTGCTCTTGTTTGAGTTCACGTTTTGAAAAGTATTAGACTAAGCCGCTCTTTTTGTAAAGCTATCTTTACTATTTATATACACTCCACAATTTCTTTACAGCTGAAAGTTATTTGACCTCAAGTTAAAACTTTAATATCTTCAACAGTTCGAAACTGAATATTGAAATATATTATGCATTTTGCAAAGTATAAAAGTTTTGCACGTGCGCCGTGTGTCGGGTACGCGTCGCATGCGAATACGAATTCATCTTTTACATAAAGTTGAGTAAAGTTTGTTTATTTTGTAAGATAGCATGCATCTAATTTAAAAAAAAAAACTTGTTCGGAAACTGACTTTTGAAATACTTACTTACTTAAAGAAAAAATATTGACAAAAAAATATATATATTATCTTCCTATCTACGATGTGTAATATTCTGTAATTTAATGTAATTTAAATAACAAACCATCACTCTAATAATACTTTTAGAATCCATTTTTAGGACGTGAGTTGTGACGTGGCATTTCTTGAAAATCTCTATCCTCTTTCATTCTCAAAATACTTTCCTTTTTGTCTGTACTCGTATGGTTAAGAAAAAACCATAATTAAAAATATGATAATTTTTATTGAAAAATTATACGAATTTAACCTTATTGCTATTTTTGTTGCCATAGGTTCTTGCAGAAACTATTACATTATCGCATCTACTTAAATTTTATATATCTTCTATTATTACAATATTAATCGGATACTTTTTAGCTACCATGATCACCGGAGTAGTCCCTTTATATTTTTTGCTTTGATTAATTATATTTTACTTTCTGTAAAGATCTTGAAATTCCGAAATAAAAACAGTTATTTACATACTCAAAAATAGTTACTCTTAAAATCTTATTTAAACAAATATAACTTTTACTAGCCATAATATTTAAGTTAGTTAATAGAACTAACCATAATACTTAAATCGGTTGTTTAGTTTTCTTTACAAAGATTTTGTTGATCGGACATACATACAAAAATTAATTTTCTGAGACGATCCTTTTTTGTTGTCCGTACATAAGGTAGGCTTCGTCTGCAGCTCGGCTTCTTATTAACGTGCATAAATATCAGTTCCCTCCTCCCCTCCCTGCCCTCACGCCCTCGCCCCCTATAGGAGCGCGCCGCTCCAAACAAATCAACCTAGACTTAACATGTAAATAGACATTGTATTTATCTAGGCGCGACGTTCTTGTGGACCCTACATTCATAATTAGATCATGAGTGTCAATACATGGTCATAAACAATTACTTAAAATCGTCAACATCATCGTCACCCGACCTTATATTTCTTACCTATCTATCTATATATTGACCTCTTAATATAACAAAGTTTTTTCTTTTTTAAATTTTATGCCATTAGTTGGCTAATGAGCAGTTGAATCCCTATGGTGTCTACCGACGCCCATAAACATCCCACACAACCAGATTATTCGTATGCATTGTCCTCCTTTTCCCTATCCCCCAATGATCCCACAGAAAACAAACCACACGAAACGCGACAGCATTCACGAGAGGAGTCTTGGTCGTGCTTGCCCTAATCGGCGGCTATCTAATATTATAAGTCTTATTTAAATAATAATATTAGAAAAAATTTAAAAAAAATCACTCTGGTCGTATAATGTACAAAGTTTTTCCGTTATATAGGCACATGTATCTGAAAAACAACACTGACATTTTAATATCAAATAATATGGTATTATAATATAAGTATGAACTATCAATAATACTCGTGCCTGGCGCATGGTGAGTGGGCATTTTCTACCTAACAAACAAATTTTATATCAATATAAATGCATATCGGAAAGGTCAGATAGATAGTGAAACAAATGGTCGAATTGAAGAGAATTTGTCGAAAATATGAAAATATATTATTTGTGACGGATAAATTATTGTACAAACTTATTCAAACTTTTTGAAATCCAAGATAAAATATTATAAATTAATTCATTTTTATGGTCATACTAATAATTATATTTAGGTTTTTACAGTTTTGTTCTAGTTGTAGATGCATGAGGCATAAATACTCCTCCGTCCAGAAGAAATAATATCGAATCCAATTTTTTTAAACCCTAAAGTTTATATTTATTAAGTTGGTCAATAAAGCAGATAATTATAGTACGTAGGTAAAGGAAAATATGATGTGTAGAAGATTTTATTTAATATTTTAAGTATATAATATTGTCCTATTGTAATATTATGTAGAATAAAATCAACAGCTTAGGGCGAATGACTCGAATCTCGAACTCGAAATAAAAATAAAAAATAAATTGTGTGTAAAATAAAATCGTGTTTCATGACAGGATGCGAGAAAAGATGATGATGATGATGATGATTGAGTTAAACATACCCACCATAACTTATGATCTTCATAGTCAACACATTATAACATTTTAACATTCTCCAGAGATGAAAATAAGTACCTATTTTATTTGTTCAAAACATGGTGCTGAAAGTGAAACAAAGTTTCAATAGTATTTTACTAAATTTTATTATCTGGAACGGGTAATTTTCCTGCACAAATACTCGGCTCAGTTCATTCGAGGGCCCTAGCGCGCGCTAAATTTGAATTCATGTTACGAACAAGCTACATAAACCAATTACCAAGCAGGGCCAATGGCGGGCGGTGGTACGCGGAGAATCGATAATTCACAATATGCCCGCTAGAGAGCAACACCGTCGCCGCCAATGCGCGCCCACACTTCTCCTCCACGTCGCGCATCCAGGCGATAACTTTGACAAGACGTCCAAGATATTTGCTAACACAAATTTATTTTGTATGAAATATTTTTTTTATTTTTTTTTAATCATTTTTATTACATATAATATCAACACTGTTCAATAAATATTATTAATGTAGTAAATGCATGATGGCAATTAAAAACAACACATTTCTTTCACAATAATGCATCTTGCAATCAACATACTTTGCTCAATAAGTTTAAAAAATTAAACAAAAGTTGTTTCTTAGTATTATACGTTTTATAGCATCATATTATATTCGTAAGATATGTTTTAAATAAATAATCTTTTGATGACATAGCAACTACTATTTATCTGTGACAAGTAATAAAATGATGGACGCCGTGGCAACGTCATACCGAGCATGCGCATATAGTCAGCTGCTGCTTAGCTTGCTGTTTCGTATCGCGCTTCTTGCCCGCTTTCAATGTTTTCTGTTTTATTTTGTTATTTCTGTGATGTAAACCAGTTTTTTAACTAATATTTATGTAATTCATTATTGTGAAATATATTGTGCGATTCAATAGTGGTGCTAGCAGCCAGACAACAGATTTAACAAGGTAAACGCCTTAGTATTTTTGTTTGTCGTGAACATAACCTATTTGTAATGTAATATTTTGCTTGTTTGTGGTGTTCGCAGATAAATTTTGTGATAAACATGCTTACAAATCCTCTATTACACACTAATTATAGGAAATCCATAACGTTTTATAGTGTATAATCGTTATTCCCACTAAATTTATTTATCTCGATTACTGTGGCATACATTTTGTCAATTTTCGTTAGGTCGTGCAATTATTTACAAATATTGCATTAAAAGAGTGTATTGACCCTTGTTATAATTTTCCATTCATATTATGTTTGTTTACATGTTGTGACACCATAGTTGTAACTTGTAAGTGTCAATTATTGTTGACATCGTGTGAAACTCATGTTGTAATCCGTGTTTGTATTATGGTGGTTATAAAACTAAGTTTTTCACATTTTCATTACCGTGTGTCTTTTAGTAAGGAAATCACAAAACAATAATATTATGATGAGAGTGCACTATTCGTATTCTTATTGGTAGTTAATATATTGAAATATAATTATCAGTTTATTAAAAACACGATATATCCCACCTATTATTTAGTATTAAATAAGACATATTATGTAAATAAACAATATATCACGCAAATAGTAAATGTAAATAGTGATTATTGATCATACGTACATGGTTTTCATAATATGAACATAGATGGCGTTGTTAGTGTAGAAATTTCTAACTTAGTCGTTTATAAATATTTCAAACAAATTATATTTAAATGTACAAAATTATTATGTAATATACCAGATTTAATTTATTATAATAAATTCATGATTTTTCTGTTTTATTTGCTTTAATTGTTAAAGTTTAAATGTAGCATAGGTATTACAATAGAATGTTTTTTTTTCGAAATTCAACAGAGATAATAAAAAAAACCATTACATTTTTTATGATAATTACTTATAATAAAACATTAGTGTGATTAGTAACGAAAAAAAATGAACATAGGTATTTTGATAATTTTTTGATATTAGTTGCAATGTAATTATATGCAGGTTAATTTTAGCCTTTTTAATGAATACATAAGATACTAAAGCATCATGCCGTTTGTCACGGCATCCAAATCGATCGATCGATATTACTGTCAAGGCGGTATTTATGGTTTCACTATAAAAATATAAGTAACTAGCTGTTGCCTGCAGCTTCGCCTGCGTTAACTAAGATTTACAACGGGATCTTAGTACGCGAAAAAACTTTTTTTAAACCTTGTGTCCGAAAAACCCAAAATATCTTACGGAACCCTATTTTTAGCAGAATAAAATTTAGCCTATGTTACTCGTGGATAATGTAGCTTCCGAATGGTGAAAGAATTTTTGAAATCGGTGCAGTACTTTTTGAGCCTATTCATTACAAACATACAAACATACAAAAATAGGTACAAATCTTTCCTCTTTATAATATTAGTATAGATTTAAATACACCAATGGTAATGAGCTTTACAAAATTCCTTATACTCCTAAGTTTTTGAGTTGTGTTGCCTTTTATTTACATTACATATGCTATCTTACTCTTTTCTTCTTTCATACTTTCTTACATTTACACTTGGAAAGAAGAAATATTCACTCGAAATTCCGTGGATTCTTCATTGAAAATCTCACTGACTTTAAATATAAGTAAGATTTCTAAGTGAGACACTCTCGCCACTTTAATACTTGCCGCCAACTTCACAGAGTATTTGCCAATACCGAGACGACTCTCGAAGCTTCTGTTTCTCGTCAGAGTACCTCGTCTTCATTGCGGATACGATCAAGAGTAATGACGTCAGAGTTGGCATTTGACACTCGTGCACAAATTGTAAGCGATAACCTTCAGGTATCTCATTGTTTGTGTCTGACTATTGACAAAAATTGTAAGATTTTTTAGCCAAGTACGGTGAAGCTATTGGAAAAGATTATGGTTTTATCAGTCTATGTATGTTTACGTATGTTTTATCGTAACTATATCTATTTATTCATTGTTTCGTTGATAACTTTTCACTCGTTTCAAAAAGTGGAGAGTTGTTTTGCTTTTTGACCCCGCTAGCATATTTTTAGCGGCATCTGAAGCTGAACTACCAATAAAAAATCCACTGGATCGATTTTGTCTAGTAGAACCGGGTGTATATGATTTCATACCTTAATGTATCCTTGATATTTAATTTTTATTATGGCTAAACAAGATATATGTAATGAAAAATTGTTTGATATGCAGTTCGATTTAATGATGAGTGCAGCCAGCGTACTATATTCGTCGTAGAGGTGAGCGTAAATGTCAAATCTAAGTTGCAAAACCAGCCCATGGGCCCTCCATTGGATGTGGTTTCCTCATTTCCGCTGGTGTCGCATGATACGGGGATCGGGGATACTGATACATCGCTTTACCTTTGATTGCTAATCATTTTCGCTTTATTTATTAAAATATTACATTCGAGGCAAATATTTCAAATCTGAAAATTGCTTACTGTACTGTATTATATTTATGCAAACTAGTTCTGGTAATATACAAGGATTAAATAAAACCTTGTACCTAATAATTAAAAAATGGATCCCATGAATAATAATAAATATAGTATGCTGGGAGTTGAGACAATTCACACACGGCCATCCGATCAAAATCTCACTAAACCAACAGGGCAGTCAAAGTTGCAGTGAGTTGTTCACTTGCTATAAGAACAGATGGTCCGGAAACGGGATAAAGGCTGATGCTGATGACGGCTTTGAAGCTTTTGGGCGGTCTAGAATGACGACATATGACCAAAAATAAGAACACAAAGATGATGTCTTTCTATATTTAGGCACATAAAGTCGTTTCAGACGACTTAACGATATTAATCAACATATCGCACACGTCAGAAAAACAGCCTTTTAAAGTAATTTGACTGAGATCAACTGATAGATAAATCATGGTGGCAAGTGATCAAAGTCTTTATGGTGCTTTTAAATAATCATTTGTTTGTCTATCATCTCTTCTGTAACTAGTTTCTGCATACAATTAGGTTCTGCGCGAAAGAACGTAAGGTAGCAACGCAACGACACGCAGTACGACACGAATATGATACTTTTCAGAACACATTTTTGAATGAAGAAAATGTAAAGTTTTAATTATTTTAAAAAGAAAATGTGCAATGCCCCCGTATTAAATTGACTGCATTAGCGTCGGGAACAAGAGCAGTTAATAGTTATTCGAAATGTTAAGTGCACGTGAGTGGCTGCATAACGTTTGCAAATGTCGACTTTTGTCCAAAATGTCCGTCTCGTCAGCCATATTCCGTTTAATGTCGCAATATTGTGAGCGCCGGCGGCCGGCCGCGGCGCTGGCATGTATTTACATACATTAATGTAAACGCAGCACATGCACCCTGCTTTTGGGTGTGTGTTGCGAATTAACTGTAATTGAGCCATTTGGATGGACTTGTATTGCCTTCAGATTGCATACCGTATTCCCTTCTTTCTTAGTCAATTAGAAGCCATATTGTAAACGACACAATAAAACATCTAAACTCCAAATCTGTGCTTATATTATGAGATATATAAGTCATTAATTAGTCTAAGTTAAATAACTGAACAATTCGTAAACGCGATGAAGAGATGGCTTACTACAATGCTTCTTTGTCTCCCAGTTGTAACTTTCATTTCACTTATAATTTACTCTCTATTTTACACAACCAGTACAAGTGTCGTTTATTTTACCATGATTGTGTAAAAGTAGCAGAACTGAGACCGCAAATTAATGGAAATTATATTTTGCTTTATACTCCTATTAAATTACAAACGGAAAAAAGAAAAAGAAAAAAGATATAACCTCCAGCAAACTTCATTTAGTTTACTGTAACCAGCACATAAATATAATTACAGAATAAATAAATTGACGTAAATTAAATTTTTAATAAATAAATTTAAATGTAAAGACAATTTCGGAGACAAAGCAATCCTACGGTACAATTTTAGGATATTCATCTTCACCCTTTCCAAGGGAACAAACAGGTCGTCGGAATTTTGTTATTAGCGTTACTGAGAGAATGGGTACCAGACCCGTAGCCCCGTACCTGACTGATTGATGGCACTTCTTTGCACCTCGGGTCGAGCTTGTAATCGAGCCATTAATAAAGTTTACTGCCTGCGAGTTCTACTGCGGATTCGTTGTGTCTAATGTACTAGTGCGGCCCGTAGACGCCTGTGTAACTTGCAGTTAACACTGAATTGACGCATTGGCTTTGAATCGATGGACATCACAGAAGAACTTTGTTTCATCAAATATTAGGTTAAATATATAAAAACCGCACTATCTTATTACTAGCTGTTGCCCGCAGCGTCGCCTGTGTTAACTGTGATATATAACGACGACATAGCGGGATGGTATAAAACCTTATAGCCTTTCTCGATAAATAGGCTATCTAACACTGAAAAAATGAAATTAGCGCATTCAAACAGACCCCTTCAAGCCTTTTTTTACAATAAAAGGTAGCCTATGTCCTTTCCCAAGCTCTGGTCTACATGTGTACTAAATTTCATAAAAATCGGTATAGTGGTTTAGGCGTGAAAGTGTAACAGACAGACAGACAGACAGATTTACTTTCGCATTTATTAGTAGGGATGTTTGTACGAATTTTACTCAATGATTAATGTAACGCACTTTATATCAATTATCATAGTTGCTCTCAAGTGCCTCTGCCAATTTTTGAATTCCCGAGGTCCTCCTCGGGAATTCAAAAATCCTACATAAACCGCTACAAATCCATAAAAAATATTTACTATAATGCATAGTTCCTTAAATAAATTCAATAGACGTACTTGTAAATGCTAAAATCAGGAAAAAGTCATCCAGTCAATACCGTTAAACCCCACTAATCACAATTTAAACGGCCACAGCGTACTTGTTACATATTTAATTGAAAAGTAATTTGTTCTGAATGTATTCAATGAGTAATAAATAAATAGGAGTTCGCCAATGTGTTGAATATTCCATATTAACTGAATTTATCGTTGCATAACACACATCAGCATAGAATAAATTAAAAATCAAATGGACCGTTTTCAATTCAAATCGGATTCATTATTTTTGGCTTAATTTCATGAAGTGATCAAATATGGTTTCTTTAAGCACTATTCGTGCTAATAAATAAATAAATAAAAATAAAAATAAAAAGCCTTTTTATTTCTATGCAGTAAAGAATCTACAATTTACAAAAAAAAAAATATTATATTAATATATAGTTGGGTCTACTCTTAAAGTGTTTGTTATAGTAGTTTTTTTTTTTTTTTTTTTTTTTTTTTTTTTTTTTAATACTATACTATGTTATTATACTATATATCTTATATTCTACTATTGTCCTGCAAGAACCCCTCTACAGGTAAAGGCCTCCTCCAAAGACTGCCAATACTCTCGAGATTGAGCTGTTTGAAGCCACTTGTTGCCGGCGATCTTTACGATTTCGTCTTCCCATCTAGCATGAGGTCTCCCTTTTTTTCTCTTGCCGTGTGGGCCTTTCCAAGCTGTCACCCTAGAGGTCCACCTTTGGTCTCGGAGGCGAGCAATATGGCCCGCCCACTGCCATTTTAAAGACAAAGACTTTTCTAACGCGTCTTTAGCCTTAGTAGCCTTTCTTATTTCTGAGTGTCTTATCTTTTGAATTTTCTTAATGTTTAACATACTGCGCTCTATTCCGCGTTGGCAGGTTATTATTTTATTTTTTATTTTGTTGCTAAATTTCCAAGTTTGGCACGCATAAGTCAGGCATGGAATCAAGCTGGAGTTTAGTAATTTAGCTTTAATATTAACAGGTAAGTTGCTTTTGAATAGTTCCTTTAAACTCCAGTATTTGTTCCAAGTTAACTGTATTCTGCGATCAACTTCCAATTCGTTTCCGAGTCGATCGAAACATATTAATTTACCGAGGTATATATATTGTTCTGTGTACTTTAGTAATTCACGATCAATGTATATTGGTCTCTTGGTGCTATTTGTCATCAACATCGTTTTCGAGAGGTTCATCTCTAGACCTACTCGTCTACTAGCCTTGTTCAATGACTCCATCATAAGTTGGAGTTCCAGTCCTGTTTCTGATAGGAGTACCAGGTCATCCGCAAAGCGTAGGTGGCTTAAGTATTTTTTCCCCATCTTTATCCCATAGCTTTTCCAGTCAAGTTGGCTAATAATGGATTCCAATGTTGCAATAAACAGCTTTGGGGATAGTGGATCTCCTTGCCTAACACCTCTTTTTAAGGGAAACCATGGGCCGACTGTCTCTAGCTTTACTCTGCTCTTACTGTTTCTGTAGATATTTTTTATTACTTGTATATACTCATTTTCTACTTTCTGTGCTGATAAGGTTTCCCAAATGCTATCATGTACTATGGTGTCAAAAGCTTTTTGGTAGTCTACAAAAGCAATATAGAGTGGTCTCGATTTCTCTTGGTATTTCTCGATGATAAGCTCTAAGGTGTGTATATGATCTATTGTAGAGTAGCCTTTCCTAAAACCAGCTTGTTCTATCGGTTGGCTTGCTTCTAACGTAGTGTTTATTCTTTGGTTTAAAATGCTGGAAAAGAGCTTATATATACTTGGTAATAAGCTTATGGGTCTGTAGTTACCAATAACGCGTGGGTCTCCTTTTTTGTATATTAATATAATGTTCGATTCTGACCATTGAGTGGGTGATTCGCCGGATTCTAGTATGCGATTGAACAGATTTGTCAGAGGTACTGCGATAATGGTTGAAGCAGCCTTTAGTATTTCGTTTGTGATATTATCTGAGCCCGGACTCTTGTCTAATTTCAACTTTTTTGTTTCCTGTATGACCTCGCTTACTTCTATTCGGGGAACATAAGACGTTGTGAGGTTTTCGGTATTTCTCTTGATGGTGTTAATAGGTTCACTGGCGCAGTACAGGTTTTTGTAGAACTCTGTAGCCACTGTTATAATCCCGTTACGGTCGTTTAGTATCTTGTTACCCCACTTCAATCCATCTATCCATGTCTTGTTTGTTCTTAGCTCTTTATAGGCTTTTTTTGTACTTCCCTTTTGTTTTAGGTATTTTTCAAAAGTTGTATGTCTGTAATTTGCATAGTCCTTTCTAATATACTTGCTAATCAGCTTATAGAGGGCAGAGATTTCATTTTTTATTGCTTTGTTCTTTATTTTGGTTTTTTGAAGCTTTTGTCTTCTCTCAAGAAGTTTTAGTGTGCTCTCTGTCAAAATTTTATGCGTTTTGTTTGGTTTTTTTGTACATCGAGCAGCTTGCGCACTTCTGGTTATTATTCTGATTATTTCATCATAACTTTTTTGTATTGATAAATTTTGTTTAGCATCTAGTAGACTTTCTGAGGCGTAGTTATTTAAATATTCTTTGAATTTTGATATTTCTTCATTATTTTTTAAGGTTATGCTTTGGTTCTTGTTGTAATTTTTTCTACTTTTCTTTGTTTGTGCAAGTGTAATTGTTGCTCTTACAGGTCTGTGGTCGGATGGGTAGTTAATGTTAAGTATTTCAATATTTTGAAACATATGTGGTCTGTTAGATAGAACGAAGTCTATTTCGTTTTTATATTTCCCATCTGGTGATCTCCAGGTCCATTTATTTTTTGGCTTTTTGTGGTAGAAAGTATTTATAATCGACAGTTTGTTTTCCGTAGCAAAATCTATTAGTCTTTGCCCTCTTCCGTTTCTTTCACCATAGCCATGCATTTTCATGACTAGGTATTCTTCTTTCTTTGGTATTCCTATTTTGGCATTGAAGTCTCCCATTAATATATAGTCCTTGTGAGCATTTTCTATAGCTTTTTGGGCTGCCTGATAGAAATTATTAATTTCCTCTTCGCTAGCCCTTTCTGTGGGGGCATAAACTTGAATGATGGACAAACGTAGTCCTTCGAAAGACATATTAAGTATGGCTACCCTTTCTGTAAGGCCGATGTAACTTTCTATATTGTTTTTGTGACGTTTATTAATTATAAAGCCTACACCGTACAGTCCTGGTGTGTGGCCTGTATGGCAGAATATAAAGTTTTCATATTCAGTTATCTTGTTCCCAGCGCGTCTCGTTTCGGCTAGTCCTATAATATCGAACTTGATTTTTGTCAGTTCTTCACTTAATTCTAGGAGACGATCGTAAGAAGACAGTGTTTTTACATTATACGTGGTTACAAAGAGATTGTTTCGTGGATTTTTTCGTATATTCTTTGGAGGGTTTTGGTCGTAATCTTCCACGGGGACCGGCCGGATTGGAAGATATGTTGTGTTTTTTGTCTGTTGTTTTTGTTTATAATCCATGTGAGAGGGGGGCGGTAGTTGTTATAATATGATCTCGCTCTTTTTTCCGTGTTGTTTTGTCGTGTTAATTGTGTTCTCAGTATTTGTTAAAGTAAGTGTGCCTGGCTTTATCACTCCTGCAAGACTGGGAGGCATTTGTAGAGGTGTCTGGATTTTGTTTTTCTTGTTAGCCTGTAGCTTTTTTCCAGTATGAGTCAAGTAACTATTTTCAGGAGATATTGGGAGCGTTCCTTTGTTGTTATCTGTAGTATTTGTGCTTCTGTCTAGTATTATAAGTTTGTCATATTTTATAATTGCTTTGTTGCCTTTCTTTCTCTCGGAGATTACTTGCTCTTTAAGCGCTTTTCTTTTTTCTAGTATGTTTGGCGGGTAGTCATTCTTTATATAGTATGTGGTATTATTTAGTGCTCCTTTCTTCCGAAATATGTCTATTTTTAATCTAAGTGTAGAAAAAGTAACTATTATTGGCCTAGGCCGGTCTCCTTTCCTTCCTATTCTCTTGATATCTTGTATATCTCTGCTATTCAGATCCAAGGCAAAATATTTGTTGATGAAATTGATTATATTTCTTTCCATGCTATTAAACGATTTTTCCGTTTCCTCTATCCCGAAAAAGACAACGTTTCTCTGCCTTGCCTGTTTTTCCAGGAAAAGGAGTCTTCGTTCTTGATTTTCTACTTTCATCTTGAGGTTTTCATATTTTTCTTCTAGATTTTTGAACTTCTGTTCTAGTATATAATTTATATTTTGTGTTACTTGCTCAGTCACCATTTCACCATTTTTCAGGATCATAGTTTTATGTTCATCGAGCTCCTTTTGGATATTTAGAAGTGCGTTCATAATTTCCTCCATTTTTTGTAACCTCGTTCTTACAGAAATCCGAGTGTTAATTGAATATTTTGGTACCAGTAGTGACTTCTGGTGAGTGACCTGAGAACTAATTTATTGTTATAATATTTTTATTTATGCCCTCTAGTTGTACTGCTTCGAACTACTTTGGTTATGTCATGTGTGATCGATCAAAGCTGTTCAGGTGGTTCAGTTTTCATACTGCCTCTGTCCAACAGATGTCGTGGGAAGATTATTTTTTAACGGAAATTTTTATGCAAATTCATCTAGTGAAATGAGGTTATGATTCTAAAAATTCTTTCCGGATCAAAATTTCACAGATTTATTGGATTCACTATATTCACTGTTTAATTGTAAGTTTATTCCTTTTAGATGATATTTATTCTACAAACGTCCCAACACTTAATAACTGTTCAATTATCCCTGCTTTTCGGTCACCGTTTTTTTTGTTTTTCACTTTTTAAACACACTGTCCACAAAGTATATTGTAAAAGTTGTTTATTTATTCACTTCTGTACTTATTTGCGAAATTAATACATTTTTAATATTTTAAAATTCAAAAAATCTACAGAGCCGATATGAACCGTGGCACTGTAGCGCCCTCTCTCTAAAGACTCGATTCGTGCTAATAGTATATAAAAATACTAGCTAGAGCAAGTGACTTAGCTTGATTAGCATTAGATTTTGAACAATAGAAGCCAATATCTTTTTAAATATAGCCTATGTGTTATTTCGATGTATTATTGCTGTGTTATGCATTACGGTAAAGTTTCATTAAAATCCACAGGGTAGTTTTTGTGTGTAAGATAATAAATAACAACTTGTACACAAGTTTTTAAGGTTATAATATTAGTGGGTTCGTAAACAAACATGATTGATACATTTGAAATAATTATTTAATGCATGGGCTACTACCACTTAACAGACCCACCCATGGAGGATCCACGGACTTGATAATAGGAAAGCAAGGGCTCAGATATATTTCAATCCAGATAAAGTACCTACCGTGAATTATAAATTACCATTTATAATTTTTATCTCTCCCATGGGGTAATGGGTAACAATTTACGTTAAGCTTACCCGTAATGACCTCAGCTCAGCCATATAACACAAACAAGCTGGAAGTAAATGGAAGATTCATTTGAATCCGCTCAAGCTTTCCCTTTTTCCGTGGCGAGCTACGTAATTGAAAAATTTTGAGCGTAAAAATTCGATCTAATATTATGGTTAACAAAAAAAATGTATACCAAATAGAGTGGCGAATTATTTTATTTGGTTTCCAAATTATCTGCCAGCGGGTCGAGCTAATGTCAGGCGACGCTTGACAAAGCGACTGTTGGCACGGAGAGGCTTTGCTCACAGCTATGTAAACAAAGAGGACGAAATGCTTAAAGCAAAAACTAATGAAAATTTTATCTACTTAAAGTACCGTAAAAGTTGTAATCTTTCCGTATTTGTCTCTGCGGATCTATTTATAAATTAAAAGTATGATCCGCGTTGAATAAGGCTAATTTAAATGAAATAGCTGAATGGTTGTTGTTAATTTTTTTGGCCATAGCTACAGCCAACAAGGTTCAAGAATGGTGGGCGCGTTTAGGTAGACGAAGAGTTGGTCGGCTATTAACCAGCCGGGAAGATGGTCGCTGTAGTGGTAGGTCCGTGTTGGATGCAAGGGGCGAGGGATCGGCCGTCTTTGCGTCCATTGAAGGACCTATGTTCAGCAGTTGATGGATAAATTCTGATGATGATGATAATGTTGTGCACGTTTACAGATACCCAGAGCATAATATTAACACCTTTTAATATGAGTGATTAAGCGGATGTAGGTCACAGAATTGTGTTAAGAGTCGACCTAATGATTCTATATTTGCAGCCCAAAGTTCCACGGCTCCTTCCGCTAGGCTGTGATTGAAAGTTGACATTGAGCGCGGGGTGGCGCCAGGCACGGCCCTCTCTTCTGACCCCGCTGACTATCGCGGCGGCGATCGGCCTTGCCGAAGCTACTGTTTTATTATACGTGTATACGCCGTAACTTGGCCGTAACATTTGCAAATGAGCACAGAAAGAAACAAGTTTCGTGTTGTGCAGAAAATTAACGTCACTTCTACTGTGCCGTAATTAAATAGCTAAAAGCAGAATTACAGTCGTACTTTATGCATTTGTGTGATGCAATACGGTCAACAATATCGCCATTTTTTATGTTGGTAAAGATTACTTTTGTTGGCGTTTATATAAAATTTATTCAGTCGTACTGTTAAATATGTATTTTCTCGAATGTATATCCTTTTATCCATGATAATAAATTTAATAATTTTCTCGTAAAATTTCTCCTTGAGTTATTTATTATACTTTAGTCGCTTGTTTTCTTTATTATAAATCAAATAATATTGTTGTTCTTTAGTTTCTGATATTTTAAATGTAATTTCTCAGACAAAGGTATGTTATAAAATATTATCTAACAGAATAGTTGCTTTTAGATTGGAATATTAAAAATCAGATCCACTAGATTTTCACAAACCATCTTTACTTATTTCAAGCTAAACGCAATTTTAATAAATTGCGTATATCACTTTAATTTTTTTACAAAAAACCAGCAATAATTGGTAATAATAGTGTTAGAATCAATTAAAAAAATGTTTAAATGAGCAAATTAGAGGGCCCTATCAAAATAAATTTGTGAAGGTGAGGTTGACATGGAAGCGGTCGAGTGCCATTCGAATTGGGTCAACGACAATACAAAAGGTGTGGCGTTAGATAAGCGACGTATCCCGCCAGCCCGCGAGCCCGCCAACCAGCTGCCGCCTGAGACTCCTAAAACAAAGCCCAATGAAATATACCTCATTTATTTACGTTAAACACGTACCTTTTTTTCTCTTTCGCCCATAATATAGATAATCATTAGTCGGCGTTTACCCGACGCCCTTTAATGTGTTTGCATGCTCGACAATTTGATACCTCGCCTGTTTGTATTGTTGTCGTTTTGCCTTCGCGATTAGGGTCACATTCGAGCTCTATATTTATTAGAGCGTACGTTTCACGACACGATTTTCGTTTTATACGCGTAAACGTATGCAAATATTTTCACTTTTCAATATAACTCTTATACAATGTTGTGATTTTCTTGGAGATTTTATTGGTATAGTGAATTTTTGCAGCTGTTGGTCGAGTTAGAACGTTAACATGGCGTAACTGGATAGCGGCCACTGGCCGTGGATATTCGGTATGGAGCAGCGCATGCGGAAGGACGTGTCACTCATGTGCTGACGTCTGTCTGCTTTCAGTTCGTTGTAAGCTTCCGACCTACCCTCTGACACAGACTATTTCTCATTGCAAATATATACTCTCCCAATGAACATCTGTTACCGAAATATTTTTTTTGATGATGTATTATTATTACTTAATAGTACAGCTAAAGTAATTCGTCCGCTGTTTCATAATGTAAGTACGTAAGTACATTGTGTCTCTTGTTTTATATTAATACACTAAAGATGCGACGATGGTCCAGTGGTGGGTAGACTCGGCCTCTTATGCGAGAGGTTACGGGTTCGATCCTGACCCCCCCGTGTGTGCCTTGAAATGGTTTTTTCTAAATTTCTAAGTGCACACACGAGACCATCGTTCGCTCACCGGTGAAGAAAATCATCGTGAGGAAACCTGCATGCCTGATGAGATTGAAAGTTTTTGAAGGCATGTGAAGTTCACCAACCTGCACTGGGCCAGCGCGGTGAACTATGGCCCATTACACTTCTCGCCTAATTTCGAGGAGGAGACCCGTGCCCAGCAGTGGGACATATAAGGGTTGATACTTTAATTTATTTTTTTTACACAAAATTTGTGCTTGATCTGCGCGCCCGCATGGTTACCACCATATTGCTTATTTCGCCTCTCTTACTTCTCAGGTTATGAATACATCATATAAATAAGTTGATTTGACTCGTCCCAAGTAATCTCGTTTATATTCATGAACAATGTTGACCATTTACCATCAGACAGATCGCCTGCCAGCTTACGTATACAATTAACATAAAATCACAGTACGTATAGAGCTACTATTGATTCTCAACGAAAATGTAAAACGTTGTTAGAGAATAAGAAATACCTAACTATAAAATGTATTTCCAGTATCTAATAACTGATATTGCTTCTGAGAATTATGTATTAGATACGGGTGGTTTTGCAAAACCTGCCGCTCGTTTGTGTTCAAGAACAAAACAAAATTTCCACTTCAGTTCCCAAAGTGTTAACATGTCAACATAAGATCTGAGGTCGGTCGCTTGGCTATTATTGAGTCAACGCCCTTACATCGTGTAAATACCAAAATTTAATCCACGATTCCCCAATTTCTCCTTGCTAACATCTAATGTAATCTTTTATAATATGGTATATTTTTTTAAGCGTGTAGGTGACGCGTATTTTGTAAGTGTTGGTTGGCCATTAACCAGGTGGACATGAGATCTCCGTGCAGTGGCCGGTTCGTGTTGGATACGAGTGGCGAGGTTAAGCAGTGAACGGATAAAGGCTGATGATAATGATTTTTTTTTATTTCTTGTTGGTAGTAGGTATACTTGTTGCTTACTACTTCCATTTGTAAATATTTGACCCGTGAAAGAGACAAAAACCTTAACTTTTGTAAAATTTTTTTGGACTAACTGTACAAAATATATAATCCAATTAAAGAACACGCTAAAGCTTTTTGAAATACTATTTTATTTTAGCTAAGCTCAGTTATCTGAAAGGTTATTCTCCTCAATATCTCTTTGAACTTACAAAATGTACCCGCATATGACATATTCGACTCGTGTTATTTTGAACTTGAATCGTCATTCTTGGACAATTGAAAAATAAAATCAATGTCAATAAATTTTCATGGTTACATGTTATGTAAAGCCGACAGTAAGAAATTAATACAATTTTTATTATTTCAATATTACGCACGTATTGCTGTTTACAAATTTGTACAAACGACCAATCAGCGTCCCTACGCAGCCATTTTTGGCAAGTTGCATCGTAAGAAAGACTTTTCCTTTATTTACATTAGGGTATGTCTCACTAACATTAAAAGACATCCCATCACAAAGCCAAATCAGTCGTTAGCGATTTATCCTGCCAGTTGACGTCTCCCATGCCTGGTTTTAGGGTAGGAAGAGTCTTACACCACCCCAAGCGGCATATCGCGTTTGTACCAGATAGTAAATTCGCTGGTGACTTGTGGTGTTCTTAATGCGCTTCAACACGCAAATTTGACACGGCATTAGACAAATTTGTAGCCATAATTTTAATGTGAATTCCCAACAGCAGGTATCCAAATATTTCACGGACGTACCGAATGAAACGTCTATTTATTTTGTTATAAGCACTACTACTTTCTTGATTTATTGGTATAAATATATTTTAGTTATATTTAAATTATATAATGAACGTATTATTAATATATTTTAAATAAATTTACATATTATAATGTAGTCGAATATCTGAAGGTACATAGCAGCACTCAGCATCGTTCCGCGTTCGCTTTACATACATACAAAAAAGAGGAAAAGTATTAAAGTGTGAAAGATATAATGGTTAAATCCATAAAAAGATCATGTGTTTGCTGTTCGTCGTTAAGAAGTTCCACTACAGCTCACCGGTGAAGGAAAACATCCTGAGGAAACCTGCATGCCTGATGAGATTAAAAGGTTTTGAAGGCGTTCGAAGTTCACCAACCCGCATTGAGGAAGCACATTAGTGAATTATGATTTCGAGGAGGAGACCCGTGTCCAGCAGCGGGATATTTAAGGCTTGGTTTTCTTTTATTGTTTTTTTTTTTAGATTTCTCATGAATATAAATGATTAAATCCAAACACAAGGTAGGTAATTTAAACCTAAGAGGATTTCCCTTAACTGTCCGGCCTTCATCATCAGACCCCTAAAGGTCACAAGTCACAACACATCTAGGTGTATATCAATACTAACGAATCAAGCTAAGGTAACTACTCTAAATCGTTGAGAAGTTCCTTTGGCTGTCTTAATGTTGGCTCAATCATCAAATCGACTCTAGACCTTCAATCATATTCTATTATAGTGATTTTAAATACTTAATGAAAAAAAAAAATGTGTGTGTGTCAGCTCCGACGCACGACTGGAGTTTACTCCTCAAGTACGAGTATCTAACCATACGCAAAAACAAAATATTTTTAGTTCACTTTAGCCAGTATAATGATAAAAACAAACAAGCCCAATAACATATAGTATATAGGTATAGTCGCCTATACAGCATACCCTATGTACGTCTCAATACACTCACAGCTAAATTAGAAAGTTGCGCACTAAAGGTGCGCACCAAAAACGTGACACTTTTTCGTTAGTTCAGTTGGTTTTACCCCTCGGATTTTTCTCATACCGGGCGCCTTATATATGAAAATCGATTCTTAAGGAGTAAACTCCAAAAAAAATTAAGATACGCACTCGCTGCCGTACGATTTTCGAAAGTTCCCCTCGAATTCTCGGGAATGCCATCACTAGATCCAACTTTCCTCATAATAGGACCACCTAAAACATCTCCTTTCCATGTAAATAGGAAAATACACACAGAAGAGCATAAAAAGTAAAAACTCCTAATTTTTAGTAGTTGGTTTAAAATAAACCTTGTATCTATTATTTTCCGATACAAATAAATGTCACTTTTCTACAGCTACATAAAGTTCACATGATAAATGCATTAGAACTTTTCTAATCAATCCTATTTATGGATTTGACTTGAAATCCAATGCTTCGATTGCCTTCATTGCTATACTCATCAAAGGGTTACCTAGTTCGAGCACTTAGATATAATTAATATTGATAGAACATGGCCGCAAAGGCTCATGCGGTGGTTTCAATTATGCAAAACTTCATCTTACATGAACAAGTTTATCGGTATTGAGAACTGATTTATTGAGTCTTTGGTTGGTGAAAGTATGTTGTTTGTGATGTATCCTTTGGATTTCTAAATTCAAAGGTTTTGATGGTTCTTCTTCAAAGGTCTTCGTTCAAAATAAGTTTTGAATGGGTTTGAATGTTGGTTTTAAAGTTGTCTTCGGTGTCAGGTTTATGAGGCTAAAAAAAATATTTTTAAGCCACTTTGAAATTTCAATTTTAAGGCTATATTTATAACTAGCTGCTGCCCGCAGCTTCGCCTGCGTTAACTAAGATTTACAACGGGATCTTAGAGGGATGATATATCTTTATCGATAAATGGGCTATCTAGCACTGAAATGTTTCATTCAAATCCAAACGATAGTTCCTGAGATTAGCGCGTTCAAATAACTTTTTAGCTTTATATCTTAAGGATTAAAAGCATGAGTAAAATAAACGCGTATGTAAGTCCAAAAAAATTCAAAATTTCTAAATAAAAAAATGGTCGTTGTGCCTCACTCGACATAGATAGGTATAGTGTGTTGCGGACTTTTTTGTAAATATTTATAAGGTCTACAATTAATTAGAACATTCTATGGTTCTATCTTTTATAGTTTAGGCAGCGTACGCAAAATAAGTAACTTTTCTGGTTGATTTTTTACACCTTGTGTCCGAAAAACCTAAATATTTTACGGAACCCAATTTTTTTTTTTTCAGAATAAAATGTAGCATATGTTACTCGTGGATAATGTAACTTTCGAATGGTGAAAGAATTTTTGATATCGGTCCAGTACTTTTTGAGCCTATTCATTACAACCAAACAAACAAACAAAGTTTTTCTCTTTATAATATTATATATTAGTGTAGATTATGTTACATTTATTATTACACAACTTTTAATAATTATTTAGCTTAACTTTAAACACATTTTATCATCTGATTGTATCATCTGATTCGATATGCGTTAGTGATTAAATATTATACAAGACGTTAATATTGGGATTCAACACAATCTACACTTCCATGAACTTACTAAGTCCTCAAGCTCTAATTATTTGACTATTCACACCACACCAAATCTCACCACTATTAACAATAATGTGCTCCAACTAATTAATCACGCGCACACCGTTCTCATCCGACGAATATATCGCGGTCGCTTCATTGTTGTAACTCATCGTGATTGTCAATCGGCGGAGGATTTCCATTCGCATATCTAAAATTTAATTTGCCCAAGTACATTGCAATGTTGGTGCATTTCTATATACACTTTTTGTCTCGTAGTGTTCAGCAAATAGTTTTATGTCTGCCATTTTGACTTTTATTTTATTTTTCGTTTATTTTCCTGGCGCGGCCGTAAAAATGTACCTGGGCTCGCTCGCGGGGATAACGGAGCGGGCTCACGAAAAATTTATTATTGAGACCTTTTCGCCCGAGCTCCATCGACAGACATTGCGAAGGCGAAAGTTATGAATGACACATGTTTTGAAATATTACCTGCACTGAACTGCTCCCCGAGAAGAAAATTTCATTGGATGAGAAGTTTATTTGTCGTGAAATATGTGGGAGTTTTATGATAGTGGGACTTTTACAATGCTACGAATCAAGCAATTTCCGTACTTTTCCTGTATATTGCTTAGTAATAGGTCGGAAAAATGGCTAATAAAAATACATGTGAGAATTGAATGGGCGTCTTATTCCACATTTCTCTTGAAGTTCACTCGCCATCTATTTAATATTTTTCTTCTTTGACAAAACGACATCTTTTGTTACGGAGGTCTTTTTATTAGATAAGTTTATGACGTCTGGTTTAGTGTACATATGTCATGCTATATGTCATAAAATGAAATAAGAATTTTATTATTTTTTGATCATGTTGTCTGCAGCAACCGTCCCTGCTTAAAGGTAATGAATATACAAAGTACAAAAAGTACAAGTAAAACATATCATCATCTTCATAATGATCTGTCTCTATCCATCTGATGCCGAGCATAGGCCTCTGTGGACGCCTAAATAAATGCACACACTCGTTATGTTAATCTAAAACTGGCCGGACCGCCAGTAATCTCATTTGTGATGTGAGCAACAGTGAGCACTCTTGCTTTAATTTGTAATCTGCGCGTGATGATAATCATATTCTATCGGTTTATTCATGATTTTTATATATTTTATACGTGCAAGCCATATAGGAGTACCAACACGTTTTATTTGAGCAAGTGTGCAGACGCGAAAGAAAGACTTCACTTAGGTAAAGAAAACGATTCGAGATACTAAAAGATTTGGAGGAACCTTATTAACAAAAACCTTGTCAAGATTCTTGATAATGTTTTGAGTTTGGATAGGAATTTCCCACTTCATGAATTTCAGTTTTTTTGTATAATCCAATGACAAAAGGTTTTTACATTAAATGAGTTTACGTGTATTCGTTTAATATGTTACTGGGACGTGGAAATGGAATAAAAAAGTGTATGTTGTCGAAAACAATTTACGCAATATGTAGCCTGCCTCAGGGCGTTCACGGGTAACTCAGTCATCACCCGCCCGACGATTCGTTGTCCCACTAAATTAGCGACAAGTTGCCTTGTCCGGGGCACTGTTTTATTTACACGCTTGGGGATCTGACACGCTAAAAACAACACGTGAAATGACGAAAGCGTTTTGTCAATTACTGCAGGCCCGGTGTTTAGTTGAGCGTTTTTACGATTGTTTCTCTAATTTATTTTGTGACCGCCGACTATTTTGCTTTACCCAGCAGTGTTAGCAGTTACGTGAAATATTCTTTTAACTCGTTTTTTTATGATTTGTACAAAAATACCATTTTGCTTTTACGGCTAAACTGAATTGCCTATATCTCTAAAAGTGTATAGTAAAATATCGCTTTAATGATTAGTAATATTATGTAATAAATCTCGATAGCAACTTGGGATGCAAAAACCTGCTAAGTGCGAGTCGGACTCGCACACGAAAATACTTCTTTACCATTATACTAATACACTATAAAAATAACGTTTGTTTTGTTAGAAAAAGTAAATAATATACGACTGTTAAGATTTTTAATAAAGGGGCCATCTATTGAGGTGATAGGAAAACTATTATTAATTGTTGTTGCGATTTTTCTGATTATTATCATTTTAGTATTTGTCGCTTTATATTTAGATATCATAATAAAACTCGGTAAAATATAATAAACTCGGTAGCCACTTTTAAATATAATTTTCTGTACTAACGTGTACTAACATACAACAATATATACAACAACAATGTGTAAATTACAAGTAAAAAAAATATTGTTTATGAAGTAGGTTTACAGGCGATAATTTCACGTGAAAATGTCATAATGCGTTACAAGCCGAACTTAGGCCACTTAGGCCGATCTTGTCTCTCTATCGCTTGTTCCGCGCTCTCGTTTAAATGTGAACATGAGTCATGGGTTTTTCGTGTGTGCAGCCGGCATTCATCGAATTATAAGAAGAAGATATCACGTCAAAAAGTAAAGTCTAGTCTAGTCAAATTCACAACAATAGACCTATAATAATCATGTCAAATATTTTGAGCACACTAATGATTATTGTGTGAGCAGTGTGGTAATGAAATTTCTCGTTGATTTCACGTCCATCACAAGAGGCGCAAAAGGTCAGGACATTTATAAGGACAAGGGTTGCCGATTAAAATATCTAATAATAGGCTCTGATACTCCTTGCGTTCATATTTTATGAGATGTCAGTAATGTTTATTTGTTGTAGGCACATCTTATAATATTTATTTTCAGAATTGATTCACTTTAACACCATTTAAAATATGCACAAACAGTATACAGAGAGTTTAGTTATGAGCTAACAGTTTTAGAAACAACGCATTATGATAGGTATTTTATTGACACTAGCTTCGTCCCGCGGCTTCGCCCGCGTTGACATAGATTTTTTTAATATATAAAATAGCGCGTTTCATAATGATTGTTTGAGTAGGCTATGAATGAGCTTTGGTAGTGCTATTTTGTAAAAGTGATATTTTATGTATCTCTTAAGTCTTAACAAATTTTAAAAAGATAAAAGTCAAAGAATAACTTATTAAAGCGGATTCGTACACAATACTCTGAATTTAACGCTTTATTAATATAAAGTTATCAAAACAATAGGTTTGTCTTCGTTGAAACATTTCTAATTAAATTTGAGAATAATAGCTCGCGAGTACTTGCAAACTAGCTTCGTGATAAAAGCAATGCTAATCTGGAGCTCTGATATCTTATCATTTATTTAAAGCTTGACGTTTTCAACGGCTACCACATTTTGTTGAAAAAAAATATAGTATAATAAGTATTCTGAAAAATTGAGAACTTGAATGATATTGACTGCACAATTAGTTGTAACTCCCAACAATTGCCAGTTGTATAGAAATGCATACTATGACTATATTAATTCATACCGAAGTGCTACTCTTCCATAGACCATAGTTGATGCTCCTTAATCTTGTTGACAAAGAAATCCTCTACTGTCTCTTGCCACGTCACATATATTTTAAACGCAATTTGCGCTATATGGACCCCGGTTTATTCTACTCCTCACACTGTAAATAGAAACTGTTCCGCGGTTGAACACAAACATTAGTAAACTTTCCTCCTAACTGATAAGATGTAACTTGGATGTGAGACGAACTGTTTAAAGTTTATTTTAAAATAATGCTGAATCTAGTTTCCGATCATATTTAAAATATCGTGACTCTATTCCAGTTTAATAGCCTTTTTTGTTCAGGTAATGATTGGGTTGAACAAAATGGTCTAAATACATGTTTAGGAACAATCGGTGTTTCCCACTGCAGTCGCATGAGTCACCGACGATCGACGCGATTCGCAGAATTCGCTTACCCTCCGCCGGGGGTGCGTTCGCTAATGACTGTCGGACAGCGTCGCCGCGCCGCCGTCGCGCCGCCGACGTCCGAAATGCAATCGAAGTCGCGCGCAAAAATACACCCTCACAACTATTACATTTAAACTCTTAATTCCAGTGACTCTTGCCCAACTTTGCAATTCAGTGCGTGTTTATATGCAGCCTTTCAATCGGCGCTGTTATTTTGATAAATATGCATGAACTAGCGAAACCAACAGTATGGGTAACGTAAAACGCTATCGTGAAAATTTAATATCGTTTCCTGGTAGACCCTTAATGAGTCATATCCGTCGAAGGGTTCATTTTTTGCGATATCGTGCGGGAAATCTTTAAAATTGTGTCTATGGCTTACATTGCGTAATGTTGTTTGTTTTTCCAACATTATTTAAATTACTTTTTGCATTTAGGTTTATGGTGATAAAGTAGGGTATTAGAAGGGTTACGCGTTAAAAACAAATGTGTTTTGGAAACATAGCATTGCTTGTACATTGCCCCCTTGATGTTATTTGAAAGAAGTTGTAGGTGGGTATATTTCTATGCAGGTTAGACTATTAAAAGCACATTTTGCTCGTCCGTAAGTTTTGTGTCTCCGATAGCAGATAACGAATCCAAAGCAATAATAAGATCCAGGACACAGACAACGTAGTCTGACCTTCCATCGAGAGACAGAAATATATATTTAAAAGTAATTTTAGGTACATTCACTTTGCCAGCCTTGGCCCACACAAGGTAGTTCAGTGATATTATAACGCTCTATTCGCCGCTGACACCTAGCAACCATTCAATCGAATCCGGTTTCACCGCAAAATAAGTGCAAAACATATTATAATGTTATTTGCACAAGCCTATATTTTTTGTTTTTGCTGCCGATTTGTATATATACTTAATTGTATATATATACTTTACATATAAGACGCCCGTTTTACGAAAGGTGATGAGGCAACGCAAAAATTAACAAAATATCAACTGTCAAATCTCTTGTGAAGAATCAAATAAGTTGCTAGAAGCATTATTTAATTTGATCAGCCTGTCAGTTGATATAGCCACTACAATGAAAAGCTTTCAAATTTGACTCTAGAATCGTATGTTAACTGCCATTAACAACCATGATAGTTGACATACACTTTGACCAATGTTTTAGAAAGCGGGCGTTAATGTCAAATTTCATCTCGGAGCAACCAGTCCGCCCCATCAAATGACCGCAGAAGATTAACCAACCATATTCTGAGTGTTCAATACAATCCAATATATGCTTCTGAATCTCCGGCTACAAATCTGATCAATCATGAAATCTCCTGCAATCTGAATCTGCTACTAGTTAGATATTGACAGCCTAATTAGTAGACGGTGATTGCCCGCTAAAAGACATGAATGATGCATGTCCCATAACACCTGGTGAACCCGTAAGCGAGTTCTCTCTCAGTTAGTATACACATGAAACACAGAAATCAATGACTAAATCATGAAACAATTTGCATGACACTTTGTGATTCTAATAGAAATTTTAGCCACTTATACCCAAACTTATACGAAAAGTATTACTTATATTGAAGTATTACGACATTAATAAGGGCCTTTTTCACAATCTCCAGATAAGTTCCGAATAGGCTATTGGCAACATATTTGACAGATAGAGTATGGAGTATCTGTCAAATATGTTGCCGATAGCCTATTCGGAACTTATCTGGAGATTGTGAAACAGGCCCTAAATGTTTATTTTAAAATCAAAATTAAAGTTCAATTCGAAAAAAATCTGAACCTTATTGCTCCAACGACCCTTTCGTTGTGCAACTAAAACAGCAAAAATACGATACCTACGCTGTTTATATTAAGCAAAACCCGATTCACAGTCAAATAAACGCCTAAACATGAAGGCATCTGATATTTTGATTGTCACATAAACCGTCTTAGCGAACAGGGGCTTATTTCCTTCCAGTGAAACGAGAATAACGTAACAAATAAAGCAATATGGCGTTTGTGAGCCGTATCATGCAAAACTCGTTCTGTCGAGACAATGCTCTCGCCGAATGTAAATCTGCCTGCTAATATGAATGTTATATATTGATTAATACGCTTCCACGGAAAGAGGATTTTTCCTGCGTCATTTCATGAATAGTTCCACTAGAATACGTATTTGTTCAGTCAATTCGGGATTCGGTGATACAGTTATGTTAATTAGTAAAAACCTGTATGCTGTGTCAATTTACAAACAATTTGCTTGCTAATGATGCGTTATTAAATTTTAAAAACGTATCTTTTATCCCCGTAGGTACTCCCGCCGGAATAGGAAGTACTAACACGGGCAAAACCGTGGGGCGCTGCTAGTCTTATAAATACGAAACTTTGTATGTGGATGGATGTTTTTTACTCTTTCACGCAAAAAGGGGTGAATTTATTGTAAGGATAAGTATCAACCCTTCTATGTCCCATTGCTGGGCACGGGTCCTCTCGAAATCAGGCAAAGGTGATTTTAAGGAAACTTTAATATAATATAGCTTATTCGTAACAATATCCCATAGGATATTTTTTTATTGAATAATTAAAAATAAACAACAGCATACCATTTATAGACATATTTCAACCAAATGCACGGCGTCTATACTACCATAATTCTAAGTAAGGCTTATCAAACTAAAATAACATGTGTTGATGATAATGTTAAATGCAGTGAGCGGCAGATGACCTGAGCCACGGCTAATGGACCGGTCCTTGGCTTCACAGCCCACTGTTTAGCGGCCGACTTGGGCGCGAGAGCTCTTTTGCAAACTGTGTGAGTGCGCCGTTCGAACCAACATCGCTTCTATTGTCCTATGCATAATACTGTCTAAGACCTACTTACATTATAACAGAAATCTAGGCTTTCCACAAACAATGTAAGTACATGCTCTATGCAAGAGCTAAAACTCGAACTATGTATCTATTACACTTACGTTTGGACGTAATAAAATTTGATTGTGAAGCGCCTTTCAAATTCCTGCTCTCATAGAATATACTCGTATAGATTAGATCTTTCGTGTTTTATTCAAAAAAGTGATCCCATTGCTTCCTATTTTGAAACTTTACAACACGATGTCGTCACGGCTTGCGATTATCTGATTTAAGTTTTTCAGTTCTTATTGTGGTCGGCTGAAGATTTTGTAGTAAACGATCATTTATTATTAAATCCTTATCTTCTCTTAGATAAAGAAAAGCAAATAAGATTTATATGAGCCGAAATAAGAGGATCTGGTGTTCATTAAACATGCCCTTTTTGGAGAATGGAATTATGACTTCAACTAATATCTTCCTTGTAACTTAAAAAGGAGAATGGACTTCTCCATAAAAACAAAAACTTGACAATAAGTTAATATTAGTCATTAGTTGAATCATGCTTTGTTTAGTTTCTATTGTCACGTTTTATTTGATTTAAAAAATTAAGAGAACGTCGCCATATGGTCCGTTGTCTTTATATAGGAACGGTTACATTATTTCGTAATTTGCACGGCTTATGCGCAGCCGCCGGTCTTCTGGCGAGAGAAAGTGCATTACCAAGCGCAGCCGCTCTACTTTCGACTTACACAAATGTAATCATATATCTATATGGATGGAGTACTGTGTACAGATATTATAATTATCAACATCATCATAGCCATTATATGGAACTTTACTCGTCCGCTTCTAACACTACTCGAGATGAAGTTATTGTTTACAAGTTAAAATGTAGATACGATACTACGGATTTACTTCGATAAATGTGTAAGGCCACTTAAAAATTGTGACATTGAGCCATTAAGCCCTCTTAGAGGAATCTTGGCATTTACGTGCTCAGATTGCAGAGTTCTGGTCATGAACGTGACTTTATAATTCAAAAAGTATCGTCAAGTTTTTTAATGGAGTGTTGCATATACTTTGAATAGAAATGAGCTTAACAGTTTGATAAAACATTAAAAAAAATATATCGAACAAAGTGATATTTCTTTTAAGATCAAAAAGCAAACAATTTCCGAAGTCTGAACACGCAAGTTTCTTGACGCTATATTGAACTCAGAAACCGATCTATTATGTACATTGAAATGCCAATTCTATTACTACAATCATCATGATCTAGACGGTTATTCAATTAGGCAGTCCTTTATTGCGAACAGAATAGGAGATATTATGTTCGATCGACGAGACAAAGTGTGCGTGGGGCGCCCGAAGTCTGCCGCGTGGGCGAGACCAATACAGATTTTGCTAAGTTTTATTACTTCCATGTAATACTTTCCAGCCTTAAAAAGACCAAAATAAATAATTTACTAAAAATATTTTGACTTGGATTATAATCTATAAATTATTAAAATTTTCTCTACTCAAGTATATTTAGTATTACTGGTAGTAGTACACTTCTATAATCGTATTATGGGTAGGTAAAAATTAATGCCTACTAGCATAATGCAGCTACTACAAAACCGTTTGTTGTAGGTAGGCATATGTAAATTGTTCTATTTTAAATTAATTAACTAATTAGAAATGCCTACGCGACCTACTAAATTTTGCAAATTTTGTCACACACATGTGTTCTTTAAAATGAGCCCGTACACGAAATATCTGACATTTCATATCAATTCACTATCAATAATGATGAGTGTGACTCGGACGAAGCGTCGCAAAGTCAGAATATGCACTGGCAACCAACATGCTCTCCCGCAGCCAAATTGATACCAGCCAGAGAAATAAGCCACAACTACAAAATATTTAATATACAATATTTACAAGGTTTTGAGTTACAATCTTACGATATTGTCCAGGCTCCACAAGGTGTTTCGACTTTAAACTTCCCGGCCCTAACGACGGCAATCTTCTTCAATCGAGTCATTTGCATGCGAGCCGTCGGTGAGGTCCGCCTACCCACGGTTACACGGATCGTAAATTTTGTCCTTATACTTCCAAGTTTCGTGGAGGGATTTTTTAAGAAAAAGCAGATGTCCATTTTTTCGCAGAGGGCTAATTTATTGCATGTTGCGGCAAAAGCCATAAAGGGAGTCCGAATTAAAAGACAACCGCCGGAATGTGATCGTTGACCTCTTTTTGTGTACCGAAAGTTCAGCTTTATTGGCTGTCTCCCGTATCAGTGGTGACATTTCCCGAGATAAATCGAAATAGAAAGGTAACCCTGTCGGAAACAATAACTAGTTTTTATCGAGCTCACCGCAAACCTTTCGAGTTATCCGTTTCATATAATTCAACTCGTTTAGTGCAAATGATAGAATAATGAAGATGGCCGCGAGTACGATACGATCGGTAAGATTATCCGCGGCTCCAGTCCGCTTCACTTTCTAGTTGCGGGTTTCATTGTTAGCTAAATCTAATTTATCTAACGCAATTCACTGCTGGCTTTCTTAGTGTAATTAATTTTGTTTTATTCCTGTTTTAGTGCAATTTATTTGTAGATCGTAAAAGTATAATTGAATTTATGAAATGAATGTTTGCATATGCATCGTGAAAATTTTAAATTTATATATCTACGTGTACTTCAATTGAATTGTTTGCGAAACTAACTAAAGCGTGTTTTGTTAATTCGTTCAAAACTCTGATACGAGTTCCCCGCTCGATAAAGGCTTGTATATTAGCTAATGCTGCAATGACCGCACTGAGTCATACTTTCGGCTATATAATGGATTTGAAGGCCAAGTGAAGCGTGTAACGACGCGACGTTGCCTTGGAGGTTTGAGATAAAAACATTTTAAAATGCACTTAATTTTTCATATAAAAAGTTACAAGCTTTAATAATAACGTTTGTGTCTAGTCAATAATAATATAACGTTTTCGTTTATTATTATGAAACGTATCCGGCTAGTAATCAAGGATCGATCTAGGATATTAAAGTGGTACTGGATACGTATTAGGTACATCGTCACTCTACTCTCTGCTCCATACATTTGACACTCTTAGCAATTTCTCCACTGGAAATAACATACAATAACAGGGTAACAAGAATATTAAATAGCCAATAAATAGTGTTTTATCAACGCATACTTTACAGATAAAGTTTATCATTAACAGGAAAAAAGACGAGCGATTTATATACTAATCCAGCTGTCCCAACTTAACTCTGCCTATAATTTTGTGCAGAGGCCGGTCCGTGTTGGATGCGAGTGGCAAGAGAGGTCGTCTTGGTGTTCGTAGAGGGAGGCCTATGTTCAACGGAAGACGGATTGAAGCTAATGATGATGAATTAGCCCGGGGTATAAATCTATCAATAAATATTTACGGAACATTGTCCGACTATTCGCTACGTTGAACACAATGCGGTGGTAAAATACTGCAGCCGGTATTACTCATCGGGTTTGTTGTTACACCCAGTACGTCAAGATTCAAGACTTAAGGAGCTCAGCTGAGAGAGTATAAATATTATTGTTTTTGAACTCCCTAAATTAGAATGACAACAAACGATGCTTTGATGAATTTATAACATACCGGTTAAGGTTTATGATAATCCTGCTGCTGTTTTACGCTTTTTATGACTTTTCATCGGCTCCTGGATTCAACTATAGACACAAGTCTTACGCGAGTATTAAATAGATTATGGTGGAAACTGCACTATATCTAGCTTAGTAAATTATAAACCTGGTGGAAATATAAGCTCGTTATCAACACTAAAACAGTATGAATCAGGAAACCACACAATTGGTGTTGTTACATATTGGTGGTATTCTCATAATTTAAATTATAGGTTTATAATTATAGACAGTCAGTTATAGACTAAATAAGTTAAATACATATTACTTAGCATGAAATGAAACTAAAATTAAAAATAACTTTAATATTAACAATGTTTTATTAAAATGCACTAAAACCCTTTTTATATTTAAAACGTGAATGTAGATTTTTTTGTTACATTTAGAAAACAACTTAGCCGATCACCATGAAACTGAAGTAACATAGAATACATTTTGTCAAAAATAATGTAAATAAATCCATAAATCTTAAAAGGTAACGCGGTCGGAGCCGCGGGCAACAGCTAGTAATATAAACCTCCATTACTTTTTGCTATGGACTTATAACGTGATTATTGATATCATCCATAAACTTATCGCGAGATTTAAGTACATCTTTAGTTTGACTTTTTTATTTTAATATCAATCAGATCAAGCTTTACTTTTTATCTACAAAGGTAAATGACGAAACAAGCTTTGTTATCATATAAATTTAGCAATGACATTATAAATAGAGTATAAGTCGGATTAATAAAAGGGAACCTTTTTTTGAAAAGATTATAATATATCTAATTAGGAGGTAAAGTTTTTGAGATTTTAAGGGGTAACCTCTGCATGTATTGAACCGTTTTTAATATTTCTTTACCAATACAAAGCTACATTATTCTGGAGTTACATAGGCTGTAATTTATACTCCCTCGAGAATGTGAACTACGGATAAAACCGCAGAGCTGTGCTAGTATGATAAACGAATTATAATAATTATGAGCTCAAACGTGTAATTTGAAAATTAGTATCATACGCTGGTAAAGCAACAGTCCTCTTTAAGCTGGCTTAAAGTCAAATCGTGTGTCCTGATGGTAATGAGACAATCAGCTATGTCCGCGTTCATTGGCAGCTATTGTTGTTGAACAAGTAGTCGATTTGATGCCGAAATTGGTAATGTGATGCTTTCACAAACAGATTAGTTGGCGTGCAATTAGAGTGCGAAGCTTGCGGCGCGCACTAAGTGCCGCCCAGCGGATTATGCCTTCGTGTTTGCTCAGTGCTCACTGCCCAAGTGGACGTTTAGCGATCGTCTAACTAATGCGCTTTGTTCACTTATCGACCTGGTAATTATTTATTGTTACCTCAGAATCACTGAGAACGTACCTATGCTAAAGAATGAGATATGTAGGTACCACCCGTATGAGGAAAATTTTAGTATTTGTATTATCGAGCAGTGACCGATTCTATATGAATGCGGCCATCTAGTCTGTCCATTGAACGAGACCAAATTAAGCAATTGGATGGCAGTGACGGCGAAACTGCAATCTTTGCCGTTCATTGTTCGAGGCAAATCTTGCTGTTGATAATGATGAAATATACGTTTAAACTTAAGTTCAGATTGGTAAATAAAAAGATCTTGTCGAGAATATGCAAAGCGCGTTGTTACATTCATACGGAGTATTGTATATACATCGCATCACTTTTAAACCTAGAATATCATTGCGATACCTAAATTAAGTTTCTGAAAAGCTATATTTTTAGTTTGGTATCTTATTTAACTCAATAAAAAGATAAGAAGAGTTCTAAAATATCCAATTTACTTTCTTAGCAATGTATGGTTCACATCAGCAGGCAAATATTTTCTGAAAGATTCAACGGAAATTAATAATTTCGATTAGTCGATAATTATCAAGATATTAAATGAAATGTAAAAAACATGGAGTATTTCAATGTAACAACTTTTACGGAATTTGCCGCTGTAAATTAAGTTGGTTGCTTATAATATTCAAAACGTAGGACACGTAAAAGTTAATGAAGTATGACAAAATCCGTAAAATCTATAAAAGTCCGTGTAATATACATTCTACATTAAAATCTGTTTAGAAGCTTACTGAGTACTAATGGGACGACAAGGTACTTAATGCGTCAGCAAATACATAATATTTTAAAATGATAAGTATTCAATGGCGGGGACGCCTTACGCGGTACGCCTTAAATTCATTAAAACATTAAAGTCCCTTAAGTAAGGTTAAATGAGACATTTGCATTAATTTATAGAGCACATAATAATTGATCCATTACAGACAATAATTATAAGTTGTTGACTCGTAGTAATTGCGACCTTATATGTAACGCAGGTAAGTCAGTCACCTTGTTAGTTGTTACGGAGACGACGAGCACGTGGGCTCTTGTCAATGAACTTGAACATAGCATATTATGCATGCAATCACTACATACGTCTATGTACTGTGATTTACAGTGTGCTCTATAAATACATGTTTATATTTTATTCCGATTACATCTCATAGCAGAGGACATGTATGCAACGAGAATCTCTATTGGTATCTATAGTTATAATTATATTGTTGTCGCAAATTTCATAAATTTATTTTTTTGAATTTCATCGAAGCTTATTCAGACTTTTTCAAAATTTACATCTCGCTAAAGAATTCATATTCCCAAGGTAAAAGCGTCGGTTATACTGTAAAATTAAATTAAAATATGTACTCTCAAGTATTAGTGCCTAAAAAGAATACACGCGTTAGTAAAAATTTTTGTTCATTTGAAAAGTATAAAAAGGTGTGTTTGTGTTCAAATGTCAGTCGTATTGGTTTCAATCGGAAGGCTTAATGGGCGAACGTGGGTTGGGCGGTTTGATGATTCGGCCCGTGTACTCATTCCGTCTTGTTTATCGATTTGTTAAGAATACGCGCCCATGGGCCAACTTATGTCATTTGGCTGGGAGTCAAGGACGACGACGCGCGGCTCATTGGTGCCGCGCCGGCCTTATTTGGTGATTGGTGGGCGCCACTTTTACGAC
The DNA here is from genome assembly GCA_905333005.2 of Lycaena phlaeas. Classification (NCBI taxonomy): domain Eukaryota; kingdom Metazoa; phylum Arthropoda; class Insecta; order Lepidoptera; family Lycaenidae; genus Lycaena; species Lycaena phlaeas. Next base: position 20,177,330 of record HG995163.1, read on the forward strand.
TTTGCCTTTTTTCCAACGCCCTGTTTCCATGTTAGCTGTATTATGTTAATGCATATTGATTCCACACAAAACATTTACTGACCACTGTTAGTATCATGCAGTTTCAGTCCTTTTAGCATAATTTGTACTTTACATATTTCACGTAAGAAGCCGGTCGGAAATACTTTCGTTTCGGCTCGGTCGCCACTTTCCTGACTGGAAAAAGGGAACGTGACATTTTAAATGTGGCGCGAAGCTCGCGACATTAATCTGTCGCGTCGTCGCCCTGGCTGAGGCCGTGCGTGGCCTAATCCGCCCGCTCCCCGGTAAACGATCTCCGGGAGATGGAAAAATCTCGAAAGAGTCACATCAAATTACCAGCTTTAAAACGTAGAGAAATTCCCAGGAGTCTAAACGAAAACACCTTAGCTTTCAGGGTGCCCCGAAAATGAGGTCGGCTAGCCCTTGGGGAAGTTTTGGAAGTTCGGCGCACGTGCTTATGTCATACTTTTGTTGAATTTTAGGAACGACGTGACGAGCACTTCGATGGAGTTTAAAGACGCGTGTTCTTTAAAAAACTTTTTGTTCATGTCTAGTTAAGCTTTATCATCATAAGTCCGCTTTACTGAGCTTTAAAGCTTCTCTCAGCGATTTACTTTCTGATATATTAGTACCCATATCATTTCTAGTGTCGTCTGAATCGTACTTAAAGTGAGATAGGTTAGTCAAAGACCTGCGTCACCGTCGAGGTCAAACCGATTTGAACCGCAGGAAGGGTACGAATAAGAATCGTGTAAGAGGGTTTTAGGCACAATATTTTCTTTTTCTTAAAACACATTGTCTTCCTTGTACAAGTGCATTTTTACAATCTCATATGATAATTAATTTTTTCGAAAAGATTATATTCTAATATTTGAATGTTAGGTACTGACATCCAAGGACGATTATACGTGCGACGTTATGCATATGCCATGCCCTATTTCCCCCGTTCGCAATGGATAGCTGTCACCTCCAAAGAGGTCAGATCGACGTTGATCAACTTACCCATAAAGTAGTTTCGCTGCGGGGGCGCTAGGAGTTAGGACAACCGGACGTCGCAAACAGTAACCAAGGAGCGGGTAATGCAAATAGCTATGTTTACCTGACTCCACCCGGCGCAGTCATCTATTCATAATAACGGCTTTTATTTCCGTAACTAGCTCCGACGCCCTCATTTTGTCGGTTAACGCGTATTGTGTCACGGAGAAACGAATGCCGCCCCTTAATGGAGTTTTTAAGCGCAGCTTTTTAGCTTCGCACTGCAAAAGCGGATTATGTAACTAGAATAGCTACGTGATTGCACAGCAAACACTACATCTACTGTTTAGCGCTTATTTTTACGATAACAGAATTGGCTTATTATTTTAAGAAGGATATACAAACGAGCGACGATGGTCCAGTGGTGGATGGACTCGGCCTCTTCCGCGAGAGGTTCCGGGTTCGATCCTGACCCACCGTGTGTGCCTTGAAATGGGTTTTTCTAAATTTCTAAGTGCACTCCAAATACGAGACCATCGCTCGCTCATCGGTGAAGGAAAATATCGTGAGGAAACCTGCATGCCTGATAAGATTGAAATTTGAAAGTCTTTGAAGGTATGTGAAGTTCATGAACCCGCACTGGGCCAGCGCGGTGAACTATTGGCCCATTACCCTCCTCGCCTGATTTCGAGGAGGAGACCCGTGCCCAGCAGTGGGACATAAAGGGTTGATACTTTACTATACAAAAACGTTAATGAATAGTGTCGTCATCGTTGTCATCAACTTATTCTATAAATTGCGTAACTTAGGCTTCTTTAGTTGAATGCGAGTCGCAAGGAGTTAGTCGTCTTGACTTTCATTTGAGGAGGCATGTGAATTATATATATGTACTTAGAACTTATTGGGTCTTAATCCAAAAATGTGTACCTTAAAAAACGGATACTATATCTGAAAATATGACAAAGCCTTAGTATATATTATACTATAAGAATATGTTTTGATTCAGTTCAGATAAAAATATAAATCATAAAATAAGAAAAATATATTTCTATTATAGACTTGCGGTATCAATATTACAAACTTAACTAACAATTTATTGAAAATGAAAATAGTCAAAACTATTCCATCCTAATACTAGTCGTAGTCCGTTGCTTCGCCCATGTGGAGACTGGTATTATTCTCGTTAACACGATTATTTTGCATGCAGTCAAAACCAAGTTGCACAAAATATAACCTTTAAAATGTGAACGCAAAGTCCTTTCACCATATGTGTATTGTTATACTAATTGTTGCACACAGATTCGCCCGCTTTAATTTAGATTTACCGCCGAAACCAGGCTGAAGATGATCATTTCAGCATTCGCGCTGTCGCTATCCGAGCAAACCGTCACATTTAAACGTTCAATAAACGCGCGCGCTGCAGTTTTTACGCGTTTTCCTCGTCCTTAGATCGCATTGTTTTTTTTATATGAGATATCACTTAATCATAATGGGAGGAGGGTTCTAATATAACATAACTAACATAAATTATATACATTTATAAACTGTTACCGAGTAGAGAACTTCGTACCACAGTCTCGTTCGTATTACCTGGTTTTTATTATCAGCTTAGTTAAAGTGTAAAACTTATTTTGCATGTTTATTAAAAGTCTTTAATCTCAAGTAGCTTCGCAAGATGTTAAAAATGCAAAAACTATAACATTTATATATTCGTAACTTAAATATTAACAGCCGCAGATTGAAGAATATAATTTGCAAATCATAAACTTGACAATGATTCCTGATCATTAATTAAAATAATGCACTCATATGGCGTCGGCTTGCGTTTGTTGGCATTGTGAAAAATGATAGTAATTTTCGGGATCACATTTCCATGATGAATGATCGCGGCTAATTTGTGTACTGTGTGCTCGTAAACGCTGGGGTGCGTATTACCCGCCTCCGATAGGAACAAGACGCCGCGCCGTGTTGGGGCCGCACGACTTTAACACTGGTATAATTTGCCGGGCATATTGGAAAACTTGTAATTGGTTTAGTTTTATATTCGCGCAATGTGTGCTTAGCAAACTCAAATGATATCGCTTAAGAATTGATCTTCACCTCCGGCTAACTGGCTACTAAATGGTTTACTTGTTTAAGAAATTTCTTGTTTATAGAAAGTTTTTATTAACAATGTCTTTCATTTTTTGCAGATTTTGGCTCGGAGTCATAGAAATTTTTTTAGAAAGCTCCCCTAAATGTAAGTATGCTATTTCTTAGTACATTTGTTTAAACTTAAGTATGTACTTACTTACTACAATTTAGTTATTACAAAAATGTAAACGATTATAACCTTTATTGGTTGTAATCAGGATCTAGGTTATGTTCAAATTATAGGTTCTTAATGCCAACTCATAAAAATAAAGTCATGTCATAATAATCCGAAAACAAAACAGAGTCTTATATTTTTGTGCTGTGTCCGAATGTATCTATATTTTTTTGGCACTAGACCAACACTTGAGTCGCTTATCTTTCGATAGTTTTGCACGGCGCGGTGCTCGACAAAAATATCATCATAAATAAAAAATATAGGAATGTAGCCTTCAATTTTAAAATTAGATTTATTTTTGTCATATTAAAGGTGTAAATAAATAGATTTACCTGCTTATGCGATATGATATCGCAATAAGGCATATTTATTGAAATTTAAGTATGAACTGAAATATTGAACTAGTTATATTGAAAAGCATAGTATTTCATATTAAAATTAGTAAACGATTTCCCAAAATCTTCGACAGCCATTTTCCATCATTATGTTTTCTCGGCGTAATAATAAAGCGCCATTCTATCAAACAATCGAAGTTAGTTTCCTGCATTACAAGCCTAACAACCAAGTGAAGTTCTAATACAGATATTTTCGCATGTGAAAGTTTTAAGGTTTTGTTGGTTGTGCTGTTTTGCTGCCTTCTGATATCCTTAACTTTATAATAGTCCAAAAATATGCCCATATTTTATAGAAGTTATGTCATTGTCAAAAGTTCAATGCATTAGTTTTAGAACTTTACGAGTAAAAAAAGCATAATTAACTTTTTCGTCTTTAGGAGAAAATGTTAATATCCAAGAATAATAAATTACTAAAAACGTCATTTTGGTCTGACAGTCGATTAACATTAGAGATACAATAATTTGTTTAGTTTATTTGGCAAGGTATCGTGCAAGTGTGCCAAGTATGTAAAAATCTTGACATTTAACAAAACACTAAAATTTAATTAAAGGAAGTGAAACTTGCCGTAACATGTTTCGGACGGTATTTATATTACGCAGTATTAAAATAAATTTAATTATAAAGGTTCCTTTAAGAGCAAAATTATCCAAAAATAAAACACGGTTTTAATGATATAATATTTAAGTTTTATTAAAACAAACACAAAGCAGGTGAAAGCAGGGAGCGGTTCGAAAACGAGAATATCTACAGCAATAATATATGTCCCGATTGGTAAAGTATAGAAGATTTATATTTCCCCCGAAGTTTACTTTCCCACAGTTTCCGAAGCGATTAGTCATAAATAATTGAACGCTACCGATATTTCCGTGTAGGAAGACAAAGAGATGACAACCCTAAAACTTTGTCAATTTACGTTGAGACCATAAAGACTTACTCGTTTTGGTTCCCGAAAGAAAGTGAACATCAAGAGAAGTTTCCAGTCGTACTTACCTTGTCTAGAAGGGGATCAAACTGCGGTGCATTCACTACAATGTATTATGCAGTCCCAAAGCGGGCGCCGGAGTAAGCGCCTTGGAATCACTTCGCTCACCCAGAAACATTGCTATTCCTGTGCAATGTTAAAAGTTCTAGAAAAGCAATTTTACCCGAATATATTTTGTAAATTACCTTTAGGTGATCTTGATATACATCGAAAGCTAGAATGGCATTGTTAAATATCCTTAAACTTACCGTTGAATCAAATCACTGGTATACGTAAAACGTAAAATGAGGTATAAATAATCGATTTCTGTTACGTTTTCCTTGATACACTCCTATTGAAGTAAAATCGATTGATTATGTCATGAGAAGCTAGTGATTTGTAACAAAATAGAAACCAAGTTATTTTTTATTATTTACCTTAACCTACCGAAATATGGTCCAGCTAGTATACACGTAACATTTTATACCCTGGGCTATTCCATTTAACAGCTAATTAAATTGTTTATGGGCCTCATACGTTAGTCTAATATAGGTACGAATCGGGTGCGTGGTTTCTTCTCCGATATTTTGAATATGATTTGTGTTTTGACTTGAACAACTTTTTTTTGTAACCATACCAGGAAAATGCACTCCTTACACTATTTTCACTATTATAATGTTGGTCCATTCGCATTAGACCAGCTCACCATATTTATTTGCATAAAAAATCTAAATTTGCATATTTTATGTAGGTAAGTCTTGTTATTGTGAATTGATATAAATCAGGGTTTCCAATCATTTGAAACCTAGTTTTTATTCATCGGAAAGTCATCGTACATACAGAATTATTTTTGATAACAGATAGCTAATATAGCATTTTCATCACCAAAATTTGCCGTACAAAAAAACCGCTACTCTAAGCTCCTGCTTGTACCAGACTTGAGTAGGCCTGCTAGAAAATCGGCTACTGTTTTATGTAACTAAATTGTTGTACCCGTTTTTTCTTCCGTCTAATTCCCACAACACGTGCGTCTGTAATGAATAGTTACAATATCTTCCTCGCATGTCACGAAAAAAGAGAGAAAAGATCCTAAAAAAAGTTAGTAACCTAAATCAACTCCTTACTTATTTGGTTAAATTTCATCCACAACTAATTGAACATAATATACTTATTTAAAATGCCCTTGGCCTTACGTAGTTTATGGCGCATTTTCAGAGTTGCATGCATATACATCGATGTTATGGAACACTTGCACGAACTGTTTCACTATTTATTTGCTAAAACTGATTTAACTTAGCTCGAAAAAGAAATAAGAAAATGTTTTAATTTATGATATTGCCACGAAATATTATACCGCAGATATTTGTTATAACCTTCTTTGTTTTAAATGGTTCGTAAAATATTGTTCACATAAAACTAAAATATGCCTATCGTTTAGTTTTTTACTAACTTCAAAAAAGGAGGTTCTCAATTTGTACGTATGTTTTTGTATGTTTGTTACTCAGCCGCAGCAGCATTAATCAGCCTTGCTTTATTTAAAAGCTTACTGTAGTATAAGTATAAATAGAAATAAAATGTAAACAAGATATACATAATATATAGATAGATACTTAAACGTTTTAATCGCGCAACCTAAAATAAAACAACAATTAAATCAACAACAATAAGTGAAAACAAAAATATGTATTATTAAGCGTGTGTCTTGTATTGCATCAGGAAAATCAGGCTATTTCAACCGATGGATAATGTAAGAGACTACATATTATGTGAGTTTTTTGTAGCATAGGAGGGCAAACGCAGCCGAAGCCTTAGTGAGTATCGACACAGATATACACATACACACAGCCAGAGATTATGTAGATGCCTTGCCTTCCTTCCGCGTTGCTTTCCACCGGAAACTCACAAACCACACGGAACGCGACAGCCTAGCTGTTTCTTTACTCCAGTATAATTTTAGAGAAGGACATGGCACTGTCTCTTACAAAAGTGAGGCATCGTTTATCATAGCTACCAACGTTTATTGATATTCTATCAATCATTATAAAATAATATTGAAATTTGTTAGGAACGTAATGCTGACTCATACAAGTTGCTTGCAAACCACTCTCAGCATAGTCGGACGTACATTCTCTTCAAGTTAATCATCATCTGCCTAGGCCTTTCCCAGCTTTATTTTGGCATCGGCTTCCAGTCTAAGCGGATTCAATTGAATACCAGTATTTAAAATGGAAAGACTGCTGAACTGAAAACTGTACGTGAGACTGTACTCCGTGGTTAGACTGGTTGTCAGACTCTCGGGCTTCTAGCGAATTATACGTCTGTCAAAGATCGACGAATGACTGCCGGGACCAACGGTTTAACTTACTTCCAGACTCCTCCTCCGTGCCTTGGCACGGAGTTCTCTGTATGTAAAAATGGTCACCCACCTACGGACCAACATTGGCAGCGTTGCTTAACCTGGTGAATCAATCCGCGCGGCTATAACCACTAAGCCACTAGCACCTCCTTCTCTTTAAGTAAATGTATTAAATTAACCTTTATCGCTTGCCGATTTCTAACATCCATACATAGTATTGATTAAAATGCGCATCGCTATACATCGCGCTTACTACTCATAATCTTCCTTCCTACTGGTCACGCTTGCCACTTATCATTGAGTAGGCTGTTAGATTAGCATCAGCTAAGGACATCGTTTCAAGTGGCGGTACAGCACATCCCCGTTCATTAATCACCGCTGCACTTTGCGTGTCAGGCGCCAGTGTGACTTACAACTTTAAAGTAGAAAAATGCTTCTTTCAAAACTTGCACGTTATGAATTCACCTAAACATGAAACGAGAATAAATAATATAACATCAAAACAACACAGTAAAGAAATAATATAAATTTTTGGATAATATGAAATGCAACAGCAACGAAATATTCTTTTCCCCGGTCATTTATATCATTACGATTTTTTTTTCAATTACTGCAAGATATAGGCCTATTTGAGTGGAAGTCAAAAGCTTAATAAAGTCAAAATCCCCGCCACGTACTAGGAGCCTGCATTCCCCGCTGTACGGGTACAGTCTTCCTATTTGTAGGTCAATTTGCCATTTATATATGTCGCAGTAAGATAGATAAAGCCGTAATATAGTTATATCCCTTGGGATATAATTATATACAGTAACATAACTATACAAAAGCAATTCATTATCATCTCACTAGGAATATAGTTATAAAACGGCTTTATCTTACTGTGACATAAACAAAATTTGGATTATTGTAATTTGCCTATACTTTCATTACAAGAGGGTTTATTCGTCATACATTATCATGTTATATCATCAGGTCCCAGGCTGCAATATAATGTGGTATATAGGTGCATGGTTGTAAACGTTTATAGTAAGCTAATCTCATCTCATTCCCGACGTGTCATTCATTGTGATGGGTAGCAAGTGACATCGTAGGCTGGCGTTACGTTCCAGAGACCCAGTTGCACACGACAGCGCTTTCAAAACATGCACTCACCCCGCAAATTAAAACTGAGCATAGATATAATTTAACTCGACGTAGGTAGTTTTTTTTTTGTATGGTAACCCATATGTAAATTGAAAGTTGTATCAAAATATAATTTATAGCTTAAGCAAGTTTAAAAACCAGATGGGAAGACGATCTCCTTGCAGTGGCAGGTCCGCGTTAGATGCGAGTAGCAAGGCATCGGTCGTCTTGGCGTTCATTGAAGGAGGCCTATGTTCAGCAGTGGACGGATGTAGGCTGATGATGATAAAGTACAAAAAAGTACACATAAGATTTTCTCGCTACTTTATAAGCTTATAATTATACTTAACTATAAGAGTAATTGCAAAACTTGTTAGTGATAAATAAAAAACTATTCTTTTTAGAAAAAATTAAATAAATATATTAGTGCTGATTCAATACTGCATTCGTGATGACTTACATAAGAAAGAATCGGCTGTGCGTATATCCACTCGCACAGTTGGTCGATTTTTTCCGTTCTAGAAATATGATGACGAGAACCATTAGCCAAGATCATAAAAGTGCAAAATCTAACCATCGGAACTGTACAGTCTTACGCAAGCCTTTGTCGGCTCACTACTTACACGATTAATTTGAGTCGATAAATCCCCATAAAAAGCTAGGCCAGGGCCGATCAACCGCGCCGCTCTATTCCGTTCTTTGTTAGACTGTTCCAGTCGCAGTCATTACTATAGAGATTTTTTTTAACAATAATGTAATTAGGTTCAGACAAAGTGTGTCATGTGTACAATATTTGAGAGCAATTCGGATCTGAGTTCGGCTCGGTCTGCGATGGCCCGTCACTAGGCGGCGAGACAGACAGGCAGCGTACACGGCGCCTGCTAGCCCATTAGATGTCTGCCCGATGTGGAACGCTCGATAAACTTGTAAAAACGCCTTCTACCCATTTAATTTTATACCCTCGCTTAAGCGCTGCTATTGGCAGATTTCTTCCTTTTTAGGTTGACTGTTTAGTGTTTACTGTATCTTGAATTGTTATTTGCTTAATTAACTTATAACATAATTAAAATATTACTTTTATTTGGGATAGTGTTTTATATATCTACTTCAAGTTAGGAAACTTACATGACAAAAAAACATTTTATATTAAAGTTAGGTGTATACCTAATAAAATAGAACGTAAGTCTTATGTGTACTCTACATGATTATGAGTTTAACAGTTCTATTTTCTATGTATGTCGCGTATATTGTTACTACTAAACATTGAAGTGAAATGTATACTAGTGGGCAGAGCTTGTCTACGTATATCTTGTGCTAAACAGCTTTACGGTGTTACAGATAGTAGTGTAAGATGGGCAGTGAAATTCTATATATGTCCGGAAGCGAATCGCATGTCTCGTGAAGGGAATAAAACATCAAGGCGCGGCTGCACCGCGGCGCACTGGGAAGCTACACACGTGTGTTGAGCTTAATTTGCAAGAAAATATCAATGATAGCATAGCACATCCGGGGGTAGATGATTACATATGACGCGGTAGAGAAGTGCTTCAATCGAAATAATAACACGATAAAATCAAACAGTTATTATTTAGATTGTACAAAACACTTATCTTTTACATACGTTCCCTACAGTAATAATCAATGTACAAAATTAACATACTATATCTACTTTTGGAAACGAATTAATCAGATCAAATAGTTTACAAAAATATATATGCGCAAAAGTACATTGGTTTTTTACTTGACGAAATTAATAATGGGGAATAATTATGGCGAAATACTTTTTATCCATAATATTTCATAGGCAGCATAAAATGCCTTGCTTGTTTTAGCTCTACCAGGTTATTAAGTAGCGAACAAACATTAAAGGAAGCCAAGCCTATCAGAACGTTATCAAGATATTGGATAAATTTAACAATAGACGCTCACGTGATACCAACAATGTGGAAAATGTTTATGTAACCAAAAGTTATACGAAAATATAACTAGGTACATATGTGTATATAATATATAATGTCGGGGTGACTGGATAAGAGTTAACAGAAATAAAATAATACAATCTAGTTCAAACAATGTTAGTTCATCCAGAACATATTGGACACTAAAAAGATACTAAAATTATTTAAAGCGGAATATTTAGAATGTTTTTATTTTTTATTTCGCGGAGCTCGATATTTCGACATTACCTAAGAATGTCGTGAACAAGACCAATTAAACTAAACTGTGAAACTAAAATCTTATGCTATAAAGCACGCTTACGCTTTTTCTAGTGCTAAAAACCTTTAGGAATAAAAATGAAAACAAAAATAGAAAAATGGCAGCCACTGTGGCTGATTATAGAAGTGAAAACTTATAACTTAGAATTATGACAAAATTTTAAATTTTAACGACGTGTTACATGAGAATTTCACGGCGTTCGGCGACATTGACGCGAGTTTCATACAAGTATACATAATATACAGAGTATGGTGTATATAGCTCAGGGAAAGCTTTACGGTGAACGCGCTTAAAGAAGTTTTCATTTGAAATATTTCGTGCCCGCAATTCTTTCTAGATATTATAGAACACTACGGACAGACCCGTACCGATTTGTAATATAGCCTTCCCGTGATCATGGCAGTTGAATTGGCCGAAATATCGGGACCTCAATAAAACTCAAAACGCGGTAAGCACCCGAACAAATTTATATTTAAATATGAATAGTGATCGCGTTAGTTTAAAACAATATATTGTTTTCACTTATTGCTTTTTATTTAAGTGTATATGCAAAAAAGAATTCAGCCGAAATTCACTATGCCTATGTCTATGATATGTAATATATAATTTGCTGAAGTAAACGATAGCTTTTATTGTTTATAATCAACGGAGCGTATGGGGTATGCCACTAGTTAAAACAGATAAAAATAATACAAGTAAAATATTATCGCCGTGTATACCGGCTTTTAGTTGTCGCGCATCGCTGATTCTTAATTTTAACTGAGTGTTGCAGCTACATAACTTGAGGCTTCTAAATACATTTTGATAAGGTTGACTAACTTTAGCTGCCAAAGCGGATCATTGGCCGAATAATGTACGTTTAGCTTTGGTGCCTTAATTAAATTCTTGATTATAGGCTCATATGTTCTTAAATTATACGTTTGCATTACATGTTGAATAATTTGATACATGAAATTTCATGCGATATAATGAACAATAATTCTAATACGATATGTGTAAATCGGAACTATATTAACATACTGTTTTAGTTAAGACTTGACGCATATTGTGGTTCCCAGACGATATTTACTGAATAGTTAAGGACATGACTTGACGAAATTGAAAAACTTGGACTGAATAATGTACCAGAGCCGCAGCTAGGGCGAGACGCAGACTGCCGAGGACACGGTCGAGCCCGCTCGGACACGGCTAGTTAACTTCCTTCCACCTCCCACCTCCCCCCTTATTTATCGGTGATCAAACCTTTGAATCTCGAAAGTGTTTGTTTTTCCCTTTCGCGTTTTAGCATTGTAATTATTGGATTACAAACTTTTGAGAGTGTTTAAAGAATTGTCGAGGCATCTCAACTAACTTTTATTCGACGAATTCGGTTATGTAATTCCCTGAAAATATTCAAGTTTTCCCTTCGGCGAGACGTTATCGCGGGCGGGCTCTCAACGCGGGGTGGGCGGGCCTACCCCTCGGGACTTAATTTGTTGCTCTCCTGGCGCCTCGCATCTCACTTTCAAACGGTGTAACGCGACCTCGCCGCGTCCCCTCCTCTGGAACGTACACGTCATGCTCTCTCCCAACATATGCATATATCTGCTCATATGCATGCTCTGCGATGTACGCTAATTACGACCAAAGTTAGTCGTTAACCCACACATTATTCTTATCGTTAGTTTTCCATAAGATTTTAATAACAAGTTGAGTTTTTTAAAGCATTTCATAATTAGCAACTTGAAACGGATAATGATTTCTTTTTGCTAATTTATCTCAAAAATCTAAGAAATTTTAAAATGAAGCTGGAATTTTAAGAGCGTAAGGCGTAGTGAAATTAATACTACTTATTATTTTATATTAAGTTTATCATTAGATCGGCAGGAGAAATATTATTTATACGTTGGTATCCTTTATTGAAATGTTATAAATAACCGCGATAAAAAACGGTATGAATCTAATTTAGCTAAGTACCTACATTCGTGTGTGGATCAGCATAACAATTAATCTTCTTTTCACCATCTATATGAAAGCCAAGTATTTTAGAATTGTATCTACTACCGTTACGGCCTACTACCGTTGAATTCTATGTTTCAAAAGAAAGGTTTAGTTGTGAATGTGGGCTGATAATCATGATGGATGATCAATAAAGAAAGGACTAACGGTAAGGTGATCTAGTAAGTGATAAACGGATTGCTAGTCGCTACGCCGCATTATCTAACATCTTTACAAGTTCACAACCCAACCTTATCGTTCAAGTGTGCTCTACCGATATCTGCCTTCCTGGAGCTTTGATTCAAAGATCGGACGACACTTAAATATGTCCCTTAACGTGTTTTAACTAATTTCAATGGAACTTGTCCCATATAACATTAAAAAAAAAGTTATGTGTGCGATTCACACACGATAGAAGTGAAACACACGAGAATGCTCAAATACAAGCAAGTATTGAACAGTGTGCAATATACATACACACCGACATTTACTCTCTCGCTCTGGCTAACTAATGACAGGCGACTATATGGGACACAGAGGAAAGACCGATAATATCAAATAGTATGTATATATCTGTCTCATTCTTTTCCGACTTCAACCTACACACTTTTGTATTTGTGTCTCTTACCTGTCGTTTTTTCCGTTGCATCCGGTTTGAAATCACAACGATTCTAAAGAAGTTTCACTTCAAAATGTCTTTAAAAAGTTGTTTCAATGTCCTTCCAGATGGTCTGAGTCTTAAGTGTGAGCGGTGTTCGTTGGTGTATATTAATATATCATCATCACTCTTTATCCATCTATCAATGAACATAAGCCTTCAATGAACGCCAAGACGACGGATGCCTTGTCACTCACATCCAACACGAATATAAATACACCGCAAAAATGTATAGGACAATAATTAATGTCTGTCTTTGGCGGGATTCAAACATGCGATCGCTGCATGTAGGTAAATATAGGTACATATCACATAGCCATTACTTACCCAAGTTACAAAGTATTTTGATATAGAGATTCGCAAAGATAATACAAATGATCCGAACAGTCAAGAGACTGACTGGCGCAAGACTCGTTACGGTCAAATTGGCGCCGACCGCTGAGCTGTATAACGATACGAGCGAGTGGCCCCTAACACCTCTCCCGGGAGGTCCTAAAAGGCACTTAAAATGAAGTAAGGGTTAATATTTGGCTGAGGCGCAAAAGTTCGCGGGCGCTGCGGTACATAAACAGGCGCACGTGCGACCACCGCGCATCCATTCACATCACACGACGTGCAGCCCGCTGCGGTGTCTGTCAGCCCCGCCAAATTAGCCCATCATAAATAATTTAATATTTAATATCACTATTAAGTTACGCGAATGTAATCACCGATAAAATAACTACCACGGGGATTCGTTTACCACGTCAGTTTGCATTGGTGTGACCATTCTGGTTGTCGCAATAAAACAACAAAGCTCTGTTTTGAAAAAGCGGGCGAGCGGTCCGTCTAATTACTCGCGTAAATCGCGTACTCATAAGAAAACAATATGTTCCCGTAGTCTAGACTAATATAAAATTTAGATATCCCTACGATATATCCAACTGTAGGCGTGATATATCGTTAAATAATGGACCCTTTGTTCCACCTTATTCCTAATGTCTTCTTAATGTCGCGTGGAGATGTCACATTGCATATTTGTCATTGACATGCTTCTTATATTAAAATTGCTAAATGGAAGATTTATAATATTGTTACAGCATCTATATATTTATTTAATGAAGAATAAGCTCGTTGATGTGGCCTTGGGCTGGTCACAGGTACAGGAGAAAGAATGGCCGATAGACAAATAAGGTTTAATAGTGGATTTCGGTAGACGAAGTGTTGGTCGGCCATTAACCAGGTGGTACGATTTTCGTGCAGTGGCAGGTCCGTGTTGGATGCGAGTGGCAAGAGATTAGGTCGTTTTTATCGTCGTCGAGTTCATTGAAGCAGTCTTACTTTTAGCAGTAGACGGGTAAAAACTGACGATGATCATGATCTATGCATGTTATATATATAATACTAGCGGACTCGACAGACTTCGTTCTGTCAAAACAATTAATTCGCAATAAATAAAATTGCAATCTCAAATTAGAGAAATAAACTATCCTATCTTCTAAGAGAAAAGCACACATTTTAAAAGAAAAAACATTAAAATCGGTTAAGTGGTTTAGGAGTCCATTGAGGACAAACTTTGTGACACGAGATTTATTTATATTAAGATAATAAAATTTGTAAATTTGTTCGTGCTAACTCATCAGCTAAGAAATTCCTGGATATCAAAAATATTTACCTCTTCAAACTTTATACTGATAGTAAGCGGTCAACGTCACCTACGAATTACTATTATTATATATATTATAAGCTCACTATTGCGTGTGTTTAGCAACCCATTCGAGTAAATCTTGAAATGGTTCCAGAAATTACACAACCTTCTTTTGCTATCTTAAAGTCTTGTCTTACACACTATACAATAATAAAAACATCAAACCGTTAAATAATCGATACAAAAAGACCACATTTAATTGAGGTCATAATGTTAAATTAATTTAGCGCAATATCTGAATCTTAACCTCTCGTTGACGTTCTTATGAATTAGCCTGAAATCAGCAAAACGGGTCAGCTATAACAAGCTAAATGAAAATTTGTAAGTAGTGTTTTAAATGTGGACGTAAAAGAGAGCTCTAGACGTAAGTATCGTAATTTGCAAAATGTTTCCACATTGTGTTTGTTAAATATGAAAAGCTGCATTTGAACGTGATTTTTTTCCACTTGGTTTTGCCGCGGCTGTCGGCTCGCCGCGCTCTCCTTTTGTTCTGCAAACGTGATCTGGCCGAGATGGAGCCCACCGACGTTATTGCTTCATTTCTCGCTTCAATGTAGCTAGTATCTACTCATAACAGTTTCTACATTAAAATTTACCATCACTCGAAATAATTTTTCCCCTCCGAACACGCTTCCGTTTAACTGAAAATTTTCTACTCCCATTTGTTTCCGTGGCGTATAAGATGCATTACATTTTGTGCCATTCGCTTTGCCGCCATATCTCATGCTTCCATAAGGCTTCGCTTCCAATATAACCCCGAAGTGACTAACGGTTCGCAGTCAAATGTGACGTAAATATTTCTGAAACAGAATTTTGTACAAGTATTCGGTGATCCCTCTTTAGGGAATGCGGAAAGATAGACAAATGATATTTTGGTATTATTAAAGTTTTGCTAATAAACATGAGTTTTGTAGGTTTTTTTTATTTTGTTTATTACGACCTACGCGACATTATTCGGCAAGGTAACCTGAGATCATAATGCTAATAATGAATGATCTGACGAAAACCTCATTCAAGTTAGTAAGTTAATAATGTCATCGTAATGCACATTATGTTGGAAATTACTACATCATTTTGAAATTCGAGCAATGCTACTTTACACATGAACAATATCTATTGCAATCTACACTGTCGGAATGTTCGGTTAAATGGCTCAATCTCTCGTTAAAATAACGCATCCAATCAAAAGGCATCGAGTTGTATAAATTTAACGCGACTAATTAAGTGTACGTAGCTGACGCACATGCAGTTGTCACGCGAGCGGCGGGCGCCGCATCAGATGCGAACGCTCCGGACTCTCCGAACTTATCTCGGTATCGCTTCAATACGCCCGTTGTGGCCGACGCGTTTATTTTTAGTCTCGTACATTCACTATTGCGATGAAATTTACAGCGATCACCGCGGCTGGCCGCCCGCCGCCCGCTGCCCGATACCGCCCCGAATGACAAGCTACCGCTATTTCATAAATGTCTGCTATTTTATGCGAGAATTCCCACTCGGACTATGAGCAATAATTCTTTTGTTCGGCGACGAGAGTTTTGTAGGATTACTCCGTAATATCCTACAAAGGATCTTCGCAATTTTTGTGTTTCGTATTAACTTTTGCCGCGGCTGACATTTGCGGACGTGCAGATAACATACCTACACATTTTAACACAATTTCATAAAGGACTGTGAGGTGGCTATTTTTATTTTTACTAACTAATTTCAACTGACCCAATATAAGAAATATTTATACAAAAACCAAAATATTCAGCGAGACTATTTAATAATGCTAGTGAGAGGTTTTGCCATGCTTACTTTTCAGCCTAAGTGGGTTGGCACGACTATATGGTGCCTCTGTATGACAATTTAAAAAACGTTTTGTCTACTAAATGCGTTTCACATGTTAAACCTGGCTGATGATCCAAGTACGCCAGCTTCCATGCTCATATTCAAATTTCCCTAACATATAAATATCTAACGTTACTGCAATTAAATAGCTAAAACACATTCACATTCTTCTATATCCCATTTGTTATGCATACACTTTCTATACCTGATATTATATGTATGAAAATGTTGCGAACATTTCACACACCCAAATGTACGCAAACAACCCACATGTCACCGGAGGTAATATTCCTGTTCGTCAAAATGCCATTACTGGCGTAACGCGGTCCCCCTGTCACGCTGAGATTTGGTTTGACTTAGTGACTGATTAGCAAATGCTGCGAGTTGGCGGGCGCGACAGGTGGTCGGGTGAGGGAGACTTTTGACCCGCTGTCTCCGGCTGATTGATGGCTACTCCGCGCCGAAACTAACACTTATCACCCCCAAATGTATTCTATGTACAAAGTTTTGTTGTTTTTTCATTAAATTAATTACCTAGTCCACCTAATGGGCGCGTATCATCGACCACACAGCCTATAGACTTCTAATGTTTGATTTTTCGTATCAAATGCATTCTGGCAACTAGCTGAGGTGAGACGGAGGGGTTGCAATGCTGTGATTAGCTAATTCAATGTCATATGTTACCAATCACGGAACGTTAAAAAGAAATGGATATATTTCGCAACGGGAAAGAATGAGACGACACGATAGTTAGAGTACGTTGTTTACGGCTTACATCGGAACTATAGGTCAGATGTGTCGCCAGAACCCGTTCCCCTGTTATTAGGAGTCTAGTCTAGTATTAGGGTTATGTGGTCGATGGCGCGTATGGTATATGTAGGTCAATAATTCATATGGGCATGTTAATTTTATAGTCTCGATATACGTAGAGATGATTTCGCAAATGTTGATACGTTTCGCTAAATGTCGATTGTTCCGGGAGCGGTCCCACGCTCGCCGTCCGCGGCGCCCGTCTAATGGCACGAGGTCAAGTCTCATGCATATTCACGGCCGGCTGGTGCCTCATCCGTAACGGTCCTAAGACCGGTTGTATGAGCTCATTGTTACTTGTATCCGTCCACATGGCCACCGTCGCCCTCCGGTGATGGCTTGCACTGTTTTTGTCGGTCTGCAGTGTTGGTTTGCACGCATGCACAATGTCAATAAATAAATATAAGGAAAGCTAGAATGCTTTTATCTTTAATACATTAGCGATAACTCAGATTTTCCTAAAATTTAATTCCTCATTATTATTTATTACAATGGTGTTATTTTGTAGCTATTTAAGTATGTATGTACAATACTCTGAATTTTCTTGCGAATATAATTATGGAATTATTATTTTATTCATAAGTTAGAGACCAAGTATCTACTATCCTCTTACTAATATTATACAGGCAAAAATTTGTAAGAATGTATATAGGTATGTTTGCAAAAACTGCTGAATGGATTTTGATTAAACTTTACAATCGCATAGCTTACACATAAAATAACATATACGCACAAAAATATAGTGTAAATTATCCAAAATACTAAGTACTATACATAAGTATCAAGTAAGTGGGAAAAAATCTGCCATCTGCGAGATATTCTGGCATGCGCGCCAGCCAGGCAATAATATTTGATGATAGTGTGTAAATTGTGCATATTCTAATCATGCGAGGATGGTCATCAGCTAGTTAAGGTATATTTTGATTACTCACAAAGATATATAAGGTAGACATATTTCTTTGGTAGATTCTGTAAAGTGATATTTAGAAACTATCTTTTAATCATAGTTAACTTGAATATTCACTTCAATTAAATGAAATAGATACCTACTATAGATAGGTTACTTGTGAATTATTCAAAATCAATGTATAATATTGTTTGAAACTGTCAAATTATAATAATGTAATTGAATGACAGTATTTGCATACGTGTCATTGTCACGCATCGTGTAAATAATGACCAAGTTATGTAAAGCATATTCTACGCTTATTAAATTCTAATTTGCATATTATTATAACCTGTATCTTGACCAAACTCACCGTCGTACACAAACCGCGGTGTTAGCGTAAATAAATATGACAAAGGACGTTATTATTTAAAACATAGATTATTGTATTGGTAAGTGAAAACTTTTCTTACCTTGGTTCGCAATCAAATGCCACAAAGGACATATTTTCATATGTACGAACTTCATATAAATAAAATATTTTATTATTTAAATTGTTTGGTCGCAACTGTCATATACAGTAAAGTATCAACCCTTATATTATGTCCCACTGCTGGGCACGTGTCTCCTCCTCTAAATCAGGGGAGGACGGTTATAAGCCATAGTTCACCGATGCGCTGACCCGTGTGCGTTGGTGAATTTCACATACCTTCAAAGACTTTCAATTTCATCAGGCATGCATGTTTCCTCACGATGTTTTCCTTCACCGGTCAGCGAGTCAAGGTTCACGGGGTGTCTCAAGATCGAACCCGGAACCTACCACTGGACCATCGTAACTCTCAACTATAAAAACTGTCATATACGGTCTATTGAAAATATTTTAAATGCGTACTCAGACTTTAACTTTTTTGAATAACCATTGATCAAATTTTGATAGCATTTACAGAGGCATAAGCTAACTTGTCAAATGCTACGTCAAATCTCCACTAGCAAGCCGCAAGTATCAAGTTCTAAAAGTAATATTTTGATAGGTATTATACAGCAACTGAACGCCGGGGGCTTTGAGGAATAAAAGTTTTAACTGTTACATCGTGCTTGCAATGTTTCAGCAAATTTACGAAGCCAGCACATTTCGGAGCGTGTTATTAAGATTACAATGGTCGGGTCAGTTGCTAAACGCCGGTAGGTATTATAATACCTACCGTGCCGGCGACAACCAGCGAGGGGTGCATGCGTAATTCACTTTATTTTCGTAAGCTTTGAATATCTCATATGCTTTAATTAGGATTTTAATTTTATTCTAGCCACTGAATGATACCAGTAATGCTATTGATGCTACCGAGAGAAACAAAAGAAATTCTATAAATGAAGTCTAGATGGTATCACGCCGACCTCCTCAAATGAAAAAGAGACAAGCAAAGACGAAGAGTAATAAATAAATGTTAGTTACGTCTATAAATATATTAAAGTACCAGGTACCATGGATCTAGAGGCAAAACTGTCTGAACGATGGGATGTTTATTAGAAGTGATCTCCCGAACTGCCCATATTATATTGTTACATCATGCGGTCTCTATTGGAGATATTGAGAAAGTGAGAACAGTCAGTATAATATCAGGTTACGAAAGATATAAATCATGTATTAATTTGAATGTATAATTTGTTATCGTATCTTGCGAAACATATAAAAAACATTTCGATTCGATCATCTTCAAAGTAAATCCAGTCACGATCGAGGTACCTAATATAATTTTCGACGTGACGATTCTGCGTGTAGGTAGAGGTCTATAACCCAATCGAGATCATATCGACGACTTCATCAGCATCATTACCAGCATTCAGTCCATTAATAGTTATTCTATCATGTCCAGAGCTAGCTAGGGAATTGACTAAACCTTAATAAAATTAATTGGCTCTCCTTGTTCAGTTGCTTTCACATCAACTGCACGTTACTCTTTAGAGCATTCTATACAATTTTTAAAAAGCATCCGTTGCCTCACAAAAACACATCTACTTCAGCGCTTTTGGCTTCTTATATTTCCATCAATAGATGACAGGTTTATCGGTGAAAAAGAGGCGCTGTTTCTCTGTTTCTTGCTCGCGCTCCTGGCTACTTGGGTACCACCATCTTGTTTCTCTCATGAAACATGCAATTCCTTTAAACGTGAAAAATGGCACCATAGGCTTACTGTCATCGTGATTGACATGTCAGTTCAAGGGTGACGTCAATCACCTGCCATGAGGTGGCATGACTGCCAGTTTGCCTAAACAACTAACATTTAAAAAGCTTTACTTAATTGATAATCTTCGTCTTTCGCATACTAATATGTAAAACATGTTCGAAAAACGACCAATGGAATAAGTCATTGAAAACATTAAACGAAAACCGAGGTTGCTGCACAGTCGTCATCACTTCTGATCGGATGTTGACTAATTCTTGCTTCCCACACGCGGCCTCTAAAACTTAATAGCAAATCGGACATCTAGTGCTATGGAGGAGATTATTTTATGTTATAAATAGAATGATTACAAATATCATCATCATCAACCATTGTGATGTATAATATATTTTCAAATCAAAAAAATCAAAGGAACGCCTTTGGTGCAAAAGTCAAACGGCTTCCTTATAGCTACGTATCAACCAGCGATATTGGTATTTGGAAGCATTTGCCATCGCCGATCCTATCTGCTGGATATGTGGTATTGATATATCAGACATAATATTTTTCTCTTCGCAGATCATTGAAAAGTAACTATGTAGAAGGAAGACTTACAGAAAAATATCCAATCCTTGGAAGATTTATTGATGTTTGTGTGACGTAAGTTTTGTATCACATTTATACTGGCATATAAAAATATGTAAACCCTACTTTGACTCTAAAAAGAATACTCATCTTGTAGAGCTACCCTGTTTATTTTAAAGATTTAATATGGGCTAATAAGCCAGTAAAACAGTGGTAGTTGCATTTACGTATAGGACGTGTAGTTCTTCAAGCACGATTTCGCCTTGGCCGGTTGTAAAATAAAGATGGTGCAGTAATGCATTTTACATTTTGAAGGATCATTAAATTGCGCATTACGCGGCCCGGGCCCGTCGAGAGGCAATTAAAAAAGAACTGTTAAGACGGTGCTCGTAAAGTGAAGTCGTGTTCTCAACTGATTAAAAGCAGCTCTAATCGCAGAGTATATTTTATTTCAATCGCAATTACAAACTTTTTACATTTGCTAACATTCGGGAAACATTTTGAATCATTTTGTTGGCTTTCTTGAAATAGAAGCGACGCTGTATAACGTCGGTACATATTTAAACATGAAATAACCAAGGAATACAGTCTAAATGCTCCAAGTAAATAAAGTAATTAACAGAAACCCAAACCATATATATCAAGTCAACCGTTATTCTAAGAATTAAACGATGTGTACAAATCATTATACTGTGCTGAACGTTAAGCAGAATAATAATTATAATATACAATGTGATATCGTTACGTTTTTAATTGGCCACTAAATATTTTTTAGTCGTGTTATATTTTATCGTTGGAAATTTTATACAAACTAAAAGGTGTAAGGAGTTAAAGTAACAATGCTTTCAAAAATAAACCAAACAAAGATGTTGCGGAGACCTCACGCTTAGAGGCTGTAAAAATAAGAAAACTAGCGTAGGTAAGTGGATTGTTTCTCATAACAAACGAGCGGGTTCTCAGCGTGGCCTGCTATGAATTTTTGCGAACTCACAAGGCCAATGTTAGTCGCTATAAATTATACATGTTAGTTTTATATATATTCATGTGTGTATTTATCTATTCATGTATTACTTATTTAAATATTTTGGACATTTTGATTCAAACGTCGCCAGTCCAAAACGTTTTAGACTCTATATTTTGCTTTATATAATCTTATTTTTTAACCAAATTTTTATTTTCAGTTAGAATTTTTGATTAAAATTGTACAAGCGCTGTCGTGTCTCTTGGTATTAAGAATGCGGACTCCGTCGTGTTTCAGGTGGATGTCAATTAATATCAAATTGTGAGCATCGTCGTCCGCGGAGAACCTGTAAACCGGGAGATAGCCTTAATGGTCCAGTAGCTGCCACTTAGCAATCCATTACCCTAAAGCGTTAATTGCAAATAGATTCGAGTATCTATATTCAATAGTGACATTGCCTACATAATTTATCAGCTATAACACAAACTAAGGAATACACTTTATATTGATTATTACGATATATTTTAATACCTATGTATTTTTTATATATCCTGCACATTTTTAATGCCAGTATTTATTACGTCTATTTCCGTGATTTTTGATACATAGAGGATAAAAAATACTTATATTTTTTATTGAAATATTATTTTTTACGTCTCTGAGGATATTACCGAGTGACCTTTGACGTAATTTGCCTCCTTAAGGTCAAAAGGCCAAGATGCTTATTGCAATAAAGTATATCAAAGATAGGAAAATCCAAAAAAATATAAAGGTGTTTTTTTTGTAATTGCTATGCCGCAGAGACATTCGCAAATTTGTGTGAATGTCATCGGTCCTTAATAGAGATGTATCCTCTTGACTCATCTCATCACTTGATCTTAGGTGATGTAGTTAAATGGTTCGTCCCACGTCTCAGATATCAGCATTTTTAAAACTCGGCAGAATGCATTTCGCATGTAGGTATCTAGGTCACCCCGGTAGGCTCTTAGACCTATTTAGGACTCGCACTTGGGAATACCCTCACTAAATCACCTGCGAGCGCCGTCAGGGATTTGAGGGTCCTGAATCTGCAGGAACAGCATCATCTAGACAAGCTAGCCCCGGCGAAGGTCTGACTACTCGTAAGAGTGGACTGTCGGTCGTCATATAGCAGTATTCGCTACGCCGTGAATGAACTGGGCCAGGTTCCTAACTTGTCCCGGCACAAACACGAGAGAGTTACTGGTGGCGCACCTCACACAGGCCTACATTCTTATCCACTCGTCGGCTTCCTTCTGAAACATTACTGCTTCATATAATGAACAGAGAAAACACCGAGTATTGCGAAACCATCCCTCCTCTTCATGGTGACAGGTTCACGGGGGATAGGTTACCGAGTACCGACCTAGCTAGAAGCGCTTTTACCGCAAAGAAGTGCAGCTGTTTCTTGCGGTATGAGTACCTGGCAGGCTCGAGTAGGTTCAACTGGGTGGCGGCGCTGGGTCCTTTCAGAAGGAGTCTCTAGTCTATCTCAGAAAAAGTCCTAACCTAAACACTAGAATAATTTTCCTCGTACGCAGGTTGTTTGGTTTTAATGAATCACGTCGTTCTATGAAGTGCAATGACAGTGTTGCAGGTTATCAAAGCCGCAATCCGAAGTGAGCTCACGTGCGGCTGGTACTATTTATGATAGGAGAAATTGTATAACAAGCCATAAACTAGTTTCACTATAAATGATGTACAATATTTGCTCTGTCCATAGGGTATGGGGGCCTTAGCGTCCGCTCGTCCAACGCGCGTCCAACAAATCATTATAATTATCAAAAGCTTCGTGGAATTACGGTATCATCGACCTATTTTAACCAATTTTATCTTGAAAGATTTCGAATATTGTCTAGAAGAGTAGGTATAACATCAGCTCATTTATAGAGTAATTATTTAAAATTTATATTTTTAATAGATAGTATAAGAATTTACTATGGTGATGTCCGTGGCAAAAACTCTATGATGAGCGGCTAACTATAGGATATGTACATATTTTTATCACATAATAAATTCTATTAAAGCCACCGTAGCAACAGTGTCGTATTCTTTTACACATACTATTATAATGTACGTGATATATCTTATAAGAGGTCAGGTTTCATTGTTCATCTTAATACCATCACGTATATATGTAATGTGACGAAGACTCACCGCTGAGATTACTATCATTACCTCATAATTATTTACCAAGTCGTATTGCTTCATTATATTTGTAATAGAACTTGGCGTTAAGTGTGATATAATGTATGTGTTCTTTTTTTTTAATTTGAAGTACGAACAGAACTAAATATTATAGATTTTAGAGCCTATTGCAGAGATAACTAGTGTCTCATGTTTACTAGACTGTATAGTGATATATGTATGTTAAATGCTATATATAATCAATTTAGTTCTACCGCAAAAAGTTGTTTAAACGTCGAATGATTCGTTCAGTCCCTACTAAAGGGAACTTCTATCTAAAGTTATTACGCATTTAGTTAATCTAACAAATATTGCAGTGACTACATCAATATTAAAAATCTTCTGTATAAATAAATATCAATCAATATTAAAAATCTTCTGTATAAATAAAATAGTTTGACTTGGCATTCGCACTAACCAAGCTTATTTATTATAAATAATATGATATGTTGCTTGTAAGTTAAGTACATTGTTTTCAAACGATGCAGATAGCCAAGTTAGTCTATTTTATTAAAGGTTGTCTTCAAATTGTATATGACGGGGGAAGGTCCTCGCCATCATCATTATCAGCACTCATAGTCTTTAGTTGTGGGCGTCGGTGGGTAGTGTCGGATAGAAGCAAAGAGTGAGTCCTTTGTCGGTGGCGTGCGCGCCTCGCCAACTCCAACGAGCACCACCAGGTGGCGCTGGCATACCGGATACGACTCGATTGCGACATATATTTTGTACGTAAATATGGTTACCAGAAGCGTATATAATTGGTTTTGACATTCACCGAGAGAGTCCGAGAGACATGATGATTATAATGGTAAATAATATTTGCTAAATGTGACTCTTGTTACTTTTTTTTACTTGGCCAATTGATTGACTTGAAGATCAAGCCCAATATAATGTTGATTGGCCAAGAATTGTCTTGTACGCATGTTCTTCAATAACTGTATGAATAAAATTTGATCGAGCGATTTGAGCTTATTTAACTGAAGCTTTCTTAAATGGGTTTTTGTTTTGTATTCAGCTACTGTAGACGTGATACTTTGTATGATGCTACCATTGCCCGCAGCTTCGCTCGCATAAATAAGGTTACACATATAGTCATATCAGGACTGATGATCATTATTGATAGTATATTAATTTTCACTTAGTTTTTACACCCCGCACCGGCACAACCGCTACCAAACGTACGACACGCCAGCCGCTATGCCCCCGCTTTTAAATCTCAATTTTAATGAAATGCTGTTAATTTTGCTAATAATGCTGTTAGTTTTGATCCATATGAAATTTAATCTATTTAATTAGGTAAGGAATATTGTATGTACCTAAAAGATAAAGATGGTTATTGTGGGCTGTCTTTGAGACATAAATAACACGCCACCCGTCTAATTAAAAGATCTAAGCGAACAGACGGCGAAAGCGACTTCACTTTATTTTCTTTGTAATGAAAAAAAACATGATCAAAATAACTTGTTTTTTTTATGTTGCATTAGAAATGCTTTCGCACCATACCAGGGCCTCGGGTAGGCACACTGGCGTGGGTGGGGACTCACAATGGGGTGCACTAGCCCACTAAAACCGGATCCGCAAACAACAGGATCATCTCAGCGATATACTGGCCCCGGGAAGGCCACATTCTTCAGATATAGCTGCCCGACTGCCCGACGCTACTGAGCAGTCCCCACGACGTTGTGCCTGGTGGGGCCCAGGTACCCATCCCGAACCCGACACAAGCACAGGGGCGATATTGGAAGCGTAAGCGCCTCCGACGCACTCCCGTTCGTCGTCTAGGGGGGAAGCCGCGTCGGCAGCCTCCTCTCTGAGCCGTTCGTCGGCCTCCTTCTGCGACATTACTGTCTCAAAGAAGGAAGCCATTCAGAGGAATTTAAGAAGGAAGTCCAGGAGTCGTTCTCCCACCTAATTCTTGGACTATTTTATGGAAACAAAAATTTTTTTTAAAATAAAAGATATGTGTGTGATTCGCGCACGATAGAAGTGAAACACACGTTAAATGCTCAAAAACAAGCAAGTATTAAACAGTGTGCAATATTTGCTCTCTCGCTCTTTTGTATTTGTGTCTCTTACCTGCCGTCTTTTCCGTTACATACGGTTTGAAATCACAACGATTCTAAAGAAGTTTCACTTCAAAAAAAAATTAAGAGCATGAAAAACTGTATAACTACCTTTTATCCAGCTAAGATGAAGCGCAAATGTACTTTATATATTCTCATATACATTTACCTAAGAATATTAACTTCTTGATAAATAAAACAGTCACACTTAAACTAAAAAAGTTTATCATTCGTAAAACTTCTGTATATTGTATTTTGTCCCTAATATACGACGCAGGCATGTCTCCTAGACTCGGTTTAAAATTCTAACCGAAATCCCCTATGAAGTTGGAACATTCGTTCCACCCGTAAATGTTAATTATATTGAAAGTCTTCAGAACAGCAGGCTTATACTTGGAGCCCTACTGTAACAAGAGCAAGTTAGTTGGTAACTAATAAAGTAGCTGCATTAATTACTCAAATTAGGACGCTTTTGCTATCGATGTCGGTCGCTTGAGAAATATTAAAACCAAAGATATGATTTATTTCATTAAATACTCCATGCTCTCTATTATTATTCACTTTGAAACGGATAATTATTCTTATTTTGAATGACCGATAATTCGTATTCTGAATCGTATTTTAAATGACGAATAATTACGAATGTTCCTCATTATAATCTGTAAATTATAGAGTTTATCTGTAAAATTGTAAGACGTTAAGGTAATAATCGCATGCATCGCACGCATAGCGTGAAACTGATCATAATTTCTTTATAGGTATAGGTGATTTCGCAGGATCGCAAGTGTCACTTTCTACTCAAAAAATAATATTACTAATACTACGAACCAGCTTTTAATGTAACTTCTCACAATGCCTTTATAATTCACTGCCACTTGGTGACCATGAGAGTTTTCTACTCAAGGCTAAGGCTAATGATAATAATAATCTTAGAGTCATACAACGCATGCAGTACAAACAATAAAAAAAACCAACTGAAATGCATCTCAATCTGTGTATGTTATGCACAAATGTGATATAAATAGCCGTGTCATTTTGCGACCATATTTAGAAACGTGCGCAGGTTCGGTTGTGTTATTTAATACACGACCTATTTGTGGTCAGGGCAGCTCACCAGCTCCTAGACGCTCCAATCACCTAAGTAACGTTGTGTAATCTTAAACCTGTATAAAGGTCGGTTCACATTGCATTCATTGTAAAATCGGGTACGTTTAATTCTATTGCCTCTCAATACCGGGATTAAGTTTTTGACGCGCGACGGCGAAGCTAATTGCGTTCCTTTATAAGCTTTTTTGTAAAGGTATTACATAATGTCCCTTTCTAGTGAATGTTTTTGACGCTTTTTAACCGATTAAAATCGATGTAATTAGATTTGTATTTCCAATAACGGTCTTAAAATTAAAACTTTTATGTTCTGTTGTTACGTTGACAAGGTGTTTTTGGACATACATAAATAAAAAAGTCTATTGCGTAAGATCTTTTTGGTGTTATTAAATATATAAGTACAGTACCTATAGTAAGGAGCTCGTAATTAGTTAAAGATTGCAATATAGTATAAAGTGTACTTGCTTACATGGTTAAGTGAATCAGAATAGCTTCGCATTGCTGATCTTATTTACACTGCCAATCTCGAGTGGATAAACTACCAAACCTCAAATACTAGCTTTATATAGATCTATGACCACACTAGTATTCATATGCGATCGTCTCACTCACAGATATCTCCGTCCTATTTAGTTGGAGGTAGAGCGACTCTCCGTGCTCTGAAACATGGAATCTCCACGAAAGAACCACAATACTATAGTGAAATCCAAACATTCGAAAACGTATGAAAATGACACGTCCTCATAGATTATTATAACCGGTTTCAGGTAAAACGTAACAAGTAAACGGTTAAAACCTAAGATAAACTTTACCTTTTAAAGCGTCGCATACAAGATGCATGCGGCGACAAGCTCGGAATACGCTCTGCGAGGAATATAAAAGGAGAATGAAAAATTGCGTTCATGTCATGTCATGTCAAGGTCGGTCACGTGACCTTTGTGCCGACACTTTTGTGCTCGGAAATTTAAAAAAAGGGAATAAAACGAACAATTTTAATACATATAATATCATAAAATCACGGAGGTAAACGGTATTACTTATATTTTCAAAAGAGTGTTCATCGTTGACTTCTCTTCATTGTATGCTCGTCTCAAACCAGGACATACCTCGTTATTAGCTAGAATATTATAAAATAATTACAAAAGCATTAAGATTAAACTATACAGCGGAATTTAAAAGTATCATGTTTTACGGTTACAGTTTTTATTTGAGTATCAAAAAGCTTTCTTCGCGAAAAAACGTTTCTGCAAATAAAATATGTTTCATAGTCCGGCCCGTTCGTCCGCGTTAACATAAATAGAAAGAATGAAATAAACTCATTTCGACTCGTATGGAAATATAAATTTTCATATTGAATTACTTCTTCATTTCCGAGCTCCCTGCTAACGAGGACGCGTGCGACGAGCCTCACAAGTGGGTCAAGTAACCCTTTGGTGTGTAGTGAGCAATCACACGCGCCACCCGCCTAATTGAAGTCCAATGTCGTGCGGCCCGCCCACGGTGATTGATACTCCGCTGCTCCGCTGGCGCTGCTTCGAATTATTTTATTGTGATGTGCTGTGACGTCACCGCTATATTAATTCCGGCGCGATCGGACGATAGGTGTTGGAAACATCGGTCAATCGCACCTGAAAGTTAGGGTAAGCTAGACAGAGCGGCGGTGGTGCGGGCGTCTAATTAGTCGCGCTACAGTCATCAATATCCATTAGCGGCGCCACACGCGACGCCGGCCGCCGCGCCGCCTGCCGACCGCCGACCGGTCGTCGCCGACGCCGTCGATTATTACCTACGTCGCGGTTTGCGATATGGCTCTGCAATTCCGAAACTGTTAAGGGTTGAACTAGAAAGAACTAGAAAAATATCGACTCCGGCGTTTCCGACAACGCGCCCCGCAAGCGTCACAGATTCGATAATGCAACTTATATTTAGTCGTTCCCCGAATAGACGTTATAAATAATAGGGTCGCTCTTTTATTAAATATCAAATAGTTTAAGCGTGCAGCGACCCCGCGGGGTGATCGTTTAATTTTAAACCTCTTCACCTCGGTGCCAAAGGGTTGCCCGGTGCCCTAATCTTTGAACTATGACTTGACCGTTAATATGCATGTATAATTTTATCTTCGATTATTTACAATGCGGTACTGAGCTAGGAATAAATTAGTTTAGAGCTAGGGAACAAAGCCGGTCCGTCAGTAACGGTCGCGAGGTCGTTGTGGACGTCTAAACTTTTAACTATTCAATAGTACTTTATGACAAATATTAATGACACGACTACTTTTTTATAGTTGAATTTAATTTGCTATTTTTTTAAATTATTATAAGAAGTAAATATATAATATCAAATATCTAAGTAGAATCAGGGAATGGTTAATGAAGAAAATTGTATAACATTAACACATTCAGTTATGAAAATGAAAAACAGATGAAATGAAAATCTCTCATATAAACTGCAAGCTTACAGCTGTCACCGGTCATATAAGAAAATTCTTCTGTCGGAATTTACTAAGAGATATTTAGTAGAGACTATTATATTGAAATGACCTAAATAGTGGAAATTAATATATAAACAAAACATTTCCTCTTAACAGTGTTCTTTTCATAGAATTCTAATCAACTACACAAATTTCTAAATCACCACATCGGCCGTCAATAAACATCTAATAGCCTCTGTACCCATCTGTATTTTGATATGATAGCTTAATAATTGAAACTTTAGTGATTGAACTACGACCCGAGTCCGAGCGGTCTCCCCGACCGGTTAACGGAGAGCCGTGACCCGCAGGTGTATAGTCACTATTAGGGCCCCAGTTTGTATGGCAACTTCATTTACATAGCCAAGGTATCTATGCACTTTGTATGCACTCGCATCTCACTTTATAATTCAAATGATTCTCCACGTCCCAGGGTGAATTTAAGGAAATGTGAGAAAGTGTAACGGAATTTTTCAAATATATTCTAAGGAATTCGAGGGCTTTGTCTAAGTCCGCTTTGGACGATATATGAATGTATAGGATTATTTTATTATGTGAATGTATTATTATCACAATCATGATCATCAGCAGCGCCTTATCGTACAACTTGACGTAATAGCCCTCAATGAGCTTCATAAATACCTGGCAATAAGCCAATCATGTAAGGCCATTTCGTAGTGTTGACGCGTTGATAAATGAACAATTGACTATAATTGCCACATTGAACGAGCGGGTTGGCGATCTAAGGATCGAGTAGACCATACAATTGATATTAATAACACTGACTTATTCCACTATATTGCATTTTGGTCTTTATTGGTCGAAGGAATACTTATTTGTACCCTGCAGGTACGACCAACCTTTTTACGTGACAACGTCTAATAACTCAATATTACGGGCAGCATGCACGAAAAAGATGACGTCATGTAGCGTTCCGAAAGCAAGAGCGCGGTACGAACGAGAAAAAGGCATGATCAGCTCAGTTCGATTCGTGCTGCATGTAATGTTTGACGTTGTCACGTCAAACTACCGTCAGTAAACCGACTTTACAGATAACCAATTTTTTATAAAAGACGGTGCAAACGAATTGTCGTTTACCTGGTGGTACACATATAGACACCCATTGCCCTGAAGAGCAATTCTCGTTCGCCAAGTTCTTTGGACACGATAAGTTACGGGCCTCACTAGGGTAGCTTTTGGTTAACCAGTTTATTCAAATTGTTCCGAATATCACAACCCCACAATTAAATATGTTTTAAATGCTAAAATTATAGTCACTAGAGATTGTTGTATTTTTACATCACTTGACACTTGTAATTAGAATATACTTACGTATTTTTGGTATTAGGTATAGTTGAGTCTCGGCATTTCATTTGATATCGGTCGTCTTGGCGTTTATAAGGGAGGTATATGTTCAGCAGTGGACGGATAAGCTGATGGTGTTTCATAGAATCATAATATATTTCCTAAATTGTTAATCTACATGCACTTTCGTGTGATACAGACAAGTGCATCTTAATTTATCTTTATGTGTTATGTATTGAGAGTAATATTAAATATGAAAACAGCTAAAGGGTGGAGCGAGGCGACGACGTTGTCACGGCGCTTGCGGCCGACCCGTCTGTGTGACGTTTTGAGATTACAAGCGCACGCAGATGAGCAAGAGCAAATACAACAATAATGTACGCTACTGACATCGTCGTATACTGAACCACTGTGATTCACATACATATACAATATCTTCATGTATACAAACATGACACGCGATATCTGCAATCTAAGATACCCATCTTCATCTATGCTGCCACTAAAGAATTAAATCATGATGTACTTACACGTTAATCTTAGTCAATAGAAAATACGCTTAGGAAATATTAAAGGACACTTTGTTCGATATAGATAGAAAACAATTAGTGTACTTGTGTGTGTACTAGTGTACTTACAGGTTGAAGGCTGACCACCAATACTTCGTCTACCTAAATGCGGCCTCCATTCGCTATCTCTTCTTATGGGTGTGTGACCAGCCCGCTGCCACTTTAACGAGCTTATTATTTGCGTAATGTCGATAAATATAGTTCTTTGGCGGATGTCTTCGTTTGAGAAGATCCGCTTCTCTGCTAAGAAAGATCCCGCTCCATTGAGCTACGACAAACTTTCTGACCAATTGTTAATTATTTTCTGTATTGAATGCGAGTAGTAATAGATCGGATTATGAAGACAATAATGATGATGCAGACAAAGATTATAACATGGTTTACTAAATATTTTATAATGAATTTCCACTGTTTGGTAATATTACGTTTAAACAACTCGCCGCGTTTAGTGATATTCACGAAGTTAATGGTCCTGCCGTTTTGAATCTTGCTCTAGAATTAACTTTTTTCTGACACGGCGCTGAAACTGTACACTTGAGGTGGTATGCCATTTCGTGGCCACTGGCCTTGGCTGGCGCAATCAATTAGATAGCTGACGTCACCAGCGATAATTAGCTCCACGGTGAATCATAACACGGCCGACGATGTGAACTCGCACACACCAACAGAATCTCACTTGATAGCGTACTGGGTGTACTATCGCACTATTTATAAACTAATTCTTGCTGTTTTTTCCTCGGTAGTTGCGAACGCGTATGGGTGTGACGTGGTAACACGTCTAGTTAGCGATAGGCGTGTTATATGTTATGTAAGGTATCAGTACACAGCATATTATGAGCTCTTACAAAATAGTGAATGATCATATTTATGTTCCATAATGATACTATGACTTCCATTACCGAACGATAGATGAAATGTCTCACATTTTATCTTCGTCTTCTGAAACCTACATATGCTGTTAGTTCTCTATAACCAAATAAACACATTAGCGCTGACACTAATGTGTTTATTTGGTTCTAATAAAAAAAATATTTTATATATGTCAATATCTTATATTGACGTATAAAAAAAATAAGTGATGGTATATTGTAAATGATTTAATACCTGTAAAGGAAATGTGTTGTGTAGCATCTAATCATAAGGTCAGTTTTGCTTTCGGTTGTAACCGACGGGAGCAAGACGCCGTGTGCTAGACTTGTGGTCAAAAGATTTACGGTCCTCGTGGCTGGAGTGTCAGGGGTTAAATTAGACACAATGGAAACTTAGCGATATAACACCGCCTTTAAAGTCCTCGATGTGGCGTTAACGTGATGGGATAAGACCAAGAGTAGATTATAACACGGTAAAGTATTAATATTTTTGTAAAATAAAAAAGCGAACTAGTCACTACTTCTTCCAATGCTTCCCATTAATGAAGGTTGGCCGTCATTTCGGTATATAAGTCGGGAATTTTTGCCAGTCAGAAAAGTTGTGCAAAATCGGTTATTCCGGTCCATTTCTGAGCATATATCTATCGAAAAAAAACTACCATTAGGCTTACCATTGTATTTAATAAATTCTTGACTGAGTTCATATCTGACTACACAGTGTCGATCTCTTGACGTCCTCCGTCGAGGCACAGATCATGTTGGATCCTAATTGCCAGCATCACAGCAGCTGTTTGTTAGTATATTTCATAGTGGACGGATACGGGCTGATCATAATATACGCGTAATACCAGTCTTCTTCCAACATAAAAACGAACATCTCTTTAAAAGTTTTATAGGTACTCGATTAATAATATTGTATTTTATGTTTACCCCGTCTCTTTACGTGCTAACTTAAGTACTAAATGGCATTTATAGCTCAAATAAAATTCAACTTGACACAAAACTTTTTATAACTGGGGACGCGGATGATGTTAAACATTTATAGAAACAGTAAAATCTTGAAATTTATTTATCTATCCACATTTAAATTTCACATTTTCATTTAAAAAAGAAGAAAGCGAATGGTTATCAGAAAAGTACGTCCAAGGATTTTATTTGGGAATAGTTATTTTATATACATAGATGTAATTGAAGCTATGTGCTAGGTAGATAAGTTTATAAAAGAAATAGAAATCTATATTTGTGGTCATAAGTAGGCAACTTTGGAGGGGCTATGGAGACTACCGATGCGCGCGACGCCTATTTTCAAAGACATCCCAACCATTATGCAGATGATATGCGCTCTACAAAACCCGACAGCATAGCTGTCACTTTACGTTGGTGTTATGACTGCGAGAGGTACCACCCCGGTCTTACCGGCCCAATTCGTCTTGCTATATGTCCCCGTAATTTAGCACACACACAAAGCCGTGGGAATTTTTGTCAGTATGCAATGCGAAATAGCTTATTATCGTTCATCATAATCTCCCCGCTATCGCCAACTGTTGGACTTGGGTCGCTAACGGAAACCTAAATGATAGACATCTGTCAGTCTGGCAGGCCAAAAGGGGGCTCGTTTTATTGTGCTAATGTTTCTACAACAGTAATATTATAATTGCGACACTAAAAAGTTTGGCTGGCAAAGAGTTAGTAGCTACTGACTAATGACCCTTTTTAACTACTTATCTAACCTTTTAAAAAGGTTTGTTATTAATATTAAAAAGGCTTGGATTTTATATTAAAAGTGTTAAATTAATAAATTTATAAAATAAAAGATAAATTTTCCACTAACTCAAATAGAAAGTATGAATACATTAGTTTTAAAATACTATTCAAGATATATTATGTTAAGATTACATCAATAAAACACGGTGTATACATACGTGTAAGTAATTTGGAATCACAGAGTAGAATATTTTCTCAATAAGGTAAACTTGTTACAGTAGTGTTTTACAATGTTTAATTTTTGAACAACATTCAACAGACCGCATGGCATATTATCTGATGTTAATGTACAGTTTCGCGAAGTCGTGTGGTTTTCCCAGATCACAAATTAATTATCTGTCACGAAACGTTTAACAATTTCATATCCTGAAAGACAATTATTATCTTGATGTTTTTGTTTGTAGATGTAAACTGGTTGAAGAAAACATCAAGGTACTGTGCTAGGCCTTCGATTTTTTCCCCCGGTCTTTACCTGGGACGGGAAAGCTAACTGGCGTAAGAAATGATTAGAACAGTAGCACATCTCTTCTACCGGGTATCTTCTACACTATAAACTTCTACTGATTACTGATTGATTTATTTATTCAAGCGGCTATAATACATAGTGATATGCTATTTCAGGATTTCGTACACGCTTGTCTAAATCAATTTATTCATCCTCATTGTTTCAAGGAGTAGGAGGCAAATGATAATTTCCTTTGACATTACGTCACTGTTTGGTAATGAGACATTCAGCTAGTATTCGAAATTCAAAATATTAGTGTTGCCGATTCGTGGCTTACATATACAACCGACTATTGTAAACATTTCACAATCTAACACTACATATCAAATAACTCATTAAAACCTAGCTTGTCTTGTCTTCGTTTTACGTTGAAAAATGCTCGCGAAAAGGTTCTAGTGAGAAATTTGCTCAAATGCAGTACAACCGTGTTACCATTTCAAAATGCTGATTCTGGAGTAACATGAACAGAAATCCGAGCTCAGAACAATTATTACGATTACGTCATTCATAAAGTAAGTACATTAACGTAGGCAGCGGTGGCGCCATCTTTGTGTATCTCGGCGGGGGCTTGTTTTTGATATGAAAACCGTTTCCCGAGGAATAAATAATAGAATGTCAGTTGGAAGCCGCTGCAGCAACTAATGTGTCTTTTTCATGAATGTTCATTATTTGTAGCCATAATGGAGTCGGGTATATAATGAATATAGGTGACGTGTTGTGTCATATTTTACAATTTCCGTACCGCGTTTTGTGTTTTACATAAGGAGGGTTTGAAGATACTTTGACATCGGCCAGTTCCCTACACAATTTACTGACGAAAGGGATGTGCTGTGTCGCGTTCCCGGCCGGATGGTTACCACCATCTTGCTTGTTTCTCCCATAAATGTTTTTCTAAAAGAAGAGCAAGACAGGACAGGTTGTGTACTTAATAACTGGCACCGAGACTTAACATCTTTGTCTCAGGATAGGCAACTCATTTATTTTTGGGCTAGTTTTAAGTTAAATAGCTTATGTTCATGGGTGACATCAACCACTTACCATCAGGTGGAGAGTCTTCGAGTTTTATTCAAGTAACATTAAAAAGCACAATATTGCCATCATTCTGCATCATCATAAACAAGTTCCTATATCTTTATTGTTGGATAATACCCCTTTTTAATAAATATTATGTGTTGTTCCCAAACTGGTCTAGTTACTCTGAAATGTACATCCCATTTCCTTGTCTATCCGCTGTTCTGGATCACCGCTTTAACACTGAAACTATTGCTACAGCTGTGTCTTAGATGACAAGTCCATAAAGCTCCAACCCATTTCTATACGTTGATCATTAGGTAGCATCTAGCTCAAGGCTACTATACCCTCAATGGTGCGTATAATGATCCTGCCATCTTATCGATGTCATCGCAAAATTGTTATAATCCTTTAAGCGTACGTAGAGAGAGCGTATCAGGATGCAAACGAACCTTGGCATTTGACAGACAATTAAAACAGTATGATACCATAAATAAGTGTTCCCACAAGGCTAATGAAAGTTTGCGAAGCCAAAGGTAGACCGCGCGTATTTAGAGACGATGTCGAGCAGATGACGCCCAAACAAATCTCAATATCTGGCATATGGTATGAATATTTAGAACGGGAGAGCGTAACGTGCGTTTCTCTGCACACAGTTATAAGACATCGAAAATAGATTGTGCGAACGGGGTTACACGCACCTGTTATTTAGCTTTCGGATTGTGTGGTAGGGGGCGGAGGGTAGCCGGGGAGGGGTCTTGGATTCATTAATAATGGCTTGCAATGAGGCGCTCTTATTTACGAGCTCCGAAGTCACACCGCAAGCAAACTGCTTGCCTTCGAATCCCATGTCAATTTGTAATTGGGTTTTAATGCGAAGATAACAAATTGACGTCTTCTGTGTTATAATAAATCTTAGTTCGAATATATTGGTCTAGAATACTAAAATATTATCATTTCTTTGAGAGTAAAATAAATAGATGTATTATAAATCACAAACTCCTTTCGGGAATTTGTATTAAAAGAAGTGTATCACATTTCATATGGAAATACTAAACCTAATCACGTTCGGATTCATACGTTCGTCATATTTGGATGGCTTTCAATGGGCTTAATAACATTTGGACATGATCGAATTGATCGGATATTTTCTGTAAAAGGTAATCATCGCAGATAGCGAAGTTCGATACTCTTGTAAGGAAAATCGGGTCTATTGTTGTCGCAGTCGTGCTGCTGTTCCGACAATAGTTGACAAAAAACTACGACGACTAAAATAAATTAAAAATTGGACGTATTCTGTTGAATTTAAACACAAAAACTTGACGGATACAAAACACGTGATGGAATGCTTAATAAATATAACCTTAGCCATTACGAGTATATCCGTCGTGCATACATTTTAAAGTTTTATTTTGTACATAATATACTAAACACAATATTATAACAATACTCCATTATTACAATATGTATGGATTCTTATTAAAA
The DNA here is from genome assembly GCA_905333005.2 of Lycaena phlaeas. Classification (NCBI taxonomy): domain Eukaryota; kingdom Metazoa; phylum Arthropoda; class Insecta; order Lepidoptera; family Lycaenidae; genus Lycaena; species Lycaena phlaeas. The sequence continues at coordinate 20,214,592 of HG995163.1, forward strand.
TATGGGTATATTAATTTGGCTATTTCCATTCCATTTTTAGGCCCTTGGTTAGTTGGCTATCGCTTTAGCTTGGCAAGGGCTTGGCTTAGGTGTCCTGTGGCTGCAGTCATGATATCGAACCCGACGGCAGCGGCAATAGCAGGAGGCATCTAGTAACCAATTGGTTCCGTGGGTCCCGTAAAACAAGATGAAGGACGTGTTCGTTAGCGGCACTAGTGATCTGCTTTCGGACTAGTATAGTCTGCCGCTAGACTTCACGTCGCTAGCTTTGTGTCGCTAACTACGGACGGAATTACATAGAAATCAGTAGTGCTGCTGCGACACGTCGTCTGCTGCTGCTGATTGCTATCCGCTATCAACCTTGTTCCATTATGATCTTAGGGCCTGTTTCGCAACCTCCAGATAAGTGCCGAATAGGCTATTCACAACATATTAGACAGATAGATCCGGCACTTATCTGGAGGTTGTGAAACAGGCCCTTATTCGAATAAATCCCATGAAGTGCAGATACTCTTTTGTAATATGAAGATAGATGTTTGCATCAGCTGATGGACGTATTTATTTATATAAAATTCTTAAATCCATTTCTGTTAGTAGTTAGTAACTAGTTTCTCTGTTAGTATATTCTCTTCTCTGCTAGTATATTCTCTTATTTGTTAGGTTTGTTCTAAGTATATTTGGTAGTACGTTACGACGAAAAGGTTTAGAACCTCTAACAATATTTAAGCACGATTGATTTGAACACAATCTGGTATTAAATGTAAAATACGATGATTTGCGATGATAAACAGATCTATTGTGCCTCGGACGATTTCATTATTGTGACTCACTGCTTTATTCAAAACACCGATTACGTAGTCTTTTACAAGCTTTTTTCGTCTGATGTTATTTTGTGTTTTACCATTCGAATATCGAAGATAGATGTTTGGAGTTTATAAATAGAGTATCAGAAAATGCCTACAGTTACCCATGTATTTTTGTATTAAAGTATTAATTGTGTTTTCAAGTCGGGAGTGTACATAGTAACTAAATATAAGGTTATTTAGATTTTAGAGCTTCCTCATAGCTAAGGATTCCCACAGTTCTTGTTTCATTATTCAGAAAATAGACTACGACTTTATCTAACGTGGACATTAACAATTTACTTCTTCAACTTAGTATTTAATGTATTTCAAATACATCATTTAACATCTGAAACAAAAATATCCTTTATATTTTTTTTTTTTGTTTAATATTTTAATTAATTATCCACACTTTTTTTTTAGTTTCTAATTTAATAATTCATGTTCTTAGCTTGATTTTGGTTAACTTCGAAAGTATCTTCAATTTAATGTATTTTACATTTTTCGAAGTTCGTTTTAAATTACATACTCTGTGTTATCGTCATCATCACTACATATTATAAAACAAAGTCGCTTTTTCTGTCCCTATATCCCTTTGTACGCTTAAATCTTTAAAACTACGAAACAGATTTTGATACGGTTTTTTCTAATGGATAGTACAATTCTAGAGGAAGGTTTATGTATATAATTTATTAAATTTTTATATACATTGGCTAAGATATAACTATAATTGTTGGAGGTGTCGGAAAAAAATAGGCCGTCTGGGAGTTTTCAACGAAAACGCTGCCTAAACCCTTTGAGATATAACAAAATAATGTATGGTGGAATTGTGTATATTAAATAGCTTTACAAAAAAGTCCGCGATGGCATATGTCTATCTCTTTGGGATATCACACTATATCCATTTAATACTTAAAAAAGGGGCAATTATAACGCGATAATTTGAAAGTTATTTACACAAATACGGTATGAATCCTTATCATTTTAAATCAGTTAATTAGCTTGAGCAGTTCATGTAAATTATTTTTCCCTTTTACATCATGCAAATTAAATGAATACTTTAGGAGCAATGGCAAAATCAAAATAATAGGCAAGGAAATAAATCGTGTTGCCATGTATCGAACGGGCGGTTGTCTGGTGTCTAAGGCCGTAGTGTATCCACTCTATATGGTGGAATATATCAGAAATGATAAATCTGTAAATCTTAAGTTCACGCGGGCGAAGCTGCGGGTAACAGCTAGTTATCATATATATCTCTCGAATGATTTGTATATTTCCAACGGTCAATTGTTCTCACTCAGACTCACTCAGTAAATACCAAGACGAAGATAGCCTGCACTTTTGCAACTTGCATCGCACTAGTACCGTAAACCACACGGATATCATTATGTAATATTCGGCCCTTAAGAGCAAGTGAAACTTCTATAAAATTTGTTACAACACTAGTCTTACAAAAATGGATCAAATAAACAGTAGCGATGGGTAATAAATGTGTAAATAAATATAGCTGGAACTGGCCACCAGATGAGGTAAGCGACCTTAAGAGCCACTTAACACAATGTGCGCACAGCCACTCGCTGCGTTTCTTATTGCCTAAATTGTAATTTGTAACGTCACTACTTCTAGCCGCACTCGACTATCGAGACGATTCATGTACCTACAACACTATAAAAGTCAAGTAGAATATTTTGAACAAAGAACCAGACAATCTATATAAAAATGATTACAGTATGTTAACATAGATTTAATGTTGAATAACCGTCCATTCTCAAACTGCACCGCGATAATTTGGTGTAAAAGGTGTCTTATATTCGGGTGAATGTTGCTTATGTAATCTTTACAGTTGAATATTTCGCAAAGTGCAATGACTCCTACGAAATATGTAAGTAATAATTCTTAGGTATACAATTAAAGTAGGTATCATAAGAGCTGAATTATTACTGATTTTTGAAATTATTATATTATTATTCGATTTATTATTGAACTTATCGTCAATGTGCTTTTAAAAGATCGTGGGGAAACATTACAAGTTTTCCAACGTTCAGTGGCTAAAAAACAAGCATGTACAGGACTTAATGGGACACGCCTTTTTAGTAGAGGAACACAAATAAACAAACAAAATACAAAAGATTCACAAAACTGTATTTTGTTCATTTCACGTGGTAACATTTAATATTAGCCGAGAATAAATATCAATAGATGCCAATACAAGTCTCTCATTTCCGCGCCCGCGTCACCGCGCACCGTGCCGGAACCCAATTCAGTACGTGGATGATCCGTGGACGAGCGCTAGCACCGGCCGTACTGCGGAAATCTGTTTCACTGATATGATACCTCACTATTTCGTTATGTAGCTTTGTAATACCCCGCTGGGTTTGCCGAAAAAAATAACAATATCATAAAGCTTCCAATACTCGTGTATATGTTTTTGTATTGTCTGAACTTGTGGTTATTCAGGTATATTTGCATAACACTTTCGAATGGATATTTAAAGAGTTTGGTGGGATCAGATATGACAAAAAACATGAAAATAATTGAGGAGTCTTCCCGTGACCATGGTTGCTGTAAAATAGCTGAATCATCGGGCACGTATAAAGCTTGATGAAGCGCGATAAAATCCGTAAGAGTTGTTTCATTTTAATAGCTTAGGAAATCATTTTTAACATCCTTATGGTTTAATTTTTTTTTAATTTATAACAGTATCAGGCAGGCAGTACGCGATGCATGGGATGGTATGAACATATTTTTATTATTCCTCAGAAAATCCGTTATAAATGTAGATAACGGTTAAAATGTATAGTAGGTATAGTTAAACTAAAAGTTTTTTTTTTTTCATTAATATCATGGTAAATATACCGTTTTAAATAGTTTATGTAATAAATAACAATTGCTCAAATAATGTATGCATAATGCCACTGCGCGAAACCAGGACCTCAAGCACCAAGCGAGCTCTATCAGTCCCACGATAACTTACATAAGACAAAAGCGCCCTCGCTCCGGGATTATCTTTTTAAGTTTGGTTTTCGTTACAATAGTCGGTATCTGAAACTAAATACGATTACGAAACGCTCTGGAGTAGATGAAGCGAGTTAATTAACGTTTATGCAGAGTCATCAAACGGGTACGGGCACCGATCGGGCCCAGGAGCGCGACTTCGCTTCACCGCTTTTAATTAAACGCTAGAACAGTCGTGTGAGAGATCCATGCACATTACGTCAAACATTCGCTACCTAATTATAATCACTCGTTGAAACGTTTCGATACAAGCGCCATTGAAGCTTAATTGAATTAAATATTTAGTGGGGCAACTTTGAGGCCGAACATCAAAATTTATAGAATAATATCATACGTTCTGAATATGTTATTACAAATTTGATTTATGTTATTTAATATTAGGGATATATTGTTTTGTTTTCTTAGTAGAGTGCAAAGTACGGAAGATTTCTGTAAATGCATATTTTAGTACACCATTATTTTTTACCTTCACCTAATACATACTGCGATATGGTGATCATCTAGATATAAATGGTATATGAAGGTCCAAATAATAATCATGTTATTAAATGGCATTTTTATATTTAATTAAACAAATAATCGTGGACTAGTGATGATTGTAAAACTTAAAACAACTACAGCTTAATAAACGTTATTTTGCGCGTTCGTTTCATTAATCCGAACTCTACATGAACCTTAAAATTATTACTCAAAATCGGGATAACACCACAGACTCGATGTAAACGCTTTTTATACTTTAATAAAAGCGTTGAATTTTATTGAAGTGTATCGGCCTAACTACCCAATACGAAAAAAGAGCAACAAATAAATCACAAATGATGCCTTCGTGCTCCTAGCTTGCGGAGCCAATTACAACGATGCGCTTGAAGGAAGCTAGAGTTTCTAAATTCTCGGTATATTTAATTTACCCTGATTGTACAGATGTGGATTAAAGTGTGGTTAAGGTGTCTTCTGCGAGTATTTCTATCCCTTTCGCTGTTTGAATCATCAGGTTTTATACTTTCTGTTTATATTTTGTGGAAGCTTTGAAAAGCTTTTTAACTATACTTTAAAGTGGGAATATTGCTTTTGTGACGTTTGGTGGTCCGAGAAGATGTCAAGATGAATTTAGAATTGATCTGATAGATTTCTAGTCTGTGTTTGATTAATTATTAAAATTAGAGATGCTTATAAAGCTATGCTACACTTTATCCTAATTATTTTTTTTAGTTTTAAGAGTTAATTTTTACTGAAAATAATAATCATGACATCAATTAGATAAGAGTAAGTAATAAAACAAACCAAAAGAAATAACAAAAAACTGCATGTTGATAAAAATCAACGTGATCAGTATTTTCTGTTTTGTTCGAACAAGGCAAAAAGTACACCTTTCCAAATAAAATAAAAACTTCAATTTATTAAATTTAAAGAATCCCTAAATAAAACTTGTAACTTATGACTCTGCACTCAGAAAGTTCCTAAAACTCAAATTGTTTACAAAAGTAGCATGTAAAATGAAAACATTCTTTTAGGTAAATGGAATATATGGAGAATCTGTTTTACCAGTAAAAAGTTGCCAAACCCTTGAAGCTGAAATCGATTCTTCGGAAACAGTGTTGTTTTTTATCTCAACCATTGGATGACAAACAATGCTTCATTGATTTAGTATTGGCGTAGCACGACATGAAAAACTATCAAAAATGTTTACTCGTATCAAACGCTTGGTCCATTTCATATTCTTAGGCTAGCTCGCTTATTCAATCGTACATAATGTTCCGTGTACCAAATACTTTAAAAGAATATCAATCTTCAAAATGGCAACAAAACATCCATCTTATATTGTAGAGATCGGTGACGGTCAGCCCACCGGTGTGGTCTACTTACCACTTCGATTTCCAACCCACTCATTTACCTCATAGTGGTACGAGAAAACTGCTTTTACTATAATAACTATAAATCGTGACAAGATTCCTGGGAAAGCTCGAGAGAACGATAAATGGATATATACATATTATTATAGGTGTAATAAATCATAAAATATAATGAACTAGGTCAAATCTGAAGCATAAAACCGGTATAAGTTGTTTAAGATGATGTCATATGTTTGTAGCTCAAACAGAGGTAATGAATGATACAGGAAGTTCAACGCGTGCGCAGTAAAGTGATGAGAAGATGAACTGCGTGGGTGCACCCCCGCTTGCTTTTTTATTGTTCAACAATTGGCCATTCAACGTTTGGATACGAGGTTGCGTTCGCTAACTTCATTAATATCTTGAATTTATATTATTGCGTCACTGTAAAATCTTTGAAGATTGTTCGATACAATTTAATATGTACCTATTCCTTGAAATTCCAATAAAGCATATACGGCGTTGTTCCATGCAACGGTTACCTTAAAATTAGCCTTAAAGCAAGGCAATGGATAGTCAATACATCAATAAAGAAAAAACTCTGTGTCTGATTTACGCTGTGTATAAATGACCTAAAGGTCTTACACTCGCAAGTTAGATTTCTCTTTGTCTTCTGCCCAGTAGCATTGACAGAGCATAACAGCAAACAGAATAGACGATTCGGTAGTAGTGGACAGTCGATTGGCTTTTACTGAGAAGTGCTCGAATGGACACGGATTATACATATGACTAATATCGAATTCAATCTATACGTCCTACAATTTTCACTTTATACAATCCAAACACATCTCACAAAAGGTCAAACTAAAAGGGCATCTCGCTATTCTATAACTTTCCAGGAAATCTTTTCAACATTACTGAATATTTTTCGTAAATTCCAAAAATTGTTTATTCTATTTGTTCCAGCAAACCGCCATGTTCGTTTTGTGTAATAAACACAACCTGTGGCGAATAATAGTCATAGGTGACGCTATACCATCCTCGATAATTTGTAGTGGGCCTGCCCAGCTCTGCCCACATTTTAAACACAAAATAATTGGCATCAAATGAAATATTTTCTAATTAAAACTTGGCTCCAAAAAGCATGTTCCGTGTGTATCGTGCCATATAGATTTGCGACCATTGGCTGGTGTTAATGTGTGCTAGCGTGAAATGGAATTCGTTCGTGTGCGAGTGGTGGTTTTGCGTGGGACGGAACAGTGCATTTTTTGCGGATATAAGAGGAACGGGTCGTCGAACTTTTTCGCGCGTCTCGAGGACATCGGAACGTTCAACGGAGCGCATCTTTCTTCAAGTTATAATTAAAAGAAATGTTTGTTACATCAATCCATTATTATATATATTTTTTTTCTTATTTGACTTCATAATGTTAACCAACAGGTTTATTATCTGTTTAGTAACCGGCTTACATTATTAGTGAAAATAATAGTCGTTGAATGTATAATCGTGAAATGTTCTAAAAAATATAATTAAGAAATATAATTAGTGTTATGTTGCGGTCCGGTTGGTGAGCAAACAACGAAACGCGGCACATCTGTCGATATCATTGCCCTCTTTTTGGTACAAAAAGTAACGTACGAGCACGCAGACCAGTTATGTGCTGCATTTTACACGATTTTCAGACAAGAATGTATTTCGATTGACTTAATTACTTCTTTCTTTATCAAAAAACTGTAATTACTTCTATACAGCATTACACCTTCATAAAAGTGTGTATATCGTAATTCTATACATTATATGAGTATTGTTTAAGGATAAGCTAAAATTAATTTAAATATTCGATTACTATGTAGGCCATAATTTTTTTAGACAACCTACATTCACTTACGATTTAATATAAGGCGATTCTCGCTTAGATAAAATTCCTATAGATTAATTAAAAGATTTTTCATATTTATTTTATTTATGCGAGGCATTTGTCTGTCCCAGACTGGCTGTACGTGCGACTATTTTGCAATAACAAAAAGTCAGCTACGAGCAAATGAAATCCAGCACAAAGCCCATCTTAAAGGCGATCCTCAAAATAGAGGCTTTAGATGTGACTAGACATTAATTTAACTATATCTATGTTTAATTACAACCTTAATTTAAGAAATGAGAATAATTATCATTAATATAAAATATAATAAAACAAAATATTAATGAATTTGGTATTAAAACTGATTTAATTGGTAGGTAACAAATGCCTGCATTTTTATTTAAATTTCATAATATTCAGCATAATTAATGCACATATACATACTCGTACATATTATACTTATTTAACTTAAGAATACAATGCAACACATTATAACGATTTTTATAACATTCGATACCCTATGGTCGATTATACTGTGTGTTAAAAATTAATAAGTGAAAAATAAAATGACTAGACAACCGCACTAAGTATATAAATGAGCTTTAAGATGTCACGCTCCAGAGAGCGTAACACAAAAGAAAGCCACCTCCATGTATCTTCGTGACTGGCCCGGCTCGCCACAGCCGCAACGTGAGGAACGACCAGAAACAATCACTCCCAATTTATAAAGAAACTTTAAATATTGTAAATCATTTGGACGCGGGATATTTTTGAGCGAGCTTTGTGGTCGCAGCCAATACTCCTCAACTTATGTAATACCCTATCCTGTCTGATTTCGTGATGTCTTCGTTTTCTATTCTGTTTGTGTGGGCTCTGCCACGATTTTCCCTATACTTTATGTGGGCGGGCTTGCGAAACTACTTTGCTTCGAGTTACATTTAAATGTGAAATTGGCATGGCAGTAATATTTTTATTTATGCTCTTTTTTAATTAGCATAAAGTCGAGTTATATTTATTTTTATATGAGCAACACGATTATGACTCGAATTTCAACATTTTCAAATATCTCGTTATATAACTACAGTTATACTATAAAACTTAAAACTTAGCTTTAGCTATCAAAATTAACAAAATTATGAAATGCTATTTTGTAAAAGACGTAACACATCATCGATTTGTTTTTCTACATATTCCGCAGTATAGCAAACTCGATGGTCTGTTTTAGGGGCTGGTAGCGCCAATTTCCAATCGAGTGCATAATGCAAGGCGGTTGCGGCTTGTCCTCGGACGGGTCACGCGCCAAACACAAACCCGTTCCCAGCGCACTTTCACCGAGCTTCGCCTGCGCCCGCGCCGCGCCGAGGGCGCCGATCTCACTAATTCACTGTCTCTTTCTTACACGCGCCCCTTGTGTCCTTTAAAATAATTCACTCGCCTGACTCATACAGTGAATGCTTTAATCCGTTGGCAAACATTTATGGGCTCTACAACTCTACATTTAATGTAAGCTCGAAAAGGATTCATCATCGTTCATGTTTCTGTTTCGATACTTTATTAAAGTATGATAACGCAGTACAATATAAATACCGTAAATTATAAATTTAAAATACTCTAATATGGCAATAATATTCTTAGTACTACTAGTCGTTATATTAGAGGACCACGAATAGCATTGAACACATTGACCGGCTAAAACTTGACACAATCAACGGGGTGGCCGGAAGTGTGGCAGTGGCGAAAAGCTCGCAACTGCACGAGGAGAAAGGAAGCGGTGCGCCGCGCGGCGTGATAAGGCAGCCAGCCGGCTGGCGTCGGGCGCGGGGCGAGGGGCGCGACGGCGGGGGGCACGAGGGCGGCCGCGGGATGGGTGCGCGGGGCGCGGGGTGCGCGCGCACTGACACCCCGCGCCGCGCCGCTCGCCACCCGTCAGTCGCCCGCCGACTCCGCTTGTGCTTGTGTGACTCGCGCCGCTCTGTGCACCGCACTCGTGCTCCGAACACGACGCGTGCCGCCCTACCGTGGCCGCGAACGCGACCTCTACGCTACCGGCGAATCGTTTCTCCCAATTTACGTGCGACTTGCTATGATTTGACTTTTGGACATTTACGCTCCCTTACCCGGCTTGTTTATCCCTCATCATGTAAGTGTTGCTCATTATATTATAAGCCTCGAATTCGGAACTCGCGTCGAAGTGTGCATCGTGAAAGTTTGTGACAAGTTGTGTAATTTATCTGCCGTGAATATCTTGACGTGCGTCCTGTATAAAGTGTTTTATCAGTGAACTGCGTTGAATTTAGGCGATTTCCGAAATTCGATGGAAAGTTTTCTGTAGCTGAAGCGATTGGCGTTGTTTAGTGTCAGTGCGTGCTGACTGTACCGGTCGCTCCAGCGTGGACGTCGCCCCCGCATGAAAGCTTTCGCATATTAGGTGATCGTGCTCGATGCAGTGCCGGCAACGTTTAACGCGCTTTTTGCACGAAAGCCCGAAAGATAAAGCTTTTATTATTAAAATTTTATTTCCTAAATGTTGAAATAGGAGAATCCTTTTCTATTCACTATCAGGCGAAATAGCAGGTGTTGGTTTTTACCCTGGCATATACTTCCCATAAAAAAACCTGGCATAAAATATTTGTAAGTGACAAGTACAATATCTCTGGAATCACCAACAAATCCCGTCAAACTTCTGATTCATCTTTATCTAAAGTGCTAAAATCATCGGTTAATCTTATCATATAACATCGTGGTAGAGATTTTGTAGAGTGTCTAAATATTTTCAAAGTGACATTCGCCTCTAAAATTGTGTTGGAATTTCAGTGCATGAATCATTATCGCTAGACCAGACTAGAGGTTGTAAAAAGCAATTTAATCACTCTAGTGACATTGAAAACATAAAATTCATTTGAATAAAATATCCACCACCGGCGCGATGACTTCACCTTTATGACCATTTAAAACTCCTCTTAAATTGAATGGCACCCACGACTTGCCATTTGTCGCAGATTAATTCTTAAAACCAAATAATATGAAATTTGCGAACAATGGGTTTTAAAATGAGCATTATTTGATATGAAACAAAGTAAAATTGGCGGTGTAACAAAGCGCTTACAAATGAACGGTACGGTTAATTTATAAGGGCTGTGTTAAATTTTCAAGTCGGCCCGGGTATATTGCATCGGCCTAGCTTAACAATGATTTGTTTGCCATGTTTCATCCACGAGGGTAACAGCTGGCTCTACCTGCTCCGACAATGAAACGTAAGTCAACAGTGCGAGCTCGTCGGGCCCCCGTCTACATTATTATTGTTCTATTCGGTAGATTACGTAGAAACACATCTGCGAGTTAGACTTCAATTAGTCGAAATGAAATTGAGTCCCGAGCGGCTCTAACAACTATAAGTAGAGCCTAAGTTTCAATACACGTAAGTACACAATAGTTTTAAAAGCCACGGCAACTTTACGTGTCGTGTAGCTGCAAATAAATGATGTTAAATAAATATTGTTATGTTGGAAATGATCAATGTTCGCTCTGAAATTCTCATTCATATCAAAATTAAAGTTTTAAAAATGTCGAAAAAATTCAAAATGGATTTTTTAAGGTAGAGTTTATTTGCTTTTGTGTCTTCTGAATTTATATGCTTAAGTGCTCTACAATCTTAGATCTTGCAATAAAATCCTCGAAGGATGATAAATTAACGACAAGTTGTTGAAGGGGCCAAAGAGTACTAATTTGGACATTAAACTGGGTTAAACGTACCGAAATGCACTAAAATTAAATAGCCACTAAATATAACACTATCATAGATTTACTATCTTATCAGTGTGAAAATTAAACAGATACGACACACGGTCCAAGCTGCAGATTACAAGCGAAATTCGTCACTGATAACGCTGGCTGATATAAAAACTGTGGAAAAAACATTTCCAGAATATATATAAAAGTCGTGCTTTTTCCTAAGATTGCATTGAATACGGTCACCGTGAAATCTCAAATATGAAACAATATTTTAAATGTAATTATAATACATAAAAAATGAAAAGAGTTCATTTATTACACTAATTTTTAATTAAAAAATGCTGTTATTTTCTATTTCTTTCTTACTTCTAGAGCTTAGGACATAATATTATGTTAACTGCTGACTGATACACAATGTACAGTACAACATTGTATAAAATTACGTTTTTGCAGTAACTTTATATTTGATAATTACTCTATTACATATTGTACTCTATTACTTTATTACATCGCAAATGGACTAAATAAACGTTTTGTGTGTTATCAACACTTACAGGAAACAATTTCATATTTTCCTCATTTAATCTTTCGCGGCAGGCGTGGAATGTATTTCAGAAAGCATAATGTCTCACTACAAAACACATTGACAATAATTTTATTTAGCGTGTTTTAAAACTATTCCTTGCAAGAGGCAGAGAAGATATTTTTTTATAAAATGTCATTAATGAGAGTGAAATTAGCGTACGTTAGACCTTTGAAATATTTTAATAGGGTATAAACCATACATTTCCGAAAATACAATTGTTTTGTCAATTGTCAAATAATAGCCGAGAATATTATTTTCTTGTCTTGTTTGTTCTTAATGTTATGATATTTGGAGGAATGATAGAACAATAGCTACAAAATTTTACCTAAATACATTTTATACATTAAATGTTTAGAAAACTTAGGTTATTTTCAATAAAATGACAATAAAAAACTTTATAAGGTTATCTTTAAATAAGTATTTAATAATCTCTGCAATTTATTAAAAAAATAGATATGACATGGTAGCTGTAATTATAATAATTAAATACCAGTTACATTTCATATTGACCTGAGCCCTAATTTTAAGTTTAATTTTCCGTTTGATTTAGAAAAATAAAAACTAATGGAAGGATTTTTAAATTACACAAAATTTTGGGACGTAGGTATGTTTTATTTTTATTTTTTACTTATCATATTCTAGCTCACCTTACTGTATACATATTTAGAAAAAAAAAAATTTTCTCAGTAGGTAGCAGCCAGGGATAATAAGAATATTAAATGTTTCATGCCGGTGTCACTTTTTATAAATTTGTTCTAAGTCACATCCCAACCTTAATTTTCACTAATTTGTTCTGTGTCCCTGGTGATAAAACTAAACTAAAGGAACATAAACGATCACGATAAAATTCATATTATTATAATATCGTTTGTTCTTTCTCAGACACCATCCACGTTCATATTTTGCTGACGTCAACTAGCCATCTCACTTGTCATTGTTATTTGAATGTTTTTATAAATGTGGACTTAATGTCGGCGAGCCGGGGCCGGCAGCAGCACGTTCGATAAGGCGCGCACATTAACGGGCGCGCTGCAGCGATAGCGCCGGAATCGCGTAATTTGCGCCTCGTAAATTTCAAACCGTCGCAAATTTTTCGCCTCTCCTGCTAATTACCAGTCTGCGAGCGTCCCCAGTGCCTGCTTAATGTGCCTCGTACACGTCCCGAATGCGGGAGCGGCATGGACGCGATCTCCTCCGTCCAGGTTAACAATAGCTTTTGTTTTGGCCGGAATTGACCTACGTGCTCGTAATCAGAACTGTTTAAAACTATCAACATTACCTCAAATCGAACTTTAATTGTTATATTTAAATGAGTTTTATACAATGAACACGTCAGCGCTAATATTAACTCATGCGGATGACGCCCGATGCCTTTAAATGAATCCTCAAAATACTGCATTAATTAATAAAATGTTGCACATTAAATATAATGTGCTGAGTCAGAATGCGATACGACCAATGTATGTGAATCTATGCGCAGAATAACAAATGGTAAATCGGTGACATCATGTCGAGTTACATTCGAATCAAAACATTTACCCGTCGATAAATTGTAGCCGTACCGTTTAGAAATTATAACTCATATCGCTGCGACAAAAAGTGGCCTTGCGAGTACTATTGGATGAATATTGAATTGATATGGTGAACTATAGACGCGTGCAAAAATAGCCGTACGTTTTATTAAATCATGTTAATTGGTCAGTCTCGGAATAAATGAGCCATAAGCTGCAGTACATTTATATGCTCAAAATCCTCCTTTACGCAACCTATATTCGAGTATAAACTTTTTGGACTCGTAATCGTTATAAATTTTAAACGCTCTCAGATGCAGAAGGGCTCCGAAACCCAAAAGGATTATGAGTTAATTGAAATAATTAAATATAGAGCACAAGAAGAGCATTTCTCCCCCGAATTCGTATTTTGTGACAGCGAGGATGGGGATAAAAACAAAATTTTCTTCGTCCGTAAATTGGGTTTATTGGTCAATATTTGGTTGAAGTGTGTCGACAGTAGTCTGGTCTGGTGGTATTGTGTCTGGCGTGGCAGGCGCGTCGAAGCGCGACTTGGCCCAAGGTCACTTAGCGTTTGTCTGCGACATTTTCCGCTTTAATTATCCATTGGCCTTGTACATTTTTTATCTTATGGACTCTCCAGTGGCCCATTTGATTGTAACGTTCCCGGCGGCGATAAGCGGCGGACTAAGGAAATACTTTTATTTTGTGCCATTTTACATTCTTTCATTACAACGGAGGCTACGTAGTCTACAATCTCGTAATAAAAATTCAAATAAATTATTTAACGAAAACAAAATCTGTTGGAATGATGCTCTAAAAATGTATATAAAATATTGAACTGATTGCTCCAGCGACGTCGCTTTCAGCTCCGCGCGACGTATATAACCTTACCCCAATTCCGTCGCGTTAGTTTTGCTGAATATTGCGACAGAGCCTTCAATCGCCAAGAACATTCACTTTTATATCGAACAAAAGTCTCCGCCTTTTATACACTGACCTGTTCTCGGAAATTACAGTACATTTATTATTCCATCGATATTATATGTCAGATTACGTAACTTTACACTTGATGCGAATAATCGACTAAGAAATCGCAATGACAAAATTCTATGAATTTAATGCGTACTTGATTGAGTTACGTGTATTTAATATGTCGTGAATGAAGTCTTAAGAGTCTAATCTGACTATAGAAACCTTTATTTCGTATAATGATATATATTTCTGATTGTATTATAGGACTGTACCTACGTTGTAAAGTTGAATTTTATAGCAACAAGCTGTCTTCTTGTCTCATTGTAACTGTGTTCTAACGCCGGGCTATAAAAATAAACAGACAATATATTAATTGAACTTATAAATGAATTGTGAGTGAAATAATGCCTAAAAAGTAGGTATTACAAAAACATAGAGCATGAATTTACAATGACGGGCAATGTCCCTTATTAATAAGATGATTCAGGAAAATCACTGCATAAAATATTGCTTAAATTTGAACTATGAAATAGTACAAAAATACAAAGGTTTTAGTTGTTTTTAATTAGTTATTATTAGCACTAACTTGGTAATCGCAGATTAGTAAAACGCGTAGTTCCCAAATCTTTCTTATTCAACCAGATCTTCTTTATATTCGAACTAGCTGTTAACCGCAGCTTCGCCTGCGCTAACTAAGATTTACAACGGGATCTTAACGCGAAATAACATTATTTACACCCTGTGTTTGAAAAACCAAAATATCTTACGGAACCCTATTTTTATCAAAATAAAATTTAGCCTATGTTACACCACCAAGATTAGCCACCAAATGGTGAAAGAATTTTTGAAATCGGTCCAGTACTTTTTACGCCTATTCATTACAAACATACAAACATACAAAAATAGATACAAATCTTTCCTCTTTATAATATTAGTGTAGATGTAAAATATATTTTATTATAATGAAACAACATTCAACTTTTTGGATTTTATTGCGACTTATTAAGTATTTAAGATGCCCGACGTTATTTTATTTCTAAAATAATGCACATAAATGCACATTAATATGAAACATAAATCTGTTGTAATGTATAAATTTGTTCAATAAGAGAAAAAATATGATAACGACTTATCCCTAACAGTCGAAAGTTTCACTTCTTATATTCTTAAATGTTTTTCAAACTTGATATTAGAAGTCGAGCTTTACTATAGGACTTGAGAAGTTTTTTGCATTCACATATTACGATTTAATCTGATATATAATCAATAAATATGATGTATAGTGTTTTTCTAATATTTTAGTGGTAACAGAAAAAAAAAAGACAATTTCTTGTCGAATTATTTAAACCTGGAATAACTTCTATTGGATCCGACCCAATTTTTTCACAATCACTAATAATAAAAGAATAACGATACAGAATATTACAGCATTTTATAAAAAATCGTCCTATGAGACTCTTAGGTACATCTTATTAGTTGTTTGTCCCCGGCTTTGCTTGCTTTATTTTGTATGATTATTATTAAACAGCTCATGTCCTTACGAAATAGTCTTTCAAGAAAATATTATTTTAAGAGCGTCTAATAAATGTGTCTCCATTCTCACATAACGCCTCTCTTCTCGTGTCGGGTCAGGGTACTCGGTCTAGTTATGTTAGGACTGCTTAGTGGCGACCGGGCAGTCCCCCTTGCAGGAGTAGTCTAGTTTTCACCAGGCGTTCCTGTTGCTTGCAGATCCAAGATCCTCAAAGAACGGCTGCAGGCGCTTGCAGGGTTAGTTAGGGTAGTGCACAATAAACTGCCAACCCTACTTACGGCTTAAAACCCTACCTAGGTAACATCAGTTGCGAAATACATTCCCCTGCGTCTTCAAAAAAAGGAAAGAAAAGAAAATATAACAGACAAAGTGACTTTTATATGTATTACCAAATAATATTCGCATTAATTGATTGATAAAGTCTAATGATTATGATGATAATTTATTAAGTATAGAAAATATTTAGCACATTATAGACGACGGACAACTTTCAGGTGTTTGCTAAAGTTCAGTCGTAGCTGGACTACCGGAGAGGTTGCGGTTACGTGTGCTGGTGTCTTGCATTCCTTTATCTCATTGAACATGGTCTTGTTTTAAATAATCGAATGAGAAATCCAAACATTACAGAATAGAGGAAATGTCAAGAGATATTTTCGTCAATGAATATTCTAATGTCTCAAGTATTAGCCAATTTTTAAGGTGCGGCCACTTATCATACCACATTTTATTCATTTTAATATAAGTTACTGTTTTGGCATGATAAGAAATAGAAATGCTATTCTGCGATAGTATATAATTGAATATAATACTTACTACTTATACTACATAAATTAATATTTTTTTTCTCCTGCAAACTATGCTCATCTGGTTTGAAAATAGTGAGGAAAAACGAATGCAAGTCATGAAAAATTGTTGTATCGCTTACCCGCATGCTATTTGTCTTGATAGCTCAGTAGGAAGAGTGCCCTCTGTCGTGGTGGGAGACCCAGGTTCGAATCCCGGTCAAGACCATGGATGCGGGCGGGCCGTTGATTGAACCTAACTGTTTACATTTCATACACTTAACCGCACCCTCCTCGGATCTTTTAAATGATTTCTTCGATGGCAATTAGATCAAATCGGCGATCACAAAGGCTTCGGGCTCGAGTGTTTTTCTTGTCTCCCCTCCCCCGCCCCCCGACGGCGCCCTCACGAGATTCTTATTTAGATTCGCTTCCGTCTGATTGCTCTCGGTAATCTTTTCACTGGGTTATTGAATGTCTTCTCCGTGCGTGTCGAACGCGGGAGGAGACGGCGCCGTCGTAAGAGGAAACGGCCGCCGATATCCTTTGACGCCACCATTCTCCATTTCTTGTTTAATACTTAAAATAAAACGATGTCCATTTGCTTTGAGATCTCTTAGTTATGTACGCTCTGTGGGATTACATTTCCGATCCGTTTCGTTGCCTTCTTTTGAATTCCGACATGTAAAGACGCTTTTAGAGCGTGCGAGTACATGGATGTCTGTAGGTAAATGGAAACTACCTACTTGGAAGATAAATTCAAATTCAATTCGGTTTCGTTGATTTTGGTTACATTTTAACATTACGTTAAATATATAGATAGATTAGTTTTTATTTTTATCTATTATTGTTTTATTTACGACATATTTTTAAAAATGTTATTTGAGTAGGCAAACTCACACACGTGCTACTTGATGGTAGTCGATGTCGCTAATGACCATAACTAGCTACTTATTTAGGTACCTGGAACCAGTCCAGGCAACTTATCTATGTGTTGCCTGGCCTAAGACATAAGATTTTAAAGCTAGGTTCGAGTAATTACACTGTCTGTCTTGCCCTTCCTTAAAAATTATTATAGTAAAAAAAATATATTGTATTCTACACACTCAAAATAACACGCAGAAGGTTTTACATCTATTCTGCAATTGTCAATAAATATGGAGCGATATCAATTATAACATAAAAATAAAACTCATGTCACCGTTTGAAACACTGTTATTATCGTATCGCTATATCGACTCGCATACCTGTAGTCTCCGACCCGTTATTTACGTAAACACCTATCTGATATAAAACTACAGACGTTCGGGCAATAATCATAAATTTGGCACTAAAATAAAAAAATAAAATATTTTATTCCGTCAACATCGCGCAAGCAATTATAGTTCCGTGAATAGTCCCAAACTAAAATACGTTGTCCACTTTGACGTCTGAATAGAAGCTCTCGCTGCGATAAAAAAGCTTTTGCATCAATGCTGTAAATAAAATTTTGAAAATTATGCACGATGAAAAACGTTCCGTAACGCCGCACCACGAGTTATTTTCAACTGGGTTATTCTTTAAATAGCACATCACGATGGGATTTGGTTTCATGATGTTTTTCACTGTTCCTCCTCAGACCGTCTCTTTTTGACTTGCGTTGTTTACAAAAATATTTTCCTGTTAATATTGTACGATTGGTGAAGCGCATACGCATAGGAACACGCTTGACGAGACAAAAAGATTCATAAGGCTTTTAACGTTTAGGATATAATTAGGCGATAATTAAAAAGTTACAGAAGCGTAAACTTACCTTTAGTCCAGTGCAAGAGAACAAATGTTTAATCAAGAACGAACCTGTTGTCTGTTGCAATTTGTGGAGAAAAAAGTATGAGATATTCTTTAGAGTGTAGATTTTTCTAGTCGTGCGCCGCTACGCGTTCAACTGGATTATTTTTGGAGAAGCACCTGTCGAAACGCTCTTCATAATATTAATATTCCCGCGTGTCTCTGTATCTATGTTACAACTGATTCTGCTATTTATATTTTACATCTTTGAACTGACTTGCTATATGCATGCAGATTTAATCAGGAATTGCTTTGAAATCATCTCATTTCCGTTGGTTTTTTTTTTACAAACATACAAAAATATGTTTAGACTACATTTTATACAATTCATTTATAATATAATAGAATGGAGGTTAATTTTAAAGCTGTAAAAATGTTTTAGACCATAAACCAACTACAGAACTAGTCATAATTAATACTCTTAATTTTAAGCTTTCTTTTATACAACTATCAACGTCTGAATTCTATATAATAAAAGCGATGAAAATACAATAAAGAAGTAATTCAACTCAACTTATATAAAAAGTAGATTTTCAAATGTTAAATAATCTATAAATATTGGTAGATCGACAGAAGTAACATTTTTATTTTAAGTTTTTAACTCAAGTGAATTACCCTATATAGCCTTGGAACTCCTTTGTGAATACATTCCTTTTACCCAGAAGGCTTCTTAAATAAAGGATACATTGCAAAATCAGTAAAGGTATTACAACCGGTACTACAAACTTTATTTTTGGTCAGAGGGTACCGTAATGAAATCTATAGAAGGGCCTCTCTTTTGGGTATAGAAACTACACTAAATAAGTTTTAGTTAGAGATGTTGCGAGGACTTTTTATTTACAAAAATAAACCCAAAACATTGTTCTTTCAACAAATGAAGTTTTTACGCTATGATATTAAAGATCAAAAAATCATATTTACAAATATATAATGGTCAAATTTACTACTAAAAATATGAAGTGAATTAAAATAGACTAAGAAATCTAATTCGGAGTTGCATAAAATGATACGATCATTGGATGATGGAAAAAGTAGCAAACTCTCGAGACGAGTTTCAAAAGCGCTTGCAGAATTATAACTCCTGTTTTGTCTTTACATTATTTCTATGGAATATAACTTAGGTTTATTAAAGGACCTCCTCTCCTATTCAAGCTAACATTCTGTTTAAATTATTATTATTATTCCAATTTGTGGCTAACCAGGTAGCAGGTTCGAGGTTAATAGCAGGTATGGAGCAAACATGAGTCATCTCACCGTAAAGCATGATTTAACCATGGATATTCGTTGAGACGTTGCACTTAGCTGGTCAATAACACTGTGCCTTGAGCCTGCTACCGACACCGACGCCGGCCTGAGGACGGCCGCGGCGCGCGCTTGTTAACCCGGTAGCCGCTTGTGCTTGGCTCCGGGGCGAACCGCCCGGAGAGTAACAGTGTGTTTTGTTGTTCGCAGAGTTGAGCCCCGCAGTCCGCACCGCACCGGCTTGCTCGCTGACCGCCGAGCCGCTAATCTCGCTTATCTCGCGCCCCACGTCGCCCGCCCAGTTCCGCACCGGCCGCCGCCGCAATGCTCGCGCACCAAGCACCGCTCGCCCTCTACTAAACTCAACTCAACATCGATACGAACGCGTGTGATAATAATATTTTAATACTTGTCTAAGTAAGCTTGCAACGTCGGTGTCTTTAATTCTAACTCGTATATTTAAGAATAATATTTTATTAATCGATATTCGTTCGTCCGCGCGTCCGTCGCTGCGGATCCGCGTGTGTGCCAGTGTGTCAAGTGAGGGTGCGCGAGCGCCGTCAGTGATCCCCGCTCGACCCGCCCAGTGTAAGAAGTGCACGCTCGGAGCGCCTGAGAGCGCTCGTCCCCCGCCGCCTATGCGCCGCACTCGCTCTGCGTAATTGCGCGCGCATCTCCCGCTTTTGACTATAGTGATAACGATGGCAACCATGGTGAATATGAATAGCCTGCTGAACGGCAAGGACTCGCGCTGGCTGCAGCTCGAAGTGTGCCGCGAGTTTCAGCGGAATAAGTGCTCGCGGCCGGACACCGAGTGCAAGTTTGCACACCCGCCGGCCACCGTCGAGGTGCAAAACGGAAGAGTCACCGCCTGCTACGATAGTATCAAGGTAAGTTTTTATTATTATTTAACACTAAGTTGTATTTCTGTTTAAAATGTACGGTTCGGTACATACGTAAATGCTTTCCCCGCTGGCATTTAAGTACTGACCTCAATTTCAAGGCTAGTGGACGGTGACATCACCCGACCCAAAGCCGCTATGGATGTTTGTCATTAAACGAGAGTTGTCGTGATAGCTAAGATTAAATTTCTGAAAGGGTAGCTCCAATGTAACTTGGACAATAACAACACCGTAAACAGAAAAGGAAACATTACTTTCTCCGTAGTTATGCAATAGTGTAATGGTAAAATTGATATTAATTAAAATAAATTACACATCCAACATTTTCTCATAAACAATATAAGGAATATAATAATACATTGTAAGGTGGGAATTATATAATACTCTTACGATATCGTTTTCTTTTATATATATTTTCGCGTATCAATAAAGGTCATCTTTAATTTTATATTCCAAATTAGTTTTTAGCGTCGCCATCGCATTAAATTATTCCTGAGCGGATCACATGTTAAATACCAAGTTATATTAATAGATAAATATATATTAAATGTCCACATTGTATTAACCCGTTTGGTTACGTAAATTTTATCAGTTTTGTCGTATGACGTGATAAGATTTTGATAAGAAATCAAAAAACCGTTTTACTGCATTTTCTTCTACTAGTGTTGATATATTCATTAATTGTTGTTTGAAATTATCAACGAATAAAAGAACAACAATTTTGAAAGAATACTCGTTAGGTTAAACATTATATAAATTAAAAGTGTGCGAAATTGGTATATCGTATAATCTGCTATTTTATAGACCGAAAGTAATTGTTTCACAGAAATAACACCTAATTACATTTCTGCTTGAATACTCTTAAGTTAAAACGTTTTTGAAAAGCACAATAACTTAATATTCCAAGTTTTTTGTTGACAATAAAATTTGTGTATAATTTAAGAGTCGTGAAGGAAATCGTTATATAAACAAAGGGATGTATTAAAAGCATTTTTTATTCCTTAATATTTCCCCTCCGTGTTTTCCTTTGATGCTCTGTTGAATAACGCGATCAAGAGATAAAACGATACTCCCAACTCTACTGGAGGGACGAAATGTACGGAGAGCAAATCGGATCGTACTCTCATATCGCGTCATACGATCAAAAGCGACTGATCATAAATATGGTCGCCGACGTTGCTGTAGACGACAAAGCTACGTGTCTCTCGCTTGGTTATGCTCGACATGATCTTCGCTGATTTGCCTTCTTTGTCATCCAAACTATTATATTTTAAGAATATTTTTAAATACAATGCATATGTGATCTTAAATATATAAATATAACGTCACATTTACCGTGCTTGACTATGAGGATCATTGTGACAGGCTCGTGAGGGTAGCTAGATTTGGTATTACAAATGATTAACAGATAATTTTCAACAAAGCTATGATGATGATGATGATGTATCATGCACAATCAGTTATCAACCTGCCAGGCAGGACGTACATGACGATAAACTTATCTATCTATGACTTTATAAATTCATTATAGTTCTAGTATCATTCCGTTCAGTTCTCACAATGTATGATGAAATATCTCTAAAACGTTCGTTATGAAATATACCATTCAGTGAACTGCGAAACGATTAAGTAGTTAGTAACGAAAACGAGATAATGATGATTGAAAAACGAACGAAAAGCACTTAACGTTATTGAAAACAATAACTTTGTGAGAACATTATTTATCAAATAAAGTCAATTATAAAGATTTTAGAAATGAAGGTCCTTTCAGGTCGACATTGTATAACCTTGATTCGTTCAAGTTTGATCGTTTAATTTTTGTTAAAAAAATACGTATATTATGATTATAATGTCTTGTCTGTTATAATATAAGGTGTTTCGCGTTTAGTTTTTAAAAATAATTATAAATTTTTGAATTGCAAATGTTGAATTGAATATATTTATAACACAATGTACATACTAGCTTTCTATACCTTTCTATATAATACGACGCCAAATCCCACTTTCCGTGCGCGCAATAAGCTTCAAAAGTGTACAAAGATTTCATTACATTTTATGTTTATCGCAAATAAGGCTAGCTTACACTGAAAGGACACGTATTCCGATCAGCGCTGGCGATCTTTAATATATTATAGTTAATAAGTAAGGTAAGGAGCTAGGCGAGCGTGTTGGCCCTATCGTCTAGTTGTCGGCGTTAAACAATAGGCGAATATCGTGCTTTGTGCGGGCTTTGTGCATCGTGGTACACTGAGGCCGCTGCCGCCACGGCTGATGCATATCTTAACATCGGAGATCATAGTTAGATCAAGTTTTAGACTTTATTGTACCACGTGAAAGAAATTAACACAATAGAATTTAAACTTGAGCAAATCTGCTGCGTATGAATTTAAGTCGACACTGATTAAACTGAACCATGAAGAGGAGATTCATTTCACATACTTCGTCGGCCGCTTACGCCCTTTTTCTACGTTGCGCTGATTTGCAATCTGCGGGGATCCTTTATTCTCGGGGTTAGCTGAAATGTGCACTTGGGCACGTCATATCTGATATGAGGTGAGAACTATTACAGCTGCGCTTATGGATTTTATAACTCGATGTTCTTTTTCTTTCTTTATTTAATTTTATTAGATAATTTGGTTTGGATTTTATATATTAATCGTTTTCATATAGAAATAATTCCGATAGGCTGTTAATAATTATATCACTAAAATATACAGTCGCTGATTGCTTATTATGTGGACCAGCATATAAGTCGATATTCGAGAACAACATCTTGTTAAATATAAAATGCTATGTTTCAAGGATTCGTTATCCCTTGTGTTATGTTTCCGTGAGAAGTGTTGTTGCCTTGAAGTCTTGGCAACTAACATCGGATGGCCACTCCAAATTGTTTATTACTCTTATTTCTGTGAACATCGAAAATAATATTATTTTTAAAATAAAAAAATAATGATTTAGATAAATTGCAAAGATAAGACTTATGTAAAAGAGCACATTGTGATACGTAAATATAGCTTTTATATCTTGCTTTATTATATTATCTTACGTCACCGACAATTATTGACTTTAGACCGAAAATGTAGGCTAAGAACTACCTATAACCCTTTCCTACCGCATTGTTACTGAATATTGATTGAAATCGAATGCATGACCGCTAATATGACCTATTGGTCGACTCTATTCGCGCTTTGTTGACCAAGTTAGACGGTAGATTACCTACGTAGTGATGATAATTTTAACCGTTTTAAAAAACACATTAAAAATAAAATGAAGTGCCTATCCACCATGATATGGAATACACGCTGACATTCGAAGGCACGGGACTCATCCTCGAAATCAGGCGAGGAGAGTATTAGTCCGTATTTATTACATGCCGCTAGTCCAGTGCATTGGTGAACTTCACACACCTTAAATGACTTAATCTCATTAGGCGCGCAGGTTTCCTCAAGATATTTCCCAGTGCACGGTGAACAAGCGATGGTCCTTCTTTTAGATGTACTTAGAAATTTAGAAAAACTCAGAC
Organism: Lycaena phlaeas; assembly: GCA_905333005.2. NCBI lineage: Eukaryota > Metazoa > Arthropoda > Insecta > Lepidoptera > Lycaenidae > Lycaena > Lycaena phlaeas. Next base: position 20,238,750 of record HG995163.1, read on the forward strand.
GTCAGCTTTCAAGCTCACTTAATCTCCGATCTACTAGACTGTTGTCGCCATTAAAAGTATTTAATTTACCAATTTGACTAATTTTGAGCATCAATGAGTATACTAATTTAAAAGTATTTTTTTTAATCGTCTGTATCTGATAAGTATATAGTATACGACCTTGATAGTATTATGTTCATATGAAAATTTATTTCATTTAAAATCCTTTTATTCTGTTCCGTCAAACAGCTTTGCTGAATCCGGACAGAACACTGAAGTCTGAACAGGCAGTTTAATTACTGGCATATTGGAACATGTTGAGTGATCAATATTTATTTATCACACAAATAAATATTTTTCCTCGTCCGTCTTATTACAATGTCTTATAATGTTTATAATGTAGTTGTTAACGTTGTGCTGACTCTACCATAATTTACATTTACATAATTGTAAAGGAGGCATTTTTAGTTTAGTAAAGCCAACGCGAGCTCACAGCTCTTTTGTTGACTTACAACGAAAGTGAAGTCAAAGCATTATCCAAACAAGTTTTATATTTCGCGGGCACGAGGTCGTCTATTTAGCGCATTTTTTTTTAGTTGTAACATTTCTAGGTAAATGTTTCTATGATCACAAAACGCGTGTATCGGACTATGCACTAGACAGTGCAAACTCGAACCACCGATGCTTTTCGATATCGCAACTACACGTATCGGTATACACGCGTAAGCTATCGGCTCGTAGTGAACGCAATCGAGAGCTGATCAAACACACCCCCCCGCACGGCTCCCCCCTCGCCGGGCACCCCACCCGCATCCCGCTCCACTCCGCGCAAAACGTCTCCCGTGATTAAGCCTTCAATTACGCAATATGACGAGGGGGTCATATTTGATTAGGCTATGTGTTGTGTTGATTAAACCGAGCTTATTGCCTTGGTTATTCACTTAAACTCATCCGCATACGTCTGAACGATACGTGTACCGGTTTCGAAACGTCTCCTAAAAGGTGACTGAATTTCGTCAAGTGACATTAAAACGACCATGAATCATTGACCGCGCGCGCTACTTGTGCTCCGAGTATGAGTGAGCGAGCGAGTCATGAGGACATTTCGCCCACTTACTTTTGCCGTTTAAACGAGATGAAGTGCTTAATTCGAAGGATTTCGTCGTTGACGCCTAATTATGTAAATTAGAATTGCTGTACGAGAATATTAAACGACACCGAGTGGACACCGACCTGTACAGTGTACTGTAGAAATATCTTCCGGTGTGCGAGGTAGGATGGCTGGTTTCGCGCATTACGACACTAACTTTGCATCGACGTTCCCTCTCGAGACGTCGAAGTCCATTATTAATTTACCTTGAGCGTCTGCAGTTTATAACACGAAAATAAAGCAATACCGTCTATATACTAAGTAAATATCGATAGAAGGTACTTGACATGTAAAATATGACTAAGATAATTTTCGCAAAGTCCATGTGTAAGTTTATGTTATGTAAGAAATAACAATTAATGTTTATAAATACAGGAATGTTTTTCACAAAATAATGAATATCTTTTTATTTAGATTTGGATTAGGTCCAATCGTATTTTTTCACATCAATTCAAAGCTGTATATTAAAGTAGTGCGCGGGACACAGATAGCAGAGGCTATAAAGCATCCTGATATTCAGTGAGGTTCCCGGGAGGGACATTAAAATGTGAAACACAGGCGGTGCTACGGCACAATGCGCCTATAACTACATGTATAAACGTGTATTAATTCTAAAAGTAGTACACTCGCGCTGAAATAGTTCTACTGTTTAATGTGGAAACAGCCGTCTTAACCGTATATGCTAAATTTAAACACGAATCTGTGCGAAACGGGTTTGGAAATTATAAACGGTGTTTTAATATGACATCAATGAGGTAAATACTACATGATAATATTGGAACGGCAATATTTGATCATGCAATACTCATCTTATTTCTTTTTAAAGTCATAAAATTTTATGATAGTTTTTATTGAGTGTCTGTTGATCTGTGTTGACTATAGATACTAAAGCCCACTAAACGGATTTCCACATCGCCTTTATTGTGTATCTGTGGCTTAATGCGGGCCAAGTAATCCGAGGGATATCATACTTATTCGAACATTCGATATTAAGGCAATAAAATACTTGTAGCGAATTCGCGGTCAAATGTTTAGAGGTTACGATGTAATATACGATTATGAGTTTATCCTTTTCGATATTTGGCGATTTCGAAAATCACTTATCCTCTTTATGCCAGTGGGCAATGTCTGTGTGGGGAAAACCGCACTTTTTATGTAGAGAAATATTCTTTTAAGATTTCACTTTCATTAGTGCAAAACTATTCATAGTCACATTATGTATATTAAAATTTTAACTCGTTTTAAAATATACACTTCGCTTATTTGTATAGATGCCGTAACCTTCATTTTATGTAACTTTAAATAATACAAAGTTGGAACCAACAGATGTGAAAGATAAGGATTATTTTATGTAATACATAGGTATACGTTTTAGCCGCTTAAAATATATCGAAATGAATATAATAATGACGTCACATTCATTGTACATAATTTAACGTCAGACAAACATTTTGTATGTAGACAATAGGTGGAAGGCGCGATACGAATACGTTGGGCGACTGCGACCAGGGTTTGTCACCGTCTCGATGAACGCATTGATTAAACACTGCAATATCATTCATATCTATCTTCACATACAGAGGCTATTAGTGTGCAACGTTCTATTTTTACTTCCTACCTTTTGTATGTACTATCTAAATGCGGTTTTCATTGCGTGGACCCAAAAATCCCTCTCCCATTTGTTGATTTAAGCCGCATCAAATTTTTCCATAGCTTTACATATAGAAGAAATAATATTTTTAGAAATTTACAAAAAAGGAACACAAAATGGAAAACAGGGAATCGTATCGTCGTAGAGTAATGACGTCATACTACCGAGTGTCCAATCACAGGCTGGATTCGACGTGCGAGTCCATTTTTCTTGCACGCTGATTCATTCATGTATCTTGTTTGAATTGTTACAAACTTAGCCTGAGGCTTATAAATAGAAATTTGCATCAACATAAAGGCCAAACGGCTGTTGACTTTCCATCGATCATGTGTGGGATGTCCCGTCGATGTCTCTCTGATAGCCTTATCTCAGATGTTGCAAATGACGTCTCTCTCTAAACTATTAATATTTCCACTGGTTCACCCACGCTACCACTGCTGAATATGATCACAGGGCATTCAGATAAAAAGTAATCAACGGTACTAATTTTATCTATGACTTTTGTTTCTATAATTGGCATATCATTCAATCTTATAAATTTTAAATATTTTGCTACTTGATATATTATTATATAACTATCTGTACTAATAATATAAAGAGGTAAAGTTTGTGAGCTATCTTCGTCGTAGGGGTTAATTTCTGGATCTACTGAACAGATTTTGAAAATTCTTTTACTAATGAAAGGCTACGTTATCTGTGCGTAACATAGCCTATAATATTATGTCCCCGTAGTCCAACGAGAATCTGAGGTAAAGGTGAAACCGCGGAGCGCTGCTTGTATTAAATAAATATTCAAAAATAAAATTGTACAATTTTAAATTAGTCATATAATGAAGTCTCAAATAGTTTTCGACTGTCATTTTTTTCATCGGCTTGTTGCCAAAAGGTTTGTGATTTTAAATGAGAGTTAAACAATGTACGTGCATCAGATTATATTTTAAAATGTGACTAATACGTGACATGTGCAAGCTCTTCGTAACTCCAAAGATGCAGTGCCATTAAAAACTTGGTGTTTGAAAGCTTAGAGTGAAAGTAAAGCGCTAAACCTACACAAATACTTATGTTTAAAATAATACGTGGGATTATGAGATTTCACATCGCAAGCCATCATTAATGCTGACACTACCACATCTCTCGCCATCTCTCAGAATTTGGTTATTTTCCTTCTAAACAATTGACCAATTCACAATTTTAATGTACTTGTTTAACTGTTAAGCTGTATATTAACATTTTTTATATTAGTTACATAGCATGCTGGGAGACGTGGCTGATGGCAGGTGATCGACGTGGTCTAAACATAAACTAATTTATCTGAAACTAGATCCAGGCAACTCATTTATATGTTGCCTATACATTAAGACGTAGATAAAAAGTTTTAAGAAGCAAATAGAACACTTCTAAGTAACTTCGTTAAGCAAATGTTAAGTCAAACAATTTACTTACACAAAACTTTATATTTGAAAGGTCTCCATAAAAGCTTGGAACGACCTTATGTCGCTACTTAGTTATTTTTACGATGTAAAAGATTTCAAGAACATAAAAAGGACTGTTCCAATCATGAAATGCTCCACTTTCTGTCGTAATGACTTTTTAAATATTTATTTAACAGTATAAATTAGGCTCATCTTACAAAATCATTATAGTTATATCATGATATCAAACCGCGTGTATGTGTAGTTTGGCTTTATTATAAACTAGCAGCGCCCCACGGTTTTACCCGCGTACTTTTGATCCCGTGGGAGTACGGAGACAAATTATAGCCTATGTGTTATTCTGATGTATGAGCTTTATTATTGTAAAGATTCATTCAATCCATTCGGTAGTTTTTTTACGTGAAAGAGTAACAAACATCCATCCATCCATACTTACAAACTTTCGCGTTTATAATATTAGTAGAATGACATGTTGAAATACAGGCTTCTTTAGGTTTGATAGATCACATTTATATATATTTTCTAATTTCTAGTAACAAAATCAGGCTATAAAGTAAGGTATTCCTTATTCCTAATATAAATCTGCCTTAACATCTAAGATGATTTACTTCTGAAAGATAAGCACAAAGAGTAATAAAAGTAAATCGCATCTTATCCTCTAAAATGACGTCACGACAAAAAACGATCACGTCCTAACATTGACTTCATTCCACAGTCTAGTCTAGAATCTTGAGGAAGCTGTGATTTGCCTCAAATGCACCAACTAATCCCCTTCAGCGGTACAATAAACAGAACTCAGGACAGATCTTGTCATCCAATCGCCTCAGAGCAATCGAGATACACTAGTACAATAGCAGGCGACACACAAAATAAATATTCATTATCCGTTATTAAGGAAAAGCTGAACTAAGAACAACTCGCAAATCAATAGGAGCCGGCTTTATTTAGTCCTTTCGAGTATTTTCAGATGCCGACCGTCAAGTGTTCCGCTGCAGAACATTTGGAGCGTTTAAAAGCTGGCAGTAATCTCGAGTCGCGCTTTGTTCGCTATGCCGGAGTTGTTTCACAGGTTGTGAACTTTGCGGGCGGCCGCGTGCCTGCCCTCTCGGAGCGATTGATAGCTCTCTCTCTCTTCTATTCATTGACAGAGCGAGCGCTTCCAATTAATACGGACTAGACATACTGAGAAACATATTCTGTAGTATATGTTTGCTTATGGGACTTTTTTGACAACAGTATTTAGTATAACAGATTTAAAAAAAATCGGTTGTCTGTAAAGCCGGTTTACTGACGATAGTTGAACGTGACAACTTCATAAGAAAGTACTGATGGGCCGATTGTGCCTCTTTGTCGCTCACTCCGCGCTCTCGCTTGCACTTCAAACCTTAAATGGAACGCTTCAGAGCGAGGTAACGCCGCATGAGCCATGTTTTTTCAACGTCAAAAAAACAGTAATGAATAGGAGGCATTTCATCAAAATAATATTTAAAGTTGTGGAATCGCATCGCATTAAAATAATATAGGAACAATTCTATGATTATATGTAGGTTACACATACATACTTATATTATGTAAAAACAATAGCAAATATAGTAAAACAACCGACCTGCTTAATTAGTCTTGTTTAACATATAAATAGAAGCCAAATTGAAACCACTAATGTAATTTAACATATTTGCCTCACTTGTATAAATACATTTCACTTTTAAATCCACATACCTATATAATTGACTAAAATTCCTCACTTCCCCAAATACACGGCCGATTTCTTTTAATAGATGTATAATGTGAAATGATTTAAATCTGTATAACAAATTGTATTCATTAACTCTTTAGTATGGGATGTCTAATTATGTGTCACATTCTATTACGGTTTTTAATAGTACTTGTAGAGTTACGCTATTCAATATGAAAGTCTATACAATGTTATAATATGCTAACAGTTCTAAACTCTAAATTACTATCATCTATTTATTACAGGCTATGTTAATATAAGTAGATTAAAATATGTAAATGTATGGTAAAGTATGTATCGTCGCGCGAGTTTCAATACAAATTAAACTTACGCGAACTCGCGTAGATATTATTGCAAGTACCCTACACTCCTACAGGAATACACTCAACAAACATTTTATATCCTTCGCGGAAACCTCTGCGTAATAAAACAACATATTATGCGCTATATTTATCGTTATGTAATATAAAATGACACGCTGATTAATTTTTATTATTATATTTATATTCTCCGGAGTGCGTGACCATTTCAACGTGCTTATTCTTCGAGTGATATCGGTAACACTACTTCTATGAGGGAGGCCTATCTATGTTCTTGTGTCGGGCTCGGGATGGGAACCCGAGCCCCGCTAAAGACACGAAGTCGTGGGGACTGCCAAGTGGTAGCCGGGCAGTCCCCCTATTGTGGAGAATCTGATCTTATCGAGACCAGTCTGTCGCTGAGAGTTTCCCGTCGCCTGCAGATCCGGGTCCCTCAGATAGCGGCTGAAGGCTCACGCAGTGGTTTTAGTGGGGTAGTGCACCCAATGCGAGTCCCCACACACGCCAGCGCGGCCTACCCAAGGCCCTGGGTATGATGCGAAAAGAATTTCCGCTGCGTCATTTAAAAAAAGGTCGGATAAAGGCTGATGATGATGATATATAAATTATTCTACTATAGGCATACATATTATAATTGTTGAAATAAATTCATGCTGGTATAAAATGCCACGCCGGGACAGATGTGAATTCATGTCCCTTCATGAGTTTCTTGACAATTAACTACACAAACAAGGCCATCGTTCTCAGACCGGGCTTAAAATTGTTCGTAAACGGATATTACGTAGTGGGCCGTAGACACGACCGAGACGCGGTTCGAATGGCAAACTATACTTGTATGATTTAATATGCGTAATATTCTATGTGGCCAATCTCGGCGCTCGTGAACCGCAAATGAAGACAAAGGACTCGCTTTATTAAATACTACTCTTTGATATAATGATACACATCATTTTGTCAAGATGTATATCTAAATAATATGTTAATAATTCAGCGCAATTAACGGTTTTATGGCGATAAAGTCACACAATTAAAGTATAATTAAAATAGAATTTAATGTATTATAAAGATGGCGCTAGAAGCTGCTAAAATTTGTAAAATAAGAAGAATGATCGGATTAAAAGATATCTCTACCAGCATGAAGACATATCGGGCGGACTGTTCGTTCATTAACCTCTGCAATAGGGAAGGTCGCAGTAGTCGTGTGCTGTCTGCTTGATTTGTTTTTAAAAATCATTTATCTGAATTGGATTGAGCGCGGAGTAGGTACTTCAAATAATTGCTGTATAAAATGTCGTGTTCGGTTTTAATGGTGCAATCGATGTTTTTTAATTGTTTAATGAATCTGTTGATAATATATTAAGCGTAAATAACGAATTTTTAAATGCATGCAATGCAAATGGACGGTTTATACTTTATATTGAGATAATGAAGAAAGGAAATAGATAACTAATATGTATACCAAATTTAAAACTATATTTAAGTAAGTATATAAAAAGTAAAATACGTTACATGAACTGTTTTTATTTGATTTATCTCCTCGTCTTTAAGTATTTATAGAGGTTTACGATAACCTTAAAACTCGTAATGCCAACGTCATTGTATCTATGCGAATGTTGAACTTAAATTTCCATATTCTCAACATGTCCGTAATATTTGCAGGACTATAAAATGTAAATTTAATAAGATGTAGAAGTTTCAGGTTGCATGATAAGTGGGGTGTCACGATTGGTTCGCCGGTCGATTTCGCCACGCGCCTCTCAAATTGCCTTCCGACTACACGCTGCACGTCTAGCACTTAGCACATAATTCACTATTACAACATGTAACATTTGCACAAAATTTATATACTTGCCATGCTGTCAAATTAGTTAAGACGAAGCAATATGTGATATGTATTTTAGAACAATCGTATAATGATTGCCTGGTCCTTAAGTAACGAGAGTTTCTTTCTCTTTATTTTTTTATAGAGGGTTTTGTCGACAGCGACCATGCCACCCTCATTTTAAAGACAACATGATTTCTTAATCTCTACGACTTAGTGCTAACTTAACTAATTTGTATAAGCTAAATTGGCCTCCCCTGACAGTGGGAAAGCCAAACATCTACCTACCTCATAAAGATCATAATTATGTATCTGTATGAAAGCAAGTCATGTAACGAGAGTTACGAATACATGCAACGGAAATAAAATAATTCATTTGTAGAATTTAAAAAAAAAAAACACGGAAAGAAATATGTTACATAACTAAAATACTATACCGGTCGTATGTATAAAGCATTATACTCTACGTTACCGTATTGTGTGTAATTATTATTCGAATTGTGAATACGAGGTAACCTACAATGCAGACCTTACAAAAATAAGCTACCGAACTTTGGCCGTCCAATTGTGAGTTAACGATAGCTGATGAAATACCATCCTTTCACAAAAGCTTTAAATTCAGTGCGCTGAAATGTTTTTCGTATGGAGTGCCCACGAACTGGATTCTCGCTTTCTAAAAACGTCTGTCTCTAAATTTAATCTTTCCACCGAGAGCAGAGCGTGGATGAAAAATACTGTCGTGCCGCGTCCATTAGGCAAAGTATATTTTTAGATAGTGCTCTCAGCTTCATAAACTTTCATTCTGCTTTCCAGTCGAATTGTGCCTATCGTCAGCACACCGCTTTTAAGCGTGCAATGACAACGCTATTTACCTTAACTGTTTTTTTCGACGGACGAAGAAAAGACAATTTCCGATCACGTTGAAACATTTTCTAGAATCTAATTTTGTTAAATTCTATGTATGCCATAAATGTTTACAAACTTTTTGCAATAAATGCTCATATCTTAAAATACACTAGACTGGCTAATAAAATGTTTATACTTCAAAAAACTAAGACGCACAAACACACACGTCATTTGTATCGCTCTGTACATATTGATTGTGGTTGATACTACCCGCGTCAGATTCAATTACACAATTACGAATAAATTCATTCTGAAGTCCTCATTTGAAGGCGACTTCGCATCGACTCTTTCCACTAGCACTATCAGAGTCGTCAATAAAAAATACCACGGATGGTTCGCGACGGAGAGGGCGGCGTACGGGCGCATTCCTACATGCCGCGCATTTCCATCCGATATTGCGCCGCCATTATGCCTTGCTCGAGGCCCGCAGCACCCACCCCCTTGCCCTTTAATTAAACGGTGAAGCTCGAGAGACACGTCTCCACCAGCTGAGTGGAAAATCACGTAAATAGCTTCGGAGCTTAACACGTCGAGTCCATCAATGAAAACTTGTCTGTACTAATTGACCGACATTGAGGCTCTCGCTCGCCTTTTATTTTCAATACTACGTCACCTTTTTATCTGCGAGCGAAGCCTGTGTAAACATTGGGGAGGCTTGAGAGTTAATCCCTTCGTTACAAATTCCTCCTTTATGAATCATTTGAAAGGTTCGCTTTCCCCAAATACTCCGCGACTATAATCTAACATTGCAATATAGGGCTCTATTTATGCATATAAGATAACCTGGAAGTGGAATTTTTAATCGAACATAGACCATAAATCAAAGTAAAATGGCTTCCGCATAGCGTCGGAAGAGGTATGTCTGGCGCGGTCGCCATGGCGACGGGCAGGTGAAACAATGCGTATAATTTAACAGCATTAACCTCGTTTCTCGGCGTATTTGTGATGAAGCGATGGTGTCTCGTGCGGGTGTAATGACGGCGCAGACCTCGCCTGGTGTGACTCGTAATGAGCGCGTCTTTATTTGTGCTCATTTGCATGCGAGTCTATCAACCTCGACCTTGCCACCGCCGGGCCTGCGCCGGGCCTGTACGGGCCGAAGGCGCACTCACGTACCAATTTAATGCCGGTCACATAACATGTTAACGATCACTCACTTGTTGCCGTTTGACATTTTATTAAATCAAACATCAATATCGCAGTCGAACTGAAACACAACCGTGTCTGTCTACAGATCATATTGTACATAACAAGTAAAGGTAGTTCAGGTCAGGTACATAAATTACTCTTGCTACGTCATACATAACTCTAGCTGCACAGACAAACCGATTTGTATTAGTCATCTGTATAAAATATTATGTCATAAATTTGTAATTTCGTCTTGTCTTTGCGAATTGTTTACATATATTTTTTTTTTAATTTTACACATGTATGTGTTGGTAATTTGCCAGAACTTGCGTTAAGTATTTTTTAACTATGAAAAAATAAAACTGTACAAAGTATGAAGTAACAATAGTTATCATATCATTTTGTTTACGAACGCCACGTGGGCATACACTTTACTTTTTATATTTATGATTGTGAAAACCCCTTATAATGGAAAATATGTATTAAAGTTTACTTAAACTTTAAACTAATAATCAATTAATCTCTTTTAAAACATATTATCCAAAAATTATTATCTTTGATATTTTTTTTCTACCAAGGTTTTTTCCATGGATTATAAAATTGTGTCGCATGCTAGATAAGAATGCGCATTAAATTTGTTTACAAGCATTACTATTCTTACGATGATACATTTTATTTTCAATAAATTTATTTTATTTAAGTACGTATCTTAAGTATGATATGGTCTATTATATAATATAATGATAGAGTAGGCCCTATTCTTTATGAAAACCATTTACGTTATGAAAGAGTCTCATTAAAATCGCCTAGGCTAGTAGGCGCGATGGGTGACGCCTGCCGCCTGCCACGCACCCTGACAGCTAATCTGGATGTCGTGCTGAGCTCCGGCCACGATAAATAGCCGTCTTATAAATGAACGAGGAAACGCATTTTTCATATTGTGAACGAATTGCATCGGTTAATAGAATCTTTAAGTAAAATCTAAATCTAAATTATATACTAAAGGCGAAAGTTTGTTGTGTTGCTTTTTCACGCAATATGTACTTAGTGAATTTCACTAAAACTTTACAATAATACAGTTTACACATCAAAATAAGACAGGCTATAATTTAGCCTAGTAATCCCACGGGAATGGGAAGTACACGGGTGATTTCGCGAGGCGCTCAATATAATATCTCAAACTTAAAAAATACTGCACTTTGTGTTTTACCATTTATTCATATCGTAAATTGTAATTTTTAGGGCCTGTTTCACAATCTCCAGTTAAGTGCCCAATAGGCTATCGGCAACATATTTGACAGATAGAGTATGGAGTATCTGTCAAGCATCTATCAAATATGTTGCCGATAGCCTATTCGGAACTTATCTGGAGATTGTGAAACAGGCCCTTATTCTTTTATATATGTTATATTATAGGCGATAAAACTTGCCGTAAAATTGTTTTTATTAATTATCATATTTTCATTATGCGCTCTTCCGTACTAAACATTCAAATAAACCGTTGTATGTTTCGTATTTTAAGGTAATTTGTTCTCTTTTTGAGGCTAATCATTTCAACATTCGCTTACAGTTCTCTCAACGGTAAATGTTGTAATTAAATATTTTATTAATATTAATTAGAAATCAGTCACTCTACCATTTGCAGTTTTACTTTACTACGCAATTATATGTTAAGAGTATGTATGTGATAAAATCTACAATCTACCACATTTAGAAAGGTAAATTTTCTAAAACTAATTAACTATTTGTAAAGTAGAATTGATTATACAATACAATTAATTATATTTGTTTACTAGACATTACTTTAATTTTTCACCTTCCTGCTTTTATTATGACAAAATTACTTTTACTTTATTTCTTAAATGAAAAATCCTATATCCGAGTTGTCTCTGAACCTATTTGAATCATCTATAATCTATAATGAGTATAGTAGACTACACTTATTATATAGATTTTGAGCAAGTTGAAGCAAAATTTATCTCATTAAAATACACGTACAATTCGTCCATTTTCTTCAAATCCAGGACTACACAATATGTAGTATTTTTAGATATTTTTCTCATTCCTTCACTTACAGATGTTCTGATGAATATTCCAAACATACCTTATAGCAGAATAACATACAAACCAGATAAATAATGTCATATGTATCTACTGAAATGGGAACCTTGCTAAACTAGACTTTTCTTTCTTGAGCAAGAATAACATGCCCGGTAGAAAGGTAATGATATTCTTTGGAGTATTTTATTTCTCCGTGCTGACGTCATTGTTTCAATAAAAAACTTTCCATTCACTCAGCATTTTCTTTATAATCTTCTGGTTTTTTGGAAGGTTGAGGACAGTAATTAATAAGCATCCTCATCATCAAATGGCCATTCGACTTTAATACCTTAAGATAATATACCTTTAACTATTTCTATTTATAAATCTATTCACATAAATGTGATATGTGCGAATTTATGAAAAAAATGTTGTCGCGTTACATAGAAGCCATTCACATTTTTAAAATCATAATATTATTTTGATCTGTATTTTTAGAAATAGCACGAACAAACGGGAAATTGCCATGTTCAATAAAAAATATTGTATTTTTAGTCTATAGTTCAAATGGAACCTAGTAATAGTAACATTAACACGGATTGATAAAACGTCGAAAATAAATTTCTAATCTAACAATGGCGCAGAGTGCACATGCGTGTCTCCCCAATTCTTCTTTTTCGCTCAATCCTCTTGACATTTAAAGATCGTTATTATCTCTTAGGTCGTCTACGGAGTAACTGAAATCGACATTCAATCGTTTCGCGAAAGTGCATTTTCAGCCGGAGGCGACTCTCGAATCTGCGCTGTATACGACATCCCGGAGTCCCCCCGGGCCCGACACCCGGCACCGACGTGTCGCTATATAACCTACGTACGTGCTTTACTCAACTATATCGCCAATATTTATACAATTACATTCCTTTTTTGTGTATGAATATTTTATGGGACAAAGGAGGTTAACATTGAATTGATAGTAAATACAAAAATATTGTTGAAAGAAAATCAGTTTTTCGTTCGCTATTGGATAAAAATAAAGTAGTATTTTACAAAAATAAAGTAGTATTTTACATACTTTTTGGTACGGTCATAATGCCTTTTGAACACTAATTGCACTAAGCTTATGATGAAGGTAATAATGTGTGTTGTGAAAGTGCGAGACATGACCTAACGGTACCTATCTTTTTGTATATGATCCAAAGTGAAAGGTACAAAAAAGAAATCTGTAACAGCGTGCAGTTAACGTGTTCTTACACAGTGGGCAGATAAATAAGATTTATCGGAACTGCGTTGACGCATTTCACCAGTAAGGAATATAAAAATCTTAATACACCACAATAAAATTCTCCAAAATCAATTTTAGTACATTGAGAAAAAAAGAAAGAAAGAAAACAAAAAAATGGCAATATCGCCTGTCAACTGTTTTGCTGTACGAAATGACGATGACGATAATTTGACCTATTCAAACCTAAGTGCGAAGAATAAGCACTTTGAAGTAGCAGTGGCAGGTCTGCGTTGGATGCGAGTAGCAAGGGATCGGTCGTCTTGGCGTTCATTGAGGGAGGCCTATGTTCAGCAGTGGACAGGTAAAGGCTGATGATGATGATGATGAAACCTAAGTAGGTGCATTTATTTGTAGGGTTGAACGAATAGTATTTTTAAGCGAGTTAGATTAGTGTTTCTTTCGACTGCGTTTGCATAATTGAATATGAGCGCTTACTAGTCGCGTCACGCGCGCCTCCACCCGACTTGGCATCCTTAATTGCCCTACGTATTATTTGCCAATTAAAGTAAATTCTCATCGTGGACGTGACACGAAACCAGTATAATTTCACAGCCAAGAGATCTCCCCCAGTGCTTTAATGTATAACCAAATAAACACGTCGTAGAGGTATGATTAGAGGGAATTGAGAGGATTTGTTGCATTACACGTGTGATGTTTTATGGTAAAGTGCTATGGCAAATAACACGAGATACATCTCCGATATATCTTTGAAAGTACAGTCTTCCACATGTTACCGATAAACTATAAAATCTTTACAATATTATAACTCTTAGCGTATACGATCAAACGAGACCTTTTGAGATCTTTAAGCATTTATTATACATAATACCTAATCTGGATAAATGTCTTCACATACATAAATTCTGTATTGTATAGAATACAGACCATTGAATCGTCGTGTACCCTTCATTACAACGTATAAAACGCTAGTAGGTATTTAGACGGCGAGCCCCATAAAGCAGTTGGAATTCAAGGCCATCTGTAGCATGTAGAAATCGAGTTCCCGGTCTGTTCGGGAATGGCTAGCCCGCTCTCGACCGGCCGCCTGGAATGCGTGCAAAATAAACCAGTGTAACTGGTTCCCTTGCATCGTCTTTGCCCACTTGTACGAAGACTCTGTCTCTCTCGCCGGCATTATATAAATTATCTAATCTTAGGCAATTCGCAAATATTCAATGATGAGAGAAAATGTATTTTTTTCCGTAACTAAGAATGTAACCTCTTTAAATAAACCTACTTTTGACCCCTGTCCGTTGCGATACATGTCAGATTCAGTGTATAATCGAAACCTTGAGCCTTAAATAGATGGGAATAGAATTTAAATTGCGATGAAATAGATTTTTAACCTTGTCGTTTCGCCTCGTGATGTATATTTAATGGTTACTTATATTTTATAGCATTTAATCATTTTAGGGCATTATTAAATTGACAACAGCCGTCATGGCGTTCATGGTGCGACCTTATGTCAGGCAGTGGGCGGGTATAGATTGATAATGATGGTGTTAATAATGAAAATAACAAATATATATTATACCATTAGGTATTTACGAAATATATTTTTTATCTCATAAAACTATGATAGTATCTAGGTTTACTCAAAATAATGTCTGTATAGTTAAGATACTGCTTAAATCTAATTTTTGCCTAAACGTCCTATACTTACATATATCTGTTGTTCACTCTTACGTACATACAATCGTTATATACATTTACCGTTCAATAAGCTGAAGAAATATATCCTAAACCAAACACTGAAATAGTCCTTTCGAAATAGCCTTCTCAGAATGATATCTGGCCCATCGCAATTCATTCATCCGCTCACCGTTAAATATAGAACTGTCACAACAAACGCCAAGCTAATTGACATTCAAAAAGTGTCCTTATGATGACCTTTACATGAAAGATATCGCAAAAATTGCCACCGCTACAGGACACTATTTTCATATTGAAACTAAACTACGTATTTCCTGTAAAATGGCGTCCTATTTTAGGATATTTTGTATAAACATACAGGACAATATGTTCCGAGCGGCCGATAGACGACAGGATCCATATATCTTGTGACGAGCGGCTTGATCTATCGCTGGTCAAATCCCGCACACGCCGTCAACACTCGAATATCTAAAGCATATGCCGTTCAATAATTTTCCTACACCATATAAATACACTACTATTCTTTGTGCACAATTCTTTCAACGAACTTCCCAAGCTTATCAGCATCTTTAAAACAGCAAAATTAACTACCTAATTGGTAATTTTATGTCATAATTAAATACGTCATAAATCTGACATAACTTTAGACTTTACAGTACAAAATATGCTACAATGATAGTCTAGCCTCTACTCGGTGTTGTACAGCTTTTGAAACAAGATCTAATCGGCTTAACCTTTGAAGAAGTATAATATTATAATACACTCGAAAAAATGAACACGATACATTAATACAATAGAAAGTGGCGTTCACCAATAGATTTTGTTGCGCAATCTTGTAAGAGACAACTTGACCTCTCAAATAAGAAATCTAATTGCACAATATGACATTGCATAATGAAGCAATGCAATTAAAAGTGCGCGTGCATAAGATGACAGTGTTAAGACATTAGCATACCCTACAGAAGCGAAAATAAGGAGAGCAACTCATTAGCTTGTACTTAGCTCATTATCTATGCAATTTCCTTGCGCTGTTTAAGGCGATAGAGAGAATTCAAGACTCGACGCAAACGCTCTATAGACTATACACTATGCATCTATGAATTCAACTTTTGTACGGTATAATTATTATGATAATTAATTCATCGTCTGCGATTCACCAAAACCAACATTTTGATCATTAATATTTATAAATATCGGCACTGTATTTAAACGATATTATTATTAGTGATTAACTTAATAACATTAGTTAATTGTGCATATTTAAAACTAATTATTTCATGCGATTTAGTGCAATATGTTTTTCTTCGTCTATTATTGCGGCATACATTATAGTTGCTTTTATTATTATGGCTACAATTTAATCGGTAGGGTAAAATAATAATACTCACTTCCCACAAACACTTTTGCCTAAATAAAGTGGAACATTTATTGGTTCTTAGGGAAACACATAAAATAAATCGGTTAACTCCGTCTCTTATTACAGTTCCGCTGGATTTTTACGTCAATTCACTAAAGCGCTTTGTTTCTACTTGATGAAGTGTTGAACTACGTTTAAAGATTTAATTTATATCGCACAATGAAATGGCATTTAGTTGGGAGTGTTATTAAAGGGGATCACGTGATCGCTTTTGTAATTCCGTAAGGCTGTGCGTGTGATGTCGATAAGGATTTTTAAACGAAGGTGGTTATAATCGGCGGGGCGCGTGGTGCGAGCGCAAGAGTTTTTGTCGGCGGGTTCGTTAGTCGGCGAGGTGGCGCGAGGTGGCGCCGCTACAGTACTCGTGCCTGAGAGCGCTCCTCCAACTCTTTAACTGCCTACATGAAGGACACTCGACGGTGCACTCTCCTATTATAAACTGCTCTTTTAATGGTTTGCGCCAATTTTAATTATTCTCCGGATTTAATTTCAAGTTTTTTCGAGTTTGTTTTAACAGTACATACTTCATTTCGAACCCCAATTTAGATAGGAGTTTAAATTTACGCAGCGATAAACAATTTTTAACTGCACGTATCGTGAGTTCATATTGCACGCTTTACATTTTATGTGCATTAATAGTTCAATTATGTGTGTAAGTCTATACTACTTTATATCTTTTAGAACCTCCAAGCCATGTGTTCTATTTCCAGATAATGAGAGTCTCGGAACTCGCCAACTATTTCTCCCTTCTTTAGTCGCTAAAGGATTCTTTAACGAAGACATTCAGCCTGACTCGTAACTTGGCTCATTGACACGGCCATTGTACAGAATAGGGCTGTATTATCTCGTACGGCTCCATGAAACAATCTGTGCTCTCATTCGTGTACGGCGGATGAAACGCAAATTCGAGCGGTAATCCCATTAGTTTGCGATAGGCTGACCACTTCTATTGCTGCAACAAAATCTATTAAGTTCGCCAGCTCTCGACCGGGCGCTGTGAGCTCCCGGCTTGCGTCTAAACTCTAAACGGTCCAATGTACAAGCGCTGATTAGCTCACGCACAATATCCACCAAATTGGTTAATACACTTAAAATACAATCGCGCCATGAACGCGCCGTAATCTAGTGACGCGGCTGCCGATGAGCATATTAATTTGTCCCGGGAATGGGATTAGAGCGGGGGGAGGGGCGCCGCGCGTGATGCGATCAGCGGCTTACTGCTCAGTGCTCACACTGCCTATACTGCTCGCGTACGCTATTACTGCTCTTAAAATTGTCGATTATATTGTGTGTATTTTACAAAGAATAACTCGAGAATCGTCAAGCTCGTCTCCTGTTACGAATCTTGTTTCCTCTTATCCTTCCTCTTTGATCCTATCCGGTATTAACGTTTTCGTCGTATTTCTTATCTTCGTTCCATTTTTGTGAGCCAGTGATATTTAGACGAAAAAGTTATGATTTGAAATTTCAGAAACGACGAAAAAATGTTAACGTTTTTCCTCAATAATTATTTACATAATATGATAATGTCGTTATTTGCTTGTCATATTGTCTTTCTTATATCTATATCTTTTAATCATGTACTAAAGTATAATATATCAACATTTAACCGCCACTCGCGAGACTCGGAGCAACATTTTCCCAATAATTCTACATTATTACCCTCCAATCATTATTAAAAACGCTCAGGCAGTAATAATTGTGTTCGTACGATTATTGAAAAGGTATTGCCTTATTTTATATCTCAAATGTAAACCGACGTACATTAATATCAATAATACGTACGTGCTTTATAGCGAACATATATTTCATTTATTACGCTTACGACACATATTGCTGACTGCGCGCTTTATTGTTTATTAATTCAAAATTAGTGTGCCTTGTTTCCCTACCGTGGTTGTAAGCAATATTTCTTGCTTTGACAGCAGGATTGCGGCATATTCGGCCCGCCCGCCCTAGCTCCCGCCCGTGCGAGAGAACTTTCTAAGCGTCGCTCGGTTTTATTTCGCCTCGTGAAAGTTTTGAACGAAAGCTTTGCGTTCTTTATTGTCTTCCCGGGGCTCGTCTATTGGGGTTAAATTAAAATAAATATTTTGCACTCGAAAGAGTTGGGATATGAAATCTCGCGAGATAGACGAGTTAAGGGGACCTCCGAGTATAATATCAATAAAACACCTTTTCATAATGTCTCCTAGCAACAAGAGTGAAGCTGTTATGTCTTGGGGTAACGTCCTTACTGGTTTTTCTTTGTAAGCTCCGCCCTTTGACTGAGTGGGTATGTGTGTTACATACATCGTAGCAAAATATTATAGTACAATATAAAAGTTGTATACTCGTAATACAAATACTTATAAGTTAGTTTTCCATAATATAGTTATTTGTTTCGGTATTAACTTTTTTGAATTCTTTTTTTAAGCGAGTAATTAAAGTCTTTCCTTGTATAAAATTGTAGTCTAAAATACTGTGATTAATATTATTTTAATGATTTAATGTGTCAAAGAGACTCACACATAATAGAACACGAAACAGATACTTTTTAAAATTCCGACACGAAAATAAAAGGACTAAAAATATTTACCAGCAAAATCGTTTTCCTCGCCGATGAATATAAAGATCTGGAATGTATAAATAAAGAACACAAAGTAATAAATAATATAAGTAAAGGAATAAACCTGTTTATTTATTCGATTCTTTCGTGTATAGCTCGCGTTACATTTTACTCGGGAAATAGGGCTGCAACAATCGATGTATGTCTTTGAAAAATATGTATTGAATTTAAAAATAAATTTTGATCCTCTTATTGCTCCTTTATACATTCAACGGCCATTTCTCCTGTCCTATCTACGCGCGGAGTGATTCACCACTCGTATTATAGAACGTATTACAATAATACGTTTATGGAAATATTGTTTTATATTTTATATAAAGTTTTAAAAGTCTCATGAGGAGTCTCAGTTCCAAAAGGGACATGTCATGTCATGAGGAGGCCTACGGCAACTACTGAGAACTGATCCCATAGACATTAACACAACGAAAGGCTATGCGGATGTGTTGCCGTCCTTTTCCCTTCCCTTCCTTTGGGCAACCGGAAACACGACAGCATAGCTGTCATTTTACGTATTACACATAATAAGCGGAAATGCTGTCCCAATTCGGCTGCAAACCACTTTACAAAGTTAAAATATTAACCACCGTTTATTTATTAGAAATTGGTTCTCAAGTGAGCGCCTTCTCTCATTGTCTGATAATGTTTTGTCGTTTTTCGTCGGTAAAAATTGTTTTAATGCTTAATTACTGCGAGTATGAATATTTTATCCGTCCTTATAACTCAGATCAATATTGGGTATCGATGGACAGTGGCAAATGGAATGAATATCAATTAAGGAACCGTTTCACGAGATACAAAGCGGTAAAACAAGAATTTATCAATATTTATACTTATATTTACAGTCCAAAAATAAAACGAAGATGCGTGGGCGGCCCATGAGTCTCGTGTTCTTCAAAAGATCCTTGATTCAATAAATTAACTCTTCCGAAACATTTAAACAATATTTATGTTGTTTTTTTGAACATCTAACAGATATAAACTCTCATATCATACGTCAAAAAATGTTTTATACAAGGTAACATGTACATACCGACATAACTTATTTTGGCGCCAGAAATATTCTCTTCTTGAATATAATTTTGTAACATTGCAGATAACATTTTATCTGTGTCTTATGACCAACGACGTTAATACATTATCTGTATGAGGATTTTTGTTAACCTCAAACACCGGCTTCTATACATGTGTAAAGTTAACGTATAAGGTAATTCCGTTGAAAAATCCGCCTTACGTCCATGACGTGTAGCATTTTATCATTACACGTATATACTTTTTACGGACAAACTTGTAACACTAGTTCCTACGGAGTTCACTTTTGATCTACCGCTGTTCTTGTTAGTTTCTGTAAAATGCTTCAAAAGTTTTCAAGTCCTTTATCCTGCTCGTGTATATGATAAACATAAAGTTTTCGGCAAACGACAGTTTGTCCTGATACCAACCGTGCATAGTCGAGCTAGTCAGAGTTCAGGCTATATATGACACGAGTCGGGCAAATTAGGTAAGATACTCCGGTCGTTACGGAATATAATATGACAACAGCTTTATGCTCTACTACAGTCGGTGATACTTTTAAAGAAAAAATAAACATACATTACATACTTATAATTATAATATTTTGGAACATGTTGGAACACAATATAAGATTGCCGTGTTTGAGTTACACACGGCAATCTGGTCCCACACAAGGCAGAGCATATTGTATTTTGGCTAACAGACATACATACATACGAGTATATAAATATTTCAAAATACATGCACGTTATAGATAAATGACGCCCGGATACAGAAAAAATGATCAAGCTCAAAGATTTGTCGTGGCTGGGAATCGAACCCACGATCATCTGGCTTAGCAGTCAGAGCCACTAACCGCTAGACCAAGGCCAGTCTATATAGTCTTATAAGCTCAATTGCCATTTGGTCTAATATAAATATATTTTCTTAACTTGCTATTGCTACAGCTTCGTCTGCTTTAACTAAGATTTACGACGGCATCTTAGCGACATGATATATAGCCTATAGCCATCCTCGGTACATTTATCGAGGCTATCTAGCACGATAAGAATCTTCCAAATACGACCAGTAGTTCCTCAGTTTAGCGCGTTCAAACAAACCAACTCTTCAGCTTTATATATTTAGTATGACATTATTTAATAAGCTTTTGTTTTAAATTTCATTTTTTTTTATTAAATATTTTATATAAAGTATAAGTAGCTGTAATTCAAAATATTTGAATAGTATAAAATATATTTATCTAGACACGCAGTAGCGTGACAAGCCAAGTTCAGCTGACTAGCAGTATATTAGTATTACCATATATTACCTTCACTGTTGTACATAGGTCTTTTTAAGTCAAACAGTC
Source organism: Lycaena phlaeas (assembly GCA_905333005.2). Lineage (NCBI taxonomy): Eukaryota > Metazoa > Arthropoda > Insecta > Lepidoptera > Lycaenidae > Lycaena > Lycaena phlaeas. Next base: position 20,260,233 of record HG995163.1, read on the forward strand.
AAGAAAATGTATTCAATTATCATACTGAAGTGGTCAATATGCTTCATAACTACATGAGTTATACAGTTGTTAATTACATTATAGTAATATTCGAACGTATTATTTGTTTCAGGTAATTGATCGGCGTCGTATTGTGAGCAGAAGGTAATATGGCTGTCGGGGCGGCTCTGGTCGGTTTTATGTAAATGTGTCCCGATAAACCGACGTCACTCATTTGCATTCATAGGCTCGTAACCCTTGCTCGTCCTTCGCTTATGCAGCCTCTTTCCGCTGTGAGCCGGCGGCTGGCGTAAAACTCGCTCGCCGTTCCCACAATAATTTACGACTGCCCGTGTAATACGTCCAGGGCGGGATATGAGTTTGCTATGAAGATCGTGAGGCCGCGTCGGTATCCTCCGATTTACATATTATATTAAACTGTTCGTCGCAGAGGCCGGCAAGGGCGTCGCCACCGGCCGTTACTCCGCAACTTTTCTCAATTTTTTCACCCATAAAATGCCCCGACGAAACTTTTCCCCGTCCGCCGCTTGAGGTCGAGTGTAAATACACTTTTTATAATGTACTTACTCCGTCCTTTAAAATGACTCTACTTAATAAGAAAAGTCGTTCGTTCACTCCCTTCGATGGAAATCGACTTCGTAAATACAAATGTAAAGATTGTATTTTATGCGCTATTTAATAAATACACGAAACAGAATTCTGTAAAAGGATCTCGAATAGAAATGGAATGTTATCAGAGCTGAGAATACCGAAGCTAGTTTAATATATAGCTCCCGTGTTAGGAGTCACTTCTTCAATATAACTGATATCATCTATATAAATATATGATTTATTCGGTTAAAGGTATAGTTTTTATTATTCGTAATATACTTCATTGAGGGAGGCCTATGAATGAGTGGTGGGTGGATGGAGGTTGATGATATTGATGATGATGAATATTAGTGTGTAACATACAAAATGTACAAGATTGAGCGGAACGCCTAGAAACTGCTTGAACAGTTTGGCGATTGATTAATAAGAAAAACAAATGTATGTTTAAAGTGAATAAAATAATAATAAAAAAAAAACTTAGTAATGGTTGGATTTCCAATATTGGTATTACGACCTCTCAAATTTTGAATTAACCGGATTACCAAAAGGATCTCCAATCCGATTGGCGGTAAAATGATTTTAGCATTCAGAACTTTATTTTTTCCAATATTCATTTGCTTTTAGGCCTTTAATAGATTGGTTCGTTTCTTAACTTATTAAAATATCAATATCGTTATTTACCTGTTCTCGGGTGAGCAAACAGATGTTTAGTTTATTTTGATATAAGTTAACTCAAATCTTATCGATGGCTTTATTAATTATTAACCCTTAAAGTATTCTTAAAGGCTGATGATGTTGAAAGTATTTTATTGCTAGAAGTTTTATGAAAATGTTAGCCTCGAATGTCGATGCAGAATTTTCTGGACTGTCATCATATTAGCCTTGTTACGGGCCTGTCTCATGATGCGTATGAGACGCAGATAAAGCTACTGAATAATTGAGTCATTACCAACCATAAGATATATCTGGTCATGAGACATACGAGGGTTAATGGTGGTAAAAGATCATATTTCCAGGTAGTGTTTACCTGAATTGTTTCGATTAGGATTACACTGTATGCACTTTTATTGCTGACGTCATTACACACTTGTGCAATTAAAGAACATTCGACAAGTGCTAAATATGCAAAAATATTCATATTGTATTTTATACCGTCTATGTAATACTTGGAGCAAGAAAAAATATATATTATTTTAAACTCGATAATTTACTTTTTAGATAATTTAAATCATCATAGAAATCAACACGGACCGGACGGAGATCGTCTTTAAAATAATAAATTAATTCATGCGATATTTTCTTTATTATATTAGAAGATATTTGTGTTTTTAGTGATTTTATCTGATGTGGCAAAACGATTGCCGGACTAGGCCTCATTTGAATGTGTTTTCTAAGAAACTATCTAATTCGAAAAGTCTCTTCACCGTAGACTACATAAAATACTGCACGATATACAAACAGGAAAACTCCTGTTTGTATTTTTATTAAGTTAATGTTAACCTTACATTTCCTTATGTTTACGTGAATTTCATTCTTTATAATAAAAAAGAATGATCAAAATCGGTTCATAAACGAAGAACTTATCCCGCGAACAAACAAAAAACATATATACCTACGGTCGAAATGCGAAACGCCTCCTTCCTTTAAGTCGTTTAAAAATAGTAGTCCTTGGTTGCTGTAAAGAAGCCGAAATATCGGGCATTCAAAAAACTTAATAAATCGCGATAAAATGTCGTTTTATAATCCTCGTTTACCCTGATGACGTGGGAATGCGACTGTCGACTACGAAAATTGACTCAATTTTATCCCAAGTAAGTTTTATTGATGTAAAGCATTTTACTCGCAATAAGCCAATAAACGTTTCATACACGGTACACTTTTAATAATAATATAGCATGACTGCTCACCCCATATACTGACTCTACACGTGGTAGCCGCCTGTGACTGTCGTTAGCAAATTTTTTATTCTTCGTGACGCATGTTGTCAATATGCAAAGGACAAAAAGACCAAGACATAGGCATATGGTGTTGAAGGTCTACTTTAGTCCTTGTTTTTTAAAAGGCGATTATTTATCACAAACACTGAAAATTTCTAATTTAGTATTCTTGGTATTGGTAATTTCGTTCTGATATTGCGTTTCGATTCAACCAAGTCTATTTAAATAATTTCCCAGTTATAGTGACAGTGGGCTAGTCACACACTCAGAAGGACGGATGGCCGATGGGCCAATTCAAGTGAAGGTCGCGTTTAGTTAGAAGAAGTATTGGTCGGCCATTAACCAGGTCAATTTCCGTGCAGTGGCTCCCGTCTCGTGTTGGATACAATTAAAAGGGATCTTGGCGTTCATTGAGGGAGAAGTTCAATCAATGCCTTAAGCAGTGAACGAATAAAGGCTGATTATGATGATGACTGCTGACTTTATAAAACTATACAGATAATATAAAAATAATTATAATACTTTTTATAGCTATCAGCAGAGTAGCGCCAAGCGCCATCTGTTCTGTAAAGACGTACTAATTTACTCATAATTTTTACGTATTAAATTGGTAGTAACTAAGATTCCCACGATTAATACCAAAATGCAATTAGGTATTATAAGTTATTTAATTATTTATAAATGACCATAATCTATAGAATCAAAGTATTTTCGAAGTTTGTACTCTGTATATGATAGAAGCCGAGCTAGCCAGTATTTATATAGCAGTAATGTATGGTAATCGATTGTATAAATACAGCTACAGTGACCGCGCCAGTGCGACCGGTGACAGTTTAAAGCACATTGATGGAAGCTCGCGTGACACATCCATCTCCCCCTGTGCGGCGGGCGGTCGCCCCCTCGTTAAAACTCCGAAATTTGACGCACGCTTGCAAACCCTTTACGTTATTCCTGTACACAATACATGTGTCCAGTGTCTTAGATCATTAACGGTACCCGATAAGTCTGTGTCATACTAGCATTATGCATGATATCGGACGACGGACGTATCTCGGAGTAGTCGCTCAGTGGTAACGGACTCACGGCCCGATAGCGTCAATCTAATACTCAATTAGCGGGATGCGATTATCCGATCCGGATCCAGTGACGATCCCAAACGGCGGATGACGGCCGGCTCCTGCGCCCCAACACAAACGCGCAAACTTTATTAATTAAGCCGTGTCTTATCTCTTGTTAGCACTCGTTCTATTATTTGTCTTTTCACCGCTCATTTCCATAATTTCATCGTCCAGTAATTACTCAACGGCGAAGGATCTGGTTTACACGTTTTGTCGCGGTTTAGTCGTGCGTTGTTAAAATTTGACCGCGATATTTAGTTATTGTACGTTGCGTCGGAGATAAATAATCCTGGTTGCAGGAAGTAGTTATTTTTAATCAACATGCTGCATCAACATTATAAAGCGGGCTTTAGAATTCTATACAAATATGAGCTTAGTGGTTTGACCATTGTTTTCCACTTCTGCGAGATATGGCTTTTGTTGTTAAAATGATGCGTCGGCCGAGGGTTGGGGCCGGCGGTGCGGGCGTGTGCGGGGGTGCGGGGGCGCGCGGCGGGTGTGAGTGGAGCGGCCACTCTCCTACAGTGTGTTTAATTAGCTTAATTGACATTGCGAGGCGCGGTGTCCAAGCGTTTGTTTGCGCTATCGTGTTACGGACTCCGGCGCCCGCCCACCCCGACATCCGCGACCAACACATTGTTTGCACTCAAACTGTTCAAAAATCAAACTGTCATTTCTACTTTGTGCCTATGTTATTGAAACACCTTTTCTCGCAGCTTAAGTCCGGTCTAATAAGTAAATAACCTAGTAAGTTTCCGATTTAATTTTCAAAATTCTATATTTAGGTTTTGTGAATATCTATCTACATTATTATGAGCATGCAAAAGTAGCATAAACCAAAAGTATGTTGTAAGATTTTCCCTGTATTTTCCAAAAGGAAAATAATAAAATCCTGCACATTAATAGCTGTGAGAGTTCTAACATTTGCTTTAATGTCATACAATGTCGTTTGTCCTTGTAATGTGCATAATGTAATCGAAAATGTTAAATTCCATAAGTGGTTGTTGGCTATATGTGGCTAGATATGAAAGGATTAGGTTAATAGCTTAGTCAGTATGGCGTCATCCGAGACAAGTTACGGCAGTGTACGCCTAACTACATCCTGAATGTGCCGTGCAGCCTCCCACACGACCCGGCTATAACTAGGGAACTTCGACTTTATACATGTACTAACATTTTTATACTTCACTAACACAAGTTTCAGATAAAGTGATTGAAATGGCTAGTGCTGTCTAAAGGACAAGAGTCATTCTTTTATAATTATTTAAAAATTATATATAAGGTTGAAAAGGATAATAAAAAATAAGTAAGCCAGCAACGAACTTGTTAACACTCCCGTGTAGTAAGCGTAGTAGGTGTCTATGAATTTCCGTGATCACTTAGCACTAGGGCTCTCTAGTCACAAGGGGTCCATAAAAATAGTCGACCACACAACCTACAGACTCCTAAGGTTTGATTTTTCCTATTAAATGCATTCTGGCAACTAGCTGAGGTGAGACGAAAGGGGTTGCAATGTTGTGATTAGCTAATTTAATGTAATACATTACCAATCACTCAACGTTAAAAAGAAATGGATATATTTCGCAACGGAAAAGAATGAGACGACACGATAGTTTGAGTACATTGTTTACGGCTTACATCGGAACTATAAGTCAGATGTGTCGCCAGAACCCGTTCCCCTGTTATTAGGAGTCTATGGGTTATGTGGTCGATGATAAAAATCGTAGTTATCCATAAAAATTATTGCTAGTTTAACACAATTTATAATAAACCTTAAAGTACAATTAACTATCAAAGGACACCCCAATCGCTGAAAACGTTTCAATCCGTTTCAGTCAGTCGATTCTTCAATGGTGTGTTTAATGAAAACAACAGCAGATTGTCGTAGCATGTCACTGCAATCGATCAGTTCGATCGGCGATCGGCGGGAATTAGAGCAATGTGCTGCAACACGCGAGCGGTGCCGCTCCGCACGTAACATACAATGCTATTAGCGCATTGCGATCATAGTCTAAATTATATACGAATATTACCAATACTGAGGAAAAATGTGCGAAATAAAAGTGGGTGTTTTAAGAAATTTTAGTTTTTAAATGAATCAGATAAACCTATGTTCGTGTACGATTTGAAAAACGAATTTCGATAAAAGTGTTTTGAAAGTTTGAAGTAAGAAGACGGGTTTATTATAATCATGATAATATATAATATTTTCATCATCATCATCATTGCCCACTACTGAGCGTAGGTCTTCTTTTTCTTCTGCAAATCTCCGCTGTCTCTTGCCAGTCTCATCATTATTTTGCCCACCACAAGATCGGCTCATCTCGCCATGTACTGTATTTAAATTAGAGCGGGGAAACCCATACACAGCGTATATAGCCATAGCTTAGTATGTTTTATAAAGTATCAATTCATTTAAAGATTAACACAACATTTCTTGCAACTACCTCACACCTACGTCACACTATAGTATGTACTTAGGTGCAAAACTTCCAATACCTCATACGCTCCGTAATCTGAAAGATACGCAAAAAGTTTATTAGCCAAGTTCTCGTGTTGACTTATCTATCAGGCCGGGCAAACTGTGGGGTAAGTTTACTGATCGTTTTCTGCTAATGAATATCTCCACTCAACTCTCGTCATACGTAGACGCGTGTGATTAATCTCGCCCCGAACAAAGGGATCCGCTGGTGAGGCCTCTGCGATCGATCATCCACCTCCTCGAATAAAAATAATAATAAATAATAGGGTGCCAACGCCGCTGTTCAAACAATGGTTGCGTGTCGGCGATAGTTTTAGCCGTCCCGAATATTTTTTGTTGTAAAGTTTCGCTATCGAAATGGGACGCGTATTTTCACAATGACTAATCCACTATACCGAAATGTCTAACGATCTTTGTGCTTCGTAAGTGAAGCAATTTCCCAAGGGTTAGACGGTCCGAATGGTTGGGAAAGTGTTGCACCATGGTAGTCTCGTTCGTCACATAAATAACTTTATATGAGCGCTCTAAATCTCATTACGGCTACTGTAATAGCTTCCAAGGCTCCGTTGTCGGTTGTGACGGGAATATAAAGCGAGCCTGATTTATTCCTCCATATTAACCGTATCATTGTATATGCCGGGCCGCCGTTAACAATGGCCAACCAATCTGAGCATATGAGAACAAATCAACAGGACAATCTTGAAAATCCCTTGCAAACTTTTATTCTTTACAATCGCTAACCCCGTTATAACCATGCTACAAATAATCAATCAACATATTTATATCTCTACAAGTAAGTATTATATACATACCATGTTTATTGTTTGTGTATAAAAATTGTAACTTCAGCAAACGCAGTTTTAATAAAAAGTCAGTGTGACGGCAAGCTGCTATTTATCACTATTTCGATAAGGCATCAAGAGGTGTTTGTTGAAAAATTGAACGCTACGACCACGGCACTACCACTCCGCCGTCGCCGGATATAACTGATAGCGTAATACCCAAACAAATGGCCTTCTTTGTCATATTTTTGTACCAGTGAGTTATTCCCTTATTTTATATTTATGCTTACGTTCAATGATTTTGTGCATTCACATTGAAATCTATAATCTATAACATGTGCCCCGTATGTCATTTGCGAGTACTGGAAAGCTAAAAAAGCTTTCTGAAACGTTGGTCAAAGCGTATGTCAACTAACATGACTGTTAATGGTGGTTGGCATGCGCTTCTAGAGTCAAATTTGATAGCTTTTCATTTTAGTGGCTATATCAACAAATATCAACTGACACGCTGATAAAATTAAATAATTTAACCATGCTTCTAACTATTCATTTGACACTTAACAAGGGATTTGACAGTTGTTTTGTTAATTTTTGCGTTGATCAGCCTTTCAGAAACCGGTCGAATATGTACTAACATCTGAACGATTATTATAATTGATGTGAGACCTATTGTATGATGATAATAATATCTATTTCAAAGTCAAAATAAGTGATTAAAATAAAATATGTATGTTATAAAGATTTCATATCCTGTCACGTAATCGATGTTAACAATTTATTATGAACGGAATTCACACACACGCAAACACAATAGTATTTCGGCAAACGACTAAAAATTGTATAACAATTATCATGAAACAAATTTTACAGATTTTATCGCGGTTTATTAAGTTTTTACGAGCCAGACGTTTTAGATACTTGACAGCAACCATAGTCACAGGAGGACCTAGGCGATAGACGTATTGTTACTGATATTATAAATGTCAAAGTAGGTTTATTTGTTACGTTTTTACGCGAATACTACTCAACCGATCATCATGAAACTTTGTACACATCTCGGAGGTACTAGAAGTAACAAAAAAGGATTTTTTTTTTCGTAAGGTTCGAAAGGTATTTTTCAAAAAAAGGAATTTTTTGCTAACGCAAGCGAAGCCGAGGGCAATAGCTAGTGATTTAATAAGCTTAATATGTAACTTAATAGGTGTTGTTATTAAGAGATCAGACACATGTTCTTAGTCCCATGATACATTAAACATTAAAAAAAAATATACTTAAACATTATTACAGCTCCACACTCTCGGTCGAAAGCACTCGCTATGCGTTGCCAGAGGCTTCTCGGTCCGCCTATTAATATATAAATGACACATAAATACACTCTCGCACTCGCCCTGCCTCGAACTGTCTCGGGGAGAGTGTACAGTCGCCATTACACTTAGCGTATCACGGGCAAATTGTCTACGATAAAAATGCTAGTGACACATCTAATAAAAGAATGAATTTATTGCGTTGCGAATGAAACCTGTCGCTTGCAGTGCAATATTCATAAACCTTTCCGATCGCTAAAAAGAAAGGTTCCAATAGTGTAATGGATAAATTCCCTAAAAGTAGACAATGGTTTGCATGGCCGATAAAATCTGTAACTCATTGATATTTACAAGATGTTTGACCGACAATTACATAGCTCGGACGTAATCCAAATGCAATATGTGGAGCATGTGCCTTTGCTTCTATTTTCATGTTTTAAACTAATCTGTGAATCTTGTAATTTTAACGTTTTCAGTAAACTGTACTACATATACATTAATGTGCTAAATTCTTAATGGAATGTAATTATCACGATCATCAGCAATATATCAGTTAAAGACGCATACGTATCCCTTCCGAATATAGTTTAAGTATGTGAAAGTCACTTAAACGGAAGTACCTATTTTATATTTTCGAATTCTTCTTTTGCACAGGAGCAGCTGCGCGAAGCTCCATCAACTCGAACTTTTTCCTCTGTTCTTTTTATTCATCTCCGTATTCGCTAGTCTTTTCCAATCGCCGTTCTTTAATTGGCTTAGTAAGCCTCTCGCTAAGCATTTAGATCGTTTTCTCTTAGATTTATTTTATATTTATAGACTAACTACATTTAAAAGTTTGTATTAAACTGGGATAAAGCCGTGTGTGCCATAGATTTTCGTTCAATGTTGGGGTAAATCTTGCTTCTGAATAGAGTTAAGAGATAGATGTCAGATAACATTAATGCAAGGATCTTGTCCATATGCTAGATCGGATTTATCGCACGTATCAAGTGTGCGTTATGAGATATTTTATTGTGCAAATGAAAGTGTACCTTGTACCAAACATAAGAGTTATTTTACATCCAAATTACATTGTAATAAGTCTTCGTGATCAAGAGTGGAGGCCGCGTTTTGGTAGACGAAGTGTTGGTCGGCCATTAACCAGCTGGGAAGACGATCTCCGTGCAGTGGCAGGTCAGCGTTGGATGCGAGTAGCAAGGGATCGGTCGTCTTGGCGTTAATTGAAGGAGGCCTATGTTCAGCAGTAGACAGATAAAGGCTGATGATGATGATGACGATGAAGTCTAGGTATCAAATAACCAATTTAGTCATGATACACAGCTTACCAAGCAATATTCGCACTAACCAAATGACTCGTAAAAATGATAGCACAACTGATTATATTAGCTTATAAATTCTGTTTGTTCTTGATTGCATTATATTTGCCTAAGAAAAAATCTAGTTTTGCAATTCGTGATGGCGGGTTTCGTTGAAATATTCACGCGTTTATTCGTTCAATGAATTCAATTCCGATGGCCGGCGACCGGGGCGGGCATTAGCGGTGCCCATCCGAATATCTCTTTCCAAACAAAGAGGGATGAAATTTTAATCGGCCGCGTTGTCTACCATCGCCCAAGTAGCTCGCCGACCCCGTCCTATTGTAATAGGCAGACTCGAGTCTCTTTTCGTCTCCTTAAATAAATTATTATCTACTAAATAATTCCAGTAGAGTCTAGAAGTTATAGAAAATTATTAATATTGGTTGCTAATAATCAGGTTGTTCCTTTTCTAAATGTTGTATGGTGTGTGTATTTCATCATTTTGTTCTTGGAACAATTTCGTAGATTGTGTTTTGTTTGTTTATTTAATATAACACCAGCACTGTATGTTGATATAATGTCGATAGTTGATTTACAGCGACATCTCGTGGTGGATATAGTGGAACTAAATTGTACTTTAATTGTAATTGTGCAGGTATTTTGTACACACGTCAGTTTTAAATAAAATGTTTCGAAGAATTTAAATTCCAAAAATATATTGATATAATAATCCGTAAATTTGTTTCATTATAATAATCCAAAAATATATTTATTCGTGTTAGTTTCACGTTACTAGAAAGCGGTAATATCGAGGGAAACTTTCTCGTTTCTATGATCTAATCAATCGCATTATCTTAAAACTATTCTTAAATCATTTAATTATATTATTACTTATTTAAAGATACCTCAATAAAATATCAGAGAACACTTTTGATCGCAATTTGATGATATTTTATAGCCACATCTATATTTGTCGGCGGGACGGCAGCAAAGACGAAAATAATTATATTTTATTATGCAAATGGCTATTTTGGTCCGGCGAACAGCTTCAGGTCAGTTAAAATTTTCAGTGTGGAGTGTGTAAACTCACTTTTGCAATTAAATGAATAAATTTTGTAGAATTTTTTCGTTTACTGTATAAAACTTTCAAATGCGAGGGAGAGTTTATGTTCGACGATGCCCCGGCTGATCCGGCGTTTTATGTAGATTAGCAAAAAATGATAAAGATAAGATAGATGGATAAATAGATAGATATCAATAAAGAAAATTGATTTTACAAATTAATGATATCATGGCTCTTATGATTCATGACAGATTCATTCATTTCATTTTAGGCGATTTGGTAAATAGCAGTCACAAATATAACACTTTTGGGAATATTCATACGGTGTTTTTGTGGTAATGATAGCAATAGTCAAGAGTTTTAGCACTTTGCAGTGCTTGTCTGACAATATACAATATAAATATGTTATCCAAGCTTAAATACTTATAGAACATTTTGCGATTTTGATAACAACCGCATGTACGGTGTACCAGCTGCTATGGTTTGTCGCACGCCATCTATTTTACTTTTATGGTACTATGTTGTCAATATTCACACAGTAGCCAACATTATTCTATAATAATAATATATAGAGTGCTAGAATAAATATCAAGTAAATAAATATTGACTAATATATTATGTGAGTGTGAAAATTTCAAACCTATGTATGAATGAATATTAGCCCCTGCATGAATACTAGCTCCTCAGATTATGCTGGCCTTCCATAATATCCACTAAATATCATACAGCCACTGAAACTAAGATAATAAAACATTCCTCTCCACTTAAGGCCACGTACTGAGCGGGTCTTAATTTAATTTTACTTAGTACTTAAGAGGCTACTATTTTTATTTCAACCTTAATTCTCTACTTTTTGAAATAAATTGCACCGCTAATGTTTTACCTACTTCTACTGAATTTTATTGCATTATATGTTTCAAATAATATTCTCTGTTATTTTTATACCTTGAGCAATTTTATTGCCAGCGTTATACTTATCCATAAAAAATATACCCTTCTGTATTTGAAAGTTAATACACTATTAATTCAATGGAAGTTTTTTCTATAACGAAAAAAAATATTCAGTTGGAAGAATCTTGGATTTAAAATGCAATCGGTAGGATTCCTAATAAGTTGCAAAGTTGTTTTGGAGGACTCTCGCCAAGAATTCGATCCCGAGCCATCACCGTCTGCAATCTCGTTAAAATTTACAACGTAGCTCTGCAATGGCGCTGCTACTCTGCGAAATAATTCACCATATCATTCCTGCATACATTTAGCTAATTATACTGATTGGAAATTTGTTTATTTTTTTATATATAAACTATGCTATGATTGGATTGGAATTTATATTTCACGTCATCAATATAAGATTTTAAATTAAAATAGTTATTTCATTACTTCAGGCGAGGAGGGTAATGGGCCAATAGTTCACCGCGCTGGCCCAGATTACCCTATTACCCTCCTCGCCTGATTTCGAGGAGGAGACCCGTGCCCAGCAGTGGGACATAAAGGGTTAATACTTTTTTATTTCATTACTAAAGTTATTTAAATCGGAATATATACCATTTTTGGTACTTATTTCTCAGAGCTAAAAGTGTCGAAATATCGAGAGCTCAGGGAATAAAAGTAAAAAACAGAAAATGTTCCGTTTTAAGTAATTGTATAGAATATTAGCAGCGCCCCGCGGTTTCACTCGCGTACTTCCCGTTCCCGTGGGAGTACAGGGATAAATCATACCCTATGTGTTATTCTGATGTATAAACTTTATTGTTATAAAGTGTCATTTAAATCCATTCAGTAGTTTTTACGTGAAAGAGTAACAAACATCCTCACAAATTTTTGCATTTATAATATTAGTAAGATAGTATCGTTATTCTTATATCTTGTTACAACTTCTAGTACTTCCATAATAATCGTTGAACCTGCGACACGACATCATTAGTGTTATTTCATATCCGTAAAGTTGTCATGATTGAGTCGGGCAAACATTTAGTTTGATTTCGTCGAGAGTGGAGTAAAGCACCCATTGCTGTCCACTTTTCCAGGGAGCGCTGTCGTTAAGGGCGCTGTGTCGGTCCTTATCGGGCCCCTACAAGTAATGATTGCTTCGATCGCTGGCTAATGGCCTCTACGGGCACACTTAGATACGCAAATGAGCATTAACGAGGCATCACTACATGCACGCATTATAGGCCCGAGTGAAAATCGTCATAGATACCCATTACCGCCAGCGACTGATCATAAATTTTTATTCGCATCAGTTTCCTATTTCCGACGATGTTATTTGCGTTTGTTATTACGGAACCACGGCTCGCGCAAATGTATTCTTGTTGATGAAAATAATTTCAATATCTTCGTGAATCACATTTTATTGAATCTAAACTTGGAATAGTTTTACATTGTAGCAGAGTGGGTTTATTCTGCTCGTATTGAATTTTTATTGTTTTTAAATGTGTTTAATAAAAAATATAGATATGAAACATGGTTTATATTTATTACATTACATATTAAATACACCGCACATACAATGATAATGGATCGATGATTTTTAACTTAATAACAAATAGATCTCTATTAGTGATAGGACTAAGTTACCAGATTATTATAAAAACAATTTATTCCGTAACGTTCATAAAATCAAAATTTTAAAAGATTTCTGTTTACAATTGTATGGTTAAAATCGTGTTTATTTTCCGCAGTACACAGATACGAGTTAATGCTCATGATAATGCAATTTAAATTAAGCAATTTACATAAGTTTATCTGTGAATTCGGTCCGGTACAAAAACCCTACGCTACATCGAAAGCTTTCAAACTGGGACAATCTGTTGAAATCCGGAAGAATGGCAGTTTTGTTCCGAACAGACGTATCTGGTTTAAATCAATTAAATCCACAAAACTAGTTTCCCGCTGAGTTGTGTTTTTGCTAACACTTACATGCCTCCCGACGTCCCCTCGTCACGATAATAGATTTCCCGAAACATTTACACCAGTGGAAATAATGCCCACGTCGGCTAAAGCATGACACATGTAACTCTTATCGCGCAGTAAAACACACTGTATAATAAATCTCTGTCGCGGCGTGATTGTCCTAATTGAAGATAAAAACCGTCTCTGATTAATGGCAACATTGATTGCGAATAAAATTTAACAAATTTGCAACAAACTGGTTTCAATATTATTTTAAGACAATTCGTGTGTGTGATTTCATTGTGTCGAAATATCGGGGATAAATTGTAGGCCACTTTCTATCGTGAAAATATTTTAATCATTCATGAAAACGAAGAATCTATTTCGTTATTTTTATTTCGACTAGCGACAAAAAAATCAGTAGCAACGGATAAAAATACTTTGTAACTTGTGATGAATCAATTTCCAACTCACACAAGTATACTAATTATAATGCCAGACTCACACAGTTCGCCTTCAGTGCAAAAGTAAAGTATCAACCCATATAAGTCCCACTGCTGTTCACGGGTCTCCTCGAAATCAGGCGAGGAGCGTAATGAGCCATAGTTAACCGATGCGCCGCGCGGCCGGCCCAATGCTGGTTGGTAAACTTCACATTCAACAACTTTCAATCTCATAAGGCATGCAGGTTTCCCCGGTCTTCAGTGCCCGGTTATTAATTTATAATCATCATAAATCAGTTTGCATTACATCTATATTACAATACTCGAAACATGAAACGTAATTAGTAATTACCAAGGGGGTTGATAATTGTACAGGCCATTGGATTATACAGTATTATCCTTGATATTGTATGCGTATGAATATTGTAACTAAAATCGTTGGTCTGTCATTACCAAATCTTTCTCATTATCAAATTAATGTCTAGCGCTCAGGGAGATAGAGTAATAATTTGCAACTCGTGTCCCGTAAATTACTATAATCGCATATTTGTTTTAATTATAAATAGCGGTCCGCTGTAAGAGGAGACTGAAATGAAAATGTACCCCTGTAAAAGCGTTTCTTTAAGGATATCGTTCTTGTCGTTTGTCGCGTATAATGTACTGATATAAAATTTTATACCGCTTTAGAATAGGACAATCCAGGCTCCCCTTACAGTCCACCCCCAAGTTAAGGATCGTTTTGTAATTTTATTTATGACTGTTGCGTTTTATTGTTGTTGCCGTAATCGCTTAAGATCAATAAACCTACGGAATTTGCATATATCACCGAAGCGCATCATGACACTTAATACTCCCTAATAGTACTCAAAATTGTTTGTCCTCTGTCTATGGTCATATTGTCTGGGCGAGTTGTGTACTCGCCGTGTTTGCGGCACGACCGACATCCAAAATCATCGCCGACTCGGCGCCCACAAAGCTGTAAATGGAGTCGGAATTAATACACAACTATGATATAAATGTTATCGTCCGCCATAAACTTTCTTTTATTAAGGTCGAGCAAATCCGCCCTTGTTGCTTACGGGGATTTAATAAAGTTTACAAATAACTCGCACACAACTGAAATAGGGTATTTTATCCTCTGTAACATTCGGTTTAATTTATTTCCTACTCGTTGATTTTGATAGAAGGTTAACAGATAAAGTAAACCTTTCACATAATACAAATAATTGAAATCCTAAAAGGTAATGTCCACATTTATAGAAACGTGAAATAGAAACAGACGAAACAAAATAATCTTATTTTGATATTGCAAGAATATAGTCTTGCAACGTCGTGAATTCGCCGACTCATAGTAAAAGTTGCGCTTAGTTTTGCAGTAATATTTTCCCCTACGACCTTTCCGTTTTCGAAGACTTAGATTTAGTAAATCGACAACTCGCGCACATTGCTATTTATACACCTATTCGCAGTATCTCTTACGTGTTTTGTCATTTTAACATTTATTAATATTTCTAATAGTGATCGTCATCTCCTGTTCACAAAGAAACCCCCAATAATATTTTTCGCAGTCACGCTATTTCTATTTCTTCCCAGTTCATAAAAGATATTAAAGTGAACGGTTCAATTCCTATGCATTAGTGGTGGTGAACATAGATTACAGTGTCGTGATGCGATGAAGACGGCGTCGGCTCGGGCGGTGCGGCGCGGCGGCCTGATTTGTATGTGGCTCAGGTTCTCCACGATGCGGAGGGCGGATTCAAGACGTTCGCCGCAATTTTTCAACGCTTCGGTTTCGTGTTTGGGAAGCTGATGGCGCGTCGCAGTGCATCCCCCTCGCCTCCCCCCGGCTCCCTCCTCCCCGGCTCCCCGCTCCGCACCTGCTCCCGCGCCGGGCTGCCCGATGCACGGGTAATCCGCTCCCGCACGAGCGCGCACCGGCGCGACGCTATATTTCAATTAATTCGGCCATCCATTCCCGACGTGAAACTTCGCACCGCTTAGCTCATAGCCGCCCGCTGTCAAACGTTCACTTCACGTCACTCCGCGCCACCAACACGCTCGGGTTTTGTCTCTCGTATGTTTTCCAATTTTATGATACGATATCCCTAAAATATGCAGGGCCGTGATATCACTGACAGTTGCTTCTCTGGTAATAACAAGAACAGTTCTACATTTATGTTCGATTCGAATTAAAAACCAATTATTGGTTAAACATTTGTGTAATGCAGTATGTGATAGGGTTGAACACACACAATCGCATCGTTGTTATTCCATTTTTAATTATACGTATTCTTACTTCAGTTCTAGTTATATGTGATAAAAAGCAAAAGTATCGATATGCTTTGATCGTAATAATAGTAAATTTGCTTTATCCGAAAGAGATAAAAAATATTAATCCACTACATTTCTTTGCGGATAGGAATGATACCCGTTGCTTGTTAAATAATATTTATACCATCTCAAGTCCGCCTTGCCTAATTTTGATAGACAAAATACGTATCCGAGAATAAGTATGTAGAATAGGTATCGCAAACGTGATAAACGTCAATATATTTCCCTTATGTCTATAAATCTGTGTGTTAACTAATAAAATATTGCTATGAATTCAAATAATAGAAGACGTGAGGCTTAGACTGTCATATGTTTCAATATAATCTGTTGGCGGGTTACTATTATAACTGTTATAAATTCAACGGTTATGAGGCAGCCCTGTATAGAATTTATCGGTTCATTTCTTATTCTTATTGCGAGCTCGGCTAGGGCGGGCGGCGCACGTGTCCGCCTTGCTGCTGAATCAACTTAACCCGGCTGCCTCTGCCGCAACTGAATCAACTTAATTTGATTCCGATTGTATTAAACCACGCCCCCGCTTCAATTTAATGATCCAAAAGAATAGTCGAGTAATTTCCTTCGTAAGTACCAATTGTTGGAACAATTTTTTCCCTTACATTGCCAATCTTAATTTCGATAAGTGGTAACAAAAACTTTCCTTTGAAACGGTTTTACTGCAAATTATACATTTGAACGTCGGCGCTTATCGATTTGCTTTTCAATGTCGCTCACGGTTCGTTTTTAAAATACAAAGGGTTAATATGGGTATGACTTGTCGTGTCTTTATTTTGTTACGCCCACTACAATGTTAAATTTCGATCTATTTTGAAACGATAACACGAATGCATAGAATTGGCAAAGTTTAGTTAACAGTGTGTTGTTAGCGAAAACCGCAAGCAAGTTTGCCGCGATGTTACAGTGTAGGGACGAGCGACACCGCGGAGGCACAAAGTAATTAGATAGCCGCTGTATTGTTCACTTGCAGCTCTTCCAGCGGTCACCTGGCTCCTGGTTAATTGCGGCCCAACCCCTGGCGGACGGCGGGCCGTTTTTGTCCCACCCAAATGAGACGAACCACGCGTCCAATGAATGGCCGAACCGACTTTACATTTTCAAATACAATTCAACGTTTGTCAAATAAATAAGAATTAATAGAACTGATTAATACATTTGATCTTAGGTTTTCGCTAGTTGTCGTTGCGCTATGTCAATTCTATACCTCCGTAAATTGTATTTGCAGAGACGGGTAAAATGCTAATAAGCATAGTAAATAATAGAGCTCTCTAATTTGCCTTTGCTTGATACAAAAATTAAGCTGCCTTACCACCATTGCAATAAATAAATTTCTTATATAAGAAGCAGACAAAAAAAAAGTTTTAAGACATATTTATCGCCAACACGCAGCATGCGAGTTCCGCTCATGTTCCTCATAAAGAATAAAAGTCTTCGATCCATCTCGGGCCGAGCACGTGAATAATTCTGTCAGTCGGCGCGAGTCGGCCGGATCGGATACCGCATGTAATTCCACATTTTCACACCGACCGCCCCGCCATTTAAGTTTTTGCCCGCTCGCGCCTATCCGAGGTTAATTTTCCGAATTGAATTTTACAACCCGTTCGTTTGAAAGGCGTTGCTCAAATACTTTGTTTAAATGACAGCTGGCCTCAAACTACGTATTACGAAAGCTTTTAAATTATTCATCCCTATTCAAGCAAACTACTAAGATACGAATTATAATATCCCAACCGCTTGTTTTGGTTGATATAATATATTATAACCATTATACTATAGTCAAATTTTTTGAACTGATTTTATGCTCTCTCTCTCTCTCTCTCTCTCACACACTCTTTCTCTCTCTCTCTCTCAGACCATTTGTGTAGCATTAAAAATGTTTTGAAAGCTCTAAATTTGAAGTAAATATTGAAGAGGACCACCATCTCATAATTTTAATGCATCTAGGTATGATTTCGACTATTTCGCTTCTGTAGAGGGAAACTACATTTTCGTACATTTCTTGAAATCTCAAAGCCTTTTTATTGTGAAAATAATTAATCAATCTTTAATAAAAAGAACAAATAGCGTTCTGTAACGAGCACCGACCGTATTGCACTTAAAGGCTTTCAGTCGAGGTGTCAAACATTACTCAACTCAGTCTTTTCTTGCTTGTCATCGTCGGCGCTCGCTTTCCTGGCGTTATATTTTCCCTTAAAAAAAGCGTGACGAAGTGAAATTTGATTGGAACAGTGTGGAAAGCTTTCAGACGCTCCGGTCAAATATTTTGAAGGTAATATTTGGGGCCTAAATAAAGAGACGCCGTGAGACAATGCTCTTGCCCGTTGTTGTTTTAATTAGCGCCAACTTGGGCGTCTCGGTCGGCGGCCAGTGTTTATCATCGGAACAATCACTACCGCGCTGCCATTGTTATCAGTCAAGACGCCACAATAGATTTAATTCGTCAATCCCAATGGAGCTCGAGTACCGACCGATACGCTACAATCGGAATTATTTAACTGATTAACACTTTCATTGTTACAGGTAATTATTGGCACAACTGACTACGTCACATCGACACTCCAATAAAGATTCTGGTAAATTAATTTTACGATTGTTTGGTAAAATATGAAACGAAATACTTGCTGCGAAGCCTTAGGAAGTTAATCTGAAGCCTTATTTAATTAAATTGTAAGCAAGGCTGGCAGTTGGCACAGGGCATTTACCAGCCGACTGCGTACCTGCCCGGACGTTACTGCATTCGTTTTATTCTTTTTTGGTAAGCTGTTTTACATTAATTACTAGACATGATATAAATTATTTAGTGTATATCGCAAACCAAAATTAAACCAAAAACCAAACCAATTAATATAAATTTTATATTCAAAATTATAAAACTTATCTGTTTGTGCTCAACATAAAGATTACAAAATGCTTTAAAAAAAATCCCCCTTTTCATTTTAATAAATAGCTTAAACATAAAAATGGTTGTGGAAAAGTTTTCGTTGACTCTACCCGGAGGAGGCGTTAATCTAATTATTGTATTGTGTTTTATAGAACGCAGTTAAGCAAACTTTCACGTCATTTTCCTTAAGGGAACTCTGTTATTCCATTACAAAATATCGCTTGACCTCACCCTTTCAAATAACCCTTTCGAACTTTTCGCTCACTTAACATTATAGCTTATGGAAATTTCAAGAAAATTATTAGCGACTTTCAAAACACTCAAATCGTTATTAATACTCGAGGATTATTTATTTATCCAGTTTTCGTCCGCCCTTAAGTTTTACAACATTAACGTGAAAGCATAAAGTAATATTTGACCGCAATCTGTCCCTCGATTCCGAAGCCCGCCCCTCCACTAATTCACCCTGACGCTTATAAGAGCTCACCCTTGTAATGGGGAGGAATAACATTTCTCTTGTACGATAATTGCATTTCTTCATTTTCATTAGTTCCCTATATACGCTCATGAGGGACTTGTAAATATTGTTGATGACACATTACTGTGAACGTTTTTATTTTTCTTTGCGTTCATTGAGAGAGTCCTATGACCAACAGTGTACGATAATGATATCAAAGTCAAAGTCATTTTTTTTTATTCAAAATAGTACAATGAAAGTATCTTTTTGAAAGTCAATTGAGTCTACCACCGTTTCCAAAGCAAGCCCACTGAGAAGAACCGGCGAAACAAACTAGTGGAACTATCGTCACGAGTCCCGGGTTGGGGTGACGTCACATGTCGATAGTTTTATTCGGATGGCTCGTTAAACGTCGGGGGGTCAGAGCGGTAATAGCCGCGATAGCAGGTAGCCCGCGGCGCTCGGTACACGATATTTGGCAAATCCGGATTTGCATAGGATAATGGGAGCGTGGCGGTGCAATTCGCAATTTAGTCGCGGTGGCTGCCTCGCGATGCTCAGCTCCGCTGCAACAATTTGTGTGTCTTTTGAAGCGACTAGCGATTATAGATTAATACAAGACTGTTCGTTGTGTTATGTGCAATATTATATTCTTAGTTTGAAATCCCATTCTACTGTTTATAGAGATAGTGAAGCCATAAATACTCTTAAATTTAAAAAAAAAATATTACATTTGAAATCAGAATCTGACTTTTTATACGACTGTTTATTGTTTTCTCATTATCGCGCAAATACAATTCAAAATACTTTGTGTGATATTAAAATAGAGTCAAGTGATGAAAAGAATCAATATGATTACATTATACAAAGCAGGCTGTAAGTCAATTATTCGTGTACCGGGCTATTGATAGGTACCACGAAACCTCCGATTGGCCGTCCACGTATGGTCCGTACGAAAAAGGAGAACAACGCAGTAAGGGAAAGATTCGAAGTAGTCCTTCCGAAGACAAAAGATTTTATCTCGAGAGAAGAAGCTAGCACTTAGAACTATGTTGCTTATTTAAAAAGCTGACTTTGTTAATCGCAGCCTATATGAGGCGCACTGCTCTTTTCTTAAGGGATACATGAAAAAGAATAAGTTGGTCAAATCAAAACGACATCGTCATGTCATGCTCGATCCAACCAATCCTGTTTGGAAACCAACGCTCCGGGCTTCATCTGAGCTGAAGACTGACACCTAGTCCAGATCTTAATCCGCTAGGTTATGATTTAGGGTCAAAAGTAATCAGTCTTGCTCTAAACGCCAGTATAATTCAGAGGCTAGAACAATTCATACAATTGGCTTCGAATTCTTTGACTTCTTCAAATAAGCTTTACACTGTAATAGTGGTAAATATTAGAAAAAAAAAGACGTGTGGCACTCGGGGACTGCCGCGGTAATGCTATTGCATAGCATTTTGTATCAACTTATGCAATTATAATTATTTATTTATTTTAATTATTAATGCAGTATTTCTTTTTCTTTGATATTAATTCAAGTTACACTTTTTGAGCGTGGTGACCGATAAGAAAACATTTTTTTTTCCTTTATTAAATAAATAAAAAAATATAAATATTTTAAACAATATTAACTAATATTGTTTAAAATATTTTTATTATTTTACAATACATGTGTTATATTTTATTGTTATTCGTGCGAGCTTCGTAGTGTCGTACAATACGTCTAGTTGCAAGCACACAAACACCGTGTCGAAGACTGCCGAAAAGAAACGACGTTAGACGATGCATGCATCGTCTAACGTCGTTTCTTTTCGGCCACACCTCCGTGCCCGTCGGAGTGGGGAGCGTTATGATTTATTTTCGTTACGGAATTTCTGTACTCGGTCCCCGCGCTCAAGGCCCGCGATAGAAGCTATGCAATAGCTTAAAAATTTTTTTTTGTTTGTAGCAATACATATGTTCTTTTTGGCCGAGTATAACCGATATTGAAAAAAAAATGCCAAAATCTTGTGTTATGTAAAGATACGTAGCAAACAACTACACACAAAATGCGTGTAGCAACGCTGTTTTTCTTTTCTATGGCTAGTACTTGCACCTCAATATTACTATTTAAACTAATTTTTAGCGTGTATGTAATCTGTTATAGTATATTAATAATAACTTCATGACTGAAACAAGAACTTTTTAAGCGGGCAATCTAAAATTTCTGCAAATTATAAACATTGTTTGTATAGACAAAGCATTCTTTTAATGTTTAAAGAATCATGAAATGAATATTAACGATCATTAAAGTAATTATTGAACTTTCGGTCTAATAACTAAAGCCTACTTTCTTGTTCTATAATCACAATCACAGCTCACGCCAGCGCCGCAGTCAATGTATGTAATTACACCAAAATGCTTTCGTGCAATTTTAAAAATATGGGCATAATTAAAGTGAAATATAATAGTAATTTAAACTATTGAAACGCACAACGATACAAAAACAATAACAAAGAGGTTTTATTAGCTAGAATTTAATTATCATCCGTACTTTATGTGTGTTGTGTGCATAACTTACGCAGTCAGTAATTATTAAATGCACTCAAATATAAACATGTCGTTTTTATGATTATTGATACAATAAAGGTTTTATAAAGAAGCCTTCGGATATGAAGAATCATTGATTTACCTTGTGCAGGAATTTTAATTAGTTATAATTATCGCTTATATTAAATTTAAAACTGACCAGCACTTATAAGGAAACGTTATTATTTGTTGAAAGATGCCTCGAAGCTTTGTACAATTGCTACTCTTTGCTAACTCAATGTCTACCCAGTATAAGACAAAGTACATAACAAGCAAAATCAATTCGTCTCTGTAAATATTTTGTTGTCAAATCGCAAGGTGCTACATGAAACGGTTTTGTTAAAAACTGAATAGCTCAAACATATTGTATCTTTATTTAAAACGATATCTATTATATGCGAAGTGAATGTTTAATTAACAAAGTCTATTGCTTCTAGTCTGTAATTCGAACAACTCCTTTGTTGCCACAAATAACACAGTAAGTTTTAATGTGCGTGTCTTGTAAGCTGGCGTTGTAAATTTCACAAGAATTCCAACTGCAAATTCGATGATGATAATAATCGGTTGCTTGTAGTGCTTTTACTTGGGGGTTTATTGTGTGGGGGCGTCGCATGGCTGATGTATGCGCCGCGCCATGCCGCGAGACCAGCCGGCGCCGCCGTACAATGCAGATAGCGTGCTCCCGCCGCCGCCGCTGCCAGCGCCTTCGCCGTGCCCGCCACGGACGTACAACCCCCGACTGCGTCGCTGCCAAAACCCCTGTTTTATGTTAGTAGGAAATCGTTATTCAAGACTTACGTACGTTACTAACGTACACTTTGACGATGCACAAGAAACGCTCGAGCTTTGAGTTAAATTGTTTCGCCGCGCTGATTTAAATTGCAATAGCGTCATAACATAATGCGAGCAAAATTTCAGCAGCAAATAAATCCTGAAATTGGACTGCGAAATACAAATTGTTTTTAGTATTTGATCGAGTTGGAAATCAAAATCCAAACTAGGCGATGTATAATCATGCGCTCGTTCATAAGCTCTGTCATGTGTAGAGGCCGAATTACACGAACGTACTTAGCGATCGTGTGTTCTGTATGAAATGAATTCGCCTAAGTCCTTGGTGGATTTATGCGCAAACTTCAAGTACAAAATGGTGTAATGTTAACCTCAAAGGAAATTTGATTAATTGTGATTTATTTATATTTACCAGTTCTATAATACTTATTTCGAGAATTCTCCTGGGTTATTAGCAACTTTCACTCCTAATTTAGCTAAATAGCTTAAAAATATCCGTTCATTGTACAAAATTTGTTTTGAATATAATATTTTTAACACTTCCTGTCGTATAAATTCTGCATTAAATTTAACTCGCAATGAGATGTTCAGATTATTTAATATGTGTACTGAAGTGACTGCTCAAAGATTGACTACATCGAATAGTAGAAAAAAATATTAATAGTCGGATGTTTCATAAACTTTTAGGGAAAAAAGTAGGCTAAATCCTTATTAGGATAATATGTAGATCAATAATAAAAGGTAGTTTCCATAACCCAAATACGTTGATGTAAATGAATGGAATTTTTCCCAAGCACCCTTACACACTTGAGGTCAAATTTTGATTGATGTGTCGCGTAATGACGCGGGAAACTATTTCCTTCGCATTTCCTATACTCAATAAAACATCGAATATGCCTATTTATGTGTCCGCGTCGGTTTATTTGGGGCTTTGTCAATGTGGCCCGTAGTGCGGAGTACACTTGAAAGACCGCCATTTGTCAAGATTACGGCTGTTCGGGGATTGAGATATGAAAAGCGGTTATTGTTTTGAATATTTTCCCTTTTTACGAGAGCCCAATTTTTGCGAGCCGAGAATTCTCAATACATTCTCTATATATTCTCCTTTGGGTATTGAGCGGGCTTAATGCCGTCATCCAGCAAAATAATCCGTAGTGCTACAGTAATGTTATTGGGAATACCGGACCGACTCAGGCCGGAATCTGGAGTATACGTGATATTTGTACGATTAAGGCCAGTATATCCCAAAGCGCCTGTTTTTGTTTAAGTCGTAAACATAGTAATGTTGGTTTTTTTGATCCGTTAAAAATATATGTTGTAGTTTAGTATACATTCTTTTTTATTAACCTATTCAAAACACGATCATTGTAACTTGCCTCGATAAAAAAAAATCACAAACACAAGATGTTTTTGATTATTTTTCTAGTTGTAATTGAAGAAAGTGAGATTTTAAGTTACAAAATTTATATGAAAAAATAGGTAATAACATTTAAAATTTTATTCTGATCTTACTTTTTAAAATAAATGTTTTTATTATTCTTAAAATCAAATAATGTGAAAAACTTGTCTAGCCCCCAGCGCGGCCTCAATTTAGTTGCCTGCGAGGCGTTAACAAAGTAGGACCTATGTTTCGCTGCTGCCTGGCGGCTCTCCCCCGCTATAGATCGTTAAAACAACGTGTGGAATATATAAGCCGGTGCCTGATATGATAGTGTACATAGGAAATAAAAATAAAAATTTGAACAATATATTTAGTTTTAATATTTTTTTCTCATTTTTGTCGTAATCAGGATCATCAGCGTGTTTTTTTCCTCATTTTTATTTTAATATCGATTTAATGTTACTAATTCATCATCATCATCATCAGCCTTTATCCATCAACTGCTGAACATAGGCCTCCCTCAATGAACGCCAAGACGGCCGATCCCTTGCTACTCGCATCTTTATTATAAAAATATTAATTTTAAGTTCTAAATGGTGGTAATGATGATGATCGCGGTGATTGTGGTGGTGGTGATGATGGTGGTGGTGGTGGTGTGGGAGGGGGGTGTAAATTGTAATAGTGATGATGATGAAGTTGATGATTACAATGATGGTGGTGATGACGCTGACGAGAATAATGATGGTGGTGGTGGTGTGGGAGGGGGGTGTAAATTGTAATAGTGATTATGATGAAGTTGATGATTACAATGATGGTGGTGATGACGCTGACGAGAATAATGATGGTGGTGGTGGTGATGAGGGAGGGGGGTGTAAATTGTAATAGTGATGATGACGTTGATCATTATAATGATGGTGGTGATGACGCTGACGAGAATAATGATGGTGGTGATGAGGGAGGGGGGTGTAAATTGTAATAGTGATGATGACGTTGATCATTATAATGATGGTGGTGATGACGCTGACGAGAATAATGATGGTGGTGTTGGTGGTGGTGGGGGAGGGGGGTGTAAATTGTAATAGTGATGATGACGTTGATCATTATAATGATGGTGGTGATGACGCTGACGAGAATAATGATGGTGGTGGTGGTGGTGGTGTGGGAGGGGGGTGTAAATTGTAATAGTGATGATGACGTTGATCATTATAATGATGGTGGTGATGACGCTGACGAGAATAATGATGGTGGTGGTGGTGGTGGTGTGGGAGGGGGGTGTAAATTGTAATAGTGATTATGATGAAGTTGATGATTACAATGATGGTGGTGATGACGCTGACGAGAATAATGATGGTGGTGGTGGTGGGGGAGGGGGGTGTAAATTGTAATAGTGATGATGACGTTGATCATTATAATGATGGTGGTGATGACGCTGACGAGAATAATGATGGTGGTGGTGGTGGTGGTGGGGGAGGGGGGTGTAAATTGTAATAGTGATGATGACGTTGATCATTATAATGATGGTGGTGATGACGCTGACGAGAATAATGATGGTGGTGGTGATGGTGATGAATGGTGATTGAGGTGATAATTAACACTTATTTCGTTTACAATGATTTGTGTGTGTGATTTGTAATATGACCTCTGTGGCTCAATGGTTAGCGCGTTGGCGTTCAAGCCGGAGGTCGCGGGTTCGAATCCCGCCAGGGAACAAAAAAGTTTCTGTGTTCCTGGGTCATGGATGTGTATTAAATATGTGTATTATATAATAAAAATCTTAAATATAAGTATTAATATAAAACGTATTAAATATATTGTATTTCGGTTGTCTGGTACCCATAACACAAGTCTCTTCGAGTACTTACCACGGGACTAGATTGACGTGGTGTAAAAAGCGTCCATAGATTTTATTATTATTATTAAAAATGCACAGAAGAA
The DNA here is from genome assembly GCA_905333005.2 of Lycaena phlaeas. Classification (NCBI taxonomy): domain Eukaryota; kingdom Metazoa; phylum Arthropoda; class Insecta; order Lepidoptera; family Lycaenidae; genus Lycaena; species Lycaena phlaeas. The sequence goes on from HG995163.1 coordinate 20,286,500, forward strand.
TATCCCGGGTACGCATGTTAGCTACTACTACTACTATAAAACAAAGTCGCTTTCTCCGTCCCTGTAACCGTTTGTACGCTTAAATCTTTAAAACTACGCAACGGATTTAGATGCGGTTTTTTTAAATAGATAGGACAATTTAGGAGGAAGGTTTTTGTGTATAATTTAATAAGTTTTTATATATATTGGCTAAGATATAACAATAATTGTTGGACGTGTCGGAAAAAATAGGCCGCCTGGGAGTTTTCAACGAAAACGCTGCCTGAACCATTTGAGATACAACAAAAAAATGTATGGTGGAATGGTGTAGCTTAAATAGGTCTACAAAAAAGTCCACGATGGCATATGTCTATCTCTTAGCAATATCATGCTATATCCATTTAAACATATTATGAAACAAAGTCGCTTTCTCCGTCCCTGTACCCGTTTGTACGCTTAAATCTTCAAAACTACGCAACGGATTTTAATGAGGTTTTTTAATAGATAGGACAATTCAAGAGGAAGGTTTTTGTATATAATTTATTAAAATTTTATAAGCCTTGGCTAAAATATAACAATAATTGTTGGACGTGTCGGAAAAAATAGGCCGCCTGGGAGTTTTCAACGAAAACGCTGCCTGAACCATTTGAGATACAACAAAAAAATGTATGGTGGAATGGTGTAGCTTAAATAGGTCTACAAAAAAGTCCACGATGGCATATGTCTATCTCTTAGCAATATCATGCTATATCCATTTAAACATATTATGAAACAAAGTCGCTTTCTCCGTCCCTGTACCCGTTTGTACGCTTAAATCTTCAAAACTACGCAACGGATTTTAATGAGGTTTTTTAATAGATAGGACAATTCAAGGGGAAGGTTTTTGTATATAATTTATTAAAATTTTATAAGCCTTGGCTAAAATATAACAATAATTGTTGGACGTGTCGGAAAAAAATAGGCCGCCTGGGAGTTTTCAACGAAAACGCTGCCTAAACCCTTTGAGATACAGCAAAATAATGTATGGTGGAATTGTGTAGCTTAAATAGGTCTACAAAAAAGTCCACGATGGCATATGTCTATCTCTTAGCAATATCATGCTATATCCATTTAAACATATTACGAAACAAAGTCGCTTTCTCCGTCCCTGTATCCGTTTGTACGCTTAAATCTTCAAAACTACGCAACCGATTTTAATGCGGTTTTTTAATAGATAGGACAATTCAAGAGGAAGGTTTTTGTATATAATTTATTAAAATTTTATAAGCTTTGGCTAAAATATAACAATAATTGTTGGACGTGTCGGAAAAAAATCGGCTGTCTGGGAGTTTTCAACGAAAACGCTGCCTAACCCATTAAGATATAACAAAATAATGTATGGTGGAATTGTGTATCTTAAAAAGGTCTATAAAAAAGTCCGCGATGGCATATGTCTATCTCTTAGGGATATTATACTATATCAATTTAATACTTTAAAAATTGGCAATTATAATGCAATAATTTGAAAGTTATTGACACAAATACGGTATGAATATGAAAATGAAAATATGAAAGCAATAATAGTATCCTAAATATGCCTTCAGAAAGTCTGCGACGGGAAATATGTATTTATGTTCAAGATTAAATACTCACGTAACGTATCCATTTTAATACAAAAACTTAGTAATTATTAAAATAGAAAATGATCATGTGTGTTCAGGATCGATAACAAAACCATAAAACGCTCTTTATAAAATGTAATTCTTATGAAATAAACTAAAGTAAAAAAAAAAACCTAGTAAGTTGCCATACGTTTAAAATTATACTAGGACGGACAATAAGTTCACGCCGGGTTCAAGAAAGTTCATTTGTTGGCAGACTATTCGTAAGTCGCCGTGCGGGGAGGCCGACTGCGCTCAATGCATAAAACGCCCGAATATACTGGCCTTAACGCAAACGTCTGCACTGTTGTGCCTGTTTATGGAACAACTGGACGTCGCAGTATATTTCACCATTTCAGGACATATTATTTTAAATCTATCTAAAAATATTTAATAAGTATATATATACATTTGTAAATAACGCAATCATACCATGATTATTTATAGTTTTTTTTTCAGTTTTTATTTTTTACTCTATTACTTTTTTTTCTACTTGTAAAGAAATAGACAATACTTTAATTAAACTGACTAAAAGTCTTAAAATATTTAAAACCTTTTTTCTGGTTCTGAAATACTCAATTTTGATACAGAAAATATTATAATATAAGTATATTCGGTGAGTAATTTATTTTATTATCCCATAACATGTACATAAGACAATGGCGGCGCTATTTTACGAAGATATATATTCGATATTATACTGGGAATATGGCTTATGAAACAATGTCATTGTTATAATAACTCCAGTCTAATGTTTACCCGCGCCATTACATCACACTGTTATTAACTGTTATAGGCACCTAAGGTATATTAGGTCTGATTTTATACAAAAATCTTAAAATATTTAAAGTTACAACACACTTATTTATCTACCAAAAATACAGAAAGGTACTCCAAAGAAATATCATTCTCTATAGATTTGAACATGGAACACGTGTGAATTCGAATTGAGTTTACAGCGCTATGTCGGTGAAACAAACGCACAATCATTCTATCCAAAAAAACGTTCACACTCCTTTTGTGCAATCGTACGAAAAAGGGACGACCACTTCTGCACAAGAGTCTATCGGCCGAAAAACTTCACCGTTTATAAAATCCATAACTTGTCTCTTTTAAAATTTAAATCCATCTTATTAATACTACTGCACTTCCAAACATAGGCATCTCTTAATAAACGCCAAAACGGCCGATCCGTCAGAAAATATTAAACTTGTATATCATCATTCTACTAAAATCCTTCTATGATATGCACAACTTCATCAACAAAACGAATGAAGGTAGAAAATGCAATCAAAATTCTGGCATAATAAAATGAGTGACAATAATAAAGATAGGACCGGCTAATCAAAAGAATCTTCTTACAGAGCAGGGAATTTGATTATCCTGAGTTATTAGAGGTGCTGTAAAAAAATTCAATTTCTTTTGTTCCGAAGTAAATCAATGAATACGACGAATTATTATTGAGTAGGTAATATAATTCGACCGGGAGTAGGTATAATCCAATGGGGTTGGTTTTTATCAAGCTTATCAATTTTCACTCCACGCAAAGCTAAAAATGGATTGACAAATGAGGAGTGATAGTGATGAATGTGTTTGAATCTCCGTTCTAATGCCGGAACGCTGCTTAAAGAAATTGCACAATACGATGTTTCGCGGTTTCATTTTCCTTAACAGACATGTAAATTCAAATTGTCTGTACTTTCATTATAACATATTATTATATCCTTTAGCGCGCCTACATGTTCGCGATTTACATAACGCTCAATGTGGCTTCAAATTTCCTATCGCCATCTTTTCTCATTACGCCATCACGTTGCGGCAATAATTTGGACGAATACGAATATAACACGGTCTAATATTCCCGACACAATGCCGTAAAGGAAACGCCAGCTTCCCGATATTTATGTCATTAATATGTGTAAATTGCGAATAACGCGAGTCGTACGGCGTAAGAGCAAACATTTGGGTGCTATTAATTTAGAAGCACTGAGCTATATTGGCGGCGCTGGAGGCGGCACATTCATTTTATGTCCCGGAAATGTTACATACGCCATAAAAGTCGTTAGGACGGCGTAACGTCTCGCCGACATCTTCGTAATTATGAGCATCGCTGCGGACGGCGTCGACTACTTCGACCCTCAGGGCCTTAGTGTCCATCAGACTCGACGTAATATCCTCTTAGTACGTTTACTCACGTCAGGTATATTGGGTTTTTAACAATGTCTTCTCACGCATCACCCTCACAGGTTCTGATTAACGGATAGTAGTTTAGAATTTCACTTATTATAATCGCTGTTCATACTTTAAATACTTATATTGTTTTTATTATGATCGACTTTGCAACAAAATACTGTTTCAAAAATGGGAAATCACTAATTTTTTTAATTAATTTAATTTGGCGTTCATTTGCGTATGTTCAGCAGTGGACGGGTGCTGATGATAATGATGACGATGAATGAATTTAAAAAGGCATTTGATCTTTAAATAAAACTACATTTTTTCCCTACACTTATAACGCCAGAACTCCCTTAAGGAATTATTATTTCATATTTTTATCACGACCATGCATAAAAATATAGTATGCAATTACTTTACCTATGCCATAGGGCGATTAAGCCGCTCAAGTGGTTGTTTACTAGAAATGAACGTCTTCGTCTATTGATTTTCCTCCGCTGACTCTCCTAAACGTATCCCTTAATTAAAATGTTAATAGGTCACCTGTACAACAACATGGTGCCTTTCCAGTAAACAATTACGATAATATGTCGGCAGTATTGATTTGTAAACATGTTTACCGACGCCTCGGATTTTAGTGAGTGAAATACTATGTACCGTGAGAAGCGTGCATGCTATGATCGCAGACTTAAGCCTACTCTGGCTTCAATTCGTTTATTCTTGTGTCGATGTGATAAGCCCCTACACGATTGAAAATGTTAAGTGCTCTTTATACATAAATATATATATACAAACGTATGTAATACTTAAAGTATAGTAGACATATTTTTATTCTCTTAACAACAGAATTTTAAAGAAAAATAAATAGAAACACAGAATTCAAATCTTATAAATATTTAACATTGTATTATTCGTTATTTAAGTCTTTGATTTTATGTATTAATTTAACTTTAAATATTTGCAAACTGTCGGTGACAGTCGATTGTGTAAGGGATCTACTGAATTATTGTTATCTTGATTTGCACCCACAATTTAGCAAATTAATATTATTATTATTAAATAAGTTGGAAGTGTTATTTCTATGTTAGTTGGATTGGCAAACTGGCAGACGTGCCATCTGGTGCTAGGTGGTCGATGTCGTTCATCAACATAAACTAGTTTACCTAGAACTAGGTCTGGCAACACATTCGTGTGTTGCCTACCCTGAGACATAAAATATCTCGGTGCCAGTAATTACTGGCACCGAGATATTGTATGTAATTACACTACCTGTCTTGCCCTTCTCTCTGAAACACAGCATAGCTGTTACACGGGAGAAATCAGCAAGACGTCTTGGTCATCTTGATCAGATAAAAAGGTTTTAAAAGACTTAAAAAAAGGAGGTTTTCAATTCGTATGTTTTTTTTATACCCATATTGGAATGTGGTAAAACCATCAAACAGTTGATGTACTCCCATTAAGAGCGTGTTGCACATAATGAGATGCTTTACAACAATCGTGACTAGATTTCATTTCGACAATTTTGTGTTTCATATTACTTTAAGGTCGTAAACCTTTTGTATACCAATATAGCGCAGATATACAAGTAAAATTATGCTGAGAAACGAATGGTTTTAAGTGCATATTCTTTAGGCGTGATTATTTTTACAATAACGTTTAAATACACGCATTAAAATTTTATATACAATACGTAGATTAATTCTATTGTTAATCATAATCGTGTCGTTCAAATATCCGAAAGTCGGCAAACAAATATTTCGAACAAATTCCATCTACATTTTCCATAATTCGGCCACCATAAAAATGAAAAACATAATACTACGCGTTTGTGAAAACTAGACAAAAAGACTTACGGCCGCTGCCTTCGGGATCGTGGGGCGCAGATGGAGATTTATCTCGCCCGCCGGAGCCGGTGCCGGGAGCCGGCGAGAGTACAAGTTCGCGCATTAAACGAGTCCGGGACATTAGCCTGCAAGATGCCGCCCGAGATCATAATTAAGTGCCGCCCAATTTATCGGTCCGACCCGCGCCCCAAAACTCCCCTTAAACTTCCCTTATCGTACCTAGTAAAAGCTCTTTATTTTGTAGTTAGTCTACCTCGTAGTTATCGCCTTTTACTTCGCTCGACGATGTCTTTAGCTCCAACCAAACTTATCACGGTAACCTTTAAGATTAACATAATTATAGAGATTTTGTATTTATTCGTTTGAAGCCTTATAGCAATCATTATTTCCCAAGAACTCGATGGTTATGAAATCGAATCCGTGCCTAGGAGAAGTTCCAGATCATTATTGTGTGGATCAGACGTCGGCATTCATTAAGAGTTTACCGGTCAAAGTTGCACAAATTTTAATCGAAATTAATAATAATTTAGGAAGCTCCCATTCATAATGTACATAGAACATAATTAAGAACAAAAAATACAATAAACTGATGTACATCCGCTTAATAACTTGACTACGAAAATACCGTTGCAAAACCGACCCAGAAACCTTTGTTAAAATAGATGGGTACTATTGTTATTCAAGACTATAGCGGGTAACCGTCTCGAGTCTTGAAAAAATACGTTCTAGTGAAATAATGAAGCGTGTTTATCATTCGTGTAAGTGACTCAAGCAAGTGAGCCAAAGTGTGTCAAGCGGGGCATGTCTGCCGAGCCCGTCTCAGTAATTACTGCATCAGCGCCGCTAAACTGGTTAGGCGGTGCTGGGCGGCATCGCTCTACATCATTTTACATCAGATTGCATGCATGCACGTTTATTTAATGACTCCAAATGAATACGAAACATACTTATAGGAATTGGCGTGATTTTACATCGCTTACATGAAAATAAATTTAAATAAATTATTTTCAATGCGGCATCAGCTTTATTTCGTACGAAAAAAGTATAAAAATATTTTCGTTTTTCTACGTTTACTAGTAGTTTTTTTTTGTCTCTTAACTTAAGGATAAATTATTTACGTAACGCACTATTATTGCCTTACAAATAATATTATATTCTAAGCTCATCGGACGCTATGATGATGAACCAACTCAAAGGGGTGACGTGTGTTATTTTGAAGGCACTAACTAATATTTTTTCAGCGAGCAAGTAAAACAGGCAATTTACGCGAGCCTATAAGTAACAAGATTCATTAAGGCCATTACAAAGTGGCGCTGGCGTTCTTAAAGCGAATGGCCCTCGAGCTCGCAGCCTTCATAATGGCCGTACGAGCGGCCGAGGCGCCGCGGCGCCGCGTGCACTTTAATGAAACACCTGGAGAGGTCGTGCTCGCTTCCGTTGCATTAATCTCGGCCCGCGCCTCCGCCTCCTTGCCTCCTTATTGCCATCAACGTTGACCGAGCGCCTTAACTTAGGTGTCACGAGATTTACCGCCCACACATTCAACTCTGAACCCGTGAAATTAACTTTTAAGTAAATCTGATAATATCCAGTTTTCGTAGTGAATTCATTTCGAGGATCGCGATAATGGAGGAGGACGATTGTGGGGCTGTATTAGCGTATTATGTTCGCGAGCTGGCGACTAATATAACGTCGGGATAAACAATGGGTGACCGGCGCCCGCCGCCGGCAACGGTAAAAGTGGCCGAGATAACTCCGCGCACGAATGCATATTTTAACGTTAAGCTGCAGCAGCGCGGGGAAAACTTGTTGGGAACTTCACCAGTGTGAATAATTCTTAATTTAATGCTTCTCACAAAGAGACTAGTTTTTCGGCTTATTTGTTTCGAGTGGTTCGTTTGTTTTTCGTGAATTTGTAGTTTGCAATTTTAAACTGGGGGTCGTAAAGACGCTACGTGAGCCGGGCGGCCAGTCGCCTGGAGATCGGAATAAAAAGTAGCTCGCGCGAGGCGTAAACACGCGCCCCTCTCGCGTGATGGCTCATTAGCCACTCCCCTGCGCCTCTATAAATCATTTTAAATTCAAATTCTACTTACATTCACAATTGACTTTGCTTACGTAATTTCCTCTCCACCCACAAAATTTTTCAAATTAGGTTTGGGTTTTTCTCATTTTTATTAAAAAAAAAATTACAACGTCCGACTGAAATGTCGATAGCTGTCCGTTTAAAATCTTCCGCTATTCATATTTCACTTGATTAAATTTTATCTGCTAACTTAATTATTTTTTTATTTCGACACTTTTAAAATCTACATCACAGAATTTATATAAGAACTATTTAATATTTTCCTTCAATTTTACAGCGTTGGCCATTTATTTTTAGTTGCAGAATATGTGGGTTGACTTAAATATGATATATTTACGAAGTAGTCGAAATGCTAGGAGCTCGGCGCGTGGCCACGTGCCACAGATACCGACACGCACGGAGGACGCAGGTACAAGAGTTGGCACGGCCCGCCGCCGCGTCTATTCCAGTCTCTCTTTAACATCATGAACATTTTTGGCACCCACTTTCGTACGTGCGTGGTATAGGATCTAGTGAGCGTGTCATTCATCTAATCGTGAGCCCATTGTTTTCCCCGCGTGTCGATTTGCCGTGGCCAGCGTGAGGTCGGCCAATAGTAGTGCGGCGGAGTACGCGCACGGGCACGCGTCCCGACCGCGTGTCGCCTATCAATCGCGATCGATCGATTGATGAACCGTGACGTCACGCGGCCTAGGCCTACATGCGCGTGCGTTGGATGCTCGTCATTATTTAGGGTTTCTCATATCATGTCATCTGTTGGCAACCGTCCACTCCCGAGTTTAATTGATGATATTTAAAAAGGTAAGGTTTGTAATAACACTTATGTTTGTATTTACCACCTCATTGGCTCGTATTTTTGCATTGGGAGGGACATAGTCGTTTGTATGTGTACATGTGTACAAATGTTCGAATGGCTGACCAAATTCCAACGCTTTTCGTTTATAATTTACCATAATATCTGTATTTGCATATTATATTTGCAAATTTTAAGCAATTATTACGTGCAAAAAGTAAAAGCTTGTCGCTCATGCAAAACCCGGGATAGTTTAAAGACTTCATTTTGTAGTTGAAAAGGCAGGATTTTCGTTTAATTATAATTCGTGTTGACGGATCTCATAGACTTGCTCCGAAAAGCGAGTGCCGTGGAAGGCGGCGGCGCGTGCCGACTGCCGGCGGACTGCGGGACTGCATTGCACTACACTACACTACACTACGCTACACTACACTACACTCGAGGGTCGTTCGTTATACGCGTTACAGTTTTTAAGTGCCCTTAGCCGCTTTACTCAACTCGACAAGACAAGAACGCCTTCGTTCATTTTTCATTGATGTATTTTTTTACATTGAGCGAAGGAGATTTTAAATATTTTTTTTATTCATAGTGGTAACGTGTCCTCGTAACAAGCGTCCGATAAAAATAAAACCCGCATTGCAAGTGCACATTGTTACGTAGAGGTTAGTAAAGATGGTCGAAAGGCCCTCTACTTCACTATCACAAAAATGTTATTAGTTGTGGGTGGTTATTGCCACCCTTCGCCCAGGCCGCGACCCCCTCGCCACCTCACCCCCGTACCGCCCCATCAAATACACAAAGCTCAAAGGTTTCCCGTTTATCAATTCCGATTCGATAACTTTTTATTTTGATCATACTAAGAATATTACATTCCTTATTTAACACCAAAATCCAATAAATAAACGATTAATATTATTATAGCCCTTTCCCATTTAAATTATCTTTCTAACGAATATCATTTTAAGATAGAATTTATTTTAATATATTTGATAATATGTTTCGGCATCCGAAAATTAGTATGGGTACATTTTTTATTAATATTAAGCTATAGTCAGAGATGATAGCTGATACGACGATTTCGTTGTAATTAAGTTGTCTAAAAATCATCTTATTAGAGTCAGTCAAAGGAATTGATTCAGTATACCGCATTTGCGCATAAAAGGGGTTTAAGTTTTAAGAATCAAACAAAAAAAAGTGAATTTTTATCGGTTTTCGAACTCATTGTTTTGAATTTAGATTTTATTTTAACGTGTTTTAAAGTTTTAAATCGATTACAGCGCTGAAAAATATAGACGCTTAGTATGGCTTGCCGGACGAATTAGAATAAACCTATGTAGTGGCAGATTATACGTCGTGATCGTTAGTGTACGGTTTGTCGGACGTGGTCATCCGTCTGGGGCGAGCTGGCCATTTGTAACTCTCGGGCGGGTGTCATGCTAATCGCTGCGGACAACTGCATGTGTCCCCGAAATATCAACTGCTGCATCTGGACATCGGCCCCACTCATTCTGCTAGCGGCGAATAAAAGATTGGTTGCCTCCAAGATAAGGTCAAATGTATATTTCTTATATATTTCATAACATTCCAATATAAAGTTGTCTTTGAGGGATATTGAAAGACTTTCAAATTTGCAGTGTGTAAGTGTTCAGCGTGCCATTTGGCTACGGAACCCTAAAATGTGTCAGATTTCTTGGACGTCGATGATCTGTATAGTTCACTACTTTGTGACAAATAAAGTGTTCAATTTTTATCATTTACGATATTAAATGGAAGACTAACTAATGTTAGCCGTAAAGCATCCGAAACGTCAGCCGTATAAAACTTTATGAACCGCGATGAAATCCGTAGTTTGTTTCATGTTTATAATGAGAAAACTAAATAATAAAAAACAAACAAAACAATAATATATAAAGTGAGTGTAATAATTCGCTATGAAATTTAAAATAACGATTGAAATCTGTTATATATATATATACCTATATGGATTTTCAGAAAAAACTATTTTAGTATTTGGTGCGAATTCGCCTTACTCTCTCTAGTATTTGAAAACAGCCATTAGAAAAAGCAAAACTAAACTTTTCGGGCACTAGCGTAAAATTTACCGCATATTGCAGATATTTCAGAAGTTTTACAGGCAGCGGGTAATCCATTATTACGAGTAGATTCGGTTTGTTTTATTATTATTACTTAATAGCCGGCCAATTCGTATTCAGACGATATAGATTAAAGATTTAGAAAGGCGATACCTAATGAGACAATATACATTCTCATAAGATAACACACATTTGTTAGAAATTCTTATAATTCTAATAAATTCATCAACTTAATAACTAAGATAAATTGAAAGACAAATAATTATTTTCTTTAATTCCGTTTAGCTATATATCTAAAATGAACAGATGATATAGATTAAGGTAGAAGCAATAATAAAAAACATTTATACGCTCTTATGAAAAACAATAATAAGTTGTGTCCAGTCACAGCATAGCGTTAATTTTTTAACTCCCATATTATTATCTCCTATACTTAATATGTATTATAAATAAATGTGAAAGTATTTATGTTTGTTACGCTTTCACGCGAAAACTATTTAACCGATCATCATGAAACTTTTGTACACATATTCTCGGAGGTGCTAAAAGTAACATAGGATACATTTAAAAAAAGGGTTTTTTGTTCCTGACGCAACTGAAGCCGCTGATAAATTTAGTAAATAAAAATGTACATAAATACCAAAGTAAATGTTAATAAAACAAGCAGGGCCCACTAAAACTATGGGGGAGAATCTCTACTATACAAATGGTTTTATGATAATATTTAATGGCAACTGAACCCTAATAAAGTTGGACTTATAAAAGTGAGACGGAAAGTAATAATCAAACAGAAATAGTAAACACAAAGTGACCTCTGTCGCAAAGTTAATAATTGTCTAAACCCTCGAGCTAATAAATATTAGTTTGATAGACTTAACCGAGTTATCATAGTTACGACTGAAACGTGATCACCCATTCAAGATTCATAAACGGCTTGCTACGAATCGAAATTCGGTTAAAGTAGACGGAGCGGCGTAACAGGAAATAATAACTTTATCCCGCGCTTAACTGCGAGAGGACCGTCCAACTAACATTATGCCTGCCAGAAACAAGTTAATCTAAATGCAGCCGGCTGCTTGCTAGTTGTGGCACGCATCGCCAAACTTTAATAACTGATGAAAATTTAGAAGGTCTGTGGTTTCGGCGAGCGATGCTTTCTTATATCTAGGTGTAAGTAACTTTTTGCCAATTTTTATTTATTTCAATAAATGATAGTCAGACTTTACTATGCCGATAACACGACCTATAAAATGTGAACCGATCTTCCATTCTCAGTTCTTTGTAAAGCTTTAGAGACCCTAAATTCTTTATCACTGGCTTATTTCCAAGGTAGACAAACTTTCGAAAGTGCTGTAGATGAGGCATTATCCTCAGATAAAAGTAGCTAGACTACTGAAATAAAACATGTCTGTCTTCTCAGTTCTTTAGTCGGTGTTGTTAAGATAAGATTTTATTCATACTGTAAGTACATGAAACAAACATCCAGTTATAATTTTCTGTTAAGATTCTCTCTATCTCTCTAAGAGCACTCTAATACATCACCCGAGTTTGTTTTTCGTTTAAATAATGATAAGCTTTACGGGGCTTTTTTCAGTATAAAGTGCGGCGTGAGAGTCGGCTTTCGGCGATAAAACGTTCGCGAGGCTCTTCCCGTCACGTAGTGCGACAGTTAATTACGCGGATGTAAATAAATCATCATAAGGGGGGGAGGACGAGTCGGGCGGAGGGTTTCGATTCCGAAAGGCAATTATCTCGCGCCTCATTGACGTCGAAAATGAGCACAGAGAGACCCGCAAAGCTTCCGCCACTTGAGATATATTTGATAACGTCTATTCGGTTATGATCCCAATGAACACTATGTCGCTGACAATACCAATTACTAACGCTGACAAAATTCGTGCTATCAATATTCAATAATTTATTATGTATGCGTCATATTATCATATGCAATATTTAATGCAAACGGATAACATTAAATTAAATTATCTTTCTCAATGTCTCACTCACTGTTTCGAAGGTATTGTTGCTGTGAATATTTATAATTTGCATAACAGTTTTTTTTTAATATTTTCCAGGGGCGGTGTAACCGCGAGAAACCACCTTGCAAGTACTTCCATCCGCCACAACACTTAAAAGATCAGCTTCTCATCAACGGTAGAAATCACCTAGCCTTGAAGAACGCCTTAATGCAGCAAATGGGCCTCACGCCGGGCCAGGTGCTGCCTGGTCAAGTCCCAACAGTGGTGAGTGACTGCACTTGCGCTATAAACTTAACGCTTCGAGCGATCGGTCCTCACAATCAGTAGGAGCGCGCACGCAACACACAGCTTTCGGTGTAACTCGCTATGTACCTTGCATTCTTATTGATAATACGTAGACAGAGAAGCTGTACGTTTACGCTGTGCCTAAATATGATTATATATTTAGTGGTTAAAGTGTTAACTGTGACCCATCTCAACATAAAGTGCCTTACGATCTTATGTACCATAGATAGTCAATATTTTATGGCATTTAAATATCAGTCTTAAATTAATTGGGCGTAAGTAAATTTATAACAAAGCAGATTAGTTGAAGCAGTATATAGTAGTTAAGTGTAAAGAATGGGCACATCTTAAACATCGCCGCCGACGGCCGGTCGCTCCCCTCTGCTTGCGCATGTTTGTATAATTTTATTCGTTCTTAATTGGCATGATTTCTCTCCAATTTTACTCACAATTGTATAAACGGGGTATAAATGGTAATGTCAATTAAACACTTAAAATGTATCCCTCACTATTCACACTGTCGCTAACGTCTGCGGTCCCTCCCCTTCGGGATCCCCCGCACTCGCTTACCACTCCGACACTCATTATTTGATCTATTTTACCAGTCGAGTAGTTATAATCGTGACAGTGCGCGGAGTTGTAGAGTGGTAGAGTGGTGGAGTGCCGGAGGGAGAGCGAAGGGAGAGGCGGCCGCAGGTTCGCACGATAAGTAGCGTGTTGTGTGGTTGTGTGTCGAGGTGGGTGGCGTGAGCGGTGCGGGCGCGGCTGCAAGCCACCTCGCCGCGCTGGATCCCATCAGCCTCGCCCTGCTCGCCCCGCAGGTAACTCGACGCACGTGCCGGCCCCTCGCAGCGCCATATCCGCTCGACACTCGTTCCTTCCAGATTCCTCGATCCTCGGATGTCGGAAGTCGCAACACCATCCTGATTTTATTGACGTTGCATCCCATCCCACTTTACTTCCTCCATCGGGACGAGAATGCCACGTGCATTGCACCGATGAAAGCAACTTCTACAATTTTCCATGCCGTTCCTTCCGTCTTCATTTAATTAGTTAACTCGGTCCTAAAGTTATTTTCAAGAACGTGCTGTTCCCATCCCTCGTATTTCCTAAGCCAATCCCCGGTGGTCGGTAGAGGTAGCTAAACCTGATGATGTATATGCTTTTTTAACTATTCAATAATTAACTACTAATATTAAACGCATGCTTAAGCCTATCTAAAAACTGTACTGAATCACTTTAATATATTTTATATACGCTGGTGTAACCCTAAGCTTTTATTTGTATTTCAAGTGCTTGCATTTGTTTTTACCGCTTAAAATAATAACAATATTGTAACTTAGTGCAAATAGCGGAGTCGATAATCTGACTGTTTGTGGTTGTGCGGATGGTGTCTCAGGCGACGTCGCCGTACCTGTCGGGCGTGCCGGGCGTGGGCTCGACGTACGCGCAGTACTACGCGCCGCAGCTGGTGCCCGCCATGCTGGGCCACGACCCCGCCGCCGCCGCCGCCTCGCCGCTCGGCGTCATGCAGCAGCCGGTGCTGCAGCAGAAACTGCCTCGCACCGACCGTCTCGAGGTGAGAACCACACGTTAACCGTATCCCCTTGTAAATGCTCTCACACCGAGTAGCGCTTTCCGATGTTGCCAAATTTACTGGAGTCGGTGGTGAAAAATAATCATTCTTGACTTACTTGTATATATAAACGACAAAGGAAAAAAACATGTAGATTGTTTCACGCGCAATGATTATTTTCCATTTTAAATCGAGCTCGTACTAAAGTTCTGGTGTAACGCCCTATACCTCCCCGTGCGTCTGTGGCGCTCGCCGTCACGACGCGCGGGCGCACTGGCCCGACCGTCTGCGCGTGCGCCTCTTGAGCATCACACGCTTCGAACTTACAAGTTCGGAGTTAGCTACGCCAGCTAACAATAGAAACTATTAGTATTGAACTCAGTGCCGATAATTCTGAAGGTAGAAAAATAGGGGATTACTTTATTCATAGACATAATATTTATTTCTATATTTAGTTTTGAACTATTAAATTTTGAACAAACGATAATTTTAAAAAATGTACTAATGAACGATGCGACGGATGCGTTAAAGTAACTTCTAAAATAATAAAAATTACAGTTAAAGTATCAGAAAGCGGCGTCCGGTAGAGATGATCTTTTTTTTTTCTTTTGTAACGTTCGAATTGATAACGCCCCCTTTGAACATATTTCACTTGTAAATACAAATATAATTTGTTTACTTTTCGTGTTCCCACATTTAACGCGGTAGTTTTGTTAGTTAAATCACAAAGCAATAACAAAATTTTAAACCTCATTTCTATAGCGTAAAATAGTAGAATCGTTCGTTCAGAAAATACCTGTGAGGTGTAGCGGTAGGGTAGGCTAGGGGTACGGTAGCGGTAGGGCGCGAGCGGGGACATGCTGGTGTGTGGTGGTGCAGGTGTGCCGGGAGTTCCAGCGCGGCGCGTGCAAGCGCGCCGAGTCAGAGTGTCGCTTCGCGCACCCGCCGCCGTCCGTAGCCGCGCACGAGGACGGCTGTGTCACGGTGTGCATGGACGCCGTCAAGGGCCGCTGCGTCCGCGACCCCTGCCGCTATTTCCACCCTCCCCTGCACCTGCAGGCGCACCTTAAGGCGCAGGCGCGCGGCGCGGTACGCCACCAGGCTGCACGCTCTCGCCTTCGCTCGCTCGCGCTCGCTTACCTTCTTCCGCTTGGTCTCGCTCGCCGCGACGCCGCTTATGTTAGCAGAGCTTGTTCTATTGAGTTCGCCGCGGCGTCGATCCGCGTCACGCTTCCGTCGCACTCACGCTTCCATTTTAATTTTTTTATCTTCGCATAATATCACCTTACGCCGAGCTTTAGGTGTATTCTGTGCATCTATTACATCGTTATTGTTTCTGTCCCGTCCTGCGACGCTTCGCTTCACGTAGACGGCCGCCGCAGCCCAGCAGCCGGCAGCGAGCGCGACTTCGGAGCCGGGCAAGAAACGTCCGGCGCCCGCCGAGCTCGAGCCGCCACCGGTACAGCGCTTTGCACGCTTATCCCCTCCCTCGCTCCCGCCTCCCGCCCGCACGCTCCTCGCGGCCCCTCCGGCGCGCGCGCGGCGCCGGCCCAGCCTCCCCCGCCGAGCCCGCGCCGCGCGCGCCCTCCATCCTCGGCCCCGAGTCTGTCGACTCTAGCTCACCATATCGTTTCTCGTTTCAGATGGACATGAAAAGCGTCGGTTCCTTCTACTATGACAATTTCGTGAGTATCTCGGACTCGCCAACAAGGACCAAATAAGTTGTCACTTCCTATACTCGTCTAGTTTTACTCTAATATATAATGTCTCGTTTTCAGGCCTTTCCCGGGGTGATGCCGTACAAACGACCCGCTGCGGACAAAGCCGGCATGCCCGTCTATCAGCCGGCTACCACTTACCAGCAACTGATGCAGCTGCAGCAGCCGTTCGTGCCCGTGTCATGTGAGTACCCCGCGCCTGCGTCGTCCGCCCCGCCGGCCGCGGTGGTGACGAGCGCGCCGTCCGCCGCGCCGCCCGCATCGCAGCCCCCCGCGCCGCCCTCGCAGCCGGCGCCCCCCGCGCAGCCCGCCACGCCGCCCGCGCAGCTGTCCGATACACCCACGCCCGACCCCGCCGCGATGGCCAAAGAAGTCGCGCAGAAAAATTACGCTGCGGCGATCGCCCTCGCCGCGCAGCACTCGGCTATGGCCCAGGCGGCGGCCCACTATACGCAGCAGGCGTACAAAGCGCGCGCCGCCGCCATCCCGGGGCTGATGCGTGCTCCGTATATGATGCGGCCGGGGTGGCCCACGCAGCCGATGCCCATGCCCGCTTTCTACCAGCAACCGTACATGTACGCGATGCCTCCACCCACGCAGCAGTCAGCGGCAGCGGCGGCGGCGGCTGCGGCGGCGGCCGCCGTAAACCCCTACAAAAAGATGAAGACGACTTAAGGGGGTGCGCAGGCGGGCCGCGGCCGGCGGGGCGCGGGGCGCGGGGTCTCCGCGTAGAGACTCGTACGTTTGCGAAAGTGTGTGGCCCCGGCCTGTCGGGGCGTTAGCGCTAGGCGTGTTGTCACATTTGTATTGTATTATTGTAAGGACGAAGCGAGCGGTTCCCACCTCGCGGATGTCTCGGTAGTTTTACGCTATGACTTATCTATTGTGTATCTATTCACTTGACGTTATGATCTTATGCGTGTATATTTCTCTTATCTATACGATCCCGGTAATAATAACGCTTGAAATGCATGACTGTACGTTTTTTATTACCTCTTGTCGATCGTCGTTTATCGTGAGTATCGTCGTACTGACAGTTGAGCGCTTAGTCCGTCGATCCCGTATCCCGCTACGTACACGCTTGTTCTCGGAGGAGCTCCGCACGGGTGCGCTTTGGCCATTGTGTCGATCCGGTACCTACCAGTTACAGGCTTGCAGCAGCAGGCCCGCACCTAACACAACCGCCTTCTAATTTTCGCATGGATAGATCCACCACCTATACGTTTGGCTCATCAGGTATTATTATCATTACTCTAGTGCTCTGTGTGTGCTAAGTGTGCTGGCGTGACAGTTTTAGAGCTGCGGGGTCGACATGCGTCGGCCCCGTTTTTGTTTCTTTCGGTCGCAAAACTTTCAATTTACTTTTAACGCTTTCTGTTACATGCCATCCGAATGACCGCTTCGGCTGTCGGTCTGCATTGCAAATCTTTTATCGCTTTTTGTTTGGGGATGGCCAGGCTGTGCGCCGCCCAATGCCCCCTATGTGGAATACACGGACGAACGCGGACAGGTAACGTGTGCCGCGTGTCGCACCTGCCTCCTGTCACCTGCCACTCTGCCAGTGCCCTGCGCCCAGTCGCCGTCTCCGCCACACGCCACACTTCACGCTTACACCTAACGCACTCGCAAAGCTTTGTTTTCCTTCCCCAAAGCGATTGATTAGCATGTCGCCTATTAACGCTAGCGTCACTGGGGACCTAGATTGAAGTCCGCACTTAGAACGCTATGTATCCCTTCCGACCCACTGCGCCTGTCGACCGCGGACTCGGAGTGCTCGCTCTAACCTGAACGCTAATTTGGACTATGGTTTTACACTTTACGCATATCACCTCTACCTCCTAAGCTTTTGATATATTTTATTATTTACAAAATTAATCCAAATGGTCTTCAAAAACGCCTGTTACACAACTCTGCCATAAAAAAAACAATAAATTTCAAGTGTTCACATTACAACGAATAGAACTCAACTTATGCTTTTATTCTATGCTTCGAGATATTTCAATTATGCCTATATTTTATGTTAAGTAGTGGAACCGCTTTACGAACGTCTAATATCGTGTCCGCTGAATTGACTTGGGTCAAAGGTACGCTAAGAAGCTTTAACTCTTTCAATCACGCATACAGGAGCAACAGCGAACAATGACACGGTCTAATTTGTCACATAACAATGGATGAACTTCTGCTAAAGCTGCCAGCTATAATTGTATCAAAATCTACTCCTTTTTCATATCAATAACGAAAAAGGCTTACATCAGTTGAGACTTTTAATATATTAGCTGTGATGTGGCAGCCCTACGCTCCGAGTATATCACTCGATGACACACATACAATAATGGCATAATGTTAAGAAGTACTTACGTTGCTTCTAGTCGTATCATGTTATTTATGTACACCACATCAATCATTTAGTCATTGTGCTATAACTGTATCCACTATATTGTTAAACAGTTGATGCTACAACTTTGTTGATAATTTTTAGTTTTGTATAGTGAAAAATACTTGCTTTCAAATGTGGAAGATGTCACTCTACAGTATTGCCTTGCTTACACCCGGTAAGATATTTAATCAGCTTACTATAATATCCTGAGTATTAAGTTATTTCCTTAAAATTGTCTATACTGAAATTTTACAATTATTCTAGCTAAATACAAGACTTGTTATTGAGTAAGAATTATTATACGTGTAATTTCAAAAAGTCATATTTTGTGTTTATTTCAGTAAAGACTATTAATTAAAGTAACGAAGCCGAATAATTCAAACCATCAAAGAGTTGAATATTTTTTTACAAGTATTATTAATTATTCATAATTATTATGTTGCTTCATGTTTTTTTGTTTGTTAATCGACTCTTTGGTGGCACACTCTGTCTCGTTCAACTATCAACTGCAAAAGGGGGATTTATTTTTCACTCAATTATGAAATGCTTTAAGTAATTCGTTTAATTGTGTAGTTGGTTGTTGAAGCGACAGCGGTGAAATAAGAAAACTCCAAGTGCTAGAGAAACTTCAAATAAATCATAGAATAGCTCGCTGCATTCACTTTACGAATCCACTCGGAGTTTTCTTGGAAACGCTTTAAGAGCTTCGCCTTCGCGGCTTCAGTCCTCGCTTACGACTCGTCGAAGCCTCTCTGACGCTTGAACTACTCACCGTAGTCGTAATGAATCTACTTGGTTTTCTTTTGTTTGTCGTACTACTCGTACAGTAACCGCACTCTATAATGGTCATTATGTTGCAGTTTGTACAGCCACTAACATGTCACGTCCAGAACTGTCATGTAAGCTAAAGGTATAAGTTTAATTTGTCTATTTACATGTAACCATGCCGCATATAACGAAACGTGGCACGAGTTTTTAACGCGCCCTCTGACCGGTTAACATCTGTTCCGAGTAGATTGTATTTGGTGTAGTAGAGATGGAGTGTTGTATGTTGCTTTGAGTGAAAATTAACTTTGTTAAAGTGTATACTTGATAAAAAAATTGGATCACACAGAGATCGCATTGGAAACTCGGTAGTCACTTTTTGCTTATATGGAACCATGCCTACCTACCGATAAGCATGACCGAACTGAGCCCTACTGAGAACTCGAAGATCACAGCCGGCGCAGACGCATACCGCAACTATCCTCACACAGCCTCTTAAGCTTTCTATAGCAACCGTTGGTTTTTATGGGTATTTTTGGACGCTACAAAACCTAGAGAGCCCTCGCCCTGGTACAATTTGTCTAGCATCATGCTTTAGCTTTTTTGTAAAATATAGTCACGCTTAAATAAGATTGGCTGCGCAATAATGATTATATTTCAAGCGTTCTGCATGCCATTTAGATATATATATTTCATACCTATGTGCATAGTGCCGCGTAATTTAACACCTACGGTTACGGATCTCACGATGATAACAGAATATGTTTAAGTTTATGATGCTGTGTAATGTTCCACGGACTACAATATGAAAGTGACACACTGTTAGCGCACCACAAAGAATGCTTGGAAGGACCAAATCATATTGTGCAACAAATCTTGTAAAGTTATTGTAATATTGAAGCAGCAAGATTTGATTTAAGCTAAGCCTTCCGTGTGTCCTGTTTTTATTTATTATCCACCGAGAAACTACACGCATTTGCCGTCATGAGCGTCAAGCGTTCGCGTCTGCTCTTTGATATTACAACAACTACACCAGCTATGTTTCCAGAAGGCTGTACAATCAGGATCTTTGTCAGATGTATGAATGTCCATGAAGTATAGAGTTAGCATTAACACTATTAACATGCAAACTTCGTAAACCGTCAGACAATATTATCACTACAAATGATATACCTTTGACAGTTTATGAAATAATATTCTAGTTTTTAACATTCGTATAGTTGTGCCGTTTAGAGATGTTTATGACGATTTTCTTGGGATGAACTAAAAAACAAATTCAATATCTGACAAAAACTGTCTGATTGAAAAGTGAAAGTTAAAATTGGCCCCGAATACATAAAAACGAAAGGGCAGAGCAAAGTAGAAACATCTCTTACATGGGCAAAGTTATTCGAATGTTAGTGACGAGTCCAAGTGTACTTACGTCGTTTTGTTATCTCCACAGTTACTGGACACCCTCCCGGTGTGCCAAGATTTTAATCGGCAAGGATGTACGAGACCTACCTGCAGATTTGTTCATATTCGTGAAGGTACGAGTAACATTCCTACCCTAATTAAAGTAGTCAACTAAAAGTACATAGTAGGAGAGACCGATTTTTGACCTGTAGTCGTTTGAAATCAAAGAACATTCGATAGTTAAACTTGAATCACCAGTACGTCATCGGCTGTACAATTGCTAATGGCCTTAACAAAAATTGACATACTCTAAAAAAAGTATTAAGTCATTAATTGATGATAATTTTTCCATATCAATTTAGTCAACGTGTAAAATGATGTAATAAACCCCGTGTTTGAAGTTTTCCAGTTTCCCCACTCAATAAGTATTTGCATGAGTCCAGTATCCTTACCTTATCCACCTTGCATGAGAATCACAAGAATAATTATTGAATTATATGAATTGTTTAATTATTACTGAATAGATGATAATGTAGATGCCATTTAGTTTTACTTATAATGATATTACGAAGTAGTATTTAGATGAATGTGGTAGATTATAATATTAGTATCAAGTAATATATCTAGTCATAAATATTGTTTTATTTTTGTTATTTATGTTAATTTATATGTATGTGTAGATGAAATTAGTGTCTATAGACCAAATTAGTGATTCCAATATATTTTACACAAATGTTGTATTCCACAAGAAAACAAAAATTAGTATCATTGTTAATGTCACCATAGCTGGTGTGGTTAAAAATAGTGTTCCTGTCATGAAAACAATTTTGTAGCATAAATGATGCAAGCTGTGTGGTACGTGTAGTGACCGTATTTTGCGTGACGTTGCAGGGTGCGGGCTGCAGGTGGTGGGGTGCCGCGTGGTGGTGTGTCGCGACGCCGCCGCCGGCACGTGCCGCCGCGCCGCCTGCCGCTACTACCACATCCCCGTGCAGCTGCCCCCGGCGCTGCGACCCCCCTAACCTAACCCCCTAATTCTCCACGCACCCACCCCACATCCCATACCACATCATCCACCCCGCGACCCCTCCCCATCCGTGAGTCGCCCGCGCCCATTATCCATATCGATCGCGCCTCTGGCACACTCGGGACAGGCAGGTTCGTTTGGCTGACACTGCCGCTCCCGCGGCGGAGGCGGTGATATCATAGTAAATATCGGTTAGTGTAGACGTGCGGGTGCGCGCGCGCCGGCCGCCACGCCCACTCCACTCTGCCCCGCCCCCGCCTCGCTCCGCTGCGCCCGCGGCGCGCGCCCGCACCACGCGAGAGTAGGTAACGGAGAGTGTGTACATAAGTAGCGGGATATGATTCTCAGGCACGGTCATGCGATTGTGATATGAATAGATTTCGAGACGCAGGAGCCGTTCGATTAGTTCTGTCGAGATCATACCGAGATCGAATAGTAGTTAGTGAGGTTTTAAATGTTTTATTACTATTGTATATTATTTTTTTAAGATACGATATGAGTTCCTGTAAAGATCGATACGGGTGCCTTAAGGTGCCGTTCGAAACTTTGTTGTATATAAGCGAGGTAGATTAGATGCGATGAGAGAGGTCGCCGCGACGCGTCCCGTCCGGCGCCGTCTCTCACTGCGTCGCGGCATCCTTTGCCCCCAGGCGTCTGCCCCAAGCGAAGGTTGCTTCACCCAACTCCTACTGTGAGCATTTTTGTGAGAATTATGTTACTTTTTTATTATGTTATGAAATTAAGTTTTTATAGATGACAAGTTTTACACTAGATTAGATTAAGAGGATCCGTAACGAAACACCGATAGAGTAGCCGCTTCTCTCCTTCGGCACTCGACGCGAGGCCGGGGCACAACAGTCGCGGCGCGCCGCCCCGTGGCCCGTGCGGTCGGTCGTCGCCCGTGCGTCCTCCCGTTCTCACCATAGCATAGATCACGACACTCGTAGAGTGATAGTGGAAACTCTTAATACAATGAAAGATGTCGGACAATATTAAAAACGAAAAAGGCATACTTCCAAGCTATTTACCTAAATTATAGGTTAGAACGTCGGCTTTTATTCCAGATAGATTTTGCTAGATAATCATTCTTTTACTGATCGATTCACGTCTATCGAAGCACAAAATAGCGACCGACGATCGAGTCCGATTGATTGACCCCTTGGTAGGTGAAATTATAGCTCCCTTTTTGTTTCTATATAAACAGTATTAACATATGATCAAAATCTCGTTGTATGTATGTAGAGGTGATATGCGGATAGAGAGGTGGGAGTGGCCGCCGCGTCGCAGTGCCGCCGCGTTTCGCACGCGTCGCTCCGACGTTACGAGCATGTCGCGACGCCGCTGCGCCGATGTCGCGACTCGCGGCGACACTGCGACGTAGCGGTGCATCTCCCGAGGCATGGAAGCATAATGCCTAAATATTATTCCTAGTCCATATCCTTTTTGTTGATCAGTCATGCGATTAATGTTAGAATAAAATATTAATAATTTGATTTATTCCTCCCATTTAGTGGATATTTTGATAATGATATATTAATAATGAAATATTTAAGATACATAATACATATTTGATTCTAAATCCTGATAAAGTGACACTACGTTAGTAATTTAGTCGGAGGGATACTTGTGCCGTGATTATATTTTTAGGTATATATTATAAAAATAATAATTCCTAGCGTCGGAATTAAAGAAGTGATTAATGTGTAAGCGCGTTATATTTATTGTCGTATATTGTAAGTGGAATGCCATATCGATAAAAGATGACTAGCGGAGACGGAGTTAAACTCGTTGGAAGGTGGTTGCGTTTGTTTTGTGTAGGTTGTTATATTCGGTTGGTGGCCGGCCATGTTGGGAATCGCTTTTATCAATACGGCACTATATATTATGAGTCTTGAGATATATAAGTTGTCATATTATTTTTGTTGAAATTTATCGTTTCCTTGATTATTTGTTGCCTTTTTATTTTAATTATCGAAATTTTATGATCTGACGCATTTATTGTAAGACAATCGATTATTTTATAATTAATTAGTGTGATAATAATAATAATGGTATAAAATTGCCGTTATGAAAGATTGAACATCGAAAGTATCCTTCCTGTTTAGAAGGGACTCTTCAGGCCCAAGGTTTCTAGTGGATTTTATATTTTTCTTTTTGTTGTATTTTTAATGTTGCGTGTGTCTTACACATAATATATTTCATTTTTGTGATATTTTTAACTATAAAGTACTGTTATTGTAAATCCAAATGGAATAATGAAGACCTAATTAAATATTCAAGAATTTATTTGTAAATCACAAAAAAAATGTAAAACTGTAAATATATTAACAAAAAAAAATGAACTGCAACACAATAATTGACTATTATAATTCTCATCGAGTACATTGTAAGTTCTTCGAGTACCTTAATATGGTATGTAATTATGTAGTGGTAACAGTCTACTAAACCGGTCCAGTGAACAAAATATTGATAATATTGTAAACATTTTTTTATTCACAAGCAATCACAGAAAGTACATGACATTGTAATATTATTTATGAAATTACTATGTGATGTGATCTTCGGATCAATTTTGAGTACAGTATAGATAATAAACAACTGAATATGTGAATTGTTTATTTATTACCTTTACCTTATTCCTAATTGAACGCTCGACTATATTAAAGCAAGATTTAGGAGACTCTTGAAGAAGCGTAGCACAAACTGAAGAGCTGAGTTGGTTGATTACTATTAACACCAAGTGAACTAGAATTACCCTATTCTTGCCAGGTCTAGTTAACAAATTCTTTGCACACATTGAGGCCACTTTAGTACAGCGGCTTATCAATCACTCTACCCAGGGCCGTCTCTAGCCCATGTGGCGCCCGTGTGCAAACATTACCCTAGCGCCCCCTAGCTACGGCGCGGTCAAAATGAAATGGGTACAAAGTACAAGTATAGTTTGTCCGGCCGCTTAAGGGTGAGGATTAGAGTCGAGATGATACTCGAGACGTTGAGACTTCATATTAGTATAGATCATTTATCCTGGAGCGCCGAGTGGGGCTCCGTTGTGACGTGGAAAGACGCCCCTGACTCTACCTACAATATTGCTATTATGAATCATGAATCAATGCTATACCAAAATGGTGTGATAGCAGTACTAGTGGTTATACGATTTGCCGATAGTGTGCATTATAAATCCTGTAGTCGCAAACACGTAATTAATGATACAGTATCACAAGATAATAATTAAATGTCCAAAAATGTATGGTCAAGAACCCATGTTCACCTTAAATATTTTGAAACTGTTTTGAGTCCATGAATGATTTTTTTTTCCAAATGTTCCAAATATTTCCTCATTAGCTACAAACTTGTGATGATTTCCTAAATTTAAAATTCATTTTTATAATAAGGTCTTAAATGTTACTGTCTATAATTGAGACGATAAATCTCGAGAGTCTTGGAAGTTATTGATTGAACCTTTTTGGTTTTGTAATAAATAAAGTAAAATATACACAACTTACACTTGTGTAAATTGGATTCGGAGGAATGTACTGAATTAGACATTTTGCTATAATATAAGGGGTGCCAAAGTACGCCAGAGTCCATAATAATATGCCTCTAATTTATATTTGCGTTAGTGTGTACAAACTTCGCATAAAAGAACTCTAACCTCGCGGGCCCTTGACACAGTTACCTTGAAACCCTTGTATAAAAGATGGACTGAATACGTGTATAAAGTAAGTGCTAGAAACATTTTAATGTAGGGATCCACGCTATTGTACCTACTAATTGGTTTCACAGCGAATGAAGTTAGGTTTTCCAAAAAAAAAATATTACGCGTTATTCGAAATATTTATGATCATAATTATTATTTGCCTGTAATAATTGGATCTACATTTAGTTTTTTATTATTTAGCCACACTCCATTTTTGTTACTCTTGTTACAAAGATATTGTTTAGTTTTATTAACTAAATGATCCCTTGCAGTGTAGGCCGCGTTTAGGTAGACGAAACGTTGGTCGGTCATTGAAGACGATCTCGGTAAGGAAGGCCTATGTTCAGCAGTGGACGAATAGTGGCTTATGATGATGATTATGATAAGTACAAAGGATCCTCTAGAACAGGGTTTCTTAAAGTGTGGTCCACGGACCCCTTGGGGGTCCGTAGTCGGTAGGTATGTGTAGCAGGGGTCCGCAGTACCTAGGTAAATCTTTAAACATATTTATTAGGGAATTGTGTAGTAAATTCGACGAAACCGAGTGACGAATGAAATATTCAGTACCGCGTTGTGTAATTGTAAGTGTAATGAAAATATTAATAAAAGTATTTTTTTATTATTATAAATAAGGCAATCTTTTTCAATTACAAAAAAAATTGAGAGGGGTCCGTGGAATTGTTTCAATTGTGAAAGGGGTCCGTTACTTCAAAAAGTTTAAGAAACCCTGCTCTAGAATATGTCTGATACAATTGCTGCAAATTCTAATTTTATTTCATGGGTGTATTAAGTACAACTAGAAATCCAAGAGCACATCCATCCATCAAAATACATGTGCATGTTTGTCGATTTTACCCCCGGGGATCAGAGGAAGCCGCATTCCTAAGCTCTACTCAGTGGAAAATTTAACGGACAAATAGGTATTATATACACAATATACTTAATTTAATACATTTTATTGTTTTACAAAACGTCACTAGCATCAAATTACCGATGTGAAAGATATTCCGTTATCTTTGGAATGGCTACTAAAACTGCAGAAAATATGTTGTATAAATGTTTGTTTTATTTCTCAAAGATGAAACGTCTCCTTTATTTTATTAGTAAAGTTATAGATATAATATTTCATGTATTATTTTAGTTTGACTATTAATTTCTTCCGAGTTAATTGCTCTATATTTTAGATCGTAAAAACTTACTAATGTATTTTTGCATAAAGTAATATTAACTTAAATGTTACTGTCAGATACAAACAATGAGCTTATTATACATATAATATCATTGGATACAAAGATAAATAAAAAGCATAGATAGCGTGTATCTTGGAGGATCTGAGTAGCTAATGCTGTCCTTTACTTTCTTAAGAAGTACATCATAAGATAAAGAGCGACAGATATGGCTACTCTACTTGGTCTCAAATGGTTCAATGGAGCCATTTCTTTGATTTGATTAAGCTTACCGGTGGAATGATACACTTGAATTATTTTCACTTAGTACACCCATTTGGTAAGAATACCCTGGTACCACATACGCCATATTTCTTGTTAATTACGTAAATATAACTAAAAGTTCACTTTTAATACTAAAAACCACAAATTATTAGCAAAACACAACAGGGCCTTTGATATCCAGCTGGCTACCAGCTAATATGGCCCACCGAGGCAATGTGGGGCGCATGGCCTGAAGATAGAGCTCAAGACATAATGCTATCTCGTTTCAACACAGGTAGTTTGACGTAAGAGTAAAGAGCGTATTAGTTATGAAATTTGTTCAACTTATTATCCTCTATCTATGCTTTTTATTTATCTTTGGTCAGATATGTGGATTGTGGTCAATTATTTGTCACTAATCACTTGTCAGTTGTCATTTGTCAGAAATCAGATTAATGTTGAATTTGTAAATGTTTTGTCAGACGTGCAATAGTCAATAATATAGATTTTTAAAGTAACAAATACTTTTTCTGTCAAAAGTTTTTCTGGAGATAGCTCGTGTTTGTGTTTGACCTGCAAAATTGCGTTGCCATTTGCATTGTTTTTGTGTTTTGTGGTGTGCTTCGAGTAAACAGGACAATCAGTAAGCGTTCTAACTCATTTTGTACGCTGCTAACCATATTGCAATGTCTCCTATTCCGCCCAAACCGCCTGACCTGACTAACAACATAGAGTCTACTATCGACTCTCAGTCTGCCTGGTCGCAAGACACGGTAGCCGAAGTTCCGATGGTTTCCTCTGACCCATCTCGTAGAGCCAGTAAAAGATTATCGGAGGAGGAAGATACTCAACCTCCGGCTAAATTGTCGAATAGGGCCCCATCAGATTCTATTATATCTTTATATATCCATCCTAATCTAAATGAGGAAAAAAAATACTCAAACAAGGATGAAGGCCCTTTTCTAGTTCATGTTTCTCGCGTTGAGTCTCATCCTTCTTCTGGCACTTCCCTAAACCCAATTAAGTTCGGCCAGATTATGCTAAATTCCCGTGTGCAAGATATATCAAGAGGAGGAGTTAAGAAAGCAGGCAGAAATCGAATTAGTATCGAATTTAACACACCAGCAGCGGCTAATTCATTTCTTACCAATCCCCTTCTGGTTGCTAATCACTTTGAGGCAGCGATTCCTACATTTAACATCACCCGTATGGGTATTGTAAGAGGAGTTCCCTCCGATCTGTCCTTGGCAGACTTTGTTAAGGATGTGGAGGTACCCCCTGGCTGCGGTACAATACTCAAAGCCAGACGATTGAACCGGAAAGTTTATAAAGAAGGTAGAGTAGAATGGGTCCCCACAGGGACAGTAGTATTAACTTTCAGTGGCCAAGTGTTACCTCAAAAAATATTCTGTTGTTATTCTGCCATGACAGTGGATACATATCTGCTCCCCACAATTCAATGCCACAATTGCTGCAAATTTGGGCACGTCGCAGACCAATGTAGATCCAAGCCTAAATGTTTTAAATGTGCGCAAGACCATATTGGGAAAACTTGCTCTACCCCAGAATCCTTAGCTTTGTGTCTGTTTTGCTCGGGTAGACACTTTGCCACAAGTCAGACATGCCCAGAGCAGACCCGACAGAAAACTATTAAAAGCACTATGTCTCAGGACAATATTTCATACGCGGAAGCCTGTGAAAGATTTCCTGCTGTCTCAAGAACATACTCAGATGTTGCCCGTAACCAAGTCCAAATCCCAATAACCACTTCCCCCTCACCTGCTGCCCCTTCTCCACCTGCTAACCATTCCTATAGAAAAACTGTTATTTTACCAAGATCTCCACGCCGCCCACTCCCTCAAGGATATGACCGTTTGGCCCATCAGGCAATTATTGCAGACCGTGACCCGCCTCCCTCAAGCAATGGCATTGCTCTCCAACCCCAAGACCCCACTTTATCTCCTTTCTCCCAATCCTCGCCTAGTGAGAATCTTCTGGATGTTTTGCTTTCCCTTTTGATAAATATGTTTAGCAAAATGAATGACTTCCCTCTACCGCCCAACGTTGCCAATAAACTGTCTGAATTTTTAAATATTATTAAAATTCCATCTCATCCAATGGAATAGTCACAGTCTTCGCCCTAAACGTCATGAAATTTTACAAATGGTTGCCTCATATGACCCTGTCGCCTTTGCCATTTCGGAGACTTGGTTGGTTCCGGGATCTCGGTTTCGGGTCCCTGGATACTGCTGTCTCCGGGATGACAGAAGCGATGGCTATGCAGGTGCCGCCCTTCTTATTAAATCATCTGTCACATATACTCGTCTTCCTCTTCCACCCATTCCAACTAGTATTAACGCAGTTGCTGCCAAAATTATGGACATATCTGTTCTTTCCATCTACATTTCGGAACCCCACTCTGTTCATATTCATGATCTTGACCTCATATTCTCTTCCCTTTCCGGCTCTTTTCTTATTTTAGGTGACTTTAACTGTCACCACCTTATGTGGGGAAGCGCAGATTACGACGTCCTAGGTTGTGACTTGGTGGACCTTATGGAGGATAAAAATATTTGCATCCTCAATAATGGCTCTCCTACGCGTAGGACGGCCCCAGGACAAAATGTCAGCGCTGTAGATCTTTCTCTTTGCTCCCCCAATTTTGGCACACTTCTTAATTGGACAGTTTTATATGACTCTCACGGTAGTGATCACCTACCTATCTTAATTTCCTGTCCTACCTCCTTTTCTCAACCCAAAACTTTATCCAATTCTCGCAGATACCTACTCTCTAAAGCTGATTGGGACCAATTTGCCAAAGATTCTGATGCCCTCGTCAGTGAATTTCCTATGGTATCTCAAGATAATGCACTAGATTGTAACGATAAATTGGTAACGTCTCTCAAAGCTGCCGCAGATAAAAATATCCCATTTATACAAAGAGGTAAAATGTCTAAACCCTCCTCTCCTCCCTGGTGGGATTCGGAGTGTTCTGATATGATCCGTCGCAGAAAAGATGCAGAGAAAAGTTTCTGTAACTTAATGACCATGGAGAACTTCATCCAATTTAAAAGAATATCGGCTTTAGCTAAGCGATTGTTCAAAAAGAAAAAAAGAAAAGGATGGATTCGATTTTGCCAAAGTATATCTCCCCGGACTCCTGCGGCTTTACTATGGAAAAATATTAAACGCTTTAGAGGATCCTTCCTTTCTTTCGACCCGTCTAGCAACGATGCATCAGTGTGGCTCGAGGCATTTATTGATTCTCTGGCCCCTTCTTCAGCCCCTTACTTAAATTCGCTCCCCTCCTCTTATACAAATATCCGTCCCAATAGATTCGATGAACCATTTTCATGGTCTGAACTCCTGTCTTCTCTGAACCACTTGAAAAACTCCTCCCCTGGACCAGATTATATACCGTACTCCTTTCTGTCTAAGTCCGGACAAGTCACTAAAAAAATGTTTTTAGACATGATTAACCATTTCTTTGATCGGGGATTTGTTCCTGAATCATGGAAAAAACAAATTGTTATCCCCATCCGTAAACCAGGAAAAAATCCTCTTTTGTCTTCTTCTTATCGCCCCATTGCATTATCCTCCTGCTTATTAAAAATAATGGAACACATGATAAGAAAACGGTTAGAATGGTTTGTGGAATCAAAAAAATTATTGCCCAAAAGTCAATTCGGATTTCGCAAAGGAATGGGTACTATAGACAGCCTATCTATTTTAACCACTGATATCAGGATTGCTATGACAAGGAATGAATATCTTGTTGGGGCATTCCTCGACATATCTTCGGCATATGATAACGTCATACTCTCCACACTCAGAGATAAATTATCGAAGCTGAGCTTACCGGAGAAGTTGAGTCATTTCATATGTAACTTCCTGATGGATAGAGCTGTAGAGATCCGCCACCGTGACCACCATTCCCCTCCAAGACTTGTCTGGAAGGGGCTCCCTCAGGGGTCAGTATTAAGTCCCCTTCTATTTAATCTTTATACCCACGACCTAGAGGATTCTGTCATCCCGTTCTGCAATGTCTTGCAATATGCAGACGATCTGACTCTATACACTTCTTCCC
This sequence comes from Lycaena phlaeas, assembly GCA_905333005.2. Classification (NCBI taxonomy): domain Eukaryota; kingdom Metazoa; phylum Arthropoda; class Insecta; order Lepidoptera; family Lycaenidae; genus Lycaena; species Lycaena phlaeas. The sequence goes on from HG995163.1 coordinate 20,317,446, forward strand.
ACTCGCCGGAGGTGGCTTCCAATAGTCTTAACCAAGCTCTTTTCTATTTGGGGGAATGGCTGTCTTCGCATGGACTAACATTATCCATTTCCAAAAGCACGGTGGTAATTTTTACTAGAAAGAGAGTCATTCCTTCTATAGAAATAGCTTTTGAAAACCAATTGATTCCCATTTGTAATAAAGTAAAATTTTTGGGCGTCATTCTGGACTCACGCCTTTCTGGGACCCATCATATAAATTACACAATCCAAAAATGCCAATCAAATATTAATATACTGCGGTGTCTATCAGGAGTATGGTGGGGTGCCCATCCATATTCCCAGAAATTACTCTATAATGCCATCATTCGAAGTGTACTGGATTATGGTGCCTTGCTTTTGGAACCTTGTAGTAAGATTGCCCTGGGAAAAATGAATAAAATCCAATACCAATCCCTTAGAATTATTCTGGGAGCTATGAAATCTTCTCCTACTAACGCTCTTCAAGTAGAAGCTGTAGACTCCCCCCTGGCACTTCGACGACAATACCTAGCTGACCGTTTCTTTTTCAAATTGGTCTCAATAGCCGGTCATCCTCTTATTCCCAAGCTCTGGGAACTCTCTTCTTTAATTTCTAATAATGAGTTCTGGTCAAACAAGACGATTCCGTGTCTAATAAACAGCCTCCGCAAATTTAACAATCTCCCTGTCCCTTCTTTCTCTTGCTCACTGTTTCCTCTTTACTCCATTCCCTATGATGCCTTAATTTTCCGGCCTAGCTTAGTCCTTGAATTTGGAATTACGAAAAATCAGCCTGGGGCTAACGAGCTTTTTAATAGTATCACCAATAGTTTTTGGCGTGGCTGGACGACGATTTTCACGGACTCTTCTAGGCTTACGATTGATGGGGTTGTGGGTTCGGCGGTATGGATCCCTAAAGATGCCATTATTCTGAGCTTTAAATGCCCTCCTCATACTTCGGTATTCACCGGAGAATTAGTCGCCATTCTGGAAGCTATTAAGTATGTTTTCTCACACGGGATTAATAGAGCAATTATTTTTTCGGATTCTCTTAGCGGCCTACAGACTATTAACTCTAATCAGTTCTCATCTAAAAATATTTATCCCCTTGTGCTGCTTATCAGACAGTCTCTCTTTGATTGCCATCTCCATAACATGAAGGTCTCGTTGGCTTGGATCCCCGGGCATTCGGGGATTCAAGGCAACGAGATTGCAGACTCCTGTGCTAAAGAAGCCATAGAAATAGGCAGTCTGGAACACTTCCATTACTTCTTTCACGATCTTTTCTCTTTGGCCAAATCCGATCTTAACTCTTGCTGGCAACTCTATTACGACCGTTCAAAATTAACTAAAGGTCGATATTACAGTGACATTCAACCTAACATACCAAATAAACCATGGTTCTACCGCTACCGTGTAGTCGACAAGCAGACGACGTCGGTCATCTGCAGACTTCGTATTGGTCATACTTGTACACCTTCACGCCTTCACAGTTGGGGTATTATACAATCCCCCACCTGTGCTTGTGGCCTGGAGGAAGGCACTGCAGATCACATTCTTTTTAATTGTCCAATCAGAACAGTTTCCCTGTATAACATACTCCCTTCTTGTGTCCCCAAGCCCATTGATCTTAAATCCCTTCTGTTTCTGTCATCCTCAAATAAAAAAATCCTAAATTCCTTAATTAAATATATCTGTTCACAAAAAATTAAACTCTAACTGTTCGCTTGCTTTTGTACTTTTCCTTTGTTATGTACTGTGTGTTTTGTGATGTCTAAATGTCCTGTGTCCTTTTATTACAGAGTACACATCAAACCACATATATTCAACCCCTGTTTTGGATCTATCTTTATAACCGGCCAATCACGTCAGACATCTTGCTATTTTCAGGAGTCATTGGCAGTAATGGTCGCTAACCCTAAAGTGACCGAGTTGCCATAAATAAAAGAGTTGAAAGTAACAAATATTAAAAGCAATCATTTTTCCGATTTCTTTGTACGCCTTTTATTCAAAACAATCCAATGGAATCGGTGTAGGTTGTAAAATGTATTTATTTGTATATTTTTCTTAATGGTTTTAGCTATTTAACATATCAGGTTTGTGTAGTGAATCTTATCGCATCAATTAGGAAACTAGTCTGCACATTTTACTATCATTATCTTTGTTCCTTTCTAGTAGTAGCACGCTTAATAACAGCAATGTTTGCAAGCCTGAAAAGCAAGATAAAGGAAGAAACCGGAAGCGATATAAGTAAACTAACAAGCAGTTGGAGAAGTGGTGCTTTTTTAAGCCGCATAACCCTGAGAGATGATTCGGTTAGTACATATTATCAATTACATATCTATGCACTCAAATTTCGATCGAGCATAATTCAGTAGTAATCTAGAAACAATCAAATTTTAGTTTTCTATGATTGGCATTTTTTTAACACTTGAGTTCTTTAATTACATTCGTATTTCTACTTATAAATAATTTAATTGAAAATTTTGTAAAAATAATACGAAACATAGCTCTATTATTTGTAAAAACTACACAATATTGAAAGTGCTGACATTGAAACAGATTTCTACAGTTTCAAAGGCCAAATTTAGCAAGCAGTGAATTATTTTTTTAAATTATTTAGCGATGATAACTTAATGAATTAATCATCATAATATTATGCATGTGGATATTCATGATCTAAATATTAGTAAGAAATCCTTGTAGGCAAAATTAATTACTCAGAATCAATAAAATTTACATTATAATGCTTAGTTTAATTCCCAACAACAGTATAGTTATAGCTCCTGCAGCTAATTACTTAGCCAGTAATGTCCAATAAACCTCAAGTGAATTGATGGAATGTACTTTTTTAACTAATTTATCATATTATCTAGCCACCTTGTAATTGATGTTAAGATTTGTGTTAGATACCAGATAAGGTAAAGCATATAATATAAATTCATCATCAGTGCTAGATTTACGCCTAGGCCCGGGCATAGGGCGGCATGATTTGAGGGGCGGCAAAATTTTTGAAATTTCAAAATTTCAGAGGCGAAAAAAGTAATGACAGTCTCCTTTGAAAAAGAGTTTCGATTATTTTTTGTAAAGAAATTTTCATAGAATATTTATAATAATATTTTTTTTTTATTAACCTTTCAGTCTATGAATAATATTTAAAAATTTTAAAAGATTATAATATTATTACCGAATGATATCCAATCATTAAGGGCGGCGCCATAAATAGGGCCTAGGGCGGCATCAAGCCTAAATCCGTCACTGTTCATCATCCAAATTTCGGTTATGATTGTCATAAAAATCATAATATATAAGGTTCACATACAGTATTTGATACTCAACTATTAAAGAGTTTTATACTTAGCAGATTTTATTTTATTATAGGGCTTGTTAATTATCAATTAATCAATCATATTTTTTGTTTTAGTCCTCTACTACTCCTACAAGTTCCGGCGGTCAGGTTGACTCCACATCAGATGTAAGTATTGAAATATATATGTATAAAACCATACCAGTAAAAATCCTAATTGTCTTATTAAATGTTAAAATTATGATTTTAATAATAAATAATGCTTTTAGTCAATATCACCACAATTGCAAACATACTTATCGGACCGCACCGGAGGTGAAGTAGATCAGGCAGCTCTACAGCAGCAATATGCTGCCCAGTTGGAGGACAAATTGAGAGATAGGGACTTATATTGGGAGCAGAAAATAAAGGAGATTCAACTCAATCTAACATCAGCCCAAGGTATGTAATATAATATACATGTTAACATGACTTACAAATTTATTTATGTTACAAAAAAGCATCTATGGGCTTCTTTTAAATATATTATGCCAACATTTAATAAATAATGAACATTTATTTGCCATTTCAAGCCTAGGTGGCTTGTAGAATTATGGTATGTGGTATGTAATATGTATGTGGTTTGGTAGAGTTATGTAATATATTTATATGTATTACTAGCTGTTACCCGCAGCTTCGCCCGCGTGAACTTAGGTTTACGGATTTATCATGTCTGATGATGATCATTTTCTATTTTAATAATTACTAAGTTTTTGTATTAAAATGAATATATGTCATCTGTAACATAAAGACATATATCCCTTTGCAGATTTTCTGTAGGCATATTTAGGATATATAATACTATTATTATATATTCCACGTTATTTTTTATATTCCACGTATATACGTTGATTATATTATTACGTCTACCAGAGTTGATACACTACGGCCTTAGACAGCAGACAACCGCCCGCGCCCGTTCGTATCACAGCAACACGATTTATTTTCTTCTGCATTATTTTGATTTTGCCATATCTCCTAAAGTATTCATTTAATTTGCATGATGTAAAGGGCAAAAATAATCTTCATAAAATGCACATGCTAATTAACTGATTTAAAATGATAAGGATTCATAACGTATTTTTGTACATAACTTTCAAATTATCACGTTATAATTGCCCATTTTTTTAAGTATTAAATTATTATAGTATGATATCCCTAAGAGATAGACATATGCCATCGCGGACTTTTTTGTAGACCTATTTAAAATACACAATTCCACCATACATTATTTTGTTATATCTCAAAGGGTTTAGGCAGCGTTTTCGTTGAAAACTCCCAAGCGGCCTATTTTTCCCCGACACCTTCATCAATTATTGTTATATCTTAGCCAATGTATATAAAAACTTAATAAGTTATGTACATAAACCATCCTCTTGAATTGTTCTATCTATTAAAAAAAACCGCTTCAAAATCCGTTGCGTAGTTTTAAAGATTTAAGCGTACAAAGGGATATAGGGACAGAAAAAGCGACTTTGTTTTATAATATGTAGTGATTAACGTAAAATAAAATTTTTGTGTAATGTAGTTTGAAAGTAAGCATTGACAAAGAATGTATTCCAGGGGAAGAGGCAATAGCTGCGCAGAGTGTAGCACGTATAGCTCAGGCAGAAGCAGCTAAAGCAATTATAGAAAGAGATGCCACAGAAAAGCAGCTTAATGAATTAAAATTAAGATTGTCAGCGGCTGAAAATGCACAATACAAGCTTGATGCCCTTACTGTAAGATTTAAATAATTTAAATGACTAATTTGTACATTTATTGGCCCGTGAGAAGTTGATATTTTATTATTGTTTGATGTTGTTAAGTTGATATTGTTGTTGTGAAGTTACAAGGTACTAATTACAAACCAATACAAGTACAACATTCAAATCTTGGGTCTTGAGTCATTTATATGACCTGTGTCAGGATTTGTCAAATGAGTCCAGTGATATTGATGTAGTTTCTTATATAATGCTTTGTGCCTTTTTATGTAATATGTTTTCATTAATTGTAAATAAACAAAAATGTTATTTAGGTCACATATAAGTCATAATTTTATACATATATAGGAAGAGGTGGAGCAACTGCGTCGCGAGTGGGCACGCGAGCGGGCCGAGTTGCGTGCGGCGTTGGGCGCGAGCGAGGCGCGCGCGACAGACACGCAGCAACAGCTGGAGCTGCTGCGCGCCGCCCTGCCGACCACACACCCCGACCATCACATGCACGACGATGGTAGGTCTCTCATTATTTAACTACCACCAATACGCTTCGAGCAAAGAACAATAATGGTTGATACCGGCTAAAAGGATGCGTTTTATGCCCATTTATTTTTATAATACCGTTTTATTCTGGTAATTAGATCTTCTAGGACCAGGCAAGTCGCATTACCGTAACTTCATGCACTCAGAATATGCACAATTAAAGCTACTGTTAAATGAACTTATTTATGGCCTTTTGATACCAGGTGGATTAACATTACCTAAAAATACGAAAATACTTATTCTTTTACGTGTCGTCTTGTTGTGCAGTGCTAGTTCAAAATCATTGTTACATTACAGATAAACGTGAAGTCCAGCCGACTGGATGCGAGGATTTTGACCGCTTGTGCCGCGAGCGGACAGTGTTAACGCGGCAGCTGCAGGAGACAAAGATGGCACTAGCCGATGTCAAGACCTCGTGGAGTGGACAAATCGCCTCTTTGGAAACTCAGGTTCATTATTTATATTTTGATAACACACTAGAGTATACATTTTACATGTATTTTATTAATCATTATAAGTTAATATATCCATCATCCACATTGCGAATGTACTGGATATTCAGACATACTTTTTTATTTATTTATGTATATTACATGTACACAATCGTAGTCTAGTTTTACAAGTTAAGGTAGCTATTGAATATAGTAGAAGTTTTGTATCTATGACTCTTATAAGTTAAATCAGCAATGCTTACAATAATTGTTTTTAATATGGTATCACTCATTTTGAATTAATTAAGCACTCACCTTTGCGCACTACTAGTACTTATATTGATAATATTATTTCATATATTTTATGATTCGTTTATTCTATGAACTAGTAACTTTTGTATGTGACTTAAAAATATACTATACATATTTATGTAGGTATATTCTTATCGAGTTTACCGTTATTATTTTCTTGGTCTTTGTGTATTTTATTTGTGCTATCATTTAAATATATTATATCGGTAAGCCCTTCCGATTTACATTATTATTTTATAAAATATTACCCATTTATTTTATTTAAAAAACACATACAAATACTTTTACTAAGAAATACACGAGTGTTTGTGTTTGTAGGTTGCGCGCGTTTCACGACAGGCGGGGGAAGAGGGGGCGGAGAGGAGACGTGTAGAGGAGGAGAGAAGGGAGTTGCAAGAGAAGATAGCCAACATGGCCGCCGAATTAGAGAAGACCAGACAAAACCTGGCGAACAGTGAGGCTAAGGTTTGTATATTGAATACTAAAGCATAATATTCTTAAACAAAAATCAACGTCAATAAAAGCATGAATAATGGCTGTCTAGCATAATATACGAAAGTCGAATACATGTCATATTATTATTTTTATTTTATATTGATTTAAATTAACGCGATCACTATTCATATTTAAATATATATTTGTATGGGTAAGCACCCGAACAAATATATATTTAATTAGTTTTAATTTGAATATGTTATAAAATATTATTAACTAACAAAATGTCCAGGAGATATCGATACACAATCTGCATTTAAGAATAGTATAACAGTGTTTATAGACAACGTAATATCTAACTATATTGTATAGTAGGCATCTAAGGAGTTGTCTGCACACTTTGATCAATTTCAATATGCCAAACATATGAAATTTTAGTTAGATTTGACATTTGAACATGTATTACGTAACCTGAAGTATTTTTAGTACCTGAAGTATTATAGTTGAATTTTTAATTCAAATAACTGAAGTTGTCGTTTATATTTTGTTACTAAATAGCGTATAGAATTAGGTAAAATAAAAATGCTTGAAGGCTGTTTGAAGTAATGCCGTCACATGCAATGGAGATACTATAAAATATTAAGGCTAACTCTCATTCTGAACGTCATAAACCGTTTATTACTAAAATATTGGTATCTTCATCGTACATGTCGGTGTGTCATTAGAATATTGTATAGGCTAGTGCGAGTGGTGGGTGTGTGAGTGGGTGAGAGTAAGTAGTGGCGCCCTGACGTTGTGTTGGCGCCGGCAGGTGGCGCGGCTGAACGCCGAAGTACATTCCCTCGCGCTGGAGGCGAAGAGCCTGCGAGCCGGCCACGCCCACGACGCCGTGAGTGCCAGCCTCTACACCATATAGTAGCGAGTATATACAGCCCGCCGATAGAGGGAACTTTGGATGATGCAGTCTCGAGAATCTATCTTGCCATTATCATTTCATTCACACATAATATAATATTACATTCTATTCTGACAAATTATCGCTAGTTGACTGTTTAACTTAACATTGTTTTTTATAACATAAGCTTTACGGTGACGTAGTTTTCGGTGGCCCATTATAGGGAAAATAAGGGCAACGCATCTGCATAACCTCTAGTTTTGTGGATGTTAATAGGCGTCGATAGTCGCAGGGCTTCGACTGTTCGTTTGCCCTTCTATGATATAAAAAAATGGAACAATAGACAAACTCATGTTTCAAAATGACTTGTGACTTGCACAACACAATAATAAAATATAATATATTTAATCTGTATACGTCTAACAAAAACAAAGTATCAAATCTGCCTACGTCTAATTTCATTATATTATACAGAAGTGACAAAGCAAAATGTTTAGATATCCAAAATTCCTTCTGCTATTTTAACATATTTTTCTAAATATTTTGGGCTTAAATATGGTACCGATAAAAAGTAATTTTTGCAATATTTTGACTATGTACATGTATACACGTTAAAAAAGTTTTAGATGTTTTTTTCCAACTCTAAATAGTGTTTGAAATAATATTTGTTATCAACACTTGCCTATTTATAGATTTAAAGTTTTATTTGTGACTATTATTTATATTTTTTTCATAATTTAAAATTATTTACGTTTGTTTCATTTCTAGATAGAGAACCTTTTCGATTGCAAGTTTGTAAAAGTAGTTTTATTTGTTTACATTTGTATGTGGGAACTAGTCAGTCTGATAATAAATATTACTTAAAAATAGTTCCTATGTATACTTTAGTGTTAGTAAAGTAGATTGATTGTGGTTCCATAAATTATATTTTTAGTGCTTGCATTTTTTTTTTCAGATATAATATTAGTCTGGCTGTACAGATTTTATTTGAAAAATAATTATTTCAGTTTAGAAACAATTTTTAGTCAATGTTGTATTATTTCGCAGGACACATTGAACAATAATTTACCTTAGCATTGTTATCTATTTACTTAATAGTCTACAATTATTGTTACCTATTTATTAGGACTATATAGAGCTTAAGACACTATGTTTGAGTGAATGCTTAGCTTTAAAAGCACAGCTTATAGATACTATATACAAGGGCGGATCCAGCTTTGGTACCAGGGGGGGGGGGGGGTCACATAGTCGTGGTCAAGTCTTGACTTTTGACTGGACTAATGTTCAATTAGTGGTCCACCTTAGTTCTGGAACCAGCCCAGGGGGGCGGTCATGACCCCCATGACCCCTCCCGTGGATCCGCCGTTGACTATATATAAAGTAAGTACTTAATTATACATACGAGTAGTAATTAAAGTGAGATTTAATCCGCACCTGTCATTTGAAATATGTCCGTCCCAAATTTTGAAAATAAAATTTAAGAAATTGTTTATACATACACCTCTATATGACTTTAGTGTTAAGATAGTTATATTAACAAGCAAATGTTATCACGATATAAAGATTGCTATTGTACGAATTCGATGATAAAATTCGTATGCGTCACCCGAGCAGTTTTGAGACTGTTTACCGACCTTGTGACAATATTGTAACGTATACATTCCATGTAAGTGAAATATTTTTGTTATTTTTAGTTTATAATTGCTTTTTATTTTTGTTAGAATTTATTTTACAAGCAAGAATAAAACCGTTTTTATTTTAATATATTTTTTCATTTGTTCCACCTTCTTTCCTGTTAAGTTTATCAAGACAACCTTTAAATTCTTAGATTAGTTGAGATTACCTTAAACACAATAGAGATTAATGTATCGCCTGTATTATTATAGCCATGGTTACGCTATGCACTTATCTGCACCGCGCATTTTGCAAACACTACACAGGTTATAATGAAAGTTCCAAACACGAATACCATAGATTATATTTCGCAGGAGGTAGCGATGGATCTAGAAGCCCGCATCGAAGCCTTGAACGAAGAGAACGAGGAGTTGAAAGAGGCGCTCCAGAATGAAAGGACCCTGGTGAAGATCCTCCGGGAGAAGGTTGAGAAGTCCAACTCTTTGTACGACGAGCAGACGGTCAAAGTCAACCATCTCAACTCCACTATGACTGACATGCACCACGACTTCATTGATATGCAGAGGAAGTTTGACAAGTATGTACTGTGGTTTTCCCTATCCATACTAATATTAGAAGGAGGAAATAATTGATTGTTTTGTTTGTTTGAATTAAATAGGCCCTACTACTGGACCTATTTGAAATATTCTATCGCATATTGAAAGTCAGCGAGTAACATGGGCTATAAACTTTAAACCCGTACAAAGCCGGGACTAGCGATCCGTCCCGGCTTAATACTTATTAACCGACTTCAAAAAAGGGATGTTCTCAATTCGTCTGTATGTTTTTTTTTTGTTCGTTTCTTCAAGAGTTTAGTACTTAATATGAAAAAAGAACATATTAAAATTATTTTCGAATGCCTGACCGAAAATGAATTAAAATATTCTTGTAGTGCGTACCCTATGGTATCAAATATTACACGGGTGCTCAGATTTCTTTTGGTTTTATTTATTCATCTAGACGAATATTGTCGTAATCTTTTCTTTCGATTTTAGGGAGAAGAGGGAAAAGGACGAAGCGTTATTGAGAAATGCGCATATGTCTCAAAATATAGAAATGAGCCAATGCAACGTTAGATTTTTGGAATCTGAAATTGTTGATCTGAAGAGCAAGGTCGCTGAGCTGGAGAGCGTCATCGCTCAACACAAAGAGGTAGGGAATCCTACTAATATTATAAACGTGTAAGTTTGTGAGTATGGATGTTTGTTATTCTTTCACGTAAAAACTGCCGAATGGATTTTAATGAAACTTTACAATAATATAGCTTATACATCAGAATAACACATAGGCTATAATTTATCCCCGTACTCCCACGGGAACGGGAAGTACGCGGGTGAAACCGCGGGGCGCTACTAGTTTATTATAATAAATTAATAAAATAATAAAAATACAATCAAAGGTTTTTAGCACCCCACTATGGTGGAGTAAATGAATGTTTGATGGTTTATATGGAAGTTTTATAAATGCAGATTTCATATACACCGCCATAGTCGCTTTTTGTAGCAACAATTCAGCAGCAATAGGAATTTTAATATAACACGTTATATTTCGAAACGAAATTCATTATTTTTCATCATAATATTTTGATGGTAGCAGTTTTATGTAAGCAGGCAGATGACCATCGTAACGGTTAGTAGTCAACGTCGACTAATGGGAATCAATAAGTTGTGAGTAGACTGACATCATCGGAGTCTGACTCGCTAGAGACAAACTATATATTATAGTTGCCAGCAATCTAGAACCAGCAATATTTCTCCATAGTTTTAACAAAAGACAAAAGCGCTTTCACTGATAAATAATCGTAGTAAATTTTAATGTTATATTTCCTTCAGAATCAAGCTGAATGTATGATTATAAAAGAGAACGACAGAGCGAAAGAAAAGAAAATCGAAGAACTACAAAGGCGACTCGACGAAAGAGAGGAAAGTGAAACTACGCTTAAAAAGACAATACGAGACTTGGAAACTGAAATCTGTGATAAAAATAAGGTAAAGTTAATAATATATTTTGCAAGATCTGTTGTACTTCTACATATATGTATGTAGATTGTATGTTGCGAATAAATTTTTGACTGTTAATTTTAATATGTAAGTTACTTACTAGTTTTATCTATACAAATATAATAAAGAGGAAAGGTTTGATTTTTTGTTTGTTTGTTTGTTTGGTTGTAACGAATAGGCTCAAAAAGTACTGGACCGATTTCAAAAATTCTTTCACCGTTCGAAAGCTACATTATCCACGAGTAACATAGGCTACATTTTATTCTGAAAAAAATAGGGTTCCGTAAGATATTTGGGTTTTTCGGACACAAGGTGTAAAAAATCAACCAGAAAAGTTACTTATTTTGCGTACGCTGCCTAAACTATAAAAGATAGAACCATAAAATGTTCTAATTAATTGTAGATCTTATAATTATCTACAAAAAAGTCCGCGACACGCTATACCTATCTATGTCGAGTGAGGCACAATAACCATTTTTTTATTTAGATATTTATAATTTTTTTGGACTACATTTAAATGCGTTTATTTTATTCATGCTTTGGATCCTTATCAAAATAAATTATTTCATCACTAAGTACAGTTTATGTAGATAATATTTGACTTTGAATGATTAAAATTGGACGATCGGTTTTGAAGTTATGGCGAAATCTATCTATCCTATATATCTACACTAATATTATAAAGAGCAAAACTTTGTTTGTTTGGTTGTAATGAATAGGCTCATAAAGTACTGGACCGATTTCAAAAGTTCTTTCACCATTCGAAACCTACATTATCCACGAGTAACATAGGCTAAATTTTATTCTGGAAAAAAACAGGGTTCCGTAAGATATTTGGGTTTTTCGGACACGAGGTGTAAAAAATCAACCAGAAAAGTTATTTATTTTGCGTACGCTGCCTAAACTATAAAAGATAGAACCATAAAATGTTCTAATTAATTGTAGATCTTATAAATATCTACAAAAAAGTCCACGACACACTATACCTATCTATGTCGAATGAGGCACAACAATCATATTTTATTCAGAAATTTTGATTTTTTTGGACTACATTTAAACGAGTTTATTTTACTCATGTTTTTAATCCTTAAGATATGAAGCTAAAGAGTTTGTTTATTTGAATTCGCTAATCTCAGGAACTATCGGTCGGATTTTAATGAAACATTTTAGTGTTCGATAGCCCATTTATCGGTAAAGATATATCATCCCGCTAAGATCCCGTTGTAAATCTTAGTTAACGCAGGCGAAGCTGCGGGCAACAGCTAGTTTTATATATTTTTATACATTTTTTTTCAGAAAATAAAAACTTTAGACAATAGGATATCGGATATGAAGAAAACATTGCAGCGGGAATTGCAGAGCAGCAAATCAGATCTCTCCACAGCCGAGGAGCAGGATATAAGCAGAAGGTAAATATCTACATCGTGCCAATACTACGCCTTAAAAGATATTTCAATATGTGTCGGACCAATACATTTTTTATTATGTTTGTGTATATTTTAGGCTTTCGCTTAATAATACCATTGGTAAGCGAAAGCTTAAAATATACACAAACTATATAAATATAGATAATATTAAGATTTTTTTTGTTTATTGTCAAAAATATACAATAACACTCACAATCAATCTTATTTTTAATGTGAAACGTCCATTGACTTGCCCTGGTAGTAAAATCAACTGACATCCCTTGGTGGTAAGAGGCATGAAATTGCCATGGCACATGTTATATATTTGTTAATAATTAATAATTATTATATTAGACAGTCGCTTGTGCCCAGCAGTGGGACAATACAGGCTAGAAAACATAATTATCATGTCAACAATTAACATAGATGTCTGATGAATAATTTGTTACCTCAAACACCGCGATGACAATTGTCATGATAAAGTAATGTAACGTTTACGCCAATTTCGTTTATTACGAATTCAAATATTAACGGGGATATTTCACATTATTATTGATAATTTTTCTAGATATTTGAAGCACGTGGTGTTGCGTTTCCTGACGGCGCGCGAGTTGGAGGCGCGGCAGCTGACGCGCGCGCTCGCGACGCTGCTGCGGCTGTCGGCGCACGAGGAGGCGTTGCTGCGCGCCGCCCTGCCCGCGCGCGCCGCCCGCGGCCCGCTCGCCGCATGGTTCCCCTCGCTCGGCGCCTGAACACCCCCCGTACACGGGTATTGATCCTATATTCTATGGACCCGAATGACGTATGAGGTCTGAAATAATGTGCAGTACGGCTAAAATCACCTCCCATCGTACCCAAAGAATCGTGATAATGTACTGTACGACCAATTTAACTGGCGTGCGTATACGAAAATCGCTAAGAGTGACGTTTGCATGACACTAACTAAATTCAATCCAATCAAGTTAGAGCTGCTGAATTTAAAAAGTTTTGAGTATACGCGTCACGAAACCTACAAGTAAGAATTACGTTCTGACGTCACTTCTAGCCTGCTTCATACCGGTCAAGTTAAATTGTAACCATAAGAGCGTATGTATTTTTGTCTGAATTCCATTTTTTGACCTTTTAAAGCGTTTTGTACACCATCAAGAAATCCTCGCGTAGATATCTCGAATGAGGAAGCAAGTATTACTATTATTTATATTCATCTGATTCTTTAATACTCTTTGTATGAATTTCTCATAAAACAACTTTAAACAGTTACACCTTAACAGTATTTGTTTTGAATAAGTAAAAATGTGCGCCTTAACATACCTATGGTAAAAAAGTATTTTATTTGACTTAAAATTAGTATTATTTTCGAATCAAAGATAAGTAACAAATTGAGTTACAAGATATATATTTTTATTATAATTTACACTAGAATTAAACTTTATTTACATTTGTGTAATTTACATTATTATTATTTAACATAGAAGAGAGATTGTATATTAAATATTTTTCTTTATTTATAACTTTGGAATTGTAAATAAAGTATTGTTATTAAATCAAGTACTGATTAAGAAAGCCTTAATAGTTGCTAGTCAAATCGAATACTATTGTTTAAGATTGCGTTGGTAAATTTTTCCTTGAATAAAATTTAAACGACGGAGCTAAATGAAGCTTTATTAAATAGGTATACATTTTTGTGACACTTTGTATGAGAGTGAGTTATTCCAAATGTTAATACAATAGTCCTTTGAATTTTCTCTATCTTTAAGTTGTAGACGTGTACAGTAATACAAATCACTGCCCAAATTAAATAGAAATAAATGTTGCTGTGAATACCTTAAAATGTAAACTAGCTTCATTAGTGATTGTACAAATGAAAATTGGATCCTTAGAAAATTTGTAAATGAAATGGAAACAAGCCAATGCTTTTTGTATCGTCATAAAACTGAATGTTGCTTTTATGTGTAATTCTGATCGTGTTGCTCATGACTAAAGGAATTGCTTTTTTGCCATCTTCCATAACTATACCATAAATATTCAATGTATCGAATTATCGTACAACATTAAAAATAATCATTTCATAATATAATACTTATGATATTAACAATCGCAGCAGCAAATGGTCCTTTTGTGGCAAGTGTCCACACAATTTTGTGACATTATTAAGGCGCTGAACAGGGTCAAATAGGCTTCACCTAAACATATTTTAAGCAAAATTGACACGGTTTACGGTCGTGATAAAAATATATGTTAAACTTCATCATATTTCTAAGTTCACTCAAAAGTCAAAAACACGTTTTCTAGAAATTTTCTCGATAAAAAAAAATCCCAATTAAGCAGTGTTTAGTGAACTTTTAACGTAAATATCGCCTTTACTTAACAATATATGTTGGTAAAATTTACAACAGTAACAGATAATATTATTATAAATTTTCGTGTTAATTTATATTTTTGATTGCTTTTCAGATTTCGATAATATTAACTGTTTTCTTATATTAATATCCATAGCCAACGTGCTTCATGATGCCACCATCGCGCTTCTCTTTTACTTCTATGTGATTCGACAGTAAGCGCTGAGGCGCGTTGCTAAGCGGACCTATGTCATTTTTCACAGTACAACGCGCCGCTCGCGAATTAATATTTTTGCTATATAAAATTGTATTTAACAAAGATATAATGTAACGTGCATGCGCAACGTAAGTAATTTCGGGATAATTATTAACAATATAACAATAAATATATAAACTAAATATTACCAATGGCATAAGCGCCATCTATCATTGACCAATGTCAACAATTGACCTTCTATAATCTGATACGCTACAACAAGTTTGTCAATAAAGGTGTAAATAAATAATATACTTTAGTGTGAATAAGAGAGAGAAAAATAATATTGAAAAAATGCGAAACAAAAGAAATAAATGGAGACTAGAAAAAAGAAGATTTATTATAAAATAAAAACACATGCTCTCGTGGTGGACGGACTCGGCCTCTTATGCGAGGGTTCCGGGTTCGATCCTGACCCGTCCGTGTGTGCCTTGAAATGGGTTTTTCTAAATTTCTAAGTGCACACGAGACCATCGTTCGCTCACCGGTGAAGGAAAACATCGTGAGGAAACCTGCATGCCTGATGAGATTGAAAGTCTTTGAAGGTATGTGAAGTTCACCAATACGCACTGGGCCAGCGCGGTGGACTATTGGCACATTACCCTCCTCGCCTGATTTCGAGGAAGGAGACCCGTGCCCAGCAGTGGGACATAATATAAGGGTTGACTTTACTTTACTTTTTTTTTTAAAACACATGAATGAAGTTGTAAAGTAAGTACCTATCTATTTACAACATTTATTTATCAAAACACGCAAATAACGCATTTCAATACAATAAGGAATATTTTAGTACAGTCCGTACATACATAACTCTAAATTCGATAATTTACAAAATGGACGAATAGCGCAATGGTTTAGTGAACGAATATCGCTCTACGTGTCATGTACATTGCATATGTTCAAACCTCGGTCAAAACCGACTTTTTTTTGGTGATTTTTTTATATAATAATTTTCGCCTTTTCTCATAGTTATGTTCTTTTTGGTGTATTTTTATTTTTTTAGTTTTTCCCCTTTCTATTTTTTGGTAGCAAAAGTAACTATTTTTTTATTCTCGCTAACAATAAGTACCTACCTAAGTATTTATAACTAATATTACCTACATAATATATTGTTCCTGTTATATTCCTTCTAGTAAAAGAAGACGGTTGACCATTAGTTCGAGTGCAAATGATGTCCCATCAAAGAAAACATTTCATGGGTACGAATACCTATATTACATACTAGCTGTTGCCTGCAGCTTCGCCTGCGTTAACTAAGATTTACAACGGGATCTTAGCGGGATAATATATCTTTACCGATAAATGGGCTATCCAACACTGAAATGTTTCATTAAAATCCGACCAATAGTTCCTGAGATTGGCGCGTTCAAATAAACAAACTCTTTAGCTTCATATCTTAAGGATTTAAAACATGAGTAAAATAAACTCGTTTAAATGTAGTCCAAAAAAATCAAAATTTCTGAATAAAATATGGTTGTTGTGCCTCACTCGACGTAGATAGGTATAGTGTGTCGTGGACTTTTTGTAGATATTTATAAGACTACAATTAATTAGAACATTTTATGGTTCTATATTTTATAGTTTAGGCAGCGTACGCAAAATAAATAAGTTTTCTGGTTGATTTTTTACACCTCGTGTCCGAAAAACCCAAATATCTTACGGAACCCTGTTTTTTTCCAGAATAAAATTTAACCTATGTTACTCGTGGATAATGTAGCTTTCGAATGGTAAAAAATTTTTGAAATCTGTCCAGTACTTTTTGAGCCTATTCGTTACAACCAAACAAACAAACTAAGTTTTCCTCTTTATAATATTAGTGTAGATAAGCTTTCGCCCGCGTGGAAATGAGATTGGAAAAAAACCAAATAAGTAGTGTTTATCCTTACGAATATAAAATATTATAAAACTATATTGATAGACTTGTCGCGTTCTACATTTGGCCAGTACCTACCTAGTACCTACATATAAATATTGCTCGTTTGATAAATCGTCGTTTTTAACATTTCAATTGACGTAAATCGTAATTATGAATACTACTAGTAAGGCAAATGTAATTCCCGTAGGAACTTTATTTTTTTGGGATAAAATAATATAACCCATGTCCTAATACAAGGTTGGTACATAGGTATACGCCATCACTATTTCAAATTTCAGCCAAAGAGTTTCAGCAGTTTTGCCTTGAAACCCGATCAAACAAACTCACTTTCACATTTATAATATTAGTAAAATGATATTAGGTATATGTAAAAAAGAGGTAGAGGTACCAAAAATGAAGCACCTAAAAAACAAACATTCGGTAAGTTTTGCATTTGCCATACATCCTCGTCTCCATAGATCTATGACAATCTTAGACACGGCATAAATGCAAATCCTGTCGAATCAGTATATTGTTATGATAGTACATACATAATATGATTGTTTCATACAATGTTTTATTCATTTTGTCCTATACATCTATGGTGCTATTCTACGGTGATAAAATTTCAGAATATTTCTACCTACATTACAATTTACAACATACCGGGTGTATTTGGAACGATTTGAAAAAATGAAACCTAATAATATACTATAATATAATGCATATGTCGCAGTCATCTGGTTGAATCAATCAGGTGATTGTAATTTAGTTTATTCTTTTCCCACCGCGGCGTTAGTAGTCACCAAAACAAATTTTGCGTAAAACAGCTCGCGCAGAAAACTTATTCTGTGATTATATATGTTTCGTTTTTTTACCTAAACTCTTATTCCACAATGTGACATAGATTTGAGTTAACAACTTTCTGGAGTCACAGAGACTTCCATATTTTAATACATTACTTTTGAAAAAATAAGGTATATTTATAGCCTATCTTAAGACTTGAAATACAATATAAAATCATAACAAGGTGTGAGGTCACGACATGTCCTCATTTTTGTTATGTAAAGTAAGTTACCTTTTAAATTGCGGACTTATAATCACCCTAAACAAACATTATAAAGTCAGCTCTATCCCATTCAACAACTTGACGAGTTGTCCTTTCAATTAAATGTCGTTATTCGATGAACGTGCAATCTGATGACTGCGACACATATATATCATGTATCTCAGAAACGTTCTTTTTTTTTTAATTTTTAGCACTTATGTATTTTGCATGCTCGCGATGTATAAATACACGCTATGAACTCTCGCTGACCGCGTGTCGTGTGTGGTGCGGGAGTTCGTACACCTCGAGCGAAGCGGTTGTGAGTTAGCTGTTACTATCTGTTTTATTCCAAAAACTATTATTTTAAAGCATTGTCATCAAATGCCATGTCTCTCCATATTATATCTTGTGACAAATATTGTCAAAATAAAATCACGAACTTCGGCTTAATGTCTGTATCATTATGTTCACCAAACAAAATTATAAAAAAATTGGTTGTCTGTAAAGTCGGTTTACGGACGATAGTTTGACAACATTACATTCTGCACGAACCGAACTGAGCCGATCATACCTCTCTCTCGTTCGGACCGCGCTCTCGCTTTTGGGAACGCTACATGACGTCATCTTTTTCATGCGTGCCCGTAATATCGGGTTATTAGACTTTGTCACGTAAAACAAAATAGAAAAGACAGCAAATAAAAATTATAATTTCGCATTTTTTCACTTCTATCATGTCAGGCCACGCGTACACTATCATATTTTAATATTACAGACAGACACTCCCATTTTATTTATATCTATAGATTAATTTCATGTTCTTAATTCACGGTATAAAAATAATAATAAAAAATATTCGGGAATAGATTTTTATTATGATTTTTTATCCATATAAATTAAAACCTGAGAGACCAAAAAGTGAATACGTATTAAAAAACAACAAACAACAATGTAGTTATGCAATGTACGTATGCTAGGCCGGCATGACCACTTATTGCCCCATCCCCCAATTAGCACGACCCCCCTCCCCCCTTCCTATTCCTTTAAGGCTAACAACGCAGATTCTTATGGGCGTTGTTGGTGAGCACTTTCCATCAGGTGCGCCGCATGCCCATTTTATCCTCTTTCATAAAAAACCCGCGCATGTATTACATACAACTAGAGAAATATTATAACTGACAAATTTAACGCAATAAATACTCCTTCAAATGATGAAGCATTGATTATAATTTTTAAATTTGTAATAGTAAAAAAATAAAACTAAAAATATCCGACTTTCTTATTTGCCTTGTCTATTTACTTGCAACGCTACTGAAATCTATTATATATTATTTATTAAAACGCCATCTATTGGTTAACTTACTTTCATTGATCACAAAGATTGCTAATATTGCAATATGCAATGCTGTAATAGTTCGATATTTTACCGCTTTTTTTAAATACAAGCAATGGCGCTGTGGTGTCAAGACATTGTGGGCGTGGTTTAAAAATTGAAATCGCAGATTTGATTAGCTCTATTCAGCGTCTTAACGTGACAACGTCTTATAATTCGTTGGAACCGGCTGTACGCACGAAGAAACATGACTCATGCGACGTTACCTAGCTCTGAGGCGTTCCATTTAAGGCTTGAAGTGCAAGCGAGAGCGCGGAACGAGCGACAGAGGCACAATCGGCCCATCAGTGTTTTGTTATGACGTTGTCACGTTCAACTATCGTTATTTATTATTTTTTATTTTTAATATCTTTCTTCAGTATCTATAAATCATGTGTCTCGAGATTATTCACGAGCTGTAGGTATTTTTGAGCTGTATGTATTTTTCTTTATATTTTTATAGTTAATTCTTTATTTTATTAAATATGTCGTTATAGGTTTTAAAATTATACTATGGTGTATATACACAGATTTGTCACGTCCGTCGGGCGGCCCGCTATTTTAGTGTATATTGATTATTTCGAATATCGTTATGTATAGATCTGTGGCGACTTGTACATTGCATCTAGTCCTTGTGTGATTGAAGAGCTTATACAGAGTAATGAGTGTATGATTAAAATGTTTTTCCTTATATTTTGTTTAAAATGATTTGTAATTAATTTTAATTTTGTTTACATCATTCGTTTAAATGTTATTATTTTTATGTGCTAAAGGAATAAAAGTATACAGAAATTGATATGAGTTTACTTCATGTGGCTATCCATACATACATTACTTTTTCTTTGTCATTCTATAGGAAATATTTAAAGAAGGAACGATTAGATTTATTCGGAATCCTTAAGAGGTATTACAGACTAGTCTTCATCATCATCACCCTTGCTACACGCATCCAATACGGACCAGCCACTGCACGGAGATCGTCTCCCCACCCCCTTCGTCTAGTTCATAACTGGTTCATTATTATCATTCTCAATACAATCATTGTTTCAGGAAAAAGTACCAGGAGGCCATACATGACTAAGAGGCTCTGGTTGAATACGTTCAGTGTAGAATTTTTAGCCTCTTAGTCATGTATGGCCTCCTGGTACTTTTTTCTAACATCTTTTAAAACGTGGAGTCTGGAACATTGCGAATTTTTTACATGAACGTTAAAAGTTAAAACCATAAAGGCAGCTCTGCCTTGAATTAAGCGACGTCCACGTTTGTAACTACGTTTTCACTGTTTGAAAACCAGTAACGAGACTTTTTTCCATTTTCATAACGAGAGCCTCTTAGTTTTGTATGGGCTCCTGGTACTTTTTCCTGGAACACATTATTGCGAGATATTCAATCTTTTAAAACGTGGAATTATTTAATTTAAATTTTATTCCGCTAAATTCGAGGCCTCGCAAGGCCTCACATTTAGCGGGCAGCGGGGCGGAGGCGGTGGCGGTGCAGGTTTGCATTGCCCACGCCACCGCACCAGCACAGCGGCGTAAAGGCAAATTTAAGGTAGCATAAAAATTAAATTAAATAATTCCGTTTTAAAAGATGAATTTTAGAATACAATCATTATTCCAAGAAAAAGTACCAGTAATACATGACTAAGGGCCTGTTTCACAATCTCCCTTTAAGTTCCCTATAGGCTATTGGCAACATATTTGACAGATGTTTGACAGATAGAGTATGGAGTATCTGTCAAACATCTGTCAAATATGTTGCCAATAGCCTATAGGGAACTTAAAGGGAGATTGTGAAACAGGCCCTAAGAGGCTCTGAATGAATGTATGAAATATGCTTTATTGTGCACACAAAAAAGATACAAAATTACAAAAAAAAAAAAACACAAATAAACATTTTAAAATCTGGTTATGAAAATGGAAAAAAATCTTGTTTGTTAAGGCCTCGAAGGGGGTTATAAAAAGAGTGGACTGTATTTAAATATATATGTTTATTGTGGAGACAACGAAATGCCCGTATGCTGGTGCGCAACAGCTGGTGGCAGTCTGGCGGTCGAGCGATCGTGCGCCGCTCACCGCTCCTCCCGTGCGTTGACCCCGCTGTCGCCCTGTCACCGCCCGACGAGGCCCGAATAGGCACGATAGGCGCCGACATACTCCCCGGGTTGACGTCAGTCGTCAATAGGTAGAGGACAGAGGCAGTTGAAGGCACGACGAATGATTCCTTTCTTCGTCTTCACCTCTGCTACTCTTGTGACTCCGTCCACGCCCGGGTAGGTCCTGGAGACCCGACCGAGGCACCACAGCAGCGGCGGTGTCGTCTTGTCCTTGATCAGGACCATGGATCCCGTCTTCACTTCACCTCTGGAACTGAACCACTTGCATTTTTGCTGAAGTGAGGAAATGTACTCATTATGAAAGCGACGCCAAAAGTGAAGCTGGATGTACTGGATCCGCTTCCATCGTTCCAGAGTCGTTATTTTGGC
Source organism: Lycaena phlaeas (assembly GCA_905333005.2). Lineage (NCBI taxonomy): Eukaryota > Metazoa > Arthropoda > Insecta > Lepidoptera > Lycaenidae > Lycaena > Lycaena phlaeas. The sequence goes on from HG995163.1 coordinate 20,339,539, forward strand.
GTCCGTCGTCTGAGAGCATGGCACAGACAAGAGTGGCCGTCCAATTAAAAAGTGAGCAGGTGTTAGTGCCGAATAATCAGTGGGATCGGATGATAATGGAGTAAGAGGGCGCGAATTTAAGACCGCCTCTATAAGAGAGAGACAAGTGACCATCTCCTCGAAAGTGAAATGTACGAGATGCAATAACCGTTTTAAATGATGCTTACACGATTTTACAGCGGCTTCAGCTAATGAATTAAAATGAGGACTGTAAGCCGGTGCAAAGACGAATTCGATACCCTCTTGCGCGATTTCAGATGCAACATTTGATGAACGTAAGAACCTGTAGATTTCGTTCGCGGCGCCTATGAAATTTGTCCCGTTATCAGACGTGATACTTCGAGGTTTACCCCGACGTGCCACGAATCGATTAAGAGCGGCCATGTAAGCTTCGGTAGTAAGATCAGTGACGAGCTCCAAGTGGACGGCTTTTACTGCCGAGCAAACAAAGATGCACATATAGGATTTTGTAAGTTTGCAGCCGCGTCCCTTGCGATCGGCCAAAAGTAATGGGCCAGCGTAATCTACATAGCAGTTCAAAAATGGGAATTCGAGACTAGTTCTTGAGCTAGGTAAATGACCCATTATAGGCTGTATGTTTTGCGCCTTGTGTCTGAAACATTTTATACATTTATTCACGACAGACCTAGCTAATATTCTACCGCCTAGAGGCCAAAACGACTGTCGAATGTGACTTAGAAGTAATTGAGGGCCAGCGTGTAGAAGTTTTAAATGTTGCATTTGAAATAATTTGATTGTGAAAATGTGCTTACTACATACTACGATGGGATGCTTGGTACTGAAGTCGTAGGGGGAGTTATCGAGCCTCCCGCCCACGCGGATGAGATCATGATCATCAATGAATGCTGATAAACGAATGAGTTTACTATCACGAGCCAATTTTTTCCCAGATTTTAAAGTTTTGTAATCGTCAGGAAACATGTCTAGCTGAGAATAATGAATTATTAAATTGAATGAATTTTGTAGTTCTTTTGTCGACAGATTGCCACTTAATTTATTTTTATGTTTTAAATTGTAGATAAATCTTTGTAAATATGAGATTATGTTTTGTACCTTTGTTAAAGATGAATGTTTTTCTAATAAATTATATATGATTGATGAATGATTGGTGACGTCTGAATGATGAATAGTACATGAATGATTACTATTGTCACTAATGAAATGCGTTACTACGTCCGGCAAATCGTGTTTCACTGTATTAGGCATTTTTGGCCATTCGTTTTCGCATCGTAATAAAAAAGATGGTCCGGACCACCACTAAGATGAGTCTATGATATTGTTGGCGGATAGACCACGGGAAACAAGATCTGCCGGGTTGTCCCTCGACGGTACGTAGCTCCAGGTATGATCACGCGTGCTCTCATGTATCTCGATCACTCTGCTCCTAACAAAAGGTTTTAATTGGTTAGAAGGAGTGGAGAGCCAGCCCAGGACTATTGTTGAGTCGCACCAGAATTTACATCTAAGAATGGGCATGGTAAGCGATTCTTGAACCCTAGTACACAACCTTGCACCTAACAAAGCTCCGCAAAGTTCGAGTCTCGGTATGGTAGTTGACTTAATGGGCGCTACACGGTTTCTAGAGACTAGAAGTTGTACGCCTATGCAACCCATTGTATTGCGTGAACGAATGTAGACACAAGCACCGTATGCCTTTTCTGACGCATCGGTAAAGACATGTATTTCGTGCATAGTAGAGCCTTCACGCAAAACCCAACGAGGAATTTTTAAAGTATTTAATGCAATTACCGTTTCTTCGAATGTAGACCATAGATTTTTAATGTTTAATGCTACTTCGTCGTCCCAGTCGTATTTTTCTATCCACAGTCGTTGCATCAGGATTTTTGCCTCAACAATACAAGGACCTACAAGGCCCAGAGGATCAAAAATCTGACTGATGACAGATAGGATGTGTCGTTTAGTGACTTTAGTAGAAGGTGTAATATTTATACTATAAGTCAGGGTGTCAGAATCACAAACCCAGTTAAGACCTAGAGTTTTAGATAGAGAAGAATTTAAACCTTGTTCAGAGAAATGCAAAATATTATTGAAATTGCCGCTATTTGAAATTTGTTTTAGAATGTCTGGATGGTTAGATCTCCATTTCCGAAGGTTAAATTTAGCAGACGCCAGAACTGATTGAACCTGCTTTGAAACGTTGACAGTCTCTGCTATGGTACTCCCTCCACTTAAATAGTCATCTACATAAAAGTCCCGTCTTATGGCAGATTGGACTTTACTATCCGCAATGTTGTCAGCCAAGCTCACTAAGCATTTGGTTGCTAAGTAGGGCGCAGATGCAGTACCATAGGTGACCGTATTTAACGTATAGATCTTAAGGGGCTCTGACGGATCAAACCGGAATAAAATTTTTGCAGAGGTCGTTGTTCTGGAGTTAACTCGATTGCCCTGTACATTTTTTCAACGTCACTGGACACCACATATTTATGTTGACGAAAACGTGTTAAAATATTAAAAAGATCGTCTTGCACTACGGGACCGACCATCTGAATGTCATTCAATGACACTCCCGAACTAGAAGAGGACGATGCGTCGAATACTACGCGTAGTTGAGTAGTGGTGCTAGAACTACGAATAACCCCATGATGAGGTATATAATATTTTGTTATGCTGTTATCAATAGAACTGCAAGAGTCTAGTGTCATGTGGCCTAGACGTTCATATTCGCGCATAAACTCGATATATTTGTTTTTAAACGCGGGATCACGCTTAAACCTCCGCTCTAGTGACAAAAAACGTTTTTTAGTGTTTTCATAAGACTGTCCTAGAGTGCTGGGATCCCTTTTTAAAGGCATCGTGACGACGAACCTACCATCATTTTTACGAACGGTAGTTTCATGAAAAATTTGTTCACACATTCGTTCCTCAAGAGAATGTATATGCTTAGGTGACACATCGTCAAGCTCCCAAAATTGAGTAAGATCGGGAGTGACATTGGAATGGAAGCATGGAGTATAAGAAAAATTAGACCTACTGTTAGGTTGTAGGGAAATACTACCTGACACTAACCATCCGAATTTGGTTTCCGATAGTTTTGGAAGATATTTGCCTAAGTCAATAGTATTGTTGCATAATACATTCCAAAATACTTCTGCCCCTACCAGGATATCAACGACCGACGGAACATTAAAGTTCGGGTCCGCTAATTTAAGACCTGTAGGAATAGGGACATTATTGATGTTCACGAAAGAACACGGCAGCAATTTTGTTATTTCGGGCAAAATATAACACTCGATATCAACTTTGAAGGCACAGCATAAAGACTCTATTGTGAGATGACAAGACTGTGTACTAGTGGATATGTGATTATTAATACCCGTTACCTTGGTGCTCGTACCGCGTCGTGACAAACCCAGTGTATCCGACAAGCTCTTAGTTACGAAGTTCGCCGTACTACCGTTGTCCAGCAATAGACGTGCAGTGTACTTCTTACCCGTCGCGCTGATCACGTTCACGAGCGCTGTGGACAGTAAAACATGCGCAGAAGTAGCAAGCTGCATAGAATTGGCTGATAGCACAACATTAGACGTAGAAGGCGAAGCCGAAAGCAAAGCAGATGGCAAAGGATCAGCAAATTTATTGGGTTCATGTGCTTCTAAGTGTAAAAGCGTATTGTGTTTTTTATTGCAATATTTACAATGCGAAAGCTTGCATTGTTTAGCAAAATGTCCAAAGCGTAAGCAATTTTGACAAACATTAAAGTCATTAATTTTTTGTATGCGATCTTCTATGCTAAGATTTCGAAACGACTCGCATTTAAACAAAGCGTGACCTTGGGAGCAAAGAGGACATTTATTTAATTTATGTAATCTTGTATTATTTTTTTTGTTGATTTGAGTGAGTTTTGTGTTGTTTGTGTGATTATTATTTAAGGCAACAATTGATTTATTTTGATAAGTATTCAACATTTGACTAACTCGAGCTGATGATGATGTTGAACTAATATTAGATTCAACGGATTCCAACCAGTCCGCTCGTCTATTTAAAAAGGTACAAAATTGTGATAAATTGGGATTATCAGAGGAAAATGTATTTCTGTGCTCTTCCCAATCGCGACTGGTTGTCATGTCTAATTTTTTTACCATTACATGGATCAGTATAGTATCCCAGTGTTCAGTCGGTTGGTTTAAGGATGTAAGTGCCCTGACATTCTTATTTATTACGTCGACAAGATTGCGTATTGAAATACTCGACTCCCTGCTTATTGGCTCGGTATCGAACAACGCTTGAATATGGTTACTGACAAGAAGACGATTATTATTGTATCGTTCGCACAACAAATCCCACGCAATTATGTAGTGGTCGCCTTTAAAATCTATATTTTTAATAATTAAAGCTGCGTTGCCTTGAAGTGCAGCGCGCAAATAATGAAACTTATTTATATTATTAATGCTAGGGTTGTCGTGAATTAATGACTTAAATGTGTCTCTGAACTCAAGCCAGCACTGATAATTCCCATCAAAATGAGGCAAGTCGATTTTTGGCAAACGTACAAAATCATTCCTATTGGAAATATGTGCACCTGAATTAGCGTCTCCGAAGCCCGCCTCGGACCCCGCACCGTTCGATGAAGCACCGAGCAGGCTGCGCGTGAGTGCCACCAGGTCGAAAAACTGACGGTCGAAGTCTTCACGTTCCGCAAATGCTGCATCGGCATCGTCGGCAAGAATTTCAATGTGGGTCTGTAAGTCATCAAATTCTGAATGTAGGGTTTCGAATTTGTTAAAACGCTCCTGTAAGCCTAGCCGCTGTAAATCCGATACTTCGGGACCACTTTTAATTAAATTTAAAAAATTATTATAAATTGTAAGCTTTGATTTAATTGAACTACGTTTTTTAATTAATGTTTTAATGTTATCTGCCATTATTTAGGTAAATCGAATGTGAAAATATGAATTAAATCAATAAAAAATAGTAAATATTAAAAGTAGGTCACTTGAAATTCCTTGTCTAACGATCAATCGTCCGTTACAATGCAAGGACAAAGGATTGCGGTCAAAGTCACGTTCAAGGACACGACGATTTACTCGATGCGTATACGACTGAACTAAACAATGGATTTGTAATGCATTCAAGTTATTAGTAATATTTTATTTGTAAATATTTTAATTTCTATGATTTTAAAGATAAGTCACTAATTATTTTCGGCAAAATATAGAAAAATAAAGGGAAATAAACTTTTTAATTGGAACGAACTCACTCAAATACTGTAAATATACTCCCAGAGAAAGACACCAGCTTCTTGAATTGTTGTCTTGCTGCAGCTACGGGAACGACTTCTTTGTTCTCACTTGCTGTGTTCGTATTTTAACGGTCAAATCTGCCGATGTTGACGTTCAAAATTTCAACTTTCGCGTCGAAAACCCGAATCCTCTTCAAAGGCTCGAAGGACCAATGTTAAGGCCTCGAAGGGGGTTATAAAAAGAGTGGACTGTATTTAAATATATATGTTTATTGTGGAGACAACGAAATGCCCGTATGCTGGTGCGCAACAGCTGGTGGCAGTCTGGCGGTCGAGCGATCGTGCGCCGCTCACCGCTCCTCCCGTGCGTTGACCCCGCTGTCGCCCTGTCACCGCCCGACGAGGCCCGAATAGGCACGATAGGCGCCGACATGTTTAATATGATTATTATTATTATTTAATATAATTATTTTATTTTCTTTTTCTTCTTTATTTATTTATTTAATGGTTATGAAACAGTGAAAATAATTCCTTCTACCAGTTACGAAAATTTAGTTACGAGCGTGGACGTAGCGGATGTAGGGTTCCCACCTGATTGATGACCGTCAAACGCTTCGTCTACCTAAACTAATTTAACCTTACTTGATGTATCAAGGCTTGATAGAATAAAACAACACCAAATGTCCTTATATATTTTATTTACAATACCACATACGATTTATCTGAGGAGCGATTGGTGAGCCTTCACAGCGGTAATGCAAGGCACGAGTTATGTCCGTACATTGTGACTAACAATTCATTACTTACAACACAGGAATTGTCGGTTGCGTGGAACGCTAAAAATCTTAAGCGATTAAGCGGAATGTTGACTACATAATAATTATTTTTTTCTATTTAATACATCGTCAGTTTCACGACAAGCATACTGTTGCGAGATTACTCATCCAGGTAGTTATACCTACTATATTGTAATACGTATATAATACAATTTATACGTTATACCTACTTAGAGACCATCCATAAATTACGTCACACCTTAAGGGGAGAAGGTCGATCAAGTATGACAAGGGGTGGGAGGAGTTACAAATCCTCATCGAAATGTGTAAATTATTAAAACACCAAATTATAAAATAACAAAGAAAAATATATTAACACTAATTCAAAAGTAATATCAATTTGTAATAGTTACCTAATAACTGACGTAACACTAGGAAGGGCGGAGTTTTACAAACGACAAGAACAAAGGAGGGGACGAAATATGAATTCCGTAAGACGTGATTTATGAATGGCCTCTTATATTCAAGTATAGTTCAATAAATATATTAGCTAATTGTAACCATACAAAGAATGTTTGTTGTGGCACTGACGATATATTTATATATTTACATAAGTTACATGACTGGAAAACCCTATTGTATTGTGTTCTCCGTACACTTCAAGTGAGCAGGTTATCGTGGAGGTACAAATCTATGTTACAAAGAATCTAGGAGTCATGAAGTCATTAAAGTGAAAAACTTGATCATGTATTGAGAACATAATAAAATACGTGAGTGGGCGGGTGCGTACGTAAGTTGCGTGCACCATCTAAGTGCCTACGTGACCGATACTACATGACATATTTGTGGCCAGATTTAGCAAATTATACATAAAGGATATGTTATACTAAAATTGACTAGTTTTACATCGTCTAACAAATGAATTGTTAATAAATAACATAACAGCAAAGCTCCTTGCACCTTATACAAATTATCACAAATTGATACAAAATTTTACCTTTTCATTCATTTATTCCAGTAACCGTTTCAGATTGGTCTTTGACCTCGCTTAGTATTTATACAACAAATTCCGTTACCGACATTCAATTTGCTAACATATACTATTTTTTAGATAATCACATTTAATGTTAACTCTTTAGGTTCAAAATACCAACTTCTACATTGCTCTGAAATTGCAAGGATTTTTCGCAAAGACGTGACCCGTCTCGGGTTCAGATCTATCATCTTCAAAACATTTTACAGCAACCTCATAGCCTCTTACAAAAAAATCACGAGCAAACACCACATTAATATGTTGAATCAATGAAAATAGCGGATGCAACTGTTACCCTACCATTTTGTCTTTTTACTACCCATTCCTTCCCACCCTAAACGTCATTATTGCCACATGTATTTAACGGTGTACAAACATTTCAAAGTAAAACTTATCAAGCGGCGATTGCTATAAATTTACGAGGGTTTTTTACATTTTATTGTCGTCCCAAACAAGTTTGATTATTCCTTATACCATCAATTTTTTATCCTTTAATCCCAGTTGAATGAGTATATTTTTTTGATACACCGTCAATCAATGATTTTGTTTTTAGAACTACAATAAATAATAGTATTGCCGTTTAAAGTTTCACTTTCCCGCTGTTAATGTCATTGAAGAGCTGCGACGTGAGGGGAACAAACTCGTCTCCGCTTCTGAAGAACAGCGGGTCCTTGATAACGTCGGGGTCAAAACCTTCTTTCTTGTATTGCAATTTCTTTAGTTTGAAGGTACCTGGAATTAAAACAGTAGATATTATATAATAGTCAAACCTAATATAACTTTTCGGCTCGGGTCTCTTTTTCGAAATCAGGCGATGCGCTGGCTCAACATCGATTTGTGAACTTTAAAGACTTTGAATCCTATCGGTCAGTCCTGCGGGTTTCTTCAAGATATTTTCCTTCATCAGTCAATTTCTTCAATTAGAAGGACATTTTTTATATACCAAAGAATGTCTTTATAAAGCAATAATAAAATACTCTGCATTCAATAAACGATTCAGATTTATTGCTATTCTTCAAAACGACCTTCTGTCTCATATCACAATCAAACATCACACAATTTAAGGGGCTGATATATTCAGGGCATGGGTTTATATAAGTACAATTCCACATTATTCAAAGCTTGTGTATCGAAAGGATTCAAGCAGAATACTAACCAGTAATCTCTATAGAGGGTAAGAGTCGTAAGAAGAGCGGTCGCGCGTACGAGGGCAGTGTGAGGTCGAGGGCCTGCGCCAGTTTCTTCAGGTCCACCGCGGCCACGGCCTCGCCCCTCTCCTCGCTGCCGTCCGCATTTCCGCCCACCGCGAGCGCTGCCATCCCCGCACGACCTTCCGTCTGAGGGATCTGTGATAGATTGATCAATGGCTGATTTAGTACCGAGAGATTAAAGAATAGAGGATCTTAAAGAATCCTGCCTTTGTATTCATCTAACATACGTAAAGTTATTCAGGATGGTTTTTCCGGGACATAATATTTTTAAATCGGATGACTAGTCAATGATAAACTTCTACATCCAAATTTACAAACATTGCGTCTTATAATATCAATAATACAGATTTATAATCATTACACTATATTAATTTGATACCGAAAACTGAAAAGCAGAGAGTAATTTGTGGCGAAGTAGCTCAATCCTTTGCACATATATTATAATGAAACAGCTTTTACGGATTTTATCGCGGTTTATTAATTATAGGTATTTTACTTTATTTTATTATTTACATGTTATATTTCATGCCAACAACATATTCAAACTTCGTCAACCCGGTTACCTGGTCGATCACTCTACGACAACCGGCCACCAGCTGATACAAGTACACCCATCAGTGGCCAGTGTCAAAGAATTAAGACGTCTATAGAAACACAACTCTTAAGGATTTTTTGTGCCGAATTTATTGGGGACATATCCCCAGTTCGCACTCGCTCGCTCGCGAAGGCTCATATGCTGGGGACATCGCGGTGTCCCTCTCGTCACGCCGCCAAGCGGACGTTTACATCGCAGAGTTTGTCCTCAAAGTGCTCATAAGAACTGTCCTTCTATGTACGACTTGAATTCTTTTGTGGCGTGGGCGGTGATAAACCGTCAGCATCAGGGTATACTTAAATGAATATAAGGGTATACTTAAAAAAAATTATACTAACGGAAACTCCGTAGACGATGCAGTCCCTCTGGCCGAGCGCCGAGCGGAGGGCGTCCTCCACCTCCGCGGTGGCGACGTTCTCTCCCTTCCACTTGTAGGTGTCTCCGGTGCGGTCGCGGAAGTACAGGTAGCCCAGCTCGTCCGCCACTAGGATGTCTCCGCTCACGAACGCCGCGTCCCCCTTGCGGAACACGTCACGGACTATCTTCTTGTTGCTGTCGCTCTGGAAGTTTGAAAAAAATTATAGCATTCTTATCTAATAGGTTTTTTTTGAAGTGAAACTTCTTTAGAATCGTTGATTTCAAACCGGATGCAACGGAAAAAACGACAGGTAAGAGACACAAATACAAAAGAGCGCGAGAGCAAATGTCGGTGTATATGTACAGTACCCGGCAATAAATATTGCAGATCGACCTTTGGAAAGAGACAATCGGCTAAATTCGGCGGCGTAGAGCGTTATTTCTGTCACACACTACCTATGTGACGTTTTTTCAACTTTTGTCAATGTCAAAAAAAATCAATATACATTTAACATGTGTTTCACTTCTATCGCACACTCATCTTTTTTAATTCTTATACATATATGCGTTTAATGCGAATAGCGATGTTTTGGTTGGTTTCGGAGAAAATAGCAGGAGGGGTAGTGTAGTCATTAGTAGAGGGACTTAAAATCTTATGCCTTGGGATAGGTAAAATAAATGAGTTGCCTTGGTCTAGTTCCAGGTTTCAACAAATGGTTGCACATCTAATTTATCTGGATAAACAGATATTAAAAACAGATAAAAAAATCAGTTATTAAAACCTACATCACAATTCACACATCACATCTTTAATTCCCATAAACATCTATTAGTAAACCTATCTTAAGCGTTGATTGAGCCATTGTCTATAGAGGCATGTGATTAGAAACAGCCACTAATCAAATCTTTTATTTATGTTTTGTTGTGAATAAACAAATCGCAATCACATTATTCAAACAGCAAGCAGGTTGCGTTTTGTCTATGGGATATTGAACTTCTAACAGTTTGACATGATCAAAACATTTTCATCAAAATTTTTGCATCTCGCCTCTCGGGACTTCACCAAATAGCGTAACCAAGATTCACTAGTAGAGTACTTCACAGGACTCAAAGGGAACTTATTGAATATTATATACCTTGTCCACATATCCATAGAACTCCCTGGACACGTTGCCCTGCGAGATCAGCCCGATGAACATGCCGGGCTCGTCTGGAAATCAAACAGGGGTTTCGTTAATATCACTTCAACTAAACCAGCTCATACAAATCGATGCTCGGGTACCAGACGCCCGGTGCAAAGACCAGACAAAACACTTGACGTCAGAATAGCTCGCATCGGGCTCATATAAGACCAATCACAAGCCGCGATAGCCATTTGTAAGACTATGTACCTACTAAAATATACTTAGTCGTTTGCGAGAATTTACTGTATTTTAATAGAACTCTTTTTAAATGAATTTTACAGATTTTTATCAAGATTTTAGGATATGATTTTGACTATTATCTAAATACGGATTGCACCAGAGACTCTACAAAGTTTGGAAGTGTACGTTGAAATGTCATAATAACTGCACCAGTATCTGCTGAACATCCTCGTCGTCGATTAGTGTTGGTCACACGGACATAAGTAATGACTTATTATACTCGTATGTACGACCTCTGTGGCTCTATGCAGGTTAGCGCGTTGGCGCTCGAAGGCGAAGGCAGCGAGTTGAAATTATCAACAAAAAAAAATTAAATACATTATGTATTTCTGTTGTTTGGTACCCGTAACACAAGTTCCAAGACCGTGCTTGTGTGTATGTGTGTGTGTGACCACAGACTATTACAATAACACTTGACCTATCTATGACATCGCCCAACTTGGGCGGTAGGAAAATAAACATGGGCCGCCAAAGTATTATTATAAAAATAAAAAAAGTAAAAAATATATAAGTAATATATATTAGTATAAGTATTATTATACTAATATATATTATATACATTATTTTAGACATGTAATGAATAAATTCCGAATAAATATACCTAAATCAGTTTGACAAGTCAAAATTATTTGACTAACAAAAAATATATACTTAATATCACAGCTTCATTAAAAAAAAGGCGCTCCTCCAGTGTACCCACGCATGTTTGTGAAGCTTTGCTTTGCAAGAAAATATATAATATGATTGTCTCCACTGCAACTCACTCAAATGATTGACATACACGCTGCATAATACAGCCCGAGTGATGTTTTGCATACTTGTCAGGCCCGTCATAATATAACTCACAAGCATAACACATGCGCCGGAAAACAATATCCGTTCAGCTGGACTAATCACGCGGACTGGCGTTAAAAAATATCCTCATCATATCATATCGTAAGTATATGTTACCACGATACATAAACAAGTGTGGATAATAATAAATAATTAATATATAAAAAGATTTTATGTAAAATAAACACAATTAACCCAACAAGTAATTAACTACACAAAAGTAGTTAGCGTGAAAGTGGGTTAATAGCTTTATTAAATACTAGCTAATACCCGCGGCTTCGCCCGTGTCAACTTAGATTTACGGACATATCCGGATTAATGATGATTATTTTATAGCCTAGGGGGCGTCCATAAATTACGTGAGGTATTTTTTTAATTTTCTGTCCCTACTACTACTGCAGACGGAACGGTCACTGACCTTTTCAATACATCTAAAATCATATTATATACTATACAAATCGCAGATTTCTCGAATTTTACATAATTTAGGCTTACGTCTAATATAGACGAAATATAAAACAATATGATGTAGAAACTAAATAACACGTGGTTAATTTTGTTTCTAGTTTATTAAATATATGCCTAAAATAAAGAAATGGTGAATCATGTAACAATACGTTAGTAACTTAGTAACACGTTTCAAACATATCTGGTACTCACTGGGCCGACACCGGATGCACAGGCCGTCCTCGTTCCTCACCAAGTCGCCGTGCTCGTCCACTCGGACCAGGGCTATGGGGTGCAGGCAGGTGGGCACCAGGGCCGGCAGGAAGCCCACTGCTCCCACCGTGTTGTCCACGTTCACTGCGTGGGATATTATTTCATCATCATCATCATCATCGTGCGCTGGTATTATGTGCTCGAGAGGTACAACTCCGATTGCGCCGGCGCAATTCGGTTGCAAAGCAGCATGGCTCTTTTTTTTAAGCTATTGCATAGCTTCGATCACGGGCCTTGAGCGCGGGGACCGAATCCAGACATTCCGTAACGAAAAAAAACCTCACGCTCCCCACTCTGACGGGCACGGAGGTGTGGCCAGTGGCTTGAAGGACGTGCATTGTCTAACGTCGTTTCTTTTCGGCAGTCTTCGACACGGTGTTTGTGTGCGTGCAACTAGACGTATTGTACGACTCTATGAAGCTCGCACGAATAACAATAAAATATAACACCTGTATTGTAAAATAATAAAAATATTTGAAACAATATTAACTTTTTATTTATTTAATAAAAGAAAAAAATTGTTTTTTTTATCGGTCACCACGCTCAAAAAGTGTAACTTGAATTAATATCAAAGAAAAAGAAATACTGCATAAATAAAATAAAAAAATAATTATAATTGCATAAGTTGATACAAAATGCTATGCAATAGCTTTACCGCGGCAGTCCCCGAGTGCCACACGTCTTTTTTAATTTAAAAAATTTACATCGTCTTTATCAGCCCATTACCGAACATTGGCCTCTTTCAATAAACGATAAGACGTCCGATATTTATTATTTGGATGCTATCATCTTGCTTTTTTCTTCCAATAGCTTTGCTGTATTCCGCAGAGAAGTTAAGGACAGGCAGCACCACTGCGGAGACTTGTCAACTTATGTCACAGGGTTGGCAGCTCATGTGTAGCTTGGGATAGTTCCAGGTTCACTCGTTTATGTTTATGGGTGACCTTTGCGTATTCAATTAACATTTACAAAGAAGAGAAGCATAAAACTCAAATATTATATTAAATCGTCATATGTCATTCGAGATTCCTGTTTAGAGTAAATATAGGCCTCTCTTGTTCGACTGGGTATTGATGGACAGACAGCGCTAGTTCTTATACATAAAACGTTACTAATTGTCGACAATCTAGACGCTAGAGCAGCCGAATGTTATGATATTCACAATGAAACACTATTCAGCCTATGTCGATACGTAAAAAAATCTTCATTTTATCATATTATTTTTGTCATTAAATTAACTAGAATATAAGAAATGAAAATTAATCTAATAATGTTTAATAAATGATATTGTAATCAAACGGTGACAGCGTGTACTTACCAATATTAGCATTGCCCTCCGTGGCGCCGTATATTTCGTTTATCTGTGGCACTTTGAACCTAAACATGAAAAACAATCGGGCGTCAATACATATTCTATCTTATTTAGTTAATTTGTTAATCTGAATACTAATATTGTTTGTTTCGGAATTTGAACTGTTTATTTTACAGATAATTATTAATCTGTATTAATTTTTTAATATACCTATAATACTTTATTGTTGTATATTGTTATCCTTAAATACAAAGAAGTCGGGATAGTATTGATAGTATATTTTGTTCTGGATACATCCCAGCAGCATCTGGATAATGTTAGATTGAGCTATGAATCAAATAAGATTTACGCCACGCTCTGTGTTTACGATTAATTAAACTTTTTATCGATTCGGGACCTGCCTTCGTTGATTTCGTACCAAAAGTGCTAATTTAGGGCCGGATTTAGAGCTCGCCCGACCGTGAGAGCGTACGTCGGTCGCGTTTTTAAACACTTCTAAGCATTTTTGTATGCAAAATGCAAATTGTCAATTTCACGCATGTGTACGCTCGGTTAAATGATATCACGACTAGTGAATTTTCATAATTTAAAATGACAAGCGCAACCGCAACATCTCACTAAAACCTATTTCTGAATTTTGTATCTAAATATTTTTTTTTTATAAAATCAAACAACTTTTACAAAATTTATTGCGGTTTATTAAGATTTTAACATACTCGACGTGGAGTTAGTGCCTATGGTTACTGTAAATTATCTGAAAGTCGGGTAAGTATGTGAATATATTAATAAACCGATACCGATAAAATCGGTAAAAATTGTTCCATCATGAGTGAAATTCGTATAAACATAAAAAATAACATATAAGTATGCTATATCACACTATATAGTTGATGTGTATGGGCAAAGAATTCAGACGTACATAGAAGGACAGTTCTTTTGAGCACTTTGAGGACAAACTCTGCGATGTAAACGTCCGCTTGGCGGCGTGACGAGAGGGACACCGAGATGTCCCCAGCATATGAGTCTACGAGAGCGAGCGAGTGCGAACTGGGGACGTGTCCCTAATAAATTCGGCACAAAAAAGCCTTAAGAATTGTGCTTTTATGTACTTCTGAATTCTTTGGTATGGGTATATTATGTACCTGTCAACGATCTGCTGCCAGATGGCCGGCCTCATCCCGTTGCCCACCATGATGCGCACGCGGTGCTGCGTGTCGGCGGGCCGCGGCGGCTGCGCCAGCAGGTACCGACACATCTCGCCGATGTACTGCGCAACCTGACACAACATAAACACAACACAATTCATTTTTTTATATTCATTGGGTAATCCACGTGATAAAAGAGTTAACATCGCATGTAAATTCTACTTACTTATATCACAAACACGAAAGTTTGTATGGATGATTGTTACTATCTCACGTAGAAACTACTAAATTGATTTTAATGAAACTTAACAATAATATAGCCTATACATTAGAATGACACACAGGATATTCATGACTCCTTATAGCATTTCTCGACGAAAAAAGAAAGATAAGAATATGTCTAAATAAATATAATAAAACGCTTTTGTATATCGTTACATTCCCGAAGAAAAAAGTTTGTGTATTGTAATAATACTACTATTAAATCAAAAAATTACAATTACTAATCATTTAGTACATAATACAAAAAAAGCATATTGTGTTAACTTCCGTGTTGCCCGCGCTCATAAATATCCACAGCGAATATTTAAAACTAAACTGCTTCGATCAAGCTAAACTGCGACACGACTTCAAACATTAATTTGGACAGCTTTTAACCTATCAGCCTCCAACAGACTCCACTGCTGCACGTGGGTTCACTGATCTAAACTTCAGCACGTAGCTTATTCCATAATATACCATATACATTTATAATTGACAATCAAATTACCGTGCAGTCGTACTTCAGGCAGTCCGCCCAGTAGTTGGTGGCGGAGAACTTGGTGCGAATTATGGAGGGTATCCCGTCCACCAGCGCCGCGCCTGTCCCCACCACGCCGCCCGCCGTGTGGTACAGCGGCAGCGCGTTGTACATGCGGTCCGACGGCTTCAGCCCCAGCATGTGCATGGTCGCAGCCACCACCAGCAGGTACCTGCGGATGACGTCATTCAGTAGGGCAATTGACTATTCAAATGGGACTTACTCCGTCTCATCGATTTCTGGTAGTTTGCCAGAAATCTTGGCGCCTTAATGACGCATACTCAGCAATATGTCTAGTTATACTAAAACAATTTTTACGAATTTTCTCGCGGCCTATTTTTTTTTGTTTTGGATACTTCACAGCAATCATAGTCAGGCATGTAAAAAACCGCGATAAAATCCATTTTTTTTTCAATAAAATTAATGAAATTCCCGTAATAAGAAAACAATAATAATCTAGTGTCAACTATACTATTGAGTTTGGTAGACCATGAGGCTAGTGCTAGTGTGCTATGTAAGTGCTACGAACACTTTGCCCCACTATTGTATGTTTCATTCATGTTATTCCCGCTTTAACCTTCCGAGTTTCGGGGGTTTTGCGCGCGAGGATAATCGACCCTGACGAAAATAGCGATTTTGGAATCTGTGAGTCTGAAATCTGAATCTTAGACAAGACGAGTGCAAATAGGACACTACTAGGTAAACAACAACAATTGTTTGATTTTCATAAAAAATGGGGGCCCATAAAAATAGGGGAACACTTGCCCAGAATGCCCAAAGAGCAACACGGACATAGTTTTCGGTCTGCACTGGTCCGATTTTTAATGAAGGTGTTCCTTCACCGGCGAGCGAGAGAAAATTAAAAAATAGCAATTTTAGGTGCAGCCTCTCAGGATCAAAACCATATCTCACAGTATTCGAGACTGACACCACCTACCATTGCCGGAGCGAAATATTTCATAATATTGGATGGTATGCCATAATAGGACACAGTTCAGAACATAGAAAACTAGACTACACTATTATTTAATTGCCAGTTTACAATTTTATCAAACTAAGTAGTGAAGACGTGAGCGAAAGAGAAAGACGCTATTTTAATCTCTCTCGCTCCAGCAATGTGCTTAATCTCATTTCTTACAAAGATTCAACAATCTAATGTAGAAATTCGTTCATTACTAGCATACAGGTAAGCAGGACTTAATATCAATCTAGGTTACCTCCGATCTTATTTATTATCTACATTGATTAGCGGCATAGTTCCTTTTTACAATACATATTGTAACCGTAACAGCAAACTGTACCTATGCACTTGTCAACCCGGTTACAGATGCTTTTTTTCGAAAGGTCTAGACTTTTAGGCCAGATGGCCTTTAAGCTCAATCGGTAGGTAGGTGAGCTGATGGCTCACTTATAAATTACGGTTACAGATGTTATAAACATTGCTATTCTGTCTCACCATTTTCACAAGTTTACAACTCGACAAGTGACAACTGAATCCGATGCGATGTAGTTATTTCGAGGATAATGTTCTTTTATATATCCTATGTAACATAGGATCTGGTGTCTCCGAGAATATTATGTGTACAAGGTCTTATGATGATAGGTTGAGTAGTTTTCGCGTGAAAGCGCAACAAACATCCCTACTATCACATTCATAAGATTAAGTAAGGATATCGCAACATTACAGAGGTTACCAATACTTAAATGTTCTATTTAATATCACGGTGAATTATGATTTCTTAGTCGAAATATCTATAATAACAGCACAAGAGGCTGTCGTCTAGTCAACTTAATGAAGCCATCAATAGACTTTTGGGTTCGGTTTATTCAGTGACCTCATTAACGATTATTTAGTATTGAAGAAAGCTGGTCCAATTCTTCAAAAAAAGGCTTGGAATGAGTTAAGTTCATCAACTGGCATTGGGCCAGGCCACGAGCCAGGGGTGGCGAACCTTTTACATCGTGTCTAAAAAAAAGGTTAAACGAAGACCCATCAAATAACTTTAACTTCTATTGAACCAATAATATACATAATACTATCAATTCAAAACTTTTGACTATACAAAAATAGTATTATATAATTACTCTACTCATCGATAACACATTTTCTAGCGCCCAAAAGCTCAAAGTGTGGTGAGAGCACATCTTATAAAAGTGCCATAGCACATAAAGAGTTGCGGCCTACTCTAAATATTGGACCACATGCCATTGGTTCGCCATCCTTGACGCAGGTCAAGAAAAAGTACCTCGAGTTAGGCAACACCGCCGCCTTCGGCATGCCCGTGGTGCCCGACGTGTAGATATACAGCAGCGTGTCCTTGTAGTTGAGCTTCTCCGTCACTTCTGGGTACTCTATTGGCTGCCGGGCCATCTCCGCGGCGAGGTCGATGACCCCCGGGCCACACTCTCCATACAGTTGGAACCGCTTCAAATCCGACGGCAGTTGATCGTGTATATCGACCACAGCTGTAAAAGATCAGATTCAAATACGTTTTTCCTTATATGGTATACTAGCTGTTGCACGCAGCTTCGCCTGCGTCAACTAATTTAGTATAGCCTATGTTCATCAGGGATAGTGTAGCTTCCCAACAGTAAAAGAATTTTTAAATCGGTCAAGTAGTTTAGGAGCCTATTCAATACAAACAAACAATCAAGTCTTTCCTCTTTATATTAGTATACTTAGATATAGATAAATTATTATTGAAAATTTCAAACAATAGCTCTCTTTACTCAAGATGCTAGGTCATCATTAGTCCTGAAAAAGTTTTTAGGAGCTTGGAGCCTCTCAATACACATAACAACTGAGCGACGTTCTTCGAATCGATATTATATAAATTGAAGGGCGGCTAATGATATAGGTCTTTCGTGACCTAAGCTAGATGACTTGTGCTTTTAGTGAAGGCTCAGCATATAAAGAACGTGATAGATAATCTGTATCTCGCAGATATTCTAATCATCAATATCATCATTCTCACTATCTTGGTCTTACTATCCAAGACGGCATTTGTAAAACGGATTGGCATTCTAACACAATTATAAAACATATCCCTTACTCACCCTGGGCTAAATCCTCTGTGAATATGATGGCTTTAGCCTTAGCCACTTGTATGCAGTGCAGCAGCGGTCTGTGTCGAAGGTTGCTGTTGACGAGCGCGGAAATGGCTCCAAGCTTGGCCATGCCGAGCCACATGCAGACATACTCGGGGCAGTTGGGCATAAACACGCAGACCACGTCGCCTCGCTTCAGCCCCATCGTGTCTTGCATCACTCTCGCGACTTTGTTTGACTTTTCAGCCATCTGCAAAGAACATACATTGCAAGTAATCAAAATGAGGCCAAAAGCTTGATTTAGATTGAAAATACATGACATACAATTTACAAACACAATACCTATCTAGCTCAGTAGCTCAGCTAGTATTTTAACACAATTTTTTTATTAATATCGCGGAACGCCCAGATGAATCATTTATACAACCGTGTCGAGACTATCAAAGTCACAAGCTCATTTCCTCTTCTTTATTTTTATTAGGTACGTGAGGATTGTTCGTCAGCACTCACCTCCCCGAAGGACCAGGTCCGGTCCCCGACCATGATGAAGCAGGGCGCGTGGGGGTTCTTCTGCGCGCGCTTCGTGAACAGCTCCGCCACGGTGCAGTTCTGGCGATAGTACCGCTTCAGACGGATCGTGGCGTTCAGGTACCGCCATAGGAATCTGTGGCAGACACACTACGTTCACTCGTTGATCATGTCGTGATTTTACTTATAAATATTTAGTATTATTAGTATATTAAACTTACTAAATATATCATCATCATCATCAGCCTCTAACTCTCTAATAAATGTCAAGATGATCCCTTGTAATGTAAAAAAGAATTTAGAAATCATCAAATCAAAATCAACCAATAGTCAATCGTTCGAGGCGGATGGTCATCATCTCTAGTGGAATGGAATGCTCTATCTGTCTAATATAAATAAGTAGGCTATAGGTAGGCAATAGGTTCAAAATAAATATCAATAAACATTCATGAAATAAAAGGGCCAAAGATCTAAGAGAAGGGTCCCAAATTCCCTTTCATAAATTTAAAAGAGATTTGACATTTGTAAGGACTTACAATATGAAACTCTGATATTACACAGTAATGAATTTCTTTATGTTGTATAGCTTATGATGTAGGTCTATTCATACAAGACATAAACATACACGGCGTATGTTTACATTTACGCAAATCTCCTGAAATATTTTAATGTTACACTTGTACATTATTTAGTGACGATATTTAAGCCTTTCTAACTTAACTTTTTGCAACAATAAATTAAAATATTTTAGATACATATATTAAGTCTATGTTGTGAGCGACGGGCTTTTCGGGGTCACTATTGGTTATGTGTTCAACATCTTGAGTTTTCGGCCTGGGTTTTTGATCCTGACCATTTAAACGAGGTATTTTTAATTTCTCCGTGGACACATGAGAAAAATATCTCTCGTTCACTGGTATAAGAAAACATTGTAAGGAAACCTACACGCCTCTTGGATTTAAAAGTCTGAAAGAGTGTGCAGTTCACATACCGCATTGCGACAACCACGACGACAATGCATCGGTGATCGCATCAGTGAACTATGGCCCAACACCCTCCTCGTCTGATTTCGAGGCGACAATGGAATATGTATAAGAGTTGATGATATATCGTAGGTATATCCTTAAGTTTTTTATTTTAAATTTAGGATGAAACAGATTTAAATATCTTTTATTATCTACATACATATGGTTAGAGACTACGGAGAGAGAGAGGTTATTGTATAAAGCTCCAACCCGACCTCATGTCCTTTTCAACACTAATCTTATCAAAATAATCCTTTGAATACCCACACGGAATCATAGGTCACAGGGTAGTTGGTCCCTACGATATGACTTTATACTACCTCCTTTTATTGTTCTTAAATCGGCAAGTGTTGTTTGAGTATTTGTACCGAACAAATAATAAAACAATATTTATCATATCGAGCGTATAAATAACATGTGTATTAAAATATTGATAGCAAACAATATAATAAAAATATTCCTATCAACAGTTCATACTTTAGGTTTATGGTTCATATTATGTTCGCTGTATGTATATACTGCGTGCATATCAGAGGCCTTTTTATTCCATTTCTGATTCACAAACTAAAACGAAATATCTGATGAGAAATGCTAAGGGACGCTCATGAAAAAACACCCGGTATTTGACTGCGGGCGTGAGGCGCAACAGGCATATCCATCTTCACCATATCGGATCTAACGATATAAGTTTTTTAAGCAAGGTACCACAGAGTAGAGAATACACACTGCTTAAATGTTAATGTGTGTTAAAACACACACATGTTATTAGATACATTAAAATAAACAAATCTGCGTACATAAACATACACATTTAATTGAGTCAAAAAATAAGGTAGACACAGACATCGAAGAAGATGTAAAATGTCGCAATGTTTCCACTTTACCCACCGTATAAAATATTTATACAGAGATATAGGCATGAACGTTCCCACAATAGCAGACGCACTAGTCACAATTTCAATCCTAATGCCAGTACTTAAAGTTGAAAACTCTTCGGATAATATATTTAGACTACACGGTAATAAGGTGGTCAAGGTTTATCGACTTTTTTTCAGTAACCAGACGTTTATCAAATGGCTCGCAGTACGAGTGTACAGCTGACACGTAGTTCAAAACGTTAAATGCGCCGTTGTCTGTCAATTTACATTTTCTGAATAATGTACATAATCTAATCAATAAATATTTTTTGGTTTTCCGGTGGAAAGGGGTCGGGTATGCCGCTCTTTCAGCTGCACCATTTTGCTTGTTTTTCCAATGACGGTTTCTTTGCTGTGTTTTAGGAGATTGGGGCAAAATAGGCTGACTGAACTGAGACTGAGATTTTATGTATCAGGGTAGGCAACACATAAATGAGTTGGGTGGGCCGTGGGCTAGTTCCAGGGAAACTCTCTGTTGACCACTTACACGTCACGTGGCACGTCTGCCAGCTTCTCACTTATATTTGTGCAGTTCTTTCTTTACACGGGGAACAGGGGTTCTAGGTCTTCACTCAGTCCAGGATCCCAGAAATTTCAAGACATATATTATGTACTGTTTTTTCGAGTATGTATTATATTTAATTGATGGATTATTTTAATAGCATAGCACAGCAAATGAACAGTCGAAGCCTTTTGGCGACTATCAACGCCCATTAACATCCACACAACCAGAGATTATGCAGATGCGTTGTTCTCCTTTTCCCTAACTCCCCAATGGGCCACCGGAAACTCACAAACCGCACGAAACGCGACAGCAAAACTATCACGCCGGCATTATGTGAGCGAGCAGCTGCAGAGCAGCATGGCACTACCTCTTTCGGATAGTCAGTCCGATGTCTAGCGAGTAGCGACATGCCAATCTTGTTCGTATGGTATTATCCATTTTCTTTTCTTTTCAAAAATTGCCCCATATTTTTGAGTACCCGAGTTCTAAAGCAAAGACTAACCGGATATTGCGTCTTTGTCTTCTGTTCTATATACGTATAATACTATCATGGAACTTCATAAATAAAACGTGATCAAAAAAAAATCCACCGCGCGGAGCTGGTTGGCGCGAGGTAAGTTATTTCTAACAGAGTTTTAATTGCATCTGTTCACCCGGAACGAGAGGTTCGTTTTATATCGCACTTCCGACGGCCTTGGTCAGTGATGGCTTCTCTCATCTTCACTCGTCTAGGAAGTTCGAGCCTAATAAAAACATCACTGACACAAACCTCAAATATTTAACACTGCCCTTGCTCAATTAATATATGTTTATGTAGATGCCACTAAAAAATGTAAAAAAAAATGAAAAACTAAAATTAGAAGTAATAATAGAATAGAATAGAATAGAACAACTTTATTCAGTGCAAAGATACATGATAATAATAAATTATTAAGCATAAACTAACCCAGGTCCACAGTAACCATGAAAGAATGAATGTAATTGGAACAAAATTTAGATAAATATCTAACGTAAAAACGAGAGTAGATTTTATTTAGACGTGATCTCCATTTAGCTCTATGCACTTCTTATTTTCTAAAGTTTGCCATCCAAAGCTCCTATACTAATTTTAATGGAGGCGACGCAACGATACAAAAACGCCGCAACTATGCACTTAATTTTTGGAAGGATTGGAGACATACAGGGAAGTTATTATGATTTATGACAGAGATAATTCAAAAATAATATAATAATATCCGAAATATCGGGCATGTTAAATTCGTGAAAGTTGTTTCATTTTATTGAGCGAAAATGGCGTAAACATAAGAAAACAAAAATCATTGAAGCTTAAATTTTGGTATATATTTTTAATATTAATTGGATATTCACAATGGTAGATACACCAACTGTTGGTCAGCGGTCTTCGTTACCCATAGATATAAACTAGTTTACCAGGAGCTAGCTGAGGCAACTCATTTATGTTTCCTATCGTGAGACAAAATATCTCGTTGCCATTAATTTACAAAGCCTGTCTTGCACTTTGCTGTGCTGCGCCTCTACCACCTATAATTCCTGCGTAACTTCAGCCCCCCTAGACAAGTATCACAATGAATGAATAGAATAGAATACTAATTGTAAGGCAATGACACTAGCTGTCAAATTATATGTCGTAAGCTATAGTTATTCTATTCTATTCGTTTACGTTTGTGCCACTTGTATAGGGGGCAGTTTATATTTTTATGTATTTAGCTCTAACTTAATAGCTTTATCTATAAGCTAATCTCTAGCTCAATATTTAGACAAGGTCACGTGGTGTTACTAATTATTTATTTAATTTCCTCTTTAAAGTTCTTTCATCTCATGAATGTATATTCGTTGTTGGACTGTATTTATACATTCGTTGTGTGTATTTGGTGTATGCATGCTATTTAAATGCGCAACGCATCCGCATGTTCTAGTCGTTTCCTGACGTCACTATAATATGCGTTGGACAATTTAAATTAATCGTACGGTACTAGTGTCCTGCCACGGATGTCAGACAGCAACCGTTTCCAAAATTATATTCTCAATTTAAAACAAATTGGACAAAATGTGTTTTTAGTTAATTATTTTGCGAATGTAATAAGAGTATTTCGATACCGTCGACGAATGTGTTGTACATGGTAAAAATAATAAATATTCCTTTATTCACTTAGGTATAGCAGTGAAATGAACAATGCGTTTTCAGGAGTTTAAAGGTCACCAGAGACTAACACCGGCCATTGGAATCTTAAAAAATATTTGAAGCGACAACGCGACGGTCCAGTGGATATCGCCTCGGCCTCTTTCGCGAGAAGTTCCGGGTTCGATCCTGATCCTCAATAATAATTGCTTTTCTTTCGGCTAGGACATATACATTTTCTACATTTGATAATAACATCATTTTTTACATTTCAATTGATGTAATGATGAATTATAACGGCTAATAACACAAATGGGATAAAATGTAGTGGAATAATATGTCCTAATTCAAAGTAAGCCATTCCCATTTAAATTTTCAGCTACATCGTCGTTTTGCCGTGAAAAAACAACAAACATCCATACTCACAAACTTTGGACTTTTTAATATTAATAAGATAGCGAGTCTGCAAGTCAAGCGGTCGTTAATGTTATGAAAATGCAAATGTATTTTTTATTATTATTTTTAGAGATAATTTTAATGAATGTTATGATAATATGTATTTTATAATTTAATTTTAAAAATAATATTAAAAAAATATTACCGACAATATTTCATTTTACTTTACATCCAACATGCTATAAATGTCACTTACATATATATATTATAAAAATATTTTATTTATTTAAATAAGTACGTGTTTATTTATTTATGAATTTGTTATATTTTCTTACTTTTTAACTAATGTGGGTAATGGGTCTTCGTTTAATACTAATTTTAACTAAAACATTTATATTTTAATTATTAATTAATTACACTTTTTATTGTAATTAATATATTGCTGATTACTGTTAATTATTATAATTATTCCCTCTTTGCTTCAATAAAATACACTATTATAAGGGCCTGTTTCACAATCTCCAGATAAGTTCCGAATAGGCTATCGGCAACATATTTGACAGATAGGGTATGGAATATCTGTCAAATATGTTGCCGAAGCGGAGTGGATATTCGGAACTTATCTGGAGATTGTGAAACGGGCTCTAAATTAGTTAAAATGTGGTGGTTCGAAATTCGAATACCATAGTAGGTAAGTATTCGCGTATCTGAACTACAACAGGAACATAAACGCAACAGAGTTATAAGGTTCTCTTTAACAAGGTGTAAAAAGCGTAATTACTCTTCGTTGTTTATATAATTTATAGGTTTACTACAATGTATTATAATGATTGATGGCTTAACGCTTCCTAATAGTATTTTGTATTTGTAGTAACAAATAGTCAACATGAAAAAAATATAAATGTATTATTTTTGCGATCTGTATCAAACGAAGAGAGACTTATTAATTTGCTAGTCATAGCAGGGCGCCGCGATCTCACCGGCGTATTTATTCCGATGAGAGTACAAGGATAAATTATGTGTTAGCCTGATCACTGGTGTCTAAGCTATAGGTAGTACTTATAAAGATTCATCAAAATCCATTCAGTGGTTCTTGCGTGAAGGAGTAACAAACATCTATCAATACATTCTTGCAAACTTTCGGGTTTATTAGTATGTTAGGATATATCTTCGGATAGGCCAAAATATTCGTTCCCCGGGATTGTACGGAACCCGTGAGTGGGACTAGCGCTTGGCCGATTTTATCGTAGTCGTTATCACCACACCGCGTGGTGTAGTACTATTATCTCTTGCACATCACAGTGACCCATATACATCAATCATTTGGCAATAAATATCTATAGAGTGCCGATTCCTGAAATTTCAGCCGTTCCAAAATTGAAAAAAAAAGACGGGTTGCACTCCGGGAGTGCCGGCAGAAGTGAAAACTTGATAAAGAAAATTTTCAAAATTTCATTTTCTAATTTTTTTCAATTTTTTTCATACTTTGAAAAAAAAATGTTTAACCAATTTTTTATGAAAATAGATTAAAAAAAATCTATTTTTTTAGTTAATCGAAACCCTTACAATCGATTAAAAAATATCGACAATCGAAAGAAAACAATCGATTTCGATGTTACAACACTACTCTCCGACCGTCTTACGAATTTTCGATTAGCTCACGTGTCCTGACGCGAGTTTCACAGTTTTTACCCATCCCACAAAAGTGCTCAACGCCGCTAAAGAAGTTTTCACTTCAAAAAATTTTTTAAATTAAAAGTAGGTTGTTTACTTATAAACTGTCTTAAGATGCAAAAACTATGCGGTATAACGGTGCGGTAAAAAAAAATGCGGTAAACAACAAGACAGCTTTAAAATGATTTAAGGGGGCGAAGCAAATAAAGTGCGGCACGATTCGCTCTCTGAAGTTAGTTACTGTCACTCTACGTAGAAATGAAAGAAAAGCGAAAAGACGCCATGGTACGATGTTTCGTTCGAAAATATTAATTATTATTTTTGCAAATATCTTGTTTTAATCGATAAAATATAAAAACAACAATTCCCCTTATTATCATTTAATACATCCACTGCAATTAGTTTTATCAATATCTATTTACATATAATACAGATAATATTGCAAAAATGTACATTTTAATAGTTGTGATTTTTTACTATCGATAATTTTTCGTAGAAAATGTGTTTTGAACACAACATTCCACCCATAAAATATATGATTATGATTTACATATATTTTTTATTCCTTTCACGTGTATTCATTTCCCCCTAAATAACTGGTGAATCAAGCTTATTTTGACTATGTAGAGCGCCTTGACTATAAGGTAGGAAGAAGGCAGGAACATTATCGCCTAAGTGATAGACAAACTCTTTAGACAAGAGCTTTATTATGAACCTTCATATTGTATGGTAATGGATATACAGCAGGAAATCAATTATTTACTATCTAACACTTTATACAATGAATAATAACATCAGAGCTGTGATGTGAGAGATGGAATGTCACAAAATCATCATCAATGACTGAGTAAACCGTAACAGGTGGAAGGAATTCGTTCTGAGAGCGACCTACTTAAGAGGCATTTGTTCTAACAATGTGTTGCGAATAGTAGAAGAATATAGTCATTTTAATTGCTGGCATCACAACGTATACCTATCAGTATAGACAACTCATAGACCAGCTACTTAGGCTTGGTTCGGAAAACGTCTTGGTTGAGCTTAGTTTATTCAAATGGGTGACGTCGACATCTAGTAGATCATCAGATTGACTCTTTATTTTAGTATATAAAGATAATATAACCTATAATGTATAAATGTTACTTGTACTTCTATTAGTATACCTATATTAGGTTAGTATACTCGTATCCCCACCATGGTTCAAGCCTTGTCGTGGCGGTGGGGCTCAGTAGCCTAGGGTGAGGCGTGAGCCCAACACCTTGGACGAAGCTAATTGAGCCAAGGGGGCTCTGTACCCCTTTTATAAGAAGAGGGGGCAAAGGGGCGAGGATGGGAACCTCGCCTCATTGTACTGTCCCGACGGTGGGAGGGGTTGTTCTGTGGTACGGGGCAACCCGTCCGTGGAGGTGGCGTTGGCCCCCTAAGGGGACTGACTGGTCGTCGAGGTGCCCTGTGCTAGTAGATCCAGGGCGCCTTAACAAAGGCGGCATTGGTGGCACTCGCCGGGTTTTAGTGGGTAGAGCTGCGTCCATTTACCAGCTTTCGGGCGCAGCGAGTCCCACATACCCGCCTGGGGAGACCCACTCCCCTGCGGGATGGGTTAGTGCATTTCCCGGCGTTAAAGAAAAAAAGTATACTCGTATAATGTTACTAAAATTATTATTAAGAGGCTAGTCTTCATTTGTATCATTGATTAATTATCTTTATATTGTTTGGCTTCACCGTCACTATACATAATAATATAGTCCTCCGAAACATCGTCGGAGAATTCCAAGAATCATCCGATTTACATCTCTAATTGTGGCATTGTTCGCGCTCATTCATGAAAGTATTTCAAAATCAAAGAAACAATAGATTATTGAATCGTACCGCGACGCTATCGTATTTTTAGCGTTATGTTAGCCGACTTTGGGTCAGAAAACCTGTTACTGAGACTGATGTCTATCCCTTTTCACTGGACACATCCTTGATCCTTTGAAATATTAACACTTTACATTTCTACAGAATGTATAATACAAAAAAACACATAATAATGCTAAAAGTAATTTAAACACAAAAATAAAAGTTTTTTTTTTTCTAATAATACGTTTCAAATTTATCTTTACCTATGTAAAGATTATAAAACAGTCGCTTCTTCTGTATGTATGCTAAAGTCTTTAAAAGTGATATGCACAATTATAGAGAAGGGATTAAAAAATAGTGAGAATGAGATAGAATAATATAATGACTATCGATAACTTGATAATTTATTTCTCTACATAGTCTCCGGACTCCGAGTCTCTCTAGACACCGAGTCCGGGCATTTCCAAGGAAGGCTTTTCAGGAACAGAAACAGGTCCGATGGGAAAAGTTAATTTTACAAATTATGGCAACCATGACCAACGTCCTTGTCGTGCAAGCGATATAAGTAGTTTCATTACTCGATGGATACATAATATATACGTACAACATAAAAATTGAGAGCCTATCTATATAGGACAGCGGACGGCAGATTTGACAGTATTTCGCCACAATACAACACCGAGCAATTATTTCCGTCAACTATGGCAAAAGATGTTACTAAAAAACATAGTTGAATACTTGAATTTTGACTCGAAATTTGAAAATTGACATTTGAATGAGCGGCGATGATCTAGTGGGTATGGTTTCGGCCTCTTAAGCGAGAGGGTCCGGGTTCGAGCCTGACCGACTGTAGTGCCCTTAAAGGAGTTTTTCTAAATTTCTAAGTGCATTCTAAACAAGGGAACATCGTTATTTCACCGGTGAAAACATCGTCAGGAATCCTGAATGCTTGGTGAGATTGACGGGCTTTGTGGTGGGTGGACTCAGCCTCTAATCCGAGAGATTCCGGGTTCGATCCTGACCCCCTCGTGTGTGTCTTGAAATGGGTTTTTCTAAATATCTAAGTGCACCCCAAACACGAGACCATCGATCGCTCACCGGTGAAGGAAAACATCGTGAGGAAACTTGCATGCCTGATGAAATTGAAAGTCTTTGAAGGTATGTGAAGTTTACCAACACGCATTGCGCCAGCGCATCGGTGATTAAAGGCTTAATAACGTCTGAGGAGTCTGACTGAGGAGAGGTTGAAA
This sequence comes from Lycaena phlaeas, assembly GCA_905333005.2. Classification (NCBI taxonomy): domain Eukaryota; kingdom Metazoa; phylum Arthropoda; class Insecta; order Lepidoptera; family Lycaenidae; genus Lycaena; species Lycaena phlaeas. The sequence continues at coordinate 20,368,330 of HG995163.1, forward strand.
CTTTGAAAATATACGGAATTCGAATCCATATCGCCTGTCAATACCATTCGTCTCCCGCCCAGATCTACTGAAGCAAAGCATTTCCCGTCGCTTCCTTACAAGAGACTATTTAAATACTGTAGTTATATCACTGTACCCGTTACTGATGTGGTTTACGCAACAGCTAAGCCTTTATTATTAAATTAACTTTGGCCTTGGAATACACCTGCTAGGTGCTACTACAAATATGTCAATAATAGTTTTATATGAAATATGTACATATAAAGGATTATAACGCCATAATTAACAAATCAACTGTCAAGTCTCTTGTTAAGTGTCAAATGAGTTGCTAGAAGCGTGGTTAAATTACTTACTTCTATCAGCCTGTCAGTTGATATAGCCACTACAATGAAAAGCTGTCAAATTTGACTCTAGAATCGTATGTTAACCGCTATTAACAGCCATGTTAATTGTTAGTTGACATACTTTGACTAACGTTTCAGAATCTGGGCGTAAAACTAATTAAAACAGATATTTACTATGTTTATTTTTATTTCGCGGAGCTCGATACTTTAACATTGTCTACGAATTTGTCTCTACGAAATAAATATAAAAACATAGTAAATACTCCAGCTTATTCTACAAGGATCTCTACCCCCGTATCCAGCAGGGGGACATTTATGGCTTGACACTTTTTTTGTTAGTAAATGTTATATATTACAATGTTATATTGTAGTAAATTACTGTTGCCAGTAGTTTCTTTCGCATTATCCTTTGAATAATTAGTAATTACCTAAGCTAGCAATGTCAATTATTGACATTTTTTCCCTCTAACAATCACATTTATTATACCCATACCCAGGAAAATTTGATAGTAGCGTAATGCACATGCTATAAACATTTTTAGCGTGTAATTTTTCATAATTTTGATATACTTAATATCTTAAGAATGTGGTGGACATACGTAAAATGTAATGATGTAATTTTTTCCCCTTAGATCATTAATATGTCTAGATGGAGTGTCGCCCTACAATCAAAACAAAAAGAACTGGCCAACATTTTCAAACAAAATGTGTTCGTAATTAGTGATACTAGCTACTACAGTTTTCCCATAAATCACATATTAATCTCGCACACATTTACCACACAAACCATAATTATAAATAAAACAATAATGCGTAGCAATTCATGCGTATTCGATGGCAGCGAGACTGATACTAAACACAGAAAAAGCATTTAGAGGCCAACGGTTGCATGCTATTTTTTTTGGACGTGTTTTCCGCGCGACACTCTATCTAGACATATTTTTGATCTAAGTTTTTTCCGCGACTTTTATATCTATTTGCGTAAATCGGACGAATAAATTGTACCTAGTAGTTGGTATTACGCGCCGCAATGTATTTTAGGTATAGTTCAAGTCAAAAATAGCGCGGACTGTCGATATAACGTAGACAGGCCAATGATACAACATGAAGTACGTGGCACAATGTTGTGTCGTTCACAAAATCGATCTTCATTATTGACTAGTACAGTCGGTTACAATAATAAAAAAAAAGCTGTTTCAATATTGACGTTCGGAAAATATATTTAAAAATAAAGCTCCAAAGTCAAGGTTAAATGTGCGAGTTTTAGATTTGCGACGCTATTCTTAGTCGTGGTGAGGTCGTGGGAATGTCTACCACGCGAACTGGGAATGAAGATAAAATTCTACTTATTTTGAATAACAACTTACAACGTGGAATTTTTCCGTGATTACATACATTACAAGTATATCTATATAATATCTATTATTATTTAATTTTGCATCCTTTTGTATTTAAAAATGCGATGTTTCCGAGTAAGTACATTTAGCTAACATTCGTGTTTGACTATATTATAATATAATGTTGCCTTTTCTAAGATACTAATATAGGTAGTGTCAAGATTGGATATAAGTGGTTATTTTCGACACGACTCATCGGATTTATAAAACATTTCACGAGTATAATAATTATAGTACTTCAATATTACGGATTGAGACTACCTGTAAAAATCATCAACGGCCCGGATACGGCTGGAAAGCAATCATATATTCAGTAGTAACTAACTCCAGCCTCTAGGTATTGCTTCCTAAATCCTAGAGGCCTGCATTCGAGAACTCTTCGCCTGTTTCATTTGGGATTATGAATCAATGTTATTTATTGACGAGTTTTTAGTACACTACTATAATTACTATATACCATTACTCCTTAAGTATTTTAATTTTATCGACTTTCGCAGCCCTAAAATCAGTGGCGTAACTATACCGTTTGGGGCCCGTGGCAAATTCATCGGATGCTAGGAAAGACACAAGTTTTTTTTTACTTAATGTGTAAATAATAAATGTTGGAAGTTGGAATTCTCCTCCGACCGAGGGCCCCTTTCAGCTCAGGGCCCGTGGCATTTTGCCGACTTGCCACCCTGTAGTTACACCACTGCCTAAAATTAAGACTTATCGCTTACCAGAACATTATTATTGATTTTGAGCTAATCGTTTTCCACACTTTTTTTGGACACTGAGGGGATTATACGAAATGTACCGGGCCATTGCAGAACAAAGTTTCGGAAACGCTAAGTCTGTACTTTTAATTCGAACACTGTTTTTAATGCTTACGTAGTTGTTAGTAAAACAACGGATTTCTAGAGCCTCTAAATCCATTGAACAGTATCCAAACCAGTAGTCACTGGCTACGGAACCAAGATGCTTAACATTTTCATTCGTAAACCGCACTGATATTTTAATTTATTTACCTGGGTAAAATCACGTGTCGGATGACCCAGGTAAAGAAATGAATGTGTCAGCTGCGAGCCGCGTGCCGCCGACACATTAGTGCCGGTGAATTACGTAAGCACGAAGCCTTTGCTGTTGTCGATGTAAAGCCTGGAATATTTTTTTAGGCTTCTAAATGTTTTCTAAATTTTCAATTTATAATTTATTGCCGTTTTGTTATACAATGTACGTGACACTATTATATGCAAATTTTAATCAGACTATTTTAATGTTATTCTATTTATTATAGGCTACAATCGAGTGGACAATGGACATGGGCCCCTCAGATTAGGGACTGCCAAAACATTGATGTTGGATAATCTTTTGAAACTACAACATTTTTTTACTAATTATTTCCGGTTAGACTTTCATTGCTTTCGTCTCTTATGTTGTCATTCTCAATGAGATAAATTCGGCTGACATATCGGTGGCGCCTATTTCTTAGACTGCATTGTCAGTCTGTTCGCGTTAATGGTTATATATCTTTTTTTAGAGTGGCCATTGCTTAGGCAATACATATTTGTGAATATATTAAGGTAAAAAATCAAATAGATTTTTTTATATACTATTAGAATTTCTAAATCAGTCCTGTAGCCAAGAGCACGTTTTGATTACACATTAGATTACAGGTTACTTTAATATTCCGTCTCGGCATACCCCAGAACCTACCGAGTACCGAGTCGTACTATACCCTCGTTACGTCAACCCCAACTGCAGTCTAGCAGTCTGTCTCTGTATGAAAAAGTATCTTTACAAAGAAACGTCTTTTATTAATATTGATGTTACTGGATGTATAAAATTTAAATTAAATTTTTAAGAGAGCATACAAATGTTGAATACGATTTTAAAGTAACCTTAGTGTTCTTTTTAGGTGGATATTTGTAGATAAACGACCTCCGATTACTGAAAGTTCTCCTGAAAATTCTATCTGCAATATTCTTTTAAACAGCGTACACTGTACAGCGATGTATTGAAAATCATGAAATAATAATTTGCTTAATTTGAAATGACTCAATATTTTTTTATTGTATAATCATAGTGGTGAATGCCTGCGTTATCATGGATATACCAGTAAATCTAATAAGATATGAATAATGAAAGGATGATGACCGAAATTCAATAACTGGGACGTAGCCTGTACGGAATATGAAAACTCTAAAATTTTGTTTTGATTTTTTTTTTGTATTAGTAACCATATTTTTTATGTATTATTATTATGTAGGTTGCTGTCGACCCTTCTTACCGTTCTAGAATTAGGCTTAATAGACAAGATTTGTTTGCAATTTCTTTTGACTGGCCATAAAAAATTGAAAGATTTTTCATTTGACTTTCATCAAAATCATAAAGGCTTTTAAACTCATTGAACTTATTCGAACTGTTGATGCGGTAGATGATTACCTACTACCTACTAACCAAATGCGCCGTAAAGATGAGGGGTGAGCGAACGATAACGTAACCCTAATATTATGTTCAAGCATAACATTGAATATTAATATATAAAACCGAAATTCCTGACAGGCAGTGCGTAATATTGATTAAATATTTTGTCCACGTACTATTTTTAATGAGACTTCGTAATTGTTTATATCGGTCGGTATGCGGGTAAATTCATAACAACTTTGGCCTTTATTGATAAACATTGTTGTACTCACTTGACGTCCCTCGGCAATGTTTTTACAATCACATAAATCCTCTTCCGATACCGATAGATGCACGGTGCGATCGCGAGCAGGGCGAATATCGCCGCCTTAGAGAACGTACTGAGCACGGCCGCCATCGCGGCGGCTAATGCCATCAGAGCGACGAGCGCTGCCAGAAGTGCATCCATGTTGGCCGCAAGCCCAGTGGGACACGAACGAAATAATTACACACTCAAATGTCTAAAAACTAAACAATAACGCCGCACTCCGGAATGTGCGTGTATCGCAGCCGAATTGTTTCCTTTAAATGCGCCAAGGATGTGCGCCCGTGCGCCGACGGGCCGTGTGCGGGGCGCCCCTCCCGCGGCAGATGTACATGCGCGAACAGCTGATTGAGGGGCTCAAGTCGCAACACCCAACAGGCAACACCACACTCCACAACACAGCCCCCTTATCGCAACCCTGCGCGTGACGCGTCGCTGGCCTTATCACAACGAACGCTTTTTTACATATTTTCTTGTTGACATTTATTTACTTTCTTTCTCGCATTAGTCTTTATAAAAGTAATTATAAACCTCTCTGGATAATGTTATGATAAAGTATTTATATCTTTTCATATAATTATATTTGCAATACATATTATATGTAATAAAATGTATATCTATAAGTTTTGGTATGTACATATTTCATCATCATGATCCCGACGCGACGTGTGGGCCGTAGGAACTTGGTCAAGGATAAAGTCACCTAATCTGTACTATAGTATGTCTATCTTGAGCATACTTTGCAGCTAGGTCGACATGACTTCGAGAGGCTGACAGGAGGAGGAGATCTGTAGAGCTATTCTGTAAGGTCGTTTTCGAATCTCTATAGCGGAATCCCCGGTGATATGACGAATTTGTATTCTTTAAATCTCGACTTCTATCTATTTCAATAAAGTTCGCTTTCGAAGTGACGTAAAGTGAGCTCTCGCTCACGTGAAGCCCGATATCGAAATGGTTTTTACAGAATAGCCCTACAGATTAATTTAAAGATATCAGATATCATACATATTAAACGATAGTGAAATATCCATACACATCACCATATTTTTAATGTATTTTGTGGCGTACCGGTTTTTTTATGTTAGTTGGCAAACTGGCAGACGTGCCACCGTTGTGTACGTTGGTAAGTAGGCGACGTCGCCCATCAACATAAACTAGCCCAGGCAACTAAGGTTCCCCTCCATGGTACAAGCCTTGTCGTGGCGGTGGGGCTCAGTAGCCTAGGGTGAACCCAGCACCTTGGGCGAAGCGAATTGAGCCGAGGGGGCTCTTTGTACTCATATAAGAAGAGGGGGCAAGTGGCGAGAACGGGAACCTCGCCTCATTGTACTGTCCCGACGTTGGGAGGGGTTGTTACGTGGTACAGGGCAACCCCTCTGTGGAGGTGGCGTCGGTCCCCTGAGGGACTGACTAGCCGTCGTGGTGCTGTTGCTGTGCTGTGTGTAGATCCGGGGCACCTCAGAGCTGCGAGTCCCACACACCCGCCTGGGGAGACCCACTCCCCCGCGGGATACCTCAGCCCATTTCCCGGCGTAAAAGAAAAAAAAGGCAGCTAACGTCGATGCGCGGCACAGCGCATTCCTCCCACCGGTAAACACCGGTAACCCTAATAACCTGATTCATGAGCGTGTGTTACGCTGCTAAGTTCCAGAAGCAAGGCCAAGAGAATCAGAATAATAAGGTATACAATATACATATTTTACGTCTCAGAATAGACGAAAACTAATGAGTCACATAAACATGGTCCTGCAATAATTTGTAAGAGGTAATGCCTTGCTGCTATGCAGTCAAATTTTGCCGGCACGAACGTGGTGGACCTCTCGCTCACATAATACCGGCGTAAACTGACAGCTATACTGTTGCGTTTCGTGCGGTTTGTGAGTTTCCGGTGGCCCATTGGATAGGGAAAAGGAGGGCAACGCGTCGGCATAGACTCTGGTTATGTGGATGTTATGGGCGTCGATAGTCGTAAGGCTTCGACTGTTCGTTTGCCCTTCTTTGATATAAAAAAATAAAATCTAATATATAAAATTTCCCTGTCACAATGTTAGTTACCGTACTCCTCCGAAACGGCTTGACCGATCTTTATGAAATTTTATATGCATATTCAGTAGGTCTGAGAATCGGCCAACATCTATTTTTCATATCCCTAAGTGATAGGGGTTGTTCACCCTAAAATTTTTTTGTTAATTTTTGGACGAAATTTTTTGTTTTTATTTTTTTATAATGTGGCATTGAAAAATACATACAACCCTAAATTTTTACTTTTTTAAGACCAACCCCTATTTTTTATAGCCATTTTAATATTGGCAGAACGAAGTCTGCCGGGACAGCTAGTATAAATATAAAAAATGCTAGCCGAGGCATTACGGCTCTGATAATAAAAACGCGGGGACGCCACACAAGCCAAAATAACATTTCATGACGCGACACATATACCTTGGACCTCATGACTCCTATTGCCTTAACCTGGGATCGTTTGCCAATGAGCTCGGTTGACGAAGACAAAAATCTTTAATTGATCTATTTTATTGTTTACTTGTATGACATTTTCGAGTCGCCATTTACCAACAAGTCATAAACGGTTCGCATATGCTAATGTTTTTAAGGGTGAAGAGGGAAGATAAATAAAATATATATTTTTATTAAAAATATTATTTAAAATATATTTCAATTACAAGCAGCATACCCATTACCTCGCGTAGTATCTTAGTCTAGTTTGTGAACTTCATACATTATTGCTTCAGTCTTGACACCTGGGACTGGAATGCATATCGTGCAGTACAATGCGATTCAAATGAGAATAAGAAGGTCAATAACCTCTGTTTGTCAAATGACACTTGAATGTACGTTGACAAGAAAACTTTATTGCTTAATATTGCTTTGTGAGTGAGAGACAGTATAATTTTTAGTTGGTGTAATAATTAAAGCCATGCTCTCTGGAACCTGAAAGGAAATATAAGCTTGACTCGTGAAACGTACGCTGGTAGCGTTTAGCAAACACTTCAAAATACTAGTAAAGAGGCTGACCGAGTTTGTTTAGCTACATACATAAATTAAAAATACGTCGATACCCTTTTTTTTCATTTCTTTTTACTCAGTCTTTGTAAATAAATATAACTAAAAATCTCTTGTTTGACTCGCTTTATAACTGGTGTGAATTGACAGTATGTACATACAGTCATATGGTGGAAGGTCGATCTTATTCTCATTTGAATCGCATAATACGTTTGGTTACAATCATATCGATACGATACTATTTTCATTGACATGCAAATTATTTATTGTTAACAGATTGGAGTAGGTATATCATAACAATTGATATATTTGTTCACCTAAATATTCGACTGTTTTATTTTTTAATTTACTATTGATTGACAATTCAATGTGTGCTTTTCTCTAAGTACAATATAAATTAATAAAATTAACTAGTTATTGCGAGATTGTATAAAACAAAGATACCACTTAAATATTTCTTCAATTATAATTAGACAAGTTGTACATTTTTGTTCTGCGTTTAACCTTCATTGTGTAAATATGTTTTTTAAATAAAATAGTTTTATGTAAATATATAAAAGATAATATGCTAATGTAAAATTCTTTGCTTCCACATAATTTGGAATAAGTAAAATCGTTTGTATTTATATAAGTATATATAAGTCTTCTAAATATTAAATCCCCTACCAAATTAAACTATAAACGTGAGCAAAAATATCGACATTAACGCCCGGTTTCTGAAACGTTGGTCAAAGTATATGTCAACTAATATGGCTGTTAATGGCGGTTAACATACGATTCTTGACTCAAATTTGAAAGCTATTTATTGTAGTGGCCATGTCAACTGACAGGCTGATCAAATTTAGTAATTTAACCATGCTTTTATCAACTCATTTAACACTTAACAAGGAATTTGATAGTTAATTTGTTAATTTTTGCGTTGATCAGCCTTGCGGAAACAGAGCGGAGGTATGATTAAAATTATGAGTTACATCAACATTTTAATAAGTTAGTTAACATCGCAGGTAAAGAAAGAAAGAGAAATCGCAGAAAGAGTATCGTACACACTAAATAACAATTAAAAAAAACATGATATTTTAACTACAATAAATAAATCAAATATTAAATTGTGTTAATATAATTAAATTATATGCAACTGAGAGTTGTCTCCGTTTTTATGTAAAATGTATATGAGATGATTATTTCGCACACATGAAATAGAACAACAAATATGGTACAAAATATAAACAGAAAAGTATCGATAACCATTGTATCGATCTTTAATTATGACAACACTATTTTACACGTGAAATAAATGTACAAACAAGATATTGTTCAAATATATTATTCATTAAAAGATAAAATTATTTTACAAGCACATAATAGGTGTAAGGTTTTTATAGCGAGTACTTTATTTTTATGTTGTTTTTAATCTATCTTTTGCATAAACTAGCAGTCAACATTATTATTTATATTCCGTGTTGTGTTAGAAAATTTTGAAAAAAAAAATAATGCTTTTACAGTTAATACAAACTATGATAATATATTAATTTGAGTTAAGTAGAGTTGTGTGTGTGTGTGTGTGTGTGTGTGTGAAAATTGAAATAAATATTTACTGAATATACCTCTTCTTACAAAATGAAAAAAAATGGAAGCTATCACTTTTTCCAATCATAGATGCATATAATATTGTGTACAAGTTATGAGAAATATCAAAGTTCTGAAAATTAAGTTTTAAAATGTATTATTAAATTAAATAAAATGAATATTTTATTCATAAGCATAGATAATGATAAAAATTGTATAATAGAAAAATTCGAGATAGTGTAACTTAATTTATAATTTGTAAAAGTGGGACGAGATTCAATAGACACAATGAGGTTTAAGGTTAATAAATGTATAATAGATTTCACCAAAAGTTTCGGAATTTTTTACTTGAGATTTCAAGAAATTAAATTATTTAATTATTTACCATATAGACCTTCAAATATTCCAAATAATTGATGTTGTACATTTCTACGACGAAATACATCCAAAAAAAAACATATGTGTAGTCGTAGCTTAGCTTTGTATGAGTAAAATATATTTAATCAGATATAACTACTAAGTACCAGATCTACCCATATTACCCATTTATTATAACAACTTAAAATGCTAAATTCTTTTGATCTCTTAACTTCTTCGCCGTTTCCCGTAAAAAATTAACAATCATACATTTAAAATATTTAATCACAGTCTAATTTGTCCACTGACAATTTTATTATACTCTTCCATACCGAGTGGCAGGTACAGTCCTTGTTTCAAATCTAAGTAGTACAGTTTGTCGTTCTTCACTAAGCTCGGATTGAATCCTTCCTTTTGCAGTTCGGTTTTCTTCATTTTGAACGTGCCTGGAAAACCAATTTCTTTATTTTATATATCGTTATTATTAAGAATCCTTTTCAGTTTGCTACTGCATATTGCACATACGTTTCTTTATTATTTTTAAATTCATGTTGATTAAAAATCGATTTTATTATTAGGGTCAACCGTCAAATACTGACTATAATATTGCTACATTAAAAAAATGCATGTTTATATATTTTCAGTTTACTTTTTGCCAAATCGTTTTCCAACTTTTGAAAACAACCAGATTTTAATGTAATATTAATAAAACTGTCGTAATATGTTTGTACCCAAACATCGTTGTTTTTGTTTTTTTTTTCTCAAAAAGTTTTTTTTTTCAGTTTTACTGTGGATTATTATGGATAAGTGTTCTAAAACTAAAAAAAAAATAGTACAATACTGAGTCTGTTCTGTCTATGCCAAATAATATATAAGAATATTGCAGTATCAAAATTATTTTATGAGTTAAACATAAAGTATAAAAAATACTACATATCGTAGATGAAATTAATTCAGGAAGTGTGTCCCTCACAGATCTTCAACTGTTAGTATCATTAGGGCGAAATAACACATATTTTAACTTGTATTAATTGGAGACAATTTGCCTTGGGATTTTTCCATCCGTATGAATATTTCACGTCTCCAAAAGTTAATTACGTACTTACTTATTAAATAGCGTGTAATATACGTGTTGTATGTTTTACAAGTTAATATAATATTTTATTTTTACTAAGGCAATTAATCATCGTAAAAATATAATTAATTAATAATAATTCTTAAGCAAATATTCTAGTTGTATTAGAATTCCACGTAACTTAAAAAATCCGTATAATATTTTTAATATGACTGATTTATGGGACATAAAATATGTTGGTAGTGAATAAGTTATGCGATACATCGTTTGCTTGGTGGTTTCATTCATTTTAGGGTTCCGTTCTGCAGAATGGTAAAATGGGGGGCTTATAGGATCACTCCATTGTCAGTCTGCGTGTCTGTTAAATCAAAGCCATTAGGGTACTATTGGCATAGACTGATGAAAGGCCCTCCAGTAGACAACGAACAGGGAATGCGCTTCCAGTTCATGCGCATGCGTTCCCCTGTGCCCGTGTCGGGCTCGTGATGGGTACCCGGGCCCCGTTAATGACGACGTCGTGGGGACTGCAAAGTAGTGGTCGTGCAGTGCCCCTAGTATTGCAAAATCTGGTCTTGCCGGGACCAGTCTGTCGCTGAGGGTTTCCTGTTGCCTGCAGATCCGGGTTCCTCAGATAGCAGCTGAAGGCTCTTACAGTGGTTTTAGTGGGCTAGTGCACCCCAACGTGAGTCCCCACCCATGCCAGTGTGCCTACCCGAGGCCCTGGTATGGCCCGAAAGGAATTTCCACTGCGTCATCAAAAAAAAAAAAGAATGATGAAAGGTAAGAATCTAGTTTTATGACATAAGTTAAAAGAACCAGAAAACACGTTTTCCGAAACCCCCAGCCAGCCAGACGCAACTCAGGAACAAAATAAATTCTATGAAGTTTACGTGGCAAATAATGGCGGATATTGCTATCACCCTGCCTAAGTGCGCTTTCTCTTTCTTGCAATACTTGTTAGCCATGTTGTTTGCCTAAACTTATGTTGTGTGATCGAGCTTTTACACTAGTAGTTCTAGTTTGAAAGACAAAACGATACAGGGATAATATAGATTCCGTATTGTCATCCTACTGATATTATAAACGCGAAAGTTTGTGGGTATGGATGTTTGTTACTCTTTCACTTCAAAACTACTGAATGGATTTTAATAAACGGGAACGGGAAGTACGCGGGTGAAACCGCGGGGCGCTGCTAGTTCTCAATAATGGAGCCATGTCCATCATTCATCCAAAATCATGTTAGCTCGTTTTAAGGTACCCACCGGTGAGGTCGACGCTGGTCATGACCCGCAGGAACACGGGGCGCGCGTAGACGGGCAGGTCCCGCGCCAGCAGCGCCGCCAGCCGCCGCAGCTCCAGCGTCCCGTCCGCATCCACCACGCCGCACATGCCCGCACGCCCCTCGCAGTTCGGCACCTGACACACGCACGTTTTGTTACATTACTCGGATTAAAATAAACGATAAAATAAACCTGGTGGTGAGTAGTCAGCGTCTCTTATGTCACTAGTCCAGCCATCATGATGCGCTTAAATTACACTAAATAACATATAACAACTGAGGTTGTCACTAAAATACTCTATAATGTGACTAAATCCAAAATTTAAAGTAATAATATTGAGAAATCAGTTAAGCCGTTTTTGAGATTTATTGTGAACGTACATCGTGACATCTCACTCTAAACATGAGACAGACATGAAATTATGTTTAGCTCTGTAATTAGTCATCTTTATTATGAGATTGACAACTAGATCGATTAAATAGATTAGTGTATAGAAAATATTCGTAGAGTTAAAAAATAACGCCTTTTGACTCTTGCTATTCTTAATCTGAAAGACCAGTCTGAAAATTGCTAATAAAGTTTTAAGGCGCTTTGGCAATAATTAATTTAATTAATTCAGCATGCCATTACATTTTGCTTTATATTATACTTGTATTAAATAATTATATATACCTCTTTATTTGTTTCTATGCAACACTTGATGAAAAAAAAGGATTGAAAGGATTTCATGCGTTTCATAGCACCTTCCACCCACTTGGTTACCATTTTTTTATAGTATGAAAGGGCAACCGAGCTGTCGAAGCCATTATAGCTATTGAGAATAAGCCACCGGAACCTCACAACCTCACGAAACGCGACAGCATTGCTGTCACTTTACGCCGCTACCATGTGAACGAGTAGTACCATATCGATCGAGCCCAATTTAGTTACAAAGCAGCATGGCACTACCGCATACTAAGACTACCATATCCAGATATTTAGCCGAAGATACCCGGCATGTATGGTGGCTCATCTGACAGATTTAATATTTAATTATTTCCGATCATTTATTATAAAACTACTTAATCCCCTTAATCATAAAATAATAGCCGATGAGCTCAAAAGGCAACAATAGCAAATGAAAGGACCATTTGTTACAGTGGCGCCACCTGTAATTTGTTTCGACAACGCCTTAATTATCTGTCTCTTTTCGACGACCAATTTTCATAAACAGAGATGGTTCTCCTTACTTTCTACTAGTATATTCTATGTGTGTGTATGTGTACATACCTCTACTCCATAGACCACGGCGTCTCTGTGGTCGGCCACGCGCGAGATGGCGGCCTCCACCTCGCTGGTGCTGACGTTCTCTCCGCGCCACCGGAAGGTATCTCCGGTGCGGTCCCGGAAGAACAGGTAGCCTAGCTCGTCCGCCACCAGGATGTCACCTGAAAATTACGAAAAATATTTTTTGTTACTAAGATACTTAACGTTAAAACGGGCTACATGATGTTTAGTGGTCAGCGTCGCCCATGGACATCTACACTGTCTGTTCCATTATTCACTCCGAAACAGAATAAAGCTGTTCAACCAAAGAATGAAACCGAATGGTGGTACCCATGCAGACGGGAGCACGGAACTAACGCGGTTTTTCTTTTCGAAATGTCCTATGCTGTGACCCGAGGGCCTTTGAGTGAAAACGGAGCAGTGGGTGGGCAGATGGCTCACCCGTATTACTATATATACGAGTATTATAGTTTTATTCGTGTTAGAGTACATACAAGTGTACGTATAATAAATATTAACGCAACAATTATGAAGTTATTATTCTGGATAGAGACTAGAAGTGGGCAGTACAAATAAAATGCTAGACATGTAAGTCAACTTGCTTTACACCTGTGTAGTAGCTTGAAGTATTATTGTTAGTCAACCATCAAAAAAATATTGTTTTCTTAGCTTCATTATATAATATTGATTTATTTTACTGCTTCCTTTTTTTCCGGAATACCATTGTAATAAGTCAGTAGACTTTATGGTTTCCAACTAATGTGACCTTAGGTACCCAAACAATGACCTTTAGAAGTTCAACTAATGTAGCCTTATGGATCCAACCGATATGACATTAGGAGCACAAATAAGTTGACTTTAGGAACCAACTAATGTGACCTCAAGAAACCAATAAGTGTGACCTTAGGAGTCCAACTAGTGTGACCTTTAGCCGCTTACCGGATATGAAGGCGGAGTCTCCTTTAGTGAAGACGTCCCTCACGACCTTCTTTTTGGAGGCGTCCTTGTCGACGTAGCCGAGGAACTCCCGCGACGGGTTGTCCGGTATTATCTTGCCGATGAAGGCGCCGGGTTCATTGGCCTCGGCTAGCTTCAATCCAATAAATAATTACAAGAGTAATTACAAGACATGTAATAGCAATAAGTAGGTAATTACAAGACACGATAAAAACTGATGATAATGATGTAACAACGATGTCTGATAAAATTTTAAATCAATGAATCCCATAATAATTTATTTTAACTATCTAATTTTCATTGGGGTAAAAGCGATAATCAGCGGTTAAGACGCTTTATGAAATTTTAGATTTCTTTTTGACTCGATTTGAACTTTAATTAAAGGCATGGTTCTTACGCGGTGCCCAGAAGGTACGCCATTTGTAAAGCCTCGCTTTGAAAGAAAACGCATGTGATAATCGTCACCACTGCAACCTACGGACACGCTATGCATACATTTGTTACACGCTATGCATATATTTGTTACACGCTATGCATACATTTGTTACACGCTATGCATTTGACAATTTCTTGCATTCTGCTATGGCGGTGCTGCGTCTTAATACAGCATGACGCATGTCATGGAAACAGAGAGCGTTCACGTGTAGCGGCCATTACTCATCGCGTGATCATACAAACATGTAATTGAAGTGTCCATTCGCAAAATTAGAGCGTCTTAATACATGCCGCGAAAATGCAACTTATGCTAAACGAGATAAAATGGGCAACATAACAGTCAGCATCAACGGTAGAAAAGCGCAGTTTTTATTTACCTCACACAATCCCTTGGCGTTTCTGAAGGGCTCGCCCGTCTCCGGGTTGACCTTGATAGTGGCGATGGGGTATACGCTAGGGAAGATCCGGGACACGAAGCCGATGGCTCCGGGCGTGCCGTCCACATTTACTGAAAGGTAAAAAAAAATCAAATTTATTTAATTATTATGTTAATAATATTATGTTCACTTCTGAAGCAGAAGAAACTCATAAAGATGGCTTTAACATTTTACATTTTTTTTTTAATATTCACTTGACCATAATAAAAAAAGATAGACGAAGTGTTGGTCGGCCATTAACCAGATGGAATGACGATCTCCGTGCAGTGGCAGGTCCGCGTTGGATGCGAGTAGCAAGGGATCGGTCGTCTTGGCGTTCTTTGAGGGAGGCCTATGTTCAGCAGTAGACTGATAAAGGCTGATGATGATGATAATTTAAAAAAAAGTGCGTGCGTACAAAATACACATGACAGAAATGAGACTTTATTTTCTAATATTTAACTACTAAACGAATACGCCAACCAATAGCGTTGCTTCGTTCGCCCTTTCTCACTCTCTCTCAATCGGTCTCAATCGCTCTCTCCCTCTTCTTCGACAACGTTGCACATTTTCGTGACGGGTTTCATTCGTAAAAATTTTACCCTCATGCGCGTAAAAATGTTTTACTTGAAAAATAAATACATTCGTCATATTATATGTCTTCGCGCTAGCGTGGACACAGTGTCCAAGTCGAGAAAGCTAGTTAACTGACTACAACTATTATCTCAGAAAAAAACGGGAAGAAGCTAGATCGTATGACAGTAGGAACTTGTATGTTTATTCTAGTTTACTTATCTCTTATAAAACTGGACACGTTTTGTTCTGTAAAGTTGGTTTACAATCGTGTGACTTTGTTTAAGAATAAATATATACTTACATCAAAACAAAGCTTTAGAAATAATATTTTTGTATTATTTTTGATTAGCCAAGGTCTCTATAAATTGTATCAAATAACTTTTGAATACATAATTATTGATGCAAGTCAAAAATTAATTTTAAATATAATGTATCTTAATGAGCATACTTTTAAACGTTATTACTGCAGATACACGTCTAATTGGATATTATTTGAAGAGTTATTCAAGTCAAGAATGAGAAAATTAATATCTTTATACTGCTAGCTTCATTTATATCGGCATTGTTTACAAAATTATGAGTCACTTTAATTTATTTTAAATTATGTAATAAAACAAGTTGATATTAGGTCGAGTTATTTTATCAGTACATTTGATTTAATATCAGCTTAAATTTAACTTTCGGTCCGTGTGAAGAAGTCTTGTTAATTAATTTATTAGCCTAGACATTCAATTGACTTTATCTCTTTTTGTCGATTAAGAATAACCATATCGAGATTATATCGTGAATAAAGTGTTACTTGAGCTACAGACCTAATTGATTCTTCATAGAGTACTGTCTAATATAATTCAAGTGATATACTTAAGTGATTTTACAATAATGTTGAAGGTAATAAGCAATGGAATAAAACTTTATAAACATATATCATGAATCACAGATTTATAATTATATATTTATAAATCTGTGCATATATCCCAATACTTTCAGCAATGCAACACAATACATCAAAGTATTGTATCATATTACGAGCGTTATTATCAAAGTATTGTAACATATTTAAAGCGTCCATAGATATTATATTGTGAGCCCTAAGATAACTAATCTTCCGAATAAGAAAGTAACAATTTACAATCTAAATATAGCATACCACATTCCCTTTCAAATTTAATTTTCTGCACACGAAAAGGAAAACGGCTACAATCTTTACACTTGTTAAGTAATAATACCTGAACCCTAACATAAAATAGCACGACCTAGAAATCAAAGATATTTGACACTTTTCATTAAAGACTACGATAAAAATATGCTCAGTCATTGCAGTCGATTGTAATTCAGAAGTGTCATCGGTTATCCGGTGGCCGGGCGTTTCGGTGTGTCCAGTTCTTGACCTTTGTCACTTCATGTTTGTAGTGGGTAGGTATTTATAATTGCTCATAGTTTACGACGCGTCGCTATCTACAGTACTATAAGTCTATATATACAGTTATACTGATATTGTACACACATTCATTGTTTCTGCGTTTTGATATTTCCCAACAAAATAAATAATGCAAAGTGAAAATTGGATTTGCATTTGAAAAAACCTAACCCGTATAATATAGGTAATTTATCTATTATCTAATACATATAACGCCACAACATTTCATGTGGGGACGATTTAATTATTCAGTACCTGGTTGACCGAGCATTTGCTCGGTACCCTAAGTGATAAAATACGATAAAATTTTTCTTCCAAAAAAAAAAAAAATCTGAAAAAAAGGAAAAAAAAATTCGGACTGGGTTTTTTCTCGTTTTTAGAGTTCCGTATCCAAAAGGTAAAAACGGGACCCTATTACAGAGATTTCGCTGTCCGTCCGTCCGTCTGTCACTAGGCTGTATCTCAAGAACCGTAATAGCCAGGCAGTTCAAATTTTCAGATTGTGTATTTCTGTTGCCGCTATAACAACAAATACTAAAAACAAAATAATAATAATAACTAAGGGGGGCTCCCATATAGCTCGCACCTGGCCGGTTTTTTTCTTTTTCATCTACTTTTTATTGACTTCCTTTTTTGGTGACTTTCAAGCGTTTACCAACGAAATAAATATATTTTTTCTGACCATTGTATTCCTGCGTTCGTCATCCGTTTTTAACTGGCTGATAACGTCAGTGTTATCACTAATTACTGTGATCAACAATTAACAAGTATGCACTCTTTAATTAACAATATTATCACTTACTTATGTTCGCGTTTCCTTCAGTGGCGCCGTAGAACTCACCGACCGTCTTTATATTAAATCTCGTAACGAAGTCGTTCCATATCTGCAAACATAATTTTTATATTCAATTAGTAAAGGTCTCAAAAACGGGGACCTTTCGCGCCCTTTAAAGTACCTACCAAGTATTATAAAACAAAACACACCAAATAGATCTGTAATGTAAGAGAATATGGTTCGCATTACATTTATCAAGTGCAGTGGGTTACGTAAAATGGAGATCCTTTATGTTTGACGATTAAACTGAGATGTTTAATGTTTATTAAACGGTGTATTATTTTAAAACAAGCAAATATATTTTACTAGTAATAGGGAATTTCATGTCGCCGTGAACCCACAATCCTGTTAATTTGTTATATTTATTAATTTAAGCAGCTTCTCTGTCTCAAAAGGGTTTGGTTGGTCGATGTTAGCCACCAACTATAAGATTGCCTGTATTTTTACACCATAACAAATCCACCGAAGATCGATTCGTAGTAGCGTCAGCAAAAGATAGTAGTAATTTAATTTCGTGACATGTCTTGTTACTTGCAGTGCATACTACTACCTATTTTACAAATAAAAAATCGTCATCAGAATCATCATCATCAGCATTATTCCGTTCTGGCCATAATCTTTTTCAATGGACACCAAGACGGACGAAATATGCTGCTCTATTATTCCTTTATTTGTTACTAATTGATCTGAATCCCTTCAACTAACCTGTGGTCTCAGTCCATTCCCGAAGGCGATGCGCACGTTGTGTTGTTTGTCCGCTGGTGATGGGGGCGTGGCCAGCACGTACCGACACATCTCACCGATGTAGTGAGCGGCCTGCAACCGATAACAGGCCTTATGATTAGAAGGAGTAGGCAGAATTGCCGATGAGCTGATATTAAGTAAAAAAGTACATTCTATACTGATTATTCATTGCTTTTTTGCTTACGCATTGATCAAATATTGATGATAAATTATTTGATGGGAGATAAAAGTAAAGGAAGCTTTTAACGAATTTTATCCATTATTGTATGTTGTTAAACGTTAAATGGATTCTATTACCGGTTCCGAAAATGGTTCACTAAGAAGAACCGGCGAAACAAACCCAGTGTAACTAAAATATAGTGTTAAATAATAAAGCATAACATCAATCTAACAAATGTCTATTCGATTGAGTGTAAAATTGCCTATATTATGGTTATTGACAAGTTTAATGTACGAAGTATTAGCCCGGGAGCCAGTAACAGGTCTTCATGACCAACTTCGTCCCGCGAGATAATTCGTGAGACGTATCAGAGAATACTATTATAAAGCCTAGTGGACGTCAGCTGGCGAGCGGTTGGGGGAATAAGGGGTGGGAGCCTGTAGAAAAAAAATCAGTCATTTCCTCTCAGCTCAAATATTACCACTCCACAACCACACAACCACTCCACTGAAAGTGAAAAAAAAAAGAACATGAATTTTTTTTTCAGTTTCAGTGGAGTGGTTTATGTGGATGATAGCTTAATATATAAAGATACCATCCATATAAACCACTCCACTGAAAGTGAAAAAAAAATTCATGTTCGAGTCACCAGCTGACGTACAAGATACCATGACATAACCAGCTGATTATTTTTTTTCGTTGAGATATTGGGTTAACTACAATTTAACAAATATTTGAGCTGAGAGGAAGTGACTGAATTGTTATTTTATTTTTCTTCATGCGTGGGGGGCTCCCACCGCTCATCCCCCAACCGAGAGCCAGTTGACGTTCACGAGGCTTTATGATACTGTTCTCTGATACGTCTCACGAAGTATCTTGCGGGAGGAAATGATTTATCAAATTTTCACCTGGCTCCCGGACCATATGTGAATATGTATATTGTAAACTATAATATACTAGAATGAGAACCATACGGGAAGTAAACAAGTCTGCGGTCGGTTATTATATGTAAAAAATAAAACAGCGCAAACTCCGCACTCCACACCAATTTAACGCATACCCTTGTTATAGGGCGTTCACATGAGCGACTATAAGATAACACTAATTACAGAGACAACATCGCACCGTGTAACAAATTATATTGTTTTAAAACAAACCAGTATTCATTTTTACTTAAAGAAGGTTGTAAATTTCCTATGCATTGTAAAATATACACATGTTTCATATGATACGATTTTCATAAAACATTATCACAGCTTTCTTGCTATTTATTGCTTTGGCCGTGTTAACGTAGATAACCGTATCCGAACTCATGATGATTATTTTTAAATTTATTTGACTCAGAAGGTAAAAGAGGGACCTCCCCCATAAGATCACGTTCTTGTCTGTCTGTCAGTGTGTCACCAACTATTTTTTCCTGAACAAGTGAACCTAGCAAACTTTTCGCGAAAGCTTGTATCTTACCGTCGCGTTATATTTCGCACAGTCTGGGAAGTATTGCGAGGCTGAGAATTTGCTCTTGATGATGACGGTGCAGCCAAAGAGCAGCGCCTGGCCGACGCTGATGACCCCCCCGGCGGTGTGGTACAGCGGCAGCGGGCAGTACACCACGTCCGACGAGTCCAGGCACAACATGTGCAGACCCACCGCCATGAACACAAACCTGAAAAGGAGCAGCATCGTTAGAAATAAAGGCATACGATATGCACACTCTCAGAGTACTTGGTAAGAGGTCAAAGTAAATATAAGTGATCTAATCCGAGCGACGGTGGTCCAGTGGATCTCTGGACCACCGTGATCTCTGGATCCAATGGACTCGGCCTCTTAGGCGAGAGGGTCCGGGTTCGATCCTGACCCCCTGTGGTAGGCACCACAGGGGGTCAGGATCGAAAACAAATGGGCTTTCCTAAATTTCTATGTGCACCCTAAGCCCTAAACAGTAAACACGGATCGCCGTTTGCTCACCGGTGAAGGAAAACATCGTGAGGAAACTTTGAGGAGTCTTTGAAGGTGTGTGAAGTTCACCAACCCGCATTGGAGCGCATTGGTGAAATTTGACTTCTCGCCTGATTCCGAGGAATCAGCTTTACTTTCTTCCAGCCAGTATGTCCTATACATAGATTCTAGTCGTCAATTAATTAAACAATAATCGGGATGCTGCATGATCCTGCTCTATTGATGTCCTTATGGTGTCAAACCACCGCGGCCGTGCCAAACTATTTCCTTACTAACAGCATCCCGCGGATTCACATGCGTACCTCTCATTCCCGTGGGAGAACGGTGATAAATTATAGCCTGTGTTATTCTAATGTATAAAGCTATATTTTTGTTAAGTTTCATCAAAATCCATTTAGTAGTTTTTATGTTAAAGAGTAACAAACATCCATCCATCCATCTATACAATAACAACTTTCGGGTTTATAATATTAGTAAGATACAGTATGTAAATATCTCATTTGTGAGCTATGTATTTGTAACGGTGGTTCTGTTTACGTTGTTAGAACGCTCAAACATTGCACAGCGTTTAATAATTTATTATTATCATACAGTTACAACACCAAGCGCCGCAGCAGACTGCTGACCGGCGAATTATAGGCACGTATATAATGCGCGTTGTTTCTAAAACCGGTTTTAAGAGGATTCCTCGGTGACATAACAAATATCAATATTGTTACTGTTTAGTTTGCTCATTTGTCTTGAGGAATAATGGAAACAAGGTGAAATGATCGCAGGCGGAGCTCAAAAGCTCCGTACAGTG
Source organism: Lycaena phlaeas (assembly GCA_905333005.2). Taxonomy (NCBI): domain Eukaryota; kingdom Metazoa; phylum Arthropoda; class Insecta; order Lepidoptera; family Lycaenidae; genus Lycaena; species Lycaena phlaeas. The sequence goes on from HG995163.1 coordinate 20,389,641, forward strand.
ACCGGTCCGTGTTGGATGCGAGTGACAACTGGCAAGGAATTGGCTGTCTTGGCGTTCAATGAGTGGTCATGTTCAGAACAGTGGAAGTAAAGAGGCAGATGATGGTATCATGGACATCATAAATATGAAAAAATCGATAACCTAATTTGACTTACTTGATTACAAATAATTTAGAAAAAAATAGGATTCAAATGGATCATACGACAACTAACTTCATTGCCACCGCAAGACATATCGCTGTTACATATATTCCTATATGTAACTGAGTATAATCACGATGGAAACAAAACAATATACATAATAATATAGTTATCATATTATCATAATTAATGTATACAACGTTGAGTTATCCAGGCCGACAGGTTTCTCGATACTGCGGAGTCGCCGTAGTTATTACGTAACTCGCACGTTCTACTTCTGAGCACGACTCTGCCCGAAATAACACGATAGCTGACATGAAAGTTCCCGAACATAACATACATATTTTTAAGAGAAAAGAGGGAGAGCTTACGTGTACGTACAACATTTTTTTTTAAAACGCGGGTTAATGCTTCCGCATCATTCAGGTTTATCTCGGCGAAGGTTCCTGAACTTATGTGAAAACTTGGGAAATGCACTGCTCCATTATGCCAACTACGAGCGCCTTTAGTCACGTTTTTGAGGGACCTGGACCTACAGGATTACTTTAACGGACAGGCTGACCCCGGCGAAGGCCATCGGCCTCCCGGACTACCTGACCGCCACTGGAGGACTAAGCAGTCCTCGCGACGTCGTACTAGGCCCAGGTTCCCAACTTTAACAAGACGCGAGCACAAGTACGTTCCTGGAGGCGCATTAGGTAGCGTCTCCTTCGCATTCGTCGCCAACGGAGGGAGATTTCGTCTGGAGGGAGGTTTCGTTAAACCATCGCCATTCAGGACTCGTCGTTACCGAGCGTCGCGGTAAAGACGCTCTGCAGAGACGATAAGCGACGTGATGTGACGCAGTGCTATCCCTCTTTCACTTCGAGGGTGTGGTGGGCCGAGTCCACCGCCGTGCCACAATCATGACATACTGTAACTTAACGTGTACAACTGAGGTAGTTCTGCTGTGTTCCTGAAAGTAGATAACTAGCAAGTCGTGCCATGCCGCTTAGCAGCCAAATTGGACCCGCACAACTGGGGTGCTTACGTTCTCATAATACCAGCGTTAAAGTGACAGCTTGACAGCAGTTTCCGGTGGCCCATCATCGAAATATTTTCCATTTAAGTATATTTCTTATATATTATATATATTTTTTTATATATTTTTTCTTTTATTTATATTTTTTTTCATTTATATTATCCATTTTCCGTTATTACGGGAACGTTTATATTTTGAATCGAGATCGAACTCTTATACCAATGCAGCTAAAGTATTATTAATATTGCATTATATCATTATATCTTTTATGTATCTATATGAGGGTCTTAAACGGAAATTTACATATGTAATGACGCCCATAAAACCCAACGCCAGAGAAGTAAATAACAAAAACGTTAATGAATAATTTAACATGTAAGTGCCTGGGACTTGTATGTTAAATTTTTATATGGCTCAGGCTTCAGTGTGTGTGCGGTCTTTATAAAATTGGTGACCAACCCGTCTTGTTTAGTGCGTCTGATCTCTTAAACACAAACATAATAGTATCGCTAATAGGCGCTATCACATTATCCTTTTTCATTAACAAGGATAAAATATCGCGACAGAAATCAATTCATTTTTTTTTATCAGTAACATTTAGACAACAGTGTTACAATAAAATCTGCTCTGGATTACTAATTTTCTTATACTTTTTAGTTAACAATACAACAAAGGTATACGTACATGTTGTATTATTCAAATAAAATGGTACATTAACATCGTGAGGAAACCTGCATGTCTGATGAGATTTAGAGTCTTTGAAGGTGTGTGAAGTTATCTTATCCGCATTGGGGCAGCGCATCGGTGAACTATGGTCTAATACCCTCCTCGCCTGATTTCGAGGAGTTACCCGTGCCCAGCAGAGAGTCATAATATATAGGTTGATGCTTTTCTTATAACATTTTATAAAAAAGTGGTTTTCTATTAGACTGACGTTGACTCCGTCGAAGTTCGACGCATATATTATTGCTAAACAATTACCTACGTAGGATTTATGAGTCATCGATTATCTTATTGCAAGTTTCGATACTTTCGACAGATGTGAATAACGATATTAAAATATCCAACATAATATTTAGTAATCATACACTTAATATTAGTGGACTTTCTCTGACCTCTTAACTACTTTCTCAGAGTACCTACCACACTATACTATACTCATACTTATGAATTATGTAGTAAATTAACCTATCTAATATGTAGTAAGTTTAAATCGTCAAGCTTAATAATCATATCTCTCTCTCTCTCTCTCTCTATTTAAGAACTTTGCTCTTGTCGGTGGAGTATTCGCCACTCATTCCTCTTCTCCGCCAACACCTTCACCTCCTGATACGTCATAACCTGTACCTTCTCCTTTATTTGTTGCATATAACTCCTTCTCGGTCTACCTCTTCCTCTTTATCCATCAATCTTTCATATTTCATATATCATATATAAATAATAATATCAATGAAATAAATTTATGAGAATTAAAACAGTGACCTTATCTTTTTAAGAGTAGTTTAAAGATGGCAATCTTAACTAATAGCGGTTTATTTCGACTTATTTTTGAGTTAAACTTAAGTTTAAGCTATTAATTATTATTAGTGTTTACATTTATATTCAGTTAATCACATAATGGAGCTATTAACTGTTTGAATAAAAAATAATTTTAAATAAAATGAACTACTTTTGAAATATATTATTACATATTCAAAATATGATAAACAGTTTCTTGTTATTAAAGTAATGTCGGACTATTTATATTATATTTTTTATGCATAAAATGTTTAAGAAATACCATAATGTAAAATAATAAAAATAAAATGTTTAATAAATATAATACATATAATGAAAGATTTCATTATATGTATTATATTTACTTATAAGTAGACAAGAAATCTGCATATTTATTTCAAAATATAATATTATCATTTCAAGTAAACTCGCAAATCATTGGGTTAAAATTATTAATACTTTTTTTCTAATTATTAATTTCTTATATAATCATTTTTTTCTAATGTATAAACAAATTTCATTCGTTGAATTAAATAAATCCGCGTCCTCATTATTTTCTTATACAAACACTGTCCTGACGACAACCAATTCAAAAAAATAATTACCAAATTTAGTGCAGAGTTTCAGAAGTTAGTATGTCCGTACATGTAGATTCCGAAGATTATTTTTTATTTATATAAATGACTAGCTGTTGCCCGCCGCGCCGCTTCGCCTGTCCTAGCTAAGATTTACAACGGGATAATAGCATATAGCCTTCCTCAATAAACGACCCATCTAAAACTGAAAGAATCTTTCAAATCCGACCAATAGATCCCGAGATTAGCGCGTTTAAACAAACTCTTTAGCTTCATACCTATATATACAGTATATTAGTATATGATTGCTGTAAAGTATCTGAAACGTTGGGAATATTAAAACCATGATAAAATCAGTAAGAAACAGTTGTTGTAGTACTATCCCAATTTCCGTTTACGGTTTATGTGTGTGCAATTAATGTTCTATTTTAATAGTAGTAAGGTTCACGGTTCGTAGTCCAAAGGTTTCGCCGATATCAAGTTAAACGGGTTTTATATTTACGTACGAATTTAGGAAACTACAATAGTTGACTAAGTGAGTTTTATTGCACCTGTTATCGGGTTATTTTGTTTATAATCGCAGAGTAATTTACATATTATGGTATAAAATTTGGTATCTAATGGTATATATGACTGTAGTCTGTATGTCATGTATACTTATACCAGACCAAAGGATATTTTATTGTACATATGTACAATAAAAATTTTAATTTATTATATAATTTTTTGTTTACCTTTTATGTTATTATGACTTATATTATTAGCAAAAAATTGGTATAATCGTTTCGAATATTATTCCACAATTATTTTATTTTTCATTTTTGTATATGTATTATCATCACTACATATTATAAAACAAAGTCGCTTTTTCTGTCCCTATATCCCTTTGTACGCTTAAATCTTTAAAACCACGCAACGGATTTTGTTGCGGTTTTTTTTAATGGATAGGACAATTCAAGAGGAAGGTTTATGTACATAATCTATTAAGTTTTTATATACATTGGCTATGATATAACAACAATTGTTGGAGTCGGAAAAAAATAGGCCGCCTGGGAGTTTTCAACGAAAACGCTGCCTAAACCCTTTGAGCTATAACAAAATAATGTATGGTGGAATTGTGTATCTTAAATAGGACTACAAAAAAGTCCGCGATGGCATATGTCTATCTCTTAGGGATATCATACTATATCCATTTAATACTTGAAAAAAATTAGCAATTATAACGCGATAATTTAAAAGTTATTTACACAAATACGGTATGAATCCTTATGATTTTTAATCAGTTAGATGGCTTGAGCATTAAAATAAAAAATGATCATCATCAGACATGATAAATCCGTAACTCTAAGTTCACGCGGGCGAAGCTGCGGGTAACAGCTAGTCACTACATATTATAAAACAAAGTCGCTTTTTCTGTCCCTATATCCCTTTGTACGCTTAAATCTTTAAAACTACGCAACGGGTTTTGATGCGGTTTTCTTTAATGGATAGGACAATCCAAGAGGAAGGTTTATGTACATAATTTATTAAGTTTCTATATACATTGGCTAAGATATAACAATAATTGTTGGAGGTGTCGGAAAAAAATTGGCCGTCTGGGAGTTTCCAACGAAAACGCTGCCTAAACCCTTTGAGATATATCAAAATAATGTATGGTGGAATTGTGTGTCTTAAATAGGTCTACAAAAAAGTCCGCGATGGCATATATCTATCTCTTAGGGATATCATACTATATCCATTTAATACTTTAAAAAATGGACAATTTTAACGCGATAATTTGAAAGTCATTTACAAAAATACGGTATGAATCGTTATCATTTTAAATTAGTTAATTAGCTGGAGTACATAATGAAGATTATTTTTGCCCTTTACATCATGCAAATTAAATGAATACTTTAGAAGATATGGCAATATCAAAATAATACGCAAGAAAATAAATCGTGTTGCCGTGATTTGAGAAGGCAGTGTAATATGTAATAGTATCCTAAATAGTAAATATGCATGCAGAAAGTCTGCATAGGAATATAATATGTCTTTATGTTCAAGATACCATATTATATCCATTTTAATACAAAAACTTAGTCATTATTGAAATGAAAAATGATCGTCATCAAACATGATAAATTCGTAAACCTAAGTTCACGCGGGCGAAGCTGCGGGTAACAGCTAGTAAATTATAAATAATAATTTAAATATTTTTTTTTTTATATATATATGAAGCATATTTCTAAAACTTAAATCTTGTCAGCCAGCTCGATCGGTCGATATACAAGGACATTAGGATAGGATAACGAAACTTTTAATGCGCCTTCAATAAAGCCCCTGTGCTCGTGTCGGGCTCGGAATGGGAACCCGGGCCCAGCTTAAGACACGACGTCGTGGGGACTGCCAAATCGTAGCGGGCAGTCCCCCTATTGTGGAGAATCTGGTCTTGGCCGGGACCAGTCTGTCGCTGAGGGTATCCCGTCGCCTGCACAGAACCGGGTCCCTCAAATATAGCGGCTGAAGGCTCACGTAGCGATTTTAGTGGGGTAGGGCACCCAAATGCGAGTCCCCACACACGCCAGCGCGCCTACCCAGGCCCTGGTATAGTCGTAAATGATTTCCGCTGCGTCATCAAAAAAAAAAAAGGATAACGAAACTTAAAAATCTTATCTTATTAATCCTGTAAATATTTTTCTCTTTATAATACTTATGTATGTGTAATGTGGAATTATGACTAAAAAGTATATCTATGTAGTATCTACTGAGTTTGTTTCGCCGGTTCTTCTCAGTGGGCTTGCTTTGGAACCGGTGGTAGACTCGATTGACTTTCAAAAAGATACTTTGATTGTACTATTTTGAATAAAAAAAAATGACTTTGACTTTGACTTTGACTCTATCTCATCTCATCAATCTCTCTCTCTCATCAATAGTATGTCTATTTACGCGTTAATGTCTGGCACGGCAGCTATATTGAGATTTAAAAAAATATTGTAACACGTGATAGTTCCATTAATCATTATTGAAGAATGCCACCGCACTTCTATTGGCCAGTCCGTTCAAACGATTTTGACAGCTGCATCAATAATCATCATCCCCTTCATATCACCCTCTTTCGGCCTATTGCTGTATATAAATATATTTCCATATATCCAAATATATTTAGACCATCGAATCTCACAACAAAACTTTAAGGCATACCACATCAACGTATTTACCTACATTGATGACAACACAAAAAGTTGAGCAGAGTGAAACGTTCAAGTTTTGATTAAATTAAAAAACCCGACTTACGAGTGGATATGCACACAAAAGACTATGGCACGATAAATATATATTTAAATATATTTGAAATACCTAATCACTTACTCAACTGCAATTAATAGAAAAGAACAAGTAGGTAGGTACTATTATTAATAAAATATTACGAATGAAAGCAGGGGTTCCCAACCAGTGGTCCGCAAGAACTAAAGAAACGTCCGCAAAATTCACCGGTTTGAAATAAAAGTAGATACAAGCTCCAGTCTTATTAAGATAATGTTAACTAATGCAACTTTCACTTTGAAACATTACTTTGATGCTTTCTAACTTGTTGTTCCTGTTAATCACACTGAAACTAAATTGGACCCCCATCAATAAAAGGTTGCAAACCACTGGTTTATAAAGAATACAGACAGCCCTTTGGTCCATAGCCGAAGGACATAATGTATTGGTACCTTGATAATCACATCCAACACGGACCTGCCGCTGCACGGAAATCGTCTTCCCACCTGGTCAATGGCCGATCAACTCTTCGTCTACATAAACGCGGCCTCCACCCTGAAACCACCCGTCGGCCAACCGTTCTCTTGAGTGTGTGACCAGCCCACTGCCAGTTCAACGACCTTATTCTTCGCGTAGACCTACTTACCAAGTAGCAGTTACCCGTAATTTATCAAAAAAACGGAATTTAAAATTTTTTTACCTGGAATTACTTATAACAGCTGCTTTAGGAAGACCGGTGGTGCCAGATGTGTAGATGTATAGCAGTTTCCCGGAGAACCCGTCAGCATCAGCCAAGGTCCATGGTGCCGGCGGTGTCGCATCCAGGAGGTCAGCCAGATCGGGTATAGCATCCCCACCAGCTTTAATCTCTGCTCCCGTAGGACTGAGTTGACGTTGGGAAAACTTGAACAGCTTCACGGACGGACCCACTTCGCTCAATATATCTTTAACAGCTAAAATAAAGATAAAATTTAAAAAAAAAAGAACATTTAAGCTCGTTTATCGCCAGCCATATCACGTAATTATAACAGAATAGTTGTAAAATTTTTATCGTTTGCATTTTAATGTTATTTATTTTTTATATTTTACATATTATTACATTGTTAATGGTAATTTCAACAATGATATTAAAGTGTTAAATATGCTTTTTATACAGTAATAAAGAATGCTTAAAGATTTCGATCGATTTTTTAAGATTATTTAATTAATTGGCCTCAGCTTTACCTACGTTGACTTAGATATACAGTACGTGTGGCTTATGTCCACCAACGTACGGAAGAAATGTTGATGATGATGATGATAAAAGACACTGAACTGATATTCTGAATATAAAAAAAGTACCTGATTCGTATTCCTCGGAAAAAATTAGCACATCGCATTTAGCAACATTAATCGAGTGAACTAGGGCGCTGCCTCGCTGGTTCGTGTTGATAAGTGGTGTAACCGCGCCCAGCCGGGCGTTACCCAGCCATATCGCCGGTAGCTGAGGACAGTTTTTCACCAGTAGACCCACGATGTCGCCTTTCTTCACGCCCTGAGCCTTCATCACGGCACTGACGCGAAGGCTGTAGTCTTCCACCTAAGAGCAAAAAGTATATACCGCTGTCATAATATCTTCACATCAAGATAATATTAGAGCAAGCTACGATATAGTATCAACAATATGTCACACTGCCGGGTAGGGGTCCCCCTCTCCTTGAAATATGGCTAGAAGGGGGCGGCTCGTCAATGTATTGGCCAAATGCAGATAAACTTTTCACACCTTCAAAGGCATAACCTTGTTTTTCTACATAGGTGAGCAAGTGATGGTCTCATGTTCAGGGTACACCTAGAAATTTAGATAAACCCATTTCAAGGCCCAACCTGGACCTCTCGTTTGTGAGGCCGAACCCGTAGCTACTAGGCCATTGTCACTGGTCATTATTGTAAGCATATGAAAATATCAGAGCATGTTAGGTAAATAAGATTGGTTAAATTCAAACCTACCGATGTATTAGCTGCATTAACTCGTGTTATATTTATAGTATTATAAGTATAATTAATGCATTTTTATTTAGATAGAATTAATCTCCATAACTCGTTCATATCATTATTGTAATGCATATAAAATTGGATATAACAATGAGTAGGTACTAAGCCTATTTTAAATTATGTTGATCTAAAGCTACTTTGTAAACATATAATAAGAGTCATTATGATACCTAACATTATATGCTTTAATATTTATATGTAAAGATATAATATTTTATTTTTCATTGACGTTGGTTTTTAATTTTTTGACAAAACAATTGTTTAGTGATAATTTCAAACTTGATGATTTTAATCATGCAATCTAAATAGACAAGCACAATTATCTTAAAGTGACCTCTGAGTTTGCTTTAAGTGGAATATTTTAAAATTATAAACTTGATCAAACCAATCTTTATAGGTTTTTTTAATCTCAGAATATTTATGCATATAATATAGTCACATACAAAACAGACATAAATAATTACACAACCTTTTCCTCAGCCACAAAAAAATTAATTATAAATTAAAAACAACAAGAATTTATCACAGTTCATTGGGCTTTTTACATGCTCAACATTTCGGATACTTTATAGCAACCATGGTCAACGGAGAACTGTGGCGTCAGATGTTCTAAAGTCATAAAGTTATTCAAAACTATCCTATGATACATCATTTTTTTTCCGATCTAAGCAGAAAGTGCTAACTGAGTCTTTAGTCTGTGCCATATTATGCTCGGATCTTGATTTTTATAATATTAATTATGGGATTCCAATCAGGTGGTAGTAGCCAGACATATCTAAATTTTCTTAGTAATAAATAAATATACATTTCCAAAGTTATGTATATTTCTATTTAGTATGCATTTCCAAAGTTTATTTTCTTTCTATCCAACATGTTAACTATACAGACATGAGATGGTGTTTCTCAATATAAGTTATTATATATTATATTATGTTTATCATCATCAGCCTATATATTATGTTCAATGCTGAATATAGGCTGCCTATTAAAACAATTGCTGCCCTCAATGAACGCCAAAACAACTGATTCCTTGCTACTTGCATCCAATACGGACCGGCCACTGCATGGAGATTGTTTCTTCCTTATATTATGTGAGAACTTTACTAAAGGTATTCAGTAAAATTAAACAAGATGTTAGTACCCCTGGACAGACACACAACACTAGTACATCCTGCATGGTGGTTTTCAAAATGTTTGATCATGTCACCTTGGGTCACCTGGTCCTCGAGAGTACTAGGGCCAGGTTCCTGGGTCTATGTCACAGAAGAAACATAAGATGGTAGTATTAAGACAGGTCTTACTACTACTTCCGTTAAGCTGCATGTTGCGGCTCTATTACCAACTTATTAATACATGTAATAAATTTGTGATTGTTTAAAAGTTAAATACTATGCAAATGAGTAGAAAATACATTGGTGAATTCAAAAAAGTCAAATGTCAATGAATAATAATACTGTGTTGAATAAATTAATCAATACAAACCTCCTTAAACGTCCAAAGTTCATCTTGAAATAGGAAACACGCTTTATTAGGATGTTTTTGAACAATTTCATGGAATGCATCTGGTATTGTTAGATTTCTCTTTGCTAAGTCTCTACTTTTTCTTAAAACTTTGATATATCCCCATAACGCCCTAAAAATAAAAAGGAAAACAAATTTGCATATACCTAGTCAATAAAATAACAATAATAAATAAAAAGTTACTATTTTACAAATAAGTTTAATTCTAAAAACTTTTTTAAAAAGGAATAATTTAAGAACTGTTAGAAGATTTACCTACCTTAGATCTCTTGGAGCTGTTCTAATTGCTACGTAACACCATCGTCTTTTGTATACTACGAGGTATAACACTCCACAAACACACAATAGTATGATAGTTTTTAGTAGGCCCAGATAAATAGAAGCAGCAAAAACTGCCGCGGCTAGTCCAACGGCCACACTCATCGTAATTACTTTACGCCACGAAAAGCGACGACTTGACAATCGAAAATTTCGTCGATACACAATGACTATTAATATATTCTCTTCTTATACAACTACAATTTTACAAGTAATATTTATTATGTATTCAATTTTTGTATTTTTAAATATTGGTATAGGGTATAAATAAGAAAACAAAGTAAACACAGGTAAACACGTACAGTGTCCTACTTAAAAAATATATAAGCAGCACGCGTAAGTCAATTGTTTTAATAGGTTGTTTAATTAAGCAAAAATTAAACAATTTATTTGCATAGTCAAATCATAAATATTTAAAATAATTTATTTTCAATTATACGATTAAACCGCGTACACACACTCAGTGATACTATAGTGCGTTTCACGAGTTAGTTCCCTTCGTCGTTAGGTTGGTAGATTCGCGATCAGTGTTGCTACAGTTTAAAGAAATCGAATCACCTAAATCTGGGGTAGACTACTGCATACAGATAAATTACCTTAATGAGGCAGACATTTGGTTTAAATATACATATTTATTCGCGCTCCGTAGTATGGGAAACTAATTAATAAAACTACACACGTTTCATAATAATCCTTCAGCCATGAAGTCATAGTTATGAAACTCTGCAAAAGGCAAATGAGGTTGTAGAAAACATAAACGAATTCAATATGTCAAAAGTTTATTAATATATTTTTGAATAAATAACCCATCTTCTTCATTATCCTCCAAAGAGTAGTACGGCTGCCCATAAAATCAATGTCATTTCGCAGCTCATGCAATATTTTAGTTAGAGTAGGCAACTCTTTTCTAACAACATAAAATTCGTGAATTTTATGCCGGAGCGCACACATTTCAAAATCGTCAAGCTGAATCTTGCTATTCCGGGGTCGACTTTTGCCAGGTGTTGAAATTTTGGTTGACGTACTAGCAGCAACTTCTCCTTCTTTGGAAATTTTGGTAACTGTTTTTTCGGATATACCTGAAGACAAAATAATACGTATATATAATTGATTGAATGTACTGTCGGTCCTTGATGGAAATTCATATTATAGCAACTATAGTGAAACTTTTTTAAACACTTTTTCCTTACTCCACTTTTATTTTATATATATTATACAGTTATAATTTACACGACTTAACACGACCGATTTCGACAAAGTTTAAATTATAACTGTAATAATATATTATGTAAATAGAAAAACTTTTTAATATTTGTTTAGTTATATAGAATTTTGTAATTATAATAAAAATGTACAGTGACATTAGACTTTCAAAATATTTTATTATGAATTTAATGCAGAAAGTATATTATATTGATTTAGTTATGTTAAAATAAAAGACTGAAAAAAGGGCTATTAAAGTAGATTCTCTTATTTTCAGATGTGTATTATATTATAGGTTTTCGTTATTTTTTAAGTTTATATTTTTACGAATAAAACTCTTATTTTCAGAAACACATTATACCTTATTTCATTTCTAAATAAATATAAAACATTATTATATATATTATAATAAATAGTGGAAAGTGTTTAAAAAAGTTTCATTATAATTGCTATATTACGTATGTATATAATTTTTACAAAACCTTTATTTGGAATGGGAAAGTATTAAAAAACAAAACCTTAGTTTTAATTCTTGTGGGTTTAGGATTTAAAATCAATGTATGATATTTTTGTGTGGAATTTTACGAGTCTTTTGTACAAAGCTGGCAATTCTATTATGCTTACCTGTCATGGCGGCAACCCGAAGACGAACGGATTCAACGGGAATTATTGGCCCTTTGTTTGATTTTTCTTTCTCACAAAACGATTTCACCTTCAACACCATCTCTCTTTCACCACTTTTTAGTGTTTTTGGCATGATCAAACGCACAAAACTCTCAAAAATTCGGAAAAAAATATGGAACTCGACATAGCGTGTTTACTGTTTGGTGTTTTGACAGACAGTGAAGCCAACATAACGACGAAGGGAATTAACTCGTGAAACGCACTCTACATGTACTGACAATTGGACATTGGACAATTGTCATTTGTCAAATGTCAGACGAACAACTGACAAATGACATTTGACTATTGACGGCTTGCTTTTTTTTGTTTTATTTAAGGCATTAGTTTATAAACTATCAGCCATGAGGCAGTTATTATAATATTCGCGGTAAAAAAACTTCAAAGAAGAAGTCGACCAGTAACGACTGTCAAGACCGTGTAAACACCGATAGCACTCTGCTATCGGCAGCTTGCTCGGGTCCCGCGCTTGACCCGCCTCCCCCGCTACCGGGGGAGGGGAGGGCCGGCCCTCACGATAGGTTTCTAACGTCACCCGTTCCAAACCAGTCGACCGTAGCTGACCAAGTTAGGTACAAACCCGACGCCATGAACATGGCGGGGGGAAACCCCCCAAATTATAACGTCACAGGATGATCCAACCGGATCATCCCATTTCCGATGACGCATAACGGTCACTAGGACCATTAGCATAGATCCAACCGAAAAAAAAAAAAAAAAAAATACGTGTGGCACTCGGGGACTGCCGCGGTAATGCTATTGCATAGCATTTTGTATCAACTTATGCAATTATAATTATTTATTTATTTTAATTATTAATGCAGTATTTCTTTTTCTTTGATATTAATTCAAGTTACACTTTTTGAGCGTGGTGACCGATAAGAAAACATTTTTTTTTCCTTTATTAAATAAATAAAAAAATATAAATATTTTAAACAATATTAACTAATATTGTTTAAAATATTTTTATTATTTTACAATACATGTGTTATATTTTATTGTTATTCGTGCGAGCTTCGTAGTGTCGTACAATACGTCTAGTTGCAAGCACACAAACACCGTGTCGAAGACTGCCGAAAAGAAACGACGTTAGACGATGCATGGCCTTCAAGCCACACCTCCGTGCCCGTCGTAGTGGGGAGCGTTAGGTTTTTATTTTCGTTACGGAATTTCTGGACTCGGTCCCCGCGCTCAAGGCCCGCGATAGAAGCTATGCAATAGCTTAAAAAAAAAAACGACTGTCAAAGAAGACTTTCCTTGGCACGGAGGAGTCTCGGTATGTAAAGACCTAAGAGTAAGTATCTATAGAGTTCGTCATAGCGTGACCGCACAAGAAACAGCAATATTTTTTTTCAGTGTGACCATATAGGGAAATTTTCCCTATATGGTGGGTAGTTAGGGGAGTTTATGTAAATGTACGTACGACAACAGCCCGAGTTGACCACTTTGGACTTTTTACTATTAAATATAAATTTAATTTTTAATATTTATTAGGTATCATATTATAAAGTTTCAATAATTTTACTCCAATACTTGTTGCAACCTCTACATAGGTACGGTAAGTTTTGTTTGTCTGTATGTTTTTACATATTAGGCAAACGACCAGTCAGATCACCTGGTGGTATGCTATGTCACTAGACTAGGGAAATGAATACTTGTGACTTGCGATATTAATAATACTATTTATAAATTCGGACACTCTTACTTTTTATCTGAAATGTTTATACTACGCTAGACGGTTCTTTTTCGGTAATAGAGAGGGTTTTTCTCAGTACAAGTAGGTTTTACATGTAAGTGAGTAAGGTCAGGTTAAACTGTAAATTTATATCCTGATCTGTAACCGTGTGCACATTATAGTATAATTTATTTGCAATAAAAATAAAATACATTTTTTAAAATAATTTGTATGATATACTGGCCTTTAAATAAAACTAATTTGGTATGCATGCTCTTAATTCTCTCTTCGCTTTGAGATGTTTTTTTCATAATGAAATGAATTCTCACCTCAAGATATCTAAGAACACTTGCCTTAATTACCAACGACAGATGATTGTCGAGTGGACTTTGTTCCAATACGTGATTCCTTAATTTCGCAAATACATTATAATCAACTAATTTTTTAAAAACATTGTCAATCAACTTTGGCAGGCCATTTTTATTATTAAAATAAGCATTACCACGAGTGATTAAAATATGTCTCAGAGATTTTTCTAGAATTCCTACCTTACCTACATGCAGTAGGCAATGGTTAGCGCGTTGGCGCTCAAGCCGGAGGTTGCGGGTTCGAATCCCGCCAGGGAACAAAACAGTTTTCTGTGTTCCTGGGCCATGGATGTGTATTAAATATGTGTATTATATAAAAAATCTTAAATTTAAGTATTAATACAAAAAATATTAAATATATGTATTTTCCGTTGTCTGGTACCCATAACACAAGTCTCTTCGAGTACTTACCACGGGACCAGATTGACGTGGTGTAAAAAGCGTCCATAGATATTATTATTATTACATCTTGAGATGGATAATGCAATCCACCAAAATATCTTTTTTGAATAAAACTTCTATAATTTATTCTAATTTATGAGAAACAATCGGCAATCGCGGATAGACATTCCTCACACTTTATTGCTATTTTATTTACTTTACTGCTTCAATTTTTTTGGTATGAAATGTTTTATTTAATGTATTTTATAACATTTTACTAGTATCAAGTAAGTCAATACATTGAATTAAACTTAAAAAATAATAAAAGTGGCAATTTGTGTTACTGTAAATAAGTAAAGGAAGTTTAAGACGTAAGGAGATATAAATTAAATTATGTGTATTGACATACCAAGATATTGTTAGCATTATAAATATTTGTTTTTTTTTCTCCATCTCACAACTGAACAACCTGTTTTTTTAACAAGGACAAAAGGAAATCCGTAACCGTAAGGTAAAAAAAAATCACATCATGGCAACACTACACCTCGAACAATTAAAGGTTATGTTTTAATTAATTGTTGAAATTCTACATGTAATCGATATTTAATGAGTTACAACAAGTTGAATTTAAGCTACGGAACCACCTAGCTGTGTCATCTGCAGAGGCCAAGGGCACCCGGCTAACTACCGCGGCTGCCCGAAAGCCCCCGCGGTGGTAAGGAAAGGGAGGAGAGCCGGGAAAAAACCTGGTCCTGCTCCCAGATCCACCACCCGACCCAGGGAGGAGAAGTATGTCCCCGCTCCGCCCCCTAAGACGAACGCGTGGCATGACAGAGCGGCTTCCCAGCCGTCTGCACCCGCAAAACCCGCTCCGGGCCCTCCAAGCCCCCCAGCGGCAGTAAGCAGGCAGCAAGCCCCCCCTGCAAGTACGAAGGTACGAGCAGCCCCCAGCTGTCCCGCTTCCCCCACCGACGAATTCGGGATAAACCTAGCGTTTGTCTCTCAGGCTCTCTGCGGTATAGATCAAGAAGAGCTAGCCGTCCTGGCCCGCAAACTACGCGCCGCCACCACCCTACAGCAGACATGCCAGGCATATAGTGAACATGCCACCCTGGTCGCCAAGATTAGGTCCCCCCCCTCTCAAAGCCCTTAAATGGCTACCACGGCTAGGACAAAACCGCGTTCGCTCCGACTAGTGTCGTTCAACGCGAACGGCATTAGCGCGAATTTAGAGGAAATTCACATTTTCGTAAAAAAATACGATGTTGACGTCCTCCTTGTGCAGGAAACGTTTCTAAAACCATGTAATAGCAATCCGCGTATCCCTAATTATAACATCGTTAGGAATGATAGGTTGCGATCCCGACTCGGAGGTACACTAATTTATTACAAAAGAACACTCCATTGCATCCCATTAGACACACCGCCTCTAGCTTCACTGGAGGCGTCCGTCTGCCAGGTGAGCATGACCGGCCATCAGTCGATCATCATCGCCTCGGTATATCAATCGTGCAATAAAACATTACTCTTCAGCGATCTCAAATCGCTATTAGAACTAGGCAACGCCGTCTTTATAGCCGGCGACCTAAACAGTAAAAATCAGGCATGGGGCTGCAGAGAAAACAATAAAAATGGTATAATTCTCTGCCGCGCCGTCGATGATCTAGCCTGTACAGTAGTCGCCCCAGATGAGCCAACACGCTACGACTTCGCAAACAGCGATAGGAGTAATGTGCGGCCATCCATATTAGACATATGTATAATACGCAATGTATCCCTTCTGGTGCATTCTATTCAAACAGTACACGAGCTTAACTCAGACCACAGACCAGTATTAATTCAATTAGGTAACCCCGAGAATAATACTAAAAATCTAAAGAAAAAGATCATCGACTTTAAATTATTAAACGAAAATTTAAATTCACTTCGCTCGAGTCAACTCGACAACATCCCGGACACTATAGATAGTCCCGAGGCGGCCATTGCGGCCAGTTCCGACCTTACCGACCATCTGGTAGCGACGATGGAAAAGTCATCTAGGGAGATCTCAACGTCCAGCGATGGACACTGGGAGCTCCCGGATGACATTAAAGCACTCATACGCGCCAAAAACACCGCAAGGCGCAGATACGCTCGCTACCCGGCGGACGAGTATCGTCGTGACCTCCGTAACCTCGAAAGAGACGTTAAAACACGCATCTTAGAGCACAAAGCCGAAAAGTGGGATCGCCTCCTTAGTGAAATCTCACCCTCCCATGTGGCCTACTGGCCACTCGCTCGTTCTTTTAAAAAGAAAACGGAGGCATCTATGCCGCCATTAAAAAGACCAAATCGCGCGCCTGCACTAGAGGACGCCGACAAGGCGGAACTATTAGCCGACACACTAGAGAGCCAGTGTACCCCCAACATCACTACCCCCTCACCCTCCATAGGCTCCCACGTAGAGGAGGTAATTAGGGTAGTAGAGTCGAAGACTTCTGCGCCGCCGGAGGGGGATCCTATCCCTCCGACGGATGTAGAAGAAGTCCAAGACATTATCAAACGACTTCACTCCAAGAAGGCCCCCGGGCCGGACGGGATTTCCAACAAAGTCATTAAAATACTCCCACCCGCTCTTGTTTACCTCCTGGTTAGCATTTTCAACGCCCTCCTAAAGGGCTGTAGGTTCCCAGACCAATGGAAAGAAGCTACGGTTATCGGCATACCTAAGCCCGGCAAACCGGGCACGGAACCGTCTAGCTATCGGCCCATCAGTCTACTAAGCTCGATTGGCAAAATCTACGAACGGGTTCTGCTTAAGCGGCTCAAAGCCGTTATAGGCGAAAAGAACCTGTTCATAGACGAGCAATTCGCCTTCCGCGAAAACCACTGCTGTCCAATGCAAGTCCACCGTATGACCGAAGACATACTCAGAGGTTTTAATAAAAAGAACTCCCGCGATACGTGCGCCGTATTTTTCGATGTAGCTAAGGCCTTCGATAGGATATGGCACGAAGGCCTCGTGTACAAACTGTACAAGCTAGGAATACCGGATAGGCTAGTCATCATCATCCGCGACTATCTGTCAAACCGGTCATTTAGGTATAGGGTCGAAGGCACCCTCTCTTCCCTGAGACCTCTGAGGGCCGGAGTCCCCCAGGGCTCCGTGCTGTCCCCAACTCTATACAATCTGTACACATCAGATATCCCCAGACCTCCGGACGTCAAACTGGCTCTCTTCGCTGACGATACAGCTCTATACGTTACCCACCCTAATGCTAATAGAGCATCGCTATTTCTCCAACGTGCCGTCACCGAACTAGGCAACTGGTTCGCAAAATGGAGAATAGCTATTAACCCCGATAAAAGCGCGTCGATTCATTTCTCTCGTAAGAGAAAGACACGCTTACCTAAACGCAGACAAACATGGTTCACGATGAAACCAATCTTACTAAATAACGTCGTTATTCCCAGAGTTAGACAGGTCAAGTACCTGGGGGTCACCCTTGACAGGTCGATGTCGTTTAGACCACACATCGCCGCGATTTCTAAAAAAGCCCGTTTCGTCAGTAGTAGACTGTACTTCCTCATAAACAAAAAGAGCAAAATGCCCCTCAGGCACAAGCTCACCCTCTATAAATCATGTATCCGCCCCATCATGTCATACTCCTGTGTGGCATTCGCGCATGTGCCTCAGTATAGACTCAGAGGCCTCCAAACGATCCAAAATAAATTCTTACGTGTGGCAACCGGTTGCCCGTGGTACGTAAGAAACATCGACCTACATCGCGACCTCAGACTAGATTCGATTAGGGGCCATTTCAAAGCGATGTCAGAACGTCACTTCGAAAAGGCACTTCTCCACCCGAACCCACTCGTCGTGAGTGCGGCAAACTACACCCCCGATAGCTTAGCACCTAATAAGTCTAGGTTACCTAAGAATGTCATAACCGATCCTGTTGATAAAATCACAGAACTGTTAAAGCGCGACGCTGAAGCGCGACGTAAGCTACAACACACACTCAGACATAACACAGCCGGTGTTAGGCACACATTCACACCGCATGGGCCCCGGGGTCGTATGCGACGTCGAACCCTACACTCCGTTGACCAGTTGATCCGGATCAACCGCGACAGCATAGGCTCAGATCAGCTACGAGTCGACACCAATATAGACCGTGTAATCACCGATAGCACTCTGCTATCGGCAGCTTGCTCGGGTCCCGCGCTTGACCCGCCTCCCCCGCTACCGGGGGAGGGGAGGGCCGGCCCTCACGATAGGTTTCTAACGTCACCCGTTCCAAACCAGTCGACCGTAGCTTACCAAGTTAGGTACAAACCCGACGCCATGAACATGGCGGGGGGCAACCCCCCAAATTTTTAACGTCATAGGATGATCCAACCGGATCACCCCATTTCCGATGACGCATAACGGTCACTAGGACCATTAGCATAGATCCAACCGAAAAAAAAAAAAAAAAAAAAAAAAAAAAAAAAAAAGTTGAATTTAAATTAAAACACGACATTATAATCAATTTATTACTACATTCATAATATATTTTCACATCTTTAAACAACTTACGAGTGCAATGTTAATCCATCAATTTTTGTTTACTGCGGCTTTTACACCCTAAAATTTTGCAACTCACCACTGCGCATTAACTCAATTCAAATAAATCGCAATAAATCACTGTTTCAAGTTGTGTAAAACTATTAAAATCTCCGAAAAACAAATACGTACGTATTTGTTTGGCAAGAATACACAGTTTGCCAAACAAAATATTTAGTCACGGTGACAGGGACAAAAGAAAAATCAAAAGAAAAAAACAAGGCATCTTAGCGGGATGATATTACAATATACGTAGCCTTCTTCGACAAAATATGCTCTATCTAAAACTGAAAGAATCATTCAAATCCGACCAGTAATTCCTGAGATAAGCGCGTCCAGATAAACAAACTCTTCGGCTCTATATATTAGTATAAGATTTATAGTCAAAGAAATAAGAATGTTTTAGTTTTCTGAACATATACTACAAGTACAAGCCATTATATTATATTCAGGATGTTTACTGGGGTGGTGATGTTGTTTTATGGGGTGGTGTAATTATTAAAAGTAATAATAAAAAACAATTGTATTCATCACAGAGCAGTATATTAAATACAAATAATTGACACTTGAAAATGTAGAAAATAAGTTATGTATAAAATACATTTTACAAATAAGGCACTTGCGACCGCAGGATATTTTCTTATTAACTGCTGTGTAATGGCGGCGGTACATTCAGCTCGAGATCACTCGCTTTGTTTCTTCCGAGGCCTCTCGATCCATCGAATTATATAATATAATTGACAGGCCCGAGGCGAGGCGATCTTACATTCTCGCGCACGCCTTGCCTCGGTCTTAGGCAGAGTGTACAGCCGCATTATAAATTCAATACAAAAATCAGTTCTACTCCTTTCACTTGCTGTAGGTATTTTACCAAATTCTTAGTCTATTCATTAGTCTACAAATACCACTTACATCTAAATAATACAGCTAATATATACAATAATGAAAAATCACAGTCTTATTTGTCCCGATATAATTTTGTTGTATTCTTCCGCTCCCAGCCTGACATATTTATTTTGTTTTGAATCAAAGTAGAATAGCTGGTCTTTCATCGCCGCTGGATTGTACCCTTCCTTTTGTAGGTCCACTTTTCTTATTTTGAACGTAGCTGCGATTAAAAAAAATATGTTAAATAATAAAAATTATAAAACGAAATAGATAATCAAACCTATAACATTATCTATCATTCTCTACCTATTATTCTTAAGTATTATGTCCCACCACCAAAAAAAGTTAATCCTTACTAATATTAAAAATGTGAAAGCTTTGATGTTTGTTACGCTTTCACACAAAAACTACTTGACCAATTCATCAGGAAACTTTGTAGTTTGTACACATATTCTGGGAGGTACTGGAAGTAACATAGGATGCTTTTTATTAAAAGGGGGATTTTATGCTAACGCGGGCGAAGCCGCGGGCAACAGCTAGTTGGTATATATAATATGTAATCGAAATATGTTTAGGTAGACGAAGTTTTGGTCGGGCATTAACCGGGTGGGACGACGATCTCCGAGCAGTGATCGGTTGTCTTGGCGTTCATTGAGAGAGGCATATGTTCAGCGGTGGACGAATAAATGTTGATGACGATGATGTTATTTGTTAGTTAGATAGATAAAATGGCGGAGGGACCACCTCATGGAAAGTGGTCTATATGACTCGTGAACACTGAGTGAATCTTAAATATAAGTGATTTCACATAATATTACCTGTCATATCCATCGCCTTCATGACTCTTATAAACACTGGCCTGGAGTATTTGGGCAGATCTTTCTCCATGTCTTTGGCTAGTTTATCCAAGTCCAATGTGTTGTCTACATCCACGATACCGCACATGCCGGCCCGCCCTTCCGTGTTCGGTATCTGTAAGTTAAAATAGTACCTAGTAAGTATGATGGAAATCTGTGCTCGACTTGGAACGTTCTCAAAACTACACAGAGTAAAAATATAGTTTTGAAAAAAATATTTTTTGCTCAGGTTTGAGACTTTGAGTCTAATCAAAGCTGTTGTCTCGTACCTCAATGAAACTACCATACAAACGTAAGGTAAATAATTAGGTTCATTTTCTAAACGGCAATGCTTCGCCCTGTAGCTACGTACTTGCACGTTATTAGTTAACTTAACAGATTGAAAATAAATCCTATTATAAAACAATTTACCTCCACTCCATATACAACGGCGTCTCTCTGATTGGCAACTCTCGAGATGGTGGCCTCGACTTCAGTGGTGCTGACGTTCTCTCCTCGCCACCGGAAGGTATCTCCAGTGCGGTCCCGGAAGAACAGGTAGCCCAGCTCGTCCGCCACCAGGATGTCACCTGTGTAATGTATGTTAGACTAGCAATAGCATCCCAAAGAAATTTCACAGATAAAAAATATTATAACTGGGCTTTCCTAAAATGTGTTGTGTAAACAACAAATAGCATGAATAGTGATCTCGCTAGCTTAAAACAATAAATATCAACTTTATCCATTATAGATAAATTACGCCCAGACACAGAACAAATGTTAATCACCCAAACATCTGTCCTGGGTGGGAATCGAACCCACGACTGGTTTAGCAGACAGGGTCGCTAATCACTAGACCAACAGGCCGGTCGAATATTAAGTTGCTATTTTCAAAATTAATTCACGTATTCTCACCAGAAATGAACGCGGAGTCTCCGTGGCTTAGCACGTCTCGAACTATTTTTTTCTCGGAGGCGTCCTTGTCGACGTACCCGAGGAAGGCGCGCGACGGGTTGTCCGGTTTGATCTTACCGATGAATACCCCCGGCTCGTGCGGCTTGGCCAGCTGAAATAAATATTGCATGTCATTTTAGAAATGTAATTGTCGAAGTAAATTTTAAAATATAAAAAAGTAAAGGATCAACCCATTATGTCCCACTGGGCACGGATCTCCTATCCTGGAAATCAGGCGAGGAGGGGTATTAGGCCATAGTTAACCGATGCGCTGGCCCAATGCGTGATTGAACTTCTCTCATCTCATCAGGCGGGCAGGTTTCCTCACGATGTTTTCCTATACCGGAGGGCGAACGGTGATCCGTGTTTAGGGTGCACATTGAGATTTAGAAATACCTATTTCAGGCACCACAGAGGGTCAGAATCGAACACGGACCCTCTCGCTATACTTCAATTTATTTCTTTATTACTTCTAGTAAGTATGTTACTAATTCTACATCCTATGTTACTGCTAGTACCTCCGAGAATATGTGTACAAAGTTTCATGATGATCGGTTGAATAATTTAAGAGTTAAAGCATACATAACAAACATCACTAATTTCACATTTATAATATTAGTAAGGATGACACTTCAAATTATTTTTGTGTATCAGATATAACATATTAGAATATATATTAGATAAGGCCTAGCCATAGAGCATGAGTAATTTTGTTAAATTATTTTTTTCTTGCAGTAGCTATGTCATTTGCGACCAAGACTTACGGTTTAAATGAAAATTTTCCACCTTTCAAGTGCCATGTTTATGTAACCAGAGTCCGGATCTCGCCAATATAGCCGCATCATTGTAATACTTATTGAATGATTCGACCACAGATGAGTGATGACACTGCAGTCTTGCATGTGACTTTCTCTTTTACAAGTACCTACGTGACCGCCGTGGCCTTTATCTATTACAGTTATTGTCATCTGTCACCGCCATTAGAGATTTCATCAAGCATTACATAATATTAGCATATTAGGCAATTCTTGTCGAGATATTGAAATACGATAACAAATGAGGCACAAATAAGGCGTCACAGGGGAATATAAAATTCATATTGTGACAACACGGATCTTCTACATCAGCCATCTTGCCCCAAGAGCCTTTTAATGACACACTAGTAGCGCTCCGCGGTTTCACCCGCGTACTTCTCATTCCCGTGGGAGTACGGTGATAAGTGATAGCCTATGTGCTATTCTGATGTATAAGCATTGTAAAGTTTTATAAATATCCATTCGGTAGTTTTTACGTGAAAGAGTAACAAACATCCATACTCGGTCTACCTTTGGCAACTATCTTAAAAAAAATTGACATACCTGACACAAGCCTCTCGCATCTCGGATCGGCTCCCCGGTCTCCTCATCCACTTTGATGATGGCTATGGGATACACGGCGGGAATGATCCGGGATACGAAACCGATCGCGCCAGTCTTGTTGTCGATGTTCACTAGAATGTTAAAATATCCTTCAATTAGAACAGAGTAATAGCTATTAGCTATAATATTAGCTAGGTCCAAAGAAGGTTTTTGTCTCGATTCTCGAATCTGTGTCTCAGTAGCTTGTTATGTGTAGCCTTTATGTATAAGCCCTTCTCGATAAGGGGCTTTGTAAAATTGAAAGGATATTTCAAATCCGACCAATAGTTCCTGAGATTAGTACGTTCGTACAAACAAACTCTTCATCTTTTTATAGTACTGAAAGATATATTCTCACCAATATTCGCATTTCCTTCAGTGGCGCCGTAGAATTCAACTACTTTTTTGATTCCAAAGCGTTTGACGAACTCGGTCCATATCTGTTCGAAATAAATAATTTTATCAGTCCAAATATTTTGATGTACTAATTCAAAAGTTTTAATTTTTTGTTTATAGATTTAAAATTTCTCGAAATAGTTTAATAGTTTTTATATAACCCTATAAGATTTGCGTCATACATGTGCAGAGAGGGAATTACCTACGCATTTATTTGCATATCTTTTCTAGACACATCACTAAATTTATATAATACTTATTATAAAATTATGGGATTTCTTAATATTATTAAAAGGTTTAGCTATTCGTAGAACATTCCTCAAGATGTGAACGATTTGATCATTTGAGGACATTAAAAGACTACGTTGCATTAATTAATTACCTAGCCCTAGTACCTATATAATATGTAGGAATCCAAAGATTTTTATCTTGCTCATGCAAATATTTTTAGTTTATTTTGTACTCAATTGTTTTACGATTTTTCCCAAAATATTATTTGGTATAATTTCTATGAAATTTGTTTATCATTTTTGGTGAATCCTCAAGATCCTGAATGACTGCATCATTGCTATTGATATAAAAAATATTATAATTACGCGTAAACATAAGAAAACAATTTAATATTATATAATACATTAGTATTGACTTGGTGCATGTTATTATTTTAGTAAGTATACACATCCATAAGGGTCGAGATGCGTAGCCGGTACTTCCAGTTTCAACAAGATAATAAGGGTAGATACATAATATTATGTATATTATAGCGTTTCAAAGTACTTACAGTGGGCCTCATCCCGTTGCCGTAGACGGTGCGCACCTTGTGCTGGCGGTCGGTCGGAGACGGCGGCGTGGCCAGCACGTATCTGCACATCTCACCGATGTAGTGAGCGGCCTGAAACATAATAACTTGTGATACCTAGTCCAATATACATAGAAATGTACTCGAATATTCCGGAACATAAAATTTTGATAAGTGAATTACACAGGAAAAATAAAGGAGGAATTAAAGTAAATCAAATCTACTGGGACTGTCTCTATATGTAAAATTATGTATTTCAAGCTAGTCTGTTATCCACCTATATCTAAGGATTAGGATCCAATATGATATATTATGACATATTAAAATCCTATTAGTCACTTATTAAACATACAAAGAAAAAAATGAACGATAATTACGACGTCAGTCCCGGACTATGGTCCCGGATAAATCAAGTTTTAGATACCTAATGTTTACGGAAATAACAAAAGAAATATGTATGACAAGGAAGACACACCAATACTATCTTACTAGGTACTGATTAATTCACACAAATTATCATGTTATTAGAATTTTAACCAGCAAATATAACACCGTCATGTTAGCTCGGGATAACTAATATTGATTGGTTCTAACTTCTATTGATAGTGGAGGCATTATTTGATTCTATGGGATGATGAGAAAAAATATGTTTACTGGCCTAAGAATCAAGGTTACTAATAAAAATATTTGAGATTATTTTTCGTGAGGTCTAAACTTTTCGGCCTGGTGGCCTCTATATTATAGTAAGTAAATAAGTAAAATAATAGTAAAATTTGAGTACTGAGATTATATTCAGCAAAATAGTATTCCCTATTTTATCACCATATAACTCTTCCTTTTGATGAGAAGCACAAAAACCAACAACAATAAGGATTCATTTAGTGTCTATATAGGAATACCCACTGTGAAACAGTGGGCAAATATTCCGTTAATGCTAGTACCTTAATGACCTATACTTTCTCTATTCAAACATACTTGTGAGTTATAATATGCTGGTTCACATCATCGATAAACTGGTGCTTAACTGTAAACAAGCTGGACTGATTCCCCACTTAAGCTCGGATGTCATCGTCTCCGTCAGAAATCTCATTGACAATACGACTATGGACATTAATCATAACCATTTCAAAAGTGGACGCAAACTCAAAACTTGTATATTTAGGAGAGCAACAAACAAAAGTATAGCAACAAACAAAAGTTGTGATTATAGTAGGGTCGGATTTGGAGAAGTGCTGGAAGAGTTACTGCTCCTAATTTCGACGAAATTTCAGCACGCACTACCGTATTTTTTTGTCAAACAGTCACATTACGCATTTTTATAAAAACAAAGTTTTTTTTAGAATTAATTCAAAGCTCCTTCGCTGCTTAATGTTTCCAGACTTTTTAAAGGTGCCTTACATTGTTATGAAATGAATTATAGTTTTTCATACAATTGCAAAACAATAATTATATGCAAAAATCTAACATGGTATTAACAGAAGAGATGTCATATCATAATTCTATAGCAATACATTGTTGCCGTTGAATTATCAATCGAAGAATAGATTGAAAAGATTTCCTCCAAGACTTACCGTTGCGTTATACTTGATGCAATCGGGGAAATAGGCTGAAGCTGAAAACTTTGTCCTCAATGCGATGGTGCAACCGAAGATGAAAGCCATGCCCACGGTGATGACTCCTCCCGCGGAGTGGTAGAGAGGCATGGGGCAGTATATGACGTCACTGGGCCTCAGGCTTCCGAGGTACTGGACTCCCGATGACATGAATACCATCCTGAAATAAAATATGCTAAAATAAGCACTTGGAGTTTTTTGGCGTATTACGTACACAATAATTTTATCATTATTTTCTCATCAGCAGTACGTTATAATTTCATTCTCTCAACTCTAAGTATAAAACCGTAGTTCTACTTCTCTAAATAAATGGCTTTAACGTTTATAGAATAGAATCTTAGAGTATACATAAGCGAGCTTGTATGTACTCTAAGGATAGAATAGAAACATCAGATCTTATACATTAATGTTTCTATACAATTATTTAAGGCGCTTTAAAATGAAACTCGCGGACATCCATTTTATTTTATCGGCTAGAAGGGCTGGGCTGTTCTGTCTGTCACGTATGCAACATTTGTAATCATTTTAATAAAAAAAAAAGAAACAGAATATTGTAAGTCTGCCAAAAAATGAATTCATTTTACGTATACTGGTATTGTAACAGTGAATGATCATGAAACTCGCTCTTCTGATACTTACAACCAACATCATCAGATCAGTTATCATCTACTCAAAAGTCGACCATGCCCATTAAAAACGGAGAGCTATATAAACTATTAATAATGAGTAAAAAAAGTAAAGTATCAGCCCCTGTATGTCCTATGGCTGGGCACGGATCTCCTCCTCGAAATCAGGCGAGGGGGGTAATGGTTCATAGTTCACCGATGCGCTGCCCCAGTGCGGGTTGGTGAACTTCACAGTTCACACACCTTCAAAGACTTTCAATCTCATCATGCGTGCAGGTTTCCTCACGATGTTTTCCTTCACCGGTGCGCGAGCGATGATCTCGTGTTTAGGGTGCACTTAGTTTTAGAGTAACCCTTTTCCAGGCACACACGGGGGGTCAGGATCGAACCCGGACCCTCTCGCATAAGAGGCCGAGTCCATCCACCACTGAACCATCGTCGCTCGATGATGAGTATGTTACGTATAATACGATACGTTATGCTATGTTTGAGGAAAATTCTTAAAACAAAGATGTACGTCATAATACTATGGTGATCTCACGTGTAATTGTAAGGTGTACAGGCTATCGTAAAGTATTCTGCGGTAAAGATTTTAAGTGGAATTAATGATCATCGTATACAAGGAAACCTAAACATTTTGATGTTTATATAAAACTAGCTGTTGCCCGCAGCTTCGCCTGCGTTAACTAAGATTTACGACGGGATCTTAGTACGCGAAATAAAATTTTTTACACCTTGTGTCCGAAAAACCAAAATATCTTACGGAACCCTATTTTTATCCAAATAAAATTTAGCCTATGTTATTCGTGGATAATGTAGCTTCCGAATGGTGAAAGAATTTTTGAAATCGGTCCAGTACTTTTTGAGCCTATTCATTACAAACATACAAAAATAGGTACAAATCTTTCCTCTTTATAATATTAGTATAGATAATTACTATTGCTTTTTCTCACTTATATTCTTATATAACTATTCATTTATATTCTTATTTAGTAATTAATATTTTAAAATATATATTTGAATGTATAATTTATCGTGCTGCCAAGACAGCGATATTAACATTCATTTTTTTTGTTCCTGCTCTGAATTTATTGCCGAAATAAAATAATTTGAAAAATTCTAAAATACATTTTTTTTTTCTTTCTTCATCTCATTCTTGAATAACATTTGCATGTGATACGAAATTATATTTTTAACAATCTAATTTTTGGAAATACATAATTTAATGTTTATCACATATGAAACAAGCTTCTAAAATATGCATCAAAGAAATAGTTTAGAATTTTTACAAATAAACTTTATTATTAGTCAGATATTTTTCATCGTCTAAATTTAGAATTTGTTAAAGTTACCTGGAGGAGGATATGACGGCTGCTTTTGGTAATCCAGTTGTTCCCGATGTGTATATGTATAGCAATCTTCCGTTGAAACCTTCCCCGTCAGACAGGGTCCACGGCGCGGGGGCAGTTGTCTCCAGCATGTGTGTAAAGTCATCGGGGGACTCCGTAACTTTCACACCCTCAGAGGATGTGTTCAGAGGACGCCGAGTGAATTTGAGCAAGCGAACCGAGCCACTTATATCCTTCTTTATTTCATTTATAGCTAAAAGTAAAATATATAAATTATACTTATATATTATATATCACTTCAGTGTAAGGTAAATAAAAAGTCTTATGAAAAATGGAACAATTGTGCTGTACAATGTTGTTTCGCATTTTTTTATGTATCAATGACATGGCTAGTTACAATGCTATGTGCGAAACTATAAAATAGATTTATTTATTGCTTGCTAGAAAATTGCTTTTTTTCCTACTCTTGAAATTACATGCTTATTAACGTACGTTCAGTTTTTTTACATTTCATGGAAGTAGGTAAATAGTTCTTGGTTTAGAACGTGTGTTTTTTTTTTCATGTTTCATTCTTGTCAGTGCTATAAACAAGTGGCTTTTACTTTTATCGTGTCTGTTAGAATAGAAATATCAACATTATATATAATTTGTCAATCATTTTCAACGTGTAATTTAATTTAAAAAATAGAAGCTGGACTTTTTTAAGCAAAATACTGACAAATAACATGCAAGTTACCTGCACTTACCCGTTTCAAATTCGCTGCCGTAGATAAGAGCATCACATTTAGCTATATTGATGGAGTGGAGGAGAGTGTTGCCTGTCTGGTTGGTGTTGATGAGGGGTGATATTCCTCCAACACGGGCGATGCCCAGCCATATGGACGGCATCTCAGGGTAGTTGCTGGCCATCACGGCCACAGTGTCATTCTTCTTGACACCGATCGACCTCAGCACCGCCGAAACTCGAAGACTGAAATCTTCCACCTGATGGATATATTTAGAGATGTTAAAGAAATACATACACGTGAAGAATGATCCCTTAAAATATGTCACGTAACAACATCCAGGGCAATTAAATAGTTCGCATTATTATTTTAATCTAATTAATAATTACAACTACTTAACGAATTAATTTATTGTTATGACACATTTTATCAAAATTATAATAAATAAGAGGATATTGTAATATTTTTAATGACTTATATAACTTGAAGCAAAAGACAAACAAAGACAATTATGATTTAAAGCTTAATAATTCAAATAAACCGATTTTTTTATGTCGCATATGTAGGAATATAAATATAAGTTTTATTTCAATGTAAAGATATAGAAACATAGATATTATTATTTCAGAATAATAATAATATTTAAGAATTTTGAATTAACAATACAATAACATTCGTAGACAAAGTCAAAATATCGAGCTTCGCGAAATAAAGATAAAAACATGATAAATATCCCGTTTTAAATAGTTTTACTAATATTTATAACCCTTTTATTTTGGGTTGGTACAAATGTTGAAATAAGTGTGAAATCTGTCTAAATGTTAAAAAATGTTAAGTTTATCCAATATACCTGTTGGAATGTCCACGATTCGTCTTCAAACAGGAAACACGGTTTGTTTGGATGTTTCTTGACAACATGGTGGAATATATCCGGCATTGACCAATTCTTTTTCGTGAAATTACCCGTCAGTCTTAGAATTTTTACATAGCACCATAATGCTCTGCAACAAAAAATATTTTCTCAACGTTTGTTGATTCCCCCATCAAGCGCAAAAATATTCTTGGATAAGCCATCTCGGCTAATGTTCTCGTAAAAATCGTTTAAATGTCTCTCGTGTAAATGTCTCGGCCAATAAGGTACAAGAGTGGTGGCCGCGTCTAAACCTAAGTAGACGAAGTGTTGGTCGGCCATTAACCAGGTGGGAAGACGATTTCCGTGCTGTGGCCGGTCCTTGTTGGCTGTGAGTGGCAAGGGATCGGTAATCTTGGCGTTCATTGAGGGAGGCTTATGTTCAGCAGTAGACGGATAAAGGCTGATGATACCAGATACCAGTATCTAGGACTGCTTTAAGATATTAGAATAAATATGGAAGTTCTATTTGCTACAGAAGTTTTATTAATTTTGTCATCCTTTTTAACGTTTACTTACGTTAAAAAGGATGACAAAATTAATAAAACTTCTAACTAAAACCGGTCAACTGGGGATGAATCCTCTGATAATCAGATAATAGTGTTCAAATTCCGGGAACAGATCCAGGTCTCTCTATTCTATACCCATGCACTAGGCAGACATATGTCTGAATCGCTTATTTACACATATATGCCCGTTCTCAGTAACCAACAACTACCACTAAACGCTTTGTTGACATTTGGTGCGATATACTAAAACCTGCTTTTCAATTACTGTGAGCTCTCTAAAAAACTAATTATTAAAATTTGAATTCGGAAACAATGTGAAAAATTGATGTAAATAATTAATTTAATTATAATAAAAATATTATTGGATAAGAGTTAAAGATAAGATCTTCTTTACAAAATTTATCGTAAGTCCTATTAAATAAGTTATCTAAATCGCCTGGAATCGAAAAGAATTATCTTAATTGATTAATTTAGATAAGTACGCGAGTTCATCATATCTTACCCCCTAAGTAACTGATGATAATTAATAGGTATTATTATTTAAATAATAGCTCAAAGGTTAGGTAAAATAATTTTTAATGAAACATTTTAAGCTTGCTCAGTATGTATAAAATACTCTAAAAAATAAAATATTATCCTCCTTACAAAATAGAATTTAGTGTAGAAAAATTCATTTAATTCTGAATTTAAAATTTTTTGAATAACATAAAGCATATTGAAAGGAAGATCGTGATCATGATAAAGAACAATTTATTTTGGCTCTTTGGAGGCACTTTGAACTCCGAATCTAATTTGTTTTGATTAAAATATTTAATATTTTTTGGTTCTTAAAACGCTCATGAAAATATAAACCAAACCCGGATCTCAAGTATAAAAATTAAATATTCTTAAATAATATATTCTTCAGAAAAAACTAAAAATATTAAGTAAGATGAAATTAATTAATTATGTTTTATATGTATGTATGTATATTATTTATATACTTTATCAATAATTATGATATTAATATGATCGATGGATATAATGGATCGATATTTAAGCACAGTGACAATAACACTTTGATAAATATAAACAAAAGGTAATTTGCAGGGAGATATCATTGTCTTAGTGATATTTTACATGACAATATCACAATTAAAACAAGGCATCAGAATATTATAGCGACATTTCCCACTGTATGATTTTTTTTTACAGCGTTTGTACCAATATCAGGGATACCTAAATCCCTATTAACGCCACCGCATACCATAAAACACTTTCGCAACAATAGCGATATTATGCAAAAATATTTAACAAACAAAATGATATCTTACTCAACAACTCAATTAAATAAACATTTAACAAATATTTGAAGCAAAATTTTATTTCAAATGATTACTTACGATAGATCTCTTGGTGCCGTCTGTATTGCTATCCACAGCCATCTCCAGTAGAAGCCGATCACGTATATTATAACCAAAATGGCGAACACCTGCAGACTCGTTTGCCAGTTCTGGAAGACCCAGGCGACGGTACACGCGGCTACCAGGACGCTCAGGGCGAGGACCATGGCTATCACTTTACCCCAGGGCACATTTGAACTCACACTCTTCCCGCCTTCTATGTCTCTTTGTTTCTCTTTAACCTTAAACAACCAGCGATCGAATCACACGAATGAAATATTTGTATGGAGGCAAAAATACGTACAACAACGATAAGATTATAAAATAAATGCGTTCATAATACTGAATCGATTATCTTATCAGGATTTGAACTTGTTACTGGGCTAGATTTTTTTGTGATATAATACATTCATTGGCAAGGAGTTTAGAATTGGCGATATATAGGCCGATTTTCGAACTTTTTTAATTAACGTAAAAAGATGTTCAAGCAAGATGAGCTCTGAATTATTTTAATAAAGTTATAAAAGTTGAGGCCACATTATGAAAATTAAAATGGAGTCTACAAATATATTTAATAGCTTTTGGTGCAAAATAAAATAACAGAAGTATTTACAAATAAATAGATATTATATTATAATAGACTAACGTGCACCTCTATATTATAAACAACTAGCGGCGCCCTGCGGTTTCACGCGCGTAATTTCCATTCCCGCGGAAGTACAGTGATAGATGTGTTATCAGATATAAGCTATATTATTGTAAAGTTTCATTAAAATCCATTCAGTAGTTTTTACGTAAAAGAGTAACAAACATACATACTTACAAACTTTCACGTTTATAATATTAGTAGGATAGTGTCTAGATACAATATTAATATAATGTGTAATGATACATACTTTTTATGTATATTTGTCACGTATACTACACGTCTAAAATGTAGAATGCCTATAAAATACGATTACGACGACATTTTTTTTATAGTAGAGAATAGAAATCATAATAAAAGTTCTAGTGAGGATAGACTAACTTTAACAAAACATTAAAGAGTACCGTAAGAGTAAGTATAGTTCTAATGTTCAATAGTAAGTAGGTTCCTTCACTTAATTGCAATTTTAACCCACGAAGGTTTGCAGAATTTCGCAATGTTAACATTTAGAAGGCTAACACAAAAAGAAGGTTTTTTATTTAAGTTCATGAAGCGATCCAAATAGTGCCACAAAAGGACTGCATAAAATCAACTTGGCTTCAAGGTTTTTGCGAACGTGCAAATGCAATCGTAATTTGTGCGAATGATATATATTATCATCAGTTTTATCATCCCCAAGAAAACAGCCTATGCCTGCGTTGCGAGTCTATTTCTATGAAGTCATTAATGTTGCTATGGGATGGATGCGCTGTGTCGTACTCCCGACTGCATGGATACTTATAAACAGCTTTGCTGTGTTTCGGAGAGAAGGGCAGGACAGGCACAGAAACTTAACATCTTATATCTCAGGTTAGGCAATACACAAATGAGTTGATGGGCGAGTTCCAATTAAACCAGGTTTATTGGCACGATCCCGATCCCACTTGTCGTGGTGGTGGGGCTCAGTAGCCCAGAGTGACCCCAACACCTTGGGCGAAGCGAATTGACCCGAGGGGGCTCTTTGTACCCCTCTTATAAGAAGAGGGGGCAAAAGAGCAGGGGCAAGGGGCGAGGACGGGAATCTCCCCCCATTGTACTGTCCCGACTCTGTGGAGGTGGCGTCGGTCCCCTGTAGGACTGACTAGCCGTCGAAGTGCCCTGTTGCTTGTAGATCTGGAGCACCTCACTAAAGGCGGCATTGGTGGCACTCGCCGAGCTTAGTGGATAGAGCTGCGTTCACATACCAGCTTTCGGGCGCAGCGAGTCCCACTTACTCGTGGGGAGACCTACTCCCCCTCGGGATGCCTAAGCGCATTTCCCAGCGTTAAAGAAAAAAAAAGGTTTATTTGCACGACTGCCAGTTTGCCTACCCAACTAAAATTAAAATTATTCTAATATGACGTCGCTTAATAAGTGCATTGATAATTGCTACTTGTGATGGAAAAATTACAAATAACTAAAACTATATGACTAACTAGCTGTTGCCCGCAGCTTCGCCTGCGTTAACTAAGATTTACAACGGGAGCTTAGTACGCAAAATAAGTAACTTTTCTGGTTGATTTTTTACACCTTGTGTCCGAAAAATCCAAATATCTTACGGAACCCTATTTTTTTTTTCAGAATAAAATGTAGCCTATGTTACTCGTGGATAATGTAGCTTTCGAATGGTGAAAGAATTTTTGAAATTACTTTTTGAGCCTATTCATTACAACCAAACAAACAAACAAAGTTTTCCTCTTTATAATATTAGTGTAGATTAGTGTAGAAATACCATCGTCACTCGATTAACTAACTGCGCTTGCCACTTCTATACTTGGTAAATGGAAGCTCTACCCAACGTGCAATACTTGCAAAATTCAAATATTACGTATGTCTGAGTGTGCACGTACGTACTACTAAGGTAACAGCGGCCGTGACTGGCGTTCTTGAACTCAGAGAATTTGTATGAGCGGTCAGTGAGTACGGACTCTAATTTGCATAAACTGCACTATAACGTTTATAATTTAAAATAATCACGTCGTTATTAGTACGATAATTTAAAATGTAATTCTAGCTATTTTTTTAATTTGTAAAGTAGTGAGTCTGTGTAAGTGTCATGATATGAGTAAATACTTATGAAGTTATGTACTTAATTCATCTGGTCTCTAGTAACATGTAGTAAAAAAGTTGGGCGACTTAGGACTATTCAGCAATTGCCTGTTTTTTATTATATTGAATAATGAAGCAATAATTTTTTTAAACTTTTAATTTACGTTGATGTTATAATATGATTGATTTATTAATATTTATTGTATTTACTTTATGCTGGTGTGATTTATAGATTTACATCGTTATCACGAAATTACAATCTCGAAAGAATATAAGGTTTAAACGATAAGTATTTCTTACTTTATTTTTATTCTCGTTTCTTTATTAATTAAAGTTTATACTTAATACCTACTATGTATATTTTCATTTTATTATCTGTTTTATGATGATCTTAAGTCTGTTCCTAAATTATTACCTTATAGGTTCAGAATAATAACTTACCTCTGTGTTGTTGTTTAGGCTATTGCTCATGTTGTTGTGAATGTGTGAATTGGACATGTTGGAGTGTTATGGTCCCTCTATACTCTATAATCTATTGTGTGCGCTTCCGACCTTAGAACTTCATTTTTTTTTGTGATAACCTGAAACAATAAAAGAATTTGTTAAATTTTTTGTGCAGCTTTATTTAGATTCTTGCTTTGTTTTAGTGGAATATTATCAAGGAAAAAAATTGTGTGAAATAAAAAATCATCAACATCACTTAAAACTGTAAACAGTTATAGCAACCTTGCTTAAAGTTATAATGAGTAAAATTCGCGTAAACATAAGAAAACGATATTATCTTCCTCAAAGTTCTTAAATTACGAGAACGCTATAACTAACTCTTTCAGGCTTTTCCAAACCACAACCTGTTAAAACTCGAAAACCAAAATCAATCAATTAAGTGTCACGGTAATAATATCTGACGCTTAGCACGAATAGAGTGGCCGCACCGCGGCAAGAGATGTGAGCGGTCAAACGTCCTTAGCTTCGCTTCAATGTAGTCATTCAATGTAGACATATATTTTTACATCAAAATAATTATATTATAAATTTAAATTTAATTCACGGTTTAGCGTGTCGTCGCAGTGCAGGGCGCATTCCGCGCCATGCCGCCTTAAATGACGTCATCCGTCGCGCCCTTGCCTCTTCGGGGGTACCAGCAGCTCTTGAACCCAATGGCATCGCCCGAGATGATGGCAAGAGGCCCGATGGTATGACGCTCATCCCATGGAAAAACGGGCGGTCACTCGTGTGGGATGCCACATGCGTGGACACTGTGGCCCCATCCCACGTGAGAGCGACCGCCCGCAAAGCCGGTGCAGCTGCGGCGACAGCCGAAAACAATAAAAGGCGTAAATATGCGGCCTTGGGAGAGCCATATATATTTACGCCTTTTGCAGTTGAGACCTTGGGGCCTTGGGGTGCGGAAGCCCGTCAGCTGTTTAAGGAGATTTCCGCACGCCTCATTGACGTCTCCGGGGATCCAAGGGCTGGCGCGCATTTCGGACAAAGGTTGAGCCTTGCCATTCAACGGGGAAATGCCGCCAGCCTCTTGGGCACCCTACCCTGCGAGCGTAGCGACTTGGGGTCGATTTTTTATATTATTTAGTTTTATTTTTATTTTTAATTTGATATAGTATATAGTTTATTTTAAGTAGTTTTAGTATATTTTTGTCTTATGTTTATTACAATATGTGTCTATGTATATGATAATTTTTAGTTCATTATATTCACAAAAAAAAATAATAACGTACATACAGTACATACGTACAGATGAGGGTCGATCGACATACAGCAAAAGAGAAATAATTTAATGAGTCTAGTATGCGTAGCGGCGGCTTTCTTCGTAATGCGGGGAAAATGCTTTTGGAGCATACTACCGGTACTCAGGTGAAAATATAAATGGCTAGCAGGGGTTGACGGCCTAATTTCAACAAAAAAACCTATTTCTGTACGTATTATTTAGACAATTTGATTAGGCCATATCCGACCTAGTCCGACGTTAACACGCCACCTCGATACTTTACCTACAAACACGCAACCTATTATGCACATGCTAATGACCTGACTTCTAATGTCATAAATATACATATTCAGAAATATGTACATGTTAATTGTTAGATAAACTTAGTTATGTGTAACGCTCTATATGTATTTCGTAATCAAATCGTAAAAAACCTGCTTGGGAAAAATATAGAATGAATGAAAACATGAAGACAATGCTCAAATACGTAGAGATATACATGTCTTGCCAATTTACCGATTAGGTATGCTAAGATCACCAGTTCATGCGATAAAAATAATCTACTCACATTTTCTAGAAATAGAGCTTACGTGATAGATGTGCGGCGTTACCAAGCTGGATAAAATCCGCATTGAATACGTGCGAGGTAGCCTGGGAGTCCGAGATATCGCCGATAAGCTACAGGAGAACAGGTTGAGGTGGTATGGACATGTCAGGAGGAGACCACCCGAGTACGTGGGAAACCAAGTGCTCGAATTGTCCGTCCCCGGAAAAAGACCAAAAGTTTCCGAAGACGACGTCAAAGATAGAGCGAAGTGGAGAAGTTTAATAAGGAAGGCTGACCCCACCACCATGTGGGACACATAGCTAGGAAGAGAGAGAGAGAGCTTACGTGAAAAGCTCAAATGTAATTTACATCTAGTATAAATGCAAAGTTAAGGAAATAGCTTCTTCTATCTATTTGAATAAATGAGATATGAATCGAAGTCTTCTGTTTTATCGTGTTCGTCAGTAGACCAAATGAAGCCGATAGCTTATAGAGCAATAAGCTGCAAGAGTAGAGGCCGCATTTAAGTAGAAACAGTGCTGGTCGGCCATCAATCAGGTGGCAAGACGATCTCCGTGCAGTGGCCGGTCCATTTTAGGGTGCTAGCGGCGCGGGATAGGTCGTCTTGGTGTTAATCGAAGGAGGCCTATGTTTGATAGTGGACGAATAAAGGCTGATCATTATAAAACTGGTTCTGGCTCAGGGAGTGTGGGGAAGCATATATTTGCGAAGGAATTTCTTTCTAGTCGAAATAATAGATCAGTAAAAGCATAGATACCTAATAAAAACATACTACGAAAAAATGTATACCTTAATACATTTTTGATCTTGTAAAAACGACCATGAGGGGGCATTTTATTTTTAAATCATTGGTATAAGGAAGGTTTTAATTCTGATTTACCATCCATAATCTTGATCGAAAACCTTTTTGTTTGAAGTTAAATACTTATTTATACCTCACCGGCTTTATTGTAGTATGAAGTCAGTTTTATAACAAAAAAAAGATAATTTGCATCAGTAGTTAGTATATAATATTGTTCTTGTGAATAATTTAAATAATTGCAGCAACAACAAGATAAGGATCCGGCTAGTATGACTGTTCAACTACCCTTATGATGGAAAGTCGTACTTATTTACAAAATGAATAAAGGAAATAATTCACAAGTTTATAATGATATAACGCAATTTGCTTAAATAGTATATTTATAGACGCTTTTATACCACGTCAATCTGGTCCCGTGGTAAGTTTCAGAAAAACTTGTGTAACGAATAACAGACAACGGAAATACATACATTTAATACTTTTTATATTTTAATTTATATATTTATCTTAATATATCGTATATATATATAGAATCGGGATCTCGGAAACGGCTCCAACGATTTTCATGAAATTTTGTATACATGTGTTAAAAACGGCGATAAATCGATCTAGCTAGGATACATTTTTAGAAAACTTTTTTTTATCCGTGTTTTGAGGCATCGAAATTTGTTGATTAGAATACGAACGTAAATTTCGCTGTGAAATAATATGTCATGGTAGCTTAGTGGTGAAATTAGGCAGTTAAATACGAACGAGCCAGGTTCGAATCTCCAGTCCAAATTTTATTTTTTCCTTTTTTTAAAATCATTTTTTTTAAGAAAAATTTTATCGTATTTTATCACTAAGGGTACCGAGCAAATGCTCGGTCAACCAGGTACTTATTATATAATACACATATTTAATATACAGAAACCTATTGTTCCCTGGCGGGATACGAACACGCTTGAGCGACAAAGCGCTAGCCATTGAGCCACAGAAGTCGTCATAAATGTTAAAATGTTTGATGGTTGTTGATTTTGAAGAAAATAGTGTACACATTTTAAAGAAAAACTTTAAATATTGTTTTCTTATGTTTACGCGAATTTCACTCATTATAATGAACCAACTTTTACGGATTTTATCGCGGTTTATTTAGTTTTTTACAAGCCCGACGTTTCGGATACTTTACAGCAACCATGGTCTCGGGAGGTCCTCCCGTGACCATGGTTGTAAAGTGGCTGGCTGGCATGGCTGTAAAGTATCCGAAACGTCGGGCTTGTAAAAAACTAAATAAACCGCGATAAAATCCGTAAAAGTTGGTTAATTATAAAAACTTTAAAATTAGGTCATAAGCTTAAATAAAAAAATATGTTTATTTCACATTTTAATCGGCTGTTAAATTCTCGAATAAATGTTAAGTTGTTAATTCTGCCCCGATGTTTCACATAATACTCTACATTTCACAACTAGCCGTTTTAACATCCCCCTAATTATATATTAACCTTCACACTTGACTTGTAAATGTTATTATGTATGTAATTATATATTAACTTAAATTAAATATCACAAAAAATAACATAAAATAATTATAATTAAAACTATATACATTTTTAATATCTCATAAAAGTTTTTTTCTTTTCAATCATCACCAAACAAGATTTTAAAGTTTAGTGGATTTCAAAGATATTTGGTTATTATTAAAAAGTATGAAAGGTTCTATCAAAGCTAACATTTTTTTTTAATTTTTATAAGCTACCGAACAAAATATATGGTAACGTTTTCATTAGATACAGTACAGCTGTAGTAGCCAAAAAAAATATGGCCAAAATATATATTTTTAATATTTATTCAAATATTTTCTTCCTCCTTCGTATCTTCTTATTTCCTTTAAATAACAAAAACATAATATTATTATTATTGATTTTAGCAACGTCTATGTGGACTATATTTTACTTGAGTGGCTCCTATTCACTAGATATCCTACGCTTCATGTAAATTTATTATAATTCGCAAACTAGAGACAAATTGTTCGGGTCAAGGAGATTCGTTAAGTTAATATTACTTTTGCAATGTTTGTGGTCTTTAGAGCAAAGTAACTGTTTCCTTTTGTAAAACAAGCAAATAAACGTGAATTTCGTAGATATTTGCGTGGCCTTTAAAATTAGGAATGTTTTTTTTTACGTTCAAACATGACCATTTATATTTTAAAATAAATATTTAATTATCCAAAAAATTAACATACTCTTATTATTTGTTATCTTACAACGACTCGATATAATTTTATTACTAAGGGTTAATTAAATGTAGATAACTACTTCAACCACTAACGTTTATATTTAATTATTATTTATACATTATCATTTATTACATAAATTATTATTATTATTTTAGCATAAGAACGACGATTCAAAATAATAACGCATAGTAAAATTTTAACCTGTTCAATGAATTATATTAGTTTTTTTATATTATAAATAATATCGAGGCTTGGGTATAAGTTTTTTTTAATATTTATAATAAAGCAATTTTTACCGACTTATAAAAGAGGAGGTTCTCAATTCGTCTTTATGTTTTTATATAATAAGTATTCTACAAATTTTATAGGCATTTTCCGTATTTTAAATAAAACTACATTTCCATAATTCTCGTTTACATGATTTGATTAAAATAATGTGCGATAAAAATATTATGATTAATTCCATTTAATTAAGGAAGTGCGTAACGAACGAACATCTAGTTTGAATTAATATCAATCCTCAATTATTGATATAATACAATAAAATGATCCCTTTATTTTTAATTCATATTAATTGTTGCGAAAGTGAATTAAAAAGAATTTAAACAGTAGTTATTTTATAGCCTATTTCTTGTTTCTTAGAAGGATAACTTAAAGGGTGACTTCCTGTTGACCTACAATCATTAAAATCGGCGAGTAAGGTCTCTGCAACAAATACAATGTAATCCAAAAATATTTAAATTATTGCTATATTGGGACATAAAATATTTCCTTGGAATTCAGACCGTACTTCATATAATTATGTATTGAACAACATTTTTCCAACAAACGCATAGTTTTTACCTCTTTTTTTTTTTTTTTTTTTTTTCGTTTGTATCTATGCTAATGGTCCTAGTGACCGTTATGCGTCATCGGAAATGGGGTGATCCGGTTGGATCATCCTATGACGTTAAAAATTTGGGGGGTTGCCCCCCGCCATGTTCGTGGCGTCGGGTTTGAGTTTTTACCTCATTTAATTCGTTGTACTATGGACGATATGTGCAGGACTTACACTTGCCCGGGATGTTATAATATAAATTACATTCGTATGCCTCATTTTATTAAAACAATGAGAATTAACAAAATGTGCGTGCTTTAGATCACACAGCTGAAGTGAAAGCCATTGAATAGAACAGTTGACAATAATTAATAATAACAATTATGACTATGCATAAATTGAATATTATAGTAAACAGCGACGCAGCAGTGAAGAGCCGAGTATATAATATTTGCTGGGTTACACTCGAAGGGCCCAAGTTTACCTGATCGAGCCTTTCACTTCAGAGTGTGACGGATCACCCTCATTCACAGCTTACCAATACATATGTGTGCGGTGCGCCAAGAGAAGTTTTCACTTCAAAAAAATCAATATTAAATTAAAAGTAAGTTTTTGGGAATATATTTATTGTAAGTTTATGAAAAGATTTTTTCTTTCACGCTTTCTTTGTCTTGTCTGTTTGTTTGTCATTTTGTTTGGACAAGCGTATGCTGAGGGGGATTGTTGAATGTTTGAATTTATGTTATTAGAGTTTACTACAACTGTAATTCATCCGTGTCTGTCAAATTAGTTACTCGGTGTTAGCTCGTGACTTCGGCCGTATCTTTGCATACACAAAAAATATATTTATAAAACATCTGTATTAAAACTAAAAAATAAAATCGCAGCGTAAAGATATAGAATATGTTTTTTAGTTCAATGTAAAAAAAACGTTTTGATAGTGATTAACAGTATGCAACATTAATATCCTTTTTGCAACAATTTTAATATCCTTTTTGCCCCACCACTTGTATTCAAATTGAACCGCCCACAGAGATCATTGTCCCATCGGCCTGGAGGTCAAGTCAACCTGGTCGACCCTCAGTTCTCCCAAAAAATAATACTGATTATTTATGTCATATGTATTAAGTAATTTTCATTTCTATCATCCTGTGCATCAATGAACTTTACTGCTGGTGGATGCACTGTGCTGTGCTCCTGGTTGCATGGCTAAGCTTGCTTGGCATCTGTCTGGCTTGCTTCTTCTGTGAAACACCTTTTCTGTGTTTCGAGGAGAAAGACAAAAAAGGTAGTGTAAATACTAACTCCGAAACCTAACATCTTATGTATTGTCTACCTC
Organism: Lycaena phlaeas; assembly: GCA_905333005.2. Taxonomy (NCBI): domain Eukaryota; kingdom Metazoa; phylum Arthropoda; class Insecta; order Lepidoptera; family Lycaenidae; genus Lycaena; species Lycaena phlaeas. The sequence goes on from HG995163.1 coordinate 20,431,450, forward strand.
GACGTCTAGTCAGTCTCTCAGGGGACCGACGCAACACAGAACAACCCTTCTCAACGTCGGGACAGTACGACGAGATGAGGTTACCGTCCTCACCCCTTGCCCCTTTTTTCTTTAAAGCCGGGAAATGCGCTCAGGCATCCCGCGAGGGAGTGGGTCTCCCCAAGCGGGTATGTGGGACTCGCTGCGCCCGAAAGATGGTAAGTGGACGCAGCTCTACCCACTAAAACCCGACGAGTGCCACCAATTCCGCCTTTGGTGAGGTGCCCCGGAACCTGTTATAGAACAACCCGTCCTAACGTCGGGAAAGTACAATGAGGTGAGGTTCCCGTCCTCGCCCCTTGCCCCCTGCTCTTTTGTCCCCTCTTCTTATAAGAGGGATACAAAGAGCCCCCTTGGCTCAATTCGCTTCGCCCAAGGTGCTGGGTTCATCTTAGGCTACTCAGCCCCATCGCCACGACAATGCTTGAACCATGGTGGGGGAAAGCACTTCGATCTACCCTAACTTAACTACCTGCGATTATCTTCACTAACAGCAGTCCGGCCAGACTGCTCCCTGCAAGGGTGGACTGCAACTTCATTCCAGACCTCGCCCAAGTTGATTACAAGCTTACAACCTCGTCCGACGAAAAGGAATGTTGCTTATCTTGAATCTTGATATTAAACAAAATTGAGTATTACTATTTATCCGTGTTGGATGCGAGTCGCAAGGGATCGGTCGGGTTGTCGTTCATTGAGGCCTATGTTCAGCAGTGGATGGACAAAGGCTATTGATGATGATGATGATGATTTACCTACTAGATACATCCTTATCCTTACTAAAGATTTGCCAACATCTACCTATTATAAAAGAAATATGGTGTCGTGGGGCACCAAGTAGGAACGAAGTTCCTTCGGCTAAAAAGAAAGGTATTATACACTACTCGCTTGTGTTACATGCGACTGTCGCGCCTGCGCACGTCTCATTTAACGCTTTTATTCCACGCACTTTTTCTTACGGTTTTAATATCACATTTTTTTCAGTTCGGTCGCGCAGTAAAATCCCTATCCCCTCCAAGCCTGCCGTAAGGAACTTCGTTCCAATATTATTAGTGGTGAAATATGTTTTTAATTCAGTAAGTACTTCCAATGATTACCCCCTACTTCAAACTTTACGTTAGCACTTTCAGTTCCTGATAAAATACTTTTTATGAGGTAGGTCAGCCACATATGTTATTTGTTGTTTGATATGTTTACTGATATATTATGATTACAGAAAAAACAGTAGTTAATATATTATCATAACGCAATTAAAATAAATTTACTGAGGTTATTAACATGTTCCATAAAAGGTCGCAGTCAAAGGACACAATTATTTTTTAATTGTTTTAACACGTCGTTCTATTCTTCTATGATTCTACTAGCTGCTACCTGAAAATAGACTTATGATTTTTTATTAACCCTTTTTAAATAAAAAATCTAAAAAAAAACAGAATTATATACATATATAAATATTAAAATGGATTTTTTTATGCATACACATTATAAATAGGTATGATATATTTAAATAACCTTAAAAAAATACACATCTTAATGTGTTCTTTTTTGGAGCGTTTAGGTAAACCAAGCGTTTGGAGGTCATTCACAAGGTGAGAAGACGAATCTTGATGTTCCTCAATGAACGGACGGATGCTTAGGACGGATAAAGGTTGATGATGATAATGCTGTAATATATGATTTTGATCAAGACAACGTTCATTCTTCGCTATCTATATTAATCGTGTAATAATTCGCATGGAATATTATCTATTTACTGTAGATGTCATGCGAAAGTATACATTGAGTTTCACTCTTCACTGAATAACAGTTATGAGCGAAGGTAAAAAGCGAAAGCTCTCACTTTCTTTTGCAGGGCTTTGTCAGACGCTCTATCCAGATCATAATATGCTTATTTTATACTAGCAGCGTCCTGCGATTTCACCAGCGCACTTTCCATTTCCAAGTCGGAGTATGTGAACAATTTTATAGCCTATGTGTAAAGTGTAAACTCTATTATTATAAACTTTCATCAAAACCTATTTAGTTTTTATGTGAATAAGTAAAAAATAAAAGCCGTATATTCTTACTTTTCGCGTTCATTATACGAGTATTGGTAGCTTAGAAAGTATATTATGTTTATATTGCTGCGAATTTCCTTACTTTCGTGAACACAAGAGTATAGTAATTAAAAAAAAGGTTATACTTCAAATAGGATATCGCTGTATATATTCAGTGTCGGAGAATTAATTACAGAGACTAAAGATTAACTTATTAGTAAAACAATCAAGTTGCTATTTGTGAAATAGGGTCTTGAAGACTTAGACTTGCCAAACACTTGCCTGTATAAATTTTCTTGTTGTTATTGTTAGCGGCAAATGTATGTAACCTCAGATATATACATACTAGCGGACCCGACAGACGTCGTCCTTTAGATAGAAATCGATCGAGCCGTTGCAGTACAGATAAATAGCCTAGATATCGTCTGCGGCGCCATCTGCCGGGATGTTTTCTGAATCTAAACCATGCAGGGCGTCACCCAGACGCATACAAAAAATTCATTAAAATCGGGCCAACCGTTTAGGAGGAGTTCAGTGACATGCACACGTACAGCGGAATTATATTCTAAGTTCTAGTTAGCTCCTGGGGGCCTAGCTAAAATGCCATTAAGAAAGCGTAAGCGAAGTTCGAAATGATAAAATGTATATGATGGACCACGTGATAAAGCGCGGCTTATGTCAATCCCATACATTTTATCATTTTCGAACTTCGCTAACGCTTTCTTAATGGCATTTTTGCTAGGCCCCCTAGTGATCTTGCCGCTCTGACTTACGTTGACTTACGTTTGATTAAAGCGCGATTACTATCAGGAAAAACGTCGTTTGGAAACATTATAGTGGAATATTTGTGAAAATCTATGTCAATTGATATTTAATATGTTTATGCCAGTAAAGTAACATTTTCATCTTTATCTCCTGACGTTTAATCACCTGCTGTAGATTTCTGGAGAAATCGTGAATAAATGATCAATAACTAATCAATGTTTTAAATTGCCAAATATTGTTTCCTGATTAATCGCAAGAAATTTCCTAATTAATTACGTTTTTACGATATATTGTTAATAATATTTTTATTAGAAATTACACATGAGTTTGACTATTTTTTATGTATAAGGCTCTATAATTAAACATTATTACATAGCAATTTATTATATACACGTAGAAAGATAATTTAACTTTGCACAGCAGCTTAATAATTAGCAGCAATATTTTACCGAGTCATCGTTATGGAACTATTTGATATCTATCAACATGTTATTTTACAGTAATCTAGTTTGTGATTATGATATACGATATTTTATAATTTCAGGTATCTTACGATGTTCTGTCTGTCGTGTATAAACCACTCACCTGGTAAACGTAAATCTGGATTCAATTCGTTATTATGGTTCAAATGAAAAGTTATTACCTCGGAAAAAATTTTTTTTCCGCAGTCTGATTTGCTTTTGAATCTTTTACTTAAACTTATCACAGTCACTACAAGATCGAAGAACATCTTTGTATTTCAGTATTTAACAAAATTTGATTGATAGAAAAACTAGTTATCAGGAGATAAGTTTTATCAAACGAGTACATACATAATTGTGATTATTTTTATCATAAAAACACTTTTAAACATGTTACATAAAAGTAACGAAATTTGATTGTGTACTTTAATTTTTATAAACGTATCAACTGCTCCTCGAAATCAGACGAGGAGGGTGTTGGGACATAGTTCACCCACACTGGCCTTATGCGGGTTGGTGACTTTCACATACCATCAAAGACTTAATCTTATCAAGTATGCTATTCTTCACGACGTTTTTCTTCACCAGTGAGCGAGCGAATGTTAGGTGTTGAGGTGTAGGTATTTAGAAATTAAGAAAAACCCATTTCACTCAGACAAGCGGCCAAACCCTTACCCACTGGATCATTGTCGTATACATTTTACAAAATAACAGTTATATTAAAGGAGCATAGTACTTGTCGTCATGTTAACACAATCACTTTGAATAATAAGTGACGATTGACTTTTACTTTTGATTGGTATTTAATCTCACTTTCCCCATAAATTAATGAGACTGATCAGTAGGGCTATTCTGTAAGGTCGTTTTCGAATCTCGAAAGCGGAATTCGCGGTGATATGACGAATTTGACAAATTTGTATTCTTTAAAACTCGACTCTCTATCTATAAGGATAAAGTTCACTTTCGAAGTGACGTAAAGTGAGCTTAATCATTCAGGTGAACCTCGATATCGAAATGGTTTCTTACAGAATAGCCCTACTGATACTGATCTTCATTTCGCTCCACGATCCGATCGTTGATAAAATTGGAACGAAAACGAGAAAATCATGGTCTCGTTTTTGTTTTTTTTTTTCATTACTTGTACATCACGGGCCTCAGACAAAATAAAAAAATATTTTTTATTTATTCTGTGATCCGTGCTTTTTCATTTTGTACATTTTTGGCTTAAATATTTATAGAAACTCTACCGGTTTTGTATTTGTATTAATATGTATATCTTTATTGCATTCCTTTGGAACAAAATAATCAAAGTTTTAAATAAAATAGAATTTATTTCAAATTATTTTTTTCAGACAATTGCTAAACCATTTAATAAATAAGGGAATTCTCAATTATACTTCTTTTATGAGGTATCTTAAAAGGACTATGACATATTATAAATGTTTTCATAATAGAAAAAAATATAAGATCACTCTGAAAATCCCGACAGATTAGTGAAGATATACCACCTTCGCTCATTTATTAAATTATAAATATATAGTCCTCGCCACTTTTGAAGTCCTGCGACTAATGCCTGAACTAAATTTGACAAGATTGACATCTTGACATCTGTCTGGAGTAAGAAGTTGTGATACATTAAATTGTTTTACGTGAAATATGGAGTATATAATATAAAGTGAGGTGTAAAAATTGAAGGCCGTATAATGATCGTTAAAGTGAAATAATTTTGTGAATTAGAAAGTAAAAATAAACAACAATTAACCTCGTTAAATAATGTTTATAAATGTCACAGCCATGACAGGTAAATTTTAGAGATGCCAGTATCACTCATTTTTGCCTAATTTATATAATATACTAGGTAAAAGAATTAAAACCTTGCTCAGATGAATTATATTTTCAGGTGTTTCTGTAAAAAAGGTCGAATAATAAAAGAAATAACAATGGCAGCAATTACTTCTGAGAAAATCGTCACCCCTGGCAAAAGCCGAACACAACCGAAGAAGCTTGTTTCAGATAAATTTTACTAATCGGTTATACGTAAGAAATACAAATGAAATATTTAAAAAAATGTTTTATTTATAATATATATTACTATAATTATTTTTGTCATTATTATCATCATCAGTCTTTATCAGTCCACTACTGAACATAGGCCCTATAATTATTTACATTTTTTACTGTACTAGACTTGGTGGAAAATCATTACAATAGAAATTGGCAACATTGAGTAATGAGATCGCAGCGCCGCGTCTATCGGACTTCTAAAGTGGCGATGACTCTAACACCGAACTTCCTGTACAAAAATTTTTGTTGTAACCAGAATTATCAACTAATTCACAGATACACTTGAACTAACACAACAGACACACAGAAGAATAATCCTACTATGTAATATAATAAACGCGAAAGTTTATTACAATATATGTACTATGTATGTTTGTTTCTCCTTTACGTTAAAATTACTGAATGTATTTTGATGAAACTTTACAAAGATTGCCAGCTGAATAAGACATAGGCTACAAGTTATCTTCATTATCTCACGGGAATGGGAAACACGCGGGTGAAACCGCTGGGCGCTGCTAGTATGTATATAATTTCCGTAAGTTTGTGTAAATAATAAAGAATTATTTATCCGTTTTGTTTCATTGACCTCCGTTTCAAATTTATTATTTTTTAATTATATTTGTATGCAACTGACATTGTTGCATTCGTCCTTGGCTGGAGTCAGAGCCACTCGCTAAAGCCGTTTGACAGCTTCGTCAAAAAGATTGTACTTTATAAATATACAGTACGTACGTGGAAGAATGCCTTGTGCAATGTTACGAGAACTGCAAACGGATGAACGCTTTTAAAATAACTTATTTAAGAAACTTATGATTTCTAATGAATAATTATCAAGTTCAAGAGAGGGTCGAAGAAAATTTGGACATAAAGTTTGAAATATGAAATGAATAAGAAGAAAGATATGACAATAATTTAATAATTTACGGTCAAAGGTGATAATAAATGAGGAAATCTCTTTTATATGTTGACAAGGTTTGCTTGTCAAAAATGACCGGAATATTTGTTTGAGGTCAAATAATGTCTGGATTCTATTTCCGCCTTCGGTATTGGATGCTATTGAGACTTAAATAGCTATAAGCGTTTTAAGTATTTCTCTTTCTTTCGTTTACATTCATATAACACGTCTTAATTCGCAGCATCTCTTAGTTTCCATATTACCAAAAAATTTGACGCCAGCCGTTTAAATAAATACTTTAAGTTTATAATTAAAGCAGGACTTTGGCTGCTGTGTGTATTAATATTAATGTAAAAATAATAAATCCAGTTCCTCAATCCTCTAAACTGGATGTGTAAAAGTCAGAAATGTTCAGACATGGCCGTGCCATACGTCACATTTTGGCTTCCTTTTATTCTATTCTGACCTTCGGGTCAATCTAGTTTGTTCCGACTGTTTAACGCAAGTCGAAAATTCGTTGAAAAATCTCTACAAAGCAAATGTTTTATCTGTACACGTTATGCTCTTAAACAAAAAATAACAAAAGAATCTCCAAAGAGCGAAGTATAAGGCTTATCAGTAATTGTAAATTTTGTGACGCAATTTATATGGCTTGTATCTGAAGCTTCGCCTGTTTTGACACTGAATGTCATAATTACTTTGTAGGACTTTATATAATGCCTTTATCGCCATCATCATCTTCATCAGCCCCTGCTGAACTTAGGCCTAATATCTTAGGTTTACATAGTTATTAATTCGTTAATGTAATTTCATTATACGAGTACACTATCAATTAGGTTAAGAATGATACTTTAATGTCTTCAATAGAAAATACGCGACACCGAGGTCGACGAACATGCGATTTGAGGCATTCATTTTTAGTTCCCATGGTGAGTTGTCGAGCGGTGGAAAGAGGCGACCCGGGTGCGCGCAACGGTCCGCGAGTTGACACTTTCCGCCTGGAGGTGTGAAAATGTATGTACCTAACGGATTTCCATAAATACTAACGGCACCAACAGGTTTGTCCTGTGCAAATGATTTTTGTGATTGACCGAATTGCGATTTGCTAAATCAAATCATAAAATATCTAAATCTTTCTCCATTTGAACACACACAAAAAAAACATAAAAATTGGTTACGCCGGTTAAATGGAATTCAGTCACATTCATATGCAGATAATAATTTCGTATATCTTTGATAGAATATCAAATAGATGGAAACAATCCATAAAGCTTATAATATTTGTCACTCATGAGATGTGCGGCTTTAGCCTTTATACATTAACTCAATAAACACTTTAAAAAGCTGTTTTTGTGTTAAATATGCGTTCAATGTGTAAATACTATATTATATCTCAGTAATGTTTTATCAGTACACAATTAAATGTTAAACGAAGCAGAAATTAGCTAATAAGTCTATAGGTACTTAATAGTGCTTATTTATTCAAACAACTGATATAATACTATGTTCGATGGTTAGTAGATTATTGTGGTGTATGCTGGTGAGGCATGCAAGTATATGCATATGCAGTGTGAAAAAGAGGGAGGTGCAATGTGCATGCATGCATATGCGAGCACACACACCTGCTGTAAAGTTTGCCTTGGTTCGCGGATTTATTGCTCCAATCTAAATTTATTGCTAAATCCTAAATAAAATAAAAATTATATTACATTTTGACAACCTTTGCGACTCAGTGATTAGCGCGTTGACGCACAAGCCGGGGGTAGCGTGTTCGAATCCTTCCAGGGAATAAAAAAGTCAGTGTATCTGGGTCATGGATGTGTATTAAATATGTGTATTATATAATAAAAATCTTAAATATAAGTATTAATATAAAAAGTATTAAATATATGCATTTCCGTTGTCTCGTACCCGTAACACAAGTCTCTTCGAGAACTTACCACGGGACCAGATTGACGTGGTGTAAAAAGCGTCCATATAAACTTTTCTCCAAAAATTTATAAGCTTTCGCAATATCCTTAGTAGAAATACTCAACGCAAAGATAATGTCTATTATTATGATAACTCTAATGTAAATTATCAAACTAATTACTTTAGCAACAAGATTATAATATTATATGATTATAATGATAATACACAATAACCATGTGGTGTACGACCATAAGGTCAAGTGACGGGTTGCTTATGGAGGTCGCAAGTTCAAATCAAGCTACAATGAGTTGGGGACAGTTGTATAAAATAGTTATAATATATAGTACGTTATAATACAAATTTATTGCCGTTACAACTGAGCCAGAGTCCTTACAAAGAGTATGGAATCAAAAGAGTCTGTTTGTTTGGTTGAACGAGCTAATGTCGGGAACAATTTTCAATTCGGTATAAAATCGTACCGAACAAATTAAATTGCTCTGTAGATAAAAGTTGTACGATATTCATTTTCCTACTTATTTTAAATTTTATTTAAATATGTGTAGTTATAAAAAATGTACTCATATATTTTTACTGTTATGGGTTTGGAATCCGATGTAGTGATCGGATTAGTACGCTCTACTTACACAAGTGATGTAAGCACGTTAGTTCTTTAACACACGAATATACCATTACCCATATTCTTATGATAACCAAATAAGTAATTCATCATCATCATCATAATTAGTTAGTGTCGGTCGAATATAGACCTCGTCACTGAATGATAACCTGACCCTCCGCCATTCTCATTTAAATTGACCTAGCTACTACACCGAGGTCGACCGACCCTTCGTCCTCATAAACACACACCGAAACTTTATGTCCTTTTTAAAAAACAAAATAAGTTTATACCCAAATTGATGAAAATAAAACACAAAAATGAGGTATTACTAAAATGAATTAAAATTTCAAAAACAATTTATTTCATTGAATTTTGACTAAAAGAGGCCTATGATCAGCAGTGGACGGATAAAGGCTGATGATGATGAAGTTTGCAGAGGTTCCGCCAAACGATTTTCCTTCATCGAACCACTCTCTATTGTTACACGAAGGAGGAAGAGATCTTCCATGAGTTATGAGTAATTATATTTATAATGAGTGGTTTGGCAAGATTAATCTGCCAACGAACCCTATTGTCATGCATGCCGTGTTCGCATGCGCATTATGGTGGCTTTTGTGTGTCATGGTCAATAATTAGCTTTCTACTTTATGCAGGTACTCGATATGATCGAGCCTGGTGATCTGGTGTATCTTCGTTTTTACTGATAAAACGTGACAACGTCATAAGAAAATACTGATGGGCCGATTGTGCCTCTTTGTCGCTCGTTCCGTGCTCTCGCTTGCACTTAAAGCCTTAAATGGAACGCCTCAGAGCGAGGTAACGCCGCATGAGTTAGGTTTTTTTTGTGCGTGCAGCCGGCTACATCCAATTATAAGTCGTTGTCACGTCAAAACAATAGTTTTCGCGTCCCAGCAAGCGACATTAACACAGGTAAGAGAAAACTATATAGCTCTACTAATCAGCGACCTATTACCTGATCGTCATCATTATCATCATCATCAGCCTTTATCCGTCCACTACAGATCATAGGCCTCCCTGAGTGAAGGAAGATGTAATTTTGTGTTACGAGTACCCACTGAAGTACTTTATAATATCGCTTAGTAGAGTATCTATTAACCACTTCATCAGAAAAGTGTAAAATCCTTTTCACGCGTTTTAGAGAAAACATAGTGGGAAAGAGAGGAAAACTAATTAAAAAATAACTATATTATGGTCAGTATTTTGCTTTGTTATTCCATGCTCGCGAAGGTATAATTATAACTTTAACCTTCAAACACTAGCATTTGCTTACGTCAATGGGCAGTTTTGAATTTTCTACGAATTATGTCAGGTAAAAGGTCTCTCTCTCTATTATATACCTAGAGCTTTGCTCTTGTCGGTGGAGTATTCACCACTCATTCCTCCTCTCCGCCAACACCTTCACCTCCTGATACGACATAACCTGTACCTTCTCTTTTATTTGTTGCATATAACTCCTTCTCGGTCTACCTCTTTCTCTTTTTCCATCAATCTTTCCCTCTATGATACTTTTTATAAACAAGTCATGTCGTATCAGATGACCAATCAAATTTCCTCTTCGGTTCACAACCGAACGAATTCAACTGTTAAGGTAAAAGGTAAAAAAAAAAAAAAAATTGGTAGACATTGGGATATCGGCGGCCGCGGCGTCAACAATGATACTGAATATTGCTATGCAAAATTACAAATTGCCAAAACCACTCAATTATTATCAGCTCTCAGGCCGCTATCTCTTCTATATTGGATGTGTCCCTATCATTTGTAGAGGCAATATTTAGTTGAGACCTAAACGTTATTAATACACTGTGTATCGTAATACACAATATATCGTATAATAATACTGTGTTAATGTGGGATTAGATTCGAGAAGAACAAAAAATAAATAGCAATAAAAACAAACAATTAAAACACCGGAGGAAAAAAATGCGACACAAAAACTATGAAAAAATGTATGAAAATCCTATCGCAGTTAGTCGCTTCGTAACATATTAAAAATAGGAGGCCTATGTACATAGCATTGAACGGATAGAGTCTGATGATAATGATGATGATGTTACTTGTTGAAGTTATGTTATGGTTGGTATATAACAAAAGTAATATTACCAACATTGACGGAAACATCTTCTGTGGCTGTTACAAAAAGAAAGTCTAAGTAGATTCTTTCAACTGAAATTACTATGTACATGCAAATTGATTCCATTCAAGTTATTAGCAATAAATCTGACGCCATATCAGCAACAAAATTAGCTTTCAATGAAAGCTAAGCAGGCTATAAACGTCTTTCGTAATCATCTTGCTCAAAAGTTTAATGTGACATTTCGATATTTTGTGTAATATTCCTCAATACATTTTGTCACCGCAATTTCATTGAGTCAAAGTTTATATAAACAATATTTACATATTATTCTAAACAATGTACTTACTACTTGTTTAAACATCATGAGCATTGCAATACAATTGGCTCACCACGAACAAATATAATTACACAATTAAGTACATTTGTTTTTCAGCTATTAAATCTACATGTAATTTAGATTCTTAGGTCAGGTCAAAATGAATTCAGTGCTAAGGGCAAGCCTTAATAATATTAAAGTTATCACAATAGCTATTGTCTTATAATTGTAACAAGCCTAATTATATATTAAACTAGCTGTCCTGACAGACTTCGTTTTGCCAATATTAAAGTTGCAATTACAAAATAAGGGTTGATCTTAGAGGGGTGAAAATTTAGGGTTGTATGTATTTTTGTATGTTGTATCATAAAAAAATAGAAATTAAAAATGTAGTCCAAAAATTAACAAAAAAATTTTAAGGGTGAACAACCCCTATCACTTAGGGGTATGAAAAATAGATGTTGGCCGATTCTCAGACCTACTGAATATGCATATAAAATTTCATAAAGATCGGTCCAGCCGTTTCGGAGGAGTACGGTAACTAATATTGTGACAGGGAAATTTTATATATTAGAAAGAAGATTAGAAGAAGAAGATATAATTTATTACATGGCGATTAATTAATGTAATAACAATATTGAATACGTCTAAAATACACAAGAAGGAATTGGGTACTACGGTATTTTCGCTAATAGAATTTCCAATTATTTATGGAACGATTCCTAATTCTCTCCTGTTTGTCCCGAATATTTGTATTTGGAGAAGTCAAATGAAACGATATGGCTACAATGTCCAGCGATCAATCACATTATTCTTGATTTATTAATATTTGTTACAGGAATTGGCTGCTAATTGCTATTCAAGCAAGGATTAATTTTAGTTTATTAGGCAAAATATATTTTATTTTACCATTCAAAAATAAAAATAAAACTCTTCTCTTATTTAAATTATTTTAACGCTATAGACTAAATATCATCCTTTTAAAATCTTAGTTAACGCAAGTGAAGGTGCAGGCAACAGCTAGCTGTTCTACAAAAAGCTTAACAGGATTTAAATAAGTGATCTTTTAGAGGAGTAAATAAAAGACGAGTAAAGTGGTAATGCCTAGAGTTGCCAGGCGTCCGGAAAAAGCTGGACATAGATAGGCCATTTGATTGCGTGTCCGGCCAAAATTAACGGTGTTCGGCATTTGTTAAGCTTTTTACATTTCTCATACTAATAAAAACTTACATACAATTTTTGTCGTACCTACGTATCTATACTGGTACCTACGTATCTATACTGATCCTCAATAATGTAGGGTGTCCGGTCTTTCTACTCAAATGTCCGGCCAAACTGGCTGGTCAGTCTGGCTTTTAGGTTTGTCGACCTGGCAATTCTACTAGTGCCACAGTGTAATTATAGGACCAGCATTAATGTGTCATATACTGGCAGTGACCCCTGGGTTCATCCTCGTACTTCCCGTTCCAGTGGGAGTACGGGGATAAACTGGCGATGGGTTATTCTGTTTAACCTATACTATTGTAAAGTTTCACTAAAATCCATTTAGTACTTTTTGCGCGAACGAGCTCATCATTAATCTATAAATTCTTACAAACTTTCGAGTTTATAATATTGTAGGACATTTTAAACCTCACCAAAGGCGGCTGTGGTGGCACTCGCCGGGTTTTAGTGGGTAGAGCTGCGTCCACTTGCCATCTTTCGGGCGCAGCGAGTACCACATACCTAACAGGGGAGACCCACTCTCCAGCGGAATGCGTCAATGCATTTCCCGGCGTAAAACAAAAAAAAAACAAGGACATTTTAAACTAGCACGATTATTATTCATATTAAAATATATATTCGTTCCGGTGCTTACGGTATTTGTAGTTTTGTTGGTAGACAGATTTCTGCCCCTGATTTTAAGAACGTTTATTAAGATACATAATGAATATGGTTTGGTTTGTTAAAACATTTAACAACCTCTGTACTTCGTTTAAAACGAATACTATTGTTATAATATTTCTTGATTTTTTTTTTAAATGTCGTTAGTTAATTCTCATACAATAAGTATTCTTTTCTATTATATTCGTTTAGCGTTTATGCCACTCTTCTAGGGGGAACGAATTACATACTTTTTTAGACGTTTTTTCAAACAAAACCATACACTTTATGTGTCTTAATAAACGTTCTTAAAAAAATTTGCATCAACCCTATGGAGTTAGCGAGTAAACGCAAAAGAATAGAAGCGAGCGTTTGCCACTTGTCTAGGGGTGCTGATCGGCTGCCATCTACCATTAACACACGTGGTCATGGCGACAACATTGCCGAAATATCGGGATATCAACAAAACAATAAACGCGGTAAGCACCCGAACAAATATTATATTTAAATAATAAATATATGTTGTAACAGTGTAAGCGATTAGGAAATAATGATTTATGTAATAAATAATATAGTAACGTGACACGAGTGAGGAGAGGAGGCAACAATAAATCGTAAATGATTGGTTGCCTATTATGGAGGAGGTAATGAGGTACTCCCCAGGCAGTATAGTGGAGCACAAAACGCCGACCTTGTGGTTGTACTTGAGAATATCTTTTGTGCTATGTAAAAGATGATCAGATGTTATGAACTACTAAACAAATTTTCCGAATTTTATTTTGTATAAGACCATTGATTTATTAATTAATTTGGTCTTCGGGAAACACTAGATATAATGAGCTGCCAGGTGGTGAACTTTGCATGAAGGTTCATGACATCAACGACTTTTAGCCTTTTCGTTTTATGCGTACATAGCACGAAATAAGTTACTACGTTACCTACCTACATTAGCTTTCAATGTTGTTAAATTCTTAGCTGGACTCCTTTTAAATAATAAAACAATTTTCTTGTAAACAATGTCTTGAACAAGAATTTTGTGTAAGATTATTCACATGCAATTTATATTGCTTTCTAGTTTTATCCTGAAAGTAAACTGTAGACTGTTTTCACCATGTATAAATGCGATTTGTCTTTCCATTATGTACGCTACTGTATTTCCTATGTATACTCAAAATAAAGGACATTAGAATGAGGAGTCTTGATCTATAATAATGATTCAATTTCGGGAAATTTCACGTATAAAAATGTTGTTGTTGCAAAAAAGTCAAACTTTAAAAAAGGTAAGCGCTACATTTCTAAGAGTAAAAAATTCTTATTGCTGTTTTCCTTAAAAAATTTAAGCAAATCAAAACAAGATTATATCAATTGCCTACCTGAACGCAAACATTTCTAGCATTACCTACACCAATAATGGTAAATTGTGCTTAGTATTTTCTGCTATTAACTATACTAGATATATTATCCGTGCTCATATTTTCTAGCTAATAAATGTTTATTTGTAGATTTAAGTGCAGAACAAAGAACAGTTTAAGTGCATGTATTTCGCCACAAATCACCGCGTCCACTAATATCATTTTCCTCAACAACCATTTGACTTACGCCATAAACTTCCTCGCTCGCGAAATGAAGAAATACGTAAACAAACATCGTTACAGTCACTTCTTTTACCTCTACAGAGTTGTTTTGTAATAGCCAGCAATAAATTCGCTTAATGAGATAAATTACCTATAAATCCTATGAAATGAAATAAAAAGTGTATGTAGCAATAGTTTTATTAATATACCGAAGAGCCTAAATCCAAACCCAAGAATATCATCATCATCATCGTCGTCTTCAACCTTTTCCCGTTCACCGTAGGCCTTTTGCCCTGGCACAAAAATTGTGTAAAAAATATCCACCGAATACTTGTCACAGACTACGGTCGGACATACGGTCTGCGATCATCTGTTGCCTGAAAATTAAGTGCAATAGGGAAGCAAATATTCTTAGATAACGTTATGTTGGTACATGAAGATGACAAAGAAAATAAATTTTACAAGAAAATGAAAACGATAAGACATTTTTCAAGACAAATCCATTACTGAATATTACAGATATTTCCATACGTACTTATCCAGCGCTTTAAGCGCTTAATGCAGACAAATTGGTCTACAAAATGAACTTTAGTCTTTGATGCAGATTAAAGTTCATTTTATAGACGTTGTTGTGCATAGTTAGCGTTAGTTTTTTTTTTTTGTGGTGACTTCCCCGTACTTTTGTCGAGTCCAGTCGCTCGGTGGCCTGGGTACTTTGGGTGACTTGTATGGGATTCATGGGACACTTAATTTAGTCCCTTACTTTTAATAGATTTAGAGAAGTAGATTCAGAGTAATATAATTCGTTATTCGATACAATTTATAGGAGTCTAGATCTATATTGATGGATAAAAGCTACACCGCCCACCGGTGCCATGCCCTGGTAAAGAACCTGTTCTTTACCAGGGGTAAAGAACCTGGCATGCGCAGGTTTTAACTTTTAAGACGGTATACGACCGAGACTTACAAGACAATAGTGAGAAGTTAAATAGTCTGATGTCGATTATGATTTGATTGGTAACAACTAACAACGATGAAAATTGGCAGAATGGTGCACAACGAAAATTTGCGACGCTGACATGTCAAAATGAAAGAAGAAGAAAAATGATGAAAATATTGTAATATTTTGAAAAAAAAATGATTCTCTTTTTTGAAAACCGCTATCAAAGGGGAATTTTCAAGCTCTTTTAAATAATAATCGCTAGATGGCTGAACCTGCAGCTTCGTCCGTCCAGTTTCAATAAAGCGACATCTATTGGCAAGTTATGGAGTAAGTTCATGAATAAAAAACCTTTTGTATAAAATTTAAAAAATATATGATAATATTTTCTCTAAGCATCATCTTTCATGGCGATGCTGTTTTAAATGTTTCTGATGTGTGTAAAATTTATCTATCAATTTCGAAATTCAAGGAAATATTTGTATATAATATCGATAAACTCAGAGTTTCGACATAAGATGTGTCATGTGTAGTGTCCAATATAATATTATCTTGTTAGCTAAGGTAATGTAGGTTAGCTCCATGGTCAGAAACCTAAAAATGGGAAAGTTTCGAATGCAAATGGACTAGAATTCTAAATATAATCAATAACACATCTCTATTACATAAAATGTTTAAATTATAATATATTACATAAATTACATGGATACGACGATATCAAACGAAATCACCGAATTTGCTAATAGCAGATAAACCGTGTTATTTATAAAACTTTTTATCGCACGTTTTGATTAAATATTATTTCATTACAATCTTAATTAATTTCTGTTTATTATTACTAGCACTTTGTATTAAAATCACTCCTAAATAATAATATTGTTCTGAACATTGAGGTCGTTTGGTAAATTTTTCTTTTTGCTAGATTTGGGTATAATTTCTTAAATAAATGGAAAAATAAACTGCCGTTTTTATTTAAGGAGGAAATAACCCAGTTTTGGCCCCTTGCTTGTAAATGAATTTATAAAATAAAATATTCGGATTACCTAAAATTTATTTCTAGAAATATTATTATTTTATATTTTAATAATTCGTCCCCGGTTTTTATGCTAGCTTTACATTGTGCGGGTTTTGTTTAATAAACCTATAAATGTATTAAATGTTTTTACATCTATATTCTATGCCATATATAATTCTATAAAGAAAGATTTGATTGTTGCTAAAAGATTTGATTTGATTGATGCAAACAGCATTGAACGGCAAACAAACCGAATGTCACCTGTAGGAAGGCACATAATCAGCGTGTAACAGGTAATAATAAATAGTAGGGGTCATGAATAAATGGTTCCTCCAGGATAAGTCCTTATTGAACCAGACTTACTCCCGAATTCTCAAACGCCACTTATATTTGGGGGATCCCCAAACTACTAAGCACGCCTTAAATTCATATGTCATCAAAATGTAAGCAGCTCCCTAATTTGAGTTGCGTTTGAGTATTCGGGCATAAGGCATTCATTCCTTCTCTACTCTTCCTGAGACAGAACGGTACTTGCTTCTTTTTATAATAATATATAGTCCGAATATAGTAAGTGAATAGTCCACTTAATCCTATTTAATTTTGATTAAAAAAAATATTCAATAGTAGCATTAATATGATACTAACACTATCTACCTCATTATTAATTAGTATGGAAGAAAATTAACGATCCTCCATAAATTGTGGTCCAAAATATTGTGAGGGTCAACAAATCTACGTAGGAGAATGACAAACAAACGAACACACTTTCACTTTTTTAATTTCAAATGTTCCCTATTTTTAATAGAATTTCAATTTACAGACAAAAAATAAAGGTTGCGAATTGTAATGAGATATAAAAAATTGCATACTCAATTTTGATAACCTTAATTTATTTTAACCGACCTCAAGTTAGAACTATAAAGTAAAGACAGTTCTAAGCAGGACACCTTTGGAGTCGGACACTGATTGATGATGATAATGACAGTACATTGAGCAACTCTTAAATCTACCAATGCTCTTATTTGGTCTTTTTTTTTGTTTCACAACTTATTAACATACACGGGACACTGGAAAACATTAAAAGCTCTTTGTCAGAACAAGAAAAAAACTTATAATACGAAGCGATTTATTATGCTAGAATAATAAAATCTTAGGTCATAGACATTATTTTGTTTCTTAAGTCTCTATTTTAATAACAATCACGACAGTGTATACTTTAGATTTTATTCGTAAATAATTCAGTTTCAGAATCTGAACACGCGTGAAGGCACAACTAATCTCTATACAAATACTATTTTCTCAAGAAACATTTAAATTTGTTTTCAGTGCTTTTAGATTTAATAATAGTAAATATTATGGATAAAAACTAACAGGTAGTTATTATTGACCGATAATCGATTCTCATAGTACTGAAAAAATAGGGGTGAAATAAATTATATAAATTTTAACCATATATATCCCGTAGATACCACATTACGTTAGAACGGTCGTTATTTTTAAAATTATTCATAAAGAAATAAAAAAAATCACTTTAAGTATATTAAAAAGCTCAAAAAACATTATATCCACCATAACTAAAAAACTTTATATCCACTTACCATAAACAGAAACACGCGCACAGAAAAAAAATACGCGTAAAACGATATCGGAATTGCGTACGCAGCCGGCAGCGACGCGCTAGTGACTATATGCGCGATAGCAGATTATGCTCATTGCTCAGTGCCAGCACTCTGCAGCGGAAGAATGGGGCTCAGTGATTGGTATGGGCAATTCGATAACTCCGTGAGAGGTACTGATTTTAATTGACAACTTTCCTGATATAGAAACAGTTCGATTTTTAAAAGCACTTTCGATTTTCAAATGGCAATAAAAAATTTATTACGGCATGATGATATTAAATCATCAGAAGTGCAAATTCATGCATCAGCTGAAATGAATTGCGACAAATATACGGTGACGAATCATTTTGAATATTAATTTATTGACTTATAAAACTCTTCCCATAAGATAGCATTAAATATACAGAGAATTCCTGAAACAATTATTTAACCATCCAAAGTGAAATAATTATTGTGATTCATAAAGAGCTTTACTATAATTAAAAAGAAAATTCACTTCTCATCTTCAGCCTTTATCCGTCGACTGCTAAACAAAGGCTTTCTAATTAATGGACGCCAAGAGACTCTCTTACTCTGCGATATAAACGATATGGGAACATGGCTTAGCTTCTTGCCTATATAATATAATTTGAATATATTATATAGGCAAGTTATAGAATTTTTCGTTTACAAATTATAGCAAAATTAATATTGTAATACTTATGAATCAAGTACCTACCAAACCAAACTCCACTGACCTTTGTTTTTAAATGTCGTTAAATATATACGACAAAATTTTGTTTCACTTTCTGTGTGATGGTTAATTATTTTATGATTAAGAAAAAAAATTGTAATAAGTACGCAAGTTTTGAAATATGTCCACTACCACGCAAATATATGATTTGTTTACAAATATATGATTCAATGACAAACAAGGATTTGTTTAACAAATCGTGCAATCTTAACACCACACTATTACAACGTTACTGAAATAACATGACAATAGTAGTTTCCCAGGCAAACTCTCGGTAGAGACGCCATTGTACTGTCCTATCACGATACGGTATAAAAAAACATTTCTCAACAGAAGTTAGTTATTAGACACATATTTTATAGTAGGTATAAGCAAATTGATTAGCGAGTCCTCCGACAGCTATATTGATCTGGGCAATGTAAATGGTAATGTAAATAAACTAGTTCACCCGAGACCAGGCCCGTCTTCCAAATTATACAGTCCGTTCAGATACCCAGAGGCCACGATCCATGGATCCTATTATATCAGAATATAAGTGACAATTGATAGAAATTTAAACAAAGATTAAAAAGACATAACACCTAATAGAGCTCTAATTACGAGTTAGACTAAGAAGGAATAAGGATAAGACTGACTTGTTTCATAAACCACAATGCTGTTTCACCGAAAAATAAGTATGATGCTGCCCAAGGAGATGGGCCTTCGTTTAAGGCCCTTAAATAATTATTGGAAGATCAGGACTATTTTTACGTTTACAAAGAAATTGTCATCGCAAATCGTTGTTGCCACTCTGCACTGAGTGTTTCTAGAGCAAGAACATTTCGCCATCACATCGTCTACACGAGATCAACCTAGTACCAAGAATAATAACAGAAGTAACAATCACACCGCGTTAACTCGATACGCTCCTACGTCATCATCGTTGAAATTGTCTGCCATGGCAGGATTCGAACCCTAATCCACACCAAAAAACCACACCTGCCCCAATGAAATCTATTATTCAGTATCAAGTTTTTATATACTCACTCACGTAGTAAAGACAAAGCGATTGAGCAAGTAATTTACAAACAATAAGCTTATAATTAAATACTGCATTGATTAACGTCTAGAAGAAATTAACTTATGTTACTTACACGGATCCGATACTTAGATCGTTTCGACCTTCATTTTAATCCCTCGTTTAAGACTATCCTGTAAAAAATTATATATAATGTAGCATCTTTAGATACCTAAATTTTTTTCTTACTAATATAGAATTATATGTATATTTGTATCTAAATAGTCAACTTTATTTTGTAACTTCATTTATTTTTAATTTTAAGTACATATTTGATTTTGTACTTAACTATCGTTTTTGTGTGCCGTGTGTGTAGTAGATTAAGCAATGCAGCAGTGTATAAAAATTCCTTAATAATTGTTTATTCTATTCATAATGAAATACGCTGTTAATAATAATCAGTATATAATAATTTAAAAAAAAGAAACCAATTATATTATATACTTTACAAAAATTTATATCAATGGTGAAATATTCGATAAACTTTCACACATAATAACTAAACCATACAATATTAAGCACATTATTGAACTATTTGTATTTTGTCATCAGACCCCTTTAAACCAATTTTAGTGCTAGGTAATGAGAAATTTCTATATAAACTTAACCCCCTCCCCCCTTCCTCCCCACTTTACCCTTTAGAGGGAAACTATGTGTATTTCTCATAAACAGATCCTTTTTAAAAGTACCTAATCGATAACTAACACATCCATTTTCATACACGCAAGTCCAAGTGCTAATATTATATGAGTCAGAGAGACTATATGAATATTTATAATGTATTTGTGTACTATACTAGGTTTAAGGTGGTAAAGGTTAACAATATTCACGTTACCAACTTAGTTATTATAACAAAATATAGCGCTAAAACCCATTAACGATGAGAAAAGGTTCCATAGCTAGGCGATTTTTACGAATATAAACTAGTCATTTGCACTGTGAAGTAAATTAAAGTAATTTTCGTTCCACGTTTAATACTTTTACATTGCGCAATGAAAGGTAAAATTATATCCACTGACTCAAATAAACTGTTCAATAAAAAAACTACGTTTAAAAAAAACCGACTTCAAAAACTAAAAAGTACAAAAAACTTAATAAAGATTTATACTATTTAAAATTTGGTATTTTTGGAGTCGGTGCCAGCCAAAGAGGATATTTTAATGATTAATCATATACACCAAGTATTGAGTAGATGTCTGTGTAGGCCATCTTTGTTTTGGGTGGTACCGACTCCAAAAATACCTAATTTTAAATAGTATAAATCTTTATTAAGTTATTTTGTACTTTTTAGTTTTTGAAGTCGGTTTTTTTTTAAACGTAGTTTTTTTTATTTTTATTTTTTACTTTTTAGTGTTCTATTACACCAGGAGATTTTCGTTGTTTTTTATTGTGAAACCTCCTCTTTTTTAAAGTCGGTTAAATGAATTTTGTAATTGTGTAAAAAATATATTATACATACGTACCTAATTGAAAGCAATCACAGCAAATTTGCATTGTGTGTGCAACAGTGGATGGATAAAGGCTGATGATGATGATGATGATTATGATTATGATGATGATGATGATGATGATGATGATGTTGATTATGATATTGCACTTCCATGGCATCCTGTACAGTTGGTTTTATTCTTGTTCATTTTACATCGACATTATTAAATCATCGAGGTATATAAAATCAACCAAAATGCTCATAAAATGAAAACTACTGGGCCAAACTATGTAAAATTTTTATGGGACTAAATGGCAACTATTCCGCATCAAACAAAAGAAGAATCACGTAAATCGGATCACAAATGGCAGCGTAATCGGTGTACATACATATAAAAAAAACCTATCGAATTGATAACCTCCTCCTTTTTGAAGTCGGTTAAAAACAGTGTTCTACCATTAGACATATTTATCAATATCGATTCAGGCGTTTCATTACTTCTTTTTATTAATACGTTGTTTTTTTTTTGCATAATATATATTTTAGTATTTTATAATAGGTATATCTTTTCGTTTTTTTTCCCTTTGTTTAAAATAAAAATTAAAAAACCAATATTGACATGCAATGTATTATGTATCTAACTTAAAGCGTCACCAGAAAGAGTTTCGCGTTGCTGGTATAGGAAGGTATACTAGAACATTCTTATTGCGAGATGTATTGCAATATGTTTTCACATTATAGCCGTGTGTGACAAGACAGCCACTAATCGTCACTACTAACGGAACTCGATCGGCAATGAGAATCGATCGACGACATGAATTGTAAATCAGCGAGATCAAAACAAATATGCAGGCCGCGTTTTATCATTATATCATGTCTCATTACAACATCGCTGTAAGCTGTTTTAGAATAATTTGCTCTTTTGCCTCTACATTATTTTTACGTTTCTGATTTGCCCGTCAGGGCAGTTTCGGGAGAAAAGCCATCACGAGATTTTTTTTTCGAAACCATAAACTTTTCGGCCTATTGGCCTTTTAGCTTAACATTAGGTGAGCAAATAGCTCACCTAAAAATATCAGCTTAGACAAATTGTTGCAATGTTGTTGAATTGACGTAAGTAAAATAATAAGTATGCTAAACCTTATCGATAATCTAGTTTATTAGTTGAGATATGAAAATGCTCGAGTTAAGAAATTTAAGTACGCCAAGATAGTTATAATAATTCACACAGATATAAAAATAAATTTTATGTCTCACGTAACGTAATTAACGTTATGCTTGCTGTCGTGCATAGAAAAGGCTTGATCATAAACATAGTAACTTAATAATAACTTATAACTTCATCATAGTACCGGTAGGCATAGAATTCATTTTATAAATAAAGAATGTAAAATTAAATACACAGAAGTGATGCTGAGATTGGTCAATGTAAGAGAAGCAGCGAAATACCAATCTTCTATATTGAAGAGGCACAACAAGAAGAAAATAAGAGTCGGAGGCCACCACGCTCTTTTGGTGTAACCGATAAAGCTGTTGTGAAAAAAGAACGAAGTTTAATATATTTTTACATCGTTATTCTAACCTAAATACCAGCCCAGTGTTCGAGTTGGCTTTTACTTTCAATAACAGTTTGAACGATAATTTTCGAAAGTATTGGGTATTATTTAGTATTAGTATTAAGTATTGGTCAAATCACATATAAATAAACTAGCGCAATAAAGAGTTTTAGCCATTTCGACTCGACAGGAAGAAAAAGGTATTATTTATTATAGAGTATGGAAGACTGAGTCTTCAATATAGAGATTTTTTATATAATATAAATTCGATGGTCTAATCTTCTTCAAAATTTCCATAAACCTATTTTAACGAGATAAAATTGAACACACGTTTCGTATTTTATACCCTAGTGAGGTCAAAAAGTCAATACTCCTATTACTTTTATGTTGTTGTACCTACATATTTGAAATCTCAGTCCGACTTTATTTATCTGTCTTTTAATTATTGTTTACATGTGAATGGGCCACATACGTTTACGTCTTTTTTTTTAATTTCTTTGAATCAAATGGAATGTTTTTATATAAGTCCAGTATGAGTAGCAAAATATAAAGTTTTCTGATTGATAAAAGGCCACAGAACTGTATACATAGGGCATTCGTTAAGTACCGGTATAGCATAGAATTTATTTTTTTAGAAGTGATATTTGCGCCCTCTCAAGGCACAGAAGTTGAGTTGTGGAAGCACTACCAGATAGAAAGGCATGTATTATAAAATATAATAAAAAAGTACCCATATAAAAATCATCTCCGGGGACCAAGTTATACCGGTAGATGGTAGTTAACAGTTAACGAAGCGGCCACAAGATTTACATTTAGCATTAGATAAATGGCTGCTTACGCGTCAAGGCAAATATTAATAAAACGAATAGGTTCTTACGTTTATTAGTAAGTAAACATATTATGTACAATAGAACACGTGTACACTTTTATATTAAAATTAGAAAACAATAATACATAACCTTCTGTTTTTGTGCCAAAAGATTACTTAGATTAGATTTTTGTTACAGTTACACACATCTATTTATACATACATATATTGTACATTACGAAATTACGAGTATGTCTTAAGTAAATCTCATAAAGTTTATAAACGATACCGCTAACTCACGGTTAGGTTGGCTAGTAGTTTAGTTGTAAATTGTAATCTCATATACCTACCGAGACCCACAAAAAAAATATAAAAATATTCATTATGAATAGCTACAGCCTACAGCAACAAAATTAATTTATAACAATTAGGTACTACACTATAATTCAACATTACCAAAACAAAACTTTGAAGAATCAAGATAAAAAGGAAGGCTGATAATAATTACCTTAAAAAACTATAATTTTCATTCACGTTTCATTCATCATCATCTCATCATCATCAACCTTTATCCGTCCACGACTGAACATAGGACTTTTTTTTCTTTGAACTTCTTTCACCTTGAAATGCGCTTAAGCATCCTGCTGGGGAGTGGGACTCCCCAGGCAGGTATGTGGGACTCGCTGTGCCCGAAAGCTGGTATCTGCACGCAGCTCTACCCACTCAAACCCAGCGAGCGCTACCAATGCCGCCTTTGGTGAGGTGCCCCGGATCCGCTAGCAATAACGCACCTCAGTGACTGAACATAGGCCTCCCTCAATGAACGCCAAGATCATAGATTATACACATTTATACTGGTAGCCAAGACAGCCGATCTCTTGCCACTCGCAACAATTTGTCTTAATAATAAAAGAAAATAGGAGGTCATAAACAAATGATTATAATTTTGCCTAACACTAAATGGATTCTATTTTAAATTGCGATGGTAAAAAAGTTCTTGAGTTATTTATAGCATAAGTACACCACTGAATTAATCATTATACGAATCGATGTTTGAATACTAAGACCACGAAGTATTATAGATCTATATTATATATTATATATTTCATGTTCTTAATTCACGGTATAAAAATAATAATAAAAAAATATTCGGTAATAGATTTTTATTATGATTTTTAATCCATATAAATTAAAAACTTGAGAGACCAAAATGTGAATACGTATTAAAAAACAACAAACAAAAATGTAGATATTATCTCTCTCTCTACACGACCCTCCCCCCTTCCTATTCCTTTAAGGCTAACAACGCAGATTCTTATAGGCGTTGTTGGTGAGCACTTCCCATCAAGTGCGCCGCATACCCATTTTATCCTCTTCTATAAAAAACCCGCGCAAGTATTACATACAACTAGAGAAATATTATAACTGACAAATTTAACGCAATAAATACTCCTTCAAATGATGTGTTTAAGCATCACTACATATTATAAAACAAAGTCGCTTTTCCTGTCCCTATATCCATTTGTACGCTTAAATCTTTAAAACTATGCAACAGATTTTGATGCGGTTTTTTTTAATAGATAGGACAATTCAAGAGGAAGGTTTATGTATATAATTTATTAAGTTTTTATATACATTGGCTAAGATATAACAATAATTGTTGAAGGTGTCGGGAAAAAATAGGCCGCTTGGGAGTTTTCAACGAAAACGCTGCCTAAACCCTTTGGGATATAACAAAATAATGTATGGTGGAATTGTGTATCTTAAATAGGTCTACAAAAAAGTCCGCGATGGAATATGTCTATCTCTTAGGGAAATCATACTATATCCATTTAATACTTAAAAAAATGGGCAATTATAACGTGATAATTTGAAAGTTATTTACACAAATACGGTATGAATCCTTATCATTTTAAATCAGTTAATTAGCATGTGCATTTTATGAAGATTATTTTTGCCCTTTACATCATGCAAATTAAATGAATACTTTAGGAGATATGGCAAAATTAAAATAATGCAGAAGAAAATAAATCGTGCTGCTGTGATACGAACGGGCGCGGGCGGTTGTCTGCTGTCTAAGGCCGTAGTGTACTATCAACTCTGGTAGACGTAATAATATGATCAACGTATGGTGGAATATATAATAATAGTATTATATATCCTAAATATGCCTACAGAAAATCTGCGAAGGGATATATGTCTTTATGTTCAAGATGACATATATTCATTTTAATACAAAAACTTAGTAATTATTAAAAATCCGTAAACCTAAGTTCACGCGGGCGAAGCTGCGGGTAACAGCTAGTTGATTATAATTTTTAAATTTGTAATAGTAAAAAAATAAAACTAAAAATATCCGACTTTCTTATTGGCACTATCTATTTACTTGCAACGCTTCTGAAAAATATTATGTATTATTTATTAAAACGCCATCTATTGGTTAACTTACTTTCATTGATCACAGAGAATGGTAATATTGCAATATGCAATGCTGTAATAGTTCGATCTTTTACCGCTTTTTTTAAATACAAGCTATGGCGCTGCGGTGTCCAAGACATTGTGGGCGTGGTTTAAAAATTGAAATCGCAGATTTGATTAGCTCTATTCAGCGTCTTAAGGAGTCCGAACGTAATGTTGAACGAATGGTCGCAATTTAGATGACAGAAGCTATGCCGGTAGAGCGCGCTTCTTTATAATAAGTACTCGTTTAAATGTTTACGCGTGAAGTATTGTAGCGGTGATTGGTCCGCTCGCAGGAAGTATTGTGGCAAGCATCGGTACGCATTCGATTCTAGCGCAGCCAGTGGCAGAAAAAGGAACTAAGATCTGGGTTTATTATTGTGTATGTGAATACTATGGAAAAGCCTATATCGTTCGGACTCTTTAAATCGATACTTCGTGACGAAGACAAAGTATTTTGAATATAATTATCATATGAATTTATTCCTCTCGTGTTTGGGTTACCTACAGGTCATTCTGGTCTGTGTATAAAAATTCTTGAGTGATGTATTAACGTCGTAAAATTAAGTTTAATCACGTCGCTTGCGTTGAACGGAATCCTAATCGAATTTAAATATGTTGGTAAATTCGGGTCAATTTTAATAGCTTAATTAATGGGCTGTCATTTGAGTACTACGATTAGTATATTAATATACACTGCGCCATATCTCTTTAACCCCACAGATGGAGTTTTATCGAAGTGATTTGGAAGTGATTAATCGACAAATGAAGATACCACGTCTCTATCGTTAATTCGAATATTTTTAAGCCTTTATCTGTGATTGAATTCTTTCTATCGGCTTAGCAGGTACATATGCACGTAAAAAATGATACTGCAGATAGTGATATAAACAAACAAGTTTCCTTATTTTTAAATTGACATGGTTTTGGCGCCTTTCAACGTTTCGGGGGGAAGACATCCATAGAGTTTCAATTTAGGTCCGTGTTGCAAGATTAAAACAATTAAGTAAGGAATGATAAATATACATGAATAATATATGTGCATAGCAAGTGCCATATTCAGATCAAAAATAAAAAAGTACCAACCCTCATAACATGTCGCACTGCTGGACACGGGTCTCCTCGAAATTAGGTGGTGGACTACAGCTTGCTGACTTAATGAGGGTTGGTGAGTTTTATACACCTTTAAAGACTTTTTATATTTCATCATTCATGCAGGTTTCCTCACAATGTTTTTACCAGGGAACTAGAGATGGTATCATGTTCAATACTTAGATAATTAGAAATCACATTCTAATTCTTAGATAGTTATAAAGCCATCAGCCATCGTTTTAATGCTTAGATAATTAGAAATCCCATTCCAAACCATGACCGGGGTGCAGGATCGAACCCGGACCACTCACTCAAGAGGTCGAGCCCACTAGTGAATATATTGACGCATCAGATAATAAATATTTAATGATAATTTAATTTTATGTACAAAATTAAAATGTTAAACATTACATAACCAAACATTATAGTAGATAATGTTATATCATAGATAAGTGTACATTATCGCATTGTCTAATTTATGTGATACGTTTTTTCTCACGATTGTAACATTAAAATCTTATTCACGTACCACCTATTGTTTAAAATCAAATGCAAAATTTATTACTTAGGAGTTTAAATCTTCGCACCTTAAAACTAATCCTTTGAAACGTGAGCGAAATGAGTGTTACCCTCGAATCATCATCATCAGCCTTTATCCATCCACTGCTGAACATAGGCCCTCTTCAATGAACTCCAAAACGACCGACCTTTGTCACTCATATCCAACTCGGACCGGACACCGCACTGAGATCGTCTTTCCATCTGGTTATTGGCGGACAAACACAATATCGCCTATTATCCTCTATATCAAATAAGAAAAGGCTTACTGAGGACTACATGAATAAGACTGACTGTATTATTATAAGTATATTTTGCGCACTTCTTAAATCCATTTTTTTTTCGAAATGGCCTATGCTGTTGGTCCAAAGACATTTACGCTTATTCGGTATAGTAGACGAATGGATGGCTGATCTAAAAAGGTTTAGGGTGGGTTAGTGGGTGCCAGCCGTAAGGTCATCAACCGCACAGTCTTCAGGCATCGGATTGGGAAATCTATCCTAATTAATGTGTGTTAAGCTTTATGTCCGCTTAGGTTATCTGCCAATCCGCTGCTCGAGGATTGGACTAACGGCTGACACGGTGCGGTGTCCCACACTAAGCTCCTCCAGACTCTCCTTTCACTGATAGAGCACTCGCCTCCGCAAGCGGCTCCGTCAGGACTCCTCTTCTTTGGGTGTTTCCACCTCCTCTTTTCATTGCCTCCTTTACGTCTACGCCAGGGCCTCTATGTTCAGGTCCCACGACGCTGAGCCCACCAGTACGCAAGCTTCCACGGTTGCCGCAAGAATAGCCTGTGGCCATGTTTATTTTCGGAAGGTCCTATGTTTGCGAATATTACTTATGTACATCAAAGTATAGAAATACATACACGTTCGCAATGTCTACAACATTTTAAAAAATGTAATTGTACAATAAATATTTAATTTAATACGCAAATTTGCAAACGCAAAAGTTGCTCGTTAAATTTTACAGAAAACCAAAATATTTTAAAAATGTAATTAAAATAAAAAGAAAAGGGCATAATTTTACTAGCGTAAAGACTAGAGTGAAAGAAATTAGAATTATTTTCACAAACTCTCGATTAAAGTATACGTATATTATGACGATATTTTTTTACATATAAGTATATCTAATATATATAAATCTCGTGTCACAATGTTTGTCCTCAATGGACTCCTAAATCACTTAACCGATTTTAATGTTTTTTCTAGATAGATAAGATATATAAGATAAAGATAGGATAGTTTATTTCTCAAATTTGAGATTGCAATTTTATTTATTGCAAATTAATTGTTTTGACAGAACGAAGTCTGTCGAGTCCGCTATATATATATATATATATATATATATATATATATATATATATATATATATATATATATATATATATATATATATATATATATATATATATATATGTTTTTTTTTCAGGTCCTAGGATCCTCCCAACTCTCATTGTACTGAGGGACTGACTAGCCGCCGAGATGCCCTGTTGCTTGTAGATGAGGGGCACCTCACCAAAGGCGGCATTAGTGAAGATAATATCGCGTAGAGAATATCGCGTCGTCATGTCCGACGTTTCAGATAGGCACATGACAACATCATTGGTCAGGTAATTACTGAAGGAAAATGCGTGATAAAAATCGTTAAATGTGTGTCGTACTTACTGTAATTAAGCTACTTTTAGGGATATATATTTTTTAAAAGACATATATGATATAGCATAATATAATAGTCGAGCAAGTTATCTTTCCTTGATTATGGAGTATAATCGAGCTGATTTATAACCATCTAGTATTTAACAATACTTAATTATAAATAAATAGCTATGTGTGGTTAATTATAGATTAATTAAAGTTTTTTATATTACGAGAATGTTATTTTCTAAGATACGAAAATATTAGTAGCAACTGTTTTAACTGTTTTTCGATTGGGACAGTAAAATCGGTAAATATTTACCCTGACTTACGCGAATTCGACTTACGGCGGCTTTCAATATCCTATCTATCTTAAAATTTTTACAGATTTTGTAAGAAAATGTGTCAAAATTTCAAGATAGATAAGAAAATATTAAGATAGATAGGATATTAAAAAACCGCCTTTACTCGTAAGGATGGGTATTTTTGTGGTAATATAGTTGCGGTTAATCTGAAAATTTTTGACTGGCAACTTTAATTATATCTTAGTCGCATTTTATCTATTGTCTAACTTAATAATAAATGTTCTTTATATCGAAGTTTAGATATCAGGACTCCGAACGGTTTTTTAGGGGTAAATTTTGACAGATTTTGTAAGAAAATGTGTCAAAATTTCAAGATAGATAAGAAAATATTAAGATAGATAGGATATTGAAAACCGCCGATAGGCGTTTAAATAGTATTAATGTCCACAATAATAAACGCAGATATTAGTTCTCTTTTCTGCCACTGGCTGCGCTAGAATCGAGTACGTACCGATGCTATTATAGTGGACCAATCAGCGCCACAACACTTCCCACGTAAAGATTTAAACGAGTACTTCTTAAAAAAAAGGCGCGCTCTATCAGAAAAATTATGTCCCCTAAATTGCAACCAGTCGTTCAACATTACGTTCGGACTTCTTAGATATAGATTAGATTTAGATTTTCTTCGTGGCAGAAATGAGTATTTACCAAAATTATTGTCCATTTGACTAAAAAAAAAAGTGCCACGAAACAATCAAATAGTTTTGAATGTTTTAGCCAGTAATACAAAGAAAAAAAACATAAATGTAAAGGAAAACTACTTCTCTTTGAAAATTAAAATAAATAAAATCGTATTTTTATTTTATTTAATATATTAAACGTTTTTAGTAAAACTTTATTTTTACTCTCCATATAAAAAAAATTTGCCACCCTCCACATTTCATGTTTTAAATCTTCATAAAATTTAATTTGTCCCATTAAAATTATTTATTTGTGGGTAATATTTAGAATGATTTCATGTTGTTTTTATTAAAAACATCTTAATGTGGGGTTCTCTTAATAAAAAACCAACTTAAACGCAAAAAAGAGAGTGAGTCGGATACATAAACATTTTCGTTATTACTCTTTAGTTACGTTTTATATTAAATTCGATTAAAGTAAAGAACGCACCCGTAAGATTTTATTAACGGCATCACTAACTTGTCGCCATGGATGTAGTATAATAACAGGATGGCTTACTCGGAAAAAATGTATTTACGAAAGTGAACACTAACTCAACGCATTAAGTATTATATTCTAATGGGCATTACACAGATGCTGATCCGAGCCGAGCGGGATAGCAATATGTTAGAAGTGTGTCTCGTTCTTTTATCTTGCCAGCTTAAAAATGTGTTTTATTAAAAATTTGGGCTGATCAAAAATTTCATCGAAAAAAAAATGTCTTTTTAATATTATTTTGACAATTGTATGTCAAGAAATTGTAATTGAATTTATTTATTTAAATATATTTCCAATTCAAAAAGAAAACATAAATTATTATTTTGCTTATTTCTTTTATTTCTTATGGTAGCCCAGTTAAGTGTCATCTTGACATTTTGTATTGTAATGGTTGCTATGGTTACTTAAATAACATAATTAGTAAATCAAACTACTATGGTGACCATGATTTTTTTGAAACGAAGTTCCTTACGGCAGGCTTGGAGGGGAATAATAGCAATGCGAAAAGCAATGGTCAGAACGTGAGACAGAGTGACTCCGTACTAAACTTCCCACGTTCCTAATTATTTTAATCAGTTTGAATCCATGGCATCTTTAATTGTTTTGTAATCTTAATTCAAGAATGCGTTATAATGAGAGTAAACCTAAGATTTGCAGTTAATATTTTGGGATGATAATGATAACTCGACCACCTGATGACGGATTCCTGTCAAGTCTGTAGTATGGAAGTATTTGTATTATGTATTTCGTAATCCATCTACTATTCTTCAGATTTTAACCATTGCTAATGTTGGTATTTTCGTTTATAAGTATAATACTTGTGTCAGATTTTTCAAGCACCCTAAATGCATTCAAGCTAGCTTGCGATATCTGCCGGGGCTAAACGCGCCTTTTGAACAACTTAAAAACTCGAGATTTATAATATTATGGCAGACGTGGTAAACTCATGCAGCGCTTAAAACTGCATACATCAAGTATGTACTAGTAGGATATAAACCTTACAAAAAAAAACCAATAAAAAAATTAAAATTAAATAAAAATTTTCAATACCCATTTCCTGACAGTTTGAATTTTTGAAAGACATTTGTCCCACCTGTCAAAATCTTATTGTCACCTTATAAGAAAGGGACACACTCCTTAACACTGGCTATCTCTGTCGGCTCGTTTTTCTGTTACGAGTGCTCGGTCCTGTTATATATTATTACGTCCATTCTTGTCGCTTATTGGATATTTGTCTGACGCCTTCGTCGTTTCTTTTTATGTTAAAATCAATGTGGACGTGTTTCGATAGTGGAACTACTTTTTCGTGACAGAAAATACTTCAGTCTATTTTGGAAAAACGACAAGTTGAAATCTATGTTTCTTTGTTAATTACATTTGCAAAGAATGTATGAAATGCGTATGTATTCTCTGTTTTAGTAAATAATAAGCCATTTATAATTGCGAACTTTGTTTTGCTTAATTTAGATAACTATTTCGTTACGTTTATTCAAAATTTCGTTGCGTTACGAAAAAGTAGGTCCTAAAGATGAGTTTACAATGAGTTGAAACAAAAATTGTGAGGATGTATGTATGGATGCTTGTTACTCTTTCACGCAAAAACTATAAATGAATGGATTTTAATGAAACTTAATACTAATATAGCTTATACATCAGAATGAGACATAGGCTAAAATTTTAACCGACTTTCAAAATGGGGGAGGTGTTATATTCGTTTTTTATGTTCAACGATTACTCCGCCGTTTGTGAACCGATTTTCAAAGGTTTTCTTTTCGTGTATAGAGTATCCCAATTTAGAACTATATTCACTAAAGTGGTTACCTTAAGGATGGATCAGTAAGTAATCGAGGGAACTCCTCAAAATTTATATGGAGACACGTGGTGACTTCAGTTTCGTGGGAAGTATTCTAAGCGTAATATGCTACCAACAAGTAGGATTTTGCACCAAGGTATACCATGATTTGGAAGGTGCCTGGAGAACTCCTGATTCTGTATAGAAACAAGTTTAAGAGTTTCGGCGTTATTTTAAGAATGGTAAGCATATGCTGCAGTATGCAAATGATATTCATCATCAGCATCACTACTATAATATACCATCCTTCGTCACATGATTATGAGCCTATTATGACCCTTTTTTTTGTTGATTATTGTTACTTTTCATTTAGTATTTAGTCATCGAAACTCGAGTTTGTCAAGCGATCAAAAAAATTTATACATAATATATTATAAACCTGAAGAGTTTGCTTGTTTACTTTTAAACAATTTATATTAATATGGGCATGTCGAATTCTTTTTGGTTATATAACTTGCTTTTTAGGGTTAACAACACATACTAAAAACAAAATAAAATAAATTAAAACCCTTCGTGCGCGAGTCCGACTCGCACTTGGCCAATTTTTTTAGTAAAATGTGTTAATGATCAGGGGTGATCCTTTAAAGATCAGAAAGGGGTTTCTTAGCATATTGTTAAAATAATTATTTTATTGATATTTTTTCACCATTGTGAAACAGGACTTATGTCCTGTATGTTTTACTATTTAGTTACGATTCAGAACTATTTCGTAACAATATTTCGTAACGACATTTTCGTTACGTACAATTATTTTGGTAAATACTCAAATACTGATCTGTGAAGTGTGATCTGTATTCTGTCATATCACATTAATTGTATTCTGTGGTTTCAAGTAGTTTGTTAGTGGTTTGTTATTTGTCAATGTCATTGTCTAATATCGCATACCGGCTGTTGTAATTTGTAGTCATCGTAGTGTTTTTTATAGAATTTTATTTGTAGAAACAAAACAATGTCCCATTTTAAAGTGATATCTTCAACAAAAGCTTCAGATGTTATACCCGTCACAAAATATGTATCCGAGAAAACAGGCCTTACGGTTATTATTGCTGATGTAGAAGGGCCACTTGTCAGTGGATTTTTTTGCCTCGGTGAGCCGGCCTTTGTTTAGTATTATAATTTTATAGTTACTTCAACATAAATATACTGACTGCTATTTATTTTTAGCTACTGAAGCCCACGACGATGATGGTTTGCCACATACTTTAGAACATCTTATATTTTTGGGATCTAAACGATATCCTTATAAGGGCATCCTAGATCTGTTAGCTAACCGTTGTATGGCTCACGGCACGAACGCATGGACGGATACTGATCATACATGCTACACCATAGATACAGCCGGAGATGCTGGCATGTTAACTCTTCTACCCATTTATATTGACCATATTCTTCATCCTACTCTAACTGAAGAAGGCTTTATAACTGAAGTACATCACATAGATGGAGATGGAGAGGATGCTGGAGTTGTGTATTGCGAAATGCAAGGGCGAGAAAACACAGCAGACAGCAGGTATGTTTTAAATAAACTTTATTGTATTGTTGATGTTCAATTTAAAGCCCTCAAAATCATCTGTTATAACATCTGATAGCATTTGTGTTGCTTGAATTGTATAATTTTAATTTTTTCTAATAGATCTTGGAAATACCTCATTTCATACAAGCAATAACATAATATACTGTTCAAAAAATTTCACACATTGTCAGAACATAATAAAACTTACCCTGTGTAATTTATAATAATATTGTATTTCATATTGACTAAGTAAAATAATATCACCACAAAAATATGTTTATTACATATTAGGTGTGAGCTGAAACTGCAACGTGCCATGTACCCAAATAATGGTTATTCTGCTGAAACAGGTGGTATCATGAAAAACCTGCGAGAGTCAACTAGCAATACTAAAGTAAGAATATTAACTAAATTGTTTGGTATTAAACATAAAATAAATACAATACAATATATATGTTCATACTGCTGGTGGTTGACTCTAGTTACTATGCCTTTCTATTGTAATTGAGTAAGCCATTAGGTGTCCAATATTCAGACTGCGGAAAGGATTTTTTTTTAATGTAACTTGTAGTGGATCAATAAGCAATACAATCCTGAATCACACCATCTGAATTTTACCGTTCCAACACTACATATACAACACTTGTCACAGCAAGTGGGCTTCATCCTGGCCGAGAATTGTACCTTGCTCGGTCGGAGATCTCCCTATGTGGCCTTTCCCCCACAAACTATAAAAAAAGGAATGAATTAATGTTATTAAATAATGACAATAGTATAATATGTTGGTTCTCACATATCACAATTTGATCGCAAACTAGATAATATGATAACCAGAGATTGTAATAATTTAATTTATGATTTATATTTTGTCTTCCAGGTTCGTGATTTTCACAAAAAATTCTATAGGGCAGAAAATCTAACAGTAATCCTCATTGGTCAAATTGAGGCAAAAGACATTTTTACAGCTCTGCAATCTGTGGAGGATGACATCATAGCTAAGGTGACTTTAATTGTTACATTATACATGCATAATAATATATTTCTTGATAATTCATTTACATTTTTTTAATAAATCTTAATATGTTGAAAATAATAGTTATATCTTTAGTTTTACACTTTAACTGTGCATTGTAGATATATGTAACATTTTTATTGCTAATAGCATGTTTGGGACATGTATAATGACAAATATAGTTAATAATAATTACTGGTTTGACCTTTAGTTTTAGTTGCTTGTTGAATGCATAAAAGGTTGTCTTTATTGAAACTAGTTTACATGAATTTTATATTAAAAATATTTATGACATATTGTTATGTAAAAAAAATTGTTACTTATCAGTTCATCTGTACAAACATATACTAATATCACAAACAAGGTGACACTGTCAGTCTGTATGTTAGCAAATTATTAATTTTTATTATAACCATTATTATCAGTAAAGATACATCTGTAAATTTAAATAACCATAGACAAAAATTGAAAACAACAGGCCTGCTAAATAAGTTAGATCTTTCAATAACAATAATATGTAATCATTATTCAAAATTGTTCATTACTCATTTTAAAACTAGTCCATTGTATATGTATATTTCATAGAGAAATGAAGAAAATCCAGAAGAATGGGTAAAACCCTGGCAGACAATACCACCACCACCAAAGTATGGAGAACTGAGGGAGCTGTGGCCTGCCGATACTGAAGACTGTGGTCAGGTTAGTATATTCTGGAAACCTTCATCTCATACTGTCTTTAAAAAAATGGATTTTATTGCAATTTGGTGAGTTTTTTATTTTCTTCATGTATAGCAAATCTTGTGAGCATGTTTGCAGAAAGAGTGAAGTGTAGTAGAGTAGAGTGTAAAAGGTAGCGCCGTTGCTGCATTGCAGCCGAATAGAGCTGACCGAGATGGTATGCCTCGCTGACATAATACCGGCGTAAAGTGACAGCTGTGATGTCGCGTTTCGTGCGGTTTGTTCCGTTGATAAGGATGGCAACGCATCTACGTATCCTTTGGTTGTCGAACGTATATAGGCGTCAGTAGTCATGACTGCTTGGTTGTCTCCTTATGGTAAAAAAAAAAATCAAATGCGAAAAGATACTGTCAAGACCCAATTGTAAAGGAGATTACGGTTTTCAAACAAACACACAAACTCTTCAATTTTATATTAGTACTACCCCGCCAGATATTGTTCGGTTGGCGTGGGCCGGTGCTCTGCGAGCCGGGCTCCATGAAGTCACTGACGGGGTGCGCGGTGCTGCTGCGCTACCTGTGCGATACGGCTGCTGCGCCGCTGCAGCGCTGCCTCGTCGAGCGAGAGGACGCTCTCGCGGGTGATGTAAGTGCTGCGATTGTTTTGCCAGCGTGACGTCATAATCAGTGGCGTAACTACAGGGTGGCAAGTCGGCGCAAGTCGGCAAAATGCCACGGGCCCCTAGTTGAAAGTGGCCCCCGGTCGGAGGAGAATTCCAACTCCCAACATTTATTATTACACATTTAGTAAAAAAATATTGTGTCTTTCCTAGCATCCGATGAATTTGCTACGGGCCCCAAACGATATAGTTACGCCACTGGTCATATTGTAATTTGAAATTTAATGTTATATCTTTTTACTACTGCCCGAAAGTGCATTCATAGACAAACACATAAGACAAAAACATACAATGACATATAAATTACATTATAATGTTAATATCCTTATGCTTAGGAGTTAGGATTAGTGTTTTGCGATTAGATAAAATAGAAAAAGTATATAAATATGAAAAACATGTCTTTACTATCAAACTTTCCCCGAAAATTCGTCTCACAAATCTTTTTTTTTTGCTAAATTAACACATTTAATCATACTTAAACTTTGTTATATTAACACAAATTCGTTAAATTGCACCATAGGTTTCCTACAACATGGTCGAAAACATGGCTTCAATGATCAAAATAGAACTTGACAACGTGCCGATAGACAAGTTGGAACAAGCTCGTGACGAGGCGCTCAAGTGTCTGGCCGGCGTGCGGGAAGGGGTGGAGGAGCTGGACATGGGGCGTGTGGTGACGCTGGTGAAGAAACAGCTGCGGGAGACCATCGCCAGCCTCGAGGCCGACCCGCACCACGCGGTCGCCTTCCGCTGCATCGGGGACGCCTTGTACTCGCAGAACGAGGAAGATGTACGTGCAACCTTTACAATTTCTTAAAATACAATTTTGTACTAGAAGTCTAAGTCGTCAACCCCTTTTTTATAAAACGTTTCTGAGATAAATAGTTATATGCATTATATATTATATAAAGATTAAAGAGTATATTATTAGACTTAAATCTTTGCAAGCGTTTCAAATACACCCGGTATATTAAATCATAATAAGATACAGTGTTATTCTATTGTGACCATTAACTATTTGAATATAAAATTTGAAATTTATTTCAGTTCGTATCTCGTATGAACCCTCAACAAACACTCCGTGAACTGATGAATGAAGGTCTAGAGTACTGGCAGGGCTTGCTGAAGACTTACTTCACCAATGAACGAGTCACCGTGGTTGGTGCACCCAGCATAGAATTACAAAAGAGGTCAGTTTCGTGTAATAATAATGACAATTTTTAAGAATTTAAACAGCATATTTAAATTCTTATTATGTGCCAATTAAATACTTTAAGAACAAACACATAATGTGTGAATCATGCAAGAGTGATGAAAATTTTATTGAATTTATAGGATGGCCTGTGATGAGAAATCTAGAATAGAAAAACAGAGAGCCGAACTGGGAGCCGACGGTCTCGCACAAAAGGCGAAGGCACTTCAAGATGCAATGGAATTCAATGAGGTGATTTATGCAATATAATAATTAGTTGTTCTCGGGATTTATTTGCCCAAAAATTTAAACTGTTTTCTTATAATAATACCTATGTATTTATTTACGTTCTTTTTTCTATTAGTGTTTAGAGTATTTAATTGGTTGTTATGTGCACACTGATTTTGTATTGTTATTTAAATTCTCTTGTAGCAGGAATTCTACTGGAAGAAATTCCACTTATGGAATAAGTAGTACCTTTGTACCAGTGTTTGACATCACTATATATGTTTTCAACTTTGTATGTTAATCTTAGTGTACATAAACGATTAAATAAATAATTAATCTTTCTGAACGATAAGTTTATTTAATGCAAAAAGATTTTTTTCCGCCGAATTTTATTTGCAACGATGTCCCAGTTGTTGAAACAAATCACTGATTAGTTTGGGACGGTACTCGATGATAGTTCCGGAATGTTAAAATTTAAATTGTTCCGAAATAAACTCATTCTATATTGTGCGTGCCGCAGCGCCCCCCGCCCGCGGGCGTGCTGTCGTCCGTGCCGGTGCCGTCGTGCGACAACCTCAAGTGCCACAACATCCGCACCTGGAGCAGCGACGCCGAGCCTTGCCCGCACTTCAACCTGAAGGATGTACCCATGTACACGAGGGTCAACAGTCTCAAGACCAATTTGGTTTATGTGAGTATTTTAAACGAATATTATCGACATCACTAGACGAATAAACGCGTAGAAGTGGCAGTGGGCTGGTCATACTCAGGAGAACGAATGGCCGATGGGCCAGTAAGGTTTAAGAGAGGAGGCCAAGTTTAGGTAGACGACATGTTGGTCGGTCATTAACCACTAACCAGACAGGAAAACGACCTTAATGCAGGAACCGAAGATGGTAAAGTAGTTTGAGTAAAAAAATTACTGCTAACTAGCTAAAAAAAATATACAATAAGAAAACTCATTTCACCATAATAAGCTATTTTAATCGTATGATTTTAATTTTTACCAGATAAAGGAACTGCATACATTTTCATTATACATGGATTTGTGGGCGCTGATTGGTTTGAGGAGTTTCGGGCGTTAAACAGGCTACTCTACGGTTTGACGTTCACTAATACGTACATGGATCTGGTTATAGAAAACCTTTGACCAAATGTAAAATTTTAAAGTCTATTATAGTACTCATCATGTCACTATTCGCTCCTGCCCTCCCCGTCATAATATATAGCGTATATAATCGACGACTACTGCTGGATATGAGTTCCCCCCAAGGTTCTCAAAGCAATCACCGGTGTACTGTTGACATTACTTACTAATGTTTATTCTATGACAGATAAACCTGATGATCGACACGTGCACGGTGGACCAGCGCACGCGCGCCTGGATCCCGCTGCTGCTGGACGCGCTGGCGGAGTGCCCGGTGCGGCGGGGCGGAGCGCTGGTGCCCCACGACCAGGTCATAGCCACTAGCGAGCGACTCTTCGTCTCCTCCACCGAGGGCATCGGCTTCGGCAAGGCGGGCAACTTCGCGGTCGGCAGCTACGGCAACCTGCTGCATGTGGAGATCAGGGTGAAATAGCTTACTGTGTAATCTTGAACATAGAATGTTGAATGTTAATGACCGCAAACTTCAGATGTGTTGGTTTAAATTTCTACTTTGCATACCTCCGAGATCAATGACAATACATTAATTTAATAGTTTTGTCCCGTTATCCTGACCAGGGTCTTTAGGATAAGATGCACAAGAATAATCTTTATTAATATCAAATTATTTATTTCAGTGTGAACCCTTGGATTACGAAGAAGTGGTGAATCACATATATGAAGTGTTGTACGCTGCTGAGATTACTAAAGAGAGGTTGCTTGTGTTCGTCCAAAGGCTGTTG
This sequence comes from Lycaena phlaeas, assembly GCA_905333005.2. Taxonomy (NCBI): domain Eukaryota; kingdom Metazoa; phylum Arthropoda; class Insecta; order Lepidoptera; family Lycaenidae; genus Lycaena; species Lycaena phlaeas. Next base: position 20,471,556 of record HG995163.1, read on the forward strand.
AATGACGTCGCTCATGTATGTATCTCTGTTAATGCTCTGATTTCATTGTATAAAAATAAATTAAGCCTATTTAACTTTAATAAAATAAATTATTATCACCTTTAATTTGCAATTTTCTCACATATATTTAATATTTCACACATTAAGAGAACTTTATGCAAATCACTATTGCTGTGTAATATTTCAACTATCAAAAAGTACATCTTTAAAAAGTTTCTGTAAAATTTGTAAAATACTAGTTTGGTATACATATATAGTCTATATAGTTTATTTTATTAAATAATAAAACATATGTTATCACACTTACAGGTGCGACGGGATGGACATAAAATGGTGTACGATATACTGCGAGACAGTTTGTACTGTAAAGACAGCAATGTGCACTGGAGCTCTGTACTGAGACAGCAGAAGTTCCTGAAGAATATTCTCGAACAACTGAACGCAGGCGGAGAGGCCGCCGAGGCGGTTCTTAGAGAAGCACAGGAACAAATGAAAATTTTACTAGAACGGATTTGGCTGCATCTGACCACTGACTTTGAGAGATACAAATTAAGCACAGAGCCCTGGAAACAGTTTGCAAGGGATAACCTTACTACTGATCCGTGAGTATCTATACTTAATAATTAGCGCAAGAGTCTGTGGATTGGGAGTCTGCTATATTGGCTAATATAATGTCTCGATTTGTTTACATTCTTCAATGACTTGGACATCTAAAACATGAACTTTGGTATATCATAGCTTTATGATTATAGATATTGAGCAAGAAGTCTCAGTTTGTTATATTCATAACATCTCCAATAACAGGTACTTAACCTAGCCACTCCCTCACAACCTACTATTAAGAAAAGCTTAGATGTATATAACAGAGACCAACAGACTCAATAACAACACATGTTATCCTATGAACAAGACCTTCTAAACTCGTCGATCTATGTTTTATTGTATTGTGATATTCTGTAACGTCGACCTATATGCACTCCAGACCAAAGCTGTACTCGGACTGGGAGCTCATGTCGGAGGAGAAAGAAGCTGAGGCGGGCGAGGGTGGATTCGTGGTAGGCGTGGGCGGAGTGGAGTCGGCCTTCCTGGCGCGGTTCAGCCCCGGGCCGCGAGGGTGCGCGCTGGCCGACGCCGCGCCGCTGCTCGTAGCGCTCAACTACTTCACGCAGCTGGAAGTGAGTTACTTACTTCTATCTTAGGCCGCCTCTACACATAGGCCAGCGTATTCGCCAACGCGCTGGCGGTGCGCTTGCCAACGCGTTTGTGAGTAAACCACACATTGGAAGGTCGCTCAGAATGGTTTGGTTTAGGCCAATGTATTCAAAATGAATGTTTTATTGATCGCTGCTCCGGGCACACTGATCGCACGGCCGATGTGTGGATAGTGCGCCAAGCTTGCGACAAGTTTCCTTTGATGTTGCCGACACCGCGCGGCAAGCTCGCAAGCGCGCCGGCCAACGTTCAAATACCTACCGCCAATGCGTCAACGCCCGTTCTACACATTGGGCCAGTGGCTCGGCCAGCGCGCTTGCCAACGCGTTGGCCTGTTTGTAGTGCCGGCTTTACGTGAAATCTACGTCTATAAACCCCCTTCCCCCCTAGGGCCCGATGTGGCGTCTGATCCGCGGCTGCGGGCTGTCGTACAGCTACGGCGTGCGGCCGTCGTTCGCGGAGGGCCGCATCGTGCTGTCGCTGTACCGCGCCACTAACGTGCTCGCCGCGTACACCAAGGCCAAGTCCATTGTGGTGAGTGAGACCTATTTATTGTTTTCCCTACAACTCTTTTTATGTAACTTTCATTTAATTATTATCATACCAGCAGCGTCTCGCAATTTCGCTCGCGTACTAACCATTCCCGTGGAAATACGGAGATGACTTACTATACCTATATGTTATCAGAATATAAATAAATATAAAGTTTCATTGTACTATATATACTACAAATAGCCATAAACATCCATACAAACTTTCGCGTTTACAATATTAGTAGGACGACGAAGTATAGTAATATATTTAATTTGTATTATGGCAACATACATGTAATAAAAAGCGTACGAACCAGATATTTCATTAAAATCTAAAAATGTTAATAAAACATTGTAGGAGGAGTTTTTGACGAAAAGTGAATTCGACGAAGACTTGTTTGCGTCAGCAAAAAGCACGGCGCTGTTCGAGACCATAGAGAACGAGAAGTGTCCCGCGGACGTGGTGCGGCAGTCGCTGCTCAACTACGTGCGGCGCGCCGGGGACGACTACAACAAGTAACTTTATTTTTCTTTTTTTATGTCAGTTGGATAGGCAAACCGCCACGTGCTATCTGATGATCAGCCATCACGCATCTGGTCGGGAACTATAGAAGATGGCTGCATGCAAAGAGAACTCCCATTTATTTGTGATTTGTTCAACGATGATCCGCTAAGCAGTAAGCTAACTGGTTCAGAAACTTTAATAGAAGATTAATGTTATATGTGTGGATAAAATCTTATATACAAATGTTGATGATTAGGTATGAGTATTAAAACACTTGTATAAAGCTTCATTTTATATTTATTACTTCTTAATTAACAAACAGCACTTGCATAGAAGCTTCTTATTCTGTTTATTTGACGTCCTCTGTAGTTCATGATTAGCGCGTTGGCGCTCAAGCCCGGAGGTAGCGGGTTCGAATCTCGCCAGGGAATAAAAAAGTGTTCCTGGGTCATGGATGTTCGGAAACTTAGCACCACATTGACGTGGTATAAAAACGTCCATAGATATTAAAAAAAAAGAAATATAATAAAGTGAGCACTGAGATTAAAGATTTTGATCCTCGTGTGTGCAGGCAGCTGGTGTGCGCGCTCGCGGCTGTGGGCACGGAAGGGGCGGCGGGCGCGGCGCGGCGCTGGCTGCCGCGGCTGCTGGCCGAGGGCCGCACCGCCGTCGTATGCCATCCGACCAAGGTCAACGACCTCCAGGCCGCCTTCGAAAAGTAACCATTTTAAAATTTTGTATTTGTTTCTTTTTTATTTCAGGCTCAACTCTCTCAGACTCAACGTAAAAAAGTAACAACCCATTTAATACATTATTTAAAACTTTGTCGCAAATACCCATTTATGAATAAATAAATAAATAAACGTACTAATTCTAAGGGACGAAATCTAGTTCAAGAGTTGGGTACAATTGCCATGTCATTTTCGCTACACATTTTCACAGAGAATTCTTTTTGACCTAAGTCTACTGCTTGTTGTTGTATTTTTCTATGAATGAATTCATATGTATTACGTAAAAATTAATAATAGGGGGAGCTATACTAATAGAGATGGCAAATATGCATTTATGTTTGTGTGGTTAAGTCCGTCCTTGCCAAGTCTACAAAGAATTGTGAAATTATAGGTCTTGGTTAGTTAAGCGCCGTGCTATTGTGGTGGTAAATAATAATAATTATATTTCTTTCTTTCAGGATAAATATGAAATTGGATGCATTTGAATCAATGGAAGAGACTCACTTTAATAAATAGACATAAGCATTTCATTTGAAAGGTATTAATAAAAGATTAAAATACAATATATACACGCTTTGCAATTCACAAATTATATACTTGTTGCATGCATACGTCATGCATGTAACAGTATATAATTTGTGAATTATTTTATTGAAAGCTTATTTTTAAGAGTAATAACGTTTTTTACTATTGTTTAACTTGATAATAGGCTGTGTCTAAAATATTGTTAGTTATATTATTTGTATTTTCATTACAATGTATTTTTATATGTTAATAAAATTTGTGTAATCAGCCTTTATTATTATTATACTTAATCATACTATGGAAAATAAAATAAAATGAGAGTGTAATTTTAGTTATTTTAATTTTTTCATCTTTCATCTTAAAGCTATAATATTATGTCTATACAAAAAAATATAACTTAAATATATATATTTAGTCAGATATTCCGTGAACATCATATTATATCATCTCACAACCGCGGCAACACCTCTTAAACATTTCGACCCATATCGTAAAAATACCTTTCCATCAACACTCCCCGTTATTAATGTACTACACGTCACTATTCTTACATTGAATTAAACAACGATTATATTCAATTTAGTATTTTATGAAAATAATAATGTACTATAACCTGTTGCGACTATATTATGATACCTAGTTTTTAGGTCTTGTTCGCACGAGCGTTTTTTTATCGAGAGTTATAAAAACGTTTAAACGACACAGGGATACGTATATACGTATGTATTTGTTTACATGAAAGCGTTTTTAAAACTTGGCGCTTTTTAAACAAGCTGATTTTCGACGTTGAGCGTTGGAAATAAAATCGAATTGAGCATGTTGAACTCACAACTCACGCCAAAATCGGGATTTAACGCGACGCTTATTAAACTCTCGTACAAACCAGGCCTGAAGTAAAAGTTACAAATTGTTGTTTTCGGCATATTTTTAGCGAGTGTAACACAATTATGTATAAATTCCGATTCATAAATTTTAATACTGGTTAGTGTTATTAGTTGAAAGTTGTATAATCTTAGACTGGCCATTTTTATATGCTTTGTATCAGTAGGCCATCGATCAACCCTACGTCTACAATTTAATAATAGTAGCGACTATAAATTACCTACCTATTTTAGAACAATTGTACATGCCACGTTATATACAGCTGTATATATCGAAGGAAATATATTTGTAAGATGCTATGCATAAAGAAGCACCAAGATTTACATGACAGAGCTATCAACACAACAGATAACTAACACTTATCTCTAACAGCGGCGTCTACACCCCTACACCAGTTGTTCAGGGCACTTGGATAATGCTCGTTCTACGATATAACATTAAATTTGGTAAAACATTAAAATTACCTATGCTTAACATAAATTATTTAACTCTAAACATCTAGTCGAGTATAATTATCTACTCTAACAATATTATATTAGAATGTTAAAATTATTGAAGAGGCGGCCCCATTTACATTGTACAGTATTTCAATATTATATCAGTTTCCGGTGTATCTTAAAGGGCTCAAAAACAATCACATTAAAACAGCTGGAATGATATACTGTTTTTACAAAACAGCAGAAACTAATATTTCAGTAATTAGTTTCATTATCCAAGCTTTCATATACATATAAACCGTATAAATCATAATTACTTACATAACACATATGCAATAACATATAACATAAAATATAATGAAAGTACATACAAAATCTTAAAAGAAAAGAATTGTACATTCACTCTATCTAAAACTGATTAATAAAAGTTACACTACATATTATATGAACCTACATGGCCTGAAAACGCACAAGTAGTCAGCTTTTATTTTGATTTTAGAAGTGTACTCATTTTGCAGTAGTTGTCAAATATTACAATTATAGGCATAAACAAAATGTTTAAGAAATAAGAATAAAAGAATTTAAGACTGTGATCTGATTTCAGAATTAACAAACCTATACTTAACATAACCATCATAGTTTCGATAAGGTAAATAGCCTAGCATATGCATCAGCAATATTTTAACGATTTAATGAAAATAATATTTAGTAACTAAATTTTATTTACTTGGTTGGAAACATTTTGTCAATAGGAAACTTCAGGTCACGTTGTGTACTTAGTAAATAATCTAATATATACATATAGAGGGAGTGGACATTATCAATTTATAATTCCAATCATTTAAATTGTTATTTTTAATTTGTTGAATCACAATGTATGAAAATTTTAAATTGCACTTTTCAAATTTCATATATAATAATAATAAGTAATATCAAGAAAGAAACATGTTAGAATGTTATAAACAAGAGAATGTACCAAGCATGAGATATTAGTAATCTGTTAAACATATTTTATTGGATTTCTTTTCCACAAAGGCGGCGGTTGCTGACCTTACAAAGGTGAGTTGGGAATGAAAAGGCACAATATTTCTTAAACATAATTATTAAAGAACGACTTTCTAATCTTTATAAAAAAATCAAATGAGTAATGCAAACATCCATGATAAATTAAATATTGTGATGACTCCATTAAATAATATATTTAACATTGAATGCCACTAGATTTATGAAACTAGTCAAATTTTAAAATATTACATGTATAATACACCAATTTTATATTTCATTGAGTTTTAATATTTAATAATTACTTGTAATATACTTTTATTTTTATCTTGAAATTCAGAAAATTACAACAAATTAAATGCTCATTTATATTTTTTTCTGATGACTTGTCATTACCTGCATGTCTACGAATAAAAAATATAATCATACAATTATGTAATCATATCTATATGTTATTAATTTAAATTTTGTTGTTGTATATAATATATATGTACCTACATTTAAATCAAAGGTATCCGTAGTTTTGCTTTATATCCAATGGTATTTAAGTCGACTTTCGTTTCGTTCAGTCGCACTTTCGAACGTGACTGCATCGCAACAGTGAGCGTATTACGCGTACAAAGTGGGCGTGGTTATATGAGCGAGTTGGCGTGTATGGGCGGCGCGTGGTGGCGCAGCGCGTCGCGGATGAAGGGTCCGATGCTGGAGTCGTTGATGAGGTGGAAGTGGAACAGGTGCTCGAAGCTCTTTAGCGATATGGAGCGCAGCGCGGGCAGCCGCAGCAGCAGCGACGCGAACCGGCCCTCCTGCGAGCTGTGCGCGCGCCGGCAGTACTCGTCCAGGCACGAGAACATCTGTGCATATCGTGTAGTCGTTAAAACTAAATAATATTCATTAGGAATGCTGAAATGCTGACTAATACTGGAATATGCTATGATAGCTAAATCATCATCAGCCTTTATTCGTCCACCGCTGGACTGCAGCATGTTTTAATAAACGGCAAAACGGCCGATCCCCCGCCTCCATCCTGAGTATATTATTTGGTAAAATAAATGTTGATGAAAGCTTACCTTTTCTCGTAATACGTCGATTTCCTGACGATTTTTCAGTCCTTTTACATCTGTAATATGCAAAAAATACAGTCTAAATATTAGAATATTTAGGACACATAATTTCATACAGAATAAACTGTTCGTGCATATTTATTTTATAGCATAGAAGAGCAAACGAACAGTCTAAGCCTTTGGCGACTATCGACGCCCATAAACATCCACACAGACAAAGGTTATGCAAATGCAAACAAGCCACACGAAACACGACAGCATAACTGCCACTTTACACCTGTATTATGTGAGCTAGCGGTACCACCTCAGTCTTGCCGGCCCAATTCGGCTGGGAAGTAGCATGGCACTACTTCTTCACAAATAAAATGAATGCATATATGTATAAAAACGTATTGTTACAAAAATATTGACTTTATGAAGTGAATAATCTCGTGGTATTAAGCGGTGAGGTAACGTTGCTGCTGCACGTACCGGGGTTGAGCAGCACGATGGCCTTGAGCGCGACGTACTCGGCGTGGTCGACGCGCAGCGCGCGCATGCGCAGCGACAGCTCGGCCAGCACGCGGTCGAAAATCTGCCCCACGCCCGCCTGCAGCGCAGAGTTGCGGTGCAGCGTCATACCTGCCGATAATCCAACGGTATTTTCAAAATTCATAACAACTAAATGATCACATAAAACAAAGAATTATCAGAAGTGGATCTCTTCATGCTAAGCGTGGTAGTTCGGCCATAGTTTACCTAAGTCATGTTCCTTTATCCTATCTTCACATAGACTCGAATATCAGTAATCTCACCAGTAATGCGAGTTTTCGCACGATGTTTTCCTTCACTGGTGAGGTAGAGCAAGCGGGGTAATATTGAAAAATCTATTTAAGTTAATAGTTGCACCCAGTCAGTGAGTTAGGGATGACGTATAGAATACTGACCAGGCATAAGACACATGAGCTGCGGCGGCGACACGGTGCGCGTGCCGTCCATGTTCTCTCGCTCGTCCTCCAGGTACTGAAATATCATAGGACCAATCGTTATTTACATGCTATAACTGACTTACAATCATTACATTTAGAAAACATTTATTGATATCTTGTATTTAATATTGTCCTAGTGTATTTAACGTGCAGTTATACGGCGGCTTTCAATATCCCATCTATCTTAAAATTTTCTTATCGATCTTGATATTCTGACACATTTTCTTACAAAATCTGCCAAAATGCTAAGATCGATACGAAAATCTTAAGATACTTAGATAGGATATTGAAAGCAGCCGTTAGTAGCATACCTACTATTTTATATCATCACACGTCAAAAGGTCTATTTCAGGAGTGCATTTCTTATGCCATAATAAGGCCAAGTTAGCATTCGTTGCCACAACCAGAAGCTATGTATGCATCGCCGTCCTTTACCCTATGCCCCCAATGGGCCACCGGCTACGCGACGGCTTAGCTTCATCTTTATGCATTATGTGAGCGAGATGTACCACACTACCTCTTACACAACATAGGATGCGTAAATTTAAAAAATAAACATGCATGTAAGGGAAGGTAAGTGGTAAGTATGAGTGAAGTAAGGAATGTACGAAGTATGAGAATTATGTGTGGAACGAACGGATGAATGACTGGGAGTCGGTGTGTGAAGTTCGCTGTGAGAGACGTTTGATCTAAGACATGTATTATATTTCATATAACTAGTAAAGAGGCTTTGTGGATTATAAGACAGATAAATGGAAGTTTTCCTTATACAAGAGGGGGCAAACGAACAGTCGTTTCACCTGCTGGTAAGGGATAAGCGACATCCACAGACCCTCGCTATACCAGAGGATTAGCAGGTTCGTTGCCGATCAAACAAATGTTTACATTCGCATTCTTCATTTAAGGAGGATATATTACCTCCATGGACCTCCAGGCGATAGCGAAGAGCAGCAGCTCGTTCCAGGAGGCCTTGAGCAGCATGACCTGGTCGTCGAGGTCCAGCTGGCTGAAGTGCGGGATGTCGCGCGCCCACACCACCAGCGCCGCAATCTGTTTGTTACCTGCAATATACACCAATAGTGCTATAGTTAAACAGTAGTCATATGAAGTTACCTCGTGTGAATGTATTATATATGCCATGACTGCCAACGGCGTGACGGTGTCATGTCGTGAGTCTGCCCTGCTACAAACCCTGCTCTCAACTCCTTTATGTGTGTGCGTAGCCATACTACATTGACTTATTTTATTCCATCTGTTGATTAATGACATAATCACATGAATATAGCAGAAGTTTCACATCTACTGGGCGTACCGGGACAGACAATTACATATTTTTAAAGTATTTAAATGTCTCACATAAAAGAGAAAATTTAAAATTAACTGAGATCAGGCGTGGTCTAACTCGTGGTGATATATATTTATTTATTTTTTTATTTATTTACACAGCGGCGCAGAGACAAAATATAGTAAAAGTTGTTTATTTATAACGAGTGAAATTCGCGTAAACAAAACAAAACAATTCTATATAACCGGCGATGATATTGCACATCGATCTTTAGGAAGAGACAGTCGACTAATTTCATCTTCGTGGAAATAGTAGAGCGTTTTTTCTGTCGCACGCTATAATATGTGACAGACGTCACAAAAATCAAAAGTACTTTTAGTATTTCGCGCAACAGAGATAGCGTACTACAAAGTCGAAATTAGCAGGTTGTCTCTTTCCCAAGTCGATGTGCAAATTTATCACCAGGTACTGTGCAGTAGGTAATGTTTAACAGTGGGGCCAGGGGCGGGTAACTTACCGATCTGACATAGACTGGAGACGGGGGCGCGGTACCTGGCCGGCACGCCGCTGTCGGGGCCCACGCGCAGGAACTGGAACTCCTCACTGGGATCAGCCACCAAGGACTCCATTTCCAACAGTCTCTCTATTGACAGCTCCTGAAACATACAGATTATAATATATTATTACATATTATTATATACTATTAAATTTATACATTTTATTACAATTTTGCGTATAAGGGGGCGTTCATAAAATACGTGAGATGTTTAAAGGGGGGAGGGGTTGAGTCAAATCTCATCTAATCTTACGTTGGAGAGAGGGGGAGTCTCGGCAAATATCACGCAACAACACACAGAAAATTAAAAAAAAAACACCTCACGTAATTTATGGACGCCCCCTAACGTTGCTCACTATAAGCCTTATCAGAAGGCTTAAGATCACCCATAGAGCAATGGAGAGGGCTATGCTTGTGAGTTTCCCTGCGTGATAGAATCAGAAGTGAGGAGATCCGCAGGCGAACCAACGTCACCGACATAGCCGGACAAATTTCTCTAATTATATATCGTATCGTATATCTATTGTTGCACAAAAAGAAAATAACTCTCGCATTAAAATTGTTATAGTTCAGATTTCTATTTAGCTTTGCGTTGAATTTAATTGTTCGTGTAACGAAAAAAATTTGGCAACACTTGTAGAGTTAATGATCACATCGCTTTTAGTGATTCGTGATAGACACTCCAGTAGTTACGTAAGTACCTGCTAAGAAAACTTGTAAATATAATAATTATAAGTTATATTTACAAGTAAATAATAGAACGACATGTTGCACACATAAACATGTTCTATACAAGTAAGGTACCTACATAAGTTACTCTTACCAACTTTCCACGGCGTGTCGACGCGATACATCCACGCTATAAATAGTTATCTGTGACCTTTAAAACTCGAGTGCCATACCCAGCGCTCCATCCGCGGGAAATAGGTTCGTATAGGAAAATAGCTACGTTTTAACGACCATATACATAAATGGTATCATACCTAACCTACCTCAAAATAATCAGATGAAGATGTGACAGGCCTCAGTATAATGACTTCGTCATCATCATCATAAGCCTTTATCCGTCCACTGCTGAAAATAGACCTCCCTCAAAGACCGCCAAGACAGTGCACGGAGATTGTCTTCCCATCTGGTTGAGGGCGGACCAACACTTCGTCTACCTAAACGCGGCCTCCACTCTCGAACCATAATGGCCCATCTGCCATACTTTCTCTTGTGTGTGACCAGCCCAATGATGGCATAGAGTCAAGAGCAAAAAAATATAATCATGTCAAATCATTGTAAAATCAGCGTCACACCGCTTCCGTCACGGCATCGGAGTCAATATCACTGTCAAGGCGTGCTATAAATGCTTCACATCAAAAACCGCCGTAACAGACAACTGCTCTTAGATATTTATTAACTAAGCTTACATTTGCTTAAACAATGGCAGATAATTTGAATTATGACCAAACTTTATCCGCGCAAACTTAAAAAAATGTTCGGCCATACATGAACATAAACCAATAACAATATTTTATAATTATAATTAAAGTGACACATTTGGTTGTCGTTTGATAAACGATTAATTATGTTAATTATTGTAATGTGGGCACATCAGCGTCAAGTTGATGGCTGACAATGTCGACGTGGGAGTCGGCCGGTGGAGGCTTTATTAAACTCTTGACAAGGCAAGATACAAAAGAAATCGCATTTTTAATCACAAATGACGCATGCGACCTTAATCAAACATCTGACAGTTTCTCAAAACTGTCGCAAACGTAAGGTCTCATTGACATAAGCGTATTTTCACCGAGCGTTAAAAAACGTTTAAATAAGGCAACTCGATACCCTTGTGTTTATTCACACGAAAGCGTTTTTATTCAAGCGCTGTTGGATATTCGATGTTGAGCGTTGAAAATTAAATCGAATTCAGCATGAGGAACTCTTAACTCGGGCCAACGCGACGTTTATTAAACTCTCGTGCGAACCGAGCCTAAATCAAGTTCAGTGGGGCTGCTGTCATTTTCCTCACTGCTATAGAGAACACATCACACTAACGCTTATTAAAATTGTAGTTATTCATGATATTTGCAAAAAGTTGAAATGTTAAAAATAATTTAATCTTCTCCGTAAACATATTTGAAACCAGTATCTCATGTTTCTTAACGCGTTTGCTATAAATTCTAGAAAAATGGAAAAATTTGTCGAAATTAAACAACAACACAAACCCGATGACTTAAAGTATAATAATAGAACTATAGAACTTGTATGTAAATATTAATATTGTTTTCATTTGAGCGTGCATAACATCAGCGCGTCACCAAAAAAAACATAGATGATGGAACTATAATATAATCACAGATGACAACAGTAGGGTTGCCAACTATTTGTTCAAGATATGAAGTATATTAAGGTCGGAGAACTGAACGAGAAAATATTTAAAAAAATATATTCTTTAAAAAAATTATTTATACGCGTTAATAACAAACCAAACTAAAAATTTGATTTTTTTTTTTTTATACAAGAATACTTACTTACAAACGAATCGATATTACTGATTGAAAAAAAGAGTGAGGTGTTCAATATTTATTGTTAAAAAAGTAAAGTTAGTACAAAGCAAAACGACACAAGTTAGTATGTAACTTTGTGCCTTATACCTGAATGTACTAATTGGCATCGGACCTTAAAAAGTATGCAAAGTTTCAATTTAATCTAAAGTTCGATCGGTAAAAATCATATTCAAAATTTCCGTTACATAGGCATGTATGTCTAAAGCTAATAAAAGCATGTCACAAAAAAAAACTACTACTTAATTGGAATTTTAAAAAAGATTTATCTATTATTATTTTAAAAATACTCATAAGTCTCTCCACAATTTAAATGTAGAATTATTTTTCACCGAATCAACAGAAGATATATTTCTGTCACGCCTCCACATTGCATTACAATAAGTATAAAAGAGCGAAAAGAAATAAAATACTTTTGTTAACACTATGGTTGCGAACCCTAGACACCAGAGCGTGTATTCAAATGATGCTCACGAGACGTTATTTTTGGCCCTGAATCATATCTTACATATTTAATGATGTCACTATTTGATTGTCGATATCGATCGATCGGCAACCTATATACGTAAATACCCTCGATATAATTAGTGGTTAAAGGGGGGTGGAGGGGGTGGTTGTTAAGGTATTAGCCTTGACGGTGACATGTAGGTGTGAAACCCAATACACGTACATTACAAGATATAGATCAAAAGCGTCAAACGACCGCCAAATACGAAAAGGGTTTTTATGAAACACGACATGGTTTTGTATATAATATAATTAGGGTGATTATTATCTGTATATGAATACTTTTTTTTTATTTTCGATCCTTTTTTTTTAACAAGCTATAAAAATACGTCATAACAAAAAGTGCACGCTAATTACTTACCAGCAAGTTAATAAGCTAGGTTAGAATTCCATAAAAATTCGTCGAAAAGTTCCACGATCAAAAAAGGAACGTACGTTAATGACTTTAGATAATATATTATGTGTCATTAATGTTGTTAAACGTTTACAACACGCAAGCTTAGAGCTTAAAGCTTTCGATCTAACCCAGTGGCCTTAAGTTTCAACACCAGATCACATCCAGCTGGTCTCTGTACTGCCATTTGCACCATTCATCCACGTTACTTATAATCTCATACAACGCATCCTTCATTTATAAATCATAAAATTAAAAGTGTAAATGATGTGCCTATAATACCTAAGTACTCAAACACGTCTTTGCGAACCTTTTGCTCTTAAGGCGGAGCATTGAAAATATAATGGCCTACCTACCACCTAATCTAATACCGGAAATTGAGTCTTTGAAGGTGTGTGAACCAATACCTCCTCGACTGATTTCGAGGAGCACCAGTCCCCAGTCGTAGGACATATGGGTCTCTATTTCACTTCATATAGATATAAAAAATCTGGAAACGTATGGAACAATACAAACAACCTTCAGTATCAATTACGGTGCCATGAATGTGTCGTTTATTGAGGCCTTGACTACACGTGTCTCGAACATCGTCGAACTCCCCAACCAAAAGGTGGAACCAACAAGGACAATATTATGTTAATGTATAGATAATTAGAAGGTATAAATTCTGGTTTTAGCCTTTTTTATTAACACGATGGCCTTGAGACCTTAGCAATTAGCTTTCATTTAGAAACTACAGAATTTATAATAATTATTTTTTTGCACGACCGTAAAGTAATGTATTATTTTAAAAGCTGCTTGTGCCAATAAATTGTACATAACATATTTTTGTATGATTTATGATTGTAAAATGTAGTTGGGATGGTGTAGGTGTAGGATGGGACATCCTCCACGAATATAATCTAGTTTCCGAGAACCCACTAACATCTCACCTCCTATTTTACCCCCTAGGGGGTTGAATTTCTAAAAAAAAAAATTTGTGGTCACTGACATCATGAAATGAGCCCCAGTACCAAATTTCAAGTTTCTATGTACCTACAGTAATTTCGGCTATGCGTTCAGTGAGTCTTGCCGTTTATATACCTAGAATCTAGATAGAAGATAGATTATTATAATTCCTCTTTTCCGTAATAAAAAACATTAAATATATAAAATATATAACTTTAAATGGTGCTATAAATGTCTGTAATAAAGTTTAGACGGTAACAGTAGGAATTAATAAGAATAAAGTTAATAGTCGAGCTATGTATAAAGTACGTCACAGTCTGCGAAATTCGTTTTATTATACTCTTCGCTGTTAATTACTTATAACCCTTTTATGGTGTAACTATAAACGTTGAATCAACGTGATATATGAAGCAGATAATACTTAAATTTATGTTACTTTGTTAAAATTACAAAATACACAGCTGAATTCTGATATAAATTCAGCAGCGAGGGTATTCGGTGAACCTCGTGGAGGTCGGGGTTCGATCCCATTTTTAGAGTAGGCGCAATATTAACGTACCCACTAGAAAGATTTGCGATTCTTATCTAGTTTCAAATTCTTTAGATAAATCCATTGAAGTCGAGCAGGCGGGTAAAGACAGGCAGAATCTTTCGGATTTTAATAAAATAATAATTCGATAAGACTTTTGATAGAAGGTGGTCTGAAAGAGTCTATTACGAATTGCATTTCGGAAATTGAGCGAAAATACTTTCCTTAGTAATGTCTTTTATTTTTATTTTATTGATTTCCCGTATATGTGAATTTATGGGCATGATAAAATATCATATTGAATTGTCAGGCAGGTGGTGCCAATTTAAATTCAGCACATCTCTTCTGAAATTGCTTATTGTTTACGAGCCTAATATTCTCGCGTAATTAAAAAAAAAATCATATTCTTATGCATTTATAGATATTTTACGAAACGCTAGAAGATAATATTAAAGCTTTTAAATGTCAAATATCATTTGAGTAAAGATATAAATTGTTGAGTAAATCGATGTCTGCGGCGAGCTAAAATACGCAAGCGTCGGAGATGCCTCTTATTGAGACGCTTTGCTTTAGAATTTACTCTTGAGGTATACGCAAACAATACTCATACATAAAACACAGTAAACATCAATATATGAGTACATAACGATCGAACTGAAATCATATCGATACATGAAAATAAATTAAATGAGTCGATGTACGGTACGCGCGATTTAAGACGAAGCATTCGAATTTATGCCAGTGTACCTTTCGCTCTTGTAAGCAAAGTAAGATGTGAATGTGAAGAACTATGTGAATGATATTTTAATATGTTATTTTTCATCTTATATTCTAACTAACTGCGAAGAGAACACACTATTAGTTTACTCCGATACATTTTAATTCAAAAGTAAATACTCTTTTTTCTGCTATTTATTCAGGAACTATATGTATTCATACTATTATAGTAGATACTAGATAGTAATGATATTTATCTAGCGAATTGGGAAAAATCTTGTTATTTACGTGTGTAGTTTATTTTATATGATGTATTTTATACTTTCGCCGCATACGCGTTTGTGTTCATTATTCTTTCGTCTTTTTTGTTTGCGTACAGAAGTAAACCTCAATCTCTATCACATCTATCTCATCTTAATTATGTGAAATGGGCGGAGCGATTGTGAAAATTATTTTCGGGTCCCTTGACTTAATCAGCTACGCAAACGTCACTGTTAGTCATTTATGTATACAAATGCGTGGGTGATGCGCTTGCGCAGACTCTCATTATCTAAATTATAACAAAAGTTTTTGACTCTAATGTGTTCAACATAAAATATTATTATAGTATAATTGAATGGCAACACGGCACCGGGTATACCTGCACTGAGCTGCTGGGATGTGCGTCCTCCGCCCCCCGCGCCGCCCGCTGCCGTTCCTCCTGTACCGCCTCCCTCTTCATGCCGCACGCCAAACATTTCTGGTAGCGGCAGTACTGGCACCGATTCCTCTGTCTCTTGTCTATTATACAATTTCTCTCCTCGCGACAGGCGTATGTGAGGTCTTTTCTTACTGTCCTTTTGAAAAAGCCTTTGCATCCTTCGCAACTGAAAAAGTAAAATATTAAGATGAAAATATTGTAAACTTTGGTTTCTTTTTCCTAAGAATGGTTTTATGCCGAGCCGAGCTGAACCCTAACTCAAACTACGGTGATAACTTCGAAGAACCTACTTCTAGTGCATTAAAGAAAGAAATTACATACAGATTAGTTTTAGTTTAGTTTTTTTTTTCATTACAGTTTCTTTTCCCATACGCCGCTAAAATCATAAAAAATTGCCGTCCCGTAATATAAATTATATTATGTACTTACATAAAGCTGACAGTGTAAATATTGTTTATACGATAAGTACTCAAGGTACAAAAATATGATGGAAGTGACAATATAATATTTATAAAAACCGGCCAAGTGCGAATCGGACAAGCGCACGAAGGGTACCGTACTATTATAGATTATTAACTATAGTAAATATTATGTTATAACCTTTTTTATTTTTTTAATTCGGGCAAAAAGCGGCAAAGATCACGTTTGTTGAGCCCCTTGGTATTCATTATTAAAGTAAGTACTTTGTGATTAGATTTCAAGTACCTACCTGGTGCCGTTATTGATATCTAGCAAAAAATGGCAAAAAATCAAAGTTTGAAGTGTGGGAGAGCCCCTTTTAATATTTATTTTAGTGTTTGTTATTATAACAGCAACAGAAATATGTATATCATTTCTGAAAATTTCAACTGTCTAGCTATAACGGCTCGTGAGATAGTCTCGTGACTGATAGACGGACAGCGTCTTCGTAATAGGGTCCCGTTTTTACCCTTCCAGTATGGAACCCTAAAAACGTCAAATACGCAAAACGCTCTCCACAAACAAATAAATAAGATACGTTTGTACAACACACACACGGCCATCTGAACCCAAATTAGGCAGAGCCTGTATTTTGATATACAGACAACCAAAACATATTTATATATTTCTAAGTATATCTAAATTAAACATAAAATGTGACCAGACAAAAAAAATAATCACGCTCATCACACAATCATTTGTCCTGGGTGTGAATAGAACCCACGACATTCTGGTTTAGCAGCCAGGGTCACTTACTACTAGCCCAATAGGCTATGAATCGATAGTCTGCCAAATTGTCTCGTTTCAGTGAATGAATTTTAGAGTCAGAAGAATTTTGAAAATATCGTGGACGGATAGAATATCCAACGCAAGAGTGTTGCAAATGGTAAACAAAGAAGTGGAGGTTTTGAAAACTGTAAAAAAACGCAAACTACAGTACTTTTTTTTAACTTTTACTTTAGATTTACTCCAACTCATCATGCAGAAGAAAATTCAAGGGAAAAGACCTCCCGGAAGAAGGCGTAGGTACTTCCTGGCTTGAGAATCTCCGGACGTGGTTCAACCTCAGTACAGGATCTGTTCCGTGCAGCTGCCTCTAAAGCAAAAATAGCCATAATGGTAGCTGACCTCCGGTAGGAGTAGGCACTCTAAGAAGAAGAAGTGAGTGCGTAGACAATAACAGTGTAAGTACGACTAACGCAGAATTTTACGGACCGTTCAGGACGCCATCATTGTTTACTGATTCATATCTATTTAACGGCACATTCGTTTACGTGAGAAAAGAGTTCTTAGCAATATGGTCACACTACATTTAAAATTAGACACCGTATATTTTTATGTCACAACAGATAACACAGCAACCCTAGCAAGTCACGTAGGCGGCAGGATACAAGGGGAGCCGTCGTATTTTAATCCACAATGTACGTCGACTACAATAACAACTTGGACGTGTGTCGTAGACCATAGTAGTCTCGGCTCTCGGGTGTATCATAGGTTGTGTGACATCACAGGAAATTCAATATAGCGGGCTGCAGACGTCACTGGCTATTACTATGGCTCGCTAGGTACAAGCGTGGAACACCGGTATCATAATTTATTTGACCCTAAGATTTCATCCTCGTGATACAAAACGACTCAGAAAACGTTGACTCTCAATATGTTTACTATTTTTGTACTACTTATATATTTGTTAAAGTGATATGATTAGGCGAAAACGATTTTCAATCCACATGATAAGAATCGAGGCCACGATATGCTAATATGTAGTTTTGAGTACATCCACTGAAAATTTAATAATACTTTCATCATTAAAGTTTTTATACAATACGTTCCTGTTACGTGTCGCGAGAATAATTTATTTAATAATGTTATACTATACGAAACTTTCGTTTATACATAATACATAGAGTTAACATTAGTTTATTCTCAGAGTGCCTACACTATAATTTATATGACACGATTTAGCCACTTTAGCGTCCCATTTTCGCCAAAATTAACCACACACGTCGGTTTGTCAGGAAATGGAGGTTTTTTTTACACTTTTATTATTTTCTCAATATATTCAGGTGAATTTATTACCATATAACTTATACCCATCCAATAGTAATTAAAATTGAAAACAGGCGAGCAAAGTATTCAGTATTATACAATTACACGTCCATTTTTATAACAAATCAAAATTAAAATGTAAATAATTACTGACACAAAGGTTCTACAAAAACCAATTAACTCGAGACGAACAAATCTTGAGACAATCATGACAAAGCAAATACGAGTCAAACTTATAATTGACTTAGCGTTGTTGCGAAGAATCCTCTTAAAACACATTAATTCAGAATATACACATTAAAGTATTTAAAAGCGGATGTAGCCTTCTAATATCATAAGATTATTATGATTAACATTGGAAGACACGGCAATAAAATTTATATTAAAATAAAATATCAGATCGACTTTTAAGACGCCGAACGATCAAGACATTGAGTGACGACCTTGAATCGAGTAAATTAATCGTTATTGTGTGCTCGCGGGTTTCTTAGTATTTCGTTTACATAATCGCAATATACCCCTTGTTACTGCAATACAAAAAATTTACACCTTTTATGCTTTTTTTTTTTTGGGAGAAACGAAGTTACGCGCGTCGTTCCGCTAACAGCTTTGCTGTGTTCTAGAATGAACAACATCAAGAACAGAGATCCTACTTTATTTTATCACGAGATAAGGAACGTATTAGTAACGTACGCTGTGGTACGTACAAAGGTGTTGTAGGTGTACTCGTATACTCTACCACTAAATATTTCGCTACCATGAATTAAGGGAATTCCAATGACACACAAGCGACTCTCCGTCCCTTTAAGTAAGTAAGCTATTATGCTCACGTAAATGTCCATATTACCTGTTGACTAAAACCTTAAGTACTCACACAAAAATTGCTACGGACTATTTTTTGCGTGAAATCCGAGATAAATTCTGGCTCGTATGACTTGAGAAAAACGTGAAGGCATAAAAAGGTTTTAGTTCTTTTTTTTTTATCGGTCGGAATGATTTAAAACTTTGTTGCAATAACCCATCCAGTTATGGTCACCCGTTGTTCACTTAAGGCCAGTATATTCGGGCGTTTTATGCATTGAGCGCAGTCGCCCTTCCCGCACGACGAGTTACGCGAAGTCTTCAAACAAATGAACTTTCTTGAACCCGGCGTGAACTTATTGTCCGTCCTAGTATAATTTTAAACGTATGGCAACTTACTAGGTTTTTTTTTTACTTTAGTTTGTTTCATAAGAATTACATTATATAAAGAGCGTTTTATGGTTTTGTTATCGATCCTGAACACACATGATCATTTTCTATTTTAATAATTACTAAGTTTTTGTATTAAAATGGATACGTTACGTGAGTATTTAATCTTGAACATAAATACATATTTCCCTTCGCAGACATTCTGAAGGCATATTTAGGATACTATTACTGCTTTCATATTTTCATTTTCATATTCATACCGTATTTGTGTCAATAACTTTCAAATTCTTGCATTATAATTGCCAATTTTTAAAGTATTAAATTGATATAGTATATATATTAAATTGATATAGTATATATATATGCCATCGCGGACTTTTTTAGAGACCTTTATAAGATACACATTTCCCCTATACATTATTTTGTTATATCTTAAAGGGTTTAGGCAGCGTTTTCGATGAAAACTCCCAGGTGGCCTATTTTTTTCCGACACGTCCAACAATTATTGTTATATTTTAGCTAAGGCTTATAAAATTTTAATAAATTATATACAAAAACCTTACTCTTGAATTGTTCTATCTATTAAAAAAACCGCATCAAAATCCGTTGGGTAGTTTTGAAAATTTAAGCGTACAAACAGATACAGGGACGGAGAAAGCGACTTTGTTCCGTAATATGTTTAAATGGATATAGCATGATATCGCTAAGAGATAGACATATGCCATCGTGGACTTTTTTGTAGACCTATTTAAGCTACACAATTCCACCATACATTTTTTTGTTGTATCTCAAAGGGTTTAGGCAGCGTTTTCGTTGAAAACTCCCAGGCGGCCTATTTTTTTCCGACACGTCCAACATTTATTGTTATATTTTGGCCAAGGCTTATAAAATTTTAATAAATTATATACAAAAACCTTACTCTTGAATTGTTCTATCTATTAAAAAAACCGCATCAAAATCCGTTGCGTAGTTTTGAAGATTTAAGCGTACAAACGGATACAGGGACGGAGAAAGCGACTTTGTTTCGTAATATGTTTAAATTGATATAGCATGATATCGCTTAGAGATAGACATATGCGATCGTGGACTTTTTTGTAGACCTATTTAAGCTACACAATTCAACCATACATTTTTTTGTTGTATCTCAAATGGTTTAGGCAGCGTTTTCGTTGAAAACTCCCAGGCGGCCTATTTTTTTCCGACACGTCCAACAATTATTGTTATATTTTAGCCAAGGCTTATAAAATTTTAATAAATTATATACAAAAACCTTCCTCTTGAATTGTCCTATCTATTAAAAAACCGCATTAAAATCCGTTGCGTAGTTTTGAAGATTTAAGCGTACAAACGGATACAGGGACGGAGAAAGCGACTTTGTTCCGTAATATGTTTAAATGGATATAGCATGATATCGCTAAGAGATAGACATATGCCATCGTGGACTTTTTTGTAGACCTATTTAAGCTACACAATTCCACCATACATTTTTTTGTTGTATCTCAAAGGGTTTAGGCAGCGTTTTCGTTGAAAACTCCCAGGCGGCCTATTTTTTTCCGACACGTCCAACAATTATTGTTATATTTTGGCCAAGGCTTATAAAATTTTAATAAATTATATACAAAAACCTTACTCTTGAATGTTCTATCTATTAAAAAAACCGCATCAAAATCCGTTGCGTAGTTTTGAAGATTTAAGCGTACAAACGGATACAGGGACGGAGAAAGCGACTTTGTTTCGTAATATGTTTAAATTGATATAGCATGATATCGCTTAGAGATAGACATATGCGATCGTGGACTTTTTTGTAGACCTATTTAAGCTACACAATTCAACCATACATTTTTTTGTTGTATCTCAAATGGTTTAGGCAGCGTTTTCGTTGAAAACTCCCAGGCGGCCTATTTTTTTCCGACACGTCCAACAATTATTGTTATATTTTAGCCAAGGCTTATAAAATTTTAATAAATTATATACAAAAACCTTCCTCTTGAATTGTCCTATCTATTAAAAAACCGCATTAAAATCCGTTGCGTAGTTTTGAAGATTTAAGCGTACAAACGGATACAGGGACGGAGAAAGCGACTTTGTTCCGTAATATGTTTAAATGGATATAGCATGATATCGCTAAGAGATAGACATATGCCATCGTGGACTTTTTTGTAGACCTATTTAAGCTACACAATTCCACCATACATTTTTTTGTTGTATCTCAAAGGGTTTAGGCAGCGTTTTCGTTGAAAACTCCCAGGCGGCCTATTTTTTTCCGACACGTCTAACAATTATTGTTATATTTTAGCCAAGGCTTATAAAATTTTAATAAATTATATACAAAAACCTTCCTCTTGAATTGTCCTATCTATTAAAAAACCGCATTAAAATCCGTTGCGTAGTTTTGAAGATTTAAGCGTACAAACGGATACAGGGACGGAGAAAGCGACTTTGTTCCGTAATATGTTTAAATGGATATAGCATGATATCGCTAAGAGATAGACATATGCCATCGTGGACTTTTTTGTAGACCTATTTAAGCTACACAATTCCACCATACATTTTTTTGTTGTATCTCAAAGGGTTTAGGCAGCGTTTTCGTTGAAAACTCCCAGGCGGCCTATTTTTTTCCGACACGTCCAACAATTATTGTTATATTTTAGCCAAGACTTACAAAATTTTAATAAATTATATACAAAAACCTTACTCTTGAATTGTTCTATCTATTGAAAAAAAAGCATCAAAATCCGTTGCGTAGTTTTGAAGATTTAAGCGTACAAACGGATACAGGGACGGAGAAAGCGACTTTGTTCCGTAATATGTTTAAATGGATATAGCATGATATCGCTAAGAGATAGACATATGCCATCGTGGACTTTTTTGTAGACCTATTTAAGCTACACAATTCCACCATACATTTTTTTGTTGTATCTCAAAGGGTTTAGGCAGCGTTTTCGTTGAAAACTCCCAGGCGGCCTATTTTTTTCCGATACGTCCAACATTTATTGTTATATCTTAGCCAATATATATAAAAACTTAATAAATTATACACAAAAACCTTCCTCCTAAATTGTCCTATCTATTTAAAAAAACCGCATCTAAATCCGTTGCGTAGTTTTAAAGATTTAAGCGTACAAACGGTTACAGGGACGGAGAAAGCGACTTTGTTTTATAGTAGTAGTAGTAGCTAACATGCGTACCCGGGATATTCTTCTGTGCATTATTAATAATAATAATAATATCTATGGACGCTTTTCACACCACGTCAATCTAGTCCCGTGGTAAGTACTCGAAGAGACTTGTGTTACGGGTACCAGACAACGGAAATACAATATATTTAATACGTTTTATATCAATACTTATATTTAAGATTTTTATTATATAATACACATATTTAATACACATCCATGACCCAGGAACACAGAAACTTTTTTGTTCCCTGGCGGGATTCGAACCCGCGACCTCCGGCTTGAACGCCAACGCGCTAACCATTGAGCCACAGAGGTCATATTACAAACAGACACACAAATCATTGTAAACAAAATAAGTGTTAATTATCACCTCTATCACCATTCATCACCACCATCACCACCATCATTATTCTCGTCAGCGTCATCACCACCATCATTATAATCATCAACTTCATCATCATCACTATTACAATTTACACCCCCCTACCTCATCACCACCACCACCACCACCATCATTATTCTCGTCAGCGTCATCACCACCATCATTGTAATTATCAACTTTATCATCATCACTATTACAATTTACATCCCCCTACCTCATCACCACCACCACCACCATCACCACCATCACCACCATCATTATTCTCGTCAGCGTCATCACCACCATCATTGTAATCGTCAACTTCATCATCATCACTATTACAATTTACACCCCTCTCCCTCATCACCACCATCACCACCATCACCACCATCATTATTCTCGTCAGCGTCATCACCACCATCATTGTAATTATCAACTTTATCATCATCACTATTACAATTTACACCCCCCTCCCCCACCACCATCACCACCATCATTATTCTCGTCAGCGTCATCACCACCATCATTGTAATTATCAACTTTATCATCATCACTATTACAATTTACACCCCCCTCCCCCACCACCACCATCATCACCACCACCACCATCATCACCACCACCACAATCACCGCGATCATCATCATCACCACAACCACCACTGCCACCACCACCCTCATTATGATCATCATTATCACCACCACCATCATCATCATCACCACCGCCACCATCATCATCATGTGTGCATTTTTGATTCTTATCGATACAAAAATTTATGCACAAATACTTTTTTTTTCTTTAAACCTCGAATAGAATTTAAAATTAATATTTTTATAATAAAGATGCGAGTAGCAAGGGATCGACCGTCTTGGCGTTCATTGAGGGAGGCCTATGTTCAGCAGTTGATGGATAAAGGCTGATGATGATGATGAATTAGTAACATTAAATCGATATTAAAATAAAAATGAGGAAAAAAACACGCTGATGATCATGATTACGACAAAAATGAGAAAAAAACATTAAAACTAAATATTGTTCAAATTTTTATTTTTATTTTCTATGTACACTATTATACCAGACACCGGCTTATATGTTCCACACGTTGTTTTAACGATCTATAGCGGAGGGGAGCCGCCAGGCAGCAACGAAACATAGGTCCTACTTTGTTAACGCCTCGCAGGCAACTAAATTGAGGCCGCGCTGGGGACTAGTCGAGTTTTTCACATTATTTGATATTAAGAAAAATAAAAACATTTATTTAAAAAAGTAAGATCAGAATAAAATTCTAAATGTTATTACCTATTTTTTCATATAAATTTTGTAACTTAAAATCTCACATTCTTCAATTACAACTAGAAAAATAATCAAAAACATCTTGTGTTTGTGATTTTTTTTTATCGAGGCAAGTTACAATGATCGTGTTTTGAATAGGTTAATAAAAAAGAATGTATACTAAACTACAACATATATTTTTAACGGATCAAAAAACCAACATTACTATGTTTACGACTTAAACAAAAACAGCCGCTTTGGGATATACTGGCCTTAAGTGACTCACATGAGAGACTTTCTATTTTTAAGCCGGACTCACTTGTCAGGTATTCTATTAGTTCACTAATGCGCCAGTTTTTGACTTTATTGTTCTCGTGCGTCACTAGCTAGAGCCTATTAAATAATATTACTAGCTGTTGCCCGCAGCTTCGCCTGCGTTAACTAAGATTTACAACGGCATCTTAGCGGGATGATATATCTTTACCGATAAATGGGCTATCGAACACTGAAATGTTTCATTAAAATCCGACCGATAATTACTGAGATTAGCGCGTTCAAATAAACAGACTCTTTAGCTTCATATCTTAAGGTTTAAAAGCATGAGTAAAATAAACTCGTTTAAATGTAGTCCAAAAAAATCAAAATTTCTGAATAAAATATAGTTGTTGTGCCTCACTCGACATAGATAGGTATAGTGAGTCGTGGACTTTTTTGTAGATATTTATAAGATCTACAATTAATTAGAACATTTTATGGTTCTATCTTTTATAATTTAGGCAGCGTACGCAAAATAAGTAACTATTCTGGTTGATTTTTTTACACCTCGTGTCCGAAAAACCCAAATATCTTACGGAAACCTGTTATTTTCCAGAATAAAATTTAGCCTATGTTACTCGTGGATAATGTAGGTTTCAAATGGTGAAAGAATTTTCGAAATCGTTCCAGTACTTTTTGAGCCTATTCATTACAACCAAACAAACAAAGTTTTCCTCTTTATATTATTATTTATTAGTGTAAATAACATTTAATTGGCCACTAAATAGAGCATCAACAGAATATTATAGGTATAGAATATGATATTCGTACTATGTGGGTACGAATTATATTTGCCTTTATTATTATGGGACCTTTCATACCATGATATTTTTTATACTATAATTAAACATTGTTCATGAAGTTGTATCCAGCTGCGTACATAGTAATTTTTGTACTAATATTACAATCTTAAATAACCATATTGTTTACTAGATTGTATAAATGTAGCCAGCTTATGAGAGAGAAAACACAATAAGTTATCGAGATACATATAAGCTTTATGTATTGAATTAGAATTTATCAATATAAGTCATTTTTTCTCTTTTTTTCTTTTAATGGGGACCAAATTGTCAACAGACGAATAAAGACATCATGGCGTTGCAAAAACTCGTGCAGTAGCAATAAATAAAAAGCTTAACGTTTCAATCGTACAACAATCATTATTGGGCTGCAAGCATCATATCCGGGTCAATTCGACTGATACAACAATACAAAAAGCATAATATTATTATTATATTCTTTATACCGTACGCGGTGTGCAGTCGCGCTCCTATTTCCTACGTCAAGCCTTACTCTGCAGCTTACCTGTTATGAAATTGGATGAACGGATATTACACCTGCAATTTTCATTCTTTCAACTCGATTTTTTAAAGTATATATGTATTTTTGTATATAATAATACCTTTAGTACTAAGTAAAACAACGATAAATAAATGAAATGTCTACATCGTTTATTTATTTCAGACTGAGGATTTTGTTAAAACAAAATCGTATCTTTTCGCGCGTCCTCGCCTATGTGATCATAAAGTATTTATACTCAAGGTGAAAATAAAAAGCCTGTCGCATGGCATTACTGGCGACCGTCGATCGATAGAATTGTAAATCGTTTCAATAATGTATAGGTGTTTGCATTGTTTAAGGTGAAATAAATTTACACGATCCCCCCACGCACCGCTGGCTGGTATAATACCTACACTACACTTAATACTGTTCAATTTTCGCAAAATTCTCTCCCAATTTAGCAACATCTATTTTCGGTAGTTAGGTATTTGTGGTTTTGCTTCACAGATTTCATGTCCTTATCAAAATTCTAAACTAATATAGATTATTATTAATTAGCAACAAAACAAAGTATCCTAAGATAGAGTATGGAGTATCTGTCAAATATGTTGCGGATAGCCTATTCGGAACTTATCTGGAGATTGTGAAACAGGCCCTTAAGATTACCACAATTTGAATAAAACTTTATGGTAAGGACCACAAATATGTACTATGCAGTGTATTTTCCATTATGATTATTAAAGTTTGTAATAGATTTACATTATTTTTACATTTTTTAATTTTCGTTTATTTATAATTGTACGTAAGTAATTACATTATAATATATATTCAATTGATTAGATGTAAATTGTAATCAATTATATTAGATTTTCTTTAAATTATACGTATTAAAAATTTAATATTTTAGAACTCATCTAAGAACTTTGATAAAATTAGAGTAATTCGAATTTAAACATGAAGAATACAAAAGTGTGTCGATTTTTTTTTACTTCATGTTTTGTAGCAGGTAGTTGAAGTTGTTGTAGGTTTTGTTACTTTTAATATAATTTTATGTGATTAAATGT
Source organism: Lycaena phlaeas (assembly GCA_905333005.2). Taxonomy (NCBI): domain Eukaryota; kingdom Metazoa; phylum Arthropoda; class Insecta; order Lepidoptera; family Lycaenidae; genus Lycaena; species Lycaena phlaeas. The sequence continues at coordinate 20,498,772 of HG995163.1, forward strand.
TATTAATTAGTTATTGTCTTCATGATTTTTATTGATATAAACATTTTATTAATAAAGTTGATATGACGTTACTGACTATGGTTAATTACATGTATCTTAGATTGATGGAGGTCTATAATAAAACACATTTAATGCAAATGAGATAACAATTGTTTGTGTATTTTATTACCATGGCTTCGCTAAGCAAACATAAGCACTGGGTACTAGAAAAATAAGGAAAACGCACATATATGAACCTGAAGTATAACATCTGCAGTTTCATTTATGTTGCACAAGAAACACGTTCGTTTAACATAATAATAATATTATTATCCCAGATACCTATTGCATTTTATTTCCTCATACAAAATGCACGCCAGTACTCTACATGTAATAATTGTGAGCATTAGTTCGATACGTTGTCTGAGAGTCTAGACTCTAGACGTCTGATCTAGACATAACTAGTTGCATGGACTAGCAATTCAAATATTTGAATGATAAAACTGTCTCACTTATTCTTATATGCTACAAAATCCTTTAGGGTACGTACAATCTAAATTATTTTTGTTTACTGTCGCGTTTGGTTGGTGCTTACTGCTTACAAGTACTGTATAATTTATACTACAACTAGCTGTGCCCCGCGGTTTCACCCGCGTTTTTCTCGTTTCCGTGGAAATACCGAGATAAAATATTGCCTATATACATCAACATCAACAAATATTTTTCGAAAAAGATTATTACAGGATTTTATGTTGATAAAAAACTCTATGGCCCATAACTCATTAATAGGTACCAACTCTTAACATCTTACACACGTGATAACTTTTAAACGAAATATCCGATTGAGATGAAACAAAAAGTATTTTACTTCTACATAAATACTCTTGATAACATAATGCTTAATTTCGATAAAGATTAATATTACGATACATATTTAACGTAGTTTTTTTCTTCAGACGATTTAATAATTATTTTGAACACAAAATCAGTTATTGTGATTAAATGCATTTTATTGCTAGCTATGATAGCTAGATATTATATAACTAGCCATGATAGCTAGATATATGTTCTCGCGGACTTTTTTGTAGGTCTTAATGGGATCTACAAACCCGTAGTACATCATTTCGTTCTATTGTCAATAGTTTTTGCATCGCACGCAAAAATAGGTTTTCGATTTTACACCTTGTGTTACAAAATAGCAATTTTATTACGGATCCCTAATTTTGAAAAAAAAAACATAGCCTATAGCCTTCCTCGATAAATGGACTACCCAACACTGAAAGAATCATTCAAATCGGACCAGTAGTTCCAGAGATTAGCGCGTTCAAACAAACAAACACTGCAGCTTTATAATATTATTAATAAGTATTATAGATTATAGATAATAAAGTTTGTGTTACAGAATTTTCAGATTTTAGATAAATATTATGGCGCGGCTCCACAGCGGCGCACGCTGAGGCCACGCACGTGTGTTAAGCTTCACTTTACAAGAAAATGTCAATTAACGCGTAGCCACTCTTAAAATAAAACATTTTTTCACAGCTTTTTCACCACTGTCCTAATCACAGCGTCAGAGTGGACAAACCATAGAGTCCATAGAGTTATAGTAATACAAAAAAAAAAATCACCAATTTGGCTTTTAATTTATATAGTCTATTTTAAAGTTGAATATTGCATCAAATTAAATAATAGGTAGCTTATAACAACGAATGAAGTGTTAGTCTTAGAAACACGCTAGTTAGAATAACAAAGAAAGTTTTGAGATGTTTTATAATATAAATGGAATTTGGCATAGAACCAACAATGTACGAAAAATCTCTACTTCTTATATCTCAGCAACTTGTAGATATATTGCTCAACTCTAAACAAACAAAGGCTCAACATCATCATCATCATTACCGACCTTTTATTTAACCCTCTGCTAAAACAGGTCTCATTCCATGAACATCAAGACTGACAACATAAGAAAGGCCACTGCACGTTCAACACCCACCTGGTATGTAAGGCAACTAAATAACAACTAATCTCAAAAGTTCTTTGGAAAAAAGGATATTTACCTGTACACTCCATAATGTTTTCCCGACGCTCTGTCCCCGCAGATAGAACATAAATGCTTTGAACCGCTGAGAGGATGGTTTGGGGGGTAGTTTCTTAGGGCCGGGGGGGATGTGGCGTCATCTCGCAGCCCGTCCAACATCGCTGTATCGGGCTTCATTTCTGGCGGGGACATGGGCGACATAAACCCCGCCTCTATGTTTAGCCCTGCAAAGAAAAGAGAGGATTGTGAATACATATCCTTATATAGCAACCTCTGCATACATAATGATATATGATATGAATATCTCACGATTAAAATAAAATGTAGCCTTCAATGTAAAAAATATATTATTTCACAAGTCTAAGATCAATAGATAGAAATAAATTATGTGATAGGTATGCATAATTAATATCAACGAAGAAGTATTTGATCATAGATATTTTTAAATATGAGGTACTATTTATGAAAAGTTATAAAAAGTATCAACCCATATTTATTTTGTCCCACTACTGGGCACGGGTCTCCTTGAAATCCGTAGAGGAGGGTTGGCCCAATGCGGGTTGGTGAACTTCACAAACTTAAAGACTTTCTCCAGGCATCGTGTATGTTTCCTCACGATGCTTACCTACCTTCACCGATGAGCGAGCGATGGTCGGATTTAGAGTGCATTAGGAAATTAAAAAAAAAAAAAACATTTTAAGGTATACGGAGAGTCAGGATGGAACTCGGACCATCTGGCCGTTTTTTATTTTATTATTATTTCATTATATTCTTGAAAAATGCATAAGAATATTATGACCCTATTTATTTATTTTATAAAATTATTAGCTACTTATATTTTATGGATTTGAATAATTTTTTCCGACTTTATCGGTGGAGGTATAAAACAACAAATAAGAGGTTTGTTTATGCTTTAAGTAAAACCTTTTGGACATTACCCTACCCAGACCTATTGGTCAACAGAATTTAAGACGGCGAATAAAAAATAAATACAATAAGTTATTATGTAAGCTTTACGGCGCTAGCTAACAAAGTAGACTTTTATTTATATTATTTTAACGATATACTTAAGCCGATTGCAAAAATATATTTAAAATAAAATCGTCAATGCTCTCGTTTCTTTGATCAATTTAGCGGCGACACGGCCTCATTCTTATCAACTCTTCGGCAGCCAATAGATCAACATTAATTACCAATAACTCTTAGCGAAAGACAGGCTAAAGAATTGATGCTTCTGAACTTTGAAATTTGTCTTAGTGTCTCTATAGAAAGTATAACATGTGTCTACCGTGCCATAACAATCTATTATTAAAAAATTGTTTACATGTTCTGTTCTAGTGGTGGGACGCTTTAATTGCTCCTGGGGGAGTCTCTACCGCCGAGTGTCAGCTCGCTCGTAAACGATGTACTATTTGACAATAGAGCGTAGTAATTACGTACAATGCGTCCAGATTAAACGAGGCAATATTTAAAGTAGCTTAGACGGGTAAAAAACAAACAATGATACGTCCGAAGTGCAGAAAAACCCAGCGCAACCGGTCCATAGCATTGGCTCCCAATGACGGTGGAAAACATTTATCGAATATTCGCCCTTTTTATTGAAATTCGTACGTGTATAGTGTATACAGCTTTCCTTTTAAATTACGACTGACATTTAATAAACATCCAGCAACAGCACGTATTATTGCTTCATGTGGTTAAAATATGCTCAAAGTTACACTTGCGTTGTTGATACACGACGTAGAGTGTAGACTTATATTAAGGCCGAGTTCGCACTTTTAACCGAGCGTTAAAAAAGCGTTTGAATAAGAAATGGATACCCACACCTATCTGTATCTGTTCACAATTCACATCAAGGCGGTTTTCTTAAAGAGCATTTATGAATTTTCGACGTTGAGCCTTGGACGTTAAAACGAATTTAGAAAGCGGAGCTCTTAATTCGTGCCAACGTCGAAATTTAAAGCGACGCTTATTAAGCGCTCGTACGAACGGGGCCTAACGTTCCCGCAAGTTTTAGTAAGTGAACTTATAGACTAATGTACATATTATAGACTATAGTATCATCGGTTGTGGGAGGCAGTGTCATGCTGCTCTGCAATCGAATCGGGCCGGCACGACCGACGCGACAGTCGGTGTTGTGGCGTAACGTGACATCTATGCTGTAGCTTTTCGTGCTTTTTGCGAGTTTCCAGTGGCCAAATGGGGTGAAGCCGAGGAACACATCTGCATAACTTCTGGTTGTGTGGATGTTTATAGTAGTTTTTATTTAATTGGGGGTCCCCCATTTTGTTTTCACAAAAAAGAATAGATGTATCGGACTGTTTATCACTGTTAGCACGAATTGCTATTTTTCTCAGACAACTGACAAAAGAGATGCGGATTTTCCCGTCAATTGGAATCGTAAAAAAGCCGGAAAATGTCTCGGTCCCCTAAAATTGTTCTGATGCGTATAAAAGGCCAGCGTTCCGTGTGTAAAATGTAAATGGTATGGTGAATAAATGTGTAGTTGAGAACTGTGTCCACGAGGAAACTGTTTATGATAACGAATAGGTACTGCGATTTGCGAATTTAAAATTACAAACAACTCAGGTGTCGGAGATGTTTTTTAGATACTTTAGTGACGTAAGAGTTATATACTATCATTTATGTGGCAATTGGCATGCCTACCTTAACCGCGCTTTCTTGTGATTAGGTATTTTATAACTGCAAAAGATAAACATTAAAAAAAATACAAAGTTTTATAGAATAGCCGTACTAATAGACTAACTGACATATTAACTTAGATTTTTAATACAACGACACCCGCGTGGCCCTCTAGTCTAGACTAATGGCTTCTGTTGGCTTTCAACTAACGGCAGGACCTTTTTTTATTTAAGCTGACTATATTATATCCCTTGCAATTCACATGGGCGAAGCTGTGGGAAATAATAAGTATAAAGTTAAACAAAAATATGTAAAGGTTATATTAAATGATCTAACTAACCAAGTAGCGGTAAAAATAAGACGTACTGAGAACAACGGCGTTCAGTAATAACGCGCTTCGGAGTACAAACTTAAACAATTTAGAAACTTTATTATACTCTGAGAAACGTTTGCAAATTACTTGTTTACCCTCGCCTTAGCAATCTAAGGAAATCATATGGAAAAGATAAGCAATTCCACGTAACAATTAAACATTCAGGTTTTGGCGGTGCAAAAAATACAAAGCATGAAAATTCCAGCTAAGTTTTATTACAATTAATATTAATTTTAATTTCTATATGCGTACAGTATACAAAATAGGCAATCGGTAATGTATTAAATGTTGTAACGAATGTCAATTTTAAAGCAGTGTCTGTTCTTCACATTCGAGATTCATGTATATGCTAATATTCAGTTTTAAAATCTATGATTATAACTTAAAAAATACAGGATGTGAAAAAATGGCCCCACCACAGTTCAGGCCTTGTCGTGGCGCTGGGGCTCAGTAGCCTACTAGGTGATCCAGCATCTTGGGCGAATTAGACCGAAGGGGCCATTTCCACCCCTTTTGGAGACAAAAGAGCAGAGCAAGGGGTGAGGACGGGAATCTCATGAGACGTTAGGAATGGTTGTTCTGTGGTGCGGGACTACCTCTCTGTGGAGGTGGCGTGGGTCCCCCGAGGGACTGACTAGCCTTCGAATTGCCCTGTTTTAGTGGGTAGAGCTGCGTCCACTTTCGGGCGCAGCGAGATCCACAAACCCGCCTGGGGAGACGAAGTCCCTAACGGGTGTGCCTTTTGCATGCACTGAGGCATTTCAAGGCGTAAAAGAAAAAAAAAGCAACTCATTCATGTTTTGTCCATCCTGAGGCATAAGATGTTAAATCTCTGTTCCAGCGATTACACTGCTTATCCTACCCTTCTCTCCGACACACAGCAAAGCTGTTTGACGGGAGCTGTTTGAGAAATGAGCAATATGATGGTACCCATGCACCGCGACACAGTGTATCCCTCCCACCGGTAAAAACTTTTTTTTTTCGGATGGAGCTATGCTAATGGCCCTAATGCTTCGTCGGAAGTGGGGTGAGCCGGTTGGTATCACCCAGTGATATAATAAGCGGGGGGTTGGCCCCGCCAGCCGGGGAGTGCAACTTCCACGGCTTCATGGCGTCGGGTTTGTACCTGTGGGGGATCCCTGCCTCACCAACATAACCGGTAAAAACTGTACTAACTTGACACTACTAAGTTTGATTGCGCGCGTATATCAAGAGCACTATAAATAACATGAGACATAAATCGCGTTTTAACTCATTGTACGTTCATATCGCTAGTCGCTACCGTCTCGTCGTGTGAGATCATCTCATCTGTCATCTCGCGACCGATCGATGCATGCCCGTCATATATTAATCAATCACGTCTGAATAGAACGTCTCATGTACTTTTATAATTCATCATTGCAATATTCATGAGACGTAGCAAAAACAAATTTCACAAGCAATTGTTATTATGTACTCAAGTAATGAAGTAATTAAAATACAAATTGTTTAAGCTGTATAAAAAAGTTATCTCGAAATTGAATAATATTTTTTTAGACCATGTAAAAATATCTATACCTACAGGTATGTAATATTGGAGTATCTGTTTGTAATAATATTTAATAACCACTTTTTAAAAATGCATATTACACGGTACATAGTCCAAAATATTCTTTTTCCAATTTTAGTTTGTCTGCCTGTTTTAATCGGTTAAACGGCTGGACCGATTTTGAAGAGACTTGCACTGGCAGACAGCTGATCTAACAAATAGTAACTTTAGACTAATAAATAATAATCATCATCAATCCGAATATGTCCGTAAATGTGTGTTAACACGGGCGAAGCCGCGGGAAACAGGTAGTATAATATAATTTACATTTCTACGCTGTAGCATACACTGGTTAATATTTTTAGGATAAAGAAAAACGTTACTTTTATGTGTTCTTTGAAATTTGTGTGGTATCAACATAAACAATCTGGTCCTTTGAAATAATATCAAATAAAGTTTTTACCATTTCCCTTTGTAATATTCATATTTGACTACGCACATACTTATTCAACGCGTCTTTGCCCACCTACAAACTGACAGACGGGGTATCTGATAGTAGTCAATGGATCCAGCGTACATCGACGTACGAAAAAGTAACCCATCCATGAGTTGAATTAGATACAGCCAAGTGTAAAGTAAACCTTGGTAATAGGAAATACTGTTTTTTTTTTTCAAAACAGTAAAGCTGTTTCAACGAAAGTCATAAGCAGAATGTCGGTGTCCGTGCTGTTTTAGCGAAAAGAGCATTTTACGATAAAGCCTTTATAGGTATTGTCCAAGTAAAAATATATATTCTTCTCGACTGATTTATTATTATATTATATTAAACTAGCTACCCTTACAAACGTCGTTTTATCAAAATACTAACATTGCTGTTAAAAAAGAGAGGTTGGTGATAGAAGAGTGAAAATTTAAAGATGTATATGTATTTTTAGATGTCGTATCATAAAAAAATAAAACGGAAGAATTTTATTAATAAAATGAAAAAAAAAAATGGGATAAGTCACCTTTATCAATTAGGGGGATGAAAAATAGAAGTTGGCCGATTCTCAGACCTACCCGATATGCACACAAAATTTCATAAAAATCGGTCGAGCCGTTTTGAAGGAGTATGGTAACTAACACTGTGACACGAGAATTTTATACTATACTAGCTGTTACCCGCAGCTTCGCCCGCGTGAACTTAGGTTACGAATTTATCATGTTTGATGACGATCATTTTCCATTTCAATAATGACTAAGTTTTTGTATTAAAATGGATATATGTTATCTTGAACATAAAGACATATTATATTCCTATGCAGACTTTCTGCATGCATATTTACTATTTAGGATACTATTACATATTACTCGCATCCACTGCCCTCTCAAATCACGGCAACACTATTTATTTTCTTGCGTATTATTTTGATATTGCCATATCTTCTAAAGTATTCATTTAATTTTCATGATGTAAAGGGTAAAAATAATCTTCATTATGTGCTCCAGCTAATTAACTGATTTGAAATGATAAGGATTCATACCGTATTTTTGTAAATAACTTTCAAATTATCGCGTTATAATTGTCCATTTTTTAAAGTATTAAGTGGATATAGTATGATATCCCAAACAGATAGATATATGCCATCGCGGACTTTTTTGTAGACCTATTTAAGACACACAATTGCACAATACATTATTTTGATATATATCAAAGGGTTTAGGCAGCGTTTTCGTTGGAAACTCCTAGACGGCCAATTTTTTTCCGAAACCTCCAACAATTATTGTTATATCTTAGCCAATGTATATAGAAACTTAATAAATTATGTACATAAACCTTCCTCTTGAATTGTCCTATCCAATAAAGTAAACCGCATCAAAATCCGTTGCGTAGTTATAAAGATTTAAGCGTACAAAGGGATATAGGGACAGAAAAAGCGACTTTGTTTTATAATATGTAGTGACTAGCTGCTCCTAAAGACTTATAGAGAGAGATAAAGAAATATAGAGAAAAATAGGGGTTGATAGTAGAGGGGTGACAATTTAGACTTGTATGTATTTGTGTATGCTGTATCATAAAAAAATAAAAACAAATAATTTTGTTAAAAATAAATTTAGGGGTTCAATAAGTAAGTAGATTGACAATATTCATGTGCACATAATAAAGCAGGCGTAAGAGCTAAGGTCCCTCGCTATGAGACGACCTATACCTAGGAGACAGCATATGGATTATTGTTATTTTATTTACATCAATCTGTGTTGACTCTCCTGACCTTTCCTATAAAGAAAGGCAACACAAATTAAATACAGATAACTTATCTTCTTTAAATATGTAAAAAACAACAGCGCTTTATGTTTAGTGAAGATGTACTCGTGTAAACATTTTATTAATGCTGTATGTAATACATTTATATTAAAACATTATGTATATTTTATGACATTGTCTGTAGTGACCATCTCAACTTTGAATTCGTTGCGACGTTAGAAGTACCTATATTGCTCTTACATACACGATCATGTTGTGTAATTTTGAACTTAATTATAATTTACTAGCTGTTACCCGCGGCTTCGCTCGCGTTAAATTCGGAGTAGCGCAGTTCCGTACGTACGTATAGTAAACACAGACAGTTTTTTTTTAACTACCCTGCGAACTTCCATCTCCTATGTGATGCCCATATAGGTAAAAATCTTAAAAACGGTGGAACAATTATTAATGGTTATTTAATTCTTATCAAGTGCCTGAATGCAAAGTTTCATGGCGTCATCTTCTATGTATAATGACAAACTTCCATACAAATTTTCATCCCCTATTTAAACCCCCCTAAGCTTTTCTTCGCAACAAAAAGTAGCCTATGTCCTTTCCCAAGGTCTAATCTATCTTTGTTCAAAATTTCATCAAAATCGGTTCAGTGGTTTAGGCGTGAAAGCGTAACAGACAGACAGAGTTACTTTCGCATTTATAATATTAGTAAGGATTTGTTTATTTTTTATTTATTTGTTTACTTGATTTATTCTTTACTAGCATCGCCCCGCGGTTTCACCCGCGTACTTCCCGTTTCCGTGGGAGTACGGGGATAAATTTTAGCTTGTGTTATTCTGATGTATAAGCTATGTTATTGTACAGTTTTATTAAAATCCATTCAGTAGTTTTTACGTGAAAAAGTAACAAACATCCATACTAACAAACTTTCACATTTATAATATTAGTAGGATAGCCTTTATCGGTCCACTGCTTAACATAGGCCTCCTTCCATAAATGCTAAGACGACCGAAAATTAATTGAAAAAAATAAATAGATTTAAAAGAAATTTTGCAGTGTGCAGTTTGGTCCAACTAAACGCGTCCATAACGAGCCTATCTAGAAAATAGGAATAGAATAGAGGAATAAATAGGAATTTAGGATATCGACCCGGGCTACTACTACCTATACGAATTCCGAATCCCACAAACCGCCTGAACTCAATAATATTTTTTTTAACTTATATTATTGGTTATATAGAGCTAAAAGATGATGCAGGCTAATACAGACTTTGTACAAAACAAATAACTAGGTAAATACAAAATTGTTGCTTGTATTAAATTAAATTACAATTTCAAAATAGCATAACGTCAATTATGTAAATTTTAAAACGGTAGGTAAATTTGCATTAACCCTTTGACTTGAAACTCAGTACGCTTCAACAAATACACTACAACCCTTAGAGAATTGTAATTAAAATGTTTACGTGGAGAAAGCTGGTACGTTTTATCTTTCACCTAAAAGGTGTATATCCCTAATGTAATCAATGAATGCTCCGAAGCGATACATTAGCAATTACGTGCTTTACAAAACAAACACGATGTTATTTGTCTAATTAGAAGGGATTTAAAATTAATGATGATTATTAGTCTTCAATAATGGCATCCTTTATCATCTATCTTGGATCAACCTGTAAGGAGGTCGTCATTTTTATTAATTTATTATAATATTAACCGTTTGTATTTCCTTTAGGTTCCTTCAAAGCCCAATTGGTCTATTGGCCATCAGTTCTCTGGCGTATTTCACAGGCTTATTTATTTTATTTTTTTGTAATAATCAAGTAACATTTTTTATTATTTACATTAAAATCGACCAGTAGCTCTACATAAAGATAAGTCAATATTACGACTACTGGTCGTATATACAGTATATTTCTAATCTATTAAAATAAATAAAATGTTATGTTTAATTACAAATTAATTGCTTTTCAGTCCTGCTTAATAAACCACTATAAAATCCCTAAAAGTTGTTTCATTGCAATGCAAACAGCATTAAATTAAATATTAAATAAATATTATATATTATTATTTGTACTCAAGTAATATTAATTTTAAATATGCATAATATGAAAGTCTATATTATGTGTACGGTACATGGAAAGATTCTTACTAAATAGGAACATCAAAAAATATTTTTTAAAAATTTGTCTTTTTGTTTGTCCTGGCTAAGTAATCCCTGAAACGGCTGAATCAATTTTGGTAGGACTATCACTGACAGATTTTACAAGTATCGACTAAGGCTGCTTTTATTTTAGAAAACAAATGGAATCCGCGAAAACAACGACATGGCTGTAAATGTGCGGGAAATAACTAGTATTTTATACAGCACATATTTTACATGGCTACTAGTTACAAAGTAGAGTTTCCATAAAATAATTCCATTAATATAATAGCGCCACCATTACATTGTTCTAAAATAAAGTAATAGTTAGATCAGATAGATCAGACAGATCGGAATAGTTAGACAATATTAAATGAAACTATAAAAGGTTGTCATCTGGATAATACAGTATCGATGCATCGCCTGTCGCGTGCGTCGTGCCTAACTCTACTTTCAGATGATGAAATTTGCATCTTCTGGTCCCTATCTAATGTGGTACAATAAGTAATAAATCTTGATAAAGTGATAAAAATGACGTTACATTGCATATCAATGGAGCAGTCGACGTTGGGTATGTTGGAGGGGGTCCCGAGCGACTGCAGCATGTTGTTGGCCGGGGCGGGCGCCGCCTGCGGGGGCTGCAGCGGGCCCGGCGGCGCCGGCCGCGCCCAGTTGATGAGCGCCGTCACCGACATCGTCGGCTTGTCCTTCTTCGCCACGCTAGACATGGCCACACACTAGCATCCTCACATCACTGCACAATATGCCGATAACTTAACGCGTCTGCTCGAAATACCAGCCCCTGTGCGTAACAGTTTTCCTTTTATTATTTTTATTGCACAAGTAAAAAAATACGCAGTGATTTGTACAGCGCACTATATCTCCGAGGACAAAGTAAGCTGTGAACGTTTTGACTTTGTGATAGCGGCTGTTATTGCACCCGTCGGAGAGATATCGCCGTGCGGCGTGCATCGAGTCAACAATGAGCCCGGGCTCCGACGCTGAAGGTTACTTTGTGACTAATGCGCGCTTAAATTCAACGAGCTTGAAATTAACAAAAAAAAAGTACCAACTTCCGCGCGGTTACCGTCACGAAGGTCTCACTACAACAGGCGTATTCAAGGTCCGCATACATGAATAAAACCAATTTTGAGTTGCAAACATGTCGTTTAATCGATTTGTCAACAGTCGAGCGTTAAACACACCATAATCTACCTAAATGTATTTTTACTAAAAACTAGCTTGTTTCTACAGTTTCGCCCGCGTGAATTTATATATTTATAGCAGTATCAGAAATCCAGATTGACGATGATTATAGATTTTTTTAAATCGGTCGAGTAGTTCTCGAGTTAAATCGGAACACAAATGATCAATTATTTTCTCTTTACAATATTAAATATAGAAAAAAATACATAACACAATGGATAGGTTTCTAAGAGATAATCGTAGTTGTTAGCTGTCAGCGTCTGTAGATGTGACTGTGGCGTGATGTAATTAAATCGTACGTCACCCATGGTCTCCGAACCGATCACCCTTTACTAGCCTCTCCCGCGTAATTTTCGCCATGTTTCAATAGATACGCCAGTATCGAATATTATGCAAGTCGCCATTTATTCGAGGCAGATCGTTGATAAAAAACTACTAAATACGTATCGGGGTGTCGTTTCAGTGCGCGCTGACGGTTGGTCGGTCAAAATGGCGTTTAAGAATGGACTTACGTCATTCAGACTGGTTGGGCATGGCATGGACTATAATTATCATATTTATGTAATCTTCAATTGCAAGCTTTTAGCGTTTTATATGCAATTCGTGAACTAAGCATAACAAAACTTGCATGTAGGTATACTTAGCGACCCAAATATTATGAGTTAAAATTGTAACAATTTAATTAAAATTCGCCAATGGTTTTACTTTTAACATTTACCCAACTGGAAGGATTATGTTTTTTGTGCCTATCTTTGTAATACTCATTATTTACTAGCTGTTTTGACCACGACTTCGCCCGCGTTATCTTATATTAACGTTTATTTTTTCATAAGAAGTTTCCTATGTTACTTTTAATACATTCAAGAATATGTAATGAATGTAGTTTCATGATGATCAAGTAAGTAGTCTTCTTGTGAAAGCCTAACAAACAAACTTACATTTACATTATTATAATATTAGTAGAGATTCCTTTATATTATCTCCAAATCATTCGATGATTTCTTTTACTAAGATGTCTTTAGATTCGTCTCCTAAATCCAAGTGTTCTTAGATAGGCGACATCATTAAATAGAGAGGCGTCTGGGCTTGATTGTTAAAGGTGATTCTTTTTAACATTATTATTAAAAAGGTACATCTCGTCATCGAATATCCCTGTTATAGTCTTTGTACACTTATCAACGGAAAGAAGATAACAATAAAATCAATTTAACAAAAGAAATCATGATTTGAGAAATGATAATATAATTTTAAATGTTGAAATGTTCATATATATTGTGAAATATTCAAGCATTTATCTTTAATAGATAGAAGATCATGATAAAATGGAGCTAACCCATATTGCCTGTAGGGCTTTTCTGTAAAAACCATTTCGACATCGAGCTTCACCCGAGTGATAGAGCTCAATTTACGCTCACATCGAAAGTGGACTTTATTGATATAGATAGATAGTCGTGTTTTAGATTCGTCAAATTCGTTATATCACCGCGGATTCCGCTTTCGAGATTCGAAAACGACCTTACAGAATAGCCCTACTGAACTTTCACAGACATCGTAGATACTAAGAAATAAATAAGTCACTAACCATAGAAATATTAAGACCAATTCAAATATCTGTGTCACTAATCTTCAAGAATATAATGCAACATTTAGAGGTACGTAGGTCCCCTAAAAATTCCAAGGTATTAATAATAGCGACTTTTTTTAACCGTTGACAGTAGATTAAACGACAAAACTTCAATACGAGGGTGTTATAATGATAAGCAAAAGCGATGTTCGAAACATGGTCCCTCCATGTGATCGACCTTGGGGCTAGGTATTGATGCGCGTAAACACGGGACGCCTCCACGTGTCTTGTGTTTACCGAAAACTAGACCAAGTGTGACCCAGTCGCGGACACAGAGGGTTCCGTACCGCAAAACACTAACGCTCGTTAAGCAGGCTGAAGTCATCTGCGAATGATAAAGAAATGCAACAAAACGTACAATATGCATGTGAATATAACTTCATTTCGGTCAAGTCAAATTGCGCGTTTTAACATTGTCTTACCAAAAAAATGGCTTGGCTAATATTACTCAGCAGGTTCTATTTTTTAACATAGGTAAAGATTCAACTCATAAGAACAATTTCAATGTTTTACCTTTTTTATAATAAAGAAAATTTCAACCCGATACTTATCACACTAAAATGTAGAACAACTGTTTAAAGGCAACACAAGTGGGCGGTTGAACACTACAATTTTTTATTGATCCGGATTTTTTATGAGACGAACAGCTTTAAAATCCCAGAGTGTCCCATACGATTCCTCGCGAATAGAATGTAAAATAAAGACACTGTAACAACTGAAACGATATTTTTATAAACAAATGCATAATCTGAAAACATTTTACAATAGAAAAAATTGTATACCATGATGGAGCTGACCGGTTCAATTATATGTATTAACAAAATTATCAATTATTTATAAATTATACTCAAATAGTTAGTAAAGACAGGAAGAGAAATATTTTAGATAAATTGTATACGATTAGACTATTTTTTTATTACTCGTTTAATTATCGAAAATGCTGTTTTCTAAATCTTTTAGAAAACTGAAAGAGTTTGTGGTCAGAATGGCTCATGAAATTCAATAATGGTCTTCCATTTTTAAAAATAGTTTCTTAGGTTAAATTAATATTTAAGCCTTCATTTTTAGGTTAGCCATCTGCTTACCTACTTTACCGATCGAGTTTAGAGGCCAATAGACCGAAAATTCTAGCCCTTTTGAAAAAAGCCTACACGTAATTCCTGTTTCCGATGGCAACTTTATCTTGTCAAGCAAAACCGAAGACGGAAAAGAACAATTATAAGTACTGATAAAATATATCTCTAACCAATTATATAACTGCAATGAAAAGTGTTTTTGTAATTTTTCAATTAGCTAAATAATTATGACTGTAATGTATGGTTGCGCCACTCATTATGCGTAGGCATACCAGTAATTACAAGCACATTTGCCTTTCAACAAAAAAGAAGGGTTATACTAATAACGTATACTTAGCACTAATAAGCAATGTTTAATATGTCATACATATGGTTTACAATAGGTACTATACTAATAATGTAAAGCAAGAAAAAATTGTCAATGACTTTAATTTTTCATTTATGTATTTTGTTGATATATTATATTCAGTAAAAAAGTGAAAATTTAAGAAATTTTGTTAATTTCAAACAAATATTTTATATAAAATAATAAACTTTGATAACATTTTATAGGCTGTTCTTGTTAATGTTTACAAAGAACGAAGCAAATTTTTTTATGACAATTATTTAAACATTTTTAGTGTACCTACAATTTACAAAGAAAACGGAAGATCGAGTTCAAATAATTACATAGTTAACTCCTGGTAGAAATATTAACTTTAAGAAAAGGTTAAAAATATGTTTTTATTTTTTATTTTATTAAGTATTTTTTTGACAATATTATATATTTAGTTTCACATAAGTACCTACTCGGCTAAAACGATACCTACGCGGTAAAAATGTGGCGCATTTTGGAGGATAAATTAAAATTATAAATAAAAGTAGAGAGTGGTAGAGCTAGGGATATTGCGATTTTTCATTGAAAATTTCCTGTCCCGTAAGGATATTGTTTACAATTTCAATTGGTTTTTTTTTCAATTCCTTGTCTAGACTACAATTACACAGTACACCGTACTTGATTTTTGAAACGATGCCCAAATTATTTATTCCAATTAAAAAAAAAAGTTTAGTAAGATGGATGTATGTTTAGTAAGATAGTCAAAAAAGTGGGCAACACTACACTGGTTGTGCGGATCTAAGCTAGTTGGTACTGTTGGTAGTAACTAGTCAGCACAAGGCTCAGATTGCTCGTTTGCCTCATTATGCCAAAAAAATGTTTAAAAATGAAGCAGCTATACGAAAAAAAAATTTCATAACAAAAAAAAAACAAAAGACAAAAAAAAAATTGAGCCTACTTATGGAAACAGAATTATTTAAATAGATACTTTGCATTCGATCGATACGTAAGTTTCGAGTCCATATCTTTAAATTCGAGACACGAGGGCATATTTTATCTATGGGTCTGTATTGGCACTGACAAGTGACCACACACTACATAACTTTATTTGTGCGTATGTCTTTTTTTTTTGTTTCAGATTTTTTTTTTGTTTTTTTTCTAAATATTATTTGCACAGATTTATAAATCTGTAAGATATACACCTATTTAGTGAAATACAAAGTTATATTATAGAGGGTCCTAATCTCCTGAACTACCAGTTATTGATGCATGCTTTTTAAATTTCTATTAAAGTTCTTCGTAATAAAAAATAAATAAAAAAGCAGTGTACAAGTACCTATGAAATACATATATTTGATTCGATTTTGAAAGTTATTTTTATATTATAGATTTCAGAGGAATGTTTTCTTAACTCAGGTCAGGGAAGAGATAGTTTATGCACGGTAAAATAGACGATTTGCGATTATAAGGCTTGAGGCGATAAAAGAGATCATTTGGACATAATATCATGGCTCAGAATTGAAAATACCAACACATACGTTTTATATGACAACGGTCTGGAATTTCCGTATTCATGTGATGATGTGTGATAGTAATCACAGATACTAATAATACGACTTTCATCTCTCATACCATTGGACCAGAGAAGATTACATGATATTTTACGAGATAATAGTGTCTGAAATTGAATACATTGCTGCCAAAGAATAATTGGGAACGTGAACATATTTTAATGAATCGTGCGGCTATTTTATGCGGAATTTTACAAAAAGATCTCCCCATTATCAATCAATAAAAATACTCAAAAAAAATTAATAGGTACTGACTGTCATTATATTTTTATCCACCTACTTTTAATATAAATAATTGTCTATATTTATATACGGTCTATGGAATTCAGTATTCTTAACGGCCAATGTCTTCCGTCAATCTGTCAGTTGATGTTAAAAATACATAACGTTTCATTCATTACGTTTCTGATCATACACGTAATTCACAGAGCTTAATTAATTTATCTGATTAAAATACGCGATATACAATTTCTGAATAGAAACAACAAATCGCATGAACAGCTATCTCAAGAATGTTTCCACTTTCTTTCACTTTCCTCGACGTTAACGACATCGCATACAACTACAGTGTAAACGTTTAGCTCGCATTAGACCCGACCAAGTCATATCGATCTGCATCGACCTTGACTCAGAGCCAGCTCGTATGTACCTCCAATTAACATCGCCGACGGCATCGTCCGCGCACCTCAAAAACAACAAATTCACTTTCATTTTCGCAATAAAAATCTCTCTCAACCTTCAGCGTCGACGTAATTAGATAAAGAACGCGATTCCGCAGGTGATTTAAATTCATTTTGACAGGCTGGAACGTGTTTTCTGCTCCATCCCGAGATAATGTTGAAACAAACGAACGAGATAGACGTCCGTCCTAGAGTTGACCCGGGTGGGGCGATGCGGGGCGGGGCGGGGTGCGGGCGCGGTGAGTCAACGGCGCGGAGGCGGTGCGCGCGTGCACTTGCCGCGAGATATAGGTAAACGGAACGCCGAGAAGCGAGCCTCGGGGGCCTGCGACCTTGGCGATTCTCCGAGACTACAGGTGGTTTTTGTTTGCACTCGGCTATTAATGCGAGATCGCCCGATCGCACTGCCCATTCCGCGGAGCCAGTTGCTTCGCGCGGGGGGAGTGCAACCGGAACTCGATTTTAAACAATGCCTCTGCGTTTTTAACACGACCGATGCGTATTACATAACAATGCCCGATAGGTTATAACCCTCACATGTTTTACACGTAGTAGAACAGTCACCCTATGAATGCTGTAAGTATAAACGAGACACTAACAAAAAACAAACGCTACACGCCCCGACTCCCGAGCACTGATCCACTGAATGTTTTGGTGATAAAGACGTCAAAACATTTTACACGGCGAGATGGAGGCGAAAATAAATCATTTAGAAAAGAATTATATAATGGCGACAGCGGAGACCTTGGCCGTGACCAAGCAACGCTCGCGGGCCGTGACGCCAACCGCTCACGCCCGCGATTAGCCATTCGCGATATCAAGTGATTACGTTTCACGTAATTTGTAAAGATACCACACTGTTTCAAAAATAATTTTGAAAGAGTATCCATCTTAAAAAATATATTTACGTTGGGAAAATAAATAGTATTTATAATAATTTAAATATACTTCGATCCATACATCCATCCACTACCTAATATTATAGGCGCGAAAGTTTGTAAGAGAGTATGGATGTATGTTTGTTATTCTAAACGCACAAACGACTAAATTGATATTGATGAAACTTTGCAATAACATAGCTTACACATCAGAATAGCACATAGGCTATAATTTATAGCCCCACTCCCACGGGAATGGGAAATACGTGGGTGAAACCGCGGGGCGCTGCTAGCGTATAATATTTTTTTAGGTTACCATCTTCAGTCACGTTAAAGTTAACAATTAAATCTTACAATATTTCTAGTTTTGTACTTTTCTCCTGTCTGAAATGTATTAATTTCTTCAGTGCGATAAAAATACAGTGCCAAGTGCCCAATTACCTATAGCACAGCAGTAGATTAAGGGATTTTTAAAAATCTACATCACTTTGAAAACTCCACAGGTAATGAATTTAATATAATTAAAAGTAAAAGAATATCGCTAATGAATTTCATCGACTTAGGTATGTTATAATATGTATGAGCTTGATATTTAATTCCAATCAACCAGACGTCCTTGACAAAAGTATTCATGAAGCCCATACAACACTACTCGGAAACAAATCATTTTGAGGCGCTTTTTGGTATAATTGTAATAATTTTAGGAATACCAACTTATATAATATACTTACTGCGGAGTGGTATGCGCTCTTAGGGTTAGATATTTTATGACATTGATAGTGGATGCAAAGAATACGACATAGGTACGTAATACTTATGTACTACCAAAATATCAATGTCATAAAATATCTAACTGACAAGATTTTAAATTAAGATGGTTAAAAAAAATATATAAATAACAGGATATTTACAAAGTTTTTAAATTTTATTTCGCGCAGCTCCTATTTCAACAAATGTAGAGAAATAATGTCAAATCGTTTTTAATCATTTAGTAATCTAACGAACAATAAAAATAGCATGCAGTATACCTGCTCTAAATTCTATTTACCTAAATGACTGCGAAATCTACAGGTTCTATCTTAATTGTTTAATGTGACATAAGTATCTAATAATAGGGTAAAGGCTTGAATGCCTATTCCTTAAAGTTAGATAATTTACAAGTTAACGTCGCTTAACTAATTGCCTATTTTCAACTTTTTTACTTAAAACAACCACAGATCTAAAATTAGAATTGGTCTACAATCTACATATTAATAAAATAATACTCGATTCAAGCACTTTGATACTCATCAATGTAGAAAATATAATAGTGACATTTCAGTAAAAAGTGGATTTCTTCAACTACATTGCGATAGTTTGACGGAAAGAAGATATAGACAATTCCAACAAGAATGTTGTTAAGTGCACTGTTTTAGATTATTCCAGTTGTTTTCTTATATACCGTATCTTTTTCTTGCTTTAAGGTTTTTATCAGACTTGTATTATAACGTTTGCAGCAACAGATATTCGAGTTAAAGACGGCTATGTCAACTAATATTCATATATTTAACGTTAGCAATTAAGTTCGGCAGAGTTATTCGTAGTATTGCAAGGTAAATACAATTATACAGAAGTATTTAATATGAGATAAACATATTGTCTATTGGTGTCAATACACTGGCAACCTTGCGATGCTCTTTACAACTCATGTCAGATAAAGACCTAGGGCATAAAAACATCTCTAATTTATAATCGCGCTAAGAATATATTATGCAGATCCTTTTCTATGTACTATTTGTCTGCTATTGAAAACCACAATTTTTGTATTACTTATTTAATTGCGAAACTAATTGGCGACATACCCAAACATTGGCTAGTAACACACTTTTGATAGATTACAAGTTATGGTTTCTCAATGGAATTATACGAATACAAGAATGTATCTCGACGGAGCGACCGATTAACATATGGAAATATTATGGTACGAGGCTGCATCGAATAAAAAAAAAATTGATCGTGCAAAAATTCACTTTTCGAATTTGCCGGAATGCGATTAAGATCACAGCAAACGGTCACAGATAAAAATGCCATCTTATCATAAAGACTATTGCGCATAGGGACCGGTATAGTTGACTATTATAAAAAATCGGAATTACGATTAATATTGGATTCCGGTTCCAGATCGTGCATCGATTTTTAAATGCGTCGCGATCGACGTCGGACACGCGACGGGTGCGGGCGACGTCGCTGCTGAGACTGCCGCGCCGCGTTTCGCCCCCGCCCCGCTCCACCGTTTGTTTTGCTGTATTTTCGTTGTTAATCATTCTCCTTGACCTTGTGCGACGACGAGTGGTCCACTGCACACGACTGCGCACCCCTCACCCTGCAGCCGCCCGCGCTGCCTGTTGCGACACATCACATCACATAAGATATTCCCATTAACCACACATTATAACGTGCCAGGTTACAACTTTTAGCCCTACCTGTATAGCGTTTATTCCTTTCTTGTTCTTATGTTTGCACAGTTAAATTAAGTCAGTAGGTCTGCCGTCTGAATTCTGTTACATGTAACATTTCAACGATGTAGTCAGAGTAGTAGTAGTAGGTACTCGTAGTACCTTTTAGTATACCTTTTTCTGAATTAGTGTTTAGGTATAGGTATTATTTATTCACTAATACCAATGTGATCTATCCTTGCTTGGCTTGCTTGCTTGCTTAAAAAAAGCATTTCTATGGGAATCAACAAAATCTTTGAAAGCGGTTTGGACTGCCCCATCGGAGTAGAATTTTTTTCCCTTGCAAGTGGTTATCTAAATTTCTAAAAAAAAAGTTGTTTCTGTTAGATCTAGGTCCGGGGAGTAGGGTGGATGCCTTAGATATTCCAATTGAAGCTCCTCCTTTTTGGTAGGCGTCGATTGTGATGTGTGTGGTCTAGCGTTGTCCTGAAGCAGCAGTGGCCTAGAGCGATTCACTTGCCTCGGTTGCTTTTGTATCGCTGTTTGTCTGACAATAGACATCTCCCATAATCGTCTGATCAGATTTTAGAAAGCTGTAGTGAATGACATTGGCACTAGTCCACCAAACGATCACAATTCACGAGTAACTTTTTTTAGACAATTTTAGCTCGGGGCAGAATTGTAATGTAGAGTAGTGTAACGCAGCAGTCTAGTTCGCTTCACTAAATGCATGAAGTACCCACCTTTCAATCTTTTTTACCTGAACTGAATGAAATCGTTGGATCTTAGTTGACTTTGGAAGAGGTAGTGCCATGCTGCTTTTCAGCCAGCCAAATTGGGCTGGCACGAGTCACGACCTCGCTCACATGTAATCGGCGTAAAGTGACAGCTAAGCTATCACTTTACTCACGGTTTGTGAGTTTCCGGTGGCCATTTAAGTGGATAGGGAAAAGGAGAGCAGCGCATCTGCATAGCTTCTGGTTGTGCGGATGGGCGTTGATAGTCGAAAGGCTTCTACTGTACGTTTGCCCTATGCTATAAAAAAGAAACTTTGAATAATAATTACAATGTAGAACGATTGTCTTCATATAAGCGTTCTTTAAAATATGAAGTATTAATCGAATCACACAAGTTGCCAGTAGCGGTGTAGTTTTCCCGAAAGCGGGAAACCTACGTTACATTTAAATATTGTGACTTCGTTCTCCAAAGTTGTTTACTCCCAAAATTGAAAATAAAAATCTATTATATTTAGACATGGTTGTATGGTCCCTGGTCCTGTCTGTTCCAACAGGAACAAATTTTTAAAAAAGTAGCTTAAATGTGATTTCACATAAATAAAATTATTAAAATTATAATTATTAAAAAAAAAGAAAAACGATCGGCCAAATAAAAATATTGATCGGAAAAAAAAAATACCGATCAAATGAAAAAAAATCTATTCGATTTAATAAAAAAAAGTGCTAATATAATTGATAGAATGTACTGTCGGTCCTTGATGGAAATTCATGTTATAGTCACTATAATAAAACTTTATATATACACTTTTTTGTTATAATATATAAAATAAATAGTGGGAAAAGTGTATATAAAGTTTTATTATAGTGACTAAAAAAAGTCAACAGTAACAATTTGTTTATTTTTTTATAAATAAACAATCATCGGACAAGTTCCACCACCAACCCATGGCCCTATCAACCTGTCGTGGTTACACGGGCCTAATCTCGGGAGTGCGCACCCTAATGTCTTGGGATTCGTTTCTGCCCTTCAGGTGCGCACGCTTCGTTCCCTACAAGTGATTTAATTTTCTTTCTACTTGTCCCTTAGTCCTTCTCCTCTTTCCGGGGCGGACGGTACAGATACGCCTTCGGTGTCTGCCGATAGTGCGTTCTGCTATCTGCGATGGTCTTCTTTACCTTCTTTGGTTTTCCGCTTCATTGCCTCCGTTCTTCTCGAGGTCGCTCCTTCTCTTATGCCATCGTCGCGCGAAATCCCGCAGTCTACCGAAGTTCGCGCCGAAGCCACGAGATCGCCTTAGTAGACCGGTCCCACCTCTTGTACTTCAATGCCCTCTAACAATTCGTTACGCTCATCCCAGTACAGAGGACATTCCCGGAGTGCGTGGTAAACGTCTTCCTCTGCGGCTTCGCCGCAGTAGGTAGACCCTACAGCGGACAACTTCATTATGTGAAGCCTCGACCTAAAACACCCGTGTCCTGTCAGGATCTGTGACAGTTATTATTGCTAAAGCACCATATTAAGCCTGTGATATTTTTCTATAAATATTACCTACTAAGAATTTTCTCATTAATGAAACATTTTAGTAGGTATTTTTTTACATAATACCACATCACACATGTCGCAAAAACATTCAACTCGTGCGCGTAAAATATTTAGGTATTATATTATACTATACTATGATGACTCACATAATTTTAGCGGTCCTTGAGTTTACAGCTTTTGGATGCAGAGGAGAGTTCTCGACTCAACGCAAACTGAGCCGTAAACAGACATTTTTGCGCCCTTAGCAAACCGAAAAAAATAATAGTCCTACCTGGTGTGGCCATTCTTGCACCCCCCAGAGTCTACGCCCTGTGCCTGGGCACCGATGGCACCGCCCTATTTACGGCTCTGAACGCAAATGAACTAAACACTAAACTGCAATTGTAAAACAGTCCAGAATAACCAGATACACAATACTACTTTACTACTTACTATTATTATTATTATTATCTTTGCTATATTACTACTATTATGTCAGAAATTCTTAATTCTACCTACAAAATATATACTTATAGGAATTAATGGCACATAAAATATGATTCAATATAAATAAAATAATGTTGGGTTACTATTTAATGAATAAAATTAACACAAGTTTTTTTATTTGACTATTTTTTTTTCCTAAATGCTAAATAAACATATCTAATATTTTTAATAAGGCAATATTGAATTTAATAATAATAGTAAGTACTAAGTAACATTAATACTGATGGCTAGGTTATTATATAACAACCATGGCCATGACCATGGTTGTTATATAGTATGGAAAACAATGTGGAAAAATCATTATAAATCGCAATAAAATCCAGTCAAAATCAGAGATTTTTTTTATGTACATAGTGGCCTAACACAACAAGTCTTTCACTATAGTATAAAAAAGAAAAGCATTTTATAACCTGTTTTTTTTCTGCAGGAAATTGGAAATACATAAGCTCCTTTTTTAATTTTCATGTGCAAAACTACTTGCAAGAGCAATCAAAATAAATTTAAAAAAAAACCTAGAATAAATTATTACATTTCTTTCAAATTAATGATTTATAAATCATCATTTTCTAATATAATAATATATATATATTACACCTCACAATTTGTTATGACAAACAAACAAATTGCTTCAGATGGGCAATTTGCATAATGCACATGCCTATTTCAGCAAGTTTTATATTATGTTTGTAGCAAAAACTGACCTGGTACATTTCTTGGATTGAAAGTTAATTAGACTAAGGGCCTGTTTCACAATCTCCCGCTAAGTTCCCTATAGGCTATTGGCAACATATTTGACAGATGTTTGACAGATACTCCATACTCTATCTGTCAAATATGTTGCCAATAGCCTATAGGGAACTTAAAGGGAGATTGTGAAACAGGCCCTAATTATCTGGTGAACAAAACCTTATATTATTTTCAATAATATTTAATATTACTTATGTGCTCTTTAACCATCAATACTTGACAATGAAGAATGGAAGTTATATATGCAGACATTTTTCAAAAACATGATATTTTTAGTATCTAGGCCCAATTACAATGAATAATGTTACAAATGTTTTGTGGAATAGAAAACACAACACAGGCACAGTAGTGCCATCTATGACATGTGTGTCGTACTTAATTTCGAAGGAAGCGCCACCTATTCATGCCATGCTTAATTTAAAATATCAACACAACAATGTTATTTCTTGAACAATAATGAAAAAATGATATTATATAAACTAAAAGAAAAAATAAAATAAATAGGAGCAAAATAATTTAAAGAGGATAGATAATATGCTACATTGTATTTTTTACCAAATAAGAATAAGTAAACACAAAAGCACTTCCAACATTCAGTTTTAAATTATATTACTTTGTATATTTTTTAAAGGTAATCCGTCTATGGATGTCACTACACTACTCTTGAAAAGCTGACTACTTTTAGTATTGGTGCAACAAAAAAGGGGTTCACTATTCGTAAGAGAGTGTCCACAAAAATTTATCATCACCAGGGAATCAGTTAATTAATTGAACAAACTGTCTTCAATTTTTTTTTCTATAACTATTGTAACATACACACCTTAATCACACTTATGTCGAGTTTGGCAATTCATTTGAAATTCAAAAAAAAAAAAAAAAGAAATATGCAAGGGTCTATGAAAAAAAAAAGTTCTAAAAAAGGGAATATAGTTTTTAGCACCGATAGTAAAAAGAGGGATTGTAAGTTTCATCTGTCTTATCTTTTCATATATTATAATTGAATCTTTCAAATAAATATTATGTATTATTTATCAATCTAATAAAAAAAATCTAAATATCATAAATCATCATAAAGTACAGCGTAAACAAAACATTCTGTTATCAAACAATGTTTACTTGAGTAAATTAATACATCATACAACTATAAGTTACTATTGCAAATAATAACTTATTATGATTAATACTGTTTAATATAATCAAAGGCCCCTCATCATTTTTCAGTGCTTTTATTTAGTTCTTTTAAAAATTATTTTTAATTCAAGAAAACTGTTTTGTCATTAAGTATAAAGAAAAATATTATATATGCATCAGAAAAATAGAAAGTAATCTTACTATTATTTCTACATTTCCAGTTTATATGTTATGTTTAAAAAAATACTTTATTAATGTCATGATTTAGCCTAATTCCTCTACTTCATGTTCAATCAGTTATCAGAGATAGATAGATATATGGCCTGATTAATGAATTTCAATAATTGAATAGAAGTAACTGTTCTTGATTATGCAAACCCGAAATTAATTTTCCAACAATTTGTTTTTAAATATGTTATAAAATTGTATAACATTTAATGAAGACAAATGAGATATGATTTATAGGAGACAAAAGCCGCAACGGTAATGAATTATTTATTGGTTGAAACTATTTCTGTAGCCCAATATAATAACTTTTATCTACACAAGTTTAGAATGACATGCAGAGTGTATCTTATAAAACGCCTAGTATTTTGGTATTTTTATACATTCCTAAATTGTTGTATATAGATAAAATTACTTGCCTGTATCTCTCGAGGGCTCCATCATCTGCCGTAATATATTTACAGTCTACGATACCACTTTCATATATTAAATTAGACACAACGATGAACCTGTCAGTAACAAGGTCGTTGAACTAAATATACCTACGAGAAGAAATTAATTTCACACTGACAGAAAACGAACTAATAGAGATTCAGTTATGATTGTTTCACTTAAAAGTCGTTACTTATACGTCGGATATACCTGTCTCAAAGTCTTTTGTGAAATATTTTAGTAATTAATAAAAATATCTTCCATTTCCCGCACACAAATGACAAAACCAAAAACATATAGCGTCACGTCATCCAAGTGTCACTAATGCATTTTTTTAGCTTAAAATTGGTCCTGTTGGAATAGGCCGAGACCAAAGATCATACTACTAAATATGTCGTGAAATATCTTTAGGGCCGTATTCAGAGACGTGACTTGAGCGCTGATCGGTGCTTGATACTAGTTTTAACGGTACAAAAATCTAGTATCAAGCACCGATCAGCGCTTAAGTCACGTCTCTGAATACGGCCCTTAGTCTGTAATAAGGAAAAACGACAGTAAACGCCGAAGAAATCAATCAACTATCACTTTCAACTCCAGCCATCCAGAAGAGACCACCACGATATTGGCCATGAAGCATATTATAAAGATATGAATTTAATTTTTAATGCAAACACTATTGAAATCCATTCCAAATGAATAAAAATGAAATAATACTTAATTAACGGGAAATATAAAAAGCCACAAACAAACAAACACGCGCTCCAATGGTTTCTGGCCCTCTGGGCCTCTTGTCACTGATTCCCTTTTCAGAAACTTTTTTTCCTTCGTACTAGAACAGGCTAACACTAGAGCATGCTACAATTCGGTCGTAATTTTTATTTATTTTTAAGCTTGAATCATCAAAGAAAATGTAGCCTTGAATGTTTGTAATAAGCGTTTTTACCTTTTACATTTTACTATTCAATTTTATATGCATTATTAAGCAAATACTTTTAATATATTATTATTGTTTAGTCTTAATTATAATATATAACAAATCATTTATATTCAAAATAGTACCTTTGCCCCACACATCCAACATGGACCGGTCATTTCACTGCAGGGAGATCGTCATCAGACCTAGTTAATCGCCGACCAACACTTTGTCTGTCTAAACGCAGTCTCCACTCTTGAACCTTAATAGCCAATCAGCTATCCGTTCTTCTGGGCGTATGAACAGCCCACTGCCACTTCAACGAGCTTATTCTTCGTGTGATATCGGTATATACTAAAGAATAATAATCCATTCAGTTTGACATTGGCAAATCCTTGAGAAAGTTAACATTGAAGACGAAGAACTTAGTACTTGACAATTAGTCATTTGATCTATCATTTGACATACATATATAATACTTTTATTTTACTTTAACAAGTTTAATGTTTAAACAACTTAGTACAGCTTATAATACTTTAGTGGTTTGTATTCCGCCTAAAACGAAGGGAGTACCGACTAGTGACTACTGAGTTGTAAGTAGTGTAAGAATTATAGTTTTACAGTTTAAACTTTTTTAAATATTTAATTAATACCTCAATAAAGATAACAATGGAAAATAAAAAAGATTTTCAATATCCGCATACTTTTGTATTGTTGGGAGCTTCAGGAGATCTTGCTAAGAAAAAAATATATCCAACAATTTGGTACTTGTATCGGGACAACCTTTTGCCAAAAAATACAAAATTTGTCGGCTATGCACGAACGAAGCAAACGCTTTCTGAAGTACGAGAAAAATGTAAAAAGTATATGAAAGTGCGAGCCGGCGAAGAAGATAAATTTGAAAAGTTTTGGGCCGCGAACGATTATGTAGCTGGGTCATATGACAAACGAATCGATTTTGAATTCCTCGATCAGCAGATTAACAAAAATGAAAAGAGTCCAGTTGCTAACAGAATATTTTATTTGGCAGTACCTCCAACAGTATTTGAAGATGTAACAGTAAACATAAGGAATGCATGTGTTGCGCTTAAAGGATATACTCGTGTCATAATAGAAAAGCCTTTTGGTCGAGACGATGTAACTTCTGACAAACTAAGTTCCCATTTAGCAAGTCTTTTTAAAGAAGAACAAATATATAGAATTGACCATTATCTGGGAAAGGAAATGGTTCAAAATTTGATGACAATTAGATTTGCCAATCAAATTTTTAGTCCATCTTGGAACAGGGAAAATATTGCATCTGTTTTAATTTCTTTTAAAGAACCCTTTGGTACAGAAGGAAGAGGTGGATACTTTGATGACTTTGGAATTATAAGAGATGTGATGCAAAATCATCTTTTACAAATTCTTTCTCTTGTTGCAATGGAAAAACCGGTCACCCTGAATCCTAATGACATCCGTGATGAGAAAGTAAAAGTTCTTAGGCATATAAAACCAATTGACATGAAGAACATGTTGGTGGGACAGTATGTTGGAAATCCAAATGGACATGGTGAAGAAAAATTAGGTTATCTAGACGATCAAACTGTGCCCAAAAATTCTATTACACCAACTTATGCCATTGCTGTCATGTACATTAACAATTCAAGATGGGAGGGAGTGCCATTTATTCTACGTTGTGGAAAAGCTCTGAATGAAAGAAAAGCAGAGGTACGTATTCAGTACAAAGACGTACCTGGTGATATATTTGAAGGGCATACAAAGAGAAATGAACTAGTTATAAGAGTACAGCCAGGAGAAGCTTTGTATTTGAAATTAATGTGTAAATCTCCAGGTATGAAATTCGACTTAATGGAAACAGAGCTAGACTTGACTTATAGCATGCGATACCGGGAAACTGATGTACCTGACGCATATGAGAGATTGATTTTGG
The DNA here is from genome assembly GCA_905333005.2 of Lycaena phlaeas. Taxonomy (NCBI): domain Eukaryota; kingdom Metazoa; phylum Arthropoda; class Insecta; order Lepidoptera; family Lycaenidae; genus Lycaena; species Lycaena phlaeas. Next base: position 20,527,644 of record HG995163.1, read on the forward strand.
ATGTATTCACAGGAACACAAATGCATTTTGTGAGAAATGATGAGTTGAAGGAGGCTTGGAGAATATTTACACCCGTGTTGAAGCAATTGGAAGAGGAGAAAGTGAAGCCTCTTCCATATTTATATGGATCTCGTGGTCCACCAGAGGCTGATCATCAACTGGCTAAATATGATTTCAAATATTCAGGTTCCTATAAATGGCAAAAGCCTGTTTGTTAAGGTTGTTTTTATATTTTGGTGATGGTGCATTTTTGGAGGTTTTTTTGTAACACTTTTTGCATAATACCATATTAATGGCTTTTATGGCATTAGGAATGCAAACATTCCATTTTTTACTAACATACAAACAATAGTTATTGTAAGGTCATTTTAAGGTCAAACTGTACTTGTTATGTTACTCAATGAAACTTAGTGTTTGATCTTATTCTTAGCTTGTATTTAAATGTTCTTGGTAATTATTTGCCTGTCACTTTCAAATGGATTAAACTGTAACTAATGAATTATAAACTTTCTGTAATTATGCAAAGGTCAGACATATCACCTTGAAATGAACATTGAGTGAATAAGAGTGAATTTAATCTATTACAATTATTGCATTCATTTTGATGTTTTCTTTTACTCAAATTATATTATATAAATATTATACAAAAATAAATCAGAATAATTATTGTTGTGATTGGGAACAATATATTGTTTTTATTATAAATGATATTTATGTGTATAGTCTACCACTTGTTGATGATAAGAAAAGGATGACTAAGCATTTAGCCCATTTGTCGACTCATATTCTTAATAGCATTTCTACTCATTTTTTATCAGTCATCCATGGTTTGATATATGCCTATATTTATGTTAAGTCATTTGCATTATTACTATTTAATCTTAAAATTTGTTTTTAATTCACCATAATCATCAAAACTAAGACATGCATTAATAGTTATCGAAAATAAAACATGACATAATAAATTGCATATTGGATAATATTCAAGAGGTAGAATGTCTTTTTTTAGGTATTTAATTTTTGATATTAAAGTAAAAGTAATTTAAAATAAAAGTTTTGACTTTTACTATTTTCTATTTGAATCAATGTTTGTTGAACCAAGTATTGTCGTTGTGTTTTAAATAATATCTATTATTTTCTTTAATAAAAGAACTTAAAATGGCAACAACTTCTTTTATTGTACCTATACATAAAATCGAATAAGCAGCATAGTGTATCATTTAGTTTTCTGCCAGCACTCACTGCTCAATATCGTAACTGCATTTAAATGGTTTTTGCATATACTAAATGATATGTTTGTGTATGGGTAATTCAGATTTGTTTGGTTCTTAGTCTAGTAACTATGCATATGAGCAAAGCTTATTTAGCTCTACGGCTGAGTTTAGTTACCAACTACCACAGATTAGATGAAAAACTTATACTATAAACTCATGATTTCATTAGATTGCCGAGTCATGACTCTTGAAAATTCTGGGTAACTGATGGGTGGTAAAGCAGATTTTCAATTTTGTCAAAGATAGAAAAATATTTTTCCTTCTTTCCTGGGAATTTTTTATGCATGTATTCAAATAATTATAGCGGACATCATGTGATGATAGTTGTCCAGAAGGAGTTTTCTGTCGAAAGTCGCCAATGTGGGACATAGTGTGAACTGCCCCAAAGGGATATCTCCGACCGAGCGAGCATATCACATGCTTGACCAGGATGAAGCCTAGTTGTTATCGTATGAGATATTGTATATATATATAGCGAACAAACTGCCTAATTCCGATAAAGCGATTCAGGACTGTAGTGCTGATTAGTCGGCTATTATCGTATTTGAAGATATACTTTAAAGGACAATTCAGATTTTTTTTTGATGAAAGTAACGTCAAATCCAAAATTTTCTTTAATATAAAATAGTAGGTTTTGATATAGGTACACTGTGCGCAGTGCTTGTGCTGCCCTTGATGATAATCGGGAATCACAATTTAATCATTAGATTTCATCTTACATTGTTCCCAATTTTCTACTATGAGCAAGTGAATATTGCACATTAATGGCGTCGTAGAGCGTTATTTCTGTCGCACCTAAGAGTAAGTACCTATAGAGATCGTCATAGCGTGACCGCACAAGAAACAGCAATATTTTTTTTCAGTGTGACCATATAGGGGAATTTTCCCTATATGGTAGGTAATTAGGGGAGTTTATGTAAATGTACGTACGACAACAGCCCGAGTTGACCACTTTGGACTTTTTACTATTAAATATAAATTTAATTTTTAATATTTATTAGGTATCATATTATATAGTTTCAATAATTTTACTACAATACTTGTTGCAACCTCTTCATAGGTACGGTAAGTTTTGTGTGTCTGTATGTTTTTATTACATATTAGGCAAAGGACCAGTCAGATCACCTGGTGGTATGCTATGTCACTAGTCTAGGGAAATGAATACTTGCGACTTGCGATATTAATAATACTATTTATAAATTCGGACACTCTTACTTTTTATCTGAAATGTTTATACTACGCTAGAGGGTTCTTTTTCGGTAATAGAGATGGTTTTTCTCAGTACAAGGTTTTACATGTAAGTGAGTAAGGTCAGGTTAAACTATAAATTTATATCCTGATCTGTAACCGTGTGCACATTATAGTATAATTTATTTGCAGTAAAAATAAAATACATTCTTTAAAATAATTTGTATGATATACTGGCCTTTAAATAAAACTAATTTGGTATGCAATTCTCTCTTCGCTTTGAGATGTTTTTTTCATAATAAAATGAATTCTCACCTCAAGATATCTAAGAACACTTGCCTTAATTACTAACGACAGATGATTGTCGAGTGGACTTTGTTCCAATACATCACGTATTGGAACATTCCTTAATTTCGCAAATACATTAGAATCAACTAATTTTTTAAAAACATTGTCAATCAACTTTGGCAGGCCTTTTTTATTATTAAAATAAGCATTACCACGAGTGATTAAAATATGTCTCAGAGATTTTTCTAGAATTCCTACCTTACCTACATGCAGTAGGCAACTTTTATTACTTTTTACTTTGATGACCTCTGTGCCTCAATGGTTAGCGCGTTGGCGCTCAAGCCGGAGGTTGCGGGTTCGAATCCCGCCAGGGAACAAAAAAGATTTCTGTGTTCCTGGGTCATGGATGTGTATTATATAAAAAAAATCTTAAATTTAAGAATTAATACAAAAAATATTAAATATATGTATTTTCCGTTGTCTGGTACCCGTAACACAAGTCTCTTCGAGTACTTACCACGGGACCAGATTGACGTGGTGTAAAAAGCGTCCATAGATATTATTATTATTACATCTTGAGATGGATAATGCAATCCACCAAAATCTCTTTTTTGAATAAAACTTCTATAATTTATTCTAATTTATGAGAAACAATCGGCAATCGCGAATAGACATTCCTCACACTTTATTGCTATTTTATTTACTTTACTGCTTCTATTTTTTTGGTATGAAATGTTTTATTTAATGTATTTAATAACATTTTACCAGTATCAAGTAAGTCAATACATTGAATTAAACTTAAAAAATAATAAAAGTGGCAATTTCTGTTACTGTAAATAAGTAAAGGAAATTTAAGACGTAAGGAGATATAAATTAAATTATGTGTATTGACATACCAAGATATTGTTAGCATTATAAATATTTGTTTTTATCTCCATCTCACAACTGAACAGCCTGTTTTTTTAACAAGGACAAAAGAAAATCCGTAACCGTAAGGTAAAAAAAAATCACATCATGGCAACACTACACCTCGAACAATTAAAGGTTATGTTTTAATTAATTGTTGAAATTCTACATGTAATCGATATTTAATGAGTTACAACAAGTTGAATTTAAATTAAAACACGACATTATAATCAATTTATTACTACATTCATAATATATTTTCACATCATTAAACAACTTACGAGTGCAATGTTAATCCATCAATTTTTGTTCACTGCGGCTTTTACACCCTAAAATTTTGCAACTCACCACTGCGCATTAACTCAATTCAAATAAATCGCAATAAATCACTGTTTCAAGTTGTGTAAAACTATTAAAATCTCCGGAAAACAAATACGTACGTATTTGTTTGGCAAGAATACACAGTTTGCCAAACAAAATATTTAGTCACGGTGACAGGGACAAAAGAAAAATCATCTTTCTCTGTTTCTTACACTAAAATTATAACTTGTAGTCTCACTCTAACTCGTGACGTTTAAAATAGGACGACCTCTGTAGGTATTTACTCTTAGTGTCGCACATTACCTATGTGACGTTTTGTCAATCGTTGTTCTGTGGTTGTTCTTGCGTTGGTCAAATGCGATAGAGTGCGGTCGCGCCCAGATATAAATATATGTATAGAGTTGTTAATACCCCCCAAATTTAAATAATTTAAAGTTGTACTATGACAACTTTAGGGAAACGAGGAAAACCTTTACAAGGTCAGTCTCGCGAAATTATCTACAAAGTTTATAAATATTTTGTAACCGAAGCCAACAAATTAAAAAAAATGAAGATAAAAATATATAAGTTGTTATTTTAAGAAGGTTTAAGAGCGAGTTGCAAATTCTATTGGAATTTCAAGAAGAACTTTGAACAATTACATATTAAACGAAGTCAGTATTGAAACACAATCCACTGAAATTAAGTTTAGCACTTCAAAAAAAGGGAGACCAAAAAAGCAATTTCGTTTGGGTATGGATGATTTTGATTATGATGTTCGAAGAATGGTTTGGAATGGTATGGTTTTAATAACAACTTACATTTTTATCTTCATTTTTTTAAATTTGTTGGCTTCGGTTACAAAAGATTTATAAACATTGTAGATAATTTCGCGTGACTGACCTTGTAACGGTTTTACTCTTTTCCCTAAAGTTGTCATAGTACAACTTTAAATTATTTAAATTTGGGGGTATTAACAACTCTATATATATATTTTGATCTGAACGATTGACAAAACGTCACATAGGTAGTGTGCGACAGAAATAACGCTCTACGACGCCGAATTTAGCCGATTGTCTCTTTCCAAAGGTCGATGTCCAATATTTATCGCCGGGTACTGTACATAAGAAGACCAACGTCCCATACAATTTTGGACCGTCTCTTTTATTTTGTAGTAAAAAGTGACATCTAGCAGTAGTATATTGCACTAAATTAAGTGTTGCTTTGTTAAATACCTATATTACAAAGAAATAATAAAACAACTTTTACGGATTTTAACGCAGTTTATTTAGTTTTTTATATGCCCCACCTTTCGGATACTTTACACTTTATAGCAACTATGGTCACGGGAGGACTGAAAGAAATACTTGATATTTTCGGAAAAAATGGTTAGTAAAATAAATAAACGTTAATTCATAAAGTAATGTTAATCATTAAATAGTTAGGCCGTTGCGTAAACATAAATGTCAAAGAACGTTGAAATTGTCTCACAAAATATAAAAATAAAATAAGACGATATTTGTGCTGCTTAATTTTGTAGCAGCACACCTGAAAAACAAAAGAAGGGTAATGCATGGCATGGCAGGTAAGCTTTCAATACTTCGCAGTTATTTGTAATTCATAAGGTTTAAATTGGAATATTTTGTTTAAGTAGAATCAACCCTTAAAACATCTCCCATTGCTTGGCTGAGGGTAATGGGCCATAGTTCACGCGCTGGTGTTGGTTGATGAACTTAATTTTCAGTCAGATAGTCAGACAATAATAATTCTCGCTGTATTAATGTTCCAAGGATGTAGCCTATTTAATCTAATGTTTATTATTTTTTATAAATCATATTCATCCTTAGAAAACATATCCATATTTTTATAATATTATTATCAATTTTGCTATGACAAATATTTGTCAAAAGTCAACTTTTTTGTATATTTTATGGCAACATTCATTAATGTCAGCTGAGTTTAGTTTACGTCGAGCAAAATATGGTGGTGTTATGATTGAAAAAGTGTTTTAATTGATAATAGTGTAGTTGCTGAATCGTTTTGTTAAGTCAATTAGCAACTATACAACAAAATGCAACTTGATTTTCACTAATTTTATCTCTAGGATTGAAGTTATAAAAATGTTATTACTAATAATTAGATAATGGTGTTTGGGTATGTATCTTTGTTGTTTGTCGTTTGTTCGCAAAAAATAACACGTTCCATTTTGATAGTTATATGCCATAGTACCATTTTCTTTGTGAATGTCTATAACTTTATTAAATATACCATGCGATTCGCATTCATTTCGTGTAATCGATTTCGTCTCATTGGCGTTTGTGACGTCCGTGTTTATTTTGAGCAATTATTTTGCGCCTTGTTATCATAACGCACAGTGCAAAGATGTAGGCTATTCTGTGTATTGTCATATTATTTTTTGTTCATATTTTATATTATGCCTAATTGCCGAGATAACTATGTTATGTAATAAAGAATTCAAGTGGATAGGGTCATAGCAAAATTTCTAAATCTTAATATTTCTTTCTGTCTTAATTTTTATATGTAGATTTTTATATAACCAAAGTTATCTTAAAAATCATTTGTAAACTCTTATCGTATAAAAAAAATCATTGTTGATTTAACAATAAATAATAAATTAGTGTCAAATGTAAATTTTAAAATTATATTTCTTTCAGCACTAATGGATTTTCACAGGAATATTGATAATATATTCTAAGTTAAACTGAAGTATTGGTTTTGTGTTTTTGTAAAAACGCAACAATGTTGTATGTGTTTCACGTTGACTCCGGTCAAATGACCACATATGATATGAATCTAACATTACAAACGTGAGTAAAAATATCATAACTTATTTAAAGGAAGTATTCAGTGACAATGTTAATTAAATTTAATATTTTTGTTTTTATTTTAGTGTTGCAAGTTTAAAAGCAGCTATTGAAAGAAAGATGAAAATTCCTGCAAACTCTTTGGTGCTCCTTGTAAGTGGGGGAGAAGTGCTACATCCTGATCATATGGTGTCATCATATAGTGCAGGAACAGACACCAACCCCATATACATGTTTAGCAAACCTACAGTTAAAGAAAGCCATATTAAACAATCCAGTAAGTTAAAGTTATATTTTTATCACCCACATATTTTGATGCTGGTGAATATTTTTAGTTGTTATATCAAAGAATATTTGATGTATTTTAAATGCAGTAATTAAAATCTATTTAAAATACACAATAAAAATATGTTTAAACTAAATGTACACCTTTTTATTGTGGTTTTAAAGATTTGTACATTTTTAATAACTTAATGAGGGATGTTGAACCAGTGGCATGCATGGCCTTTATGGCACTCAACAAAATATTGTAGGCATGCCAGTATGATGTATTAAGTAGTTGCTAGATCAGGTCATTGATGGCTGATTGGATAGCTATTTTTTTTGTAAAGAATGAAGAGTTTGAATTGATAGTATTTAGTATTATCATGGTCACAATAATCATGAAAATAATACTATAGCTTTGTTTAATATTTTTTGGGCATATGGCATGTTGATGCATAAAGGTTCGCCATTCCTGCTAAACATCTATAGTCACTGGAGGACAAAGACTTAAGAGGTTTTTCATTATTGGAATGTAAAGTGATATTTTGGTTATAGTGTGTGATCTCAGTCCAATTGTGGAAGTAAGCACTGGTGAATCTAGTGATATGCGCAGTGGTTTCGAAGGTAAATCAATAGCAGAGCTTAAAAATGCTGTTGATGTGTGTTGTTCACTACCTCCGACTGTAAACACTGTGATATCATGTGCCACATTGGCACAACAGTTCAGCGATCTTGCTCATGAAGTGTCCAGAAGTTGTGATCAGTTAGTACATGAACAACATTTGCAACATCAGGTATGGTCTCTATTTTTACTTGTATGTATATTTTTGTTAGTATTGTGATGTATGTATAAAGTTTAAACATTTACCCTTGAACTAATTTGTATTTTTAAACAAGGTTGATATAAATTTCAAATAGTTAATATTGTACTAATAAATAATAAATTTGAAGAGTTTATTTGTTTGAACATACTGATCGGTCAGATTTGGAATTGGATCAGTAACTAATGGATAGATAGCCCATTAATCGAGGGAGGATATAGGCTATATATCATCCCCCTAATATGCCATTGCAAATCTTAGTTCATGCAGGAAAACCCTTGGGCAAAACCTAGTGTTTATATAATAATAGTAATACATCAAACATTTTATTATTATTATTTTTACTATGCAGGGCTGGGCAGCAGTGGTCGCAAATTTAGAAGATATATTTAATGAATTTAATGAGAGATCGCGAAGTTTTAAAGATTCATTTCGGAAACATCGTTTAAAAAAGGAAGAATATCACGATAAGCTCAATACGTATGTATACAATATATTTGACTTATCTTTATAATTTTACATCCAACATTATAATCAACTTACTACTTTATTATTGCCATAATTCTCTAAGTACAGGTTATGGATATCACATGTCAAGCTGATGAATATAATTATTATAAATATTGATTATGCATCTACTTATGTACCTTTAAAGATGCTATTTTCAGAATACTACTACTTACCTGTGGACAATGTAAAGACTGGTGTACAAGGGTCGCTTATGTCAGTCATATTAACATATTTAAACTTTGAATAAGGTTGACCGAAATTAAGTAAAATTTTGGCATACTTGTCTCAGACACAGTACACTTTTGCTTTTTATTTCTTCTGATCTCTTTTTGTGAATATCATCATCAATAAATAATAATTTGTATATTTTTCGTATTGCAATATAGTTTCAATTGCAGTGTAAATAGATAAGCTAGGTTAGACTCATCAGTTTTTATTATTATAAGTGTGAAAAACAGATTAGTAGTAAATTAATGTCTCTCGTGTTTTACTAAAGCATTCTTTTAATCCAATATTAACTTAAAATATTGATTTTCAGTTTAAATGAAGTTTTAGAATCTTTGGGCAAAATTCCAATTCTGCCAGCTCTTCAATTAAATGCAGAGGCACATAGATTCTCTGCTTTTGACGTGTTTGAAGATACAGATTTCGAAGGTCATCATTACGGCGTGAATCAACCTCCGTCACTAGACAGCTCCAAAAATAGAACAGCTCAAGATTTTGGTGGAGGAGTTTTCAAATTATCCGAGGAAGATGGTAAGATAAACTGTAAATAGATTTATCGGTAGAGAACTAACGTTACCGATATCGCGCGAAGAGTTAGCATCTTCTTCTTGTGTTAACTCAGGAGAACGGATGGCCGATGGGTCAATAAGATTCAAGTGTGGAAAATGCGTTTGGTACACGAAGTGTTTGTCGACCCTAACCAAATAGGTAGGCGATGGCCGGTCCGTGTTGAATGTCAGGCAAGGGATTGGTCGTCTCGGTCTCTTGAGAGGAAGTCTAATTTGGGGTAGGGCAGCATTTGTTACAGGTAGGGCGGAAGATAAAGTCGTATTCGTTTGATTATAATTTATCTTAGTTTTTGGTATTTTTAAGGTAGGGCATAGTGATTTCAAGGTAGGGCATTGCCCCATAGTGCCCCCCCCCCCCCTAGCTACAGCCCTGAGGCCCATGTTCAGCAGTTGCACGGATAAAGGCTGATGATGATGAAATTCATCATCATGATGATGATGATGATGATAAGTGTTGCTCGCTGAAAATGTTATTTCAGTCTTTAAATATTATGTTACCAAACATGATACTTAGGCACTTTATCTTGGTCGCCAATTTTTCATTGAATGTGTTATACCTTATCTTTATCATTATATACAACATTTATAATTCTTTATTTGAATTGCGACATGTTGTTCTTAGTCAAATTAAAAAAAAAATGCTTAAATCTCTCTTTGGGGCATTCCCACACTGTATCAGTGCCTGGCCTGATAACTACCAGCTTTTGCTAACATTTACTTACAAATTTTCTACTTCCTACAAAAATTATAAACGATGCTACTTTTTCACTGCATGAACGACTGAATGGATTTTGATGAAACTTTTATGTAGCTTACTCATCAAAATAACACAGATTATAAATTATCCCCACATTTTCGCGGGAATGTGAAGTATATGTGTGAAATCGCGGCGAAGATTAATAAAAATCAACAATTTTTATTAATATTATTATTTTTTTAATTTAGTGTTCGAAAGAAATGCGAGTACAGAGGGTGGATCTGAGGAGCGTCCGCAGATTGAGGACTCGGACGAGGGAGTTACGTTCAAGGCTCCCTCTTGTGAGGGTAAGGACGATCCCACGCTGCTCCACTGGATTCTGGCACAAGGAAACAAAGCGTCGCTGCAAGATATACTGGATTACTGTCAAAAGGGACTCGCCTTGGTAAGTTTTTTAACCACCTCTCATCTCATTCTATTGTAGATGATTATTATCATTATTTATCATCAGACCAGCAGTTACGACTACGTAATTAATGAGTCTGTTATGGATCCCATTACTTTTTTTTATCATATAAATGGCCTTAAATAATTTGAAATTACGGCAATAATATTATTGAAGGTGGAAGGTTTGTGGGGCTTAGTAAAGTAGGTCTAGAGTAAAAATAAAATTATTGTAAATTTCCAGCAATTAAGAAAATCTAAAAATTAAAAAAAAAAAAAGAAAAACGGGTAAGTAAAGGTAGGTGCTAGGATGTGTCCTAGTAAGGTGCAGTATTTTGAATATGGTTAGCGTAATAGCGGTGTATAAATCGTAAATTCTTTATCAAATTGTGTTTTAAGGTTAAGAATGAAATGCGATGATAGTAGGAGCATGCGTGTTGCGCGTGTCTCCAATTTGCATAATATTTTCCACTACGACTAATAAACAAATGTTAAATAGTTAAAATATGAATAATCTCATGACAATCGTCATGAAATCAAAAGCCCTGTGGCAGAGTCGCGTGACATTCATTATTTAAATTTAAAAAAGAAAACGTTTTTTTTTTAATGATCAAAACTAGTCATTAATGTAATGTTTCGCGGAGCTCGATATTTTGACATTGGTTTCGTACACCTTGTGCACGCCATTAAAATATTTGTACTTGTATAACCCTAATCGGGTCATAAAATGAAAATGAGTTTATTAAATCCGATTATGGGTGCCAGAAGATTCAATAAATAATCAACAAACTATTTTTATGGCGGCTGCTTAGGAAGGAGTAAGGACCATGGCCAACATGGACAATGACCAAAAAAGTCCTTTAAAAAAAAGGTTCATTTCAAAGTGCACAAAATAATCAAAAAGCTTATTGTTTTTTTTCTATCTGTATACATTTGCTAACTCTTGATTCAAATTAGCGACCCGTCGGAATATTAACGACTCAACCACAACGTCATTGAGGTTCCAAAATAATAAAATTCGTTTTGGTCACCTTTGTGGTTGACCTACGATGTTTTAAAGAGTATTAGACTCTATTCGGCCAATTCTAAATTCAACTAATTGTCCAAGTAACCTAGTTCATAGACAGTCACAGAGTGTTCTTATTTTTGCTATAAATAGAAATAGGCATAGAAAAGGAAAAGTAATAGGAAAAGGAAAGGAAAAAAATACCATTTCTGTAGTACCTACTCTGCAACTACTAGCTTCTCCTTAGGAGATGCGCGCGGGACAAAGGCGGTGTCATGCTGTCATGCGTTTAAGGCCCCGTTCACATGAGTGCTTTAAAAGCGTCGCGTTAAAACCCGACGTTAACTCGAGTTGTGAGTTTGGCATGCTCAATTCAATCAGTGACCGATTTAGGCTTGATGCCGCCCTAGGCCCTGTTTATATTGCCGCCCTTTATGCTATAAAAAAGTAAAATATCAACCCTTATATTATGTCCCACTGCTGGGCCAGGGCGAAATTATTAAAATTTAGTCATTTTTAATAGCTTTATATGTTTTTTTTTTTTTTTTTTCGAAAGGATCTATGCTGTTGGCCTTAAGGCCTTAAAGCTACATCGGAAAAGTAGATGAGCAGATGGCTCATCTAAAAATTTTATAAAGGGGATTTACTCCCCCGCCAGCTTCCCCCGGGGGCGTGGCTTGACGGTCGCGTCACTACGTGGTGTAGAATTTAAACTATAGGAATGCGATACTGTCGACGTTTTGTTTCGGGTGATGTTGTTATCATGATGGCCGGCCATCTCCCCACCCTCAGATAGAGAGGGGCGGGTCGCGCACGGTACCCAGACTATCAGATGATAGCAACGGGCTATCGTTGTTATCGCGGTCTGTATTGTTATCGACATGTATCGGATTCGAACCTGTGCTAACGCGGTCGGTCCGGACCGACGTATTTAACATGTGTAGGGAACGGCGTCGCTCGGAATCCCGGGACTTCGAACGGTGTAAATATTTACCTATCCCCGGCTGGTGTTTGTTTATTGTGTTTTGTAATGTTTTACGCATTTTTGCGTCGTGTTTTAACAGCTGTGAGATTTCATCAGCTGGGTCGATTAGTACGTGTCTTGGGTGTCGTTTATTAATTCTCACTGAGCTATCGGGGACATAATTCGCCGCGTTTACGACTAGCGGGTTCGAATGAAGGGCTGCCCTTTCAAAGTGACGTTCTGACATCGCTTTGAAATGACCTCTAATGGACTCCAGTCTAAGGTCACGATGTAGGTCGATGTTACGTATATACCAAGGACAGCCGGTTGCCATACGCAGGAATCTGTTCTGTACTATTTGAATGGCCTTGAGTCGGTTCGGCGGCACATGCGCGAATGCGACACTTGAATACGACAGTATGGGCCGAATACAAGTTTTATAAAGAGTTATTTTGTGCCTGAGGGGCATTCTACTGTTTTTGTTTATAAGAAAATATAATTTATTAAGGACGAATTTTGCTTTATTTACAACGCGTTTGATATGCGGGGTGAATGACATCGACCTATCGAGCGTAACCCCTAGGTATTTGACCTGTTCTACTCTAGGGATTATTGTGCTATTTATCTTAATTGGCGCCATGATTCGGCAGCGCTTAGTGCGCGGACCCACCTTTCTCCTTCTGGTGAAGTGAACTGATGCACTTTTTTCTGGATTTATTTCTATTCTCCATTTAGCGAACCAGTCACCTAATTCGGTGACGGCTCGCTGAAGGGAGACAGAAGCTATGGAAGCTGTTTGGTGGGTCACGTACATTGCGGTGTCGTCGGCGAAGAGCGCTAGCTTCACCGCAGGACTTTTAGGGATATCTGACGTGTACAAGTTGTACAGGGTTGGCGAGAGTACTGAGCCCTGAGGAGTCCCGGCCCTCAGAGGTCTGCGGGAGGACAGAGTGCCCTCTACTCTATATCTAAAGTGACGGCCGGACAGGTAGTCTTTGATGATGATGACGAGTCTGTCCGGTATACCTAACTTATATAATTTATATATGAGACCTTCGTGCCATATCCTATCGAAGGCCTTGGCTACATCGAAAAAGACCGCGCACGTGTCTAGAGGTTTTTTCCTATTGAGACCTCTGAGGATGTCCTCCGTAATGCGATGGACTTGTCTCGGACAGCAGTGATTTTCGCGAAATGCGAATTGTTCATCTATGAATAGGTTCTTTTCGCCTATGACTGACTTCAGTCGTTTAAGCAGAATCCTTTCATATATTTTACCTAATGAACTTAATAGACTTATGGGTCGATAGCTAGACGGTTCCGTGCCCGGCTTTCCGGGTTTAGGGATCCCTATAACCGTCGCCTCTTTCCATAAGTCGGGGAACCTACATCCCTCTAGTAGGGCGTTGAATATGCTAACTAATAATAATATAAGAGCGTGCGGAAGAATTTTAATAACTTTGTTAGGTATCCCGTCCGGACCGGGAGCTTTTTTAGAATGGAGGTTTTTGATGATGTTTTGAACCTCTTCAACATCCGTCGGAGGGATGGGATCGCCCTCCGGCGGCGTGGAGGTCCTCCTCCTTACCTCTTGATTAATTAAATCTACATGGGGACCTATTTGGGAGGATGCTGCTATAGGGCTCGGAGTACACTGGCTCTCGAGGGCATCGGCTAGACATTCGGCTTTGTCTGCGTCCTCTAGTGCAGGAGTATCGTTTACTCTATTGAGAGGAGGCATAGATGCCTCGTTTTTCTTTTTAAATGACCTCGCGAGTGGCCAGTAGGCCTTGTGAGACGGGGAAATTTCACTTAGAAGACGATCCCACCTCTCGGCCTTGTATTCTACTATACGGGCTTTGACCTCCCGTTCAAGGTTACGGAGGGTGAGGCGATATTGCTCAGACGGGTAACGTGTATATGTACGTCTAGCGGTGTTCTTAGAACGTATGAGGTCTTTGATGTCCTCCGGGAGTTCAAAACGGCCCTCATGGGATGCTGAGATTTCACGGGAAGACCTCTCTATGGTCGATACCAGGTGGTCTGTGAAGTTATAGCAGGCTGACACAGCAGCTTGAGGACTGTCTATTGTGTCTGGGATTTTATCGAGATTACTCGATTGTAATGACTTTAAATTTTCATTCAACAGTTTATAGTCAATAATCTTTGTTTTATGATTATTACTAACTAATGGGTCACCTAGTTGTATAAAGACTGGTCTATGGTCCGAGTTAAGCTCATTTATCGTTTTAATAGTATGTACATTAAGGGCTACATTCCTAAGGATATAGAAATCTAATTTCGATGGCCGTATAAGTCTAGTACTATTCGTGAAATTAAAGCGCGTCGGCTCATCGGGGGCGACTATAGTACAATTTAGACTATCGACTGCTCGGTTGAGTATGAACCCATTATTATTGGGTAAATTACAGCCCCATGCTTCGTGTTTACTATTTAGGTCGCCGGCTATGATGACAGCGTTGCCTAGATCAAATAGCGATTTTAAATCGCTGACTAATAATTTTTTATTACCTGATTGGTATACCGAAGCTATGGTGAGCGACTGGTGGTCTGTCATACTCACTCGGCATACAGATGCCTCGAGGGATACTAAGGGCGGCGGGTCAATAGGGATGCAGTGGAGGGATTTCTTATAAAATATTAGAGTGCCTCCGAGATGAGATCGTGTCCTGTCGTTTCTTATCAAATTATAATTTCTAATCTTAGGATTGGTCATAGAAGGTTTTAAGAAAGACTCCTGCACAAGGAGGATGTCTACATCATACCTAATGATGAATATGCGAATTTCTTCTAGGTTCGCCCTAATGCCGTTCGCGTTGAACGACACCACTCGCAAAGAGCGCGGTTTAATCCTACCCGTGGTAGCCATCTAACGGCTTGGAGTGAAGCACTTGATCTTATCGATCAAGGCGGAGTGGTCGGCGATCGCTTGTATGCGATCGGAGAATGAACCGCGCAGCTTTGCTGCTAATATTTGCAGTTCGACAGTGTCGATACTGCCGACGAACTCCGACACAAATGCCAGGTCCGCCGCAAAGCTAGATGTGGGTGCGGGCTGGGGGGCTGCAGGCATTGATGTACCGGCAGCTGGGCCCGATGGCCTACTCGTACCTACTGGGGCCCTAGGTGGGCCCTGGGTGGGTCTCGCGGGTTGGGCCGGCGGAGCCGTCGGCTTGTGCCAAGGATTGGACTTTGGCAGGGGAGCTGGGATGTAATCATCATCCCTTCGTTCGGTAAAGACTATAATAAAAACATAATCATATTCATAGACTGAAAAGTAAATAAAAAAAGTGAATTGTTATAGGTATATTCTATAGAGAATTCTTTACAAAAATTAATCCAAACTCATTTTCAAAGGCAGTATTCTTTACTTTTTTCGTCTCTGAAATTTTGGCGCCCCTCAAATCATGCCGCCCTAGGCCCGGGCCTCACGGGCCTATACGTAAATCCGGCACTGAATTCAATTTAACGTCAAAAACTCAACGTTGAAAATCCAACAGCACTTGACTAAAACGCGCCGCGCTTTAAAAACGCTTTCGTGTGAACATACATCGGGTATAGAGATATATACAAGGTATGCATATGTCCCATTCAAACATTTTTTAACGCTCGGTAAAAAAAACGTTCGTCAGTACGGGGCCTGAAGAATGCCATGGCTTCTGTTTATCTAGCATATGCGACCGAATAAATTCATACACTGAGTTGGAGAGATATTTTTACCTATAGATATGAATGAAATGTATTGTACCAATTCTTACTGCAATAATATTGAGTTTATCGACCTCTTATATGCATTCAACCAATCTTTGGACTCTAAATAATTTATACCTATATGCTATTGAATCAATTACAATGTCGAATGATATCTTCGTAAACTAAATTCGTATTTACGATTCAATACTGTTTGTTCTCGATGAATGCTGGGAATGGCGTGATTTTGTTTTTATTATCACGTGATCACGATTTGGCGTGCATTATCCATTCTTGGACTTGTAGTTGCGGTATAGAGAATTACATGTAAGGAGGCGTATATGGTTTTGAGTCAACCCGGTGAAGGTGCTCATAGCATCAAATATATAAAATTCTCGTGTCACAGTGTTATTTGCCATATTCCTCCGAAACGGCTTAAGCTTGACCGACGTTTATGAAATTTTGTGTGCATATCGGGTAGGTCTGGGAATCGGCCAACATCTTATTTTTCATCCCCCTAAATGATAGGGGAGACCCTCCCCAAAATTTTTTTTTTTTAATTTTTTTTGGTTTTATTTTTTATGATACAGCATACAAAAATACACACAACCCTAAATTTCCACACCTCTACGATCAACCCCTAATTTTTAATAGCAACATTAGTACTATGGGGAGAACAGCTATAACAATATCGCTCGAAATACTTCCATTTCATTGATAAAAGATAACTCTCGTGATTTCGTAAGGGGGTGACGACCACCTAGCGATGACTGCCTTCAACATTTTTTCCGTTGTTGTTCTCTCGTTAGCTGTTTTCGACATGACACCATGTCACTGACGTTTGAATTCACTCGAGCGAACTAAAGCTTGTTGATGATAATTATTTTATAGTCTATATCACTTAGTGAAAATGTAGAATTTTATTAATGTAAGAACTTTTTAAATCGGATGAGCAGTTTCGTTGATTACCTCACAGTTCACACCATCGATCAAATATACCCGAGATACCGCGCGCTAAAAAGTGTTTCGATCCAATTGTGCTTAAAACTGTTCTAAGCACAATTGTGAGTATGATCTTGATGATGTATCCGGTGATAAATTACGACTTCCGCGATGCGCGCATTCTGTAATTCCATAAGTGCGAAACCCCGGTATTGAAAATAGAACGTTATTGTTAAGGACTAAGGACGCAAATAGAAGAAAAAGAATTTAACTTTTACTTTTTGACTTGCAACTTAGCATGGGACACGTTTTCGATTTGGATTTGTAGGTAACAGTGTATCTAGGTTATATTTGATCGATGCCGCACACATGCAAACCTCTTCATTATCTGTGTAGAAGTAGTCACAAGTACCTTCTCGTCATCAGATCGACGCGGAACCGTTGAAAGAGCGGGAAAAGGAACTACATCACATACTGGAGTACGCGAACATGCACGGGTTGAAGCAGATCAAGGGTATCGAGGACCGGCTGTATGGCCTGGACCAGCTGCTCAGCGACGTGAAGAAATTGGAGCGAGACCAGCACGACCAGGCGGCATCTCTCATACAGGTGAGAGCATATGGAAAATATCTCTTCTTTGCCTTTGATATGTGAATTTTTCACGGAAAACAGAAGTATCATTATAATACGTTTTCTTCATGGTTTCGTCTGTCCTAAGCTTTTCGGGAAAACAAATGAATAACTTTCAAATGCAACTTTGCACGTTTTTGGAAGTTTTGCACGTCGCACGCTTTAACTTCATCGTATCAATAATTTTTAAAAAATTATAATTTAATAATTATAATAAATTTAATATTTTTTTAATTTTTGAAAGTTTATAAGTGCTTCTTGCGGGAATATTAAAGATTGAACTGTTTTCTTAACATGTTTGGTAACTACGTTTTGCTTCTACTTAATGTCCTTAAGATCGGGATACTTAAAATGTAGGTGATCATTGATTAATATAACAGCAATTCAAATGCAACCTCATTTGAATTGCTGTTATTTCGGCCATTTGTCGCTCTGAATGGCGGTGACTAAATATCAGTTTTCCGCAGATGTATGTACTTAAATATTATATTATATACTTGTTCGTAGTCTCGGGAACGTCTGAACGCAGCGTGCGACCCTTCAGTGCTGCCCACGCTGGTGCAGTCGCACTGGTGCCAGCTGGAGAAACTGCTCAAGGGACACCAGCTGCTCGTTGATATTCGGCGGAGGATCGCCAAGTCTAAGGAGGAGCTGTCGCACATATTAAAGGCCAGATTAGAGTAAGTCTCTCAATATCATTTTCATTCGTTCCCATTAGCTTATACGATGTCTAACACTTGTAGAATAATTAAAAGAGGCGTAACACTATATCTTTTATTATATAATAATGTATGCAGCATCATCATCATCAGCCTTTATCCGTCCACTGCTGAGCATAGGCCTCTCTCAATAAATGCCAAGACGACCGATCCCTTGCCACTCGCATCCAATACGGACAATTAATGTATATTTTTTTTTTCTAATTATGTCTAGTTTTGTATGCCTGTTTGTTTTACCTTATTGTCGTTATACATGTGTTAAATAGTTTTATTCTTTTATGTTTCCTGCAGCGTGTTTCACAAATAAAGTTATTATTATTATTATATATGATAATAATATCTAATTCAAAAGTTATGCAATTTTGCATGATAATTTGTGTACGATATAATATTTCTTTAAACCAGCAGTTTTTCACAACTTGGACGGGCGCAGAAGCGCACATCTTTCCTATCCTTTGCGTATTAATCTCTTATAATTTTAATTAAGATTGCGTTACGGGAATTACGACTTTATTAATTAACCGCGTGGTCAAAAGCTATTTCTCAGTAGCTCCAAGCAGGGCGATAGTATATGTCGAGCAGACACGACTCTTAACACATTATTATTGCTTATTATTATTGTAACATCGGTGTCAGGGGCAATGATAAAAAATATTGACGTGTTAATTGCGTCGGCAGGGCGGTGCTGATGATCGAGAACTCGATGTCGGTGCAGGACGCGCACGCCATGCTGTCGTTCCAGTGCTTCAACCGGCTGGCGCGGTACTTCGGGATCGTGGCGCAGCTGCACCGCGCGCCCGCCGTCTTCGTCCGCGCCGTGCACGAGGTCGCGCGCCGCAGGCGTTTCTCGCAGGCGCACGTGCAGGTACGGCCCCCGCCTACTACGTGCATGTACCGCCCGCGCCTGCTACGTGCATGTCACGTGTACGCTGGTGCCGTCTGCAGGTGATACGTGCAGATCATGTGATCAGTTCTCCCTGCCGCACCTACACATAAAATGCAGACAGTCCTGCTTAGTTCATCCGTGAAAAATGTTCTAAAGTTCACAAAAGAGTGGCTGGTATATTGTCAAAGGTTATTTGTTTTACTGTTTACAGGTTATTAAGACAATCCGGTTTCGGATTCTAAGTTCTGTAACGTTAAACGAGTCTGATGTCATGCTTTCACGGTCCGAGACCGATACCTTCAGTAACCCATTTAGTATATTATTTTAATATTGTATTGTTTCTAACATGGGTTCTTTTAAACTTTTAGTGGGCCACGGATCTAGCGCAGAAACTTCTGAAAATTCACCAAGAAGAGGTTTGTCGACGGCAAGAATTTAATACTCATTTCGAAGATCATTTCCTGAAGAGCTTATTTCCCGGGATGTCGGACTTGCCGCCGCAGTTCGCCACGCAGTCTCCGCCGGCGTTTGACGCCAAGTTGCCGAAACTATCTGACGAGGATGTGGAGTTCATTTCCAAAACGTTCCCGGAGCTGTCCAGCGATGTGCCCAAATATGATATGGATGCCACGGTCAAATTCTTCAGACAGAGGTACGTCTACTACTTTTATAAATTAATCAGTCCTAAGTACCTATATGTATATTGCTAAATTTTATTTTCCATATTACAGGATAGAATCAGCGGAACATGAAGAGAGAGATGTTGACGTGCAAGTTGATTTTGAAAAGTAAGTATTATACTCATATTACAAATATGCCGAATACATTACTGATCCTTCACAAATATTTATTCGTATTTTTCTACTTTAACAATTTTACCGCGTGTATTTGGAACGCTTGCAAAGATTTAAGCCTAATTATGTACTATTTATACACTATATAATGCATAAAACCATTTATCTCAGTAACGTTTTTTAAGAAAATTTTTGGGACATATATTTTGAAAACCCGCGATGTATTCATACTCACTATGCGCTCACGCTGACCTTAAAACGTGGGGTGCGGGAATTCGTTCACCTAGCGAGGCGAATGCTGTTAGTCAGCTGTTGCAGTCCACCCGGCATGAAACGCAAGTGTTTGCAAGTGTTCCAAATACACCGTGTATATGAACGTTTACGTTAAATTAATGCAACGTTTACAGAGATTTCGAATCGGAAACTGACACGGATTTCGAGAAGCTAAGCCGTCAGAGTGGCCAACATAAGACGGACACGTGGACGACGTGCGCGCCCGACACCGCGGCCGTCGCCACGGTGACCGAGGTGCGGCCCCAGCCCGCTAGCACGGGCGAGTTTGTTCACTCTGAGTTTTACATCGACGAGTCCCTGCCGACGAGCTTGGAATGGGGCCGGGACGGACGGCAGGTGCATCACTGATCAAACGACCGCTCAAATAAGACACGCTCTATATAAATTATAAATACAAAATTAAATTAATTACGACATAATAGATATCCAACCTATCTTTTGTACCAGCTTATGACGTCATATTACTTTTAAATTATTTTTGCTTTTCTTATGTTTCGCCTTAAGATTCCTATCATGTGGTGGCCTTGTTATAATATTATTAGACAGTTAATCTTTGATGCATATTTTACTATTATTTAGATAACGTGCTACAATATATTATTACATTTCAATGGTTATATTTTTATAATACTTTGCTTATTTTAGTTGCGTATATTTATATTTTTGGATAACTATTTGGAACAATTTAAACCGACAAGCGTAAAGTATGATCTTAGCTGAGTGGGTCTCTTAGTTATTTTTCGTTGCTCCTGTCTTCACCGGTCCCATTTGTAGAGTTTATGTTTATAGTATTTAATTACCGCATTTCAATTCCCAAATATTTATTTCTGATTAAGACAGCTTTTGTTTATAATTTCCCATAGCGTCATGGTAAATTCCATCACCTTAAAACACGGTATATTTATTTCAGGACAATATGGATACACATAAAATCGATGTACAAAGGCTACAAGAGTTTTTAATAAAGATAAGCAGTATATGTAGAATTAACATACTCTTCATTAAGGAAGAGTTGGTAAAGCTAAAAAATGAGGTGGACGAACAGAAAGAGTTCATTCACAAGAAATACTTAGAATTTACCGAGGCTTGGGAGAGAAACAGGGAGGAAACTGAAGTGAGATTCCGCGAACAAACGCAGAGGCTGACCGTCGACCACGAGCTAGAATTGACTGACATCAAAGCGGCTTTAAATAAGAAAACTGAAGACGTTAGTATTCTCAATGAAGAATTAGATAGAATTAGAACTCAACACCAAGAAGAAATTGGAAGGTTGAATAATGACTACGAAGCTACAAAGGAAACACTGGAAAAAACGAGAGCCGAATTAAAAGAGCTTGAGAAGAAACTTGAGGATGCTGAGTGTCTGAAACAGA
This sequence comes from Lycaena phlaeas, assembly GCA_905333005.2. NCBI lineage: Eukaryota > Metazoa > Arthropoda > Insecta > Lepidoptera > Lycaenidae > Lycaena > Lycaena phlaeas. The sequence goes on from HG995163.1 coordinate 20,549,274, forward strand.
AAGAGATTAACGAAGTAAAAGAAAAATTACACCAAGATTATAAGGCACAGATGGAATCGTTGCGATCAAGGTAAGAAATTCATTAAAAAACAGAAAATTATAATATCCTCTAAAAATTTTTTTTCGCTTTAAAAAAGACCTTGTTTCAATAGTAATAAAATATGCTTATCAATCCTTACATGTCCTATGGTCTCCTCGAAATCAGATGAGGAGGGTATTGGGCCACAGTTCGATGCTTGGTACTTGGATATTGGAAGTATGCTGGTGAAACCGCGGGCCACTGCTAGTTTTCAATAATTCTATCAATATAAACCTATGATGTTTGATTATACATATTCACACGTGCATGTTCTACTAAGACATAAACTTATAATGATAATTTCTTTTGCAGGTTCCGTCTTGTAGCATTGACGAATAACATGGACAGGTCGCCGTCAGAATCAAGCCTGGAGAAGATTGAGAGGACTGACGTCATCGAAATAAGCAACCACAACGCGATCGTGATGCAGACGAAGGAGAACGCAGAAGTGGAGAAGGAAGAAGCGGTTAAAGAGGCTGTCCAGAAATGTAAAGAGGAGTGGGAGCAAAAACTTAACGCAGAAATAGCTTTACTTAAAGCTAAATATGAAACCGACAAGCAGGTTAGATGTTTAATGGATCTTAATTACAATTATGTATCACAATAATTATCTTGATAAAGAATTTCACACGTACTTAACATGCAGAAGGTAATAGATTTGACTTGCATATTTTTTATTTCTAACTGATGGAATGATTTTTTACATAATATTGGGATTTTATTATAGTGCATATTGAGTTCAGCATATTATAATATACTTCGTTCATTACATACTTATTATATGTACTTCCTTAGGTAATCCGACTCGCACTTGGTCGGTTTTTTTTAAATATTAACCTAAAGTTTTCAGCATGCATTCACTCATAAAACGAATGAACATAATTTTAGGTGACGATTAACGACGTGACGAGGCGTCTGCTCTCCGAGAAGGACCGCCAGCTGGAGCTGTTGAAGGAGCGCGAGGCGGTGCTGACGCGCGAGTGCAACAAGTACCGCGACACCATACAGCAGCTCACCGACCCCGAGACCAACGACTACGACAGCCTGCTCAAGACTCAGGTCACCACCGCCCGCTGACTAGTGCCCGAACACTCAAACGCAACTCAAATTTAGAAGCTGCTTACATTTCGATGATTTATGGATTTATGGGCCCTGATTGGTCCGCTACAAATTTAAGGCGTGCTAGTAGTTTGAGGAGCCTCCAAGTATTTAAGTGGCATTTGAGAATTCGGCGTATTTTCAATGTTAATGAATGTAAGATTCAAATTTTTGGTAAGAGTAGGTTGATAATTTTAATTAATACGTTTTCAGTTTTCAACTCTTGAAAATGAAAAGGCAGTTCTACAACAGCAGCTGGCGGAGTTGAAAAAGGAGTTAGAGAAGAAATCCGAGGAAGGAGATAAGAGTAGAGAGGAAGATAGCGATGGAAGGCTAGTACACGTTGATTGTTGCGTTTTGTTTATGTGTACATATTTAGGATTTTGGATAGGGTGTAGTCGGAACTTTTTTATTCTAATTTTTCTCAAATCATGGGAGGACTTGGAATCATCTAAGAGGTTCGCGAGCTTTATCCCTCGCCAAATTAGTAGAAGTTTATTGGCAAGCTAGATTTTAATGGTAGGATTTGTATCTCGCTAAATTATTAGAAGTTTAATTGGTATAATACCAAGGATTTGAAAATCTTTTATGAGGGGTGTAACTAGAACGCTGTAGCCTTTCTATTACCACCTGTATGTGCTCGTCAACGCAGGTCGGAGCGGAGCCGCCGCCCGCGCTGCCACACGCCGCTGGGCCTGGAGGGCGGCAGCCTGAGCCTGTCGTCGTGTCTCAACGGGGCCACGGTGCTGCTGCTGTGGGACCCCGCCCACCTCAACTACACCGTCATGCAGGTAATGTCTATATACATCACATACATGTATGTATAACAGGCATTGGTACGTAGGTACTGTGAGTGTATAATAGTGTCTTCCGATTTTTTTTATGTTAGTTGGATACGCAAACTGACAAGTGCCAGTAATAACTTTTTACTCACCTGTTTTAAGATTTTTGCGCTCCCCCGGATGTCGTTTTTTGGTGAAATCTTGACACACGTAGGGATGACATTTTGGTCTCTGCATCTATTCAAGAAATTTAAAGATGTTACAAATCTTGCGCGCTTTGTCATAAAATCTTCCAGGCGTCATTTTATTTTGCGGTTTCCAGTCCGTACTGGTTCACATATTGTTTTCTTATGTTTACGCAAATTTCACTCATTATAATGCGGTGCGGATTATTTAGTTTTTTACCTTACAGCAACCATGGTCACGAGAGGACTCCATGACCATGGTTGATGTAAAGTATCTGAAACGTCGGGCTCATCAAAAACGCAATAAACCGCGATAAAATCCGTAAAAGTTGTTTCATTATAATGAATAAAATTCGCGGAAACCTAAGAAAACAATAAGTGCACGTAGTCGGCGTCGCTCATTGACATAAACTAGTTTATCTGACACCGGCCCGGGGAAGTCATTCACTCATTAGATGTAACCTTTCAGGAGGCGTCCATAATGTACTTCGTGCACAGCGACTGCCTGCCCGCGCTGGACCTGAGCATTAACGTGCGGCACGAGTCGGACCGCCGCCTGTATGCCATCGCCACCGTCGAGTCCAAGGAGTATTGCTACGCCAAGAAGGTACATAAATATTGTTAAGGTACATAATAATTGTTACTAACCAACTTAATTTTTTTAGCTTGAAAACTCTATTTCATGCAAATAATTTCGCTTCTATCAATTTTAATTGAATGAATGTTTATATCCGATGAGACTATTCTATATTATACTACATTCTTGCAATTGACATATTATTATTATTATTATAAATTTCGGTAAATGTATAAAGTAATAAAATCTGAATCAATGATATTTGGATTTTAAAATATATTAGGAACCTAGTTGTTTCTTACGTGTTACTGTTACAGACTCTGTTTTCTGTTAATATAAAATACTTTAAGGATATGTTAGGGTTAGATAAGACACATTATCAGGCATTACCTTAAACGATCAACAACGGTGGTCGTATTATGTATTTGTAAACCGATACAAGCCATTGCGTTTCACAGAGCGGGAACAGGTATCACATGCCGCGAGGATCGCGCTTCTACCGCGTGCGCGTGCGTCCGCTGCGGCCTGCCCCTCCGCCCCCCGCCTGCTGCGACCACCGCCATAAGACAGGTACCGCCCACTACCGCCCACAACAACATCGGGATGATTGATGTGAATCTCTGATCATGCTTTTAATTTAAAAAAAAAATACGAAATTTAAGTAAGCTTACGACTTTGTACTTAAAATATTATTCGGACACTTCTCCATATTTATTTACATCGTTTTCTTTACTACGACATTATGCAAGTATTTTAATAAGCCTAGTAACTCGTATATGTTGTATAATTTTAACATGACTTTAGTCAGCTTATCTCTTTTAAAGTTACATGCGTAGTGTCCGGCAAGTGCGTTAAGTTTTAAAATGTATCATCTGAAGGAAAGCGATGTGAATTAGAGGTTGCCTTAACGTATTTGGAAGTTTTAATAAATGTACCCCTTTCCCTAACTACTCATGGCTTGCAGCTTTTCAGTGTACGCGATCTGTGTGATCGTGGGATTTTATTTTAGACTATTATGTTTATTTTATTTTAAAATCTAGCAACAGACCTAGATACTGTCGTTTCAGTAGGGTTATTCTGTAAGGTCGTTTTCGAATCTCGAAAGCGGAATACGCGGTGATATGACGACTTTGACGAGTTTGTATTATTCAAAACTCGCCTATCTATCTATATCAATAAAGTTCACTTGCGAAGTGAGCGTAAAGTAAGTCTATCACTCAAGTGAAGCTCGATATCGAAATGTTTTTTTACAGAATAGCCCTACAGCTATGTTTGTTTAATAAATGTGTCGAGCATGAGAGTAAAGTGCGTCCCGTTGCAGATGCAATGAGAGGCAGCGTCCTGTCCGTGTTCAGCGGCAAGCGCCCGCTCAACAAGTGGTTGACGTACATGCATGCACCAGGTCTCAGCTTTTTACTCACATTATTATTTCATCCTATTGATTTGCTTTTAGTAGTTTGTATTTAACCCGGCGATGTTATTTATTCAGTTGTATTATGTATACCACTGCTACGCATACTCATCGTGTTGTGCTGTTACTGTCATTAATCGATGGTTTTCATACACAATAAATAGTAATTTATATTACAAATATATTTGTGTTCATTAATTTGTTTTTAGTTATCAATGTTGGACGCTAGAATATATACTTTATGACATTATATAAAACACTGCGTATTGCGAACGGTCCCCAGACCTACAGAAGTCTGCGGACACGAGCCAGTCGACGAGCTCGAACACGGATGAGGCGGTGGGCGTGGCGGGAGCTGTGGGCGTGGCCGAGGTGGCTACCGCGACCCTTATTAACCTGGAGTCTCCTGCGGGGGAGGCGGGGGCGGCGCGCTCGGCCTGCGTGGGGGACGTCGCTCCGCCCGCCCCGTCTGCCGTCGACGAGCTCGACTCCATCGAGTCCAGCGAGCAGTGGCAGCCGGCCAAGATGCTAGCCTCCACGGCCAGCGCTATGTGAGTATAGTTCAATTGAGACTAAACAATATTTACAGTATTAAAATAGAAATCGCTAATATAATAGCTGCATTATCATCAATTTCTTGGGATTTTTAAAATGCTTAAGTGTTTTCATATATCGACGCCTAAACAAATAATGTGTGATTTGCCAAAAAAAAAAACAAGATCACATACACGGATATAACTGAAACACAGATACATTAATAATACAACTATTAGTACTCACATCAGAGTGTGACTACCCGGTCTCTGTAATAATCGGTACTCACAAGACATACCTACCACTGACCGTTGTCCTCTGCACAGGACGGACATGGAGTGCAGCGTGGCGCGCTGCCCGTCACCGCTGGAGCAGTCCGTCAGCGCGCAGGCGGTGATGCCGCTCGGAGCTGCTCCCCCTGAAGAGCTGGCGGAGGAGGCGGCCCCCTGACATCACATGAACCCCCTCGAGACGCTCGACCTCCTCGAGACACTCGACCCCCTCGCGGCGCCCAGCGCACGATGAGACACGCCTCACCGTCAACTTCTGAGATATAATCGTATATTTTTGTTCTTTCCGGTTTCGTCGAGCTTATTAAGTCTCATCCACAGTAAGCCTTTGGATGCCCGACAATTGAGACGGGGTATTAATAACAATAAATATTTTGTTCTATGATATTAATAAAAAAAAATGTCATCCATAATGGTATTTTATGGATAAGTTTGAGGAAACCGTCATAAAAATTATACGTTCTTTTGTTCATGTAACAATCGATTATAATGTTCGTTTGTATGTCTGACGAACAATTGTGACGTCACACATTGTAAATCCCAGCGCCGCCATTGCGGGCGCGCTGCGGCGAAACGGTTCCACCTATCGGTCTTCCGTGGCACCTAAAATGTTACACTAAATGATACATATTTTTTCGAAATTTACATTACTAATGTCGCAAGGCTAATATCATTTTACTCTTTAACATATTCTGACGATTACTAAATTTATTTATATTATAATGTATACATTATTTAAACACAAATATAACAATAAATTTAGAATAATTCAAAGTGTATTTACGATAATTCTACTAGTTTTGAAAATAGATTTTGCAAAGGATAGTTTTCCTTCGGCGAATGAAGAAAATGCTATCCCGCAGTAGGGAGAGTCTTTGTCCAACAGGCATTTATTGTTGGGACTATTTATCGCCATTGTCTAACTATATTCTATATCGACGACCTCTTGTCGTCCGCTTGTCCGTCTGTTTACTGCACGTAGTATCTTAAGTCTTATCGATGTTACTCGAATTATCGTATCGGGCAGTGATTTTGTTTGATAGTACAAATTTAATAATTTAGTCATCCTAAAAGCTTTATATTTTATTTTCAATCCAACGAGAAGTTCTGTTACTTTTCATATCTTTATCTACGCGTTTTGTAGTATCCATTAAATTTTATTGTATGCGATATTATATAATTTGTATAGCACAAATTCAATATTCACTATACCTATATTTGTCTAGTTGGACCATAGGAGCTGTTGTATTTAGTGTATTACACATATTATAATACGTGTCTGATACGAGTCTAGTTAGCGCTTTCGTCAAGTTCGTCTTTTAAGTCTTATCTTGTCTTAAGTCATAGTGGGTGCGGCCGCCCCGCCTTCGGTGCGCGGGAACGCCCCCTCGCGTAGGCCGCTGAGTGAAGACGCTTAAACAAACGATCTCGCTTCAATTTTAACTCTCGACTAAATAGTTTGTCACTATAGAATATGTAGGGTTGTCAAATTAAAGTACGAATTCTGCAGTCTAGAATTTTCTCGATCGAAGCACACTGCGGCCCTCGCTCGCGCGCTCGACCACGCCCGCAGCTTCTGCACTGTGATAATTCCGAAAAGACTACGGGACGGGTCGAAACTCGCCCGAGCGAGGGACGATTTTACATTTGCTGATAGAAGCGCAAATAGTGTTCGTTAAGAGGCATGCTTCGTGTTGAAATTTGTTCGTGGCCTTATTTGAAGTCCCGCGGACTTCGCCGTAAACTAGAGAGACGGCTTGTTTGTGACGGGTCCGAGGCTCGCTCGCCGGCTGTGATAGTGCGCGCTGTGCTCCTCGCTCCCGATCAGTTGTGTTTATTGTCAACATTAATCTAGTGAATAGGGCCTATTAATAAGTACGTAAATCACGAAATTCGTTTAGTCGTAAGTCCGTGTTGTAGATTGCTACGGCCCGATGGCGAAAGCCCGCGTGTATAGTGTCGCGTGCGCGTAGCTGTCGGCCGTCGCTCGGGGCAGTGGTTACCGCCGAGGTGGTTTCACAATCGAGTTGGTCGTAAACGTTAGACGGTTAGAGGAGCATATTGTTATTGTAAATAATTGTTATAACCGCAAAGATCACATAACGGATAGTTTATAAAGCTTGTGTGGATTCTATGGGCTACTGTCGCAGGGTTTGCGCTGGACGCAAGGGAATACAATAATCAGTCACTTGATCGTCTACCCACATGAACGCTTCCACTTGGACAAACAGAAATATGTGATATAAATATACACGTGACATGATCAATATTTAATTTTATTGTAAAGATTTTTGAACGAATTCGAATCAATATTTTTCTCAGCTATCATTATAGTCAATAACATCACAGTTACGTTGCTCGCTATTTATTGAAACAGTACAATTCTAAATATCGAAGAAAGTTATTATTATAATGAAACTTTTATGGATTGTATCGCGGGTCATTAAGTCCTCCCGTGACCATGATTGCTGTAAAGTATCCGAAACGTCGGGTATATAAAACCAATAAACCGCGATAAAATCCGTAAAAGTTGTTTCATTATAATTAGTAAAATTGGCGTAAACATAAGAAGTTACTGTTAAAATAATTAGTATGAATACGAAGCGTTGATGTGGGCAGATAACATTTTAAACAACCATTCGGAGTGTTAAGTTTGGCGATTTCACATGCATAATAGTTATATACGGTGTGATTCGCTTTATGGACTATTTTGTAGTGACCAATTTTGTCTCTAGTAAATATAAATTGACAATTTTAATGTAATTTTTATATACAATAAATAAACATGATTTTGTATATTGGTTTTTATTTATGTTCCCGGTTATCCTAAACTGTGTTATCCTTGTCACAATATATAATTGAGAGATCAGATGAACCGTGCAATGTATGTCATGATACGAAATATTGCTTGCTATCCAGTGAAAATTATTTTTAATCTCTTCTGTCTTTCTGTTTGGCGAAGAAAGGAATAGATCATATATATGTATATCTGCAGATAAACATATCTTCCGCGACTGTATGCTGGAGAAGGAATTTGATCTTAAAATTATGAAAGCTAAAAAAAATAAGATTTAAATAAAATTATTTGAAACATAATTCAGAGGAACAATCTTTATTTCTTTCGTTATAAGATATACCTTAGCCTAATTAACAATAAAGTAACATTTATTTACAATTTACATTCGACTATCAACAAACTAATATTATAATAGGGCGCCGAAAGTGGTTTCGGCGTTTGGCTGCTGGACGTCATAGTACTGCTTACACTCTGATAGGTCCTGGGTGAAGCTGCAGTCTGCGTAGCTCCAGGGTTGCATGTCCAAGTTGTTCTGCGCGCAGTCCTGGTTATACCGTTGATAATACCTCTGATCCTGAGAGATTATTGGAGAAGGATCTCTAATGTTGTTGACGTGGTAGTATTGCGCTTCTTCAGGGTAGTATCCTTGCGCTCCGAACGTCTGCTGGCCGTACGTATCAGTTTGTTGGTACCCGTTGACTAGCAGTTCTGGAGACGCGGTAGCACTGGACTCGGACTCGCAAGGGGCGCGTTGCCATTCGTACCAATACGCGTCTTCAGGTCGGGAGTTCTCGCAGTTCAAGTCCGCGAACGTCGGTTGGGAGTCCATGGTGTTGTCCTCCACGGAGAAATCTAACCTGATTGGTTGGTCTAATTGGAATATTTCTTCTGGGTGGAATATGTCGTCGGCGGGGAGGGCAGCGGGGTCGTAGCTTTGTTGGGGGGTGTTCGGAACTTGTGTGGGGAGAGTGTAGTTGTAAGACTGCTGCTCGGTGGGTGTCCACGCGGGCGCCGGGTACGATTCTATCTGTGTCTGTTCGTTGCGCCATCGGCAGCTGCACTCGAACGGTCCGCATGTACATGTTAACGCTGTAAATAACATTACAGATTAGACACTATGTTAAAACAAATATATGAGGCCGGTATAAGCGGGCCGTGACAAAAAATTGGAATAATAATATAAAAAATCTTAATATATATAAATCTCGTTTCACAATGTTTGTACTCAATGGACTCCTAAACCACTTAACCGATTTTAATGTTTTTTCTTTTAAAATGTGTGCTTTTCTCCAACTTAAAAGATAGGATAGTTTATTTCTCAAATTTGAGATTGCAATTTTATTTATTGCAAATTAATTGTTTTGACAGAACGAAGTCTGTCGAGTCCGCTAGTATATTATATATTCATCTCTATTTTATGCAATGTAATATGCTATTTTATGAAACCTTTGGATTGAAAATAAGATTTTTTAAATACATATTTTGTTTTTATCTGCTATTATTGGCTATTGCCGTACGTAAATAACTATTTAAACTATTTCAAACAATGGAAAGTAAAATATTTGTTAGTTACCTCTTTGGTCATCGTGAATGAGAGGCGGTGGTTGTAAGTGACTGTTAAATTTCTGTGATATCTGCCTATCTGGCTTGGACTGGAGCATCTTCTCATCAATAGTGGCCTCCCGCGCCAGCAGCAGTGCCAGACCTCGCACCCGCTTCCCAGCCCCAAGAGACCTTCGGACTTCGCTGGCCCCCTTCGCTTCTGGTCGGGGGTGGTCATGGGAGCCTTTCGCTTGGAAGAATATAGCTTGGTCTGTGTGTCGCCAGAAGTGTGTGACTGGATAGCCGCAATGGCCTCGGCACGGCTGTACTTCGAGTCTGCCTTTACATGGCCGATTTGGACACGGTTTACCTGTACCAAAAGAGGCTCCTATTAGTTTATTACATTTGGTTCAATAGACACAATATTATATTAGTTATTTTTTTGTTAGTAGTCAGATTTTTTATAAAATTTTGGTAAAGAATCAGGCGCTACTTTGCGGAAATCCATTTAAAAATATATTAATTTATATTATATTAATTAGAAATAATTCTGGGAACCACGCCGTCTGTACAAAAAGTGTGTGAGTGGTGGCATCTTTAGTGTCGGCGCGAAACGTGCCTAGATTGTTTGGTGGGTGTTTTTTTTAGTAGTGTGTGGTGATTCATGCGAGTGTACGCATATGCAGTGTGGGAACGGTGCTATATGCATGCATATGCGTGCACTCACGCACTTTCTGTAAAGACTGCGTGGTTCGCGGGAATATTGCTAATAATTATATCCTCTATATATTATGTGTAACTTTATTAAAAAGTACCTATTTACGACATGCATACCTTGTTGTTTTTTCCTCGCTTTATCGCAAATGGCCGGTCGCAAATGCACCCTAGAGCCGTCCGGTAGCCGGCACCTCAGCGAGCATATGAGCACTCCCAGGCAACTCTTCTTGAGGATGAGCGCGTTGTGGTTGTTGGTGTTCCTCATGGCCCAGCCCGAGGCATGTCTGCGGGCCTCCTCGCAGCCCGGCGCGTACACCCGGCGCACGTGGCCGTCGCACCATTCGCCGAACGGGTCGAAGCTGGTGATCCGGGGAACTATCGCGTCGTTGATGTCCCATTCAGGTGCGGAAGGCCCGTCCGACATGTCCGAACGCCTTGTTCTGTGGAAAAATTAAAATAAGTATGAGTATTGAAGTAGCGAAGTCTAACTTTAAAAAGAAGCTTTTAAATAACAACAAAAACACTGTTTTTATTGTTCTTGCATATTTAATGAATGTTATAGAATTTCGATGATATTTCTAAGTCTTTCCATCTAGCTTACTTAATACATAGACGAAATAGATAAATAATAAGTAGTACGATGTTATATTATAGTATTTATTAATGATTTATTGCATTATTCCAATAATTAGAAGTTTCATTTGTATTTATAATTATTTTTTTTATTTATAGAGGGCCTCGATATATCTTAAGCAGAATTACAATTGAACACATATCAATAAAATATATTTATTACGATAATTCTTATTGGATACTCGAGTTATTCAAAATAAAATTACTTTTAAATCGCTAGTTCTTTTGCGCTACAGATGAATATAAAGATTGTGTTCAATTTAAAACGAAGCTGTTTGTGTACGAACAAGTTTAAATATACAGAGGCGTAATAGTAAGAGAAAGCTCCCCCTCGTGTGCCTATTAAGCCAATTGCCGTATTCTGGGGCCGGTCCCTTAATTGGATAAACTATTTTGTGGAAGACGATAGCGCGCTGCCAAAGACACGCTGTAACCTTTACCTAGAACTAATATTTTATGTTTTTAATAGGAAAATATTGAGATTTTGTATAGTTTTTTATATTGGATCAAATAAACGATTGAAGTTATATTATATGGCATATGAATTTAGCTTTATAAATTGCTTTCCAGCAATATTTGTATACAAAACATATTATGTACATTAACTTACCCTAATCGTATTTGTCTATTATTTTTTTCTGAAATTTTACATTACTAAAACGATTCTTATTATATACCTAAAGTTTTCAAAATTGATTAGTTGATTAGAAACGTACTATTTTGTAGTGACTACGTTCTATTTATTATATTCTTCAAGAAGTAAGTATTTACTTCTGTCTAAAACTTTTTTTGATGAATAAAGACACAAACTGAAAGAACCTTGAATAACAAAGCGAACATTATTCATGCTTTGGTGGTGGGTGCATTAAAAGTAATTGACCTATCCCAACACCTACCGTCCAACCCTCCTACACCAATTATAACAAATTGAATAAATTGGCCGGCTGTATAATAATACAAGTGTATTAATGTACTCGTACTTATTGTAAAATGACTAAATTAATATAAAATGAATATTATGCTTCTTTACATAGTACTATTGCACGCAGCTTCGCCTGCGTCAACTAAGATTTAAAACGGATCCCTAATTTTTTGAAAATTTAATATAGCATATGTTCAACTGGGATAATGTTGCTTTCCAACAGTGAAAGAATTTTTAAATCGGTCAAGTAGTTTCGGAGCCTATTCAAAACAAACAAACAAACAATCAAATCTTTCCTCTTTATAGTATTAGTGCTTCTTTACATAGTATAAAACAAAGTCGCTTCCGTTGTTAGTATGCTTAGATCTTTAAAAGTACGCAACGGATTTTGATGAGGTTTTTTCAAGAGGAAGGTTTATATGCATAGCACATGCAGAATATATTATCCCGCTAAGATCCCCTTCTATTTATTAGTTAACACAAGCGACACTGTGGGTAACATCTAGTTTGCAATAATTTCAATATGTAATTCTGATCTATAATTTTTAACTAGGTATTATAGTCTTTTCTATTTGAGATAAAAAGCTTTGGCAGGTTTATATAAGTATTGTGTTAGAACTTAGAACACAAGATTTACTTATTAATAAAATTAAAAATATATTTTATGTGTGTTTGAATTTGGATTTGCCAAATTCGATGTTTTTAAAAGCCTATGCAGATAAATCCAATTAACGAAGATATAATTATTATTATATGATGTTAAATAATTCATTTATATTTGAAGACTCGTTGCTTGAATATTGCTTTAAGTATGGTGCTAAGTTAAGTAAAGCAATACCAGCTATAATTCTCTTGAGAAATTAACATATAATTTTATTCAAAAATAAAAGAATTTTATTATTTGGATGTTTCAGAGCGAATATTTTTCCCCCAGCCCGGACTGCCCCACTATTGCCCGTTGGCTGCACTGCGCCAGAGAAACTGGTGTTTCTTTGATATCTATTGAAATGTTAATTTATGGCATCTATTACAAAGCAAAGCTAAAACCTTGTAGGAAGAAAAATAAAAGTAATTCTGAAGCCCTTGTATTATATAGGTAAAAACAACTTAGGTACATTACATACGAGCTTTCTAGTTTGAGTCCTATAGGTACGGCACTTTGTCTCTTATAAGAATTCGAAGTAAAATTTTGTTTCCTACACTACCTATTCGTTCACTTCTACCTACCTTCTACCTAATCGTTCTTCGTTCACTTTCGTAACAATCGAGATTTTATTTGTATATATTTTACATTTACATATTTTATTGATATTATACGTATTTTATTGATCGCCTTTTTGGAAAACTCACTTTATTTGCAAATTACGAGCTTTTATTGAGAAACCAATTAAATATGATCAGCCTGTACCTGGTCGTTGTATCGCGAATCCAATTTAAATAAAACCAAATAAGTAATGAAAATTTATGCTACAATTTTTTTATGGAATTGTAGTTTATTAATATTCTATTTTTTTATGTTACTTGGAAAGGCAAACTGGCAGGCGTGGCACCTGATGGTAAGTAGTCGACATGGCCGATGAACATAAGCCAGCATAAGCTCAGCTCAGCTCAGCTAAGCATAAGCTCACGTGGAACTTGACCAGGAAACTCATTTCTATGTTGCATATCCTTATCTTATGTAAAGTCTCTGTGTCAGTATTACACCGTTTTTCTTTTGCCCTTCCCTCCGAGCGCAACTCTCCCTCCGGTAATTAAATACAAACTCTACAATTATAGAGACAACAGCATGAGAAGTCGGTACCTACTCGACTATAATACAATACATATTATGTACTTTAATATAATATAATACATGTATACAATAATTATAATATAATTTAATTAAAAATACTATAATACTTATAGATTGCATAGCTTTGTTTCTGCTTATTGCAATAAGAGCAAAGGTTTATAAAGAGCAACAAAATGATTTACCTATACAAATCAAAAAGGTCTAATGATTAAAAAACGAGATTAGTAAGTGTTCTTTTTCATTTCTTATATGCTTTTTAATGCAGCTTATGAAAAATAATTAAAAATAATTTTAAAAATTACCTGTCTAATTAGGTAGTCCGATAATTAGAAATACTGTATCTAATACTATAGGTACGATTTAATCACATTGATATAACAAAAGTATCATATTTATTGAGTTCATATAAGTATAATAAATAGAATGTAATTTAGTTATCGTGTCTAGATTAGATTATTATAATGTACTTATTTATTGTCTTTATTGATGCAAAACTGTATTTGTTCCTAATAAATAAATAAATAAATAAGATTTAGTGCTAGTTATATAATATAGTACATACTAATGTATCTTCTATATTTTATTATTGGGCTTATGATAAATTTTGTTGTATGGCATAGTTGGTTATAATCATTTTGCTTACAATGTAATAAATATAAAGCATAATAAATTAAAACCATTACTCACAGGATCACCATCTCCGAAAGAGGCTGTAGGTATATTAGCACTGCAACGTCTCACACAGTCCACACAACACTCCACAACAAAAAAATCCGCCGTATACCGTTGTTTGTACACCGAAGGCTCATACCTCACTGACTTTAACAACAAAAATAAACACGGGGATGATTTCTCCCACTCCCAGTCCCGCTCCTTACCCGGGGTGGGGAGTCGCGGTGGCGAATACCGGGCCGGGAATGAGGAGACTCCGCCTCTCACCTTATCGCGACCAATCCCACGCAGTAAGGCTGTAACCAATGACAGAATTCCAATTAAACAACATTACATTTTCAGCGGAATTCGTGATGCGAAATTTCAGCGACACATAACCTATTTATATATCGATTTAGAAAGTCTACCTTTAAAACATTTTGCATATAAAGCGTTTGCATTTATGTTTTATTTTAACGTTTGTTATCAACAGGCTATCGTCTGCGAGCTTGGAAGCCTATTCGTACCTACAGATATAGGTAGTAGTATGTAGGTACTACATATAGGTGATATAACAAAACTGTGTGCTTAAATAGCAAGCAGTTATTCGTCAGTCCATATATTATATAAATCCAATCTATTTATCTTTGGCATATAATTTTTTTTGGTGGCAAGTTTTTGCCCTTAGACAGACAGGCATTATCATCTTGGTTTTCGTGTTGGCTACATATGAGCGGTATGTTATGAGTACGAAGTTTTAGTTATCCATTAACCAGGTGGGAAGACGATCTTCGTGCAGTGCTCGGTTCTTTCAGGCATGATGATTGTGATTCTGATCAGAGGAATTTGTACCTGATTGCCCCCCCCCCCCCCCCCCAAGAAAGCAATAGATGCCAGACGATACAAGGATCATTGTACCTATGTGCAAAAGCTCATACGATCGATTGTATGAGCTTTTGCACATTACAAATTAACTACACAACAACAAATTAAATACACATAGGTAGGTAGGTAAGTTCAGTAACTAAGTAGGTGTTGTTATGGGTTTGTACCTATGTATGGCAATAATTAGTGTATCTACCTCTATTTGCAATAAATATTTCAGGGATTTAAAAAATTGAGTGTATCAAGAAGGGGGGGGGGGGGGAGATGTACGAAATGTAACGGGCCATAGCAAAACAAATTTCGGGAGGTGTGCCAATGTGTAATATCCTTTGATTTCAATAAATAGAAAACAATAATTATTGTAGGTTACACTGTCTCATTATCTCAATAAATTTGAAAACGTTAAGGGCAAATGCAAAGAGCAGAATCGCTTAAAACTCTAGCCAGATTTGATCAGAGATTTATCTCATATCTTTGAAAATACTTTAATTGCGTCAATTTTCTTCGCTTACTTTCTTCTCCAAATTTTATTTATCAATCTTTATCGTTATAGAAAACAAGTGGAAATGTATTCTATGTATTATTGTGTGTTCTAGTTGTCATAAGAATCGGTGAATTTCTGCACGTTTTTTTTTTGGATGGAGCCATGCTAATGGCCTAGTGGTTCGTCGGAAGTGCGGTGAGCCGGTTGGTATCACCCAGAGATATAGTAAGTAGGGGGTTGCCCCCCGCCAGCCGGGGAGTGCGACTTCCACGGCTTCATGGCGTCGGGTTTGTACCTGTGGCGGATCTCTGCCTCACCACCGTCGGATAAACAGATACAAGTTACGATTATATCGTTTTAAAAATACGCCAACACTAAAACTACAAGAATCATGGTCTTCACGTCAGTTAACTTTCATTCATCAAAGATAAACTTAGGCTGGCTAGGTAAAGTCTAAATTTATAAAAAGTAAGTTCTGAAAGCAACTAAGTTGTAGCCAATAAGTTGTGTGACCGTAGCAGTATCTGTAGGTACGGCTGCGGATCGGTTAGCGAAGGGTGAGCGATGCGGGCCGCCACGACGCTCTTGCGCAACTAACCTATCGACGGTTGCAAATTTATTTTACAATTGAATTGTAACGGACTCCTATTTTGGTATATCGTTTCATTGAACTGATGGAATAAATGTATGATGGAAAAAAATCTACTCATGTCCAAACTGACTAGTTTGGACATGAGTAGATTTTTTTTGCCATGGATACCTACTTGGGATGTTCCAACTTATCCTACATCTAACATCATAGGTAGAGAGACTATCGTCAACGTAAATATCTCGTACGTATAGCTTTATAGCCTAAAAGAAGCAATTCATACATGTCCCATTGCTGGGCACGGGTCTCCTGTTTGAAATTAGGCAAGGATCGGGCCATAGTTCACCGAGGCGCTGGCCCAATGCGGGTTAGTGAACTTCAAATACCTTCAAATACTTTTATTCTCATGGGGCATGCAGGTTTCCTCACAATGTTTTACTTCACCGGTAAGCAATAGATAGTCTTGTGTTTAGGGTGCATTTAAAAATTTGGAAAAATCATTTCAAGGCACTACAGTGGGTCAGGGTCGAACCCGGAACCTTTCGCTCAAGAGGCCGAGTACATACCCACCGGTCTATCGTCGCTCTAAAGCCTATTGTATATTATTTCTTCTTAAAGTTCTACTTGGTACTACTTCTTCCATCCTACTTTTTTTTTTGGATGCACCTTAGTAAAGCTGTTCAGCATAAATAAACTAAAAATATATGGTACCTACTTGGGTTTTGCAATAGATACTTAGGTAGGTAGAGCTACGTCCACCATGGTTCAGGCCTTGTTGTGGCGGTGGGGCTCAGAAGCCTAGGATGCGCCCAACACCTTGGACGAAGCTAATTGAGCCAAGGGGGCAAAAAAAAGGTAGGGAGATTATGGGTAAGTTCTGTCTTTGTGACTTGTAATGTTAAATATGGAACATTTTATAGTTGTGCGCTTAAGTTCATCGCAAGTTTCAGAGTAAGCAAAAGAAAATTGTGACCAATTTGGCGAATTAACAACTTCCGTAGTAGTGAGGGGACGCAAATTGCTCGTGCGAAAGAACCTTAGTAGTGGGGCGTTGATCTACATACTTCAACTTTCGGTGTTTTGATTAAATTAGATTGTTTACAGCAATATTTTAACATCGTAGTACGCGCCAAGTAGGTAGAGAATTGAGCTATTCCTTTGGGTTTACATGTTTCATATCATTTTGTAAAGTCAAAAACAGATGCTGTATTTCCAAAACTATATTTAAATAGAGAACATATTCATGCCGTGCCTAGCGACTAAGCAACCTCAGTCGTATGCTTCGTATTCCATTGTTTATCTCTGTATAAAAAACCTTCATTCCATAAAAAACAAGACAATCGTTACGTAGCTTTCCTTGAACCATTAGGTGCACTGTGACGATTACTAGGAGTGCAGGTGACGGTATAGGCGATGGTAATATATTTTCAGGTGACCCGTATGATATCTCCCCCTTTCATTCCCATGCTATTCTATGAATATGTAAATCATAAAAATTATGAAATAATATATATTGGCTATTTGGCTTGTTTTTTACATTATAATCACCAACCTTTTTCTGTCCTTAGCTGAGCACAAGTCACTTACCGTACTATACTATACGTAGCATTATGATCATCATTATCAGTCTTTACTCTCCTTCAATGAACGCCAAACGACCAATCCCTTGCCACTCGCATTCAACGCGGACCGGCCACTGCACGAAGATCTTTCCACCTGGTTAATGGCCGACCAACACTTCGTCTATCTAAACCTTTGAACCAATATACGTATAGGCCCTACCTATATATATTATAGCTATCTAGATATTCGACATTCGCCGGCACGGGTCCTGCGCTGTTTACTACAAAGAATGTAATAAATTTGAATATAATATCGGTACTAATAAGTCACGCTTTAGATGAAACTGTCCAGAACCTTACATAAATAAAGCACTTTTAAGTCTGCCTTTAAAGAATATCTATCCGTAAAAGATAAAAGGTTTTAGGTACCTATCATAGTACGATTTCTCACCAAATCTATTTAAAACATACGTCGTTTAAGTTTATATAAGACTGATATATAAAAGGATGTAAGTGATACATCTTAGGAAGGGAATTCTAATCAATTTGGCGAATGGCCGACTTCCGCAGTGGGGAGGGTCGCAGTCCTCAAGTCTTTTGGTTCGGATACCCACCAATTGAATGAGGCGACAATGAAAACTTTGTCCAACACAATCTGTGCTATTGTTTTGATTTATAAGTTGTCTATCTCATATTTTCAGATATATGATTTTAATTAGTAGTAGGTATTGTTAATTCAAGTAGGTAACTAAGTTTAGTATATTATCTATTAGGATAGGCAATGTATGCATCTAAACTCTTTTATGGTCTATCTTATAAACATGAACACCTTAAGAAACACAGCAAAGCGTAAGCTTTGCTAAAAAAAACTAAACTAAACTCTCGCACTACTAAACGCCTGTAATTATTGTGCAAAACATCAAATATTCAGATAGACGTGTTCATAACTTATATAAAATCTATATTATGTTTTCTGTTATTGATATATAAAACATCTGAAGAAATTATGTTATTTTTTTAAGAAATAGATAGTTATCGACTCGATAGTCACGGTGCACGGTGTTATGATCTCCAGATAGTTTTGATTTTAGATAGAACAAAAAATATCTATAGCAAATCTAAACAAATCTATACATCTGCCTAAAAACATCACCGGTAGTATACTAAACGGATTTAACGAACGTATCACATTTCATCGACAGGAACTAAATTTGATATCGTAAATAAAATTAGTGTTTGAACATGGAATGTTTGTGTAGGTCTGTTGTGAGGGAAACTACGTCTAACTGAACACAAAGGTAATTCGGCTACTTGGCTTCATGGGAGCTCTTGTTAATTAAGTTTTATTTGTAAGTCAAATGACTCACTTGTAAGTTGTGTTTAAGTAAACGTTGTATGTTGTTTAGAGTCACTGTGAATGACTTGAAATAATTGTTATAACTATAGTTATTATCAACATAAATAAATATAACTTTTGTAAGTACAGTAATACCCCGACTTACGCTACCTCGACTTACGCGAATTCGGAGTTACGCGATTTAATTTTCTCGTCTATTCGTTTTTTGTTTGAACTCAAAACAATGCGTGAACAAGAGGAAGAAATTGATAATCATGATTCTTTCGATCCAGTTCAATTAGAAGATCAAATGACAGTTGGAAACTTGGCAGAAGCCCTTGGTTCGATTGAAAAAGTGTTAACAATTTTGGAAAGCATAGACTCACATGAAGAGCGCATTTTTGTTACAAAACATGGAATAAAAAATTGCTAGGATGCTACGAGGAGATATTACGGGAAAAGAAGAGTCATTGACTTGTCAGACGACTTTGTTACAATTTGTGAAACCTTCTACATCAAAATAACTTCGGATTGTATTTAAACACTCTATTAATATAGTTTGTCATATTATCTAGAATTAGATACTAATTATTTCCTAAATTATTATTTTATTTAGTCTCCAGTCCCAATTAATTATACTTTGTATGTCTTTATATGCAAAACTATACCCCGACTTACGCGAATTCGTCTTACGCGGATAGCGCTCAGTCCCACCTATCGCGTAAGTCCGGGGTACAGTTTTGCATAAAGACATAGCATACAACATATCATTGCATATAAGATTTCATAGTTCATTAATCGATTATCATCGCTATTGCTTTTATTTGTCAGCAGTCTGAGAATCCCCACCATGGTTCAGGCCTTATCGTGGCGGTGGGGCTCAGTAGCCCAGGGTGACCCCAACACCTTGGGCGAAGCTAATTGAGCCGAGGGGGCTCTTTGTACCCCTCTTATAAGAAGAGGGGACAAAAGAGCAGGGGGCAAGGGGTGAGGATGGGAACCTCACCTCATCGTACTGTCCCGACGTTGGGAGTGGTTGTTCTGTGGTGCGGAACAACCGCTCTGTGGAGGTGGCGTCAGTCCCCTGAGGGACTGACTAGCCGTTGAGGTGCCCTGTTGCTTGCAGATCCGGAGCACCTCACCAAAGGCGGCATTGATAGCACTCGCCGGGTTTTAGTGGGTAGAGCTGCGTCCACTTCGGGCGCAGCGAGTCCTACATACCCGCCTGGGGAGACCCACTCCCCAGCGGGATGCGTCAGTGCATTTCCCGGCGTAAAAGAAAAAAAAAAAAAAAGCAGTCTGAGAATGTATGGTAATATAGTATCTACTATACAAACCCCATAAAACGGGGGTCGCGGGATGAAATTCCGCTAAGAAGCTCTTGTGTAATGGGGGTGGGAAGATATGTATTTTTTCTCATTATAATGAATTTATATTTTTTTCTTTTATTTCTAATTATATTGCTTACTTTTCTGTGACATACTTTAATAGGGTCGCGAAACGATGTAGCTCTTTAATCCATTTACCTATGTAGGTAAATCAACTATTTATTTAATAGAATTATTATTTATAACTTTCTTCAAATATGTAATACGAAGATACAAAGAACATTTGTGTAAGCGTTGTTTCTACTTTCTGTAAGCGCTCGTAGCAGAAGTTAGCAAATAATACGAATGTCTGTCTGTCCTCGTCGAGTGTGAGTTGAGTAAATAACAGATCAAAGGAGCGGCAAGCACATGTCGAGAACGAAACTTTCTCACAGAGATTGTCTAATTCCAGTCGTTTTATATAGTCTGTACTGTTTAATTTCTGTCGATAAGAACATTTAAAATGGTAAGGATTTTTATGGGTATGTTGTGTAATGTTCCAGAAAAGAAGGTAGAAGGCTGTATGTGTGTTTATAAGTCTAGTTGCTGTCTTCAGGATGTACTTTTTGAACCAAAGTGGAAAAAAATATGAAAGATAAGATTACGTTCATAGTATTATTTTCTCTTTTTTGAGATCGATTATTTCGCATATATGTACATTTAGAATAATTATTATTTGCGAGAATATGTTTAATTAATTAAACATGTAAAACAAGGAAGCGTATTTATCACATATTTCAAACTTTGAGATTATTCTCAGATATTAAAAACATCTATTTATTCAACCAAGCAATAATAACCGTATTAATACAAAACGTCCTAATCATAGAAATGCTTCATTATAGTTTAAGGTAAGTCAGGCGCAGGTTGATCTGCCGGTGACAACGGAGATAACCCATTGATACAATCTCTACATCTCTATTGAACCACCCCATAAGCCTTTCCACACAAGCGACGCTCAAACAAAGGGAATTAAATCCGAACAATCGCATCGTACGGCTAACATGAAAGAGAGTTAATCAAATAACTATTTTGAATCAAACAACGCCCCCGCCTGGAATTTTGATGTCACGTTTGGGGTATAACTAATCCCAAATACGCAATATTGTCGAGATTCAGCTTTGCCGGGTGTCGCAACGATTTAAAAGTCACATGCCCTTTTTACAATTGGAATTGATTAGATATTGAAAGTATTGTATGCGCGTGTATTGTGAGCTGCGGAAATATTTAAGAAACAAAGAAATTATCATCGGTGATATTTACTGTGTAGGAATATCAGAGGATTAAAGAGATGATAGTAGTAAGATATATTACCTATACTAATTGTAGGTGCTGCTAAATTATTCTTTACCATTGCTTCTTCGCGATAGTACCCACCTTTTTTAACCGACTTCAAGAAGGAGGAAGTTATCAATTCGATAGGTTTTTTTAATGAATTCTATACGAATATCATAAAGAGGAAATATTCAATTGTTTGTTTGTACTGAATAGACACCGAAACTACTCGACCGTTTTAAAAATTCTTTCACTGTTGGGAAGCTACACTATCCCCGGTGAACATAGGCTGTATTAAATTTTCAAAAAGTTATGAACCGTTTTACATCTTAGTTGACGCAGGCGAAGCTGCATGCAACAGCTAGTTAAAAATACAAGTAGTATCCTAAGATATACATATTACTTCAATGAAAACTCAAAAATTACTTCAAATGGCTTTCTTTCAGAAGACTTTCTAGACACGTATTTTGAATGTAACATTTTATAAATTAACTGTACAATCTTAACTATAGACCATAAACTAATAAATGACAATAATATTAGAAACTTCATCCACAGATATGATTAAACAATCTCTTCTCTTCAGGATATACCGCCTCTAATAGGACATATGCATCCAACACGAATGTATTTCTTACAGTTCGTTGATTTCATCTCTCCAAAATTAATAAAAAACGTAGGTTTTCAACAAAAAGTGTCATATTTTTACTACCTTGGAAATCGATAGCGAATAAAAAGGCAAGGTGAAAACGTCGTTGTTGTGAAAAGCGGTGTGGAGGTAATTTATAGTAGTCCGTTATCAGGTGATGCGGGCGCGACCAGAACCATGGCAACTTTACATGCAGCACGTGGCTCTACCGCGCCTGTTATTTTTATCACCATCATATCAGTACAGTCAAACAATCCTCCTAATAGAACATGTAATTAAAGGAAAAGGATATTTATTTATCAAAATCAAATCAAAAATACTTTAATGCCTAATTTTTCAATAATCTGGTTATAAGGTCGTCTGTCTCCTTTTAAGTATAAAATACCTGTGTTAGAAGGCTACGCTCTTCCACATAACAGAGTTCATATTGCAAAATATAGTAAAACATAGTCTTTTCATATCGTACTGTGGTTTCTACTACCTTATGAAACGAATGACTCTATTTCTTTATGTTACATGTTATTTCAACGCTTAAATTGCATTGTATTGTTTTGATTATTAACTAATCGGTTTGGTAACTATAGGAATGTGCTCGTACCAAATTTTCTTCTATACAAATAATTAAACACAATTTCAGAAGCTTCGTGTTTAATTTCTATTAAGAACTTCACATCTTTGACTTGGCTTTATTTCACATTTATACTTTTTATGCAATATATTATCTATTCTACCTTAAACGATATTCTTCTCTTTGAGTACATTTTATGATTAAAAAAAATCTAACTGTAATATAAGTCCAGAATAGTAGAATGAAATAGCATTTCATTCTACTATTCTGATCTACATTGATCATCATTTAACAAAGAAATATGTTAATCGCGATAAGCAAATTACGTATAATTCGCACTTTTGAAATTTATTCATAATCATAAAACGGTCCTTCAAATGAAACCCTTCCGCGTCTGTCTGGGAACTTATTAACATAAACATGGGCTCATGTCTGTCAGTTCTTTATTTCGTATTGATTTACTCGCGAATTATACCGGCTTGTGCCATCGAGCCAATTGTTGATATTAGTGTGAAATTTATGTTATAATTTAATATTATGTGCTTGCAAAAAATTACAAGAGCGATAATCTATTCTGCGGGGCTAGACAAGTGGCAAACTCTCAGATTCTATTCTTTTGCGAGTAAACGCAAACTCAAACGCTAATTTGGTAGCCAAGTGTACAAAGACATTTTGAACGCTCATTCTATTCAATCCGTCATATAGCTATATACATATTCTAGAGTATGATTTCGTTTTTAAAAATGTCATTATGTGAAGTATTTAAAACGTCATTCATTTGTAATTACTGTTTTTTTATATTCGTTCCTGTTGGAACCGGTTAAGACCAGAGACCATGCTACCATGTGTGACTTAAAATATATTATATTTGAGTTGGTCTATACCAATATACTATAAACTAGCAGACGTAATATTCTTCCTCAAAATGCGTGGCAGCTTTTCACATAATATAAAACAATTACTTACACCAATACAAAAGACAGGGACGTATTAAAGCCTTCCAAACATAAAAAACAATATTAGCTTTTTTTTACTTAAGCTTTTTACAATTTCACAGGGAAATTTATACCCTTATGTACGTATTATTGGACAACATTTCTTTGTAATGGCAATATGTGAGACAATTACAAGAGGAAATGGATTTGAAAACTTTATTCGTGAAATATTCAGCAACAAAATACATACTTAATCTCTTAAATTGGATTATCGTTAATACAAATTTGAGCTTATTTTACTAGACACGTTCCTATAAGCATGTCCTTATATACTAAACACGTACGGATGTTTTAAACGAGCCAATCGTTATTTGTTTAGTAAGCAGCTTATAAGCTATATATATAATTGTATACAATTATATAAGCTAATCATCTCGTAATAAAGACAGTGCTTCATTGGATTTCAGTACGCTCTGAAGGGGCTGAATGTATATTCCTCACATCAAAGGCCGTCGGGCCTATCGGACCCCTCAGGGCTAGTATGAGTGATCAAAAAACACTCAACGGGATTCAGTTTCTACTCCCGTAAACTCTACAACCTAGTACATAGACCACCTTCGCGTCGCCGTCAAATATCGTGATTACCTCTTCTGCGTGTAGGTATTTACCGTTACTTAAGGGGAATAAAAAACAACATCAAATTCTGACAAAATCATTTATTTTTAAACTATAAGTTTTATGTAAAAAATTCTCTTCAAAAGTAACTTCGCTTTTCTTTGGCTTTATGTCTGTTTCTTAAATTACATCCTTAATTTTCAAACAATATATTATACTAGCTGTTGCCCGCAGCTTCGCCTGCGTTAACTAAGATTTACAACGGGATCTTAGCGGGATGATATATCTTTACTGATAAATGGGCTATCGAACACTGAAATGTTTCATTAAAATCCGACCGATAGTTCCTGAGATTAGCGCGTTCAAATAAACAAACTCTTTAGCTTCATATCTTAAGGATTAAAAGCATGAGTAAAATAAACTCGTTTAAATGTAGTCCAAAAAATTAAAATTTCTGAATAAAATATGGTTGTTGTGCCTCAATCGACATAGATAGGTCTATACCACACACTATGGTGGACTTTTTTGTAGATAATTATAAGATCTACAATTAATTAGAACATTTTATCGTTCTATCTTTTATAGTTTAGGCAGCGTAGTGCGTACGCAAAATAAGTAACTTTTCTGGTTGATTTTTTACACCTTGTATCCGAAAAACCCAAATACTTACGGAACCCTATTTTTTTCAGAATAAAATGTAGCCTATGTTACTCGTGGATAATGTAGCTTTCGAATGGTGAAAGAATTTTTGAAATCGGTCCAGTACTTTTTGAGCCTATTCGTTATAACCAAACAAACAAACAAAGTTTTCCTCTTATAATTAGTGTAGAAAAAAAAACTCCCAGAAACATTACTTCGCTTTTCTTCAGAAATATGTTTGTTTCGTATATTACCGTATTAGTTTATAACAACTTTCACAAATAAATATGCATTTTTGTCAACCAGGCCTTCTTTAAATTAACAACTTTTGGGATTCTGAAATAAGATAATATTATCGTCTATTAAAATCATTACCTGCAATGAAGAAAAAATAAACCTAAATTCGGTCCTGTAATTAGGACCAATAACAAACAACATAAAGTGTCAAAAAGATAATATAATGAATTACTTGTTATTTGATTTTATTGTGAATTACAAAGATATTTCCTACTTAAACTATTTAGGACGTCTGATTTTAATATACAAAATTTAAAACATAGCTCCTCTTGGATATTACGAATATTATAAAATAGAATAAGTAACATAAATATAAAATAGCTGGAATACAATAGTATTTATTAGATTATATTTTTTTATTACATTATAAATAAAAAACACAAAAAGCAGCACTAAAACTGAACATTATAAAAATCAATTGCACAATAATATCATACGATGAATAAACGAAGAAGAAGAAGAAGAGAAAAAAAAGGAAAAAAAAAAACAAGAGGCATCAATCAAAGTTGGCTTGTAATTTGTATTGATAAAATAATTAAAATTAAATAACAAAATATATTATAAATTAAAGCATTCCAAATAATGTTCTCTGAGGAGTCCCTTAAAAATATTGAGACTCTTAGCTTGCTTAATACGATTTGGCAACGAGTTCCAAAGACTAACAGATATAGCAGCAAAAGAGTTACTATAAAATTTAGTTTTTGATCGGGTACATTTAATTTATATACGAAACATATAGTTCTCAAATTGTTATCAGAGTTATGCCACAATAATTCGCTCTTCATATTCCTATCAATCAACTATCCCTACTAACTCCACACATCCTGAACAGTCCACCACAATATTCGCCAACTAATCACATTATAATACAAAATGGATTAAATTTTCAAAACAAACACTAGTCACTACCTATAGAAAACTGCCATAGCAGTCCTATATGCTGCTGAAACAGCTGCAAAAAAGTTCTTAGTATGCAGTATTCGCCAACCCATCACAGTATAAACAGATTGAGTTTTTGAAACAAAATACTATAGAACACCACTCCAAATGAATAAAATGGGAAATTGAAATTAATGGGAAATAGAAAAAACACAATCGCAGGCTCTAAAGCTTCTCGCTGCTAATGAATTAATCCATCCTATTATTATTATTTGACATTATGTTATATTTTTTAACTATTGTACATATACATAATTGCTGTTAATGTTAATATTATAATCTCTACCAAGACAATGTAATAAATGTATCAATTGTACAAAAACTTTGCATGCCCCACGAGGTCAACATGTTGAGACATATAAGTATCTTTTATGTCTATCCATTGAAACTACCACCGGTTCCAGGGTGAGCACACTGAGAAGAACAGCACAATTAGTACACAATCCATAAAATCAAACATCTTTAAATTTTTAAGCTTCTATCACCGCTAGTTGTTGTTGTTTTTTTGCCCTGGTTGTTTTTTCTTCATTATATACTGGCTTAATTTATTCCTATGTATTTCGACTGACTGGCTCACTCATGTCCCATCTGCATACACACCTAAAATGATCATGCTTTAGTTTTTTATAACTATATGCCTTCAATTACAAAAAAAAAGTAAATTGTTAATATAATATCTTCATGAAACTACTCAATAAAGCATACAATTTTCATTTCTTAATCTAAATTAAATAGTAGACACTAACCAAGAAAGTTTTGAAAGTCATTAAATCTATTGAATACCTATTATATATAAGTATAATAACCAAGAATAACAGCAAAATTAGTTTACAAATCAGGAAATCAAATAACTTTAAATTTGTTTACATTAAAATAAGTTTTGTATTATATTATTGACTAAATATTAGGTTTTGTGTTATATTATAACAAATTGTTTATATATACACAGTTTATTTAGTATTAAACTAATACATATATTTTCCATAAAAATATATTGTTAGGAAAGAGATACCTATTCAAATATAGTAAAAATAATAAAAAAAGAGGATGCAATAGATTTTATATTGAATAAATAATAAATACTCACTAATAATTGTCTTATGCTTGACCTTTCTTATGATTTTTATGGGAAGGCAATTTATCTCAACATAATAATATAACTACTGTTTAGTAGGTACATCTACAACTTGTCTACTACATCAACTTGTTTTTCTATGCGTTAAATGTTGAGACACCCAGGATCCTTTGATAGGACCCTGTGGCCCTCAGCTCAGATTGCAAAGAACCTGTAAAAAACATCAAACATGTACCTAGTTTTTAAGTCCTATCATTGTAAGTAATAATGATTTATTTATTTACCTTTAATACCAAGGGAATTCCTTTAGTTCCGCTCAATGCTGTATGGACACTTAAATCAAGAAAATCTCTCGAAATACTATTTTGTCTAGTGTAAACCTTTACACAAATAAAACATCGATTATATTCTCCAAACACTGGCGATGATTTTTTTCTTTGGCTTCGGCTTAGTTGTACTTTATTATTTATATATTATTTATTAGCTTACAATAGACTTAATTTATGCATTTAGCAAAAAATTTCACACTATCACACTTCCACAGTCAGCTGATCAAAGATCCGCCATTTTGTAGCGTTTGAATTTTCAATTTCTATTGTGTGCAAGCGGCAAGCGCTAGGGAGCGCTTTCCGGCTTGTCAAAAGTGCCACTTGGCTACGATTTATATGAAGATTTGAATTTCTTAAGCGTGTGCGTTTAAAAGGAATAGAAATACAAAACGCTAGTTTGACACTTGGCTACCAATAGTCGCCCAAATGTCATTCCCATACAAAATTAACGTTTTCTATTTCTATTCACTTAGCGTTTTTGCCACTTGTCTAGGGGGGCTGGCATTTAATTGCTGCTATTTTTATCTACTTACTGAAGCTTAAATGCCATCTATAGATGCGATGATAGACAACTCTCATTACTTCTTTTCTTTTTTTTCAAAATTGTCTATGCTGTTGGTCTAAATACCTTTACGCGTAATCGGTATAGTAGATAGGCGGATGGCTCATTTAAAAAGTGGATGGCTCATCTAAAAAAAATGTTTTCTTATTCTATTTCGATTACGTTCTTAAAATATTCCTAGTTAGGCACTAATGCATCAGACAGCAGTCTCAGAACGGTGAAAATATTTAAAAAGCAAAAAAAAAAACTTTATTGACTAAATAGACACTTACTTACTACATACTTTATGTTTTATGGGTCGATAAACCACTTAACAGAGACAAGAAGCTTTAGGTAGTATTGAGAACTTAAAAGTTTTTTAAGCCTGTCGGATCCCACTGCTGGACGAAGCCTACTTGACTCCATTTGCCGCGGTCCTATGCCAGCTCCGACCAGGTCTTATTGTAGGCTTCCAGAACGTCACGTCATCGTTTTAGGGGTCAGCCTCGACCCTTTGTCACATACCCAGCTTAGTTCCATTTTAGCCTGGTGATTTTTCTACCGCATTAACAATGCCAGTTCTGGAGCTCAGATCCGTATTTTTCAAAAGTTTTTAAAAAGCTTTGTTTCTTATAACTGTCAAAATAAGCTCTCATATTTTTTTATGGTACGTACTCAGAATTTCATATTCGAAAACCATAAGGGGTAAGCTACCATAATGAAAGTTGGAGTGTAACATAATTATATTATGGTTAGACCATTTCACGCTCACCCCCAAAACAAAGGGATAGGGGAACAATCTAATAAAGAAGATGTTGCGTGATTGTGGGATATCACGACGTGGGAATACACCTTGATTGGTGGATTTTATTAATTGACGCCTCGTAGGAAGTTCATGTGGCCAGCCCGACCGTGGGAAATGGAGCTTTTATGATTTTTGATTCCTGTACGCGATTGATAATGGGATGACACGCAACTCCTTTAATTAAGTTATGAAATTAATTAATATATGTCTGTTAGGTTCAAATCATTACATTAGGCCTTTGGAACCACTTAAATTCGAAAAAGGAATTAAGAAGCGTTTGTGTGGTAAAGGATATTACAAAGTAGAAGGTTTCACGAAAGAGACCACACTTTGGGAATAGGGTTTTTCCTCCCAGGCGTCGTGGATAATTTGAAATTACTTCCATTGAGTTTGTTTCGCCGGTTCTTCTCAGTGGGCATACCTTGGAATCGGCGATAGATTTAATTGATGTTCTAAAATATAAGTTGTAGGCACTATTTTGAATTATAAAAAAAATATTATATCACAGATAGCCACATTGTCAGCGAGTGATACAACGTGCGAGGCTGGGATGGACCGCTGATTAATAATAAAAAAAATATATGAAAAAGACTTACAACTCTTACTTTTTTTTGTCATTTTTCTCCCGAGTCTTAGGGAGGATTTGGTAAGGTTTAACCAAAATATGGCAGTATAGATAATTTTAAGATCGCCACACTGATTGTGCATTGGCATACGTGGGGAGGGTTTATCAACGACAATACTTATTTCTTGTTTTTATAGATAAGTAAATTGTACCTACATTTAGCGTAGATAAATTTGAATTTAATTCAGATTTACTTTTATTTATCTGCGTGTAATTATCAATAATAATAATTAATAGTAAATTTTGAATAAGTCAGGTAAGAACGACAAACGAGTGCATTGTAGGGAAAACATCCATAGAATATGAGCAGATGATCAAAATGGTATTTCGATTTCAAAACAAAAAAGTACAGATAAATAAAAGAGCATGCGTTTATTGTAGTAATAAACTAATAGGACTATACACTTGGAAAATATGAACAGAATAAAGACTAATCGTTGTTCAGCACAATACACGGAAATCGGATATTTCACATTGCTCATTGATAGATTTAAAACGCACCCGACGGGCCATTAAATTTTATTCCAACCCGCAAAACCAAAGGGTGGCCAAACCGGCAGGGCGTACGTATAAATAATAGCGAAAAAACATATTGAGTTTGTTGCTCAACTCATTATGCGCAATTAGCTACGATTGTGACAACGATGTGAACGAAATCCGTTCCAATTGTGACGGGATGCTTCGGACTATATTTTGTGCGCGTGCCACTTTTGGCATTTATTTGCTGTTTTAAATTAATGATCTTCTTAAAAAAAATCGGAACTAGTGTTTTTTTATATGAAAAATAGTATAATATCTATTTTACGCCTTGGGATCTTTAGAAGTGACTTATTAATTTCGTGTTTAAACAATTTATTAAGTTAAAAAAATCAAATAATAAATTTTAGTGTTATAGACCCAAAAAATCAATATCGTTTATTAGTATTTAGTAATAATTAATATAAAAAATAAGACGACCTTTTAGTGGGCATATTTTTAATGGTATTTATTCTTAACTTATTACATACGTTTAACTGATTGTAAAACGCTCATTCGAAAATATACTCTCATGATGAGGGATGTAGGTAATGGATACAACTGTTAAGTCGTGTTGTAAATAATTTGTTAATGTGAAGTTTAAACAGAGGATGCGTTTAAGGGTATTATCGACCCTCCGAGCACATTAGTAAAACTAGAGCGGTGGGAAAGGGTTACCGAGTACTTTATGTTTATTGTTATTAGAACAATATTGATGCTGAGATCTACGATTATTGTTATAACTTTGATTCACGAATCATGTTATTCGTAATTGCGTATTGGTTATAAGTTAAATTTTTGCAACGGCAAATCTCCCTTTAAAATAAATATTGAAGTGTTTTTTTATGGTGACAGCGGGTATATAATAGACCAATATTGAAAAAAAATTATAGAAATATACGGTCTAACTTATAAAAAAATAAATAAGTAATACTAATCAATAAATCAAAAATTTAACGATTTACTTATTTAACATAGAAATATTGATTTGCTGAGCTGCTCAGTTAAATAACGAATAGAGAACGATAAATTAATTTGTGCCATAAAAAACAAACTCAAGTAAGAAGAGCTGTCGTCAATAGTGTTTTATTAAAATCCGCCACACAGATATTTGAAATAAGTTCAGGTTCTTAATATTTCTATGATCCACTATATTGCCTCTTAGAAGGCATAGACTATAGCCATATAGGCATTACTTAAATAAGGTTTCTACTAGTCAGTAGTTATGAGATTAATTAAATATTAATACATTTTTATTTTATAATACTTTTTATTTACTACTTCTTATGACGTACTAATTTCAAGTTGTAATACAAAATAAAGATATTTTGATTTGGTTTGATTTGAATTGGGTTTATATGTAAAGTTCTTGATCATTAAAAGCACACAAAACACATCACTATGCACAAAAACTTTAATTTCTAATAAATGAGAGCAAACTAGGAAAGTAAAAGAAGTACGAGTATAATCATAATACCTATGACATGTCGATAAAAAGAGAAGATAATATTATAATCAAATCAAAAATATGCATTTCTCAAATAATAATAACTAAATATTCTGAAGTCTATTTTTAAACGCCAAACTGATTTCGACTGCTAGTCAGCTTAGTAGAAACATTCATCGATCTAATCACTGATAGAATAACTAGGCTTACCACTCGATCCCACAGCTAGTACTCCTAAATGCCAGCACATGACAAACACCACCAAATGACCCTTTGACTCGATCTCTAAGAGCCCAAGAACGCCACTATTCCGATTAACATAGCTCACATAATTATTAAACTTAATAGTAAATTATATTACATCTAAGGATGTAATATTAATGCTACCAACTAATGGAAAACTGTCAGGGGATAGAAATGTTTATTATTTATGTTTTGCAAATTCCCGGATTATCAAAAATTAGCGGCGTATTCATGACCGCTGATCGATCAGGCTCCCCGCGGGCACTGGTGTCAGTGGTCATTGATGGACACAAAGGTGGACGGCGGGCACGCGTATTGTGATCACGTACCATTTGTTCAAAAACAACGAATTAACTTACTAAAATGTACATATTTTGTGGCCAAAAAACATTTGGTTCATTCGACACGGTGTCGTTAAATACAATTGTTATTTCAATTCATAAATTTAACATTATTTAACTATTATAATGAAATTCACGTAAACTTAAGAAAACATTATTGAATTATTTTAAAATTACTATGTTTTATTATAGTAAATGATATTATTTCATTCAAAACCGAATATAATATTTTTTTAACGTTTTTTAAAATTTGAAGAATTTTATATGCTGTATTATTTTGAAGTAAAAAATAATTTTATTAACGAAGTTTTTGCTAATGTTTCATATATTATAGGGTATTGACAGTTCATTAATTATGGTCTGAGCTAGGGGAGGTGATTATCTGCGGTGATAAAGTGCACGGATGCCAGTCGGATTACCGGCGCGCCATAAACATTCATTATTACCTATTTAGCTATCATTCTCTCTGGTATTCGATATTTTTAATGCATTTGAAATAACATTATACTCTATAGTCTATACACTATACAGTTACATTATAGCTTTAGGAGCACTGGCAGTTGTAGAAAATATATTTCACTCTGATCATTCTATAACTAAGATAAATTATGAACAAAAAAATTTTATACTGTGCGTTTTTGTGGGTGAAGTATTACTGAGGCCGGACTTTGCTCCATCAGTAAATTCAATGTGTTTAAATAGTTATTTTATAAGTGCATAGTTTATACGATAAAGATGTTGCTATACTTCATATCTTGGTACTTAATTTTAAAAAAATACAGCTTCATTGTCCCAAAATATTTCAAAATATTTAATATTTTTTACAATTTTTCAATATATTATGTACACCACGATGCATGCTTACGAGGTTTGACTTTAGCGATCCATGACAACAGATATTAATTAAAACGTAGACTACACAAATATAATTTTTTATAATAGTCTTCAGAAGAATGCGCTACAGAACACAATATTATTAGGGTCGTAGACATAAGTCGGTTGTAAAGTGTAAAACATTAAGAGCATTATCGTGTTAAAGTAGTACCGGGGTGTAAGCGACGGAACTATCAATTAGTTACCTGCGCGTGCGCGGCGCGCTGCGGGCACGTGGGCGCGGCGGTGCGTGCGCGCACGTGGGGGCTAGCGGCGCAGCCGAGCGGGCGCGGCCAGCGCGTCTCCGCACACTTAAGGGTTTTTACTTTACCTGCTACACCGGTACCTTTATGGTTCGGTTGATTTGGTTAATGGAGTGTTAAAGAGTGTGAATTAATTAACCCTAACCACCTAACATTGAATTTAACAGAGTTGATGCTAAAGTTCATTTTGGAGACAATGACCTTTTTTTGTTATAGATTTTTCTAGTTTTATTGTTGACCC
The DNA here is from genome assembly GCA_905333005.2 of Lycaena phlaeas. Taxonomy (NCBI): domain Eukaryota; kingdom Metazoa; phylum Arthropoda; class Insecta; order Lepidoptera; family Lycaenidae; genus Lycaena; species Lycaena phlaeas. The sequence goes on from HG995163.1 coordinate 20,582,723, forward strand.
ATTAATGTATAAACAACAACTTTATTTTTGAAATTAAATACCTGTAAGTATTGTAATAGTTCCGACAGAATGATAAATGGGAGTTTTGTTGACTTCCGACTATATGAAGTGAAAAGTGACCAGTCCAGAGGTGAACACGGATTATCCCTGACTGACAAAAGACTGTCAATTTTCCTACTCGACATTTTGGATCCCAAACGTCAATCTTGTTCAATTCGACAAAGGAGTGAGACAGCAGAATCAGTGTTCGGTGTCGGTTGTTCAGAGACAATTGTCAAAACGACCGCTTTACGTAAATATAGACCACCTTTTATTATCTGTGGAGTTCGATTGTGGTTAGACTCACCCCCCTTCACGATACATGATTGATCTCCGGTAGATTGACAGTTTTTTTTATAAAACGGAGGGTGGGCACCAGCGAGCGAATATTAAAGGCAATTGTTGTTTAATTTTTACATTCGAAGGGTGATGCTATTCGAGTGTTGTAATAATGTTTTGATAATAGCGCTATCCGTTCAGCTCATATTTCTTATTCACAGTGCGTGGGACCCGCCCGCTGCGGTCATTTCATTACGGACCTCGGGTTGAATTCAAAATGCTTAAAGTTCGTTATTACACCTTGTCTTATTGCGTGTAATGAATCCACAATACTAGGGGCGATCAAAAAGTAATGATAAACAGGTATTTTTAAAGAAGATAAAAATCCAAAAAAAATGTTTTTTACTTCCTCAGTTCCTCATGACTTCCCAGCTAAAAAATTGTATAAATAGGACGTCATTTGCAGGAGCTACATTCATTTGAATACCAGCAGTCGGAGCGACAACACGAAAATGGAGAAACACGAAGTGAGATGCGTCATCAAGTACCTCTGTTTGAAAAAAATGTCTACCAAAGAGATACACGCTGATTTGGTGGAGACATTAGGGGACTCTGCTCCTCCATATTCTACGGTGGCACGGTGGTGCAAAGAGTTTAAGCTGGGTAGAAGGACCACAGAAGATGAACATCGCGAGGGACGCCCAACCTCGTCCCTCACTGAGGAAAACGTGAAAAAAGTCGAAGAAATCGTATTAGCAGACCAAAGAGTAACCGTCAGACATTTAGCTGAGGTCACAGGGATCTCATATGGCAGCATTCAAAGCATTTTGACCAGCAAAATGAATATGAAAAAGGTCTCCGCTCGTTGGGTACCGCGAATGTTAACGGACGAACAAAAGCAAAAGCGAGTTGACATTTCAAGAGCCAATCTTGCAAAGTTCCAGGCTGACAAAGAAAATTTTTTGTCTCGATTTGTGACCATGGACGAAACATGGATTCATCATTTTGATCCTGAGACCAAACAACAATCGATGACTTGGAAAAGGCCATCCTCACCGACGCCGAAGAAGTTCAGAGTTTCAAGCTCGGCGGGCAAGGTTATGGCGTCCGTTTTCTGGGATGCTGAGGGAATCATAATGGTTGATTACCTGGAAAAGGGAGCTACTATAACGGGCTCCTACTACGCTGATCAAATAAGACGACTACGAGAAGCCATAAAGGAAAAAAGACGCGGCAAACTCCGAGCGAAAGTCCTGTTTCATCAGGACAACGCTCCTGCACACAAAGCCGAAGTTGCGATGGCTGCCATTCGAGAAGTGGGCTTCGAACTGGTCGAACACCCGCCCTATTCTCCAGATTTAGCCCCCAGCGACTTTCATTTGTTTCCTCGGCTCAAGGAACACCTCAGGGGCAAGAAATTTGACGATGATAGCGAGGTGATGGCTGCTGTAGAGGCATTTTGGGAGAGCTCTGATAAAGATTTTTTTTTAAAGGGTATTTTAGGTTTAGAGAAACGTTGGACTAAATGTATCGACTTGTTAGGAGACTACGTAGAAAAATAAATTAAATTTAAATTAGAATCGTTGTTTTATTATATTCATTATCATTACTTTTTGATCGCCCCTCGTAAGATATCGGCATCTAACTAAATTTAATATTTACTAAGCCATTTACCTAAACAATAATATCTGCCTTCACCAGTTAGACTCGTTTGCCAGGAATATTATTTACATGGACAAAATGTATGTCTCATTTAGTTGTATATCTAACCTGTCTCATGTCTGTTGTGATTTTAGGTTCTAATCTGTAACCATTTTTTTTTATTTAATTTTAAATTCAAGAGTAAATAAATTTTAGGAAAAAATGGTGAAATATCTTATAAGTAATATAAAACTCCGATTCTACCCTCTAACATGGCGGGTGCAAAATGTATTTTTTTTTAGTTATCCACGTTCGGACAATAGTTATTGGCAATCGATGGCTTAACACAATGTGCCCACTGATCCTCATTGATCGCCAATTACTGGACATTAAGTACCTTAAACGCCTTTGTACCCACTATTTGTGATTATGAATCAATATGAAAAAAAAACACAATAGCAGGCAAAGACTTCTATTCAACATTTGAACCTTTTATTCGATTATAAGCTTGTTTTTTTCGGACACACGAACAATGGATTTGACGCATTTAGTTACGATTGGCAGTTTTTAGCTGTTTTGTATTTGAATAGGGTCAAAAGGCGATTTGTTGCTAGCACGTTCGCAATCGTATCGATATGTTGCCATCATAGAAATATGAACAGTTGCTGTACTTCAAATGTTTTTTTTATATATTTTTCATTTTATTATAGTTATCCGTTCAAATATTATTATCATAGTAGTGTTTTGCTAAGTTATCAAATGGCATAATAACCTTATCTACATTAAAGATAAAGTATTGGAAAATTAATATGTGGAAACTTTGCTGGTTTATGTGTAATTTTTTGTGAATTATTGATTCTGTGTTAATGAACTATATGTTTCCCAAAAAAAAAGTTTAGTACCAAATATATTAGTAGATAGTATTTAGAGTATATTTATAACTAGCTGTTGCCCGCAGCTTCGCCAGCATTAACTAAGATTTACAATGGGATCTTAGTACGCAAAATAAGTAACTTTTCTGGTAGATTTTTTACACCTTGTGTCCGAAAAACCCAAATATTTTACGGAACCCTTATTTTTTCAGAATAAAATTAAGCCATAGGCTTAATTTTATTCTACTCTCTATACTCGTAGATAATGTAGCTTTCAAACGGTGAAAGAATTTTTGAAATATGTCCAGTACTTTTAGAGCCTATTCATTACAACCAAACAAACAAAGTTTTCCTCTTTATAATATTATAGTATAGAAGTATAGATATAGTCAAACAAGATAAACAGTTAACAGAATACAGATAGGTGGCCAGCGGACTAATATTGGGCCGCGGCAGACTCCGCAGTACGCACCTTGTGCGTGCGCACGCGCCGCCGCGTCCATTGTGCCGCGTCACGCACGTTGCGCGCTCCGTGCACACACGAGAACATTATTGCATTTTTATTGCGCATCTTCAGACCTTTGTTATATTTATTATTTGTACAATGTTTTTTATCGACAGACACGTCGAGATACGATGTATGTGTTCACGCTGTAATGAGCCAATGATCCTTTCATACACCCCGGTAGACCAAATATTGTATCAAATTATCAATTGTTACATTTTTACTATACACGTAAAAATATAATAGCTTTTTATGGCTTTATTTTTTTACGCATTTTTAGTATTGAGAATGTTAGTAGGTATAGTAGGTACCTAATACAATTAAGAATAATTGTTATTGATAGATAATATTAACTTTACAGGCTAACAAAGCACTCGTCTTATTTAATGTTAATTAGTCACTGATATTTAAAACCGGGTTTTCAGCAGATATGTGCAGTAGAGATAGCAAATACCTAATACATAATCAACTCAAAAATGCCAAAAATCCTAAATGGAATAAAAGAAATATGATGTGCGATAATCGTTTTAATATGTTTTATGCATTGGTCTCAACTCCCAAGAATGTTAAGTTAGAAAGTGATCCTGTTCAATTGAATCAATAATGAATGGTTATTGGGTCCATGGAGTTATGAATCACACGCACTCGAGACAGACTTGGAGATCTTGAGAGTGGTCAGTGAGGACGCGCCGTCTGCGGAGACATGCGGGCTCTCACTGGGTCACGCCGAATTGAGATTAATGGTATAGTTGAAGGTCGCATTGACAAATGACGGACACCATTGTGTTCCAATTGTGAATCCATAAAAATTTTAAGCTTTTAATGCTTTTTGGATGTTAGCTACTTCCAAGCCAGATTCTATTCTAATAGTTATTTTGAATATGAAAATATCGAAGTTTATTAAGCCCGACGTTTCAGATACTTTACAGCAACCATGGTCACGGAAGGACTGATGATACAGTCCTCCCATGTTTAGGATTTATTACAATGTTTTTATAATCTGTATCTGTTCAATGACGTAATGGTATTTTTATTTATGTAATATTTTACTACACACAAGAAGAGTGTAAAACAGACACGCCGATATAATGAGACAGGCGACATGAGATTACTTTTTTAAATGATCAATTTTCACCCGACGACACACGACTGCGGCCAAATATTGTGATAATCCGTCTCTCCGCCATTGTCATTCGATGACTTGATAAAAAATCATGAAATCATCCACCGCATAAACCCCTAGAGACGACCAGAACTGGTTCCCTTATTCCCATGATCTATTCCAATTAACTGACAGCAGCATATTGTGATATTAACAATGCACTCATTGCCCCCTTATTTGAAGCACAAAATATTTGGCTCGGGTAAAATGAGCCATAAAAATACGGGTTATGATTGATATTTATTCTAACGTTCAGCTCTGGTATGCACTGATTTTGTTAAAGAGGTTTTAGTAAGGGCGTTGTATTATCATGTTTATATACGTCACTTACAAAAGCGATTCAACAGATTATAAGATGCGTTAACAGTGGAGTGTTTACATATTTTTGCATTAAATTCTATTGAGATTGTTTGAGTGAAATTACAAAGTCAAAATGTACGGGGTTTTTAAACAAAACCTTTGTAAAAGTAAGGTACAAACGCAACGTAACAGTAAAACGGTACAAGTTTATTGTATTATTTACGTGTAACTTAACACATACCAATAAAAAACAAGGAAGTTCATAATTTCTCCAGTAACGTTTTTTAATATCAAAAGGTAGGCAAGTGAACCGATGAAGACTTTGGTGACTCCCGACACCTATACTGTGCAGATACCCTCATTTTCCCTATCCCCCAATGGACTACCGAAAACCCACAAACCATGCGAAACACTACTGCATATTGTTTTCTTAGGTTTACGCGAATTTCACTCATTATAATGAAACAACTTTTACGGATTTTATCGCGGTTTATTTAGTTTTTTACAAGCCCGACGTTTCGGAAACTTTACAGCAACAACTACAGCATACTCGTCACTTTACTAACACGGGTATTATGTGAGCGAGTATACTACTTTACAAACGCCGGTAACGCCGCCTCTTCTACAAATTAGATAATATTATGTAAAAAAACAATCATATTTTTGTTTCAACTCTTGCTTCTCGCGCTGCTGATTTTTGTTGTGTGTTTTTCATTATGAAAATAATACAGTCATTGAAGTCAGTCTTTTAAGGATCATTTTGAAGTGTAAGGTTACCATATTTAAATTTTGTGTATAACATTAATAATTGTAAACGTAATCTTTTCCGTAGCGTACCTGGAACCGGCGTATTTTGACGTTACCCCATACGGCTGTAGATATACCAGCTAATCCTGACAGATAGGAGCGATACTGGACCCTCCTGTTTGATGGGCGCCATTAACTCTGATATAATCGACATTGTCTTTGCCCTTTCCCACAATCATTCGAATTAGCGCATTAACGAAACGCTTTTACGCTCGGACACATTTACAAAAGTTTAAGGGAAAAAGAAAATTGGAACATTCGTATTATGAGACAATTCTAAATAACGTAAAAAATTAATATGATGTTTCTCATTAGCAAAAATAATCTTCTGGTATTGAATTTCTCTTCAAATATGGCAGGTAGAAAAAGTGGAATAGAATAGATTGAAATATACATTGTAAGGCTTTACCGATTGTACTGAGTACTCGTATAATTTGTATATTTACATCGGTAAAGCATGCGCTGTGCCGCTCTTCACAGCATCCATGCATCACCATCTTGCTAGTTTCTTCTATGAAACAGCTGTGTTTAGGAGAGAAGGGAAAGTCAAGTAGTGTAATTATTGACACAACGACTTAACATCTTTTGTCCCAGGATAGTAAAGTATATGTCCCACTGCTGGGCATGGACGGGTCTCTTCTTCGAAATCAGGCGAGGAGGGTAATGGGCCATAGTTCACCGATGCGCTAGCCCAATGTGGTGAACTTCACCTAATTTTTCTTAGTAAAAGAGTAGAAAGATATTGTAATGATACCTAGATACTAGCTACCTAATTTCTTAATAATTTAATTTGTAGAGCTTTTCAAATTCATTTTGCGAGTAAAATTAAAAGGAATTAACCTCACCCAATCGGAATGAAATTTTGTATACACGTTTATTTTGGATGACATTGTATACTCCGACGGACGACACAAAAATTATTATTAGTTTTTATAGAACAAGTTAACATTGCCTAGCAGGGCTGCCAGGTTGTATAATCGGATACAAAAATTGTATAATATCAGTTATTTTATGTATCCAGCTCGTATTTTTTTTTTCTCGTATATAATTGTAATTGGATACAATAATAAAAATTTGAAAAAAAAAAAATAAAGACTCGGGATAGAAACTGGTTAAAAACATAAACTGTAATGGGGACATAACAATCTACAAAAGTAAATTATTTAGTTTTTTTTCTTCATATTTTAGGTAAGTCATAATAACTAAAAATAAATACTTGTATTTTGACAGATTATTTTTAACAACTTGGTCGCTTTGTATAATGAGATTTGATTCGGTATAATTTCAGTGACCGAGCGGTATAAAATGAGTTGGCTCTACAGGCAGCCCTGTTGCCTACTTTTTCATGCATTCAAAATGGTAAATTCTTTAAAAAATATTAAACTTTTAAACTATATGTGAATATTGTTTTAATAAAAAGCATTTAAAACAAGATCATTAAAATCTTTTTTGATTTTTTTTCGTAGATTTCGATAATTTGGCAATGTCTAAAAACTGTTAGACCGAAATATAGAATTGCTCGAAATAAAAGTATAAAACATAATAGATAGCCCCTCTTGAATACTTTTAATAGTACATAGGTATATTCAAGCTTGTTATTAAATTGTTAATTGTAGGCTGTTTCCCACACAAACCGCAATGGGTGATAACACCGATACGCCAATTACAATCGATATAACTTACTCGATACAATCGTGCACTACCGGTAATGAGTGACGTTCTCAGGAGCCAGCGGGGGTTTCGGGGGAGACGATATCTGCGTGAGAGATCGATATAGGAATCGATTTACAAACGAAGTATCGCTATTGTTACTTCTATAATTTTTGCAATTTTTGTTTTATTTTAGTTTTTATTTATTTATTTGTCATACATGTGTAATGTATGCATGTGTATTTGGACTGTCATTTATGTAGAGTAAGTTTCTTGCGTTTCTGCGACCGTTATTTATAAGGTGGTAGTAGTGTTAATTTTATTGTTTTGATTTATGTAGTAATAAAGAAAGGTAAACTGACATACAAACTATCTGATAGTATTACACGATAAGCGACAGATAACTCATGGTTTCGGTCGCCCAAAACATAGAAACATTGATTCAATAAAAACTCTAGCAGTACCAAGCCCCGGCAAGTCGTCCTCAAGGATTATAATAAGAACTTACTTACATCCACTTAACCTTTCTAGAACAGACCAGGTGATGTACGAAAAAAAAGTAAAATGGCGGTGCTCACGATGGATACGCTGTAAGATTTCCTAGTCAGTTTTTCTTGTACTGACTCTATATTCTTTAAACCTGTCACCACTTACATAAGATTCAGTAGTACGTCTTCATTCTAATAACTATACTGTTATATGTATATATGCAAACATGTTCTAGAACATTGATGTAGACTGTAGTGCCGAAGCGCAGTGGTTGCAGAGCGCGCAGGTGGCCGACCCGAGCCGCCCCGAGCCGCTGAGGACACACGATACCCCATTGATCGACCACGCTCGCTCCTCGCTTGTCCTCTCAAAAGAATTCCTCACAGACTGACACTGCGCTACTAATTACGACCCATCAAAGATTATGAACCGAGAAGCTTTTTTAATTTTATTAAACATAAAGGAAGTCTCTACATCTAGAGATGTTACATAATATTAATGTTGAACCAATACAATTAAATACAGAGTACTTTTGTATATAAGGAACAATTAAAGAATATAATTTATTTGTATTCCTATTTTGTTGGTAATGTGTAATGCAAAGGATAGTATGAGTAATAAGTATTTTAGTTTGTGGTAGGTGTTGTCGGATTGTGAAAATATTAATTATAAAAGAATTGCTACTAATAGTTACTTATTTATATTGATAAATACCATCCAAATATAAAAAGTTTTTGTAAACATTTCCATAATTTACCAAATATAGCTATTTATTTATTATTGCTAAATACTAAATATTTATTAAGGGCTGAATCATTTCCCGCTTTCCGGAAAACTGTACTCTATTGGCAAATTGTGTAAATCGGTTTAATACTTCGTTTTTCAAAGAGCGCTTGTACGAATCGTTCTATATGTGATTATTCCATTAATATAAATGATAAAGTTACATTAGCATAAAAGTTTTAAAATCACAAAAATATGTTATAGCGATTATATGATATCTGCGTTAATATTCTTTGAGCGACACACGTGACTCATCTTGCGTGTGCGCATTTTGTGCGCAAACGATTCAAACGAAATGAAAAGCGTTTTGTTGAGCCTCTACCAGCCATACGAGTGGCTCCGAGTGCGCATGTGCGCAGCCACAAAAGCGCGACCGCTCATTTGCTCTATTTAATGATGTCTGTCAATTGTGCTTTCATTAAATTTATAAAGAAGTCATTAAACAATGTTTATCACCAGAGATTCTCTTAAGGAATAAAGCCTCTTCGACTTAGCGAAGCTCGTGTTACTATGGGTAAAAATATTTGTCTACTAGACTAATCCAAACAGTAATGTAATTGTATCCAATTACAGATAATGTGGGATGTATGGTTTGTTTGTAATAAGTGTTTGTAAAACATAATATTAGCATATTTACATAATTAGATAAGCTAGGTAATAAACCGACCACCGGGCATACAAACGCGGCACATGTCTTCGCCCGTATGCCTTCCGCACAAAGTAATTACTTTTCCTTTGACCAAACGCTGCATTTCCATTTTGTCATTAGCTGTAGTCTATTAATTCCTAGATTATGAGTAGTGGAGGTATACGGGCTAGCGTTTTCGTGACAGCAGCTGCTCGGGAATATCTGCGCAAAAACTTTTCTACGAGGGAGACACCTGCGTGCCCGATTTATCCTCGTCTAATCATGGCGTCGTCCTTAGAAGGATATATGTCGCCTGCACTGATAGCTACTTTTTGTTGGACATCAGTAAAGGACATAAGAAATGTGTAAGCAAAAAGTTTACACGCTTCTCATTTGACGTATTACATTTTTTATTTCATTAAAATTGTTTACAATGAGATTTATTACTTTCGTTTTCCGAGAACTTCCATTCTCTTTTAAAATGTTTTCTGTAAAATTAAGTAAATAAAATCGGTCTTTTGTGAACCTAATTGTTTTTCTTATATGAATTTTTAAAACTTTTTATACTTATGTATTAAATATTACTTTAACCTGGAAATAATAAGTTCGATATTAGTTAAACAAACTGGCAAACGTTTCACCGAATGGTAAATGGTATCACCCATTAAGGTTATCTTAATCTAGCCCAGGTAAATAACATTACTTATAATATATTAAAAGAACACACAATATAATATTAACATAGCACTTAATTAACGTTTATCTGGAACTAGTCCAGAGCTTATTTATGTGACATCCGAAGACATAAGATGTTAAGTCTCTGACCCAACTACACCTCCTGTCTTGCTCTACTATCCGAAATACAGCAGAGCTGTTTCACGGAAAAGATAAGAAAGATGGTGGTACCCATCAGCCGGGAGCGCGGTACTGCGCATCCATCACCCCACCAATAATAGCTTCATATTAAGTTCATATTATGCTCCATGGTGACGGCCAACCCGTTGGGTTAGGCACTTGGTGCAATGGCTGGAATGCTTTAATATCCAGCGTTTGACTAATAAGTATGATAGACTAAATTAAACTATCAACCCATATATATCCCTCTGCTGGGTACGGGTCTCCTCCTCGAAATCAGACGAGGAGAGTAATGGGCCATAGTTCTATGCGCTGGCCCAATGCGTGTTGGTGATCTTCACATACCTTTAAAGAGTTGTAATATCACCAGCCGTGCAGGTTTCCTCAGGATGTTTTCCTTCACCGTTAAGCAAGCGGTGATTTTGTGTTTGGGTGCACTAAGAAATTTAGAAAAACCCATTTCAGGGCATCCGGGGGTCAGAATCGAACCCCGAACCTCTCACACAAAAGGCAGAGTATGGACTCTGTGCACTGAGTGGGTGATGGACCCACTGGGCAGTTTCACTCCTATTGAATATATAAGATAATATATAAATGAGGAATTTTGATCCAAATTATAAAAATAGTATTCTTGTGTTGTATTAAAAAAATGTAATGGTAAGAACAACCTGTCAATTTTTTTTACCAGCAGTAAGTAGCATTTAATATGCTGCTCACACTTTCCCGAGAGCTCCCGTGTCGAGAGAGGTTCAAAGGCTCGTATGGAACAGATTACAGAACAATAGAATGAAAAAAAAAAAACAAAAGAGTATTAAATAGAATGATTTAAAATAGATAATAAACACTAGTTAATGAAATAATATGTTTCTTTTAAACTTCAAAACAACATGTAATATGTGGAATCATTTAATTGGTGAATAGCATACTTAGGAAGTATTATAGCTGATGTAAATTACTGTTTGTTTTCCCAACAAAATAAAACAAAAGTATTCCTGATCTTAGTGTTTATTGACTATTGTCCTTGAGGGCAGCCACCAACCCGCGCAATCCAGTTATTTCACTTTTAAATAGTTGGTTCATACAATTTATTGATGATTACCCACTATCCAAATAAGGTGTTTTTACTAGTGGAAAGGATGCACCGTCCAGCGCTCCCGTCTGCAGCGTACCACCGCCCTGCTTGTTGATCTCATTTAACAGTTTTGCTGTGTTTGGGATAGAAGGGTAATTCTTGGCATGACTAAGGCCCAGTTCACACGAGCTCTTTTTTAACAAGCCTTAAAAAAGCGTTTAAAGCGTTTTTAAAGCGCTGTGATTTTTGTCAAGTGCAGTTGGATTTTCGACGTGAGTGTTAGACGTTAAATCGAATTGAGCATGGCCACCTCGCAACGTCGAATGACTGAGTCAACGTCGAATCGGCGAAACGTCATCATCGTCGCGACGTTTACAAAGCGCTCGTGCAAACGGGGCCTTACAATTTTATCTACGTCATGATAAGCTCCAGGTCCAGCAGGTTCCAGGTAACCTGGTTCACGTTCATGAGTCACTTTTGACCACTTGTGCAGGCAGTTGTACGTCTGCCAGTTGGTCTGTCCAAGTGAATTAAAAAAGTCTGATCCAGTACATGATTTCTAGGGGTACAATGTCGTATAATGTTGGTAATGATTTATTTAAATGTTAGTTGAACAAACTAGCAAATGACGCATCCCCTACTGGAAATGATAACTTAATATTAGCATATTTAAACAGGAATAAGACTTCCTCCTTGGGGTATATTAACTTCGTAGTTGGTCGTTGCTCTTAAGCCTGTATCTCTAATTAAATAAACGCCATACCGGAACCAATCCCTACCTCCCTGCAACCGAACTGACCAATGGAGCGCGTGGCATATTACTGCGTTATGATTGATAACATGAGTTAATCTCAAGTGGATATTATTCTTTGAACATGTTTCCTAACTTATACTTATATATAAAACTGAAGAGTTTGGTTGGATGTGCTATCCCCAGTACCTTTTTATTGGCCGAATTTAGAGGATTGTTTTCAGTTTTATATAGGGCATTTTTCGAGTAAATCTATAGGCTATATATTATCCTCCCACTAAGATGCCGTTGTAAATCTTGGTTAAGGGTTACTACATGGCCACTGATTACTGCCACCCGTAGACGACTCTTCAAAGTTGAAGGTACTAAATGTGACCTCTATCCTTTTGTATGAGAAGATAAGGGGAAAAAAATAAGAAAGTATTAACGTGCGGTAAAAGAGTGCTAATATGCTAAACGGAGGTATCGAGTCAAAACAAGATCAGCATCGAGCTTAGGAGGTTCAGCTTAAAGAGGGAATTCTAGGAGTGCAAGGACTTGATTTGATTTCGTTCGATATCGTCACTTTTAGGGATCGTGTTCGTCATTTAACCGATATGCCAGGACGTGCCATGTTTGTTAAACACGTTGACAACAAGGATCGTAATCACTACGTGTTAATGCGTCCTCGTTTGTCCTCACCTCCATCCTCAATGCAGTGCTCACTTAATAAAATCCTGACTTGTTAATCTCGTTTAACTTGTTAGTGTGTAGGGTTGACGGTACATATAAAAATGCATTTTTTGCACTACGCAGATAAAGAAAAATAATACAACTCTGGCCATTTGAGGTATTTATATTTGCCTGCCAGAATAATAAGAATAAAGAGAATAATACTCCTTTCAATTTTCTTGGCACAAGACGAAGGTAAGTGGGTTCGAATCCCGTGGTGGTGGACGTGGTGTAAAAAGCATCCATAGGATATTAGATTTTATTTTTTAATGAGAGTTTCATTTTAATTTCGCTTATGAAATATTACAGTTAAAAGAATCCTACTCTTGCGAGCTATGCCAGTCTACCGAGAGAGAAGAATTAGATGTTATTTTATTTTTGACGATCTCTGTGGCTCAGTGGTAAGCGCGTTGATGCAAAAGCCCGGAGGTAGCAGGTTCGAATCTCGCCAGGGAACAAAAAAGTAACAATCTTGAATATAAGTATTAATGTAAAAGTATTAAATATATGTATGTAAATAAAGTGTTACACTTCATTTAAATAGGTTTAATATTTTTAATATCTTTATAATGTATATATATTTAAAGATAGAACTCGTCTGTTGCCATGGAGCTGTTTAGTTATAAGATTAGTTATTAATGTTTTAGTTTAGCTGTTTGGAATTATATATATTGTTAAATTAATACTGGTGAAACAATAGCTTTAAATGTTGTTTCTCTTTTCAGGTAAGATTTTTGTAAATATTTATTTGTAAAGAATGTTTTGTAAAATTATTAAATTATAAGTATTATAAAATAAAATATCTCTTTTCAGAGCAACGCAATTATAGTTTTAATTTTTCACCATAATATTATTATCTAAGGATAATAACATATTATAAAACAACATTTAAAGCTATTGTTTCACCAGTATTAATTTAACAATATATATAATTCCAAACAGCTAAACTAAAACATTAATAACTAATCTTATAACTAAACAGCTCCATGGCAACAGACGAGTTCTATCTTTAAATATATATACATTATAAAGATATTAAAAATATTAAACCTATTTAAATGAAGTGTAACACTTTATTTACATGTATTTCCGTTGTCTGGTACCCGTAACACAAGTTCTTCGGAAACTTAGCACTGGACCAGATTGACGGTGTAAAAGCGTCCATAGATATTATTATTATTTTCAAAATTTTATTTCAATTTAGATTTGGAAATATTTTGAAAAAAATGTTTTTCGTCAGCCCTAGCTGTCCACGTGGGTAGCACCTGTAAGCAGTGCAATCAGCTCGCACAGCTGCCCGGGATAGATTATTATGCAATAACTCCATGCTAATAGAATCCCCGTATCCAGATGCGCATGCGCTGTGCATTGAACCTGTGTTGATTTTATAACCGACTAGCTTCGACCCGCAGTTTCATCAGCGAGGAAAACTAAATAAAACTGCTAAAAAATAAAAAAAAAACAAAGTTCGTCCAATTGAAGGCGAAAAAAAAACTGAACAGTTGAAGTTTCAAAAATATGGAAGATTTCATGTTTTTATTTTAAGTATCATCCTTTTACACAAAGATGAATATTTATTACCTTTGCCTTTTTATTCATGTTTCGAAAGGCGAAGCTGCCGGCTAGTATAAAATAAAGCGAGAATAAGGGCCTATTTCACAATCTCCAGATAAGTTCCGAATAGGCTACGGCAACATATTTGACAGATACTTGACAGATACTAAATACTCTATCTGTCAAATATGTTGCCGATAGCCTATTGGGAACTTAACTGGAGATTGTGAAACAGGCCCTAAGGAAAATACAAAGAAAAGAACCAGCATAAACAAATATGAATGTATTTTTCCATTACATTTATATAGGTAGTTTTTACACATGAAAAAAATCAAGACGATATTATTATGTCTTTGCTTAGAATATCTTTAATAGGCTGGACAGGTGTAGAGTGTAGACTGTAGGCCCTCCGAGACTTTATCGAAATAAGGTGGCTATTTCTGAACGCGTTATAGCTAAGGTAAATAAACCTCACACGTAGACTATGATAAATCATAATGCGGATATTTTAAATCTTGGATTTATCATCTATACTAATATTATAAAGAGGAAAGATTTGATCGTTTGTTTGTATTGAATAGGCTCCTAAACTACTTGACCGATTTGAAAAATTCTTTCACTGTTGGGAAGCTACACTATCCCCGGTGAACAAAGGCTGTATTAAATTTTCAAAAAGTTAGGTTAGGTTAGCTTTAAATCTTTTTTGACGCAGGCGAAGCTGCGTGCAACAGCTAGTATCCTATAAAACGTAAAAACTAGCGTAATAGGATGAGGGCATTTTGTTGCTAGAGAATTGTGTTTAGCCATACAAACATTTGAAGTAGAATAATCTGGAGGATTATATAATATTGTACAGGTTTATTGTTTATTGTATCAATTATAATATAACAAAATATTAATGTGGATTTACATTTTGTAGTAGATACCTCATATTATTGTTTGTGAACCGGGGTCCGGGGTTATTTTAATACCGGGGGATACTTTTACAAAACAATTACTCGTATTTACGTTCTTAGGGGGGTAGACCACAAGACGTCATGTAAAAAGTTGATTTGCCGATATAATTAGGTCATTCTATCGATATACTTGTTCATCAAAATGTTGCTTGCAATTACCTTATTCACACCGGATTGTATCCTGGTTATTTAATATTATTTTTAATATTTAACAGCAACCATAGAGCCTTAGCCATAGTGTCAAAGATCCGTCAGTCGTAATACGGACTAAAATTTAACCACCACAAACTACTAAGGGATACTACCGTATTATACGATGCCACCGATATGTTAACCACTAATTAAGAATATACTGAAACTTATGTTTTTATGTAATTGTTATTATGCCTTAGGGAATACTAAGTAAAAAGTATAACAGATGTTTACACTGTATAAGAATAAAAAGTAAAAATCTAGTCCTATAATCAGACAAAACCTGTCGATAATGACCCTAGGATCTATATTTTTTGCTGCTTAAATTCATTTTTCTTAGTTTAATAACTAGTTTAAAGTTTTTCGCGTGTTCGCTGATTATTAGACAGTTTTCTTAGTAAAAGTGTTTTAAAAGACTCTTTTAAACATCGGCAAATTATTACTAATGAATGTAATAAGCTAGCAAAGGAAAACAATTTCGAATAATTTGTAATGCAGTATATATTTTTGTACATCACATGTTCTTACGTTGGTAGTGGAGACCCAGTTGGTTTAAACTAATTAGTATTAGTAGTTCTCGAGTAGGTAGTAAAAAAAAATTAAGCCTCGTATTGATCGACTGAGAAAAAAAAATGATTAATATAATTCTTAATACTGTAGGTACACAAATTAGAGGCTAGTCGCAGGACATAATTTTTAATACTAGACAATAAATTGGTACCATAACCGGATTTTGAAAAAAATTGTAAATTTGTCTAAAGCGAAATAGAAAGTGATTCATATTATTATAAGGGAAGGCATACTTAAATATCTTACTTTCATAGATTAGCGTTTCTTGTCTACGCAAATCGCGACGCTGTAGTAAGAATGTATATGTTACCGGAAATGTTTGTAATCCGTCATTATATACATTTCCTCGGAATTGTATGTAATTTCTAAAATCGCACGGAAATGTGTAAAATAAATTGTATTAGACACATTTCCTAGGAATTCTATACATTGTCTAAATAGCATTTGGAAATGTAAATATTTGGAGATATCAATGGATATGCGGGGATAGTGAAGCGAGGGGAGGGTATTGTTTTGTCTGATCAGACAAATATTAGACTGATTACTTACCAAACGAAAGTTTGACTTTATAAGAATAATACAAGTCGATTTTGTGATAGATACTTGATATTTGACGCTTTTATTAGTAAAATAATTTGAAGATTATTTTATTTTACGATACGACTGTTACCTGAACGTTGTTGTCTCAACGAGTACTAATAAAAATTATTATTCTCATTTTAACAACGCGTTTTATTACAGAAAGCATTATTTTTATACATTTCCTAATACGATATTGGAATTACATACAATTTCTAGGAATTGTGCACATGTCCTAGGACATGTATTAAGTAGTTTAAAAAACAATATTTTACACATTTCCTAGAATTTGTATACAATTCCTAGATTTCATACATTTCCGGTAACATATATATTATATAGAACTTACGCACCTAAATAAATGGCGTAATGTTCTGGTGTGCATAATCCATAAATCGTTTAAGGACGTCAGACATGAAAATATATTTGTATTCGCGTTAGGGTCCGGCGCGTGGCACTAATTGTGGGCCCGCATGCCTGATTGGCGCGAGACCAGCCACACAATACCGTTATACTTTCTAGCACTACCATCCATTGAAGGTTATTCGGCTTATGAAGTGCCTTGGCGAGAGCAGAAGTTGCACAGCGGAAGTATATAGGAAACAGTTTCATCTCAACATGTTAAGTCGTGCAAATCTGTAAGCTTTTTAAACCTGTGCAATAACAAACAATCAACCACAGACATCCTAGCGAAAACTCCTGGACGTAAAAAAATTGCTCTAAGCGTTTTCTCCCCAAAAATTTTTGTTTTATAGATTGAATGGATCAAAATTTTAATATACGTGATTTTTGGCTTTGGTATATTATGTGTTATCAAAATTGATTTTTGGAAGAATTTTTTGTATTATATAAATGTGTGTGTGCGTAAGTTGTATTGCACATATATGTTTATATTTACGCGAATTTCACTCATTATAATGAAACAACTTTTATGGATATTCACGTGACCATGGTTGCTTTATGTGTATGTATGTGTTACGGTTGCTTGTCACTTTTCGTTGAACATTTATCTTGAGGGACGGTCTTTCTAACTTTATATACTACACGAATACAACATAATATAAACATTTTGTAGACACTTTTTTTGTCAATAGTATTAGTTTATGCAACAATCATTCGTCGATATTTCGAGAAGTTCTCATCATTAAGAATGTTGTCATTTTATTAATCCATCTAGCGTGTATTGACACGTCGTGGATAAAAAAGAGCGAAAGAGTCGATCCAGGTGGTCACGGCTAACGACCAGGTGTGTGGATGGAGCCAGTTCTCGTTCCTGATTATATTTGATTTTGTCGTGATATATTTGTTTTTGTAATGAATCGATGCATTTTGCACATTTTTTTGTATGTACATATCTGTCATGGTAATGCTATTATTTATTAATTAGGTATAGTAACTACATGAGCGTATTAGTTACTACTAATACGCTCATGTAGTTACTATACCTGATTGTAATATAATGATGCTAACTTATACACTACTGTGTATAAGTTAGCATCATTATATTACAATCATTTTTATCAACCTTTCTCAATCTAAGTATACGAATATTAGAAATGTGAAAATAGGGATGTTTGTTACACTTTCACGCGAAAACTACTCAACCGATCATCATGAAACTTTGTACACATATTCTCGGAGGTATTATATAGGAGGAGGAGGAGGAAATTTTTTTGCTAACGTGGGCTAAGCCACCGTCAACAGCTAGTATGAGATATATTTATATTGATTCTGATTGATCTTTCTACATTTTTGTTTTCTTTTCGAAGAGAGAAAAACTGGTAGTATGTAGTATGTGAGTTAAAGATAAGTGGTCCATTTAATCAACACAATTAACGCCCGACTAGATTTTATTATACATTCCAAAAAAAAGTCCTCCATACGTTTCCATTTATAGCGTAGCTAAATTTGTCGCAAGAGAGATGTCACGGAACCTACATAAGCCTAAAGTGACGCTAAAAGTTATGTACTACGAGGAAAAAATAAATTTTAAGCTCTCATAGGATAAGTAGATTGTGGAAACCACTCGCAGCATCAGTCTGGTGTCATGGTCCCAAACGTTGACAAATCAATTTGGTATAAGAGTACACCAATGGCGGTCTTTCAGGCGGTCGACTAGTAAACATCGTATATATATTTGGGCATAGTAACACCCTTAGAGCCTGTTTCACAATCTCTAGATAAGTTCCGAATAGGCTATTCACAACATATTTGACAGATAGAGTATGGAGTATCTGTCAAATATGTTGTGAATAGCCTATTTGAAACTTATTTGGAGATTGTGAAACACGTCCTTAGTGTTACTATGCCCAAATATGTTGTGATCATAAAGGTTAAATTGTTTTAATTGTACATTCTTGCTGAAATGAATGTAAAAAATGTTGATAAAATATATTGCAATTAGTTAAATTCGGCTCTCAACATAAAAAATCAGCGCTTAAATATTAAAAGGGTGCTCTACATAATCTACTTTGTCGGAAAGATTTGTTAATGTTGTTAGGGTTTTGATTGCGTTTATGTATTTTATAGTTTCAAGATGTTGGTTGGTTATTATTATAAACCTGTTTCCATTCACTACAAATGAAGTTTATCAAAGCCGAAGTTTGAATAGCCGAAGTTAAAACTTGAATCACATCTTTCGACAGTATTTTCTCTTAATTTTAGTATCCAACAACCAATATAGAAGATCTCTCGTGCACAATAAACTGGTGTTCCAATAATCACTATGAGATTAGGTGGTGTTTGTTAATGCGTGTATTAGCGATACGTGTTGGACATACGAGTCAGTGCTTACGGTATCTGGAAAAGGCTTTCCCTAATTACTTGGGGTGTTTTGTTTGGTGCTATCAGCGTGTAACGAGCCTCAAATGGGTCTCGGTGATCGTACGATCATGCGGGCCGCCCCGCCCCACCCCGCTTCACCCCGCGCCCGTCAAAGGCCTTTGTGCGAATGAACGTACGGCGCTGAGTAAAGCGGATTCTTGTTTGCGATATATTTATATGCTTCATTTGCACAGGTGTATCAATTTATCATCATCAGACTAGGTTTTGTAGATTTGCATCTTTGAATGAACGCCTATAGGTCCGAGACGGTCACATCCTATTGTGACTAAAAACTGTATGGATCGTGGAGGTTTTTTTTTTTTTTTTATTTATTTCCATTTACACTTATTGCACTTACAGTAAAAACCAAGGCGCACAATAAATATCAATCATAAAATGATTATAACAAATAGGTAACAAACAAACAACACTAACAATGAAAGTATAAGTATAAAATACACAAAACAATTAATAAATTTAGCTGAAATTGTACATACACGAGGTTGAATGTTTAAAATTAAATTTGCATTTTTATCTGTTGATGTTAATTTTTAATCCTTTTGAAAAATAAATACGGGTATAAGTAAAGATACTAGAACTGTGTTTGCAAGTGTTTGCAAGTATTTATAAATGTTTCAGGAAAATATCAAATCTAAGAAATCGATTTAATCCCGATAGAAGTGAAAAGCTTGTATTTTAATAGTAAAAAATTTAAAATTTCACAATGACGACGTAATGTCACATAGCACGTAAGCATGACATGAATCTAAAAAGTAATGTATCAACCCTTAGGTCCCACTGCTAGGTACAGGTCTCCTCCTCGAAATCAGGCGATATAATCAGGGTAATGAATACCTACATTAATAATATTTAACGTGTGTAAGAAGTCAATAAAAGGTATTCCCTTAGAAAGACAAGAAAAAACTTAGGGGTTGTTCCTTTGTCAAGGTTATGAGGTTTTCCACTACAAAAACTTGAAATTCCTCCACATACATATGCACATAAGAATTATAAGTAGGTACATATAAAATGAATCTGTTTTACTTAGTTTCATTTTATCTCAAATGAAGAATAAATGTAGTATTTTAAGACTTGTATAGGTACTCCTAATATAAATCATGAAAAGTAAATATAATGTGATAATCACTTTTACAGATCTTTATATTTCGCACCGACCAAATTTTGAAGTCAACATGAAATATTGAAGTATGTATGTATAAACGCTATCTCGTGTAATATGGTCGCAGCCCACACACGATATAAGCGAAGTAAGCGCACAGAGGAATATCGCGTCTATCCTTGCTAATTAGTTTATCTCATATGAGTGCCGCAATTAGTTCTTAACAATCTGGCACAAGGATTATTCGGTAGGCGACCTTTTTGTTTCATTGGATTTTTCACATTGTTCGATATCATTTAAAATAAATGATGGATATAAAGGCATATAAAATTAAAACTAAACTTCTTATAATGAAACAACTTTTACGGATTTTATCGCGGCTTATTAAGTTTTTTATGAGCCCGATGTTTTGGATACTTTACACCAAACATAGTTACGGAAACCGCGATAAAATCCGTAAAAGTTGATTCATTATAAGAAGTTTGATTTTAATTCTATATGCCTTTAACTTAATCTTAAACTTTTTAAATCACAGTGATAATAGTTTAAAACTAGGGTTAGTTAAGCCAATCGCTGTAGCTATTAGCTGTAGCCAATAGCTATTCGTGTATACTTTCCTTCGCTACTATATAATCTTAAATTTCTCTATTTTAAAATTAGAAATTTTCATCTATTAAGCTACTGATAAATTAATATAATCTACAATATAGTAATAACAAATATTGTATGCTCAAAATGTAAACATTACATACAATATTTATTTATTTATTTATTTATTTATATTTTCGAGAAACAAACAGTACATTAACACATATTACACCTTAAAAACAAATTGAATGGTACATACACCAGCAAAGTTTCTACAAAAAATTACACACACACAAATGCAGACGTAAAAGACGTAAATGTAAAAAAGAAAAAGAAAAAACAAACGCAACTTATCCAAGAAAATTAAATATAAATCAACAAGTAATATTTAGCTGTTTTACATTATTTTTAAATTTAGTTAGGGAATCAAAGAACAAATCAAAGTCAGATTTACAATACTTGTTAAATTGGCGACTTGACCTGTACAAAAATGAGTTATCTACATATTTTTTTTTTGCCATTGGCATGTACAGCGATAGATGCTTATTACGGGAGCTTAGACGAGGACAACTAAAACCAATCTGGTTATGTAAAAAGGGAGAATCAATTATATTCCTTATCAATTTATATAGAAAGATTAGATCTCTTTCACAACGGCGCTGTGTCAAAGAGGGTAAGTTGCAGCTTGATGAAGCATACTTATAACTCATGTGCTTACGAAATTTTTTAAGTACAGACTCGACAGCGGTAATATATTTTTTTTGATAAGGGTTCCAGACAGTAGACGCGTATTCTAATGTTGAGCGAACAAAGGCATTAAACAATAACACGTATGTAAACTCATTTTTAAAATCTTTGCCAACTCTCAAAATAAAGCCGAGCATACGCATTGCTTTGTTTACAATAGTATTAATATGTTGGGTAAAAGTCAACTTGCAATCAATATAGACACCCAAGTCTCTCATCACGACCACTCTATTCAATGGTTGATCACAGAATTTATAGTTAAACAATTTTGGAGAATTCGACCTAGAGAAAGACATTACACAGCATTTTTTTTATATTAAGACAAAGTAAGTTATTATTACAGTAGTTATAAATATTATTAAGATCATTTTGTAGATGTTCACAATCAGAATAGGTTTTAATGGTTTTGAAAATTTTCATGTCGTCAGCGTAAAGAAGAATATTTGACGATGTTACATAAGACTTTATGTCATTAACAAAAATATTGAATAAGAGTGGCCCAAGGTGAGATCCCTGGGGAACACCGGATGTAATTGGCACAAAAGATGAACAATAACCCTTAACCGTGACCGCTTGGGATCGGTTTGCCAAGTAAGATTTCAGCCAACGTAATAGATCTCCATGAATACCGACCTCCTCCAATTTCTGATGCAATAAATCATGGCAAATCGTATCAAATGCCTTGGAGTAGTCGGTATACACGACATCCACTTGGAAACCAGCATCCATATCCATTGATACCCTATGCACGAATTCGCATAAATTAGATTCTGTAGATCTATTTTTAATGAAGCCATGTTGTTGATCTATCATAATATGCCTTAAAATAGGAGCCATTTTATCATATATAATTTTTTCAAATAATTTTGCAATGATGCAAAGCTTAGAGATTGGCCTGTAGTTTGATATATCATGAACATCACCAGACTTATAAACAGGCACAATAAAAGACTGTTTCCACAACTTAGGCATTACGCAAGATTTAAGCGACTTTAAGAAAATAATATACAAAGGGTAGGCAAGAGACCCAAAACAAGATTTGAGGAAAATCCCTGGCAATTCATCAGGACCACAACCTTTACTCACGTCAAGATCTTTCAAGTATTTTTTGACAGTGGAGGCAGATAACTCAATCGAACTTATCAAAGTATGAGACAAATTATTTTGTTTTATAGAACCCCCATGTCTACTAGTTAGAGATTTAACAAAAGCTGATTGAAAATAATTATTAAACAATGAACATGTCATTGAGCCATCAGAAGAACAGATATTATTATAATACATATTATCAGGTATTTGACCACCTCCTTTTCAAATCAAAATCAAAATAAATTATATAAAATATAATTTATTTTTATGCTATCGATAAACAAGTCTCGGATCAGCTATAACTGTGCTAAAATCTGGCAGCTCACCCATCACACCAAGATGGTAAGTCAGGGTGGCATTATGCTATATGATGGCATGCCAATCTATACGGAACTTATTAAAAGGGCTTATGAAAGAAGTAAGCACTATGGACCCATGACACAAGTACGCCGCCTAGAGCGCATCCCTCCCAACGAAAAGGACAGACACAAAAACTGTCAGTAATAGAGCATCTTCCATTCAGTCTACACTTCTTTACCTCATACACGACGTACCTTACAATACTTCGGTGTCAGTTTTCAGTCTGCCCTTATAAAATTTTTCTTTATAAATACAAAAGAACAATTAATTTATAAATCTGTAGTCTAAGCGGTGATCGACACATTAGCACCGAGATCGTTATATTACACCGCTTATGACAGTCACTTATACTAGCTCGTCGTTTCACTCTTCCAAATTTGAAAAACAAATCTTCGCAGTACAAAAACCTAGCAAGCGCGAATCGAGATCGTCTTGGCGTTCATTGAGGGATGACTATGTTTAGCAGTGGACAGATAAACGATGATAGTAATGATGATGATGACGAAGCGCGAATCTGTGGATTTAAAAAAGTTATTAACTATAAACAAATTAAAAGTTTTCAGATATTGTCATGTTCTCGCTTAAATACTGTAACATCTTTTCACACCAAATATCGTGATACTAAGTCAATGGGACCTATAGTTTTTAATTAGACAGACAAATATACATAAAATTAATAACTTAACATAAAACAAAAATCTTTTCCGCTTAACTATTGATGTAACGTTTAAGGGATCACTTAAATGTTACATTAATAGTTTAATAAGGCATAAATAATTATGGAAATCCGATTTATAGAGCCGGAAATAAATGTCCACTACAAACCTTCGAGCTTATTATATTAGTGCATGTACAGGCTAAGTACTGTCACTAATAAATGAATCGTTCAGATGTTGCATCGGATGTCCCTCTACAGTCTACACCAACAATTATGCTAATGATAGAGAGCAATATGGTCTCCATAAGTTGAGTTATCTACATCGACACGCGACGACATTTAAATGAACTTACTCTATGATTATTTTTACATGCTATTACGATATATCTACGATATCTTAATCATCCATCTTTTTATTTACTGCAATCTCTAGATAATGAGCCGCGTCAAAAGTGTTTTGGTATTATATCTTAGATGTTTATATCATATTTAGCAAATAAGGAGTTTTTTGATTGAATATTTATTATTCAATAAATGATAATATATATGTCGATTGATTGAATATTTTTTATTGTGTAAACGAGTACACAAATCTAAAGGTAAAAAACGCCTTCTCCCAATCAACATTTCAGTAATGCTAATTATATTATGATAATTGTATGGCTTAGGGCCTGTTTCACCACTTCCAAATAAGTGCCGAATAGCCTATCGGCAATATATTTGACAGATATAGTATGGAGTATCTGTCAAATATGTTGCCGATAGCCTATTCGGCACTTATTAGGAAGTGGTGAAACAGGCCCTTATTAATTTACTTATTAGTAACTTATTATTTATTTAGATGCAACATCTAAATAAATAATTAGTTAAAAAAACACGTCTACAGCTGAAAAAGTATTTTTTTAGTTTTCTATTACAAATACTGATGAATATTGTTTGTGAATATTGTTTTATTACATTCTAATATGAAATGTGCATTGTTTGTACATTGAAGAGAGATGCGGACGACCACAACGAGGCCTTGACAGTTCAAGAAGCCTGCCTTAGGAGCCTGAAGAGGTCCTTGCTCCTGATTTACTGCCTCCGAAAACCACAAGGATTCAATGTGCCTTTGTTGTTACATACTTTTATTGAATAATAAAATTTCTCCACGAAATGAAACAACTTTATAGGTCATAATTTCTTTTTCAGCGCTAAAAAGCTTAGAGCTATAAATCTAAATTTAATTCCTTACATAAGCCTGCAGAACTACCACCTGTGTTGAATTACTATTAGCATGTTTTATAATTTCAACTTCATTTCTATTAAGAACCTACTAATAGAAATGTTTCTGGATAGGACTAGAACATTCTAACTCCCAAGAATAAAATCATAATCCTTTCTAATACATAATATTATAAATGTTAGTACTCTTTTGAGAAAATACTCAACCGATCATCATGAAACTTTGTGCAAATATTCTCAGAGCTACTGATGTAACATAGGATACTTACATTTAAAACAAGGATTTTTGCTGCGGGCCACAGCTAATAGTAATAAAATAATTACATATTGTTGGCTTAACTTCTGGATTTCCAAACAACGCTACGTCAAGAAGAAGAACTCCTTCCAAGAAACTACATAATAAATGTAGTTTCTTGACATAAAACAAGCAGAACTCGCTTAGCAAAATTAAGTTTTGATAACTTGTACAACTAATTGTATTGTCTTTACTTTTAATGTCATGTCAAAAATCAACTTTGTAGTCACAAACTTAATAAATGCATAGTTTACAAAATATTGTATAAAGTTGTAACATAATATTATAAGTATGATAATATATATTTGCTTTTTATTTGTTGCTACTTGAACATGAATTACTCAGTAATAGTTATCCAAAAGATAACAGATAGACTGACTATTTTAGCTCAAATACTATTGAACCTATAAAACATAATTAATTTAATTCTATTAAAACCTCTATTATCCGACGATAATATAAACGTTTAATGGCGTGACGACAATAACACAAAGGTAAAACACATTTGTGCTTAAGATAGCATCGAACGAACACGGAGATAATGAGCCGATGAATAATAATGAGGTTTGTAAGTGTGAATCATCAAATATATTTAAATTGTTATCAATTAAAAGCAATATAATAGCGATTTGAGGCGCGCAACCCCGCCATATGGCGCAGTGGCGTACGGCCGCGGTGCGGCCACGGAACCGCGCTACGCTTAGAAGATGGGTGACCATAGGACTTAGACAAAGTATCGGAAGCGTTTCGTAGCGGAAAGATACTGCAATTCGTCATCGTTTCTAATTTATCAATATTCAATGAAAATTTCCTAGCCAATAAGATTATATTGACAGTAACGATCGATAATTAATAGACAGTTTTTTTTTTAACTTTTTGTGATTTTGTTACGATAACGATTGACCACGTGATTTAGCGCGGCTTATGTCAATCTCATACATTTTATTCTTTTCAAACTTCGTTTTTTTAATGTTACGCCTCCCGGCCTCCCGGCTTCGTAGACATTAAATTCATGTACAAAACAACATGACATTTTTGTTATTAATTATATTGTAGTTTTCATTTTATTGAAATGCTAGTAGAGCCAATACTATCTGTTCTCATTTTATAATAATAATACTTAAACGTTATTAATTTCCTTTTCTGGTCTTTCTTATCCTAATAATTTTATATTTCTTATTATTTAATAAATGAAATGGTATAATAGCTTTTGACATTGAATTTTCTGTTCAACCGCCATTGGCATGGCCACATGGATTCATGTAAATTTGTCGAGCTCAATTGAAGTTAATAGGATCGTTCGGAGGGTGAGGTGGCCAGCTGACGCGAGGTGTGAGGGAATGCCCTCCCCACCCGACGACACACAATTGATGGTCAAACAAAAGTTGCCTACTGTTGATAGTAACTACATCACCAATAAATATTCGATTTTAGAATAAGAGATACAGAGGAAAATTCCCACCACTGGATATAGGATGAAATGATTTTAAGTTGCTCTAGATATTATATAACTAATTATAAGACTGTAGTTGAAGACAAATACTAAATAGACTATTCTAGGGATTTCTTATAAAGTTTCATAAGAGTGAGAAATGTTAAGTGTGTACGTACGTCTAACGTAGTAAAAAAAATGTTACATAGGTGCCTTTATATACATTCATAAAGTAGGTATTTATTTTCCATTCTCGAACCAAACATTTGACATAAAACTCACTGCATAAGTATCGATTAAATATAAAATTATATTAGTTGTCGTTATCCCTAGTAATGTATCCCAACATTCGCGCGTTTGTAACGCGCGAATGTTGGGATACATTATAATGTTGGTATGTAAACATTAAACTGTCAAAAATCTGATCTTGCGCAAACGAAGTCGCTAGTATTAAATATAAATATTTTTTCGGGAATCCTCATTAGAATAAGACTCATACTAGTCAGCTTTGAATAAGTGAACTAGCATACTAGCCACCTGCTGAAAAGTAAAGTAATCTAAGAAACTGTAGCGTAGCTAGCTAGTCCTTGCTAGGCCCCGAATCGACATGTTTCTCAATCATCTTTTTCAAATGTGATTTTTCTGATTTTTAAAAC
This sequence comes from Lycaena phlaeas, assembly GCA_905333005.2. Lineage (NCBI taxonomy): Eukaryota > Metazoa > Arthropoda > Insecta > Lepidoptera > Lycaenidae > Lycaena > Lycaena phlaeas. Next base: position 20,610,110 of record HG995163.1, read on the forward strand.
TGTAGGCGAAAGACACGGGGCCCTGAAGTTTCGGGGTCCTGTGCCATTGATACGGCCGCAGTAGACTTTGCCTTTGACAATAATTAAAAAAAAGTTATTAGCCGGGTTGTGCTAATGGACGTAATAATATATAACAGGACCGAGCACTCGTAACAGAAAAACGAGCCGACAGAGATAGCCAGTGTTAAGGAGTGTGTCCCTTTCTTATAAGGTGACAATAAGATTTTGACAGGTGGGACAAATGTCTTTCAAAAATTCAAACTGTCAGGAAATGGGTATTGAAATTTTTTATTTAATTTTAATTTTTTTTATTGGTTTTTTTTTGTAAGGTTTATATCATACTAGTATATACTTGATGTATGCAGTTTTAAGCGCTGCATGAGTTTACCACGTCTGCCATAATATTATAAATCTCGAGTTTTTAAGTTCTTCAAAAGGCGCGTTTAGCCCCGGCAGATATCGCAAGCTAGCTTGAATGCATTTAGGGTGCTTGAAAAATCTGACACAAGTATTATACTTATAAACGAAAATACCAACATTAGCAATGGTTAAAATCTGAAGAATAGTAGATGGATTACGAAATACATAATACAAATACTTCCATACTACAGACTTGACAGGAATCCGTCATCAGGTGGTCGAGTTATCATTATCATCCCAAAATATTAACTGCAAATCTTAGGTTTACTCTCATTATAACGCATTCTTGAATTAAGATTACAAAACAATTAAAGATGCCATGGATTCAAACTGATTAAAATAATTAGGAACGTGGGAAGTTTAGTACGGAGCCACTCTGTCTCACGTTCTGACCATTGCTTTTCGCATTGCTATTATTCCCCTCCAAGCCTGCCGTAAGGAACTACGTTTCAAAAAATCATGGTCACCATAGTAGTTTGATTTACTAATTATGTTATTTAAGTAACCATAGCAACCATTACAATACAAAATGTCAAGATGACACTTAACTGGGCTACCATAAGAAATAAAAGAAATAAGCAAAATAATAATTTATGTTTTCTTTTTGAATTGGAAATATATTTAAATAAATAAATTCAATTACAATTTCTTGACATACAATTGTCAAAATAATATTAAAAAGACATTTTTTTTCGATGAAATTTTTGATCAGCCCAAATTTTTAATAAAATACATTTTTAAGCTGGCAAGATAAAAGAACGAGACACACTTCTAACATATTGCTATCCCGCTCGGCTCGGATCAGCATCTGTGTAATGCCCATTAGAATATAATACTTAATGCGTTGAGTTAGTGTTCACTTTCGTAAATACATTTTTTCCGAGTAAGCCATCCTGTTATTATACTACATCCATGGTTGTGCTATACTGAATCTCTAACGAAAAAGAACTATCTTGTAAAAAAACCGTTAAAAAATTGAACCTGAAAATGCCATAGCCATTTGTTAATTTAATTCAAATATTTAAAAAAGCATTTTACTTCCTTAATAAGAACGTTAGTATGTAAACATTCTAAATAAGGGTTCGGTGCAATGCAAGGGAGAGGGTCCCTGATTACAAAACAAATAAATTGCTACTTTAAAAGAGTTATTATATGGCATTGTTAAATATTCTTCAATTTAGAATTAGTTTATTTAATTTTAGACACAAGTTTTAGTATTTTGATGTCGCTATAGTTACCTACACTATTTGGTACACTATTTCACGTAGAAGTCCACTTCCGACAAAAATTTAATAAAAGCATAAGAGTAACCCAAATCCATCCATCCATCATCATCAGATCAACACAATAATATTATTATAAAATTCATAACAATTTAAAAAAACATGCACTAAAAATATAAGTGATAATACTAAAGGTAAAAGGGATGAACGCCTTTATCAAATCTTTAGATAATTTCATCCTCATAATCATAATGAACCTTTATCGGTCCACTACTGAAAATTGGCCTTTTTCAATGGATGCCAAGACGACCGATGCCTTGCCACTCGCATCCAACACGGGTGATAAAAGAGATAATAAGTAGACTTTAAAGATAATTGTATAATTTACTAGAAAATTTTCTTTTATGTGTTCGTAATAAAATTAGTTTGGATACATTTTTTAAGTTAATGCTATGGGAATAATTAAAAAATATATATATTTATTTATGGCAATGAATATAGTACCTTAAATAAACTATAATACCCTCTTAGCACGGTTGTTCTAATGTCAGTTTTAGTACTAAGGTTTTTAGTGACTTTAATATTCCAAAATTATTTAAACTGTTAGTCAAGCACAATTGGCTTTGAGCTTATCTGTAATTTACCTCCAATTGTCTATGGCGGTGTGCCAGTGACAGCTGGAGTTGATAACATCTCGGGACACGTGGACTTTAGGATGCAGCACGCGCTACTGATTACGGCTGATAACTTCATTGCAACCGCTTTGTTTTTTCATTGTTTCTGGCAATGTTTCATTTTTTTTACGCCTATATGTAAAATTATTTGGATTATATTCATGTAGTTGCAAAATTAAACTAGGAATAGAGACTAAAAAGATTAAAAATTGTACTTAACACATTTCTGTTGTAGGTAACATAAATATTTTATTCAATAGAATTTAGCATGGGATAAAAAATAATCATATTTTTTTATCCCATGCTAAATCAAAAAATTCTTTGGTTTTAAAATGGACTTAATAATATGGTTTCAAAAACTACGTAGAGGATAAAGAAGGCTATATATTCTAATTCCTTTTTTTATTTATTTTATTTCCAATTGCCAGGAATTATTTTATATTTAGTAAGTTACGTGAAATAATTTTAATAATCATTTTTAGATTATACAAACAAAACAAAAACTTAATCCACACATACAATTATTCGAAATATTTATTTTCATATGTACAAAATAAAAATAAAATTTAAATTTAACATAAAAGAAAAAGTAATTTACAATAATTATAAAATTTTTAATGGAACAACAAATACGTAAGCAAACGGCGTTCTAAAATCGAAATTCAAAAATTATTGTCAGTATCTTTCAAAATAGCGCGTAATTTCTTTTTTCTACTTCAGATCTATTAATTTGGGATATTCGGTAAGTAATTTTATTTTATTGTATTTAAATTTAATTAATGATTGCACTTTCTACAGTTTGTAATAATAATATGTATGACATAATATTATTGTATGCAAGTATTTAAAGCTATCTATTAAAAATAAGGCAGCGTAGTTTTCCTTAATATCACTTAGCTGGTTATTCCTCAAACTTTCATATTTCTAATATTTTATCATATAAAACTAAGAAACATAAAATAAACAACAAATTGACTGTTTACCTTTTATTTTACCTTTTTTTTTATTTAGTAAGTCCAAAATATTTGGAAAATAAAATATTTACGTTCAATAGAGACTTGGGAGCTTACTCTTACGGTAGATATTTAGAAGCAAATGGCAGGGGATCTGACGTTTTGTCGTTCATTGTAAGAGGTCTATGTCCAGTTCTAGATGTTACGCATATTGAAATAGAATATGTATCACGATGGCCCCGATGATTGTCATTAACTAACCAGCCATCATGCCACTTCTCTGTCATCTCTTCTCCAACTCTGATTCTTTAATCATAGAGTGCAATTTAGTACAGCTGCTATTTCATTTACCTTAACAGCTATCACCTGTCTGGATTTACCCTGATATATTTCATAGTTATGCTTCGAGTTAGAATGTGTTCATGAAATAAATGTCTATATGTTTGCCTGTGTGAACTAAATTATTGTACTTCCTTTTCTTCATAAAATACAGCTTGGCTAAACAATCTTACGCACACGCACAGAAGTGCTGCTACAGGTAGACTATTTTTATATTTGCTAAATCCGCATGTGTAAACTCCATTAAATGATGCATATAAAAAGTGCACTTGATATCAGTGCATATATTATTAGTAACAAATCCCGCCAACACATCTACTCGTCAAACCAGGTGCAGGCCCTCGCCACACCTGCCCACCCGACCTGACAGTATTAGCTAATATGGCTCCGTTGACAAATCCTGTACTTAATACCTTATATGTAAAAAATACCAGATTTAAATCAGTCATATTTCCTAGAAAACAGAATCTGGGGTTAAAACTTAAAACAAAACCAAATCTACGTCATTGCTAAATTCACCATTTTTATTGAGATTTTGTTCGTGTTGTCATTGATTGTCCATCGACTGTTGAAGCCCAGTCAGATATGGCATACATAGAGATCACTTATTATTATAAGTATTAGTAACAGGACTGACAGACAATAATCATTTTTGACGACCTCTATGGCTCAATGGCTGTTGGCGCTCAAGCCCGAGATGGGTTCGAGTCCCGCCAGGAAAAAAAACCGTTTCTGTGTTCGTGGTTTATGGGTGTGCATTAAATATATGTATTATGTAATAAAAATCTTAAATATATGTATTAATATAAAAGTATTAAATATATGTATTTCCGTTGTCTGGTACCCGTAACTCGTAACACAAGTTGTTCAGAAATTTACCACGGGGCCAGATTGACGTGGGGTAAAAGCGTCCATAGATATTATTATTTATGCTTTTAAGATAAAAAATTAACAAACATCGTGGTAAGTGAGTAAAAATAAATTCTATGTGCAAACAAGTCTATAGAAAAAATTTGTCAATTATTTTCTATTCTATAAAGTATAAACGTATAAGCCATTTATTATTTAAAAGAAACATCTTTTCGGGAGGACCCCTCTGTCCTCCTGTGACATTGGTTGCTGTAAAGTATCAGAACCGTCGGGCATCTGAAAAACATAATAAACCGCGATAAAATCTGTAAAATTTGTTTTAATTTAAAAAATGAAATTCAAGTAAGCGTTGGAAAACAATATAATATTAAAGTCACTTGTATAGAGGGGTTTGTAGGTTCTCTTGTGTTATGAGACTATCGCCCAAAACCCCAAGGCCACGTAAATATTTGGGATCCTTAAACTAATAAGCACGCCTTAAATCCATATGTCATTAAAATGTAAGCAGCTTCTAAATTTGAGTCGAGTTTGAGTATTTGGGCATATATAATATATCTTTTTCTTCTACACGAATTATAACCTAGTTTTTAAAAGAGTCATCATAAATTATTTTTAAAATCCCTGATCGCCAAAAAAATGTACTCGTAATGACAATTACGAAATAATAATATGAAATAATAATAGCAAATGATCAGTCTCATGAGAACGTTTTATTTTAATTACCCTTTAAATGATCAACGTTGTCGTCGCGACAACAATTGTATTAAACAAAAGGGTAAGTCTGGAGTGCTATTGTTTTTCGGCCATAAATCTAATGGCTCGCGTAATTATGACCTTTAATGTATGACAGACGCTTTGTAACATGTAAATCCGGGAGCATATTGCTGGAGTGGGGTGGGAACCTGGGAGTAAATCGGGGCGCAACAGGACGCCACTCTGCGATAGGGTTATTAGTTTTGGTCCTGGTTGACCTTATAAATAGCGAGGGTTGGTCTGCGGCTTTATAATTTAGGATACATTAAGCGTATTCAAATTAAAATGCTTTTTGTTTTTTTTTTGCTGATTTAAAAATAGTATTGTTGGTATCATTCGTCATATTTTCATTGGGTTCATGTTTAAATGCTTTAAATATGAATAGAAAAATTGACAGTATAATTTACCAACGCACAGATTAACGAGGAAGATTTTTTGATTTTTTTCTCTGTACTCGTGCATACAATTCTTTTACAACAAGATTTATATAATATAGATTTACTAATAAAATTCATGATATTTCGGACGAAAAACGTATTTTAAAATACATCAATATTATTGTTTCGTACATCTAAAATATAGAAGCATATATTTAAAGAGAGGCATACTGAACTTAACAATTAACAAATTAAATAATGTTCATAATATATCGGTAGTGGTATTTAATACAAATGGTTATTTAAATAAATATCGTTTTCAAAAGACAAATTAATAGGAAACTGAGCGCCCCTAGCACTGCAGCGGCCACTCTAGCTCTGAGACGGAGACGATTGTTGCATTGTTATTCATAAAGCGGTAAGTAGCCACTCCACGTGAGAAACTGTTGTAATTTCACCGAGATCGTGTGTGGGAATGTGGGTCTCTTTGAACAAAAAAATCCTTAGGTTTTCATTGTATATCGAAATCGTTACAATAATTGTTACGTAATCTATACTATTATGCAAATGATTGATTTGCGATCGATAATATTTTTTTTTACTTTTTTTATACCAGCTGAAGCTATATTATTTATAGATATGTGTTAATTTCTCATTTAATTTTTGGATTTCACGATTTCAGTTTTTTTAATTGGTTTTTCGGAAAACTAATCATTTTCCTTAAATAAAAGTAGCCGCTTGTCCTGTTACTATCAGCCTTAGTCCATTTTAGAGCTCAGATAAAACAGATACCTACGTAGAAAGACAGAGAGACAAACTACACTTTGAAAATTTGTTTTATTTTTGTATGTGTTTAGCAAAGTTTTCTTTCATTTTAGATAAAAATAATTGACGTGCAGCATTAATAATATTATAATAGTAAAAAACAAAATTATTTGTACAAACGGTTGATGGACGATAGTTTTACGTGATAATGTCTTAATGCGTCTTAAGCCGAACGCTTAGGCTGATCGTGTCTCTCTATCGTTTGTTCCACGTTCTCGCTTTCAAGTCACAAGAGCCGAGCTAGTTTATCGAATTTTCGGATATTATACGTCAAGAAATAAAAAAAACTTCCGAATAAAAAGGCATACTATGAGCTTCTATTCAATTGTCGTAAGATAAATCGTTCTATGTAATAAAATCAGTAATCATTCGCGTATTGTGATGAGTGTAAGAAAATGTTTTAGTTGATTTGAATTTAGTTTGAAACATTTTTTTACTATAAGTTTACAACAAGTACATATAGCGTGCAAGTAAACTTTATAAGTAGCACCCTAATCTGAATTCAATAACAAAGTATTAGAATAACGTTTGAGCAGTCAATTGGGTGGCAATGTATCGTCCATCGAGATAGCGCTATGGTGGTCCATTGTGGCGCGACGCCCCGCGGCTCGGCTCTCCCGACTACCGCCACTCGCCGAACACAAACTAAACCAAAGTTTCATTTTATAATTGTGCACTCCATTTCCACTTCGATGACCATTTCATTTGTGATTTTGTGGGAAGCTTGACGTCAACGGCATAAAACATTTTAACGTCGTGAATGCTACCACATTTATTGCGTTTTCAAATTCTGAACATTTTTATTAGTAAATAAAAACGTTATGTTGTAAATCTTAATAAGGGAAATAAACAGTTATCGGACGATCTCGATCGTTAGATCGTGACAAAAAATAATGGCAAATAGCCGGGTGCCGCCCCGCGGAGACCTCCCGAGTCCCGGCTGCGATTCCGATATTGTTGCCTCACACCGATGTCAAAGAGTTTGGTCGACGTTAAGTGATCAAGCGGACTGATAAGGAGGTTCTCACCTTCCCGCGGCCGCGACGTCGCGAAAGGGTTCGCCGAATAATTGCAACAATCAATATGGAGGAGCTATCGAGCAATTTGTAGGGTATTTGTGCGGGCTGTCTCCCGCTGATGCCATCGACGCGCCTCGGGGAGTCGGGGCCCTTTGTAAGGGTTACTTTCTCACACTTCAAATGTTTGATTGTGTTATTAAATTTTTTGTAATTAAATGATGAGTGGGTGATGAGTTTCCGAATCAACTTTATTCCAAGCATCGTTATCATCAACCTGTTTATTAAAATCCTCTGCTTGATTTTTATTTCAAAAATGTTTGTGTTCGTGTATTTTGCATCGTTCTAAATTATCAATTTTTATTAGATATACTACATATTTCAATATTATTATTAACATTTAAATAATATTATTCATGCTAATTTAACCTTATAAGCGCAGGTATTTCCCGCAGCTAGAACGTGACTGATGTAGATAAACCCATTAAATAAAAACCCATAAATCATACCACACCGGGATTCTAAAACATAAACATAATTTAAATTTGTATCCATAATAAGACATAAACATCATCCCGGGCAATATGTCAGGACACAAAACGTTGCGGTAACGGTGCACATCATTTGTCCGCTATAACTCTCTTATTTATGGTCTCCCAGGGACACGAAAAAACTGGGTTGCTGTTAAATATTTGCCTGAGACAAGAGGGGGCGATAATTCGAGTCTATTATGACGTCATTTCACGCCCTTTGTGCGAGCGTCACGCCGTGTCATCTGCTCCTCGAGACGCCTGCCCCGACTATCTTCCGATTACATCTATTGTGTGATTTTTTCAGCTCTCTCCAGTCGGATGCGCCACCGACGATGAATTTGTCCCGTTCGCATCTTCGCTCGACTTCGCCGTAAAAACGTTCAAGGAGCTGCTCTATTGTCTCCTGGCCCTTTTACGAGCTCTGTTTTGTGACGCTGTTATTGTTTGCGGTTGATAAACATCTCGCCACTACGTAGGTAGGGATCATCACCACTTCTACCGGTGGTTCGTTTTAATATACGTCTATTGGATTGTTTGTCAATTATACCTGTTTTGAATGGCTGTTTGAGAAATTGGTTTTTCAGAATGGACCTAATGAACAAAGGCATTTTAAAGACAATGACAAATTTGCCACTGGATGGTGTATTTAAACAGGACCCGAAGCTGGTTGCAGCGATTGACAAATTATTATTACATCGTTCTACAGCTGGACAAGAAAACGCAAAGTTACCAGAACGCAAATTAAATTTTGCAGAAGTCCAACAACTTGTAAAACGTCCGGCGGATAATGGTAAGTTCTAAATTACCCAAAAATATGCCATTTACTTTATTGCTCACTATCAATAATATTATGTGAAAGCTTTAAATTTTATTATAATAACTAATATTATTTGAGGCAAAATATTGTTATTTATTTTAGATATATTAACAGAAACAAATCCAAATAATTTAAATAACGACAGAAAAGTCATAATTGAGAAAATAGAACACATTCTAGATGAAATAAATAAAAGTGCAGATTCTGGTAACAAACCGATATTAATAATTAGGAATCAGAGATTATGGAGCAACTGTATTTATGATATGGACAGGTAAATCTTACAAAGCCTTTCTAGATGTGAGTCTGAGGTTAATCAACGAGATAGATAGGTAGGTGTGAGAATGGTATGATTCGGAAAGAACATCGTCGTGGGTTGGTGAGATGTTCAACGTTAGACCTCATGATGGTGTCTTGAGCCAGGTATACCTATTGATGATCAGATATTATACAAAAATAAGCTCTAGGGATTAACACTACTCGTAGCATCTTATAACTGAAATGCAACTTTACAAGAACTCCACCTCAAGTAATAGGAAATATCTTACATAAAAAATAGGTCGTAAAATACTCCATACTACTAAAGACATCAACATCATCATTTTTTATCCGTCCACTACTGAACATGGCCTATGTTCAGTAGTTCCTCAATGAACGCGAAGATTCTCTGATCTAACACGGACCGGCACTGTACGGAGATCGCCTTTCCATGTGGATAATGGCCGACCAACACTTCGTCTACCTAAACGCGGTCTCCACTCTTGTACCTTATTGACCCACGGCCATCCGTTCTCCCGAGTGTGATCAGCCCACTGAAATTTCAGCAAGCGTATTCTTCGCGTGATATCTTTAGTTCTCTCTCTACTCGGAGGTCTCTCAGCATAGCACGCTCCATAGCACGTTTACCTACGGCAAACATTCGGATCAGGCGTAAATTAAGAGACCACGTTATACTAACGATACACTAGTAATACTTAAAAAAAATTAAAGTTTATTTTTAATACCTACTGTGCCATACAAGATAAATATGATATATATTTTAGAGTTGCTTTGAAAAGTTTAGGGGATGCAAAAACGACAAGTCTACACTACGGCAGCGCGGGCGACAAATCGCGGTTCAACACTATCATATTCCTTATCACTAAAGTGCACGAACTTTTACAGAAGAATTTGACAGTAACGAGAAGGTAATTTATCAATGTATTAAAATGACAAATCTTCCAAGATTTTTCGTAGGAGATGTTTGTAGATCGTAATTTGTCATGATTGCCATTTGTGATTAAAAACAAATTTATTTTACTAGCAGCGCTCTGTGGTTTCACCCGCGTACTTCTCCATTCCCATGGGAGTACGAGAAAATTTATAGAATTTTTTAATTCTTGTAAAGCTTCATCCAAATCCTTTTAGTAGTATTTGTGTGACAGAGCATCAAACATCCGAACATGCAAACTTACAAACTTTCTCTTTTATAATGTAATATTATTAGTTAGATAGATTTATTCCGCATAGACAAAACTCACATTTAACTTTGCTCGCAATAAATTAGATTTACAGCCGTAATATAGTAGTTTCGAATGTCAGGTACCTCGTCTAAACTAAGGAACATTTAGAGTCATCGCCACTTTAGAAGTCCGATAGACGCGGCGCTGCGGTCTCAAAACTCAATGTTGCCAATTTCTATTGTAATGATTTTCCACCAAGTCTAGTACAATAAAAAATTTAAATAATTATAGGGCCTATGTTCAGTAGTGGACTGATAAAGACTGATGTTGATAATAATGACAAAAATAATTATAGTAATATATATTATAAATAAAACTTTTTTTTTAATATTTCGTATAATTTTTTACGTATAACCGATTAGTAGAATACATCTAAAACAAGCTTCTTCGATTGTGTTCGGCTTTTGCCAGGAGTGACGATTTTCTCAGAAGTAATTGCTGCCATTGTTACTTCTTTTGTTATTCGACCTTTTTTACAGAAACACCTTAAAATATAATTCATCTGAGCAAGAATTTAATTCTTTTACTTTGTATTTATATTCATATAAAATATCATAAGATAAATGTAGGTATAGAGTTAATGATAATATTTTAACCATAAATTAGGCAAAAATCAGTGACTGGCATCTCTAAAATTTACCTGTCATGTCAGTGACATTTATAAACATATTATTCAACGGGGTTAATTGTTGTTTATTTTTTATATTCTAATTCACAAAATTATTTCACTTTAATGATCATTTTACGGCCTTCCCTTTAAACCTCACCTTATATTATATGCTCCATATTTCACGTAAAACAATTTAAAATATCACAACTTCTTACTCCAGACAGACGTCAAGATGTCAATGTTGTCAAATTTAGTTCGGGCATTAGTCGCAGGACTTTATAAGTGGCGCGGACTATAGGTATCTCTTTCTCAGTTTATAGTACAGATAATTTCATTTTTTCAGAGAGCTATTTTATCAGAATCTAAATAGATTCCGTAACCAAGGTAACGTGGACGTAGGTGTGAGAGATGTGTGCTGCCTGCTGGAGCAGCCACCCTGGACGCTGGGAATCGTCGCTACTGCTAAGGGTCTCATTGCTGGTCCGCTGAAAATTTACCATAGGAATGGAATGGTCACGGACTGTATGACATCTGGTGGTAATAAGAACATTATTAAATCGTTTTCGTCTCATATGTTTACTGTATTATACTTATGTATGTTAAACTATGATAAAACGTATGCATTCAAAAATATTAATGAGCATACAGATCTTTAAATTTATTTAGATCTTTAATTTTATTGAACATCTTAATTTAAATTAATTGAAAAAATTCCGTTGTATAAATATTAAAAAACCGAATATGTAAATGTCTTCTGAACCATGTTCGTTACAACATATGTTCGAACATATTTTACTACTGTTGGTTTTCATACTGCATACTTGACCTTTTTCGGTTATCATATTATTGTAAAATTAATAAATAGATTTTTTTTAATACAGGAACACTTATTCCTCAAGATATTGACGGGATCAGGGAGTTCAAATCCACAGCCAAGTACATACTTGTGGTAGAGAAAGATGCGGTGTTTCAAAAACTCCTCGACGAGGGGGCGCTAGTGCGGCTAGGTCCGGTTATCATTATTACCGTAAGTATAAATTAAGTTAAGATTTAACTAAAGTATGTAAAGCCAGGTGAAAAAACAATTATAATGTATCTACATGCTTCAGTATATCAAATCGTTCAATTTTTTCCTTATATTTATGGTAATAATAGTTAAAAATTATTAACCTTTTTACGTACTACTGCTAGGCACGAGTCTCGTCTTCAAACGTAGAGGAGGGTATTGGGCCATAGTTAATTTTCAAAGACTTTTAATATCATAAGGCACATGTAGTTACCTCACTACGTTTTCCTTCACCGATGAGCGAGTGATGGTATCGATATATCAGAATATATTAGAAATTTGAGAAAACCTATTTCAGTGCACCACAGGAAGTCAGAATCGAACCTGGATCCTCTAGAGGTTCACCACCCACGAGACCATCGTATTTTTAGTTAAATTGATAATTAGTGTAATTAATTATATTTTGCCATACGTGTGACTTTTTGTTTGTCCAACTATTATCACACCTTTGTTATCTACTATACTACCCCGTCCTCCTCACGTTGATACTCACAGAATATGGCCAAAGGTGGAGAGGAATTCTATTTTACTACGCATGCCACATATTTAAAAAAATTAAAGACCGAATATAAAATTTTAGAAGGATTTTAAATTAATAGGCATAGTTGAGAGTTGGTTAAATTGTAAGTGTATGTCAGGGTAAAGGCTACCCGGACATATGCACCCGGCAGCTGCTGTGCCGGCTGGTGCTGCGGCTCCGGCTGACGGCGCTGGCGCTGGTGGACGCCGACCCGCACGGATACGAGATATTCCTCACCTACAAATATGGCTCACTGGTAAAACTAATATGGAATGTCATGTTACTTGGATAGGCAAATGGACAGGCGAGGGGAGTGGTAAGTGGTCATTGTCGCCGATGAGCATAAAATATCTCACCTAGCTCAGTACTCATAACTAATTATATAGGTAAGTATTCGAAAAAAAAGCGCGACACAGCACGTCGTTCCGACCAGATGGCATCACTGGTATTATGGATTACCCGTGTTTTAGACATATAAGAATTCACACTCATGAAATCGGCGTAAAGTGACAGCTAAGCTGTCGCATTTCGTACGGTTTCTGAGTTTCCGGAGACCCATTGAGGAGAACAGTGGTGTGGATGTTAATGGGCGTCGATAGTCGCAAGGCTTCGATTGTTCGTTTGCCCTTCTATGTTTTATAAAAAAAACACAGGCAAGCAGGAATAATAATATGCTATCAACGTTCTTAATAAACAATCGGGTGATCATAATATTAAGGGTCTGTTTCACAATCTCCAGATAAGTTCCGAATAGGCTATCGGCAACATATTTGACAGATAGAGTATGGAGTAGTTGTAAGCTTTTGCAATACCTACCTATGGAACTGGAGATTGCTAGATGTAATACGCTACCACACTTATATCAAACAATCTTATATCAACAAAACATTTGCAAACTTCGCTCTTTACTAACACCATAATCTCATTCTCTTATTCTAAAGAGAAAAAAATCGTTTGATAGTAAATAATAGCGCTATTTTTTTTTATTTTTCGCCTGTCTACCTTGATAGTATTTGTTTCGTTTTGACCACAGGCCCAATCGCACCTCTCGTGCGACCTGTCGTGCAGCTCGCTGCGGCTGCTGGGCGCGCGGCCGCGGGACGTCGCCGCGCTCGCCGCCGGGGCCGCGCGGCTCGCCCTCACCCCGCGCGACTCGCGCAAGCTGGACGCTCTCATCCGCAGACCCTACCTCAATACCCTCACTGGTGGGTATTGGTCGACTGATGAAATTCAGGGTTGGTTCGTTAGAATTCGCAAAGTAGGTATATCCTGGGTAGATTAATTGGAAAAGAAAAAAAATTATGGGGTCTTTGTCAGTTTTTATAAATGTCTTTGCGGCTATAAACGACAGACCAAGGCGACCTAGACAAGAGAGAGGTTTTTTAATCAAAGAGCTGCGAAGCTTGATTCTAGTCTAATATTAATTGTAATTACCATTCTTTTAATCTGAATTATATTTTAATGTAATAATTGGAATATATTTATTAATATACATTTAGGCTAACGTAATGGAAGGTGATTGGTAGTGGTAATATTTATTGGTAGGTTCGTCAGTCAAAAGCGATCTTAGACAGATGTTATCCAGCGGAGTGAAGGCGGAGATAGAAGCGGTGGCTCCCACCGGCGCCGCCCTCTGCGACTTCTACCTGCCCTCCAAGATAATACAGGGAGAATTTATCGGCTAAGTAAGAATACCTTACACAACTGCTTATTATATTATTTTGTAGTTTATAATCTTTGCTCATTGCGAATCTAACTATGTATTTCAAATTAATATTTCACCGATCAGATAAATGTAGAAGTTTTGATAAACTTCTAAAACACTTTACTAGCGCCATCTATTGATAAAGCATTGCTACTACGTACTAGCGTCATCTTACAGTAGCTACTACTCAACGTTTGCTATTGCCATAACGTGTTCGTATTTTTAGTTTCGTTTACTTACCCCCACACTAGTTGTGTAAATTTCTAATAGATGGCGTGCTTCAAACTATTTATTCAGGGTGTCAGTTTTGATAGGATGTACAACAATCAAACATGAAGTAAATTAAATAAGTAAAAAAAAATATTTAAATATTAAAAGAAAATAAAAATCCCGTGGAAATATGGACAGCACAAAAGATAAAAAAAATGTTGGTAAAGTAAAGTCACATAATTTTGAAAGAAAGTCTCAGTTTGCATCATGCAAACGTAAATCGTTAGCTATAGAGGATGCTATGAAGTCCTTAGATTTGGCGACAGAAAACACGAAAAAAAGTAAATTATCTTTTGTTGGAACCGCCTCCAACGGTGCCAAAGCAAGTTACAATCGCAGCAAAGGAAGTATGTTCGGCAGTCGGACTGGTCCACTGAAAATTGTATTAAATAACGCCAATAGTTCTCTCATGTCCACCAACCTATCGCACTACGAGCTGATGCGCAATCTGTCCGACCTGAACTGTCGCTCCAGTGGAGCCTTAAGCGCCACCACTTGCAACATCTCCTCCAGTAACAGTGAAATTATTTCCAAGAAAGAACACCTTGAGAAATATTTTAGAAGTGCTGAGAAGTGGAACAGAGAGTTAAAATTTATTAACACTAATAATAGCTTTTATTAAAACATCCTTAGCATAATCTCTACTTTTTAAATATCACCTATCGTTCTTTGGTATGAAATTGTTTCGATTCCAACAATTGCGGTCAGTGTAATTTACGATTAGCATCGAAAGTATTATAGTAGCGTATATTATGGTAGTATAACATTTGGGTAGACAGCAATAAAAACATTCAAAAAAACGATTATGAAAATTTTATTTATTTAAAGAAAAATTTACATTAATAACAGAATAATTTCAGAATTTACAAATGAAATATCTATACAACACTGTAACTCTTAAACGAGACAATAAGATTAATAACACTGATTAACAATAACGTAGAATATAATTATGATTCTCTAGGGCCACCAAACGGCGCGTTACTGAATACAATAATTTATAATACATTTCCTACATCGCCCTGTACTCGTTACTTTGTACTGCAAGGGTTGTCTAGTGCGACTGATAGTACGCGATGGACAAGGGGTGCATTATTGTGTTCAACATCGCGCTACTCCACAATCTAACGCTAACGAGCATTCCGCGACACTAAGTTATGAAGGCGGACTACACTGCACGTCGGCTGCACTCGAAGTCTGCGCCATATTACTGGCTACCGTGTTCGCACGATCGTGTCTCTGATTACTTGATTCGTGCTAACGTGCCAATGTCTGTTGTTGCACGCAAAACTAAACAATATTTCGGTCCTCAGTTTGATCAAGTTCCATGATGCAATTGGTAGCTTATCGATATTTAGTTTTCTATAAAATCGTTTAAGCTCACAAAAAAGGAATGATAATTTTTTTGTCGAGTGCAGACCAACGTATCGCAGAGGTGCTAAGAACACGGATTTACTGATTCACATCTATACCACATCCAAAGATTTAAAAAAAATTAAGAGAATCCCAACTAATAATTTAATAAGGGTACGAAGCAGAACTGTATAAGATACAGGAAATAATTGACGTGGTCATCACATAGTTCCTACCGCTGCCCCGAGAGTAACATGGAGTGGAAGCTTTCGCTACGCTGGAAGACAAAGGGCTATTAATTATAAAGTAAGACGCTTAGATCAATAATATGTCTAGATAGAGAGTCGCGCGGAAAACACATCCAAAAAAATAGCGTTCAACTGTTAGCTTCTAAATGCTTTCTCCGTGTTTAGTATCAGTCCCGCTGTCATAGAATACGCATGAATTTATTACGCATTATTGTTTTTATTTATAATGAAGGTTTGTGTTGAAGTGTAACGAGATTAAAAATGATGATTATGAGAGAACTGTAGTAGCTGGTGTCTATTCGCGAACACATCTTTGAAAATGTTGGCCTGTTTTTTTTGTTTTGATTGTAGGGCGACACTCCATCTAGACATATTAATGATCTAAGGTAAGACGTAGAGAAGCTGTGTCAACTCAACATTAACGTGTTCCAAATTATCAACGATGCATCATAATTTTACTACATACATTAAATTATCTACACGAATTGGTGTTATATGTCAATAATATCTTAATATCCATTTTTTGTTCACAAAATGTTGAGATATATTGAGGTATCCGTATCTTGGTTAATATTATGAGGTACAGAAACTTTGTGAAAAAAGTTACGTAAATAAACTAGAAACGAGTGGGCACATTGCGTTCGAAAGATACGAAAATTCAAAAAAAATAATAAAATTGTTATATTATTTGGACCAAACGCTGCATTCACCGAATAAGGTTATTTTAAAATAAAATGACCCTTGGTAGAGCGTACGTACGTCTTATATTTCCACGAGAGGTTCTATTCCCACTTGTTTCAATTTTATTTATATAACTCATTGTATTCTATTAAACATTTTTTTAACTTCATAACATACACATGTACAACCAAAATTTTGAAAATTATCTCTAATAGGTACATATTCGGATTCAATATATTATATTTCATAATGTTTTCTGTAAAAAATACATGAGCAGGCACATAACCTTGAAAATTAATATCGTGATACCTCATCTCGTATATTTTAAGATTTCCTAAACAAATGTATAAATAGCATGATGTATAAACTTTAAAGCACCCGGAATCCAAAATATTGTTCATTAACCTATATAATGTCATATGTAGTAATTACTCGTAGCCCGTAATATATTGTCTGTTGATTATAATTTTGGAAAACCAAGCGATATTTTCTATTTTATTGAAGAACTTTAAAATATTCTAAATTAATTTTACACTTATGATTTTAATTAATTACAACGAACTCGATTCCACTAGGCCCTACGTATTAGATGGAGATATAATTCAATATATTCAAATTATGCAATAGAAGAATCACAGCATCCTTAAGACCTTAACGGCGATTGAAATTTATGTTACCACATATCGTAGTTAATTGTAAAATTTAGACCAAATTGGCAGTCTTTACAAACATGGAATGTACGATATGCGTTCGTGCAGGTATCCAATAACACTTAACAAATATCGGCGAACATTTAGATCTATACAACAACAACGAATTACCTAATTACGTCAAAGTTACTTCAAAATAACAACAACGATGCCCTTGGACATCTCACTAGCGTGTTCCTGCAAAAACCATCTCATTCCACATTTCATTTGCACATCACATACAAATTACACTTTCATGTTCTGTTGAGTCTCATAATGAGATTAGATAGTTATTTTTCTTATATCTTTTTTGTTTATGGCCATAATAATAGGCATAAAAACCAGATCGTTTTGTGTTTACTGTTTTATTTAACTTTGTATATTTTATCATTTCATAACGTTACCATAAGAAGAGAAGTGGGTTATGGGTTTTACTTGGTTGTTGTTTTTAATTTTATATATCTGTAATGTTTTAGCGACTTTTTAATATTTCACTAGACATTTCACTGGTTTTTATAGAATTTTTAATAGTCACATTTAATATTTTATTATAACCGTTTGTGTTCATTAGATAATAAAATAAAAAATATATTTAATGCTTTTTTCCACCTTAAACGTCTTTCATATGATTTTAAGATATTTTGGAGATGATTATTCTTGTACACACCAAGATCTTAACAATTTATATTACAACCTGTGAGTTACATGAATATGATATAAAATTTTATCCAAGGCTCGAGTTAAGCAAATAGAGTTAAAAAATCTAATCTGTAGTGCTATTCTGTAAAAACCATTTCGGTATCGTGCTTTATCTAAGTGATAGAGCTTACTTTACGCTCACTTTAAAAGCGAACTTTATTGATATAGATAGAGAGTCGAGTTTATAACAATACAAATTCGTCATATAACCGCGGATTCCGCTTTCGAGATTCAAAAACGACCTTACAGAATAGCTCTACTGATCTGTGATAGGTGTGTTCTGAAAACATAAACGGGGACAGTTTGTGAAAAGTCCAAGTATAACAGTTTCGTCTAATTATTTGTCTATCCCATATCTTTGTTTTAAACACTTGTTACTCTATTTACTAAACTCGATAAGCCCGATTTAAATCTTCTATGTCTAACGATTTTTATTTTACTACTTAAAAATATCCATTCGAAGAGGCTAAGCTCAGGTCGTCTGTGAATTTTATCTTCGATACTAGAGTCACGAAAATAAATTGTCATGACTACCTACGTAATAATGATATAACAAATACTTAATGCTAAACGTTTAGGAAGATAACTGTGAAGGGTGATGAGTTGATGGAGCAAAAGCAATGGAGGATATAGCTATGATCAAGGTCACTTTTTTTCTAATATTACATCAACGCGACGGTCAGTCTCCGCCCTCCGGACCTTTATAACTTTATTACTGCTAAAGCTGACGGTCGACTATTACCTTACACCTTTACAGCTACTGCGTACGACTCGTGTCATACAACTGTAGGGCTATTCTGTAAAAACCATTTCGATATTGAGCTTCACCTGAGCGATAGAGCTCACTTTACACTCACTTCGAACGCGAACTTTATCGATATAGATAGTCGAGTTTTACAGAATACAAATTCGTCAAATTCGGCATATCACCGCGGATTCCGCTTTCGAGATTCGAAAACGTCCTTAAAGAATAGCCCTACTGTACAAGAACAGTTATGGCAGTAATTGTATTTGATGAAATGTCGAAAATTATTGCAAGTGAATATAATATTATATCGAGTTTCATAAGTACAGGTAAATTGACTTATCGGCTACAAATAGATTCGAGGTCTACACACTTTATTTTCATAAAAAACAATTATGATATAATATTTTACATGAGGTATATAATAGCGCTAGATTTTATAAAACTTATATGAAATCTGTAAATTATTTTTAAACAAAATCTATATTTTGTTAAAGCCTAGTTAAATTCCCTAAATCATAAGCTCCTTTATTTATTATTATTTTTGTTAATGCAATTTAAGTTACCGTAGAGTTTGAAAAGATTTTTATTTCTAGTAAAGATTTACAAACAAGATCGAAGAAGGGTAAGTATAGCCTAAGGGGTAAAGCTCGAAATGCCATGAAGTATATGATCACAATGTATATCAACAGAGCTTATAGAGAACAGTAACAAGGAAAGTGTATATTACTTATCAACATAGCGAAATGTATAACTAAGTTATGTTTCGTTCAAGATTCAAATCTCTATCTAGTCTTATTTATAGTAAAAGACAGTAATATAGTTAAGGCGAAGGGTTTTAAGCAGTGCTAGTGGACTTGTAAGGGAGGTTTGGAACAATGCGTTTCCAGTCCGATTTCGTATTCTAAATATTTCCTAGGAGGTACCCATTAAAGTTAATTAAGATTAAAGAACACGCCACACTATCGCATACATTACCCGTTCTCCGTTTACACCGCTGGTTCCCTAGCGTTAACGACGAAAGGATTTTACTAACCTAGTCGAGAAGAACACACTTAAAGCACGATTCCATTTACATATTTACAAGGAATTTAACTATACAACATATAGGCAAATATCGAAAAAAGATATTATTGTAAGGCTCTGTTGACGTTTACGAATAAATCCTTATCTGTCGGGCGGTGGAAGCTTCGTGTCCTCGGGGTCCAGCGAAAGGCACTCCCGAAGGAAATCTTCCATGGACCGATACACATGCTCGATGACACCTTTCAGGTCGTGACCTTCATCAGCGTACGCCTGAAGCAGAACAAATTAAAGTTAATTAAGCGATTTTAACAAGAGTTCATAGTTTTTCGCAAGCGGTGTTTCGTAACATTATTCGGTATTTGGAAACGTAATTTTAAATTAAAGGTAGATGTTAGTTACGGAGGCGAAAATATTGAAACGGTGCCTTGTAAGTGTGTATTAAAGTACGTTTAGCATTGTATATATATCTTAATAAATGTTTATTCTACTTGTATTCTATTCTAGTTAGTTAAGTTAGTGCTAGTATAAAATATCCATTCAGAATAATCTGTTTCTGTATTCAAGAAAATTGCAGTATTTTCATTCTTCAAATAAGAAATGTGATCGAGGGAAATGGTCGAAGTTGTGAGTGAGAGGTCTGGGAGAGGACAAGAGCGTATTCGACCTTACGCGTTTTAGAGCCAAACGTAAAGTTTTCTCTGTCCCGGTCACAGATGTTCTATATGCCGATGACGTTTGCCTCATGGCTGATAGTTTGCATCGTTTGCAAACGTATCTCGACCTTCTGGACGAATCCTGCTGCAAATTTGGTTTGGTAATTAATGCTTCGAAAACCCAGATTCTTAAGCAACCGGCGAGTGGGAAATCTGCGAGCGATGACACTATTTACCTAAACGGTATTCCACTGGATGAAGTAGGCACCTTTAGATACCTAGGATCCTTGGTACTCAGCGATAATCGCCTTGAGTCAGAGATCTCATCAAGGATTGCAAAGGCTGCCGCGGCTTTTGGTGGATTAAGTCAAAGAGTTTGGAAATCTCACGACCTGAAACTCCACACAAAGCTCAATGTTTACCGAGCAATTATCTTGCCAATACTGCTCTATGCTTCGGAGACCTGGTGCCTTTACAAGGCTGACATAAGGCGCCTCGATCTATTCCATATGAAATGCCTACGAACAATTCTCCGGGTGCGATGGCAAGATCGTGTGCCAAACTCCGAAATATTACGTCGGACTAAATTGTCGGGGATGGAGGGGCTGTTGATAAAGAGTCAGTTGCGCTGGTGTGGACACCTTGTGCTAATGGAGTCCTCCAGACTGCCTAAAAATATATTCTACTCAGAGCTTGTCTCTGGAAAACGGAAATCAGGAGGACAGTATCTTCGCTACAGGGATGTAATAAAACGTCACCTGACAGCAGTTGGCATATCTGGTAAGTCGTGGGAAGAGCTTGCATCCCGAAGGACGGAATGGCGAACTTCTATTAAAAAAGGTTTAGAAAGATTTGAGTCCACCCGCCTCGAAGATCTTGATGCTAAGCGCCAGCTCCGGAAAAACCGACCTTAGCCCTCCTATGATTACACATACGACCCTAGTGGGACTCTGTACTGTGACTCCTGCAACCGGACTTTCAAATCCAAATTTGGTTTTGCTAGTCATGTTCGTGCTCATGCAAGATGCAAGGCCAGAACAACACAAATTAACAGGGTGTCGCCGTCGACGGATACGTCTGGGAGGACATCATCATCATCATCACTAAATTTCTTAGTGCCTCATTAACATAAGACCATCGCTGGCTCACCAGTGAAGGAAAAAATCGTGGGGAAACCTGCATGCCTCATTAAAAGTCTTAGAAAGTATGTGAAGTTCATCAACCCTGTTTTAAGCCCAAGTTAGGTGCCCTTACTACCTGATTTGTTATCCGTGCCCAAAAAATAAGGCATACTATGAGGGTATTATAACGTGAACTCTTCTTTTGTTTGCTTTCACTACTCTTACTAGAAAATTGAAGTCGAGCAAATGATCAGGTAAGCTAGCTTAAGGATTTTGATTGGCATATAATCCCACAAATTGATTGTGTGTATGTACACATATACATAGCCTACCTGATCGTGATCGGATATATTTTAGGCTGGAACTGACGATCTTAATACAGATTAAATATAATTATTAGACGTGACAATGACCTGGTAGCGGAAGAGCACGCCGGCGTCGGTGAGCGCGCGGGCCAGCTGGAGCGCGTGCGGGTAGGGCGCGCTGATGTCCGCCAACCCGTGCACCAGGTACAGCGCGTGCGCTGGCACGTGGTGCGCGCGCTGCGACGCGTCCGCCTCCACGTACCCCTTGTAGTTCACCGACGGCTGGCCCAGGATGCGCTCCGTGAACGCCGCGTCTACAGACAAATTATATAATATTACTAGCTGCCCCGACAGACTTCGTTCTACCAAAAGTACTGATATCGCTGTTAAAACAGGGCTTGATCTTGTATGGGTGGAAATTTTAAGTTGTATGTATTTGTTCATGCTGTATCTTAAAAAGTATAAAACGTAAAAGTAAATTAAGCGGTGAACATTAAAGAGCAAGAAAAACAGATGCTGGCCGATTCTCAGACTTACCCGATATGCACACAAATTATTATGAGAGTCGGTCAAGCCATTTCGGAGATGTTTGGCAACATACACTGCGAGACGATAATTTTGAATACATAATATAAGATATCTCACTAAAAATATACTGCTATCAACCCCACTCTGTCCCACTGCTGGACACGGGTCTCCTTCCGGCGAGGAGGGTAATGGGCCAATAGTCCACCGCGCTGGCCCAGTGCGGGTTGGTGAACTTCACATACCTTCAAAGACTTTCAATCTCATCAGGCAAGCAGTTTTCCTCACGATGTTTTCCTTCACCGGTGAGCGAACGATGGTCTCGTGTGTACTGCTATACTACTATACTTTACATTAAAAAAGAAGATTGAGATAGATACGAGAAGGAAACACATGCCACCCGATAAGGTTAAAAGACATAGGCAGAGTATTGCTTAACCGTAATTCAAATTTAGATTTTAATGATTAAGATTTCGAGAAAGAGAGTTTCGTCTAGCAGTACCACATACCATGCTCATGCTTATGCTTTAAGGTTAGGTTAGGAAGTATCAGTATATTAAACGGGCATTTTGTTATTGCTAAAGTTACTAAAATATTGTATTGTTATGTTTGTTCTTGTAAAAAACTAAAAAAACCTATATAAATTTCCATTTTTTCTATTAAACGATGAAGATGAAATGTTCTCAAGTTAATCTGAACATGTCCATCTACGTTAGTCTCTGGAGAGCGCCATTCACACTCGCCTCATACGATTATTTATTCACTCTCTTTACACGCTGTTGTGTGCCTCGAGGGTATACGAGTCGTGTTCCTCACAATGTACTATCAAATTTAATTTAATTTTGACTATTTGTATTCTACAAAACGATATAATATTACTGGCGAATTTTTTTTCATGTAACTTTTGAAAAAAAGACCAAATTATTCCATTATAAGGAACAACTAGCCCGAACCAAGGTGTATTAAAGAATAGATTAATAAACATTAGTTGAGAATAAGGGTAAGCAACTTTATAAGGGTAACCTATACAAAAAATTATAAAGCTCAAGTTGAAAAAGCATGCAAAAAATATCACTTACTGTAATAAAGCCAATCAGTGATCGGTGATACCGCTATACCACACTTCAGGGTCGACTGCTGGGAGCCCAGGAGCATCGACGTGACGTAGCCGCCGTACCCCCAGCCCCAAACGGCAACCCTCGTTACGTCCAAAAATTTGAAAGTGTCTAATAAATATCTGTAAAGAAATAAAACTGTGATCACAATTGCTATACATATATTATGTATAAATGTAGTTTTATATTTTATACTATTTAAGATTCAGAAAAAAATTATCTACGATAATAATATTAGTAATAGCTCGAACCGCCACTCACGTCATTTGCTAGCCAGCTTATACTAATGATTTCCAAAAAAATATGATGGTTAAATTAATTTCAGGGATTAGTATAAGAAAAAAATATATTTATTATACATGGTAAAAGTAAATATATATTTTCATCCATTTAAGGTTATCTGATTCTATATTGTTTTTGAAAAAAAAAAAAAAAGTTTACATAGTCATTTACTTACTACGAATTAATGAAATTCATTTATTTCACTCGATAATTAAGTTTTGTGGAGTGATTCTATGAAGCAAACGCAATAAATTGTCATGAAATTTTATTTAAAATAACAGCTTGATTCGGGGACACAATTAAAACCCTCATCAATTCATGTCAGTACTCAGTCGTGATTCGCTGTGTAAAGCTACGCGTAGGTCACGCAATCGAATCAATTTTGTTTTTCGGGACCACGTAAATCATCTCAATATTGCTTTTTCACGAAAAAGCTATGGTTAAAATTTAATTTGAGCATTTTAACATCGCATGGTAAAATGGAATTCGCTTATCGAATATCAAATTACGAATAAATAATTGTAGTAAGATTTTGTATTTTGTGACAGCTGAGTTTTAGTAAGTTTTCGAATAAATTTACGCACGGAAAAACATCTACGAGTACATTTATAATATACTAGGGGCTATATTATACTCGAGATTTATTTTCTACGTTGGATGCTATGTGGTTTAAGCTTACTTGAAATTGCTATGTGGTTTAAGCTTACTTGAAATTCGTATTTGAAATTCGTGTAAAAAGGGTATTGTGTGTTATTTACCTTAAACCTCTATACTCTCTACATATCAGCATTACAGTATAAGTACTTATGTTTGTATTTCATGTATTGTTCGTCTTAAACTATTTATCCAATTTTGATTAGTGAGGTGTTTTAAATATATATTTATAATAATTGACAAATCGATTCATATGGTCCGGGTGACGTACTCGTAAGCTAAATTTCAACAGGCTTAAAATAGGTTTTTACAAATTCCGATTATACCTAGTCTAATATGTATTGTAAAAATATGTATACCTAATAACAGCCAATTGATCTGCCACCTCGACTCCCCCCAGGCGGCCGCGGAGCAGCGCGCGCGGGAGGCCCCTCGCGCCGGCCACGTCTAACTTTACATAAACTACGTCGTTACGTGAGGACATGTACGTGCCCCAGTCCACCAGGAACTCGTCAGTCACGTGCTGGCTTCCCGGCCTCCCGTCCCTGCAAATTAAATGACCTATATTATATTTCAATTGTCAAATTACATTCGGTAAATATATATTTTACTGTGTTTGAATACCAAGTTTCTGCATCATTCTTAAAATAACGTTACCTCCGTGTCATACCATTATACTGTAATGAACCAAATATTCTGTAATGAGGCTTGTACTACGTTCATATTTTATAAAGTAACCGCCTTTCCTCCGCCAGACAGGCAAAAATTGTTGTACTTTTTACTATTATATTATGCACAATCAGTTAGTTGCCTGATTGTTATTAGGAGTATTAAATTATATATTACATAGTATTAAAGTAAATAAATTTGATAATAGACATAAAAAACCTTAAAATGATAAAAGGAAATTGACATTTTATTAATGATACAGATCTTGCTCGTGTAGCTGGGAGGGTTGTCCTGCGTGAATACCATTTATCTTCCTTATATTCTGTCAAACAATTTTGGTGTATTTCGCAAATCAGCATCAATACTAGTGACCATACAGTCCTCGTTTGACCGTCTCTCTATCCGTCACAAATAAACTTACACATGAACTAAGACCGGAAAGGCTGCGTCTCTCAGCTCCTCTCTCCAGGAGGGCGGCAGCAGCAGCTGTACTCGCGCCTTGGAGCCGCTGCCCAGCTGCACGTCGAACGACCGCCGCGTCGGCAGTGCCAACTCGCGTAACCGTACTGATCTGATACACAATATATACAAAGCTTGGATTTATATTTATTACAATAGTTCTAAGAAGCATATTTAGTCACAACACATGACAACGGAAGAAATAATTTAGCAATTCATGATAATGTTAAAAGCATATTAACGATTATTAATAAGTATTGTAAGAGGTAGTACCATCCTGCTTTGCAGTCGCTCTCGTTCACATAACAGTGACGTAAAGGAACGAACTATGCTTTCAAGTTTTACGTGGTTTGTGAGTTTGCCTATTTGGGGGACAGGGAAAAGGATAATGTCTATGGGTGTCGGTAATCTGACTGGCTTCGACCGCCTCCATGTGACACAAATAAGGAGTTAATGATTGCGGACGTAGGAAATATAATTACAAAAATGTAAAGAGAGGAGTCGAATTGTTGCCGGCTTGTATAGCCGGCAAATATTAAATTTTCAAGGAATCTCTCTCCTATAATACTATCACCTTTTTTTAGATAAAGGCTATATTTATGTGATAGGACCTCTTGGATTTTTCTATAACAAGATTAGGCTTACAAAGGATACTATAGATAATAATGGGTTAAACGACCCTAAAATATTTTACCGTCTAAAATTGGGGCTCACCTATAAGGCCTCGTGTCGTATAATATTCTTTCTAACTTATGCGTCTTCGCGTCGTGCAGGCCCGCTAGGGGCGGACCGGGGCCCTTGCACTCCAGCACGTAGTGCGTGATGCCGAGCTTGGGCTTGGCGGGTGAGAAAGCGGCGCTCCAGTAGGTGCAGTTGGCGTAGTGCAGGCGCGCCGGCCATACCGCCATCTCGCACGTCAGACAGCGCGGCTCTTCGCGCTCGGCCCGCGCGCGCACTGAGTTGCTGCCGCCGCCGTAGCTCGGGTCGCGCACCACGTACACCTGCCTCTGCCCCGGTCTGTCTGCGCTACCTACAATTATATCATCATTCCAACACACGTTTCTTTAAACGGCTTTCGATATATTTAGTAGGAACAGATGGAACTAAACTGTCAATGACGTCCTTAAACTAGTATACTTAAGATGTTAACACATAGTGGTATCTAATGTTTGGAATGCAAGTCGTATATAATATTATGATGAATGTATCACACACTTGAATCTACATCTCAAACAATCACACGTCCACTAGGATACTTAATTTTATTATATTCCTTTGTTCTATTCCCTTTCGGTACGTACGGATAAAATTTTTCGCAGTCTACACCTTTAATGAAAGAAAAATTAGAGTTTTTATATACGGTCTAGATAAATAAGAAATGCGGTTACGATAACTTACCCAAGTAATAAACTAAATGGTTTTCCTGGTCCCAAGCCAGGATTTTCGCTACTTCCACTTTACCGTGCGACAGTACGGCCATCCTCTGGCGGAGTACGTCCACGTGTTTTATGTGAGTATAGTACTGACCCCCGCCCTCTTGTACTGCGGCTAAAAGTAAAAATGCGCTCCCGTCTTCCGAGTACACCGGCTCTTGATGGACCTCCAACCAGGGCTCCTCGGTGGCTTTTTCAGAGTGAGTCTACAATATCAAACAGAGCTGAGACCGAGAAAAAAAATTAAATTCCGGATGCATAAATTCTGAATTCGAAATTAAGCGGTAAAGAAATTTTCATCACGGTCTGATCGCATAAAACGGAACGTTTTTGAATGGGTTTAACTGCGGCATTAAAATGTCGATTTGAACGCGCTGTACTATCATAAAAGACATTATCCTCCTTATAAATGTTAGTGTATACCGATTTTACCTTCATAACCAAACCGATGTTTTGATGTTTTATTTTATGAGTATGTAAAATGTTTCAATGACGAATTACCTAAAAATAATACATCTAAAATGAAAGATTCAGATTTTTTGTATGCCATATGTATAAAAACATTTTCAAATAATCTTTTAGCATTTAGAGTACTGGTAGGAGCAATGCGCTGTGGAGCGCTCGCAGCTGCATGGGTACCATCTTGCTTGTTACTAACGTGAAACAACTTTACTGTGTTAAAAGAAGGGCAAGACACGCCGTGTACCTAGTTACTAGCACCTAAGCTGAACATCCTATCCCTCAGGACACTTGAATTATCAGTTGGCTAGTTCCAGGTAAACTAGTTTATTTCATGGGCGACGAAAACCACTTGCCAACAGGAGGCACGTCTGCCAATTTGACTATCCAATTACATAAAAAAATAAGATATAGACCATTACTATCAAAACAACTAAAGCGAATTCGTTATTATAATCAGAATTTTTTGGCACTATTTATTAATCTTACCTCTGTACATGTCCAATTAGGGGCGTAACAGCTGCTATACACAGTCAGGTTTTGAGCACGATTCATCCACACAACACCTATATGCGAGTTTTCTTTGCCCACCCATTGGGCTGATATGAGATAATATTCCCTAAAAACAACACGTTATAAATAACTCAGTCTTACACGGCTGTAAAGGCGATAAGCATTTTGATAAAGTTCTTACATTCCGTCTAATGTACTCGGAGGCTTAACTTCCCACCTCGGCAGAGTAGTAACATTTAATACTCCAACAATCCACAGTTTTACTTGCGGTATCGAGCTGCCAGGCTAGAATCAACAAGTGTTACGAATTTGAGTACTGGAAATGTAACAGGTAAGATTGTATGTATGTTTATAACATGAAATATGAACGTAACAACATTGAAGATAAAATAATAAGTAGCTAAATCGTTGAGTGAGACCTGTGCCCTACAGTGGACGGCAGAGGTAGATGACGATGAATATAATAATTATAGACAGATGTAATACCCCAAAGGAAGGTTAGTAAGTCTCCGACCGATTAAGGATGTATTCTCGGTCAGGCTGAAGCCTACTTGCTATCGTATCGGGAGTTGTATATATAGCGGACGGACTGACTAATTCCGATAGCGCGATTCAGGACTAATTGGTCCGCTACAGTTGTAATACCCACGTGAAATATGGTTATGCCTCGACAATATAGTAGTCTGTAGTGCCGTATCTATTGTTAGTGCTTATAAAATGCACGTTACACAATGTAGGTTAGATCCTTAACTAAGTGGGTTGTGGACGAAGCATCCCTAGTACAAAGTTCAGGCTTAAATGGATGTTTAAATTACAAATTGGAAGAAAATTAATTAAAATGGGCGTAGAATAGACTCTACAATCAACTCGATCTACTTTATTATAATGAAACAAATTTACGCATTTTAAATCGATCTTGTAAAAATCCGCAATAAAATCCGTAAATTTGTTTCATTATAATGAGTGAAATTCGCGTAAACATAAGAAAACAATATCGATCTACTTTAATTTAATAAAATAAGCAATAAAGACGAATAGGTTGGGTGTATTACCACAGTATTACTTTTATCGCTGGCTCGCTATTGTGGAGTAAATTATCATAAAAAAGCGCTGCTATCGCCGACCACAATATACTCTTTGTTTCTGTTCAAAGTGAATCGAGTGCCATTTATTAAATGCTTTTTCACCCAGACTTTTAACTTTTATTATTGTCCGTTATTATAATTTTAAAATTTACATTTGCGTTGTAATTGTTTTGCTTGAAAACTTTACTATGTAATATGTAACCATTTTGTAGATTATTTATCTTTGGAACTGTACATGTACTCGAGAGACGATGGTCCAGTGGGTATGTGCTCAGCCTCTTGAGCGAGAGGATCCGGGTTCGATCCTGACCTGAAATCCCTAAGTGCATCCTAAACACACGACTATCGTTTGCTCGCCGGTGGATAAATCGTGAGGAAAACCTGCATTTCCGATGAGGTTGAAAGCATTTGAAGGTATGAAGTTCACCCATGCCCCGCTGTGGGTCATAAAAGGCTTGATAGTCCTATCAGTAGTAGAAGTAAAATAGAGACGTAATAGTAAATATGTAAAGCAGAATATATCACTCAATGAATATTCATTATCATCATCATCATCATCTTCATCATAATCAGCCTTGATCCATCCACTGCTGAACATAAGCCTCCTTCAATGAATGCCAAGACGACAACATTATTCAAAAGTATAATTTATAAGTTGATTTAAATATAATAACATCGAGTTTACTTTGAAGAGTATCTATTTTTCGTGTATTCAGTTCTCACCGTGGGGTACCTGACGGTGACGTGGTCAGGGAATACAGTCGGTACGCTGTTGTTGCTGGCTGGCAGGAGAAACCCCGACCGGGCGGCGCTGGCCCCCCCGATGGCCTCGGATATCCTCGGGAACATCAGCTCCGACACCCGGCTGTCGTTGTACTGCGCGTACATCACGAATTTACCATCCAGCGTGCCCCACATCGCCGCTGACGTCTTTGT
Source organism: Lycaena phlaeas (assembly GCA_905333005.2). Classification (NCBI taxonomy): domain Eukaryota; kingdom Metazoa; phylum Arthropoda; class Insecta; order Lepidoptera; family Lycaenidae; genus Lycaena; species Lycaena phlaeas. The sequence continues at coordinate 20,640,233 of HG995163.1, forward strand.
CACCTCCTCTGTTTGAATTATATAATTGGTGATAATAAAACCGAAATTGTAACTCAAAATTTAATTCATTCATCATCATCATCAGCCTTTATCCGTCCACATAGGGCTCCCTCAATTAACGCCAAGACGACCGATCCCTCGCCACTCGCATTCAACATGGACCGGCCACTGCTTGGAGATCGTCTTACTACCTGGCCAACCAAGACTAAACGCAAACGCGGCCTCCATTCTTGAACCTTAATGGCCCATCGGCCATCCGTTGTTCTGAGTGCGTGACCAGTCCATTGCCACTTCAACGTACTTATTCTTCGCGTGATATCGGTAACTTTAGTTTTCTGGCGGAGGTCTTCGCTAAAATGCCTTCGCAAAATTGTCTTAACTGTGCACACCTTAGGAGATTTATATAAATTCAAAATGTACATATTATAATCAGGGCCTAATTAAACACATGTTGTTACATAATGCTCTTAATTTGAAATTACTGGAATTGGTGATATATTTTCGATCATAACTATTTGTAGAATAATTGGATTTGATTTACCAGGATTGCAGAATAGTTTCTGGCCAGAAGTTAATTTGTTCGAGTGGAGTTGGAAACTAGATGCATGCTTCAATTATTGACAATTCTAGAACTAGACTCGTATTAGTCGCAATCAAACCAATTATTAAATGTGTTATTGAATTATTTAATACCAGCAGCACCATTTTTATGTGATATATGATTAGGCCACGATAATTAGCACCACCAAGTTTCTGATTGAAAAATTTTGATGTGTCGTCCTATGTATACCTACGTCCGGTTTCTAAAACGTTGGTCAAAGTGTGTGTCAACTAACATGGCTGTTAATGGCGGTTAACATACGATTCTAGAGTCCAATTTGGCAGTTTCTCATTGTAGTGGCTATGTCAACTGACAGGCTAATCAAACTAATTTCTTTCTAGCAACTCATTTGACACGTAACAAGGGATTTGACAGTTGATTAGTTAATTTTTGCGTTAATCAGCCTTTCGGAAACCGGGCGATAATATTGTAAACTTCCATCAATAGTTTTGCGATAAATAAACATAACAAGAAAGTTTGTACGATATACTTTTTAGTTTTATTATAAATTGCAATTTATCTCTACCTTGATATAACCAGTCTGAGACTCCGTTATAGACCCGGCCTGGCAGCGCGTCTGTGGTGAGCCGTTGCAGAATAGCCCTGCGCGCGGGAGGAGCGGGCCTGGCCAACACCTCGTTGTCTGCGGCCAGCAGCAGGGCCCCCTCCGGACCCAGCCACGTCGCATGCTGCCACTCCCAACTCCTCTGGCCTTCACCGAATAGAGGTATGTGGTGGCTGTAAAATAATAATTGGGGATGAGCAAAAGGAGATCGTCAGCTGTAAAGATTACATTTCTTGATTTTAATTCGGCACTATAAAAAAATATAAATAGTTACCAGGCTTATAATTACGATTGATTATTTAAATAAAATATTCTATTTATAAATTGATTTTTTATTGCCCGTAGCTGCGCCCGCGTTTACAAAAAGTTATTCCTTTTTTTAATGTATCCTATCTTCATATGGTACCTCTTTTTTTAAACAATAAGCAAAAATTTTTTTCATCATATAGGTACGTATCATGCGCTATAATAAACCTGACGATGATGACAAAATAACATCATTTGTAATAACAGATGACGTAATCAAGATAAGAGTGACCGGTTTGGTTTTTAGCATTATTTTTTTTCCGGTAAAGTAAGTCGTATAAGCTTGGCTTAAAAACATTTTTTATTAGGTCACTTTAATAATAATTCGCTTAGCGTGATGACGAAAATACACATTAATCATCCACGAATTCTCGACTTATCATAAACATGGGATCGTATTATCGTCATAATCAGACCGAATCTTTAAATTCAAATTTCGTTACACCAAAAAGTTTTTAAAAAAATTCATATAAATATTCCTAAAAATGTAAAAAGTACTGTCCAGTGGTGGGTGGACTCGGCCTCTTATGCAAGAGGTTCCGGGTTCGATCCTGACCCCCCCGTGTTTGCCTTGAAATGGGTTTTTCTAAATTTCTAAGTGCATCTCATACACGAGACCATCGCTCGCTCATCGGTGAAAAAAGAAACATCGTGAAGAAACCTACAGTATTTGAATGTATGTTAAGTTGACCAAGCCGCATTAGGCCAGCGCATCGGTGAACTATGGCCCGTTACCCTCCTCGCCTGATGTCGAGGAGGAAACCCTTGCCCAGCAGTGGGACATATGTAAAAGGTAAGGTATCAACCCATAATATATGTCCCACTACGTCACACACGTCGGCGTGGCTTGGGTCTTCTCTTCTCGAAATCAGGCGAAGGGAGGAATGCCCTGGCCCAATGCGGGTTGGTGAACTTCACCTCCACATATTCTCAAACGTTGATATTCGTTAAATATTTTTTTTAATAACTTTTTATTAGCCAGTAGGAGGCTTTAATTTACATATATCTTGTAGCATTTCTGTCTTGACGGTAAAGTTATATTTGGTGTAGTATTTGGTGGCAAACACGAAGCCTGATAGCAATATGTTACTACAAGAGCTTCGTGTCGGAAGAGTTGCATGCCGCGCGGCAGTAAACTCTGCCGTGATTTCTGTTAATGGTCGATGCTATCGCTGCCGTTCCTATCGTTAGGTCTATCCAGTGCATATGCAATGAATATTAAATTAATACTTAAAATCTTCATCATAATCATCAGCTTTTATTCGTCCAGTGAACATAGGCCTCCTTCAATGAGCGCCAAGACTACCATTGCCACTCGCTCCAACGCGGACCTGCTACTACATGGAGATCGTCTTCCCATCTAGCAAATGGCCGACCAACACTTCGTCTACCTAAATCTTAGCGCACGATAACCTACTGTTTAGTTATTAGTTAGTAGTAGTAGTTATTAAGCTACGAAGCTATTTTAAACGTCTAGAGACAGCCGGTGCATTATTAGCCTGGAGATCCATAAATTAATACAACCTATCCAAAATATAAGCTATCAAAGGAAAGTGTCGCAGAGTAATCCAATTTTGTTACAGTTTACCTCTATAGCATTAAGGCGCTGTGCATAGTCAAAATAGGTTTAGGTGAATGTTATTAGGGAAATGTATACCTACATTATATGTAATAAAATAAGTTTTACGATTTTTTTTGCGATTGCGACTGATTTGTATCATTGGTAGTAAATCATATCCGCGAATTATTTTAAAGTCTAGAATTCAAAGAACCAAGACTTGAGAAAAAAGTTCCATTCGATACATAAGGACAGAATATGTAATAAATAATGAATTGCTACGAAACATAAAATACGATAAAAGCAATTTGTCTTTGTAAATTATAACTCTTTTTTAAAGTCTCTATGTAAAATCGTTCAATGGAATGGAATTTTATAGAGCATCAAAAGTTAGATATGCGAGGAGAAATAAAGTTGTTTTAAGCGATCTGTTACAAAGAGGAAGCTCTTTTCCGAAGTACAGTTAAGCACATAAATCTGTGATAAATCTAACAGATAATCTGTCTGTTAGCTTCGCAGCTGCGTCTTTATTATGTTGTACAGTGACTTGATCAGGACACCCATCTCTCTTAATTTCAATTAGGTGGAATTAATCAGTAGTGCGGCACGTGTTGATATCACTATTTCTATTTTTCCGATTTAACTTTTTTCAGCACAGTATGTAAGTAGCATTGAGTATTAAGTTATTATTATTAAAATAAATTATTAAACAAGCAACACTACGCGGTTTCATCCGCGTACTTCCCGTTTCCGTGGGAGTACGGAGATAAATTATAGTCTATGTGTCATTCTGGTGTATAAGCTATATTATTATAATGTTTCATAAAAATCCATTCAGTAGTTTTTACGTGAAAGAGTAACAAACATCCATACTTACAAACTTTCACGTTTATAATATTACTAGCAGCGCCCCGCGGTTTCACTTGCCTACTTCCCGTTCCCGTGGGAGTACGGAGATAAATTATAGCCTTTGTGGTATTCTGATGTATAAGCTATATTATTGTAAAGTTTCATAAAAACCCATTCAGTAGTTTTTACGCGAAAGAGTAACAAACATCTATACTTACAAACTTTCATGTTTATAATATTGTATAGTAAAGTAGGATTAGTAGGATTTTCGTATGTTGATATTTTAGCTATACTTCACGTTTTAATTATTTTGATTCAGGATATGGTTAGTTACCGACTGCTCTGGTTTTTATTATGTTTAAATTTTTGTCACTTTTGTAAATGGAAAAAGTAAAGTATCAATCGCGGGGCGCTGCTAGTGCTACATAGTTTATAAATACTGTACAACTTAAGTAAGCTATGTCACTTGTTTGTTCGTAAACGTTTTATATAGTTTAAATTTCTAGCCTAACTTTCTAGTTTCTACATTCTTGTGCCTCTGAGAAAAAAGTCATACTCTACTCTTAAGCCATTTATAAAGCGCGTTCAACAATTTTAACATTTTAAATAGGCCATATTTTATAAATAACATGTCCATACAAATTACGACAAATAAAATTAAAATGCGTATTAATAATGTTAGCATAGCTTTACCTTAAAACATTAATCATATTTTAAAATCCTTTTATTTGCTACATATAATTTGTTCCGATAACACCTTAATTCTATATATTTTTTTAAGTGATGCATTTAATGCAAAGAGATGGTTCTTCTTATTTTTTATACTCCATGAATGCAGGCAACAATATAAAGCATTTTCCCGCAGTTTCACCCGAGTTTACCAAGTTTTACATTTTATTTTATTATTATTTTTATAGCCTAAGTTACGCCTTATAGCATCAAATATCTTTCTGTAAGAGATCTGTTGTATCAGATCGATGAATGAGTACAGCCGTTTCAGAGATTAGCCGAAATTAGCCGAAAAGCAATTTTTTTATTTTGCATTTAGTGAAAAACTGTAAGCTGTAAGCTTATAGATATAATATTATAGATAACTTTTGATTTACGTATTCTTATTAAAATCATGTTTCAATACTATCGATATCATTGATTGCAAAATATTTATACTGATGTTTTATCAATGTGCCAATTAGTCAATATTAATTAATATATCGTTTATTATCACCTCTCCAAACGGCTCTCTCCCTTAATAAACTCCAAGTAATGAACGTGTAGGAGTGCTGGAGCGTTGGAATTCCGACATTCAGGCTGATCGTAGAGGTGAGGTATTTGTTCACAATTACTACGATGGAGCTACTAGTAATGTAAATCAAATGGCAAAATAAGAAGGCTTCATATTTAAAAACTGTTGTCCGTACTTATCTATAATACTTTACCATGGCTATTCCATTAAATATTCGGGTGTCAGAGCCAAATGCTTTTTGACGTGACAATGTCTAATAACTCGATATTACGGGCAGCATGCACGAAAAAGATGACGTCATGTAGCGTTCCGCTAGCGAGAGCGCAGATTGAACGAGAGAGGCATGATTGGCTCGAGCGATTGGCTCAGTTCGGTTCGTGCTGAACCATTTTTTAAATTACAAATCACCGCTCGTTCTGTTATAGTCTGAAGAGATATATAAACCCTGCGTATGTGTCGCTATTTTATCCTTTATACGGTAAACACAGATGAACCTATTATAATTTTTTTCCGAAATTTTCGGCAATGTAACGAAGGTTTATTTATCTAAGATTTACAAGATAAGCTTTTCTGGGAGTCAGAGTCTAATATCTTTAATCTAACCATCAACCTATTCTTAAAAACACACCTATGGCCTTGCTACGAACACAACTTGTTCCTACCGCTGCTTCTCCTGTATAGCCAGGATCGACCGCGATAAACACCAAATACGATTTGATACGATCTCTGAGAGCCCGGAGGTTACGTTAAAAATGTCTTGTGACCCGCAATGAAATTAATAAGAAGAATTTAGGAGGAGCAGCAAATATATCCAGTTTCGTTCCTCTATTAAAGCAGGAGACAATACAAAATTGCAATGACTCATAATAGTCCAGAAAAGACAGCAACCAGGAGGAGCCCAGCTGCCAGGCACTATAGTATGCAAATTAATTTATTGTCTATAAATAACTGCAGCAGAATACTTAATATAACTTAAAATAACTTACTCATTGGTGACGTCATAAACCGTGTAATGTGCAGTGAATGTCCGCCGATACACCTGCAACAATAATATCGATGTCATAACATAATAAATAACAGTACAAAGACAAATAACAAACTCTACGTTACCTCCTTGATGTTGTGTTGGAATAACACGAAGCGCAAGTTTGGAGAACACTGATAGCCTCGCACATTGAGTTGTCTCTGTGTAAATAAACAATACAGATTAAAAATAAACTTATATTTTTAGTTATACTTCTGTCTTAATAAAAAAGATATAGTAAAGTAAACTATTATAGCACGAGGAGACAGCTAAAAAGTCTAAATAATAAGAAATCAATTAAGAAAAAAAAAAGAATGTGGCTAGGAAAGAGTAACCAGTAAAAAGATAGATCATTAAACTTAAGTATATCTTTACGTTTTCATATCAAGTTGAAGTATTTAGTATTTTTTTTGGCTGCATAAAAAAATAACTTTATGGTTTGAAACAGGATTATGCACAACGATTTCATATAATCCTCATCATTAACCACTATCTACTGCTGAACATAAGATTCCTTTAGTGAATGCCAAGACGTTGATTTTATATTCTGCTGCATAATTGATGCCGTCAAAATAATGCTTAAAGAATCTAGTGATTTTACGTCCTCATATTTTAGTGTCCCAAATTTTAGACTCTCAGTTTTTTTTTAATTTTCTACTCTATATGTGGGGCTGAGACCGTTATTCATTAAGATATACGGGATCACACGGTAATGGCCGCTCAGGAGAGCGCAGGTGCATGTCAGGGTAACGGGTCCGCCGTGGAAATTGAATTTGCATTGTTTCAAACTCCGGAACTTTGACCGGACTTTGTTTCAAGGAAAATTTACGGGTAATTTCAACGCTTTGGTTATACAACAAATTTAATATGGTTTATGAGGTTTTTATTAAAAGAGAAATTAATTGATGTATAAGCGGTAAAGTGAATGTTAGACTCGGGAGCACCACATTTCCTTGAGCGTTCCCAAGGGAATTCTCGCTTCTATTTAAACTTGTACCATTTATCAAAATAATTCTCACGTCACTTCCAACAAATGCATCAAAATTTACATTTTTCAAATTCAAATTTATACAACGCAGTGCTGAAATACGTTGAATATATTTTTATTCAGAAATCGCATGTCAGGGAAGAAAAATAGGGCAAGGGGATTGGTTATTTTCGTAGTTATACCCTGGTTATACCACAAAGGTTCATAGTAGTTCAATATTGAGATATCACATTTAAGCAGATATTAATCGTTGCAATGAAAAAGATTTGCTTTTATTTAAGTTTGTTCAGAATTATTATGTTAGATGGTGGATGGACTCGGCCTCTTATGCGAGACGTTCCGGGTTCGAGTAATATAACAAAACGAACAGGTCACGGATTCGAACCCTGGTCAAATTAATTTGTAATGAATTTATAATGAATAATAATATAGATCTGCACATAGTTATAGATAGTATGAATATCCTTAATTAATTTCGTTGTTAGCATCCGTAAGAAAAGTTCTTATAAGTTTGATAACAGAGAATAAGTTAATTAACGAGGTGTCAATGTTAGTAACATTTTAATAATAATGATAATATTGATATCTATGAATGCTTTTACATCACCAGGTTGACCTGGGACCGTGGTTAACTTGTGTCACGGGTATCAGACAACGGATATGCATATATTCAATACATTTATTATATCATACACATATTTAATACCTATACATCCATGACCCAGAAACACAGAAACTTTTTGTTCCCTGACGGGATCCGAAGCCACTACCTCTCGGCTTGAATGCCAACGCGCTAACCATTGAGCCACAGAGGTCGTATATTAATTATTTGTTACGTAAATGCAAACGTGGTGTATCTGTTTACCACGCCATCCCTGTCAAAAGTGTTTTCTTCAAATATTAATAATTTATTAAATATAAATTATTCAAATTATAAATCTATGAGAGTGTGAGCGAGTAGAGTGAGTGAGTGAGTGAGAGATAGAGAGAGGGAGAGAGAGAAAGATAGACTAAATAAACAGGTGACTTCTGGTCACTCAAGGTCACTTACGAGTGTATGATTGGTGACGAGCACCGTGAGCGTGTTGTTGAAGGTATTGAGGGCGAGGAGGCCGCCGTCGTCCGCCTGGTACACCAGCTGATGCGCGCTCACCCAGGTGGTGGGCAGCCGCTCGCCCACCAGGTCCCCACGGAGGAACTCCTCGAGTCGCATGCGCCGACCCGACCAGTACAGCAACTCGTCGACATAACTGCTCAACAATACCCCATCATGGTTAGTGATGGTAATGACGTCACTGTAGTGTTAAGTATCTTGGTCACATTATTGTCTGCCACCACAGTTCTATGACTATCAACTCTACTAAGTCACACAGTGATATAATAATCTGTAGAAATGCCACAAAAAAATTTCGGGAAGAGTAGTTCATAAAGGAACATTTAACCTTCAGTTGTAAGTTTTTGGATGTTTTTCTTAATTGGTGCTGATTTTTAATATATAGGATATATAGGAGACATTACCTTAACAATAATGTTGTTTCTACGAAAACAGAATGTTTAATAATTAAAAATAATTACCACAAAAATGGTCAAGAAATCTTCGCGTAGAACTTCTGTATAGTATCACTTTAAGTGTTCAAACCTCATTTCCATATGTTGGAATATTATAGCGAGTTATGCCTGACATTTAGCCTTGTAAAAGCGTACCCGCATGCAAGTTTGCATGCAATCTTTCCCTTTAATGTCAAATGTAAGTGTCAAATAGAAAAGGCTTTGCTGATTAGCTCGTGTAGACGTCGTAGCGAGGAAACACAAATTGTCACACCTCATTCAAATTGTAATCGCTTTGTGCAGTAAGTTTTTTTTCATAGAACTTTTTTGTTTTTTAAACTAAAAAATAAATTATGTATTTATAACAATAATAATTTAAAAATCCATAATACACGATTTAGATTGAGCTTTATTCGTCCGAATAAGATTATGATTAAGAATAATAAGAACTTCTTTACTACTTCCAATGTAATGTTTTTGTTTCCATGGTAAAAAATACCACACTTTTAAAGGTAATTATATATTAAATATGAATTTGTAATGAAATAATTAATTGTTTAATGACATTAAGTTATGCATGGGTACTTACCCTAATAAATAAATAGCTGTGACAATGCCCGCTATCACAAAACTTATCACCATCAACGAAAATATTATGCTTCGCCAATTGTGGCCATCCCCTGGGTAGAGATCCTGAAACAAAAAAAAAATAGGAAAATTTATGCAAGAGTTACAAAGAGATGTTGTCTTTAATACAGGATTTTTTTATGAGTACCTACTGCAAAAAGCGTGAAAGAACAAATGATAGTCTTTTGTTCTTTTACTAATGAGAATTTGGTGTAGTTTTTTTTTAGGTTTTTTGAAGTAATAATAACATTAAAATGTAAAATGGATTTATACCAATCCTGAAAAAAGCTTTTTTCCCCGGCTGATAAATTAGCGAAATTATTGTCTTTTTGTATATAAATTATGTTAATATTTATGTTGTTAAGAGAATGTTGGAACGTTCGACACGTCCAACCCCGCCAAGCGTGTCTTACACCTAGTTTCTGCATGTACTATCGTGTCTCCTAGCTACTCCAGTAGCCGTTCGTTGTAGTTAATAATATATAATATTACCTCTTCTTTCGCTGACTTGGGGTCGGCGACCTGAAGCGTCTCGTCGGGCGGGAGGCGCCAGGAGCCGCCGCCGCCGCCGCCGCCCGAGCGGTCCGTGTGGCCGGTGGCGTGCATGCGCCGCCGCCGCAGCCGCCGCCGCGCGCGCACCCGCCACCGCGCCGCCCTACGCGCCCGCCCGCCCCGCTGCAGCCACCGCCGCGCGCGCACCCGCCACCGCGCCGCCCTACGCACCCGCCCGCCTTGCCGCGCCGCCCACGCGCCGCGCACCGCGCGCTGATCGCACTAACGCACACCACGCCATCCCTGTCAAAAATATAATACATTATTTACGGTAATCACATTAAAAAATACATAAGTATCATTGAAGTATTTTTCTGCCATTAGTCAGATGAGAAGCCGATCTCCGTGCAGTTAACGGTCCGATAATAACTTTAGAAATGTTCAAACGATAACATTTAATATTAAAGATTTAAGACGATAGCAACTCAAGTTTCTTGTACAGGCATTGTTGCGCTCTTTTTACTAACATTGGTAATTATAGTTTCGATTCCAGAGTAATAAAAAGAAATTAGCAAAGAATTTGAGCTAAATGTTATATTAGGTTTTCTTAAAGCAGTTTTCTCGTAAAGTTAGGCGTACATCATTGAAAATAATTACGATTTTCTTAATTTTCAATATACGATGGGGAGTAATACTATTTTGGATAAGTATATTATTTCGTATTTATCCTTGATACTCGTTTTACATAATATAGGCTCCTAAATATGGTAGGTCAAGTAAGTCTTTTTTACACTCGCACTAAATTTTCCATCTAATTATTTTTATAAGATTTAAAGCCATCTAGCTTAAAATGACAAATAGCCTTTACTCCTGCCTTTCAAAATGCATTACTCCTTTAATTAAAAAAAGCAGTACACACACCTTACAACCTACTGTCTGTGATTGGAAATAAAGATTTTATTATTATTATTATTAAAGTCTAAAATGCTGATATTTGCAAAATTTTAAAAACACAGCGTGTTAAAAGAATCAATGTTGTCCATTAATGGAAGGGAATTTCAATTTTGCGGCAAAAGAACCTCCAGCCGCATTGCGAGATGGACCATTCCGGGCTCGCATATTTTATCACTGCGGTTTATTTACGAGCCTGCGCTTGTTTTTTTTAACCCCACGACCGGGCTACGACCGTGCCTTCATTTAGTTGCCTCATTGGAATTAGGAGAGTATAAAGTGTACATACATATATGTGGTATATTTCAATATTTAGATTAAACTTTTTTTTAAATTTGTATTTTTACACTCACTATTTAATAATTTGTTTTTTATAAGAATGGCAACCCCAAGAAGGCAGTCTGTGAAAGAATGTAATCCGATGTAAGACGTGTTGATTTTGTTCCATAGTAAATAAAGAAATATCACTTAATTTTAAAACGTTTCACTCAAAACCATCCCACAACTTTTGGGGGCTCGTCCGGGATGAGATCGTCCATCGTTTTAAAAAGTGATCTACAACGAAGAATGCAATATTATATGGAATAATCAAAAGGTAAATCTACCCGATTTTTACCGCCAAACAAAACGACGCACAGAATATCTACATAAACATCGAATGCTGCGGGCCGCGCTAGCGATGAAATTTAAACCGAATGCTGCGGGACTTTGTTTGTGACGTCATGATATTTTTATTATGAAATACGATTTTGAAGATTTGTTTTAAAGATTAATACTGATGTATAAGATTTAAGAAGACGATTTAAAGCTATAATTAGAATTTTATTGCATTAAGAAGAACGAAGAAAAGAATTAAAGACGAAAATAATAAGACGTGAAATTTTGATTATTAGCTTATTAAAGACGAAAGATGCCACCAAAAAAAGATAAAGAAGAAGAAGAATATCCTAAATCATCTGGACCGAAGATTTCCTTCAGTGATTTAGAGAAATCTATGATAACGTTTACCGGAGATGATACATATCCAATTTCAAGCTGGATACAGGAATTTGAAGACACGGCTGATATCATGGAATGGTCTAAGATTGAGAAGCTTGTTTATGGAAAAAGATTACTTGGCGGAACTGCGCGACTATTTTTACGATCACTAGGCAGTGTGAAAGATTGGGAAAACCTGAAGAAATATCTCTTAGACGAGTTTGATCCCAAGTTAAATAGCGCTATAGTTCATAAGAAGCTTGCTTCACGAAAAATGAAAAATGAAGAAACATTTCAGCAATATTTTCTGCATATGAGGGAATTGGCTTTACACGCCAGTGTAGAAGATGAAGCTTTAATGGAATATGTGATTGATGGCATTCGTGATTCAGAAATAAATAAAGCTATATTGTACGGCGCCAGAGACATAAAGGAATTCCGTGCTAAGCTAGATTCCTATAGCAATCTTCGGAAAAAAATCGACAGTAAGAATAGTTTCCGGCAGAATAATTCTGCGAATGCGAGTTCGTCAGCCGTTAGAAGTCGTAGACCAACGACTAAGAGATGTTTCAACTGCGGCGACACAGATCACCTTGCACCAGCTTGTACGAAAGGTGTGAAATGTTTTTACTGTAACGAATATGGCCATAAAGGTACCGAATGCCCAGGGAAACCGAAGAAAACTCTAAATATCCACGACGATAAAGATGAAGAAAAGACTCCCTTCAAGAAGATAAAGATAAATGGAACTAAGATGACTGCATTAATTGACACCGGAAGTGACGTAAACCTTATAAAGTCTGCTCAATTAAAATTATTTCAAGAAGATAAACCGAATTACGAGAATAATACTAAAATATGTCTGACTGGAATTGGTAAAAAGGAAATAAATACAGAGGGATCCTTCACAGCAAGATTACAGATAGATGATTGTTTTATTGACACAGTTATCCATGTAGTAAAAGATGAAACTATTCCTGTCAACTTAATTCTCGGCAATCCAATATTGCATGATCTCAATGTAAATTTTACATCAGATGGAATCACCGTAGAAAAAATAGCACATCTCACGTTGCTCACCGAAGAAAAGAATCAACACGACGACTTAAACATAGGAGACACGATGTTTTCTGAAAATATAAAAAAGATTATTAAAGATTACAAAATAAATGAAGCTAAGAAAGAAAGTAATGTTAAAATGACGATAGTACTTACCGATGAAACCCCGATTTACCAACAACCACGCCGATTATCACCTCTGGAAAAAGAAATTGTTAACAAACAGATAACAGAATGGACAGAACAAAAAATTATTGAACCTAGTAACTCCGATTTTGCAAGTCCGGTTGTTTTAGCTAAAAAGAAGAATGGTCAATATCGATTATGCATTGATTATAGGAGATTGAATAAGAAGATAATAAAGGAAAGATTCCCACTACCACTGATAGAAGATCAATTAGATCAGTTAAAGGAGGCAATACTGTTTACTTCACTTGATTTACGAAACGGATTTTTGCATGTGAATGTCCATAAAGATAGTCAGAAGTACACCTCCTTCGTAACTCCTCAAGGACAATACCAATTTACAAAGATGCCGTTTGGACTATGCACAGCACCATCTGTTTTCCAAAGATTTATTAACAACATCTTCCAAGACTTTATTAATAAGGGCGTTGTTCTCTCTTATCTCGATGATTTAATTATACCCTCGAAGACTGAAGAAGAAGGACTTTTAAAATTAAAGGAAATATTAAAGAGAGCTGAAGAATTCGGATTGGAGTTCAATTGGACAAAATGTCATTTTATGAAAAAAGAGATACAATATTTGGGATATATCATCAGTAATAAGAAAGTCCAACCATCAAAGGAGAAAGTTAATGCTGTTTCTAAATTTAAAATACCTACAAATATTAAATCATTACAATCATTTCTTGGTCTCACCGGCTACTTCCGGAAATTCATTAAAAATTATTCTTTAATTGCTAGGCCACTTACAGATTTACTAAAGAAGAATGTGGAATTTTATTTTGATGAAAGCTGTGAGAAGGCTTTTGTAGAGCTCAAAAGAATATTATGTAGTTCACCAGTACTCTCTATTTATAATCCAACCTATGAAACGGAATTACACACAGATGCGAGTGCGAAAGGCTTTGGTGCTGTACTCCTACAAAGGGATCCAGAAGATAACCAGATGCATCCAGTCCACTTTATGAGCAAAAAGACTTCACCTACAGAAGAAAAGTATCACAGTTACTACTTAGAAATATTAGCAATAGCGGAAGCTGTAAAGAAGTTCCGAGTCTACTTACTTGGTATCCGTTTTAAGATCGTGACGGACTGTACCGCATTAACTATGACGCTACAGAAGAAGGACTTACCTCCACGAGTTGCTCGTTGGGCGCTACTGCTTGAAGAGTATGACTATGTGATTGAACATAGACCAGGTTTGAGGCTAAAACATGCAGATGCTTTGAGCAGACATCCCGTTTGCTTTATACTTACAGAAACTACTCTTCGCATTAAGAAGGCACAAGAAGAAGACGCCCAGATTAACCTATTAAAAAGAATCCTGGAAAAAGAACCTTTTAAAGACTATATAATTGAAAATGGAATACTTACCAAAGAGAAAGATGGAAGAAAGCTAATTGTAGTACCGAAGAAGATGCAATACGACGTCATAGAGAAGAATCACGAGAAGGGACATTTTTCTATTGAGAAGACTGAAGAATTAATTAACCGCGAATATTTTATTGAAGACCTGAAAAGAAAAATTAGAAAAGTAATAGATAACTGTATAGAATGCATATTGATTTCACATAAAAGAGGAAAGAAAGAAGGATACTTACATCCGTTAGACAAAGGCGATGTACCATTGTCTACGTATCATATAGATCATCTTGGTCCACTAACTTCAACAAATAAGAATTATAAGTACATTTTAACGATTGTTGACGGTTTTACCAAGTTCACGTGGATTTATCCTGTTAAAACAATAACAACCGAAGAAACTTTAAGTAAGCTAACACTACAGCAACAAACATTTGGAGCACCACACAGAATCATATCTGATAGAAATGCTGCATTCACGTCGAATGAGTTCAAAAAATACTGTGAAGAAGAGAATATCGTTCATTATACTATCACGACTGGTCAACCTCGAGGGAATGGACAAGTAGAACGTATTCATCAGATAATTATTGAGGTTCTGAGTAAAGTCAGTATAGCCGATCCTACAAAATGGTATCGTAACGTCGCAGCTGTTCAACGTGCCTTAAATGGTACTTTTCAAAGAAGTATTGGTATGACGCCATTTGAACTGCTCATTGGAGTAAAGATGAAAGACAAAAATGATGAGATATTAAAATTAATTGAAGAAGAGAGCATTGCTATTTATAATGAGAATAGATCCGAACTTAGGCTGAAAGCAAAAGAATCTATACAAAAAATACAAAATGAGAACAGAAGAAGTTACAATAAGAACAGAAAAGAAGCTAATCAATATGACGTTGGTGATTTGGTTGCCATTAAGAGAACCCAGTTCACACAGGGTAGCAAGTTATACCCTAAAATTTTGGGGCCTTATAAAGTAGTACAGAAAAAACGGAATGACCGTTATACTGTGAAGAAAGTTGGTCATGGTGAGGGTCCGATCAATACCACCAGCTCTGCTGATTTGATGAAGCGCTGGGTGGGTCAAGATTCCGACACATCTGGGTCAGATGAAGAAGCAGGATGACCGTGTGGTATATTTCAATATTTAGATTAAACTTTTTTTTAAATTTGTATTTTTACACTCACTATTTAATAATTTGTTTTTTATAAGAATGGCAACCCCAAGAAGGCAGTCTGTGAAAGAATGTAATCCGATGTAAGACGTGTTGATTTTGTTCCATAGTAAATAAAGAAATATCACTTAATTTTAAAACGTTTCACTCAAAACCATCCCACATATATATTTCGAATCAGTACTTATTGCTCAAGAACCAAGGTATAAAATCGAATCTCAATATGGTATTAGCATAGTTGTTCACTTGTTTTATACTTTAATCATGAAAGCTTAGTAACTTTACATTAATATTAATTTAATTTTATTAATTTTATAAACAGTAGCTATTACCTGTTTTAATAATATGGTGACGTAACATAACGTGAACGTCGTATAAAATATCGATATGACAGAATATTTTGGAATGGTTCCCATCTCTATTTATGAATAGGAAAAGAATCGATGCATTTGAAATGTGCTGAATACGAATGCTACGTGCGCAGCGTGCGGATTGCATAACGTACCTGTAACGTAGGGATGGTTCAATTGACGAGGTTCTGTTGTAAAAAACCGATCAAACGTACCGTAATCTGTCCTCGTTACTTGTTTTTTCCCTTGTACATCTGTTTGTCATTTATTCAGTATAAAATTCAGTATGAAAAAATAAACCGAATTTTGAATTTATACCATTCTCAAGTTCATTTACGGCGGCTTTCAATGTCCTATCTATCTTAATATTTTCTTATCTATCTTGAAATTTTGACACATTTTCTTACAAAATCTGTCAATATTTTAAGATAGATAGGATATTGGAACAGGCCGTTAAACACAAGATCAAATCGATCCAGCCATTCAGGTAGAGTTCAGTCACATATACACGGAAGAATTACATAAATATAATATTTAAATTTATATTATTGGAAATCTTGCTGCACTTAAAGTTATGCTGCACCTATTCATCCAAGGTGGGAAGTCAGTCAGCGGTCGGTGTTCTTGGCAATAATTCAGATATACATAACTATTTCCAGTATCAAGCGATAACAAGTTGACAGTGAGGATGATATAGGGTAAACACTAAGCAATAGATCTTTGGAGTGAACTTATTGTTTACTTTGCCAGTCGTTATATAAATGGAAATTCTTACTGCCTGATTCACCTTATAGAACTATTGCTACAGTTGTAAACTTATTAGTTATTAAACAAAGTAAAATACAAATTTGCTCAATAATTAGTCTTTTGATTTGGCTATGTAAAAGGACAAAAATCTTTTAACCAAACCTGTAATGTATTTTTGTATTAGATCTTACTAATATTATAAAAGTGAAAGTTTGTGAGTATGGAGGTTTGCTACTCTTTCACGTAAAAACTACTGGATAGATTTTAATGAAACTTTACAATAATATTGCTTATATATCAGAATAACATATGGGCTATAATTTATCTCTGTACTCCCACGGGAAAGGGAAGTACGCGGGTAAAACCGCGCGGGGCTTCTAGTAAATAATAAAAACAACTATTTATGAGGACAATGTTCTTCAAACATCTTAAAGGTATTACCACACTATCCTATAAAGATACACAATTCGATGTCTTGATCCCTTATTTTGTCATCTTTATTTTATACAGAAATATTCTAACAGAATTTTCATTGCTAAGCCTTCCATTGCCCGGGGATATGAAAAATGTATACCACTCTAATACCAAGTAGAGCCTATTGGCACATGGACCGTTTGGACATTTCATATTTGCACGCGGAATTTATTTTCTATTAAAGTACGCCAAGAAATATCTTATTTATTTAATTTCATTATTTTATTAGAAAATGGATAAATAGAGTCAGTCAGTTGTACGAGCATTTGGAGTCGATAATACCGACATTGGAGAGGAGCCAAAGCCTCTCCGGCAGTATTAACTTATTCATTCGGTGTGGTAACTTTACGATTTTGTAAAACTCATCAAAGTACTCCCCCGATGCCTTTGATTGATGGCTATTTCACGGCGAAAATATTCAAATCTCCTCCCGGATTCTGACCATAGGGATAATAAACACATATAATGACGAGGAATATAATTGTGTATAGCTTGGGCACCATGCCCGTAGGCTGAGCGGCGACAGGCGAGAATTGAGTTTGGCGGAAATACTGCTGACACACATTCCTTTTAAAACGTTGCAGAGAGTCTTAATTGAGGGTTGAAACCACGTTGGAAGGCTTAATGGTTTTATCTAGGCCAAAAAATGTTGGCACGGATGAAATATTTCACGGAGATTCAAATCTAAAGTACGTTTTTAAGTATTTAGTGAGTGTTGTATAAAAAACGAGAGCGTGATAATTGAAACTCCCGCACACGAATATTACTTTAAGATGTGGGCGTCATTTTAAGTTTAATCTTAATAGTTCAAAACTTTGCCGCGGCGCAGGCTAAGTTCGCGTTGGGTTTATTCATTCTTTTGTAAATAGAGCGAGTGACTTTCTGTTCATTTGAATATAAGTGAAGTTTTGTGATTAATTTTATTCATCCAGTCGTAAGGTCTTCGCGTTACAGCTTATAATGTGACGATATTCATATGGGTCTCATATACCATTAATTATGGATTTTTTTGTTTCCGCACGAGAATACACTGTAGTGTCTAGTGTCTAATGACACTGTGTGAATACACTGTAGTGTCTAAGTATTAGGTGACTATTTAAATCATCTACTACTCTTTCCCCAGTCACTATAATCAACTAAAGTCGTGAAGACGATTAATCAGCTAATTAAAGTTAAGTCGTACCACTAAAACAGTTACACGCTTTATTTCTTTATAGATAAAAATATCTTCAAAGATCACTTCCAACATCTTATCTGATAATCTTTCGTCTTTCCCCGGTCCTCCTCAAACTTAACCACTACAATGAAAACTTAAAACTTTATCAACAATAAATAGTGAATCTTTAACAAGTGTGTGTAATTAAGAAGATATTAGTGAAACAAATTAAACACACGTTTTTGACAAAGTTGTACAGATCAAGACTGTATCTGCAGTTACACTAAGTAGAAAAAGTGTAAAAAGTTTTCGTTGTAGTGGTTAAAATATGAATTTCCATCAAGGACCAACGGTACATTTAATAAGTTATATCTCCTCAAACTTCCTTATAATTTAAGTATTTTAGGTACTATTCAATAAAAACATCAAATTTTATTACCAATCTATATAGTCGGATACTTTTTACGTACCGCGTAATTGATTGTATTGGCAGCTGGCCAGGGACTTAATCAAATACTGTGTCCTATTGTCGACGTCCAGTGCACTGTTACAGGCAACGGCATGCAGTCCTCTGCTATAGCCTATCAGTTCTAATATACAAAGACAGACAATCGTTTCGAATATTGTACTCGAATCGATATATTGTACTCAGATAAATTAGTAAATAAAGTTAGTGAACTTCACACACACTTAAAGAAGTTCAATCTTGCGATGTTTTCCTACAGCCGTGAGTGTGCGAGTCTCGCGTTCAGCATGTACTTAGAAATTTTAGAAAAACCCATTTCAAGGGACCACAGTGGGTTAGAATCGAATTTGGACCCTATCGTCCAAGAAGCTGAACCCATTGGACCATCGTCGCTCATTATATCTTGCCAGATCTAATTTATAGAGAGCAGCGCCCCGCGGTTCCACCCGCGTATTTCTCATTCCCGTGAGAGTACAGGCATAAATTATAGTCTATGTATTATTCTGATGTATGAATAACATAATGTAGGCTATAATGGCTGAATTCTAAGTATTTTTATTCTTTCATAAAACACTCTAAGGGTTGATTTTTAAATGCACATATTTAGTTACTTTTATCGATGTATTAAATGTCTAGTGTGGCCAATTAATTCTACAATTGGCCACATTTTTTCACACAGGATTTCCACTGAGTTCATTAAGTTTTCTGATGAAGCCAATGCTATTTGCATGTATTTTTCTAAATATTTGTTTTTAACGAGTGAAATGTCAATATTATTAAAAAACCTATCTAATAGCAGGTCGTACAAAATTGTATGCATGTTCATTCACATGATATACGTGAATATTTCCCTCGTTCTCATGGGTCCTTGGAAAATATTCCGAGCGAGCTTTTCTTGCATATTGCATACTGCTAATAGTACAATATTGGCGAACCAGGCCCTCACCCGATAATGGGATATAGCCCGAATGTTTGACGTAAATTTGTGAGTCAGCGCCTTTTTAGATTTCTATCTGAAAATATATTTTCCAACGATATTTAATATAAGCGATAGCAAACATTTTCTTATTATCATTGGAATGATGATCGTATGGGGATTGATTTAGAGTCGTTTATTGTCGGGCTGATAAGGTTCAAGAGTCGGAGCAGCGTTTGAGTGGACGAAGTGTTGATCGGGTATTACCAATATAGTCTTACCAACGGAAGACTAGCTCCGTGCAGTGGGTGGTCCGTGTTGTAAGCGAGTGGCAAAGGATCGGTTGTCTTGGCGTTCATCGAGGTAGGCCTAAGTTCAGCATGGAACGGATAAAGACTGATGACGATGATGATGATTTAATTTACTAATAGTTTTTTTTAAGTTTCTAAAAAAGTTTCTAAAAAGAGTTTACTTACAATGTATTTTTTCCACCATTTTTTTTCTTTTCCTTAATAAATCAAGTAATAATGTAAGGCTTAGAAAACTGTTTTTTCAGGGGCTATATCAAGTACATATATCCTAATGTAGTATTATATACGCGAAAGTTCGTAAGAGTGTATGTTTGTTACTCTTTCACGCAAAAACTACTGAATGATTATTGTCGAAACTTTAAAATAATTCAGTTTTCACATTAAAATAAGACACAGGCTTTAATTTATCCCGGTATTCCCACGGGAATGGGAAGTACGCGGGTAAAACCGCGGACGCTGATCTACCTATTTACTGACTGATGTTATTGACATTTCTAAGTATTTTGTTTTATGTGTAAATAAATAAATAACTAAAAACTCTTTCAAGACACAATATTAACCTTTTTTTCACTTAAGTATCATATTTTTTCACTTTACTCATATTTATCTCATGCTTTATCGCCTCTGCCTCAACAGTGACGTACTCGACGCCTCATTTGTAAATCTCGGTTGGATAACTCACCATCGCTCTTGTCGCTCGGCGACGTACTTGATTATACTGTCACTAGTTACGAGGCAAGGCAGATATAGAGTAGGCTTCTCTTCGCCTCTCACACATAATACATAATATTTATATATTAGCAAAGAAGTTTAATTTAGTGATCTTAATATAATATTATTAAATTAAAACGTCTTTTGTGCTAAGTTTAACACGCAGTACTAAACGTTAAAATTCAAATATAAAAAAAATCGTCTTTTGCCAAACGTCGGGATTATTTTGAAGAAGATGGATGGATGGATGGAAGATCGGCTATCCAAAGATCGATGATCTTACCCACTTTTTAATAAAAAAAAATATATACTTCGTAATATTCATCAATTCATATAAGTTTTACTCAGAATAGAAATTGCAGTAATAAAGTAGCTTATCTTAAAACTCATTCAAACAGCAATCACTAAGTAATATCGATTTAAAGTTTCAAGCAAACATTCTGACCGCAAATTTCCATTCAACAGGCTTAGGGTATTCTCACTCTGAACATTTAAATTAAATTTAAAATTAGACTTTAGTCTTAAAGTGCGATATCCTAGGAACTTTATCCTGGGTAAGATTAGATTGTGAATTATGATTAAATTAATCTGTGATTAGATCTTGTAGACTTAAATACTCTTCATATTAGTTTAATCTTATTTAATTAAACTGTATTCCTATTTTGGTTATGGTATTTAGTAAAAAAAAATATTTTTTTGGTCTCCTTCTTCATAAATTGAAATTTATAAATTTTAATTGATTTCCAATCAATATATTTAAAGGTAAAGCCTCTTCGCAACAAAAAAAGAGCTTTCAAATTTCCTGCTGATTCCATAACCAAATGTTTAGGCTGAGTTAAAAACTTTTCTTTCCTTCATTTATTTAATAAGCTAAAATGTTTTTTCTTAAACTAAAAGTAAAACATTAAATTTCAAATAATGTATCAAGTCGGTTTTCAGGACTAAAGAAATTATCATTTTATGCATTTTATTAGACACATCTGCGATATTATCTCCCACTATAAATAAAATACAACATAACCGACAAAGCCGAGAACGCTGCCAAGTTGTGTCGGTAAAAAATTCACAAACGGAAGCGGCACGAACAATGGCGTCCAAATGCGGTAGTGAGGTCATGAAAGGAGTCGTTTAGCGTCATGAAAGTGACGTCACAAAGCTTACACCGGCTCGACTCACCGCAGACCACCGCACGTCAGTCAGGACACGCTCCGCTCTGACAACGGCATGTCGTTACTCAGTTACGTTTGCCTTTTACGTTTTAAATATTCCGAGGGAAATATAAAATCTTTATACGATTTTTTGGGTAAACTCTTAGACGGATTTGAGTTCGACGGTAATAAAAAAAACAGAATTTTTGGTTTTTTCCGTTACAATTAAAAGACTAAACCGCAAATAGTAATTATTATGATTTAGCAGTCGGTTGGCCTTTTCTTACGCATCTTAATATAAATAACCAATAATACTTCACGATAATAAAAGATTCTGTATTTGTACATTTTATAAGCGTATCATTTTATTTCTACTTAATATTAAAGTTACCATCGGTAATTTTAAGAAGAGATTAGTTAATTTCTATTAAAATAATTTTATTTTGTAACCTTCTCACTTAAATGCATAAAATATGTATGTGAAATCTAAAATGCCTATACTTTTTGTAACATTGCAAGTATTAGAAGCATAAAGGCGTGGCTCCAATGCGACTACGACGTGTCTAGCTACATTTTGCAAGAAAATATCAATCACGTATTTTTGGGTTGCAGTGGAAACAGTCACATACATTTTTTTGTAACCGTGCTCTATGTATTGCCAAATTATTTATTGCCCGCAAGAGGTAATGTATCTAGCACACATCTTCACCATTAGAACAAAGACTTTCTCACTAAAGCTCAGTCATCGTAAATTTTTGACTATTTTTATTCGATCACAGAATATTTCATAAATATAAACACTAACAATTTGAACATAGAGAGTGTTCTTAAACATCGTCGAGTCGATGTGGTGAAGATTTATGAGTTCACTAGGAGCGTCCTGCGGTTTCTCCCGTGTTCTTGCCATTGCCGTAGGGATACGGGGATAAATTATAGGCTATATGTTACTCTAATGTATAAGCTATATTAATGTAAAGTTTCATTAAAATCCATTCAGAAGTTTTTACATGAAAGAGTAACAAACATCCATACTTACAAACTTTCGCGTTTATGATATTAGTAGGATAGTAGGATTAAAGTTCAGAATTCTAATAAAAGGTACACTTCTAGATATAATATTTGTACGTTAATGTTCAGAATTCAAAGAGAAACTAGTGTATAAGATACGTTGAGGGAATCTGTTGGACTCATCATCTCCATGTCGTAGCGTTACCAAACTAGAGTGCGGAATTGTCTAGTCAGTGAAGCGCAAATTCAGCCTCGCTTCATTACCCTAAGCCATTGACTTCAGTTCAGCCTTAAGCCTAAGCCTAACAAGCTCGTTAGATATATTCCGAGCTGACATATCTAACTATAGCTTAAAACGAAAAGGGATTTGGTCAAGGGATGTTAAAACTTTTGCGAAATTCTTCAACCGTTGTCCTCCAAATGGAATGAAAGTTGCATTATTCACATTATTTTCACATTCACATGCATGAAATTAGTGATGTCTCTATAATCTGCACATATAAATAAAACTGGAGTGTCTGTTTGTAATATTAAAATAACCGCATTTCACTACATGCATATGAATATTATATACGGTACATATACCAAAATAACATTTTTTACAATATTGTTATCTATCTGTCTGTTTCTTCCGGCTAATCCCCTAAGCTGCTGGATCTGTTTTGACGGGACTTTAACTGGTAGGTAGATGTTAAGGAGTATCTTAGGTTATAAAAGTAATCATGATCAAACCGGATAGGTCCGTAAATCTAAGTTAACGCGGGTGAAGCCACGGGCAACAGCTATTTCTTAAAGGCCTGATCTGAAAGGAAATCTATAATTATACTCAATCCAGGATTTTCACTGTTTTACATTTATATTACCATCCAATAAACCGACACATATCCTGAAGTAAATTCCTACATCCTGAAGTAAATTTATTAACGTAAATAATGTGCACTTTCATATTTTTTTGAAGGCTGATCAAGCGGTAAGACTACTCGACTCAGTCATTGTTTGTAATTTTTTTTATATATTTTATTTAATCTATATCTATATCTATACTAATATTATAAAGAGGAAAGATTTGTACCTATTTTTGTATGTATTTTGTATTTTGTACTGGACCTATTTCAAAAATTCTTTTACCATTCGGAAACTACATTATCCACGAGTAACATAGGCTACATTTTATTCTGATAAAAATAGGATTCCGTAAGATATTTTGTTTTTCGGACACAAAGTGTAAAAAAATGTTATTTTGCGTACTGAGATCCGTTGTAAATCTTAGTTAACGCAGGCGAAGCTGCGGGCAACAGCTAGTAATGTATACAGCTACTAACTATATTCATTATATATTCATTATACATATAACAACAATCAACATTCAATATGTTATGTATATAAATATTATGTATATAATAATAGTAGATGCTACTATCCATATATCCCACTGCTGGACACGAGTCTCCTCGAAATCAGGCGAGGAAATAGTTCATCGAGGCGCTGCCGTGCTGGCCCAATGGGGGTTGGTGAACTTCACAGGTGTGAAGTTTTCACCGATGAGCGAGCGATGGTTTCGTGTTTATGGTGCACTTAGAAATTTAGAAAAACCCATTTCAAGGCACCACAAGTGTGGGGGGGGGGGGGGGGAGGTGTCAGGATCGAACCCGGATCCTCTCGCTCAAGACACCGAGTCCATGCCCACCGGAAAATCGTCATTGTTCTACCTAATAATACAGTTACAAATCAAAGTATATGTCTAAACACACCACTCTACTTACAACATTCATTTAACCACGGATCAGATCAGAGAATTAAAAAAGTAATTCCTTGTTTTAGTGAGAATATTATTCCCAGCGGTCAAGCTAAGTGAGCGTAAATTTCAGTGCCAAGTCCGAGTAAGAAGTGCTGTTACCAATTCCAATTTATAATACAGTTGCACCGCCCTAACCAGGAGCTACTGCATTTCTTGAAACGAAACTTTGCAGATTTTTGTAATCTCTGACAAGGTTATGCCTCGGAATGTTATTTAATTCACTTATTTATACTAAGGGCCTGTTTCACAATCTCCAGATAAGTTCCCAATAGGCTATCGGCAACATATTTGACAGATATTTGACAGATACTCCATACTCTATGTATATGACCTATGTCATCACTCTATCTGTCAAATATGTTGCCGATAGCCTATTAGGAACTTAACTGGAGATTGAGAAACAGGCCCTAATAGAATAAAAATCCTTATAAGATGTGACTAAATGACGTGAATTTATAACATTATTTTATAATCGTAATGTTAGAAGGAAATCATTACATATACCAAAATATATGGTAACTAAATATTTAAGCAATTTAAATTTCTATAAAAACTCACGTATTTTCTAAAGCTCCTAAAATAATTATTTAACTTTACGTAAGCTGACGCAAAGTGTCTGGGAGTATTGACTACTTATTTCTAACGATACTGTCTAAAGCATACTATGTGAAAATCAGCCATGAGAGTTTACGTGAAGTAAGTAATGTTATTATGTATCTTGATCACCTGATATCTGGAAATTGGTCGTTTGACCAGGCTAGCAGGTAGGCGTCCTCCACATTTCGTCCGTTAGAAAATACGTGACGTCTGGCAGCTTTATGTGGGGTTATTTACAGTGATAAACTATCAATATTTTAAACCTTAAAGGAGATGGTCCAAAATCGTATGGGACGTTGGTCTACTTTTGTACAGATAATGACATGAAGGAAAAAAAATATTCAAACAGTTTTAATTAGTTCAAATGCATTAGATCCAATCCAAAGAATTAATTCTTTTCAATTTCAGTGGAAGCATAATTTTACATTTTCAAGATATGCAACACTACTTGATATAAAATTGGCGTATGAATATTTTCTTTGGAGTTTGGTAATAAACCCATGCAAATTATGGTATACTGTACAAGACCAGACCAAAAATGGACCTTTGATAAATGGTTCTTTTTATAAATAACTAATTTAGATAAAGTCGAAAACAGTTTAAAAAATACAAGTAGTTACAATGTACACGTTAAAGGCAACAGCACAAACTTGTAACAATAGAAAAATCTAGGGCTTGATCAAACTTATACAATGTTTTCACGATTCCCGTTGCCTGAGTGAACGGGCATTCTAACTTTTCTTAACTCTTTGCACAATACGTTAGTTTTCATTTTACAATTTTTATTTTACGTTCTGTATCTGTTCTGCAATGGTTGACTTTTAAATTAATAAAACAAACACAGCATCGCTTTGATGTTTTTCATTGTTCGTTTGAACTTTTTAAATGCAGGCAAATTTCTGATGAAGGACATCTGAGAATGTTTTTTAATATTTTCCATTCGTTTTGCATCATTGTCTGTTGTGTCAATTTTTAATAGTCCATTCCACCAAGTTGCTTTTTTATTTTTTCTAAGTATTTTTGGTTTAAGCCGTAGTATATAGGCACAATAAGTCAATACTAAATAATTGCGGTGTTGCGTCTACGATTGACCAAGCACTAAGCGGACTTAATCCCTGATCCATTACAGGCAGCTTTGACGGAGCAGTCTATTTAGCCCTGCTAAGCCATCCTGTTCAGTATCTAAAATGAACTCCTCAACTTCTCAAATACTAGTTTATATCAGTCATCATCATCATCATCAGCCTTTATGCGTTCATTTTTTTAATTTATTTAAATAAATTCATCGGTGCTAACATTACAGGTTAAGTTATAAGTATATTAAGATTAGATACATTACGAATTAAAATCATTCTTTCAGGGAACGCCTTAGTAATTTAACAAAAACTTCGCATAACATATTTTCTAGTTAGCCAAAGCAATAAAGTAAAAGTGCAGCGCCCAGCGGATTGATCTGTGTTTTGCAGTATATGCAGTGTACCGCGAAATAGACCATCAGACCATAACTCCGAAATGAAATAAATCGCTCGAATAAACCTCTTTCTTTTGTCTTTGTTAACCCAACAATATACATCAAATTGATACAACGACACCGTTCATTTTTATATTTTTGAGTGGTAGGTACTATTTACATGGATTTCTTTTAAAACTTTTATTACATAATACTTTAGTATATCTTAAGCTAGAGATCTTGTTTGTTTGAATGTGCTAATCTCATTTAGAATAATTCAAAAGAATCATTCAAATTGGACCTTTTGGTCCGATTTAAATGAGTTTAGTTAGCCTATTTATCGAAGTTGTAATTATAATATTCTAAAACATAGCTGAGTGGATAAATAAATACAAGTTGTATTTTGAATAAAACATCATGTTTAGATATACATTTACATTATATTCCACGATTTGTTTGATTGCGCAAAATTAGTGCAACAATACATTTGCTGAATTTCTCTGACAGCAAAGTTAACATAACGTGTAGCTTGGTAAATGTAAAAAAATACATACAATTAATTTGTTATATTCTAAGAAAGATGATAAAAAACATCTGGATAAAAATTGATTAATATATTGGGAGGACGATCTCTGTGAAGTGGCCTGTCCGAGTTGCGGGTGGCAATGGGTCGGTTGTCTTTGAAGCCCGATATTCAGCGGTGAATGAATAGAGGCTGATGATGATGACGAGGAAAAGGCCTATATCGTGCAATAGACATAATAATGTTGATAAATATATATTGTTATAGTCAACCTAATCATCAAAAACTTTCCGTGGAAGGTTCTTAAGATTCCGGATACAAAAGTAGGTAAAGTAGAAAATACTTACTTATATCCATAACCCGGAACAGACATTTACATTCATCGCTTTGCCTTGACCGTATTCAAATCTGCCACATCTCAGAATAATAGCTGTGTCACTTATCCACATCAGATGCTAAAGAATCAACCTTTGTGAGTTCTATTATCTTATGTATAAGAGTGAAACGAAAATGATTGAGATCAGACTCACATTTTTCACTTTCAAATGTTTTTTTTTTAATACTGATTTTATTTATTATGAATCAGATTTTACGGATTTTACCGTGAATAAACAAAAACAGAGACTGGAGATCTCGATTTAACCATGACTACGACACAAACGTCGGTATTATTAAGACCTTAATACACCACGATAAAATCGCCCAAATGTTTTATTATAATAAGGATCTTTATGTTTCTATAATATTAAAATTCATTATTTAAAAAATTTGTGGCGGACCAATCACAGCGCCACAATCCTGAATCGCGCTATCAGAATTCCAGCGCCCGGTCGCTATATATACAACCTCTGACACGATAGCTAGTGGGCTTCGGCCTGGCCGAGCATTGCACCTCGCTCGGTCGGAGATCTCCCTTTGGGGCCTATCACCATAAATCCCACAAATTAATTAATTAATTATTTAATTCGGATCTTTATTTGTAAGTAATAGACAGAGACAGTAGAAAAATACAATTAACGATTACAATATATACCATATTACAACCTAGAAAATTCATTTACATTTTAATTTAGTACTTAATTACGCGTGTACGCATTATCGTTTCTCTATAATCTAACGGCTAAACTATAATTAATTTTGTGTAATTAGCAAACAAAACACATGTCAAATTGAAATTTCACCTATTATTTAGCTTGAATCACACAATGTTGTTAGGATGTTGGAATTCATTTTGAAATTGCAACGGAACTTAATTTGTTGTGAATATTTGTAATATAACATTGCCACCAATTTATTTTAACTATATTAGCAGATATTCGGCCTTCATATGAAACCAGTATAATTTTGTAGAGTCACATAATCAATATGTTATTTATTAAATTGTTGTGTTGTGTACATTAACCTAACCCCGTGGTAAGTTCTATGAATTTATGTTAGAAGAAAAAGATATATACAAGGAACGGAAATAAATATGCGATTTTACTTTATTTATTTATTTTTGCGAAATACATGTATAATATGCACACACTTTAACAGCTAAATGTATAATATAGATTATGTATCATCACTACATATTATAAAACAAAGTCGCTTTTTCTGTCCCTATATCCCTTTGTACGCTTAAATCTTTAAAACTATGCAACGGATTTTGATGCGGTTTTTTTTAATAGATAGGACAATTCAAGAGGAAGGTTTATGTATATAATATATTAAGTTTTTATATACATTGGCTAAGATATAACAATAATTGTTGAAGGTGTCGGGAAAAAATAGGCCGCTTGGGAGTTTTTAACGAAAACGCTGCCTAAACCCTTTGAGATATAACAAAATAATATATGGTGGAATTGTGTATCTTAAGTAGGTCTACAAAAAAGTCCGCGATGGCATATGTCTATCTCTTAGGGATATCATACTATATCCATTTAATACTTAAAAAAATGGGCAATTATAACGTGATAATTTGAAAGTTATTAACACAAATACGGTATGAATCCTTATCATTTTAAATCAGTTAATTGGCATGTGCATTTTATGAAGATTATTTTTGCCCTTTACATCATGCAAATTAAATGAATACTTTAGGAGATATGGCAAAATCAAAATAACGCAGAAGAAAATAAATCGTGTTGCTGTGATACGAACGGGCGCGGGCGGTTGTCTGCTGTCTAAGGCCGTAGTGTATCAACTCTGGTAGACGTAATAATATGATCAACTTATGGTGGAATATATAATAATAGTATTATAAATCCTAAATATGCCTACAGAAAATCTGCGAAGGGATATGTCTTTATGTTCAAGATGACATATATTCATTTTAATACAAAAACTTAGTAATTATTAAAATAGAAAATGATCATCATCAGACATGATAAATCCGTAAACCTAAGTTCACGCGGGCGAAGCTGCGGGTAACAGCTAGTCTAAATATAAAATATGTAAATAAAATAGTAACAGCTGTACTCAGACTAATATATTGCCTTCCTTGTGACATAATCTATCTCCTTGCCATTATATCCTAATCCAATCGGCGGTTTAGGGGTAACAAACAAACAAACAAACTTATTTTCCTTTGGCATAAAAATTATGTTTAGGTAAATCTAGATAGTTAAGTGTTTCTTTACAAATGCTCCCATCTCGCGCTGGAGCAATAAAGATCTGCACAATATGCCGGTGGAAGCGAATTAAGCAATAAGTCTTGCCAGCCGCCCCAATGAGGCCATTTGTTAAGATCGATTTGTAGATCGTCCGCCACTGAAGCGTGATATTCAATTCGATGCTGATGTAAAATTAAATCGTGTAAAATAAAATGCCTTTTGTCCTTATGCATTAACTTTCGTGTTCTATTTTTTTTAAAAAGTTTCGCGTTCTATTTTTAAATTATATAATTCTTTATTTTATTTATTTCTATTTTTAAATTATATCATTAACTTTCGTGTTCTATTTTTAAGTTATAATATGATATTTTCGTCGCAACGCACCCTTACAAAGAGTATATTCTGTAAAATTTTACAGGAGCTCTACGAGTACAGTCGAGCTTTGATGTAATTTTTTTTTATATACCATTTACAGTACAGTAAAGTCTTCTAAAGAAGGATGTGCATCTTGTTTAAGATATATTAGACAAAGAGTTAAAAAGAAGATTATTTAATTTTATTTATATGTTTGATATAAAAACATATAAATTGTAAGAAATTGGGCCATGCTGTATTGCAGTTAAATTGGACCGGCATGACTGGGATGGTACCTCTCGCTCACAGGATATCATGTGCTTGGGATTTTTTGGTGGCAGGGATAGATAAAAAACGGCAACGCATCTGTATAACCTCTGGTTAGGCGGATCCTCTATGGGCGTTGGTAGTCACAGCCTCCGACAACTCGATAACTTTCCGATGGCATAAAAACACACATTTGTATGTCTAAATACATATATTTGACCTTATCATTACCCAACCATTTATATTAGAATACATCTTAGGTATAATGAAAAGCTATTTATCTATTAAAAAGTTTCGAAATGCTAGCCAATTGCTCAGTCAGTGTAAGAAGCTTTTGATGGTTTGGCAAGCGGACGGTGCTATCCACGTGAATTCTAAGCAGAGCTTATTATTATGCAAAGGAACCTTCCAGATTATCCCGGGTCACGTCCAGATCGCCCCGACCCCGCTGATCCCGGTTTGGGCTACTAATTTAACGTGTAATGTTTTATCCACTCGCTAAGCGCTTGTAATCATCATATAAGTTTTTTTTCTGATATCATTAATTTTTATACTACTTTAGGCTAAAAGTTTTTTACAAAACTTTTCTTATTTTTTTATTGCATTTCATATTTAATTGAATATCTAATAGTATGTAGGTACATATCAATATTATAGCTAATAGCTTAGATTATATTTATTAGAATATAATTACTCTTATAGCGGGAATACGTGGGTGAATATTTTGCAACATTGGTATATAATGTTATATGTTTATCTACCTGTTGTTTTTTTTTTGTTTTGCAAATAATTAAATAAATTAACAAGTCTTTATATCGGGTCAAGCCAGTTGTTGCAGTCAACAAGAGGTTGAAGGGAAAAAAACACTGTGCCTAGGTTAAAAATCTCACCAAAGTCTAGAGCTTTCTTGTGGTCACGTATTAAAAGTTCTACATCGAAAAGCTTTCAAGAAATAGCCTTTTGTACAGAACTAATTCTTTATTGCGGCTTGGTTACGTATTCTAGGCTATGAGAAAACTGCATAAAGAGCTTTTCCCTACCACAAAACCAGCCCCGAGCTAAGTCAAAGACGTTGAATAAGTTGATTCGTTTTTAATTGTACTGTGAAAAATTGAATGTGTCCAGTCGTGTGTTCAGATACTTTTAATATCAGTCCAATATCGTACTAGTTATTGGTACGATATTAAGGGCCTGTTTCACCTCAGAGTATGGATATGTCAAATATGTTGTGGATAACCTATTAATTTTTATAAAAATGATGAATGCCCTAATTATTATAAAAATGATCATAGAAACTGTAAGTTAAATTATCTGCATAATAAATACAGCCCGATTTCTTTCTCTTAATACAATTGTGCTAATTGTTGTGGACCTTAGAGCATCAGGGTCTTCCTTACGGAACCGTAAGGAGGAAGGAAGTCCGCGTTACTGTGGAAGTTGTGGACAGTATATTTAGTATTGTCGGATAGCAAGCAACCTTTTTGCCACCAACAAGCAAATTTTTAATGAGTCGTTAGCAAGAAATAACATTAAAGTAATATAAATTATTTTTTTACTATAGTTTCACTATGATGTGAGGCAAAATAGGAGTGTTAATAAACATCATGAATGTTACACCTACATCTGGTGTTAAACAACTATTTTCTTGATTAAAATTGAAATAAAATTATCGCAAGCCCGTTGTCAAATCTACATGTTTTTGTGACAAACTTTCAACAAATCATCAGAAAGCTAATAAGGCTGGAAACCCAGCGCAAAACAATAAGAATGGGACGCCAACAAATAATTTTCAAGTCTGGGAGCTGTTAGTTTGCTCGTAACAACTTCCACCATCTCTCACTAACGAACCAATTGTTCCTTAATGAAAATTTATGTTGGCGCTTCAATACTTCGATGTAAACGCAGTGTGTTATGCTGATTGATAGTTCTCTTTAAATTAAACATTCGCTAGTATTTTTACATATAATTTCTCTCGTAAAAGTCTTGACGTTCATTAAGGAAGGCCTATGCTCAGTTCTCCCACCATGGTACGAGCCCGTGACAGTGGGGCTCAGTAGCCTAGGGTGAGCCCAGTACCTAGGGCAAAGCAAATTGAGCCTAAGCGCATTTCCCGGCGTTAAAGAAAAAAATAGGTCTATGCTCAGCAATGGACAGATAGAGACGGACGGAAATAAGTAGATTTAGTGTAATTACTAGCACCCAGACTTATCAACTTACAGCCATGAATGGCTTGCCTTCACTAGCTACAGATGAACAGTTCATGGGCGACGGTGATCCTTACCATAGATATAGCGTTTGAAAGTTTGCCTGTCAAACTAATATAAAACGTTAATAAAAAAGAATGGTTTACTCTAAACTGTGATCATATTGAAGTATATAGATATAAGGAGTCCGAACGTAATGTTGAAAGGATGGTCGCAATTTAAGTGACAGAATTTTAGACAGTAGAGCCTTCTTAAGTACTCGTTTAAATCTTTACGCGGGAATTATTGTGGCGCTGATTGGTCCGCTATAATAGCATCGGTACACACTCGATTCTAGCGCAGCTAGTGGCAGAAAAGAGAACTAAATGTGGGTTTATTATTGTTTATGTGAATACTACGAAAAAGCCTTTATCGTTCGGACTTTTTATATCTATACTTTGTGATTGAAATATTCGTAAATGATGTTGTCATCAAGTTTGTTTAGGATCGGTCTTGGATCGTGACGTATAATAACGCCATCTTTATGTCTAGATTGCGATTTTTTTGCCAGTCGTATAGTATCAGTAATAATAACAGTTTTGCTAAGATGATAGAAACTTCCCCACCACGGTTCAGACCTTGCCGTGGTGGTGGGGCTTAGTAGCCCAGGGTGACCCCAACACCTTGGGTAATTCAAAAGGCGAGATTTGGTAATCTTATATTATTTTAGATCTATGCTTCAAATGTCTACAATCAGTTGAAGACAACATCAATTTTTTTCTGTCACGTTCCTCCATTTCATTCTCGATTTTTTTTACAGTTTCGTTAGTGTCGCATAGACAAACACATCATGTGCATTCGGAGCTGCTCCAGGGACTGGCTGGAAATACGTGCTCCAGTGTAAAATATAGGTGAAATAAAACTTGCGAATCATATTTTACGGGCCACGTGCGACCGTGTGACAGCTGGCCGCATAATTCGTTGCTTGGGAATATTACCTCGAGTTTATGTGGCCTAGTGTAGACCTATATGAGAAAAAAAAACGCAAAGTAGGTTTACATGTATGTAATATATAAGTCCACACCATTCCTTATGTAGGTATCTATTGTGAGTTATTAAATTTTAATAAAAATAATATTTAAAAAAATCTACTACGTTTAAACTAATTTTGGCTCATTGGCCATCGCCACGGTATGCTACGAAATGATGTCCTTTGAACCATCAAAGGACAAGAACAAATACTTATAATGACTAAAAGGACCACCTTTTAGTCATTATAAGTATTTGTTTCGAAATAAACTGTTGATGACTGATATTACAAAATGTAAGCTGAGGTTTGAAGAAATATAAAATAACTTTAGGTTTTAAGATATCGATTAAAAACTAACGTCGTATAATGTGTGGTTCTAAAACTAATATGTACTCGTTAGCAAGCAGCGCAAATTTTTGCCGCAAAGTTTTGATAAACGAGTTGTTTATGCCACTACCACTCCTATACTGAACATTGAAACAACAAGTCACTTGTAAGGTGTATATTAAACTCTTTCACTTTTTGTTCTCTATTTTTGTTCTCATTGTACAGCTATATTGTTCTAGTACTTAAGCATTTCGAGTCGACCAAGCGTTAGCGCGATGTACAAATTAGCTCTATCGACATAGTGTCATCTAACGGAAAATTCAATAACAATTTTATTTCAGTTATTAAATCATACCATGGTTCGAAATCGAGTTTGACAATATAGTGACATCTATATAAAAAAAAAAGACGTGTGGCACTCGGGGACTGCCGCGGTAATGCTATTGCATAGCATTTTGTATCAACTTATGCAATTATAATTATTTATTTATTTTAATTATTAATGCAGTATTTCTTTTTCTTTGATATTAATTCAAGTTACACTTTTTGAGCGTGGTGACCGATAAGAAAACATTTTTTTTTCCTTTATTAAATAAATAAAAAAATATAAATATTTTAAACAATATTAACTAATATTGTTTAAAATATTTTTATTATTTTACAATACATGTGTTATATTTTATTGTTATTCGTGCGAGCTTCGTAGTGTCGTACAATACGTCTAGTTGCAAGCACACAAACACCGTGTCGAAGACTGCCGAAAAGAAACGACGTTAGACGATGCATGGCCTTCAAGCCACACCTGCGTGCCCGTCGGAGTGGGGAGCGTTAGGTTTTTTTTTCGTTACGGAATTTCTGGACTCGGTCCCCGCGCTCAAGGCCCGCGATAGAAGCTATGCAATAGCTTAATATTTATTTAAATCTCAAACACGAGTTTAAGGTTTAAACTTCAGTCACAAGATACTTTGTAGGTTGAAAACATTATTGCTTAAACGGTGGTTCAAGATATCTTGGAAATAAATACCTCCGAAGCTGCAGTCTGTAATTAAATTAGGGGACCATTTGCGAGCTGGCAAAACAGACGTGCAGTGAATGCGTTCCGGTTTTTAAAATTTTATTACTTGTTCAATTTATATTTAATATTGAATGTCAATTTATCGAAGTGTGTGTGAAGTAATATGGACTATCAGATACGAAGCAAGCTCGGCAAAATAGTAAGCTTTGGCCAGAATTAAATTTAAGGGTTATATCTATTTAAAATATCGAGCGATTTATTTTGTAATCAAATAATTACGTAAAATGACGATTAATTCTGTTAATCGTTGATGTTTAGTATTCGAAGCTCACACAAGTTATAAACAAACGGACCAATCTCCGGGGATCTCTATTATATTAATTTCCCAGTCAAAGCTGAGGTTACGTAAGAAATGAGAATGGGAAACGGAAAGGAAATTTTACATTAAAGACATTTTGAAATATTGCCAAGTGTACGAACAAATTGATTCTCTTGGCTGTATTGGTTTTTCAATTTATGATTATTTTTGTATATGATATAATGGTAATATATAATATATCAATGAAGTTGCGTATTCTGTGTGTTATAACATCACTAGCTGCTAAGTGTATTCACAAATTTAAAGCCAGGATCTGACTGTAACAGGCACGAGGAACGATAAACAGCGCAGATATGATTAGCAACAAATAATTGAGTTGTCCGGCCTAATTCCACGTTAACATGTTCGTGGATGACGTCGAGTGCTTACCATCAGGCATCTATAAGTATCCTAATCCTGGAGTTCTAGCAGTAGACATTGTGCTTCGTCCGTTTTTAAACTCCTAATGCATGGTAAAAATATTACGATGTGAAGACAGCATAATATGCGTCGACCTAAGGCTATGATGATGATGATGATGATGAGTGATAATAACGATGATAATAATAGAAATCCACCATCGAAACTATGATTGTATTCTCGTAACCTAATATATAAAATTCTCGAGTCAGTGTTAGTTATCATACTCCTCCGAAACGCCTCGACCGATTTTAATGAAATTTTATATGCATATTCAGTAGGTCTGAGAATCAGCTAACATCTATTTTTAATCCCCCTAAATGACCCACCCCTATTTTTTTGTTTTAACTTTTTATGATACAGCATACTAAAATACATACAACCTTAAATTTTCACCCTTCTACGATCAACCTCTATTTTTTAATTGCAATTTTACTTTTGGCAGAACGAAGTCTGTCGGAACAGCTAGTATAATATTCTTGAACGTATCCTTACTTCTTTATTAAATTACAAAGTTTGGCTTTTATTTATATTCTCAAAATATTTTATACTGAACTTGTAGGATAGGAAGTGCTCGAGACTCGGTAGTTGGAGATGTTCATCGGAGGCGATAATGAATTGACTCTGGCGAGAGTGAGGCTGCGTGTCGCCGTACCGAGATGACTAAGATAACTTTTACAAGCGCCTATCAAGCGCCAAAGCGATCAACATCTCTCTAAGGTTTACTTAAATGTTTATATTTATTTCAGTTCAGTTATTTATTTAAAATGTATTTTACTTGATGGTAAGCACTCTACGTCGCCATGAATTAAACGGGTTCACCAATAAATTAATTCATCTGTCGCATATTTTGAGACATTAGATATTGTTTCCATTCTAGTAATTACACCTCTTGTAGGCACTGCAAAATAGTAAATTATAGTCCAGCCGATAGTAAAAAAAGTAATTCTAATTTCAAAAAAATTAAACCAATCCAAGAAGATTCAATCCAATAATAAAAAATGTAATTCTAATTTCAAAAAACTTAAACCAATCCAAGAAGATTATAAGTTCCATACAAATTTCCACTACATACATAATCGTAATACGAATATTAAACCGTATATAATACGACATGACATTCAGAAGCAATATGAGCCGAGTTCAGTATTTATTTCCGAACCACTCTCAAATAAGTTTAGAATGTATTTCTAAGTTGAGAGTCGCATAAATATCCAACGCTGGTTTGACCTCATGTATAAAGTACTTTCTGGAAGTTTCCGTAAGTATTTTCTTTCAGCTAGTTTGCAATATGACCAGTAGCAAGATACCATTGATATACACGTAAATAGATATTATATCGCCAATAATTTTTATTTGCAAAATTAAAAAAAAAAACTGAATAAGCATTTTATCTCGATTGTATATCATAGGATACAATGTTAAATAGGTTTTATTTTGGTGTAAGTTTTTTAAATATAATATACCTTGATTTTTATTTGTCAAATAAAATAAGTATTCATCTATATATAATATATACCAAGATAATGACGATAAGACTAAGAGTCAGTATTGCCATTAGACACAAATAAAATAAAATCGATGCCAATAATAAAAGAAGAAGAAGACCGACCGATGTTATATTTGAAATATAATTCTAATCTCTGAGTCTATTTAATCATATTCGTATCTGCCGTTGCAAGCTTAGATTAATAAATGGAAAAATGCAGTCAGCAGCAGGTTTTTTGTAGCGTTTTCAATCTATCTCGGATATGTTTTTACTACGCTACATTAGATTAATATTCTCCGCCGCAGATATTAGACGTAATATATTATCGTGTAGTCATTACTGCGACGATCTTTCCGGGAAGACATTTTCAATCACGTTCAAATTTATATGAAAATATATTTTCTTTTTCCTGCTTGAGAATAATTATTATTAAAGAAACAATAATTTATAATAACTTACAAGCCGATAAGTGTGTATTTATTTATGGGACTGTCAGAAAGATGTCCTTATTTAAAAATATCGTAAGAAAATGCATAAAATTATCGTTGTATATAATTCGTTTTTTATAATTCGTAAAATAAAAATAAAAAGTCTGAGATTATCAGATGACCCAAAATAACAACATTATTTCATTTCAACCGCGATAAACTCCATCAACAGCAGCTTTAATATACTTATTTAGTTATATAGGCCGGCTTATCATCATCATCATCAGCCTTTCTCCGTCCATTGCTGAACATGGGCCTCCGTCAATGAACGCCAAAACGACCGATTATTAAATCTTAAAATACACTCACACTATCGATTTATTACAACCTTTCAGAAAAACATTTACTCACTGTATTTGATGGAATTAGTAGGCTGAAATCCACTGTACCTGAAAAAGAGAGGTAAAATGAATAACTTCAACTAGATGCAATAAATAGATAGATATAATATAAAACATTTTACTATTACAATGACAAATACATATTAAATGAATACAATGATACAAGAATAAATATGAAATCACGTTTTTAACAAATTAGCTGTGTTTGCAAATAATTTGAACTCGCCAAAGTTAATTGCACACTCACTGCGAGGAGTCGCGATTGATACAAGTGTCTGCTGTAAAATGAAATTATTTTTGTTTTCACCTACCCGTAACACAATTTCTTATTACGTCCATAAGAACGTTCTTTTTATTACATTATAAAATTTATCATAAGAATCTATAAACGAAAATGCGCAAAGTTTAAGCTGGAAGCACCTGCGCTAAATGGTACGTATAGCTCCAAAATCCCGAAGTACGGAGCTTATGCTAATACCTTCACTGACCATACGCTATTGGACAATACTTTACATTCATGAATATTACGTGACGCGTCCTCTAACCACTTATTTACTTGAACCCGCCAGCTTTGGAATATAAAATTTAAAGCGTATCACCGAAACTGCGCTTTTTGACTTTCAATGATCCTGTTTCAAATGTATTTATGAATTGGATTTCAAGTTGAATTAACATTAATTTGAAAGCGCAATCTCATATATTCTTGATTTTAAGAAAGCGTGGCATGTTTCGTTTTTTTTTTTTTTTTTTTCGGTTGGATCTATGCTAATGGTCCTAGTGACCGTTATGCGTCATCGGAAATGGGGTGATCCGGTTGGATCATCCTATGACGTTAAAAATTTGGGGGGTTGCCCCCCGCCATGTTCATGGCGTCGGGTTTGTACCTAACTTGGTCAGCTACGGTCGACTGGTTTGGAACGGGTGACGTTAGAAACCTATCGTGAGGGCCGGCCCTCCCCTCCCCCGGTAGCGGGGGAGGCGGGTCAAGCGCGGCCGGCTGTGTTATGTCTGAGTGTGTGTTGTAGCTTACGTCGCGCTTCAGCGTCGCACTTTAACAGTTCTGTGATTTTATCAACAGGATCGGTTATGACATTCTTAGGTAACCTAGACTTATTAGGTGCTAAGCTATCGGGGGTGTAGTTTGCCGCACTCACGACGAGTGGGTTCGGGTGGAGAAGTGCCTTTTCGAAGTGACGTTCTGACATCGCTTTGAAATCGAATCTAGTCTGAGGTCGCGGTGTAGGTCGATGGTTCTTACGTACCACGGGCAACCGGTTGCCACACGTAAGAATTTATTTTGGATCGTTTGGAGGCCTCTGAGTCTATGCTGAGGCACATGCGCGAATGCCACACAGGAGTATGACATGATGGGGCGGATACATGATTTATAGAGGGTGAGCTTGTGCCTGAGGGGCATTTTGCTCTTTTTGTTTATGAGGAAGTACAGTCTACTACTGACGAAACGGGCTTTTTTAGAAATCGCGGCGATGTGTGGTCTAAACGACATCGACCTGTCAAGGGTGACCCCCAGGTACTTGACCTGTCTAACTCTGGGAATAACGACGTTATTTAGTAAGATTGGTTTCATCGTGAACCATGTTTGTCTGCGTTTAGGTAAGCGTGTCTTTCTCTTACGAGAGAAATGAATCGACGCGCTTTTATCGGGGTTAATAGCTATTCTCCATTTTGCGAACCGGTTGCCTAGTTCGGTGACGGCACGTTGGAGAAATAGCGATGCTCTATTAGCATTAGGGTGGGTAACGTATAGAGCTGTATCGTCAGCGAAGAGAGCCAGTTTGACGTCCGGAGGTCTGGGGATATCTGATGTGTACAGATTGTATAGAGTTGGGGACAGCACGGAGCCCTGGGGGACTCCGGCCCTCAGAGGTCTCAGGGAAGAGAGGGTGCCTTCGACCCTATACCTAAATGACGGTTTGACAGATAGTCGCGGATGATGATGACTAGCCTATCCGGTATTCCTAGCTTGTACAGTTTGTACACGAGGCCTTCGTGCCATATCCTATCGAAGGCCTTAGCTACATCGAAAAATACGGCGCACGTATCGCGGGAGTTCTTTTTATTGAAACCTCTGAGTATGTCTTCGGTCATACGGTGGACTTGCCTTGGACAGCAGTGGTTTTCGCGGAAGGCGAATTGCTCGTCTATGAACAGGTTCTTTTCGCCTATAACGGCTTTGAGCCGCTTAAGCAGAACCCGTTCGTAGATTTTGCCAATCGAGCTTAGTAGACTGATGGGCCGATAGCTAGACGGTTCCGTGCCCGGTTTGCCGGGCTTAGGTATGCCGATAACCGTAGCATCTTTCCATTGGTCTGGGAAGCATGTTTCGTAGACGACTAGTCGCGCCCCGATGTTTCAGCCGCGTACTTCGCATTACGTAGAATAAGACACTCACTCTTATGATGTTACATGTTGTATTTATAAAATATTATGTACGCATTCTGTTGACGAAAGAACAACCCTTAACTTTTTTCTCGTTTTTCTTGATCCTGCATCTCAAACGAGTTTTTTTTATTTTATTACTATTACTTCTAATTGACTACTTTTTTGACTTACTTATTACAAGTTGCACCTACGTAATAAAGATATTTTTGATTGATTTGATTTGTGGGATCACGTAATGTGTCCCACTTTATAGAGCATATTTTACATATACAGTTTCATTAAAAAAAATATTTATTAGTTTTGTTGCGAAAGTGTAACGAACACAACCGTTCTTATGAACTTTCAGATTCATAATATTAGTAGGATCAAAATCTTTGCATTACTTTTCATCCGTCGACTTATGCCAGCCAATACGGTCAAAATTAATTTATTAGTTTTTGTGCGAAAGACAAACAAACATAACCGTTCTTACAAACTTTCGGATTCATAATATTAGTAGGATTTTACTTTTCAACTATTGACTTATGCCAATACAGTCGAAGCGAATGCAAAGTCGAGGGCAGAAGTAAGCACACACAATCGCTTTTTAAAATATGACGTGAATACATCTTGAAGATACATTAAGTTCTATTAATAGAATAAATAGTTATTTTATGGGTAACATAAACGGGCTGCGGTTAGTTTAAGGGGCAGTTACAGACTATTCGGACATCGTGCGATAAAATATTCGAAACATCGAATGATAGTAAAACGATATTGATTACTTTCGCTTCTCTCGCAAATACTTTTCGCGATTTTTACACCTTTATAAACGGCTTTAGTTTGAAATTGTAAAATAATAAACTTTAATTAAATTAAATAATATTTAGTGTTAGTCATTTGTTTTTTTATTTATCAAATAAAAACACACTCCAAAAAACACATTGGGTTTAAGCAAGTGCTAAACATAAATGATTAGTTCGTAACTTTGTGCTTGTTGAATTTAGCGAAATAGAGAGAAAGAAAAGACAGGTTATTTTCCATATTTTGTTAACAAGTTCTTATTCAATAGATTCTCACTTGGTAAACTTAGTATCTTAATTTCAATAAAGTGTTTAATATAATTTTGATATTTATCGCTAATAAACAAATAAGTTATATTTTAGAAATCATTGAATGAATTAATGATTCTTAACTATAAAACTACTAGCTGTAGCCCGCAGCTTCGCCTACGTTAACTAATAAGACTTACAACGGGAGCTTAGTACGCAAAATGAGTAACTTTTCTGGTTGATTTTTTACACCTTGTGTCCGAAAAACCCAAATATCTTACGGAACCCTATTTTTTTCAGAATAAAATGTAGCCTATGTTAATCGTGGATAATGTAGCTTTCGAATGGTGAA
Source organism: Lycaena phlaeas (assembly GCA_905333005.2). Taxonomy (NCBI): domain Eukaryota; kingdom Metazoa; phylum Arthropoda; class Insecta; order Lepidoptera; family Lycaenidae; genus Lycaena; species Lycaena phlaeas. The sequence continues at coordinate 20,682,055 of HG995163.1, forward strand.
AGAATTTTTGAAATCGGTCCAGTACTTTTTGAGCCTATTCATTACAACCAAACAAATAAACACAGTTTTCCTCTTTATAATATTAATGTAGATGTAGATGTAGATAACAATACTTTTATTATAAAGTATAATTTTAAAAAGTAGTTTGATGGAAAGTTGCCACCTAGCTCGCAGTACGATTTTAACTATAGAAAAGTAATTCTACATTAATTTCGAAATTCAAAAACTGTAGAGTAATTGAAAAAAGATCTTACCGTAAAGTAAAATATAAGGGTAATGTCGCCGACTAAATCAGTCGCGCAGTGCACGCTCTGACATATAAACGGACACTCTTATGTTCTACGTTATCCGCTTTCGAACATAAAAATAAGTTGTATGATAAAAACGGACAGTATTACTTTTTAGAATGATTATTTTCCTCTAAGCAGTGATGACTTTTTTATTAATTTCGCAACAGCGTGTTATTTGTGGCGTATCGTAAGGAGATAAAACGGTTTTTATAAAAGAAAATATTATTTTACTAATATCATTAATGCAAAAGTTTGGATATTTGTTTTTGAAAGGAGCAACCCAACAGAGTTTTTTTGCTGAATTCTTCTTATATACTATACTACTATAGTAGTATATATTGTTTGTATTTTTTTTTTGTAATATTTTATTTGAAAAGACTAGTTCCACTAAGTTTGTTTCGCCGGTTCTTCTCAGTGGACTTGCTTTGGAACCGGTGCCGCGGTGGTAGATTCAATTGACCTTCAAGAAGATAGTTGGATAGTATTATTTTGAATAAAATTTTTGACTTTTTGGACTTAGCTAATATGCGAGAATAACATGGGCTTTATTTCGAAAAATTCAAAGTTCGTAAGGGAATTAAATTTATTTAAAAATACTTAAATTTGAAACGCCCAAAATTTATATTATGAAGGCACTGGTCAAAGGCAATATTGCAATTTATAACATTTATATTATAAGTATAAAAGGAGTTACAGTAACATACGTTTGCATTTTATAATATTCATATCTATTAGTAAGGATAAACGCTACCTATATGATGTTATTTTTATCTCATAGTAGCAAGGAAATACATAAAATAACTTAAACCATTCCATGCAGCCGAAACTGCGAGTACCAGCTAGTTAGTAATAAATTACTTTGGTACGTTGCTAAAACATAGTAGCCTGATTTAACGTCGTTTAAAAAATCACGTGTATAAAATATTATAATAATATTATAATATTGATAATTGGTTTTAAGTATCGAGCAAATTTTATACCTTGTGGTTTTATTAAATAGGTTGTAAAGTAATAAAATGCATTGTGGATATAAGCTAATCATAGTTTTAAATCAAAATCTGAATTTCAGAATTACTGAACTGTACGCGACGGAATTCCTTTCGAATATGAACTGAATCACACAAAGAGATTTTTTACTTTCTGCAATTGAAGTCGGAAATGTTACCAGTTGCTTGCGAACAAAGGCTTAAAACATTATTTTCCTTTTGTGAGGCAGGTAGTCAATAAAGAACTTTTAAGTGACTGCTACACTATGCAAAATTGCATAAAGACTAATTAAACGTTATGTATGGATATTAAATATATACAATATTCTTTATGGACATGACGTATTTAAGATTAGATAATTGAAATAAATGAATATTGCAAATGAAAACCTTTTCAATTTAAAACATTATCTTATTATAAAGGCAACAACGATAATTATTGTGTTTAATTAAATCTTGCTCTGTAGTTTTTACGTGAAAGAGTAACAAACATCCATCCATTCATACTTACAAAATACGCGTTTATAATATTAAGTAGGATCCATAATTAGAGTTCTTATAATAATTCTTACTTACGAATCTACGAAAATGCAATGAGTACATAAATGTGTAACAGAATTTGTATTCTTTTATTGTAAAAAACTATTTTTAGGATCACTTGCCATCTTTTAAACTTTAAACTTAGCCCCTGAGGGTTTTGGATCGTAGTCAGCAATGCTTCGTGAGAAAACTACTAAAAGGCAATAACTGCTGTGTAGACTAGAGCTAAAGAAATATAGCACAGGACAAGTGGAATTGCAAAGTTGAGTGTATTATAACTTTCACTGTGAAAAACCTTTTAACCTCTGTTTCTTATAAAATGATAAAAGAAACATATATAAAGAATTGAGAACCTCCTCTTTTTAAGTCGGTTAAAAATGTTATACGTGTGCAACCCTAACTATTGTAAAGAAGTGTTTTATTTATCTCTTTAAAGTGCCATCTTCATTCGAAGTTCGGCGATCATTTTGGCCTTTATTGAATGAAACCATTTTTATCGTGATTTTCTTAGATAGTCAAAGTTTAATATTACTTTGGGTTCCAGGTGCTCGTCGTTCCTTCGGGACTGGACGATGTAGGAAGTGGACAGATTTTTGTAAAGGCTCGTTGTATGACTACATAGGCTGTCCTTATATCAGCGACTCTAAGAATACCATCTTTGTCCGGATATAGTCTTATCATCCTACTAATATTATAAACGCGAAAGTTTGTAAGTATGGATGTTTGTTACCCTTTCACTTAAAAACTACTGAATGGATTTTAATGAAACTTTACAATGGCATAGCTTATACATCAGAATAACATATAGGCTATAATTTATCACCATACACCCACGGGTATGGAAAGTGCGCGGGTGAAACCGCGGGGCGGTACTAATTTCTCCTAATTTTCTTGTAACTTGTAGCCTGATTGTAAATGGTCAAAATAACAAGTAAGTGATTTTTTTCTAGAGTTTTCACTAATTTTACTTATTATAAAACAACGGTCACAGATTTTATCACGGTTTATAATTATTTCTACATGCCCCACGTTTCAGATAAGTATATCCTTTATACGTGCTGTAAACAGCGAGGCTGTCGGAACGTGAGACATGCAAAAAACTTAATAAGCCGCAATACAATACATAAAAGTGGTTTTATTATAATAGAAATAAATTGTACATTTTATCTTTAGTTATTCACAAGTAGAGCGATGATGGTCCAGTGGGTATGGGCTCAGCTTCTTGTGCGAGAGTCCGGATTCGATCCTGACCCTGCCCCTTACACTCTTGGTGACTTGATATGGGTTTTTCTAAATTTCTAAGTGCACCCCAAACACGAGACCATCGCTCGCTCGTCGGTGAAGAAAAACATCGTGAGGAAACCCTGGTGAGATTAAAAGTCTTTCAAGGCGTGTGAAGTTCACCAACTTGCATTGGGCTAGTGCCTTGGTGAATTGTGGACCGATACCCCTTCGCCGGATTTCGAGGAGACTCGTGCCCAGCAGTGGGACGTTATATATAGGTTGCTACTTTACATTTACAGGTAGATCTCTATAGTAAGTAATTGCACTTTCATTACTAAAACATAGCAATGCTGCTATGCGTAAAAAATGTGCGACACATGTATTTCGCATCACATTAGCTATTAAGTTTTATTTAATTGCTAAATATATTTACCTTTATGTTAAAAATATTAATGTTAAATATATTTAATCTCAGTTATGAAGGCGTCTTTTAATTTCTTGATTACTAGCTGTTGCACGCAGCTTCGCCTGCATCAACTGTGATTTAAAACGGGTCTCTAACTTTTTGAAAATATTATATATCATTACCACCATTAGTGAAATAGTTTTTCAAATCGGTCAGGTTAGGTTGGTAAGGTTTCGGAGCCTATTCAAAACAAACAAACAATCAAATTTTTCCTCTTTATAATATTAATATAGACAAAAGTTATTTGTTTAATGTCGTCATAATGTTAATGTGAAGTACCGTACCCCCAATTATCACTGTGTGTCCTTTGATGTGAATGTCCTTACTCTTATGTGATATTCCTTTGTATACTTTAGTATAAGAACTTTAATGAAACTGTACGATGTTGAACAGAGTCACAAGTTTTGAATGAGTCTCAGACTGGGAACAAATGTTGCTTCCATATAAACTGTATAAATAACAAACAAAACTTCTTGTTTCTAATTTCACGACCTTCAAGTAATTCTAAAAATATAGTAATCAAGGGAGTACTTTTACCATATTGGAACATAAAAAAGTTTTCTGTGATCAAGAATGGCATTCGATAGTCGGTTCGAATTATCGATAAAGATTATCGATAGAGAAGAAGACTACGACAATAAGGAAAACAATATTAAATACTCTTAGCAACGAATAACTGATATGAACCAAACGTAGAAATGTGTATTTCTCTTGTTTCTCTGTACACGCTCGCCCCTTTACCGACGCGTTGATAATATAATTGGAATAATAAACATAACTCATATACATTTCTGGGTCGTTGTCAAAACCAACGGACAGTTAATAATGTCTATGTTACTTTCCGTCTCAATAAACTGAGCACAATTCCTCCTCCGCATCTTTTGTTTTTATGACCAATCCCTTCCAAGCCCGTGCTCTTTTGATTATATTTTTTCCCCTACACTCTATTGCTTTCTTCCTTTCAAGCTACGCTTGTCTTCTAAGTAAAATGGCTGTGACATAGACTTTGAAACGTTTGCTCCTATTTCAAACGGAACTTTACAATTTTACTTTTTACATTTTCTTTTTCTCGTCTAAGACGACGCAACTTTGACAAAACTTTAATTAATTTTACATTCGAGTGCCTTAATTTATGGCAATAAATTAAAAGTTGAAATGAGCAGCTCTTAACCGAGTCGTCGCGCTCGACGCCGCCGGTGCGAGTGACATGGGAACATGTGAACATGAAATACACTCCCCGAATGAACTATTCAGTTTTATGTATTAATAAAACTTGTTATTGCTCTGCGGCTTCACTTATTTCGATATTTATTGGCTGTTCATATTTTTATTGATATGGTTTGTCTGATTAAGATGTTATTTTATGTATCGTGTATATGGTCTAGCGATTCTGACGAGGAAATGTTTCTAAAATATAAGAACTATCTGTACTTCAACTCAACTTTGCGAGTGTCACAGGCATGAAAAGCGCACGCTCCCAGTGCCGCGCTTGAAGTAAAATTAAACCATAACCATTTATAATGAGTTGTCACACATTTGACTGAATAAAAAATGTCACGAAGAGAAATAAAAAAAAAACCACGTGAAAATAGTGTTTGATCTTCTATTAATCTGTGTCGTGAGTCTCAGAGCGATTAGATTATTTCAACAATGGCGCCGTATTGACTTACGACGGTTATTCGGTGGAATATGTCGCACGTATTCCGCGCTATTGTGAATGGCGATCGAAGCGTGCATTCTCGTTTAATTCTAAGTCTAGATTTGTTCTAGATACGTCTATGCTCAATTTAAGCGATTGCTGCGAAATTGAAAGCATTCCTACAGGGTTTTTAATTTTATATACTCGACTGCTCCTGACCTGCATTTTACAAAAAAGGCATTACTTTACAGAAGTTTAGCATCATCATCAGCTTTTATTAGTCCAATTTTGAAAATAGGCCTCTTTAAATGAGCGCCAAGATGGCCGATCCCTTGCTACTCGTACATTATAAGTCCTTACGCCACTGCCATGTCTGCAAAAATTTTACAAGTACAAGATACGTAGTAAATATATAACTTAGATGTATCTTAATGCTTGAATCTGAATATATGAAATTGTATTGATGCCTTTTATATGGGGGCAAATAAGTACGCGATTAAGTAGCGAGTGATTTACGTCTAAGACCGATGGAAACGATAGTTCTAACTTTTTAATTTTAAAATATATATTTTGAATAATCAAATACATTATTAAAAGATAAGAAAAAAAGTGGATAAAAAAGTAACAATGCATAGATCGACTCCGGAATTGTAGTATTATTATTAATTGTAGTTTCGATGATAAAACGTTATACGTATAATAAATAAAAGCTTCATAATCATCAACAGTTTCCTTTTACTCATTGCTGAATATAATCCTCCCCTAATCCCTCTGTAATAAAAAACAAGTTGTACAGATTTTGTATAAGTTTGTGAAATATTTTTATATGACCAAAGTATCGGTTACTTTACGTTAACTATGATTCCAGAGAATTACTGATCAGACCCTAAACCCTAAAGACATTGTTCTATTGAATAACAAAACATTTTTTTAACTGAAAGTAGGAAATACCCGATCAATTGCAAAAGGCTTTAGCCATCTACTCGACACGCGATAGGAAATGTACGTCGTTACTGCTGTGTTGTCAGCGATTGTATTTTATTGTGCTAATTTATTATTACACGATTCTTACGATAGCACTTGCTTTTATATGTAGTTTTATATGTGTAACATATAAGTAACGAAAAATTGTTTAAACATATTTTTTTATTACAATAAATAATATTAAATTACCGGGAGCGAAACGATGTGCTGTGTTTATCCAGTGAGATAGCTTTGCTGTGTTTAGTAGAGAAGGGTAAGATAGGCAGTGTAATTACTGGCATCGAGACTTAACACATGAGTAGCCAGACCTAGTTCCAGGTAAACTAGTTTATGGTGATGGGCGACATCGACCACGTGTGGCACGTCAGCCAGTTTGCCAGCCTTTCTAATTAACAAAAAAAAGAGTGCCTGTCAGCTCACACGACACACGACAGGAATTTACGAACGATTATAAAATATCATAGTTTGATTTCATTTCCATAGATTTTCATGCCACGGCCTTATGAAAATCGATTCTTAATGAGGAAACTCCAAAAAATAGAAAACATTATTATTTTTGCCCAGAAGTGAAGAAGAAGAATTCTTAATGTTTTATTTTTATTTGCAGAAATTTGTAACAATTGCTGAGAATTGGTTAACGTCGGTTACTAAAAAAAAACCAGAATTAATTCCATCGACTTCCAAACAAAAGTTCAACAGTTCTGCAAAATACGTTTCACCAGAATAGTATTATAAAAGTATAATATGTGATTAAACAAAGCTGCATGTACAGGATAAGCTAAGGGATAGAAGTCAGCAGCTACACGACTGCATAAACAGGCTATCAGATGATGACGAATGGAGTTCTGCGATTGATTTATAGCTCCGTCACATCCACTGCGAGATGTTACATTAATCATATCGGAGACCAACTAGCGCCTGATACGGCAACTATATGTAATACTAGCCTTTACCCGCCGCTTCATTCGCATTGAAGCAAATAAATTATTTTTGATGTGACGTCTTATAATTCAATGGGGCCGGCTGTACGCACAAAAAAACATAACTCGTGCGGCGTTACCTCGCTCTGAGGCGTTCCACTTAAGGCTCGAAGTGCAAGCGAGAGCGCGGAACGAGCGACAAAGAGGCACAATCGGAATCGAGGCAATTCTTATGACGTTGTCACGTTTAAGTATCGTCAGTAAACCAACTTTTATTTTATTTAATTCCAAATATAAGAAAACAATCTATCGCTTGAAAAACACCCCTGAAATACTAATTACCTCTAGAGGTTTAACAAGACTTAAACTAAAACCAAGCTGATGATGGATAGCTCATATTATGACATAGAGGTTTTAATTAAGTGCAATCGTAGTAAAAGTGGTCTTTTACACGCCCCTTTGAGGGAAAAGAATTCCCGCTAGCCCGTAATGGTGTCGGGGGCCGCTCATGCACGGTTCAGATAAGGCAAATTACTTCCCGCAACACAATACTTGTTAACTTAAACAGCTTCGTGATATTTTTACCATTTAGTTGGGATTTAGGGAATAAGGTTCGAGCGTTATCGCATTTATCCTAATCATTTCTAGTCTCTCTCTGAAAATGTTTACAAAAATATTTGCTTTAATAAAATATGAGCCATCCGGCAGTTAGTTTCTCCAAAATAAATAAGTAAAGATATATATAGAAGAAAATAGAACTTTCTCAGATGAAAGCGGTGAGAAAAAAGATACAAAAAAGAACAGGAAAGTCGCCCGTAGGAAAGGTAGAAGGACTTTTCGGCCAATAGTAGCGAATTCGATAGAAAAGTATGCATTTGAAGACGTTTTAACACGTACAGACTGAAGTGTACATCTTTTACTGTATGAGACGATGAGGTGCGACAGAAAGTTTAAGCCCTTCTAGACAAGTGGCACTTGGCAAACTCTAAACGAATAGAATAGGATAAAACACTTATTGTATGGGAATGATACTAGCTGTCAAATTACATGTCGTAAGCTAGTATCATTTCCATACAATAAGTATTCTATTCCATTCTATTCGTTTAGCGTTTGAGCTACTTATCTAGGGGGGCTGTCTATATCATAAACCCGTATGAAAGTATATATTATGGTCTATGGTCTATATTCAACAAATTGCTTGTGTATTGCCATAATATTGATATTCATGGCGTATTATATAAGGGGAATAAAATCGAACTTATGTATTCATACACACTTATATAGAGGTAAAAATAGTTAAGCGAAGGTCTATGATATATGATGGTTGCGCTGTATTCACGAGGCGGGCAATCACCAAGTTAAGTGAATTATGTCGTTGACGCTTCTCGCCGTTGTGCCGTGGCTATACTTAGGAAAATCGATATAATGCTTATAATCCTTTGGACACACAACCACGATTATATTACGTCACTGCACTATAATATGTATTGTTAAAAAAAAAAACTCGTCTTTAGGAATTTTATGAATTTGAGGAAGAACAATTAATTACACGATTTCAAAGCGAAATATTTAGGTAAATGAACATTTTGGATTAGTTACACATTTTTATTAATTTTTTTGAAATAATTTAACCCACTATTGATTTATTTCACTTACATGAAAATCAGTACGAATCTGATCTTGTCGGGATAATGTAGAGGAATGTAGACAACATTACACACATTACAATACGTAATGTATGCAACGTATGTAATAAAAAAGTGCACAACGCCACTAAAGAAGTTCTCCCTTCAAAAATCTAAATCTTTTCATAATAAATATTTATAATAATTCGGATTTTATCGCGGTTTATTTTGTTAGTCCTCTCGTGACAATGGCAAACGTCGGGCTTATAAAAAAAAGTTGTTTCATTATAACAAAACTTTTCAGATATTAATATATCAGTTTATCAAATCATAAGCTAGTATAAATTAAAGCTTTTAGTAAAAATGTAACGACATACCACTTTATTCGTATTTTGTTTCAACTAACTAATGCACAATTTCGCAGTACAACCTTTATAAAATGTATCTCTACAAACAGTGCGCTTCGGTGCAATTCTGAAATGTATCGACGGAGAATGTGGCCATAAGTTAATCCTTATCTATGCCGAATTTATGGCCATAATGGAAATGCTAATTTCGTGCCGTTTTAGTGCAAGTCGAGGTTTATCATGGCGACCAAATTACCACCTATTATTTGAGTTCACTTCGCGTGTTCGGATCTCCGTCGGATATGGCATTCAGTGTCCAGGGCCAAGCCATTTGTATTGTTATAAATATAAATTATGTATTATTTTATCGCAAAGGCCAACATGACCTCACATAAATTAGAGACGAAATTAAGGGAAGTATGAACCTGTAATAATGTTTTAATTAAAATATTGCACTAAACCTTCAGCGCTTTTCGCTTTAATTTCGCTTTAATATCGTACCCCTAATTAACGTGTAATGTATTTTAATATAAATTACTAATTAGTAGATACTTTACTACATATACATTTAATATTTTCGCTAAGCTAAGTTCGACCCATTCATTTCATCAGCCTTTATCAGTTCACATATAAAACATAGGCCACCTTCAATAAATGCTACGACGACCGATCCCTTGTCACTCGCATCAAACACAGACCACGGAGATCGTCTTCCCACCTGGTTAATGGCCAACACATCGTCTTAAACGCGTCTTACTAAAATATAAGATAATAGCCCAGTAAATCAAAATATTTGGGTTTTACGAGACAATCCTTACTTCCTTATTAACATTATAAATGTGAAAGTAGGGATGTTTGTTACGCAAACTACTTAATCGATCATCATGAAATTTTGTACACGTATTCTCGGAGGTAATAAAAGTAACAGGATACATTAAAAACAGGAATACTTTTTTGCTCATGCGGGCGAAGCCGCAGGTTACAAATAGTACTATAATAATAACATTAAGGATACACACTTGGGTTTTATTACCGAAGACTGTAAAAAAAACGAAAATATTTTAAGTGGATATAAGTCAAGGTGGCAGGTCAAATAATGCTTTTAATTTATTTGAGAGTTAAAACAAGAAAATTCGCGTGCGCACGGACGGAAGTGCGGCAATTTATCGTGGAAGCACAGAGCACAACAGAAGCAATGGAAACAACGAGCGATAAGAACCGCCCTGATTAGCATTGCTAAAACAAGCGCGCCCTTTTACTTACAACTAACATGGAAATGTAGTTTTATAAATATTCATTTTTTTAACGACTTCAAAGAAGGAGGCGTTTCTTAATTCGATATATATATATAATATGCTTTTTTACTTCACAATAATATATTTTACATTTTTCTTCTTAACTTTACCTTGTCTTATCTTAAGATCCTTAGAAATGTAATTTGAGATTTGCAAAAGAAATAACTATTCACGATCCGATACCAGAATTACATATTTCTTCTAAGTTACCAAATAAATAACTTCAGGACACCTTATATGTATAATACACGAAATAAAAAGTGGAAATATACTTTTTTTAAAATATTTATATTAAATATTTGGAATATTGATTTCATATCTTATGAATAAAGAAAGAATAAAAAATATAGAATATTTCTGTTATTGTTAAAGTGTGTTACATTAATAACTTGATATTTTTTGTTTCTTACCTACTTAAGTAATATTATAAATTTCGCGGAAGTTGAAACAATTTATAAATCACAATTTCCTGTGTACTTTCGTCAAACTTACATCATTCGACTTATTCACGTCTTTGTAAGTTCCACAAACATTTGTTTTAAAGGAGCATGGAAAACTTACATATTAGTAACATACATTAGCCATGCTAATAGTAAACTAATTGAGCACAAAGGCTTGAACGTACTCGTATATATCTGTATATTGTAACTTAATATCAAATTCTTGATCAGATTACTATAGAATTTAACAAGAAAAGAAACTTAGTATACACTTACAAAAAAATATATAGTTAATCAAAATAATTATTACTCTCTATACGATTGTAAATCTAAGTTAACGCGTGCGAAGCTGTCACTACAAGGCTTAAAAAAATATTCCCAAGCGGTAATTCTATTTTCAGCCAGTGATGTATATCTAGCTAAAACTTGAAAACCTTCGGGATTTTTTTGTTTCTTTATTCAAATTTCAGGTTATCAAACGCAAGAGTTAAACGTTTGTAACGATCCCATGCCCTAAAAATTTTTGCTATAAGGGAAACCTTTTCCATTTCCGATTTTATCATAAGGAGCGGCTTAACTTTAAGGGACTGACCTTAAACATTTTCTTTTATGGCCGATGAAGGCCATGTTTCTTTTTTCCTTATCAGATTTCAAGTGTCTGTAAGCTAATGCTATAAGATCTTTGTTACTGAAGATTTTAAGGAATCTTTTCTTAGTCATCATCTTTTTTTTTGAATGGACGGACTATGCTGTTGGCCTTAAGGCCTTTAAGCTTCATCGGAAAAGTAGAGATGGCTCATCTAAACCTGACCCAAACGTAGAACAATTTATATAGATTACAAAAAACTACTGGATGTATTATCGACATATCTCTATTTATTTCATACTAACGAATGTTGAATATTAGTTTAAAGTAACAAGCTTGATTTCACTTCTAAAATAATTTAAAAAGTTAAAAAATAAGTTTACGTAATAAACCATGTTTTTCACGTTTGTTCCGCGGTCGTCGATATTAGGTGCTTCACGCGAATTTTTTTTTTTACAATTAATGTCGAATGTTGCTGATTTTATTAAAAATGATGAAACTTCTGTCATTTAAAAACAGAGTAATGTAAAAGTTATTTAAATAATGAGATTATGGGTATCATACAAATTACGGGTTAACTAAAAAAGCGCACTTACAGGGTAAGTAACCGTTAAAACGTGTTTTCTTTTGCCGTTTCCTGTAGGCCGTAGCTTGCAAACAAACTGAAAACAATATGAGAGCAGTGAGTGTTCCAACACTATACTATGTCCGAGGAGTTGAAGGCACACAATCGTGTTTGTTATAAGGCTATCATATCATAATGAACTTTGCGGTTACACGTGTCTGGACATTAATGCTTTATAAAAATGGCATGAATGGCAACATTGCCGTTATTAATACCAAGCAAAAAACGGCAACACAACACATCTTAAATATTAATTTTATTCTATTATTAGTATTTGTAATACCTACCTACATCATGTGCGAACATTTTAACTGTCTAGCTATCACGGTTCATTAGAGGTAGCCTGATGACTAACGGATGAGCAGGGGATGCTTAGTAATAGCCGTTTGGCGGTCTTTTTAACCCTAACTCCGTACCTAAAGGACAGAAAACCGGAGCCGTATTTCGGCTTTGGAAAATCCGTATCTTCTATAGCTAACCTATAGTTGTTTTAAACGAAATTCATTCAATATTAATATTTAAGTTGCAGACAGATGTATTTTTCTATAAATAAGTTACTTAAAAATAGATTGCCTAATAATAAAGGAATGGTACAAAAATAGAGTAAGAAAATAATTTATTTGCTCACCAGCTCATTAACGGTTACAATTAAACAAAGGCCTCCATTAGAAGGGAAGTGGCCCCGTGCCCGTGATTAAATGTAGGGGCAGGGATCCCATTGTACCTTAGCTAGCCACTTTAATGAGGTCAACTTCTTATTTATGACATACATTTTTTGAGTCCCTGCCAGAAAGGCTAGTCACGAAGTTTTCAATTTAAAAGTGAATAATAACACAGTTTTGCAGCTTACGTTAATTATTACACATTATATTATTATTTGCAATAAACTTTATACTGTCGTAGTAATATCTATTTACGATTTTGGAAGTTTGAGTATCCCTACTTTCGGTCATCTCATAATAGTGTGAAATCTGCAAACGTGAAAGCGAACTCATAAAGTCAAATACGTGTGGACCCAAGATCTTTTTATAAATATGCATAATAATATTTAATAGGACCGGAGAGATCACGGAGACAAACTTTTAATACCCATGTTGCTATACTAAATTAAAAAAGCTACGAAGATAGTCAATAGAGAACTAACTCTACAGATATCTCGCGAAGATAGAAGACGAAGCTCACTGAAATGGCGGTGTGCTGGTCACACTCAGAAGAACGTATGGCCGATGGGCTAATAAGGTTTAAGAGTGGCCACGCGCAGACGAAGTATTTGTTAGTCGGCACTTAACCAAGTGGGAAGACGATCTACGGTGACCGGTCCGTATTGGGTGCGAGTTGCAAGAGATCTTCATTGAGGTGGATATATTCAGCAGTGGATGGACATAGGCTGATGATGATATGAACAGCTACATTACAATTGTGAATTGAAAATTACAACATGCACCAAAGTATACAAACATACATATCATATATGTATAACGTGCGCAAAGGTATTTTTTGTATATATCACACGTTGTGTTTAGTTCTTATAAATCCATTTAGCATCACCATAATTACACTTAGCAGAAACAGCGTAATGAACAATAGCACGCGAAAATGTAACTAGAGCTTAAAAAAATAAAACTTAATTATATTTCGCGTTTCATGAAAGCTTCGGGCTAAATTATAATTAAAATATCGTTAAACTGTATATTTCACGTCTGAGTGCATTTTTAAGGACGCCTTAATTAAAATATTGTACGATCTGATATTTTCAACTTGTTGAGCTAATTTTTTAAGGGATTACAAGTTGTATTATATTAGATTACAGTCGTAATATCGAGGTAAGTCGTATTATGTTACAGTTGTTAATACTTTTAATATTAGGGTATCAATATAATGTTCATGGAGAGCCTCAGCTAACTTAAATGAAATTATTAATTTCAATATGTCAAAACGAAAAGAAAGTTTTTTTTTGAAATTTAACATTATTTAAAATTTTTAGTAGTTCAGTGAGGCGATTCATTTTTATTTATATAGATGCCACCTTCTTTAATAATTGTCGTTTTTTGTATGGCGATTTACATTTATTTACTTTTAGTATCACTTTGAATCATACCTCAAAAACAGAAATACAACTTTAGCGAAGCACGGACAGACCCTAAGATTTCGGCATAAGTGACATTTTTTTGTTGACTCAAGTAAAAACAATGCCGCTAAAGAAAGCACACTATAATTCAAAGTTTAATTTCCATTTTGGTATGGAGGTTATTGAAGTTCATTACAACTGTTACTATCCATGCTTTCACTCTAAATTCGTGCGTTACTCTGCCTGTCTGTCATACTTTACCGTATTTTTACTCTTAAACCGATGATAAAGCATTACAAAGTTATAGAATAACCATTGCGAAAGGGATCAATTGATTATTTATATAAAACTGATCATCATAAACCTGAAAATGTATGAATAGAAAAAACCTCAAAGCCAGCTATAGGCAGGAAGATATTTCAGATAATTACAGATAAAGATTCTAAAAATAAAATTTATTATAAAAGAGTATAAAAATAGGTGTTTTCGTTCCTCAACGTCGAGACCATAATAGAATAATTTTCTTAGATTTGTATCGCGACGCTATTCATCATGCGACGTCGTCGGTGATCGATTACACGGCGCTGGCGCTGGCGTGGTCACTCTTACCTAATTTAAAGAAAATATTGCCCTTTTTGATTACGTTCTTTAAAATGACACGAAAACCTTGTAGTGTCACTTCGCAGTGTGTCTGTTTTTCAAACCAGAAACTGTAGGGTTTTTGCCATTGACATTCTGGCAGGGTCGCCATATATGTAGTTGTTGGCATCTGTATGGTTCGGCTGCCGGTATAATACTCCTTTATTAAATGAATACAATATATCTTATATACTAATAACATACAATATGTCAGTGCACTACAACATAGAATCACGAAATTTGGTAAGCGACCAGTAGGGCTATTCTGTAAGGTTGTTTTCGAATCTCGAAAGCGGAATCCGCGGTGATATGACGAATTTGTATTCTTTAAAACTCGACTATCTATCTATAGCAATAAAGTTCACTTTCGAAGTGAGCACAAAGTGAGCTCTATCACTCAGGTGATGCTCGATATCGAAATGGTTTTTACAGAATAGCCCTACAGGTCTTATAACATAAATTACTTAAGGAAGAAATCAGACTGCCACGAAATTGATGTTTTAATGCAATATAGTAAAAACGTTTTACTTGTCTGGTATTTCTAAGTGAGAATATATCTATTAGTACGGAGTGTCAATAAAAATATTTTACTTCATATGCCGTTATAGATTTTTTGAATTATGAATTTTATCAAATATAACGAGTAACATCTGCCGGTCGTCCCGTGACAACGTTTTTTCGTAACCGTTTCAGTGATATAACAAAACATATGTTTCAATACAAGGTTTTTATCGTTTCACTGGAATGAGTGTATAAACCGTCTAGAATATTTTGAAAAAATAAAATTCCAAAAATATGACATGCACGTTTTAATTAAACTTTAATTGTATTTTTCACTAAAAATATTTGATATGTGTTTATTACTACATTACATAAATAATGAGATATTATTATTACATAGATAAATATTATCTACATCTACATCTACACTATCTACACTAATATTATAAAGACGAAAACTTTGTTTGTTTGTTTGGTTGTAATGAATAGGCTCAAAAAGTACTGGACCGATTTCAAAAATTCTTTCACCATTTGAAAGCTACATTATCCGCGAGTAACATAGGCTAAATTTTATTCTGAAAAAAAGTTCCGTAAGATATTTGGGTTTTTCGGACACAAGGTGTAAAAAATCAACAAGAAAAGTTACTTACTTTGCGTACTAAGATCCCGTTGTAAATATTAGTTAACGCAGGCGAAGCTGGGGACAACAGTTAGTTAGATATATAAATTAAAGCCTTGTAATAAAATAACGAACATCCAAATGGAACCTTTTATCCAAATAAGAGCCGTATCATTATCTAATGCATACTGTATGAAGCCTTGACTAAACGGATAAAAACGTTACTTTGTTTCCTTAACGAACAAAACGCATACAATTAGCATATTACAAGCCATTCATCGTTTCATACCGTAATTGAGAGAGGAGCTAACTAACTATTTTAATCTATGAATGAGACATTTCCATATGTTTTGTATTTGAATTACTTGAAATAGTATAACACTAATTAATACAATACAATAATAAAGCTCTTATAATAAAGAGCTTTGCTGATCTGTTATTTTTCTTTTCAATTATACAGCTTTTTAAATTGTTCACGTAAAATAAAGCTAGAATAAGTATTGTGAAATAAATGGAAGTCTTTTTTAGAAATTCATTTGTAGTGTGAGCCTAAATTGAATTGCAAAGCTCGAAATTCGGAAATTTAGTGTGGACGTGTGCATTGTATCAACTGTGGATTTATTGACTGCACCTATCATTAAGTCCAAACTTTATCTAGCATTCTAACCATTAAGCATTGGAGTTTAATAGCAAATCAACCTGATAATAGTACTAACTAAATATAAAATTTAATACGATCCGAATATTTAAATGCGATTTTAAATGGGAAAGCTTATTTTGATATTGCATATTATTATTTTTACGTATTATAGTTCCTATTTTTATCACTGCTTTAAATTCAAATTGATAAAATAATACGCAAATAGACTGGAATACATTTAAAATAAGACTCGTATATTTTGCAAATTTGTATGTAAAAGGATAGATATTTATATAATTATTTATCAGTTTGTATGTGTAAAATAGTTCAAATTATTTAAGTTAAATCAGAGAAAATAATAAATGAAAATTCGCTTATCGGATTAACATATACGTCATACTAACGCGATGGCAGTCAACAATGTACCTTTAAACTTGAAACATCAAAATACATGTCTGAAAAAAGAGTAAAAACTTAAAAGCTTAATGAGCAACATATTTCTTACCACTTAACTAAGCTGTGTTTGCATCTGAAAGTTTATTACGTAGGTACTAAAATATCCTAAAAACCGAAAACAAGCTGTTACTAATAAACTTCACTACTTATTTTTGAAAATACTCCAAATGTCCACAGAATAATGTTATTACATAGTAATGGTAACAGAACGAAAACAACACTAAAATTTTAATGTAAAGAGTTTGGTCGGGACACGATATTTTCTTTTCCCAGCTTTATAACTATCATAAATATCATTTTACACAATGCAATGAAGTTATTTTAAAATCCAATTATTTACTCGTACTGACTGGCGGTAAGTGAACGGAGCCGGTGTACACTAAAATTATAACTGCTGCGATTTACATTCAACTAATGAATATACAAATTGTGTATGAAGTAGTAAAGTATATTATAAGCACACAATATATTAATTTTGTATTCATCATCATCATCATCCCAGCCTTTATCCGTCCACTGCTGAACATAGGCCTCCCTCAATGAACGCCAAGACGATCGATCAATTTTGAATTATATATATTAAATTTGAAAATCAACATTTCCGATAAATTTTATTTATTAGGCAGCGAGGAAATAGTTTCTAGGAAGACAACAAAAGAGTTGGCTTGTTTTACAACTCACAAAAACTTACATTTTTAGTTATTCAATTTCATTTAGCACACTGCAATAAATACTGACATCGTCAGCATACTTTATCAAATACACTGAGATGCACTGAGGTATTAATTAAAGAAAAACAAAAGTAGTTTATGGTAAACAATGATTGAGTTATCTTTTAATGAGGTTTCAGTAAGGAAGTTTCGTCACGTCTTGTATAAATGGAGGAATATTTATTTACTTCCCATAGCATTTGAGTAGCGAGTTGATGGCGGAATTTAATTAATTTCGACGTTTCGGCTCGTCTGCCCGCCTCACCCCCCATCCGAATGGAAACCATAAAACGTAATGGACTTTCGCTGTCTGGTGGTAATTTTGTATGCTCTTTGCGAAGGCCTGCAATCTTACTGAAATTCAGGAATATATTCCCGCACTCAGTCATTGTAATATTACAAGTGAATGGAAGGTTTCATGCCCAAAATGTATAGTCGGTCAGATAATTTTTTGGTATTGTCTATAATGTGTTATATTGTGTAGTTATATGTTCGCGCACATTGATAGTTAATTCCATTTTCACAAAGTCTAAATCTATAGAGACACGTTAACTAATATAATTTACCGAACAATATTTCACACTCTGACATTGGCAAATCCTCGAGGAAGCTAATATTGAAGAAGATGAAGACAGTTAATTCGACTCGACGCCACAGACTCTATCTTAAATCATTGTTTATTTAACTTTTTCATTCTATTTATTTCAATGAGTATACTCTTTTCTTAAAGTCATATCGGTTTGGAAATACCGTAGTGGCAGCTAATTTGGTGGTCGTGTGACGCAGGAAATACCGTGAAATGTTTGTGAATTTCCGGACATCAAGGACGTGTGCAAGAAACCTGGAATTTTGAAGCGATGTCATGTGGTAGAAATTAGTATTCTGTAGTATTCCATACGGGTACTCCCCCTTGTATGTAGGCAATGGGAAGGCATTGTGAGGACGTGAGAGGTTGTTGGCGTGTATACGGTTCGGGTGCCGGTATAATACTCCTTTATTAAATGAATACAACATATCTTATATACTAATTACATATGTCATGTCAGGGCACTACAGGCATAAAATCCTTCACCCTGTTGAACAAATCTTTATTACTTTACTATAGTCTAAGACAGTTCATGCATGTAATAGAAATGAAAGTATTTGTAATCCGCCATAAAAAATATACTCAAATGAATCTGTTCCTAGAACAACACGTAAAGCTTTTCTTTATATTCGTTAATATTACTCTTGCCAGCTTACGACAAAAAAACTCAATATTCCACTTCGTCTCAAATGTGTCGAGTTGAAGAAAATTGTATAAAAATAAGGAAATGTATTTGTAGCACTCAGACGATTAACAAGCTTTCCTCCTTTTACAAGACCCATAATGGTCCACAGTATCAGCATCGCTTATCTCGCAATAGATTACATTTAGATTCTGAGCACCCACAAGATAGTTGTACTGGATTTTTAGATTTAGTAAAAACATGTGCATCACTGCATCACTTATCTTAATAAATAGATCTTTGCTTGTATTTGTAATGACATCTCATATTTCGTAAGAAGTATGAGTACCAATAAAAGCACAGATTTATAAACAAAGAATTTATACGAATATTTCACTTATAATATAATTATGAATGTTTACACTAACAAGTTTGGGGGTTTTGGATGTTTGGCCATTTACGGGAAAATGACTGAAACGATTAGGCAGCAAGTTGTTATGATTAAGCCATAGATACCAGATAGCCATAGATTTTTATTTTTATTTTATTCTAGCATTGGAAATACGTAAGATGTTCACTAATTTTTGCCTGCATCGATGCCTGCATGTGCGAGTGATAATGATGATGGGCAGTTTTCAATACAAAGATTGATAGTATAACACCCTGAATGCACTTTTAAGCAAATTATTAGGTACACGTCTTGCACATGCAAGAAAACGATTTAGTTTTTTGAACATGGCTTTTAATTGGCATGGCATATGCCACGCACAGCCATTTTGTAAATGCAATACATGTTAGTATTTTTTTTACGCGAATAATTGCATATGGTAAAGATATAATTCATGACGTTTGGACTTTGGTAAAACACGACGTTTCAAATACAATATTGCATTTTAATAACCCTTTTAATTTTAGCTTTAAATGTTCTACATAGTATATGGTATAGAATAAGAGGTAGGATGATGAAATTCAGAAAGGGATTCAAGGCGATAGAGCGTTGGGGAACTGAAATAACAGACCCATAAGGCTGCGTCAAACTCGCGCCGATTGCGTAATTTCTATTCAAAGAAGACGTTCTCCATCGTATTGATACAAAAACGTAGCCGGGGTTTCGCTTTAATGCGAATATACTTAAGATGATATCGGGGATATTTCCGAAATCCTGGCAACTTTGGAGAACGACAGATTTCACAGGAATAATATTAAAACGAATGCTTCGATGTTTACGTTTCAAATAAGTAAATAATTTTGTTCCATTTTTAATATTTTTGAGGCACCCATTTATAGAAATCATTGATGGAGATACCAGCTTAGAAACAGCTATTTATTTTATGCAAATGTATCTATTTTTGTTTCAATGGCCAATCTTACAGTTTAAATACTGTTTAGGCCTGCAGTACCAAGTCAATGGAGCACGTTTGATCGTATAACTCCCCTAGCAAGAGACGAACTTTCTCCCGGTATGAGATTAATTTGGTTACAGTTCGTAGCTTGCAGTAGCTTCAGTATTAAGAAGATTTAACATACCACGTTAACCTGTTAATTAATTACGAATTTAAGGTTTATATATATAATAAAGACAGAAATATAAAAAGGATTGTTTGTTTGTATCAAGTCACTAATCTCCTGAACCGTATTTGAAAGAATATTTAAGAGTTTCACAGCCCAAATATATTTAGGGCCTGTTTCACAATCTCCAGTTAAGTGCCCAATAGGCTATCGGCAACATATTTGACAGATATTTGACAGATAGAGTATGGAGTATCTGTCAAGTATCTGTCAAATATGTTGCCTATAGCCTATTCGGAACTTATCTGGGGATTGTGAAACCGGCCCTTATAATGTTATATGTATTGACTAGCTGTTTCCCGCAGCTTCGCCTGCGTTAAGATTTACAACAGCATCTTAGCGGGATAATATAGTCTATAGTCTTCCTCGGTATAAAATTGAAAATAGGCTATAGATTATAGATAGCCGATTATGAAGTTTCATCAAAATTCATTCAGTAGTTTTTGCGTGAAAGAGTAACAAACATCCTAACAAGCTTTCGCATTTATAATATTAGTAGGATTTATCCCTTTTTTAGAGTTAGGTGTTGACGAAGCCGCAAAAAGCGTGTTACGCATAAGTTGAAAAGTAAAACTTTAATTATAAAATAAAATTTAATTTGATTCATGTCTTGGATTTGGCTCAGTTATTGTTAACAAAACATGCAGTCAATTTACATGTGTGTAAAATAAAATACGGCGAAAAGGCCAATATTTTATCAACGTAAGCCGACAGATAAGAGACACAGCACAAAAAGATTAAAAAATACATTTTAATATTTAGCGCGGAAGGTGTGAGAACAAACTATATTTTAAAATTACACAGTACATTTTAAAGTAGCTACCTGCATTAACTATTATAAAATTCTCTTGCATCAAGTATTCTTTTGGTCTATCTCAACGTAACGTATAAAATACTAAACATTTATTTCATTGATAGAAGATTCTACGAATGTTCCGATTTATTTAGAGTATTAATTGATACAATCTAAATTAATATTATTTTTTCTTTTTAATATCAGTTTTGTGCGACAAATTATTTATTTCTTCTTTTACTATTTTGAATTTTTTTTTTGAAACGTGTAATCGTTTCGTGGCTTCAAGGATGGCGTCAACAGAAGACCAGTACTGGAATTACCACCAGCAAACACGGAGTTGAGACTAATTTGTGAAATTTTAAGTATTATATTCATTATGTAATATACAGTTCACAAATAAATGTTTCTTTCAAAGGTTTACTATTCAATTTTTATTTTCTCAGCGTCGCCGTGCGACCTTAGTGAAGAAGATAATAGTATTATTTTAAATGCCATCTATCTTTTCTAATAAAAAAGTATAAGGAGTCTATAGTATATACTGTCTATAGTCTATAGTATATACAGCTATAACTGTTCTCATGGTAGGTGTAGTCACTAAGCTACTAAGATTTACTTAGGTCGTGAATTGAATGCCTTCATGTGCAAAAAGTAAGTCAAATAATAAATATATCTCAATACAGTCATCAATACGACCTATAATAATATATATTTGTAGAACGACCTATAAGAATATATATTTGTATTTATATAAATTTGTATTTTTTTAAATCTTTAGTGACAAATTGTTTCTTCTCATGAGCTCGCCACGGGAGTAAGATAAAGGCGAGGCGCCACCGCGGCGCACGGAGCACGCGCGTGTGCTAAGCTTCACTTTGCAAGAATATGACAAGCAATTCGTTGCATGTCTGTGAGTTGCAGTGGAGACATATTATATATCACATACATTAACTTGCAAAACGAAGCTTGAGAAACGTGCGTAGCCTATTCGCGCATCGCGTTGATGAAAAAATATGTTTGTTTATTCATTGATCATAACATTTCTGAAGCGTTAAAGTTGTTAGTGACAGCGTTAAGGAGGTGTACTGAAACCCGCATTGAAACAGTCATCTAACAAACATATGTACTTACATAATTATGTTTCGTCATAATTCATAATGAATTAAGTGGTTTTTACATTTTCGTGTTATGTACTTTCACGATACTAACACTAACAGAATGAGCGTGGTCATGTTTTAGGAAAACTCGTAAATTTCCCGGAATCGTAAATTTCCTCTCGTGTGTAGAGTACGTTATTTTACTCAATATAAACAACAAAATTACCTTATGATTTAAATACCAGAATTTTGATTGCATGCGAGAAAATATGGTTTAATATTGTTGAGTACAATCTTCTGTAATATCTATATGGTTTATACTTCAGCTATCTAACAAGAATAATAAAATATAAAATCCGAATATTATTATACCTACAGATGCCCGGTATGTGACAAACTTTATCGTAAATATACACTACTCGCTTGTCTTGGAAATTGAAATAGTCTACCATTAGAAGAGGCAGTGGGCTGTCCACGCACTTAAAAGAATGGCTGGATAATGGGAAAATTAAGTTCAACTGTGAAGGCCGCGTTTGGCAAACTAAGTGTTGGTCGGTCATTAACCAGGTGGGAAGACGACTGTGCTGTGGCCGGTCCATGTTGGATGCGAGTGGCGAGAGATCAGTCGTCTTGGCGTTCATTGAGGGTGGCTTTGTTCAGCAGTGGAAGGATAAAGGCTGATGATGATGATGATTTTAAAAGATGAACATAGAAGTACCAACTGTGCCAAATATTATGTTTTGTAATTATAGTTCGTACCTTCAAATAAATTGAGTCTGGGTAATGTATGCAAACTAAGGCGGGTAAAATTATTGCCCATTATCATTCATTTGGAGGCTCCGGCTTCTCTCGAGTGTAGCTTATAATTTACATTCACATTTATTTACGCAAAACTTAATTGTAAATGTCCTATGTACATTCATATAAGGTTTTCTGATTACAGCATAATATGTCGTACCTAGTTGTTTCAACATTTAATATCTGGAGATGAAAATAAAGTACCTACTTTTTGAAGAAAAAAAAGCAATAAAATCAGAAAATCCGTTTCATAATATCTATAAAAAACTAACTGTTGGTATTAACTTTATTGTAGTTAACAGTTTGTAGAACATGATATTGTGAGGAAAAACTGATGCAATATTAAAATAAGGTTCAAAGGTAATTCTACCTTGGCATATAACTTGTAGAGGCGTGGTAAATAAAAGGAAATTACTTTTCTTGCCACACCCAGTTCGTATCGTTAGAATTACAGCAGGGCGCATACTTATCAGTGACATTTTATATGGCTTTTAAAGTCTGGCCTCGAACCACCGTGTACTGTAAATTACACTATAATATGTGCATTACTTAATCGTAATAAAGCCGAAGGTTGTATAATTAAACCTTCAATGCTCCTTGAAAATTACAAAGCACCGCAAATTTATGTTCGTTTGGAAATTACTTCTAACCTAAACCTACTTGATTAAAAAAGTCCTTGGGTGTTGTTAAGTGTACTTTTTTCTTATTATTTTTAGTCAGTATTTTCAAAGTTAAGAATATGGTCTAAAGTTTGGACATTATACTGTTTCGACTCTAAATAGTACAATATTCATTGCAAATAACATTTTGTGTTTTTTTTTGCTTTTACATAGATTTAACAAGTCATAAACTTATTAGGTATGCATTTCAGGATGCATATCTCAGGTATAATTTTACATCCCATCCTTTTATTTGTTTTGTTTTAAAATACACGTTTTAGGACATGCTGTTTTTATACAAACACTACCCAGATAAGCGAGCCTTGCTCGGTAAAGTTGATAAGTGAAAACACGAATAAAACAACATTTTCTAAAAATCCTAGCTAGATCGATTTATCGTCTCCGAAACTGTGCACTGAAGTTCATTAAAATCGTTAGAGCCGTTTCTGAAATTCAGATTATATACATACAAGAATAATATAATATATGATTGTATATAATTAAATAAATCAATTCTATAAAACCTTATAATGTCCATTAGATATAGATACTAATGTTATAGAAAGGAAAAAAATAAGATTTCGTTTGCATTAATTTAACTACTTGACCGATTTGGCATATTCTTACACCATTAGTAAAGCTAATTCATTCATAAGTAAAATAAGTCATATTTTTTTTATTATGGATGTTCATTATTTCGATACATCGGTTAACAATGTTACCCAATGTATCTAAATAATGACTTTCTTATTTCGCGTGAGTTAGAAAGTGTTTAGTTGCAAAAAAGTCTGCACCATAATTGATAAGTTTTTTGTTACAAGTGCATGTTGTCTGTCATATTTAATTAAAATAATACTCAAATGAAAGCTGTAAGCAACTCGTACTAGTGCTTTAGTGTGTATTTAGTTGATGACTCTTATAAATAAATAAGTGGTATAACTCACCTATTATAGTTAAGCCACGATAACAGTATTTGTTTCAATTTTTAAGTTTAAATATTAGTTGAATCTATTAGTGTTGAAATTGGTAGCAGGATATTAGCTTAATCCTTTTAAATTGTTTGATAAATAAAGTTGATTTATTACGTGTGAATTCGACAAAAAAAAAAATCGTAACAGTTACGATGTAAAGGAAAAATGTCACGATTTGAAAAAACTGTTTAACGCTGAGTCCAACCATCGAACCGATGTAAATGAAATTTGGAATGGATATATTCAGCGACCCAGAAAAGGTGATGTTATAGTTTTATCCCGAAAAAATCTCACACGGAAACTTATACTACATAACGGTAATATTGGTAAGTTAGGATGTATCTTCGAAACTACTTATCCGATTGAAAATAAACTTTCATCAATATAATGCTACGTTATGACTGAGTGAGGCAGGCTCTAAGATGGGTATGATAATAATATCATTATCCCTCTAAACACCGCTATTGATTAGTTAGTGTGAAGTCGGGACGAAGCGCTAGTATAATAATATTTGGTATTACGCTATATTATACGGTACCATGTTTTTTTCTACCGTGTTCTGTAGATTTAAAGGTGCTACCAATGTTATTTTTGTTTAGAAAGTGTCATCAATTGTTAAAAAAAAAACATTTTGGTATTTTACTAATTAGTGATCTATAATTAACAGTTTTACAGTTTGGGTCGTTCATCAACAAAAATAGTCACGACAGTTAAATACAATTCTTATTTTTTAAGTTAACTGTCATAATATTTAAAAAAATCTCCATAAAGAATAGAGGATACTCAAGTTTGGAAGGCGGGCAACGAACCTGCTAGTGCTGCTGCTGAGTGTCTATGGATGTCGCAATCACTTACCATCAGGTAAACAGACTCCGTTTGCCTTCTCTTCTATAAAAAAAAGAAAAAAAAATGCAGTAATATATTTTGTTTTCAATCGGTTAATGCTGTAAATAACTTTTACTGCCTAGTCTTATGCACTGAATTGAAAGTTTCTTTTACGATTTAAAACACAATAGCGTTTTTATCTAGAACTTTCAACTCGTAAAGCTATTTAGTTGCAATCTCCACAGCTCGAGAGTATTCTATTAACAAAGGCACGCAAAACATTTAGAATAAATCCTTCTCTACATACAATTATCCATTCCGAACTGTGCTCTAGTAAATTGTGAATACCAATTTTAATCCAATGCAAATGTTGTTATGTAGCAATTGAAACAATTCCTATTTCATAAATAAATGTTAATAAAATCTGTAAATCTAAAGGTCGTTGCTTTGAAATTCGAACAAAGTTTTTAATTTCTCTAGATCGATCGATAGGTAGATCTATACATGAAAATTTTAAAATTCATGTTTTAACTATTAGCATATTATTGATACTTATAAACTTCAGGCCCCTATTTTGTTCAAATTGTAAAATTACATAGGTGAAGTTCGGAAACATAACTTAGATGGAATTGTAACAATTTTGATCAAGTATTGTAACAATGTGAGCCAAGATTATTATGCGAAACAAGTTCCTACGTCGCGATTAAGTTGAAGTGGCAGGAGAAATTGTTGCAGCCTGTCGTAAAGTATCGATAATATATTATTATGCGTATTTAACGTGCAAATAGAGAATCTTAGCTAAGAAGCTAAGAAATATCTAAGCTATAGTAATAGAATGCATAGGTGTTGCCCCGGTCGTGCCGGCCCAGTTGAAAAGCAGTAATATAAATAGGTTCATAAACGACGGAGTTATCAGCGAGCAAACATAAAAAAGCACATATACGGTCGAATTGAGAAAAAGTTCCCTTCGATTTCTCTGGTCTGCCATCATGAGACCCTGATTTCCTTATCATAGATCACCTTTGAATATCTTCTTCCCAATAAAAAGGTGTGTGTGCGATTCAGACACGATGGAAGTGAAACACACGTTAAATGCTCAAATACAAGCAAGTATTAAACAGTGTGCAATATACACATACCGACATTTGCTCTCTCGCTTTTTTTATTTGTATCTCTTTCCTGTCGTTTTTTTCGTTGCATCCGGTTTGAAATCACAAGGATTCTAAGGAAGTTTCACTTCAAAAAAAGAATCATCAAAATCGGTTTATAAACGATGAAGTTTTCCGTGAACAGACATAAAAAAGCATTTATGCGGTCGAATTGAGAAATCCCTCTTTTTTGAAGCCGTTTAAAAAGTGGAAAAGGACACTTTGGAATTCAAAGCTATAAGGGAAATTTTTACTAATCTAACCTATCCCAGTTCGTTAGAATATTTGATAAAAATACCACATTAAAGTTGTATTCACGTATTTACACTCAATAATTTACTTTGCTTGCAATAGAGCAGGGTTTCTCAAACTTTCGGCTCCACGAACCTCTATTAAAATTTTCAGTTGATAGCAAACCTATTTAATTCCACACCCTCCCTCTAAATAAAATATGAAAATTAATTATTACTTAATCAATTTTATTATTCCCTTTTTGGTTTTTATTTGAAATTGAATCAAGTTACCATTACGTTAATCTTGTGCCAAACCTTTGAGAAACCCTGCAATAGGCAAAAGGACACTGTCAAAATTCGAATGCCTCGTCTGAAACATATCACCAAAATTTACATTCAATAACCAGTTGTCGAGGAAGGTTATTGGGTATTTTATTTGAGATGTGTTTTATTTAGGGGCTGGTAAACTTGCGGGGAATAGTAGGAGATAGAATTACGAACCGAGAGCCCGTTAAGTGCAGACTGCACGACGCGTCGCGGATCCAACTGTCGCCAAGTCCCAAGTAAAAATAACTGTGTAGTTATATCGCGCCGCCGTTCATTAACGTTCCAAAGTAATTTACTTTGAAGCATCTTGTAACATTAGTTATAAACGAGTTCTGTAATATAAGTTTAGTTAGTATCGCATGTAGGTTAATTAATTAGTTACGAATAACAACGATATACAGGTAGGATCTTTCTTTTATGAATGTTACTTTTATTAGAATATAGAATTAACTACTTTAAATACTTATTTAAATTAGAAATGACAAACTGAATATATTTAACATTATATTATTTTGAATATTAAGAATAAAGTTGCTTATAAAAAAAAATTAAAAAAAAATCAGTTTAATTGAAAATTTTAAAGTCTGTAAGATTAGGGAAACAGAAGTTTATGTAAAATGCATTTATTTATCGTCCCTCGATTTAATATAATGTTAAAACACTATTAGTTAAGAACATAGTTTCTAAGGTAATGGATAACTTCAAGTGGCACTTAAAACAAGCTTATAGGATATATGCTCGAATGCTGCTGGCATTTGAAGCATTTTCATCTTTGAGAGGCATCTATTGACTTAGCTGTGATCCTCCTCGATACTACGATTCCACACAAGAATATTTGTAGACAAACAAGTCGGCGTGGATGGCTCTTAGAGTTGTATAGGCTAATACAGTGCAAACTTAAATAAACTTAAAGCATTATATTCACACGATAAGAAAAGTATGTATTTATTTTTATGAAATTCTCTCATAAAAAAACAATTAATATGTTGCATTTGTGCACACAATATACACAAATTCAAGTCAATGTCATAAACGACGATGAATATTTAAAAAATACCAGCAGGGTATATCAGTAAGTTGGATGCAAAATAGCATGGGATCGACCGTCTTGGCGTTTATTGAGAGAGGTCTATGTTTAGCAGAGGACCGATAAAAGCTGAAGAAGAAGAAGATGATGAACTTCGAGTGGCATACTCAAGTCTTCATATTTCAATTCATGCGGGTGGCGGAGAAGCCTCCGTCTTTTCTTTCAAGTGAATTAGAATAGTCTAATACCTCGCTGTGGACGGAAAAGGCTGCTAATGATAACAACAGCTAGCTTGTAAATTTCAATCTGATCCTCTGTTAAGGAAGAGAAACGACCATATAATTCGTTATTCATCCGACGAGCGTGCGTGTAAGTGATGCAAAAATATGCCCATTCAACGAATATTCAGGGGTGTGTATACACATGCATGATCCGGGTACTAACACCTATTTGCCATACAATTGATATTCGATGGAATTCGAATTCGCGATCCCTTTCCCTCTCTAGTCAAGGGATACATCGCCGTTAACACCACGTGGCCGTCAGATACTTGTAAGTAACTTTATTATACAAATTTTCAGCCTCGTAACTAGGTTTTTTTATGTCAGATCGATATCCAACCGGGCAGACGAGCTAATCTATGATAAATTGCGCTGCTATGAATTTGTATGAGTGGGTTGTAAGACTAGCCTAGGCAGCTCATTTGTATTACCAATCCTGAGAGGTGAAACAGTAAGTCTCGGTGTAAGTAATCACACTACCCATGCGGGCTCTTGCCCATCTTTTCAAAGCTTTTTGTGCACAGTGCTCAACTTACACCGTATTTTATTTGTGCTATCAAGGGTCTATATGATCTTTAATATGGTACAGTACAAAAACTATTAAGAAGTGCTCCAAGCAGTACGCTCACAAGACTCTCGCATTGACGAGACCCCTAAGCGAACCTCGCAGTGCTGTCAGTAAATGGCGTGTGGCCGGCGCGTCAATGTTTGTGTTAGTGCGCCGTTCCAAGCGTGTGTTAGCTTAGTTTCAGTACTAGTAGAGAATATCCTTACTAATATTATAAATGTGAAAGTAACTCTGTCTGTCTGTCTGTCTGTTACGCTTTCACGCCTAAACAACTGAACCGATTTTGATGAAATTTGGAACAGAGATAGATTAGAGCTTGGGAAAGGACATATATATTAATATTTATTGCCGTATGTGTATTATTAATACTTATTGTCGTGAAAAAAAGCTTAGGGGGGCTTAAATAAAAAGTTAAAGCTTAAAAGTTTGTATGGAAGTTCGTTGTTATATATAGAAGATGACGCCATGAAACTTTGCATTTAGGCACTATAGAAGAATTGAATAACCATTAATAATTATTAATGGTTATTCAATTCTTCTATAGGTAAAAATCTTAAAAACGGTGGATCAATTTTAATTGATCAACCGTTTTTAAGATTTTTACCTATATGGATTATGGACATGAAATAGGAGATGAAAGTTCGCAGGGTAGTTAAAAAAAAAACTCTGTCTGTGTTTACTATACGCACGTACGGAACTGCGCTACTCCGAATTTAACGCGAGCGAAGCCGCGGGCAACAGCTAGTTGATCATAATTCATTCATTTAAATTGTAACGACTAAGTTATTGGTAATACTAAACTCACATAAATCAGCCATATCATAGTTCGCTGACAGTACATACCGAGTTGCATTGCCAGTGCATAGGAAGTTTATTTGATACGCTACTGTTTGTTGCAAGTCAGATGTACACATGAGACACTATTATCTGAAATATAGCGATGACGATGATCGTCACCAGTCTCTATTAGTACACTGTTCAACACAGACTTCACTCAATGAACGCCAAGACGGCCGATCTATTGTCACTAGCATCCAAAATGGACTAGCATACAACAACAGTTGATGATAATATTTTCGTAATTTAGACTTTTTATATAGGATGAGTTTTCGACAGACATACTGTCCACATGAAATTAAATGTTGTACACTACAATAAAGTGCAGGTCGTAAGGGATAAGCGCCCTTCATAAAAGAAGCCATTGATATTGCCAGTTTAAGGCCCATTACGTTGAAGTAAGAAGACCAAGTTCTCAGACTGTAGCTTAAGCTGAAAAGTTTGAAATAACATTACAATAGCTCATTGTAATATGTATAACTCCTCACTTACACGTCACAATAGACTATTGTAAGATGGAAGTGAAAATCCGACTAACACGTTTAGTAATTTGGAGCAGAACTTCCAGCAACAGGTTCGTGCGGGTTTGTATTACATGTTAAAGCTTAAGCCGCTGCACTGCTTTCTAGCTTTACTGTTATTACTGTCAAGTGAATTTCCTTTTATTTAAATAAGTTTCTCGTGGATGATCATTTCCATTATCTCCTTTGTGACGTGGATAAGCAAACGCGGAGAAAATATTCTTAGGCTAACTTTACAGGAATGTACACACTTATACGTTTAACTGTATTTTTAACCAATACCTACGATTTTTTAGTTATTTACTGTGATGAAAAAATGAGTGAAGATTATCATAGATTATTGACATATTTTATTTATTTGTTATCTATGTTTTATCTAAGTTTGGTAAAAAGGAAACTTTCAAATCATTCCTCTAGTTAGGGAGCTAGCCTCCGCTTTGAAACCAACAAACTATTTAGTTTAAATATATTAGTACAGATGTGCTTGTAATACACAATATAATTAATATGTTTTTATTCATCTGTTATATTGTAAAATATCAGATTTCTGTGGTAGATAAAAAAAATATTTAAAGACATTAGAATAAAGACAGTAGAAGGGCCAAATTGCTTTTATGTAGATCCATTTCGCGTTTTTGGAAGAACTCGTCTACAATCCGTACAAATCGGATTTGCGTTCAATTTTCTAGACTTTACCAAGTTTGCCGTCGGCCGGGCGAAAATTGCCCCTAATACGGGGTATTAAGCCCCCAAATCCCTTGGCCTCATGAACATGAGTTTGAAAGATTTAAAATCTTTGCTGACTCGTAGATATTCATGAAATCCGAAGTTATGTATTCTTGTGTCGATTTGTTCATGAATTTTGTTATTTTGAATTTTCATTAAGAAGAATTATTTTAATACTTGATTCGTGTATCCTTACTTATATGTTTTATAAATGTGAAAGTGGGGAAGGTTTGTTATGCTTTCACGCGAAAACTACTCAACCGATCATAATGTAACTTTGTACACATCTTGGAGGTACTAGAAGTAACATAGGATATATTAAAAAAGGGATACTTTTATTGCTATTGCGTGAGAAGCCGCGGGCAACAGCTAGTAACTATATAATTATTAAGATAGTTATTTGTGAGTTCACTTCTGAAAAATCAATAAAAAGTTAAGTTTTTTTATAGGAAAGATTAGTGATAGCGACATCCACAAATATCTGTCAGAGGATAAGAAGGTGCGTTGCCGGTACCGTTGTTCCAAATATGAGTACTTTTCGTAAAATATGAGTCGTATCGCTTCCAGAATACCGTAGGTGGCAGCTGATTCTGTAAAATCGATTTATTTTGTATTCTCGGATATCAAAGTGGTGTGGGTAAAATTTGAACTTTGACATGATGTCCGGTGGTGGGATTCTGATACAAGTATCATTATTCTTAACAATTCCTTAATATCAACATATCTAGAGTCCAAAAGAATTAGGTCAACCGGATATAAAATTTTCATTAGCGATTTAATGAAATGTTTAAAATTTAATATTGGTGGCAAATATTGTTAAATATTAAATACTGGCAAAATATATCACAAAAGCTATTTAATTATGATTGAAATTTGCATAAAGATAAAAAATTGTTTCTTTTGTGTCAGTAATCATATGGTAAATCTATCTGGCATTTATTATAACACAGGTTATTTTATTAGTTACGCTATAAATTCATCTCAGCTCCAAAAACGTTAATGTTTTCGTTATGAATAAAGTGCATTTTCACTCATGTCACATAAAGAAAACTCTTTATACTTTCATAATTATACAACAGATTATACGTAAAATATTGAAAGTATTTTCAAAGCTGCAATAGAACTAAAAATCAACAAAATCATATCATAATTTATCCCTAAAAGTCTTACATTCCGCGGTCTTTTTATATTCCGGCGGTAAAATGCGAAGTGTCTCATAAATTTCTTAAAAAATATATAAAAGTACTCTGAGGAAAAGGAAAGGAATATATTAAAGCGGGGAGTCATAGAAAAGGAAACTGTACGTGGAAATAACCTATCGCCCAAAACGACTTTTGTAAAAAGCACACCCGCAGACCTACGTTGCACATTCGTTACTTTTATAGCGCGCATTTGTTACTCCTCCTGACACCTGCTGCCCTGGTGCTCGGCCGGCAAATATACTTCATTAAAATTTTCACGTACTCTAGAGGCTAAGGTAGACCGAGAAGGAGTTATATGCAACAAATAAAGGAGAAGGTACAGGTTATGTCGTATCGGGAGGTGAAGGTATTGGCGGAGAGGAGGAATGAGTGGCGAATACTCCACCGACAAGAGCAAAGCTCTTAAATAGAGAGAGAGAGAGGCTAAGAATAATCAGTATTATAAGGATAGGGAATAATATAGTACTTATTATTAGTATTTCCAATATACATAACTAGCTGTAGCCCGCAGCTTCGCCTG
The DNA here is from genome assembly GCA_905333005.2 of Lycaena phlaeas. NCBI lineage: Eukaryota > Metazoa > Arthropoda > Insecta > Lepidoptera > Lycaenidae > Lycaena > Lycaena phlaeas. The sequence continues at coordinate 20,714,965 of HG995163.1, forward strand.
CGTTAACTAAGATTTACAAAGGGATCTTAGTACGCGAAATAACATTTTTTACACCTTGTGTCCGAAAAACCAAAATATCTTACGGAACCCTTTTTTTATCAGAATAAAATTTAGCCTATGTTACTCGTGGATAATTTAGCTTCCGGATGGTAAAACAATTTTTGAAATCGGTCCAGTACTTTTTGAGCCTATTCATTACAAACATACTAACATACAAAAATAGGTACAAATCTATCCTCTTTATAATATTAAGTATAGAAATAGATATACATACATCGGGATGATAAAGAAATTACTAAGGTGATGTTCACCTACTAATTAGCAACATGCACAAATTCATAGTTCATACACAGTTATAAGTTAATAGAAAATTATTGGTGATAGGAAATAGTTTATTCACAAAACGTAACAGGAACAGGATTTCAGAACGTGGCTTCAATAAAAGAAGATCAAGTAAATAAAATTCAATAAAAGAAGACTACAGTTACATAAGCAAACTTACAATATATGAATGAATGTTAAACGAACGGATTATTTGTATCACCAAATTCTTAACACTAGAACCAAAATTACATTTAAACGTTAATTACTTTTTAGTAATGAGTTTATTGGAAATAGAAAATATTCCGGCTCTAAGAATATGTGCGTAATAATTAATAACCGCTTAGATCCATTTTCTCTCGACAGGCAATAAATTACCACGACATCTGGCGATTATGGCATGGAATTAATTTGCGAAGACACAGGTGGCCCATCGGTGATTAATATACCGCCATATGCAAATCATTAAACATGATATGCTATCGACAGAGCTGGCAGCGATTTTAATAATTATTGGAATTGCCAGCTATTTTGCAGACCATATTTGAGCGCGTAATTTTGCCAATGAAATGAATGCCTTCCACAACATTTAAATATATTTTGTATAAAATTGAATGTTACACGCGAATTTCTTCTGTAATTGTTTATATTTGTAAAGGTAGCAAATAATAATTATGCTCATAGTTTATACTTTTCTCTAGCTTATGATCTAATTTGTAAAGCACTAAACACATAATCGTTCAAAAAATAGTAAATGAATAGTAAAAATATATCTTGATATATCTTTAAAATATATCTAAGCACAATTACTCGGTATATCTTAGGCACAATTACTCAACTTTACTTGAGTAGTGTGCTCCCTGCGCTTTGCACTTGTTACTAAGGTAAATCTGATTGACACCTTCCTAATTTAATGAATCAAAAGAAAGTACATAAGCTCTCAAACCTACATATTATTTATAATCGCTCACGGTACCTATACCACCATGGTTGAACTAAATACAAATAAAAAATAAATAGAGCAAAAAAATTAAAAACAGTTTAAAAATCTACAAAAAAAAAATACCTTCATTAATCACATCATTAGGTATAATGCATAAAAACATCAAACTACACAAACCGATAATTTTAAAGAAAAAGGTTGTTTAATTAATTATAGCATTCACAATGGTCACTGATAGTTTAAGTTGAGGAAATGGTGTTTTTGCGTGACAGCAAGCGATACACATACATGGTTTCTTTCAATCCACTTAAACATACACTATACGAAGTTAAATCACCAGGAAGTCATAAGAAATTGAATTGGATTCTCAGGAAACTATTGAAGTAGAGTGCGTGGTTCCTGGCACGGGTAGACCCGAGTGTTGGAAAACATAATATAAATTCATGACGATGTCCGAGTTTAATTCTGACTTTTTTTTTTCTTTAACGCCAGGAAATGCTCTTAGGCATGCCGCGGGGGAGTGGGTCTCCCCAGGCGGGTATATGGGACTCGCTGCGCCCGAAAGCTGGTAAGTGGACGCAGCTCTGCTCACTAAAACCCGGCGAGTGCCACCAATGCCGTCCGAGTTCATAAATAATTCCGAATAAATTCATGACGCCCGAGTTCAATTCTGACCGCTCAATTCAATAAAAAAAATACTATAGAATACTTGTGATCAATTACGGGTACAATCTCGGGAACTTCCATTATAATAATAATTTAAATATATTTCATTATTGCAATTCAATATTCACCAGACAATTTAAACCAACCATATTCCGAGTAAAATCATTTTAAACACAATTCAAAGGAGTAACCTCGCTCACTGTTTCGTATTATTTTGCAGACTGTACGTCGTATACAATTATATTTATATCGCAGTTTCCGTTCTCTCCCAACTCAGGCTTGATTCATAGCCATTGTCTGTCTGACTTGCTCCACTTTGAATGGTTAATTAACTGCCAAGTTAACCATGGCACATTAAGGATGATTAGAACGCAAAAAACTGTACGTGTTAAGTGACATGAAAACACGGAAAATTGTCTACGATGGACAATTTTGGAAATGTGTTGATATTATGAATATGGATCTACTGGGATCCATAAAGGCAGGTTTTCGGCAAAGGAAAAATACAAGAATCTTCAAACAGATCTTGAAGAATATTAATGAGAGTAGGAGGTAGAAGATATTAGAAAGCATTAGTTTCACTGAGTTTGTTTCGATGGTTGTTATCCACGGGCTTTCATTGGAACCGGTGATAGATTCAATTGACGCGGACGTTCAAAAATATACTTCGGTGGTATTATTTTAAAGATAAATATGATTAAGATTTTTGATTAAGATGACAAAAAATACCCAGTCAATGTGCAGGATCCGACAAACGGTGCCTAGCCTTCCCATCATAATAAGATATATCATAGTTTTTTAAGCACCTTAATTAATGTAAATGTCCTTGGTATAAACTATAAGCTACATACATTCATTAAAAATATGAACGTATGTAAAAATAATTTAAATAAATATTTTTATGTTTATCATTATCTTCAAAGAAAGTAATTTATCTCCGGTCTGTCACATGTCACATCTAACACAGACTACTCGACAGAGATTGTTATCTCTAATTTAAATTGAAAATTATTCTAAATTTAATTCAGTAACAATGTTCACCTTTACCAGGTAGCCCTGACACAATTGTAAAGGCGGCACTGTTGTCTAATGACTTGAAGTCCAAACCACAATAAAGGTCCGAATAGAAATCTCCGGGATGACCTCTGCGACCCTCAGAGCACAAATATTTTAATTTATTTTCAAGAATTAAGAGACGTTACATAAAAGATGTGTTGTACTGCAAAATTGTTTGTGTGAAATAATCAGAATAATATATAATATATATATATATATATATATATATATATATATATATGTAAGATGATTTTCAATAAATGATACAACAAAGTAAATTAAAACAAAATTGGGTTTCTTTCTGTAATAAAAGTATTTTATTAAATATTTTGTACATAAACTAATAATAAATAATAAGAAACATAATCACTAATAAAATATTACCTGTAATAAAAGAAACGACATTTAATGTTTATAATTTACAATGTCGATTCTAAATCATGAAATTATATTTTATCATACACCATTATTCATATTGTAATTATTTAAAATATTTTTTCTATCCTATGACAGCTAAGATTTTAACAATTCTCTTATGCCAACTATTTATTATCATGCGTAATAAGGTTTAACATAAATTAAAGAAAATATTTTTTCTTTACATCTCCCCCTCCCAGGGAAAATAACAAAAAATAATATCAAACATTAAATATTTACAATATAACAAACAAAAATATCTAACTTATTCATCTTCTTCATGATTATTGAAGCTTGGAGCTGGAGTTAGTTTTGAAATATGAAAAAAATTTGATGATAATGATTTCTTATGATGGGTGTTTATCTCATAAATTGAGTTTGATATTTTCTTTATAATTGTGTACGGCCCGATTCTTAACTCGTCGAGCTTCCTCCTATTTAGCTTATTTCCATTCTCTACAAAAACAGCATCACCAACCTTGAAATCAATATCTTTTCGATTTTTATCGTAAATTTTTTTGTTATAATTATGCGATTTTATAGTATTCGCCAAAGCTGTTTTCCTGTCTTGAATCAAATCATATTCGGTTTTTTTAATTTTTAGCTCGTTTGGCAAAATTGAAACCTCAGTTCCGTTCAATAAATACTGTGGAGAAAATCCAGTGACACTGTGCACTGTTTCATTGTAGGCTTTCACACAATTTTGTGCTACAGTTGTCCAAGCAATTTTTGTGTTATTTTCGTTTATCCTACATCTGATTTTATTGACTAATGTCTGATTTAGTCTTTCGTTTAATCCATTAGAGAATGGTGAGTTTACTGCAGTAAAAATTATGGAAATATTTTTTTCATCTAAAAATCTTTTGAATTCTTTTGAATTTATACCTGGATATTGGTCTGTGAGAATAATATCTATTTTGTCGATTTCCGAACATTTATTAACTAGTTTAATAAAATCACTTGCATTTTGAGTTCTTGATGTCAAAATATATGCGTATCTTGTGAAATGATCTGATAGTAAGTGCAAATACCTCTTAGTTGATCTCGTACCCCCAAATCCTCCAATCGTATCAATTGAACATATCTCAAACGGTTTTGAGGCCGGACCCAAGTGAGACATCAATCCATATTTATTTTGTCCCCTTGTTTTGTTTTTTATACATATTATGCAATTTTCACAGATTTTCTTAATATTTTCTGTCATGTTCTCACTTGTATATATCGAGCTAATCATTCTTTGCATTTGTTTAATTCCTATATGCCCTAGGTCTCTATGTATATTTTTCATTAAATTTATACTAAATTTTTCTGTGATAATAATTTTTTCTTTTCTATTTGCTTTCTTGTAATAAACGTTATTTCTTTTAATTATTTTCTCTTTTTTACACTGTATTTTTTCATTTTCAATTTGATCTTTTAGGATATCTTCTAATGTAATCATATTGACTATCTTTAATTGTTCATCCAAGTTTTCATTAGATTCTAAGACTGGATTTCTGCTTAGGCAATCAGCCTCAATATTATATCTCCCTGGAGCATATTTGATTTGGAAATCATATTGTGATAGGTAATATGTTAGATCTCCTAATTCTTCATCTGTCCTTGACTTGATATTCATATTCTCCAACGGCTTGTGATCTGAGAATACAGTAAATTTTCTACCTATCAAGAGATGCTGCCAATATTTTACACATTCTTTAATCGCTAAGCATTCGAGATAAATAGCTTTCTTCCTTTTTTGAACTTCGTTCAATTTTTTTGAGAAGTAAGCTACTGGTTTTTCTTCGCCGTTGCTTTGTGGTTGTTTGAAAATTGCTCCCACTCCTAGTATGCTGGCATCTGTATAAATGTGAATAGGTAACTTCGGATCAAAAATAGTCAATACTGGTTGAGAACATAATATTTGTTTCATTTCATCAAATGAGTCTTGGCATGCCTCTGTCCAATTAAACGTTTCTCCTTTTCTCAGTAAGTTATGCAATGGTTCTAGTTTTATTGCTATATTTGGCACATATTTATGATAAAAGTTTATTTTTCCTAAAAATTGTCTGACATTTTTCTGCGTTTTTGGAATTGGGAAATTTTTTATTGACACTAAGTTATCTTTTAGTGGTCTAACCGAATTATTTTGTATAATGTGTCCTAAATATTTTACTGAGTCTGCTGCAAATGTACATTTTGAAAATTTGAGCCTTAAGCCCTCACTTTTAATTGCTTTAAATAACTGTGTTAGATGTTCAACATGATCTGAAAATGATTTTGAAAATATTAAAATGTCATCAATGTAGCTTACTGTGAACTCGCCTAACTTATGTTTCCGTAATATGTTACACATTATTCTTTGAAATATTGCAGGAGAGGTTTTTAAGCCAAATGGAAGACATGTCCATTGGTAATGTCCTTCTTGTGTCACAAATGCTGTTTTATATCTGTCTGTGACACGCATAGGTATTGACCAAAATGCTGAATTTAAATCCAGTGTTGAGAAATATTTGCAGTCTCTTGTTTTCACAATTAGATCTTCAATTAGTGGGAATGGTTGCGATTGTGGTACAACAATTTTATTTAGTTCTCGAAAATCTATACACAATCTTGTTTTTTTATTTTCCTCTCTTTTATAAGCTAATGTGACTGGCGCTGCGAATGGACTATATGATTCTTCAATTATGTTTTTTTCTAATAATTTTGCAATTTGACTTTCAATCTCCTTTTTGTCTTCAATTGTGCAACGATAAGGTCGTTTACTGCAATACTTTTCAATCAGCAGATCAATGTGTGCTTCGTAATCTTTTACCGTTCCAATATCATATTTGTCTTTTGCAAATACCGATTTATTGTTTAATATTAATTTTTCTATAACTTCTTTTTTCAGATTGTCTAGATGATTAATACAAATTTTAAAATCGTTTGAGTTTAAGTTTTCATTAAAATTTATTTGATTATCCAGTTTTGTTTTCCTTAAAAAATCAGTATCTGATTTATTCGTTTCCTTAGAAACTATTTCTTTTCTTAATATAGGTACTTTTTGACTGATTTCTAAGTTTTCATTTTGAATTAAGTGAAACTTTTTTATACAATCAAGTCCAATTAAAAAATCGTAATCAAAATTTTCTTTATCTATGACAAAGACCTCCATATCTTTCTTAACATTGAAAATCGTAATGTTTAAACTTATAATACCCTTTGCCTTTTTAACGCCATTAATTGTTTTTAAATTGTTATTGTTTGAATAATTTAATTCTTCATTTTTTATTTTCAATAATCTTGAGTTTATTAATGAAACATTGGAACCTGAATCATAGATTCCACATACTTTAATTTTATTATTCAAAATTATTTTAACTTTAATTAATGGCGGCACTATTAGTTTTTTTGGTCTTGACATTGTAGTTCACATTCCAATTCTGAATTATTAACAAGTTTTATTTCTCTTGTATCTTTTCCTTTTTCATTATTTATTCCTGTTCTATACCAACACAAATCTTCGGAGTGATATCTCACACCTTTCTTTAGCATTTTACAGATTTTACATATTTGTATCATCTGCTTATTATTATCATCGTTCTTTTTGGAAAACTTTTTAATTACCAAATGTTCCATCTTGCCAAGTTCATAAAATAATTCATGTGTTAGTAAAATTTTCTCTCTGTTGATTTTATCTGTTACGAAATCTGGTAATCCGGCTGCAATTATATCAATTAGTGTGCCTTGATCGATTGTTTTTCTAATTTCAAGTAAAAGCTTTTCTTTTCTAATAGCATAAAAGATCCTGATTGATATTTATAAGCTAGAGCGTACTTGCTTGCTGACCAACCTTTATTAGTATATGTTTGCAAAAAAATAGATTTCCATTCGGACCACTCTGACTTTAAACCAAATTTAATCATCATGGAAGAATACCAATCCGTACACGATTTTTCTAAAAACAATCTAAAAATTTCAATTTTATCTTCGTCTTCATCTATGTCAAACCGTATACATTCTTTTTCAAATACTTCCATCCAGTGATCGGCGTTTATATTTTTACCATCATATTTTTGAATAACAAACCTTTCAGCAATTTTTTTTATATTCTGTTTTTCTGGAATAATCTTACTGTTGTCAGCTAATTGTTCTTGAGTAATCTCTTCGAGTAATTGGTCCTGGAATATCATATTATCATCCTCATCAAAGTATGTTTGTAATATATCTTCTGTCATTTTTATCCATACGCTTCTAGTTTGATTCCTTTTTTTCAATGTATTTTTTACCTTCGCGAAAGTTTTTGTGCTTTGGATATATTTGTGAAGATATACTGCTTCATACTCCTCAGGAATCAAAAAAATTTTCTCATCTTGCGTAATTATTGAGGTCAAGGCTATATAATTAGATTTTCCGTCTATTGCGGATTTTACTTGAAAAGTAAATTTTAATTTTTCCATTTTAAGACAGTAAATGTCGTTTTGTATTTTTATTTTGACATTTAATGTTTATAATTTACAATGTCGATTCTAAATCATGAAATTATATTTTATCATACACCATTATTCATATTGTAATTATTTAAAATATTTTTTCTATCCTATGACAGCTAAGATTTTAACAATTCTCTTATGCCAACTATTTATTATCATGCGTAATAAGGTTTAACATAAATTAAAGAAAATATTTTTTCTTTACATATATATATATATATATATATATATATATATATATATATATATATATATATATATATATATATATATATATATATATATATATATATATATATATATTATATATATATATACACAGAAACATGTTTTAATTAATTAAACAGCCTGTTCAACAGTGGACAGATAAAAACTGATGATAATGATGATGATGATGAAAGGGCAAATCAAACGAATGTAAAGAAGCCACCCCAGTGTTCGCAAAGCCTTGTTTGTTGAAGTAACTTTTAATTGGGTAAACAATCTAACGTTAACAAAGTTAAAGTAGCTCTAGCCCAAAATATGCATTGACAGTTTAGCACTTCCAGAATGTATATACATATTATGGTTGCTTTGGGGAGTTTATGTGCCAGTTGGCCTACGAGGAGACGGCGAGAGTAGACGGAGTAATTCTTATATGAGCCATTGGCTCATCTACTCATCCGATGAAGCTTAAAGGCCTTAAGACCAACAGCATAGGTCCATTCGAAAAAAGGAGCAGACAGTAGAATGGCCTTCCGATCTTACGAGGAGTAGTCTGGCCTTTCGTTGGGACCAACCTGTCGTTGAGGTGAACATATTGCCGGCGCATCCGAGACCCTCAAAAAACGGCTGAAGGCACTCACAGTGGTTTTGGTGTCCACAAAGAATAGTTTTTTGAAATTCTACTTAAATACAAGTACGTAAATTCAACGACACATCGGCCCTTCCGTGACCATGCCTGCTGTAAGTTATTCAATACGTCGACCGTTCAAAGTTGAGCGAAAGAGTATTTCTCATTCAATAAAGTAATACTTATATGTTTATGTTTAATTGTTCAATATTACAATCTCTTTAATAGTATTTATGTATGTATTTAATAATATGAACCCTAAACTAGAAACATAAGTGCATACACACTAATGAGGACACAATATGATCAATATGCCTACTCGTTTGCGTAGACACGTCTTAGCGATGTATAATGTCGCATAAACTGAATATACAGCGTGTTCTACAAGCGATACATATTATGATCCATCTGTACACTTACTGTAATGGCTGTGGAGGTTGTGCCGCGCGATTCATTAGTGATCTATTAATTACTCTGTAACCTATTGACTTGAGCGTTTATTGCATTGACACAATTGCAATGTATACAATTAGAAATAGAAAACAATACTTTTATTAAAGCGAGACAGACGTTTTTACTGTTGAGCGTTGCTCTCAGAAATGAGTAAACTGAAGTTAAGATTTTGTATGAAATCGTTTGTAAGGAGCTTCATGATACAATCATCATCTCTTCTAGACATACTCACAAGTGTACTGTTTTTGGTCAATAAATATTAACTAATAAACACAACGTGCAGTGGATGCGAGTGGGATGAGATCGGTCGTCTTGGAGTACGTTGAGAAAGGTCTAGGTTCAGCAGTGGAGGCATAAAGGCTGATAATGATGATGAATGAACACAACACGTTACCCTGGCCTTGTAATTTAACTTTGAGGGGGAAATTAGTTTAATAATTTAATTTAAATAAGATGGGGTACCTACATACATTAATAACACAATGCAAAACTATATTTATCCCACAATTTTTTCAACTATAAATCATTAGTACCTGGTTGACCGCGCATTTGCTCGGTACCCTTAGTGATTACATACGATAAAATTTTTCTTCCAAAAAAAAAGATCTTAAAAAAAGGAAAAAAAAAATCGGAATGGAGATTAGAACCAGGCTCGTTCGGATTTATCTGCTAAATCTAATTTAATTAATCTAATTTTCCCACTAAGCTATCATGACATACAAATCGACAGCAAAATTTACGTTCGCATTCTAATCATATCTTATTGTTGCCCAAAACACGGATAAAAATGTTTTCTAAAAATCTATCCTAGCTAGATCGATTTATCGCTGTTTCTAGCCCATGTATACAAAATTTCATGAAAATCGTTGGAGCCGTTTCCGAGATCCCGATTCTAGTTATATATACAAGAATTGCTCGTTTAAAGGTATAAGATTATAAACGTATCTAGACTTGGCAGGATTTGAACCTGCGTGTGTCACCTCAGTTCGGTTGCAATTCTGGTCGCCAAAATCCTCGCCATTGCTTGATAAATACATTCATCGGCTTTTAGGTAATATATCAGCCTGGCGACAGGTTTACAACAGACTACCGCTACAACAAGTGAGCGATCCAAATATGCAGCCGTTAATAATTTAAGCTGCATTCAAACCGTGCGACATTTTATTGTTTGAGCCGTATTCAAACCGTATGATATGTAATGAATAAAGCTGCATTCAAACCATATGATGTTCAATGATTTGAGTTGCATTCACACTGATATTTAACATGAAATGCGCTTTGAAGTTGAAAATTATGATGTAAATTTAATTACTTAATACTTGTTATTACTTAATAGCTATTCAATATGAATATTTTAACATAAAAAGGTTTATAAACAGTTTTATGTCGTTTTTCATTAATAAGAGTTCAAAATATGTAATAACAGTAGCTTCAAGTTAAGAATAATAGAACTTCTAATTGTTACAAATAACAAATACAGTGAAATTGTAGCTTAATGTATCATAATAATTTTAAATACTGATTTATTTTTAAAAACTTATACAAAATATTAGTTTCTGGTAATCTGCATGCGTTTTTAAAGTGAGATTCGGTTTATGACTTTACCGATACCGTGGATATTGTATGTCAAGTGTAAAAAAAAATTCAACTGTCTAGCTATTACGGTTTTCGAGACGGAGCATGGTGACGGATGGACGGACGGAAATCTTAATAATAGGGTCCCGTTTTGACCCTTTGGGTATGGAACCCTAAACATTGTTGAACACATGCGCTTTTATTACAATGCGCTGTTCCGCTTTTGAAACAGCTTTGCTGTATCTCGTCTGGCAGTTTGTCAATAAATAAAAAAATATATAATAATAATAACAAACATTAATCATAACCATAATTGGTGACCACCAATATTGTCCCCGCGACAGTCGATATTGGTACCACAGCCCAACTCATTATACTGTGGTTAATTTTGTGAAATTGCTGTTCAACTATATTATCACTTTGTCAGCAATTTTTTGATATATAAAATTTTGCTCCAATAATTTGTATACATAAGATATTTTTATAATGTAATAAATGCGTGACGGTCAAATTAATATTAATTTACAAATTTTAACACGAAAAAAAATTTAGAATCTACAATGCAACTTTTGTACATCGAAATTTGGGTATTCTTTTTGTTCTTCTAAGTTACTAAGCAATATGTGCAGTGGATGAAAGAAGGTAATTTAGTGATGATGATTCATATACCATACTATAGGCAACTCTTTATCGCTATAGGTCTTTAAAAATTCCCACATGGTCAGGTGAGTTCGTTATGCCTTGGTAGGCTTGCATACTGATTTCTGTTCAAAGGTATCTGACAATAGCAGGAAATCAATTTAGATAACGTCAACGATATGGCAACCATAAAAAATTGATATCAGAAAAAAGGTAATTTGATTACAATAATATCAATAGGTTATAGGCTTTCATGCTCTAAAAGGTTTATCGAAATTAATTTAAAAAAAATGTGTGCGTGTCAGCTCCGACGCACGACTGGAGTTTACACTAATATAAATACATCGACACTAATAGAAACAAACAAGCCCAATAACATATAGTATATAGGTATAGTCGCCTATACAGCATACACTATGTACGTCTCAATACACTCACAGCTAAATTAGAAAGTTGCGCACTAAAGGTGCGCACCAAAAACGTGACACTTTTTCGTTAGTTCAGTTGGTTTTACCCCTCGGATTTTTCTCATACCGGGCGCCTTATAATATATGAAAATCGATTCTTAAGGAGTAAACTCCAAAAATATTTTTATTTGTTTATTTTTTTATTTAAAAATAGTCATAGCTTTTTTACGATAAGCTAGCTATCATTTATAAATCAAAAATATAAAAAAAATTAGACAAACTAACCTCAATTTAAGAACATTATCCTGTTCTGCCATAAAAAAATGAAAATAAAACCTCATTATTCCTGAGCTTAACGAGTTTTATATGAGGCGTTTTAAAACAATGAGGGTTTTGGGCGGTCGCTACGACGTAGGCCGCAGCTACGTAGCTCTGGGCGGTTTTAAATTATCAGGTCAGGAAATGAAACAATGAACCATAATTATCTCCATTGTAATCGTCTATGTGGATTTTTTTTATCGAAGAACATTGCATTCATATATAATATATGAAAACCACAATCTCTCCATTTAATGTTCTACATCGAATTCAAGTAATTAAAATTAAATATTGTATTAATTTTGTCGATGTAGGTAAGTTTGTCTGTAGTTTATGGCGGGGTGAACTATTATAAAACGTCTGTGAGTAATTAGTTAGGCCTCTTGGATTTGTGATTTTTGGCAAAGATAACACTGCCTCACGCAGTACGATTTGACAGTATTCTAATCAAGTGTAAAGACAGCAAAGAGAGTCATATTTTGTAAATTTCTCAATCTCTATAATAAGTGTGGTCTTGTGAAAAAAACAAGTACAACGTAATAGGATCTTAAGTTTCACTAAGCTATCAAACATCGATTCCTTGCATCCAACTCTTTTATATTTCTTATTTTCAATTTAAAGGTCAGTGTCGTTTCGTCAACTCTTATTCAGCTCAACCATAGAACTATATTGGTTTTGAATTTCGATAAACCAAAGAAGTGATGATTCACTTGACGGTAAATTTTTTTATTTCAAAATCAAATAAAACAATAGCGGCAAAGTCAAACACGTCTGAAAACCACATTCCACTAAAAGTCGATACAATTTTTGACACTTCATTTTCCAATTGTTCTGGATTCGGAAGTGAGGATCAGAGGATCATCTGACGCTGGGCGTGAGTGATGACGTCACGGGCGCACCTCCCGTCTCCCCCTCCGCCGCCCTCCCGCCCGCACCCCTCGTGCGTCACACCCTGCCCCTCCGTAAACGTTAGCCAAAAACAACATCGATTTAATGTTGAACCAACGAATAGATTTATTTTGCCACGCGAATTGTGTCATTTACAAACAACCCTGATTCCAAATCCACTTGACCGTCATGGAATTTATTATAAGCTGAACCATCACCCGCTTCAACAGTCGGCCTGCGTAAAGTTTTAAGCTTTTGTAGATAAGTATATTTATTGTATATGTATGTATGTGAGGGAGACCTATGTTCAGCAGTGGACGGATAAAGACTGATAATGATGATGATGATATGTATTAAATTATATTTTTTGTTTACAAATAAAAAGAAGCAATATCAATAACGGACACTTGCTTCACCTGATAATAAGTGACAGCGACTTCAATAGTTATCCGCGGATTAGCAGCTGACGGCCTTTCAATTTGTTTTTTTTTTATATGAGATGTCTGAGAAATTCAGCTGTAAATGATATATTAAAAAATGTGCTTTCATTATGAATATTAAGCACATAATATCTAATCTCCAAGTTTGACTAATGAAAATAGTTTTTATCATAATGAATCAAGTTTTATTATAATAGATCAGCAAAATATTTTTCTTTGTAAGTTGCCAAGGATAAAAGATATGTTGTTGCATTAATCATCATCATCATTAGCCTTTTAAATCCGTTCCGTGCTAAACACCACGACCACCCTCAATGAACGCTAAGACGACCGATCCCTTGCAACTCGCATCCAACACGGATAACATTATTTAACGTATATTATATCTTGCTCTATATCTGGCGGTCATAACAACACATACTTCTCTATTTTAGCAAATGTCAAACCTATTTGCTTTTATCGCGATAGTAAAATTGCTAAATCAACTTGTAGACGGTAAATTAAAGTCTTAAAATTTAATTTCAAATGATAATTAGCAAACTTTAGCATGGCGGTAGTTTTACAAGTTTCTGAATAAATTTAAAACCTTTCGATCCAAAACCCTTGTTGCAGTTACTTGTTGATTTCATAGTATATTGAGTTTTGCTTGTACGAAAGAGTAATGATGGTATACTGGCTGTGGACTCGGTCTCTTGACCCCCATTCTGACCTCCACCCCCATCGACCATACCACGATGCCATCAGGAAACATCCCTGATGAGATTGACAAAAGAGTTATCTGTAATTTATATTTATCCCATCGAATTACATAGGTATAACTTAACCTAACCGATTTTTCCAAAACAAATATAAAGAAAAGAAAATGCCATTGAGCTTGCCAAAACTATATAAGATTTCGTAAGCTATTAGTAAAGGCCGTCCGTGTTGGATGCCAGTGACAAAGGCTCGATTCACTGAGGCCTATATTTAGATGTGGACGGATAAAGTCTGATGATAATGATGAAGGAATTCCTAAACATTTTATAATATTCAAAATGTACAAATTACTGATTACACTAATTATCTCGAAGACAAAAGATTCGCTAAGAGTTTTGGGCAAATTGGCTACAGGTCCTTAATTCGCCATAAACATTTAACGTCGTGTTTGCACGAACGTAGTTAACAGCCTGAACTTTTACGTCTCATGGAAGCTGCAGGTCTATGTAAAGATGAAATACATCGTACCTCCGTCAAAGCATCTAAAATAATTTGCTTAACTGGAATTAATATTAATGAAAAGAATAGCCAAGTATTACTATTCGCAAAGACAAATCTAAAAATCTATACATAAATACTCGTAGCGTAAAAAAAACTAACTGAAAAATATATACGATCCACTCGAGCAACCTTCTCCTTTTTAGAAGTCGGTTGAAAATATATTTATATGCGTTATTTTACACAATCCAAAACCGTCCGAAACTTTATAGCAATAAAGCAAAACTAAAAGCAGGTCATGATTCTTTGTTATCGTTTTGGCAGTGGGTTCAAGTCCAGTTTATTCCAAATTAGGCCGGAGTCTCGCTGAAAGGCTTTACAGACTTATATTTGCCCACGCTCGCACTGTGGATGCACCGCGGGCGGGATGCGGGCCAAGTCGATATTACTTCTCTGGCCCGAGATAAAATACTCGCTACATTCTATACTCATGCATTTCTAATGTATATTTACGAGCATTTATCTCTTACGACGTTTAAAATGTTTCTAATAGCATACTGAAAGGTTTGGATGTGTAAATGTGTGCTTATTTCTTCATCCTTAGCCTCCGTCTTACGTAGACGATTCAAAGCGGACGCGATTGCGAAGCGGTGACACGCGAATTCAATGCGATGCGATGCAACGTACCTCACCGCACCCCATGTACGTGGACACTTCTATAGGCTTTGACAGTTTGTTGTTTTCACGCAGCGCCGCGACGCTCTGCGTTCGCGTCTAGATTCGTCACGTAAGACGTCGCCTTAGCCTTAGATCAAAAGTTTTGAATTCAATGATTAATCTTAGACTAAACCTAAAGAATATGTGCCTCAGAATATGTATTTTTTACTTTAGTTAGATTATTGACAAATTGGCAGTCGTACCACCCGATGGTAAGTAGTCGACGACCTGGCACTGTGAATGCAGATGGGATTTATTAATTCAGTTTTTTTTTCGCGGGTGGTGCTTTGTTTTAATATATTTTCATATTTTATCCCACTAAATAGTATTTCATTCATACCGATAAAAGCAATGCGCTTTTCCCCGTATTTTGGCGAGAAGGGCAAAACTGGCATCTAGTCTTTACATTTTATGACTCAGGATAGGTAAGAAGGTAAGGATAGGTAAAACATGAATAAGTGGCTGAGCTAGGTCCAGGCAAACTAATTTATGTTCATGGGCTATAGGCATGACCACCTAACATAATATTAAGGTAGTATTTCTAAAAGTTCATATTGAAAAAACTATGAAAGTGTGTAATAAATAATGTTAATATCTCGATTGAAAATCTGTGTTCAGAAAGACAAAGGTTTGATTGGTTTTACAACAAACTAAAGCTAGAAGGGGCATCGACCTTAGATTGTGTGCGGCACTCCCTGCTTACACACCGGCCGTCCATCTAAGCTGGTAAGGTGTGATCATTGCATTCGGTAAAGAAAATTTGTAGAAACTAATTACTCGGTAATTTCCGAGAGAAACCGGTCGTTTTCCTGAGCATATTTTAGTACCCGGTAATAATCATCATCACCATCAGCCTTTATCCGTCCACTGCTGAACATAGTCCTCCCTTAATAAACGCAAAGACGAACGATCCCTTGCAACTCCCATCCAACACGGACCGGCCACTGCTCGGAGATTGCCTTCCAACCTGGTTCATGGCCGACCAACACTTCGTCTACCTAAACGCGGCTTCCACTCTTGAACTTTATTGGACCCGGTAATATTGATCTTTAATTCTAAAAGGGTCTTTTCACTATCATCACTCACATTCCATGTGTTTGTCAAAAAAAATTTTTTAGTCTATTTTACAATTTGACTTTTAAATAATCTTATCGCAATTCCGTTTAGTTTGAAAGCGTTTCTTCCAAATCCGTGTATTAGTTTTCCTGGATGCGAGCAATTAATCGATGCTCTGAATTGGCATCCTTTGTTCAGATCACTTGCGCTTATATCGCGTGCCTCATATTACACGATTCAATGGACTTATGTACGGAATACATGTGTGAATATACGTTGAACGTAAATTGTTGGATTCAAGTGAAAATACCGGTAATATCCATGATCAGAGTTATTTTCGCCATGTTTCCGAAAGGCTGATCAACGCAAAAATTAACAAATCCACTGTCAAATCTCTTGTTAAGTGTCAAATGAGTTGCTAGAAGCATGGTTTACTTAAGTAGCAATTACTTAATTTGATCAGCCTGTCAGTTGACATAGCCACTACAATGCTGTCAAATCTCTTTAGAGTCATCTAGAATAGTATGTTAACCGCCATTAACAGCCATGTCAGTTGACAAATACTTTGACCATCGCTTCAGAAACCGGGCGTATAAAGTTTTATTATTGAGGCGACCGACTGATGCTATTAAACAGGATAATACATCGCGTAGTAGCAGCTTTAATTCTGCTAAGTGCAGATAATTTGCTTAGTGAATATTGATGTCTGCACTCTGCATCGGATTATGGAAGTTTATGCATCTTTATTTCTTCTTTATCTTTGCATAGTATTTTTGTGAATGAATATTTTCTAAACTACTTGACAGATTTTGATACGGGTTTTACTTTCGGCTCTGTTATTACTAGGGAAGGTTCATAAGTATGATTTTTTTATCATAGAAAGTAGAGACAAGTTTGCATAGTGTGAAAAAAGTAATAATGAAAGCGCTCTAATATTGCAATGATTTTTGATCGCCTAAATTATTACTAAGCCAAAAAAAATATTGTACTTCTTAAATATAATATGATTCTCTGTGCATATTTATCTCACCGAGTTCCTTATGGCTGGAACAATTTTGTAAAATTCGGGTGGATTCGCGATTCAAATTCATAACTCAAACGTAAATGCTAATAGATGATTATAATATGTACGTCGTAGCGTATTTTAATTATTATGATAATATGAACTGAAATGATATTAAAATAAAATTTCTTTAGTCATGACTGGAAGATAACTCATATTATATTCTTTTGGCGGAATTCTATAGTGCAGTATTCTTTTTTATTTTAGTTATTGTCAGTATTATTTTATACTCAAAGGTAATAACTTGCATTGGTCTCGAGTATATTTAAAGACCACAGTACGCGTTGGCCCAATATTGACCAAGATATCACAGCGAATGTGTTCTATCAACGTGTAGTGCTAGGGTGTTTTGTACAGCAGTACGGGCCATTGGCCCAACGTATATTCCACGTTTTTTTGCTTTAGCCAGCAATTATTATTAATTTTTACTTAGCTCGTAAAGATCACTTGCAAATATTATTGTGATATAAGTACTAAGAAATGGCAATAATATTGCGCCATTTAATAAATTATATCTGCAAAAGAATCACCCAGAAAAGCACGCTTCATAGCGTTGAGCTACGACAGTGGCCAGTGCGGCCGTACGGCGTGATAGTTGTGAGTGGCAAGGGATCGGCCGTCTTGGCGTTCATTGAAGGAGGCTATGTTCAACAGTGGACGGATAAAGGCTGATAATTATGATGATAAATGAAGTTATTTCTTCTTTTGTCAACTAAGGTAGACAAAGACTACAAGCATCCAGTCGAAAGTAATATCTAAAATATACTCCAGTCACAAAACTACAAAGCTGATGGTTTTCCTCCACATCATTACTAGCTTGTTTGTTTGTGTGATTACAAGTATATTATTATTGTCATAATTTAGTCCACTGTCGAGTTTTTACAATAAAAAAAATCCGAGAGCGATAAATCGATTTAGCTAGGATTCTTTTTTAGAAAATGTCGTTTTATTCGTGTTTTTAATAATCAACTTTACAGAGCAAGGCTCGGCCATCCGTTTACTAATCATGATATGACATAAGTTATTTTAAGCTAATGAATGAATATAGATAAAAAGATTGTCAATAATTTATTTCTACAAAGCTAAATTTTCCTTGGTAAATTAATTTTTATGACAAAATAAATGACCGGCATTAATTTCGAAAGGAATTATTTATTTTTTATAGAGGATTCACAAACCGGTAGTAAAATAGTCTATTTGAATTATGTGTAAAACCAACGAGCTCATAAATTACAACCACTCACTGTAGCTGTACAAAGCCATACTTATCACGTTCTGTCAGAGTTTATTACGGTGGAATGCTTGAATATATTTTCATAGTATTTAAATACATTTTTGTGGTTGTTTTGTGATTTATTAATTCTAATCCAATGAAAATAAGGGCTTAGACAAAGTAACATCGTTTCGTAGCGGAAAGATGCCGAAATTTATCGTCGTCTCTGAGTTATCAATGATAATTTCCTAGCCAATAAGATACTGACAATAACAATAACCAATAGGCAGTTTGTAATTTTGTTACGATAGCGATTGACCACGTGATTTAGCGCGACTTATGTCAATCCGATACATTTTATTCTTTTTGAACTTCTTTATCATTTTTTAAATGTTACTTTGTCTAAGTTCCCTGGTATGTTCAAGAGTGGAGGCCGCGTTTAAGTAGATATGGTGTTGGTCGGTCAAGAATCAGGTGTAAGATCTACGTGCGGTGACCGATCCGATAGGTGCTAGAATAAGGGATCGGATCTCGGAGATCTCGGATATTTCGACAATTTACATCAACCGTGAGTGAGTGAAATTCGCGTAAATATTAGAGGACATAGTACTTTGTGTTTTTTTTCTTTGTAATAAAACTTCTTAAACAGATACAATATTAGGCATCGTCAAAATTTCGCTACAGCTCTGGTCACAAGTTACTCCGTGCCTGTAACATATCTAAAATTGCGATTGTGTACCTTTATAAGCCGCGGTTTTTACGTAAAAAAATTTTTTTTTCATTTAATTTTTTGTTTAATATTAAACTCGCGTTAGTTTACGAACGAAAGAATTACGAACGGAATTCCCTTTAGCACATCTCAGTATTCTGTGAACAACGCTGTCTCCTCGATATATAAGTTAGTACCCATACGCATAATATGCATAATAAAGCATCTGCATTTCTCACAGTGCATATGCTTACACGTACATGCACTACATACCGCAATCGTACTTAGAACTCTACAAAGACGTGAAATTTGTGGAATGTGGCTGACTATATTACATTTTTTATAACACTTATAAGATCATATTATCTTAGATTAATATAAGAGTATCATGGTTTTCTGCAAAGTAACGCTTTAGTATAATAAGTTGCTAATAGACAATGTGATTAAGATAAATTTAATTGAATTTGTAATTTAATTGAAAACCAAGAATTGTGTGACGCCAGTAAAATTCATCTTAAGTACACCTCTCATTTGTCAACTGTAAAACATTCACTTCAATTTGCATACCATGGTTTAAGTATTCTAGAAATATTTGAGCTATCTGTAAACGTCTTGCACAAGTGCAATTAACACAAACAAGTAAAGTTTTACTAACACCGTCCATCGAGTTTAACTCTAATTACGTTTACAATTGGTTTAAAATTTCAGAGCAGCTAAACTAATCCCTTGAGCAAATTGTAGCCTCGGACCTCCACCTTCCAGAAACAATCTGCCAATTAGAAAACTAAACAGCATAGTGTAATAAGTAAATAACGTGTGCAAAGTTCACTTTTGTGGACAAGAAGTGTTAATGAAAGAATAATGTATCAATGATTCATTCGCACTGCTATAAAAATCTAGGAAGATATATCCAGTGGCGTAGCTGCCTTCGTCTAAGCAGTACCAATGATACGGTGCCCCGAGCTACATGGACCCCAATCGTGTAAGAATAATCCCATTAAAAAAAATATCCCCGACATGTCAAGACGTGTCCCCGCTAGGATAAGTCACGCTATAATATATCAATAGTTTTTTCTATTTTTAAATAAAATACTATAAAAAAATACTCGTATTATTTCCACATACTTTTCTTAAAAAAGCTTTACTTTACAATGTATGACGATTTCAAACATGAATTATTACTTGCGAGTGTTCTTCGCTATTTTTGACAAAAAAAAACGCCACAAAATGGCGGATTAAATATTTTTTTAAACTATCATAAAATGGCGATATAAATTAGTAAGGGCTTTTTAATTTTTAATTTAAATAACAAGTTACACTATTTTAAATATTACAAGGAAAGTATATCTGACCAAACTTAGCAAGCTGCCAATCAATGAAATATTCATCATTATAATCAGCCACCATTCGTCTATAATGCGTAAATATTCAACACTGGGCTAATATATTATAAAAATGTACATAATATAAGTTCTAAACTTCTCATTTAATTAAAAAAAATATTTTACCCGTATGCTATGTTATCACTAATAACATTTCTATAAAAGCAATAATCCTTAGTTCAATTACTGCTCTATATCCGGTCAAACCATGTAAAATGTGCTCTTTGGTTCATGAAAAATATATATCCCTAACCAATTTTCATGTGCCGTACATCACGTACATGTGATGCGGTCACGTGCCCATCCTTGTCCCATTTTTATTCGCATAAAGCTACAGAACGTGCGCTTAAAACTTATAGCGCTAATATTAAATACATTTGAGTCTCATACTGCTTAGTGTTGAAAATATTTTACAATAATGTGTCTTGGGGACATTTAGAGGATCGTGTCATGATTAAGTGCAAAGTATAGAGATAGTGTTCTACTCGAGTATAATATGGCAGGTACGTACGTATGTCTACCACGTCCTATCAGGTGACACGTTTGCCAGTTTACCTATCTGATTAACATTTAAAAAGTTAATTTTAAATGAAAAACCAAAACCGACTTCAAAACTATACCTTCAAATTATGTACAACTAAAAAATTTTAAATAATATTTAAATACTTCGAGTACTACTTTTTAAAATTAGTCATTTTGGGAGTCGGTGCCAAATAGATGAATATCTATTTGTCGCGTACATGCCTAATGCAAATTTATGACTTTTATGGTTTTCTCATGGATACCATCATCAGAACTGGACTAGATTAAAATGGGACCACATGGGGAGCATCAGCTTTCTAATACAAAAAGAATCATCAAAATCGGTTCACCCAGTAAAAAGTTATGAGGTAACACTTATAAAAAAAAAAAAACATACAGTCGAATTGATAACCTTCTCCTTTTTTTTGAAGTCGGTTAAAAAGTAGCGCTATAATAGCGCTTACCAATGAATTCATTGCAATGATATTATTCCTTTAATATTTTTTTTATTTTTTAACAGAGCCGTTTGTAACGCCACGCATAGTAACATTCAATTGCAAAAATTGTTCAAGTTTCTACTTGAACAACAATTATACTATGATCTAAACATACATCATCATCTTCATCAGTCTTCGCCATCTACTGCTCAATACAGGCCTCCGTCAATAAACGCCAAAGCGACATATTTACATAAATGTCACTTTTAGCCAATTAATATAAAATCTACAAGGTCACATACATTTCATCATCATGATCGTCATCCTCTTTATACATTAATGGACGAAGGTCCACTCCAAAACTCCAAAAACTTAAAAAAAAATTATATCTACTGTTTATATTGTCTAATCAATTCCTATATATTGATATGATTAAAATAATTGACCTTGTCGAAGGCCGCGATGCGTCGCGACACTTGGATCACGCCCAGAACATTAATAGATACGCTTTTGCACTTAATCTAATTCAAAAGATTTACAGGAAGACATGTTTTGTACACGTATCGTATGTAAATAATATGCGAACTGATTTTTGGCTACCGTTCATCATTAATATTAAACTATTTTAGAGGTGCAGCAGTGCTAGCGTATCGCCATTTTTAAATCGGTATATATTTATTTATAAATTAATTTATTTATTCCTTAATTGCGAAAAACCTTTAATGAAACTTAGCAGTGTTGTAGCTTATATGTATTAGAATAATACACACGCTATTGTATCCCAAAAT
The DNA here is from genome assembly GCA_905333005.2 of Lycaena phlaeas. Lineage (NCBI taxonomy): Eukaryota > Metazoa > Arthropoda > Insecta > Lepidoptera > Lycaenidae > Lycaena > Lycaena phlaeas. The sequence goes on from HG995163.1 coordinate 20,737,455, forward strand.
ATACAGTTAGTAATTAATAATTAATTAGAAGTCAAACGGACAAAATGTATAATATGTAGGGCGGGTACTGGCCGATTGCTATAGGTCTTGTTATAGGTAATTTAAATTATCTTCTTATCTTTCTATATAGATTGTGTTACATTAAGTATTAACACAAGCTTACATTTTTAATATTAGTAATGATACACGCAACATATTTCTTTGATTTTGTAAATCTTAGTCTAGCTATTAATACATAAGCTTATTTTTTCAATTTACGCAGGCGAATCTGCACCCTGTGTAGCTAATAGATTATAAAAACCATAATTTCAGTTTTTTAAGAACATGTTATTCACCTTATTATATCACATCAGCATGAAGAGCAAAAATGTTTAAAATTAAACTCAGTAGATCTAATCTTACCTTTAAAACATGACGGGGGAAGCGAAGCACGTTTCGACAGTTATCATAAAACACATTCACAGTTCATTCAAAGAAATATGCAAAATTCTTCAAGAGTTTAGCGAATGTGAATTAAAACTAGAACAAAAATGTGAGGCACTTTACACTACGAACTAACACCTGTTGCTTCGTTAATGTTTATATTCAGCGCCCGGTATTCAATACCTGAAACAAATAAGCCTTTAATGTAACATCCTATAAAGCTGTATAAAGCATATAATGAATACAGATTATGGAACAGCCTGTATAGCGTACGACTATTTATATTAGATTGTGGAATAAATAAAGTACCATTTTACACGTAAGTCGTATAGCACGTTATCAGAGGTACAAAGATGTATTCAAATCAAATCAAAATATCTTTGTTTCGTAGGTAATAAATTATACACTTTAAATATGTCGGAAGAAATAGTCAAAAAACTAAAAAAAAACTTGTTTGAGATGCAGGATCTCCTAAGAAAAACGAGAAAAAACTGAGGGGTTGCTCTTTTCTTAACAAAATGAAATACATTATTTATAGATACACCATATAAAACCCTAGAGCGAGTGTTTTATTATTGGAATTGAGAACCTAAGAACAGAGAAGATGAGAGATGAAATCAAATAGCTACATCTATTTGATTGGCGAAATGGATACAAACAGCACAAGCATAAAAAATGGGCTTGAAACGATGATGATTAATATTATTTTATAAAAAATCTTCGGAATAGAGTACCAATGTTATTACCACCATCATATTTATATCTTCCACTAAGAGATTTCTTGTTCCGGAAACAGGAGGCGGGAGAAAGGGAAATAGGCAATTTTATTACTGGCACCGAGACCGTCTTGTCGTCTATTATACTCGCACAGGCTAGCGGCGTAACTTGTCCTAGCGGGGCCCCGTATCGACATGTCCGACTTTCATTACCACAATTTGGGGCCCCTGTAACGCGAGGACTCTTTATCATCATTAGTACTGCTGCTTACATTAGTATTACAGCTTGAGCTTGTAAAACTTTACTAGTTTGTGTTAATTGCACCTGTGCAAGACGTTTTACAGATAGCTCAAATATTTCTAGAATACTTAAACCATGGTACGCAAATTGAAGTGAATGTTCTACAGTTGACAAATGGGAGATGTACTTGAGATGAATTTTATTGGACACACTATACTTGGTTTTCACTCTGATACAACTGGCTCGCTAGTTAATTGAATATATCTCAATCACATTGCCTACTAGTAACTTTTTATACTATAGGCCCAAAATTCGGCTGTTACAGCAGCTGCTACGCCCCTGCTATTGTGAATATCAATTTTCATCTCAGAAGGCATCGCATGAACGAGCTGCTCGCGTGAATCAATAGGGATAGGTGGTGCTAGCTCATTTATCTGTGAGTCTTTAGCCGTTTGACATGTCCAATATAATGCTAACACTGTGCCATGTAAAGTTAAGTTAAACTATCCATATCTAAGATTCAAAAATATTTTTGTTTCCTTTTACATAAATGTAATAAGTAATGTGAAAATACAGAAAGAAGATAAGGATTATAGGATAGTATTGGGCATTATAATGGAACAACTTTTATTGATTTTATCGCGGTCTATTAAGTTTTTTACATACCCAACACGTCCTAAAACGTCGGACGTGAAAAAAACTTATTAAACCTCGATAAGATCCGAAATATTCTGTTTCATTATAATGAGTGAAATGTACGTAAACATAAGAAAATAATATTAGACATTTTATTAGGTACTTACATATTATGTAAATAATTATCATTTTTTGACCTTTCCGTTACTTTACAACAACTAAGATCAAGAAAGAACCGTAGTAGCAGGCTTCCTAACTCCTAATATCAAAGTATACGGAACACAAATTTTCTTCGAACATTTAACAAGTCTGACCTACGCAGAACGTTCTGTCATAAATATTTGAAAATTTTGTCTGTTGAATAATATATGCGATTTAATACGTAAAAAGTTGTTGACTGTGATTATTTTTATATGCCAGGAAATCCGCCATATATCATATAGACTGTGTATTAATAGTATATCATACAAAGTGCCTATTACAAGACGTAAGATATCCTAAAATAAACTTTAAGTATATCTATACATCTTGATTCTTGCTTTTTAAATTTAAATAGAATAAAGAAAATGAAAATAAAACAACATAATTATTCAGAGATAAAACAAATTATTGATAAAATTAATTTCAATCGACAGTAATGAATAATTCATTAATAAAAAGACAAAATATGATAATGAAAAAGTATTTGCGGAAAAATTAATTAAATTAAAATGTTTAATATTAAAACTTTAAAGAAGGGCTAATTATAAGGCTATTTTATAAGGCATAACATTTATATATATCAATATATTATTAGCCCAGTATGCAATTTTGGCCATATTTGCAATTAGGCGATAGTGAAATTCAAATCATCTTCAAAACACAAAAAAAAAAAATTAGATTCAGCAGTTAAAGTACTATTATTTTTTGTATTCTATAAAGATTAAAAATATATTAAGTTATTATCATTAATTATAATTAAATTACTTTTTACAGACACAGTTAAACTAAACTGCCCTTATTAATTTTATATTTGCTTTAGTTTTAGACACTTTGCTATAAATCGCAACAAGCCACGATATAATCGATAAAACATAGTACGTAGGGTGAATTTCACGTAGACATTAAAAAAACCTTTTTAATTTGCATCATGGACGTAGTAGGTGGATTTGCAGATCTAGCAGAATTTAACTTCAAAATTGACGTTCAAACTTCATGTTTCACTTCCAATACCGAACATAAGAAATAACAAGCAATGAATAATTCAAAATAGAAAACCACAGTCTTGTTCCGAAAGTGCTTCAAAGGCTTCAGTTAAAGGATATGAACCCCTATTTCCGTTTCCACGTTCTTCAATATTCATATTACTTTACGATGGCTCCTTATCGGTTATGACTGCATAGTTCACTAATCTAGATTTTTGGTACCCGTTACATTTTTGGAGATCGGCATAAAAACCCTCTTTGAACTCCCAACAAGATAATATTTTTTGTTCAAAAGCTGGTTAAAATCCTTTCTAATATTATAAATGTGGATGTGTGTTACGCTTTTACGCAAAAACTACTCGATGAATCTTATCATATTCTGGTAGGTACTAGAAGTATCATAAGATACATTAAAAAAAAAGGGAAATTTTTTGTTAAAGCGGGCGAAGCCGCGGGAAACAGGTAGTTTGAATATAAATTAGATATTCAAACTACCTGTTTCGGTTCGGTTTCTTAATTATCTTATACGGTTAATAGATTTATATTAACTTTTTTTTAAATTATTTTGGTTATCATAAAAATCTCTAGAAATCGCAAGAAAATCCGCAAGCGTTGATTTATTAAAATCAGTAAAATTCATATTGATAAGAGGAAAATAATAAACATCTACTTTTTACACGCTTTTTATTAGCTTCACTTGTATGTCAGTTTGTCAGTTTGTCAGTATGTCAGTATGTCAGTATGTAACTCTCCGTGGGTAAACTGCGCGCCTGCGGCCTTCCTTGGTTCCGGTAGCCGTTTCTCAGGCAAAATTCCCTCTCCGAAATCGAACTCTGATTCCCCGTATTTATAATATATATAAATAATTACTGAAAAGTAAAAAATAAATAATAGTTTAAAAAAACTAAAAACACGCTTTTTATAGAAACCCAAACTAAAAAATAGAAAATAAATTTTAATAAATTTAAATTAAGAATAGTGTTAAAAATTTCAATAACTATAAATTAATAATAGTGTAAATAAAAAATAAAAAAATATTTTAAAAAAAGCGTGGGGTGTCAATATATGTAGTTATAAATATTTTATTGACAGATATGAGTAGAGTGATTATCATTTTGATAATATCTTAAAAAGCGACCCACGCTTTTTTTAAATAAAATATTTTTTTTTATTTACACTATTATTAATTTATAGTTATTGAAATTTTTAACACTATTCTTAATTTAAATTTATTAAAATTTATTTTCTATTTTTTAGTTTGGGTTTCTATAAAAAGCGTGTTTTTAGTTTTTTTTAACTATTATTTATTTAAAAAGATAAATGCATACTATAAAGATAGCTCATAACGCGAACTAAGACTAAAGTAAATAAAAACTGAATACATATTGAGTTAAGCTGAAGTTAAGATTTTCAAGACTGTATCAAAGAAAATCTTTATTTTAAGGAAAATGCAGAAACATAATTAGTTCCCATGCCTTTCTTAATAAAAATCTGTAACTATAGTTACTAATTAACGTGTCGTTTTAGTTTTTTTATAATATCAAATCGTAATCATTAAATAAGTTACCGTCAATTTACCGAGTTAATAAAAAATATTATGAAAAAATACATAAATATATAATTACGTAGCTTTTAATTTATGAAACCTGACAGTTTTTAAGATTCCGTAGCCAAATGGATAAAACGGAACCCTTAATATGGACTCGCCATATTTATCGGTCTATTTGTCCGTCCGGATGTCTCAGCCACTTTTTTCCTAAACTACAAGAACTATACTGTTGAAACTTGGTATTAAGATTTTCACACAAAAATAGAAAAGAAAAACATTAAATTTTGGTGGTTTCTCATACTTAGAACGCAAACTTATTTTTTTTTTCATCAAACTCACGTGGGGTATCAATGGATAGGTCTTAAAAAATGATATTGAGGTTTTTAATAAAAAAATTCTAAAGTAAATAGTTTGCCCGAGAGACACTTCCAAAGTTGTAAAATGTGTGTTCCTCGTGTAACTTCTAAAATAAGAGGATGATAAAACTAAAAAAGTACATTATGTACTATTTGTTTATATTAATATTCAAACTTCCACCGAAGATTTGGTTTGAACGAGAGCTACTAATAGTTTTTTTAAACATCATGAACCGCAATTTACCTTTCATTCAAGCAATTCCAATATAAAAAAAACATTTTACTTCACTAACGGAACCCTGAATGGGCAAGTCCGACTCCCACTTGGCCGTTTTTTATGCTTATTTCCTTCACCAGAGTACGCTCAGATGGCAGTCACCACGCTTGTATGTGTGGCGACAACCGTTAACCTGTGGACTATATATTTTGTCAAATTAAAAAGACAGTCTGGCATCTTGCCGAAAAATTTAAGCTTTGGCAGGAACACTAGCGCAGAAATCAATATGGATAAACGTGAAATTATGTGAGCAATTTGTCATGGTATTTTTTACGATTTATATAAACTTTTGTAAAATATTAAATAATATTTTAAGAATAAATTTCCATGTCAATCATTTGTTATTCTTCTTGTAATAAATCGATATAATTGTTAGTATATGTATAGTTAAGACTTATTTTTTCTTAGCAAACCTGAGATAATTCATTATTAAATAAAGATCCAAAGGCTTTTTGTAATATTTCAAAATCTGTAATAATTATTACAAAAGACAAAGGTATTTTTTTTATTTTAGATAAATATCCACCATCCATCGAATCTCCACCACCTGTACACATCCGCCTACAAACACGTTCCGAGTAACGCATATAGCTAAGGATATTTTATTGCTAAGGCTTAGCGCATTTAATATGAATTAAAGTCCGGCCGTACGCCACAGCCAGTAAAGCACTAATGAACATAGAAAGGCTTAAAAGCAATTAAGGGGAAAAGGAAATTGCTTCACTTGGGAATAACTCACAAATTGCCCGAAACGTCACCGGAACCATAATTAAAATGACAGCTTGCACTGTCTAGAACTTAGCTGTAGTGTGGCAAAATGCATATAATTACGAGATACAATTTCAAAGAAATGCGTATTTCGTACTTTATAACTTATTTAAGCAACGCTAAGGAGAATTAGACGTTCAAAGATTCGAGCATTATTTTTATCACGATGACATGTCTACATATTCTATATGCAGCAGCAGGCTTTTGTCATTATTACATAATTTCAATTTTGTCATTAACATGACAAAATTGAAATTCCACACGAAGAGTATATCACATTGGACAATCAAGTAATTGTTTTATTTGAACCCGTAGACTCTCAATATTAATCAAGCACTTAAAAAAATCGTGAAGTGAGCTGAACTACAAACTGGTGTATAAATAAAAAAACGATGAGTACAAAAACGTTGGGAACTTGACTTTCTATAAGTTAAAATTTATAATTTACTAACGGACCCCACAGACTTCGTTCTGTCAAAAAGATTTGGTCTATTATTTGATTTGGATCTATGTAGCAGTTTTGTTGTTCCTACCTAATTTATCTAAAATTCGAGAAATAAACTATCCTATCTTTTAAGTTGGAGACAAGCACACATTTCAAAAGAAAAAATATTAAAATCGGTTCAGTAGTTTCGGAGTTCGTCCCGGACAAACATCGTGACACTGGAATTATATATAAATAGATTATAGAATATCATATTATACTATATTATGTACCGAATACACAATACAATAAAAACATTATTTTAAAACAATTGTCACTTTATTTAACATATGAAACTTTTACTGGCATTAATAAGAATTAAAAGAATCAAATTAAAATAAAATTTAATAATGCATAAAGAATTGAGGCCATAAAAATCTCATTGGAAAAACTCAAACCCCACAAATAAAGAGCTTTACATCGCATCAACGATAGGGAGGTGAATTATTATTATAAAAGTGGATTTTGGCGAAAAAGTTTAACGTTATGTATAAGGAGTTATGATTATGAGGACTCGGGAATTTGGTGCCAGGCCACTACTGGCACTTGTGAGGTTTTTATGAAGCATTGGAGTAGAAAAAGAGCCATAAATTTCAATTGTTTGACACATTATGATTTTTTTTTACATTTTTTTTTATATATTTTTTTATCGTTAATCGTTTGATCATAGAATTGTTGTGAACGGCAAAATTCATCTTTAATATACATATTAAGGTAATGAACATTAAAGTCTGTTACGTTTTGAAATGAAGTTACAAGCATCTGTTAAAACGAGTATTCTGATTTCGATAGCAAACTAATAAGTAAATAAAGCATTAAAATTATTTTTTCAATTATTAGCTGTTGTCTGCTACTTCTCGGAAGCATTCGACGATGATTATTTTTACAGCCTAAACCAGTCGTTGTTACATCAACTATCTGCCAGTGAAAATCCCGCTAAAATCGGTATAGACGCTTCACAGATTTCCCAAAACAAACAGACCGACAGACACAAAAAAATTGTAAAAAAAGTTATTTTGGTGTTTGTACATTGTACACATCCACATATTTCGTAAGAATTTGTTATTTAAAATCACAAACAGACATTCAAATTTTATTTGCCTATAGATTTTAACGTTAGTATTACAAATACTTTTTTATTTTATCGATGCCAATTATTATCAATTTCGGAAGCTTTGCATTGAACGAAATCGTGGCAAATTCTACAGCGATCAATTTGGACACTCATAAAGCTCATTTACCCATTGGGCTAGCGCAAAATAAAAATGCATCATTATTTTTTTTTGCTAGGCCCAGCATCACAATTTTAAAATATTCATATATTATTAATCTAATAATTCATAAATATTTATATACTTATGTATTATTAATTATTAATATATCCATATTCATGTCATCATCATCATCATCTTCCTAGCCATTATTATTCCCATTCATTTGGGGTCGGCTTTATATTATGTTTTGTGCCTCCATTCTGGCCTCAATATATCCATGTCTTTCTTTATAAATAACGTATGGTGAAAAAAAGGAACATCTTTCTCCAAAAACGATAGATAATATTATATGATTTATAGAATTAATAATTCCGATGAATCGCTACGGAAAAATATAAAATACTGCCCCTAATATTTATTAGCGTTTTTAACATCACGGAGCTTCGTCTTCCATCTTTTCGTCGGTCGAGCTACTTAGATACCATTAGTAGTAGTAAAAAACTTTAAGAAATAACTTTAGCTTAGGGCCTGTTTCACAATCTCCAGATAAGTTCCCAATAGGCTATCGGCAACATATTTGACAGATAGAGTATGGAGTATCTGTCAAGTATCTGTCAAATATGTTGCCAATAGCCTATTCGGAACTTATCTGGAGATTGTGAAACAGGCCCTTAAACTTTTTTATAAGATTATTTATTCTCTACATAAGTAGAGCAGCAGAGTGAAAACACTACTAGAAAAATATTCCAAACAAAAGTACTTATCAATATTTTTGCCTTTAAATAGTTAACGGCATCATAGTAAAGCTACTTCAACTACAGGTGATATATAGTTAAATAGCTTATTAGTATTAAATGTTGAATTATATATTAATTAGCAATTAATCCGCGAAACACGCAGTCTTTATAGAAAATGAGTGCACGATATCTTTACTCTACGATTGCTTATCATAGTCTTCATTAAGATACCTCGATGTCAGGCCGAAACGAGCGTGGATAGTGTGATGGTGGCTTATATATACTAGCTAGTGGTGTCTGGTGGTGATGCATGCATATGTAGTGCCGTTATGCATATGCAGTGTTGGAAAGGAGGGGTGCTATATGCATGCCCTCACACATTTGTTGTAAAGACTGCATGGTTGACCGAGCATTTCCTCGGTTTTTTTGTTTTGTTTTTATACCTTTAGTTATAATATTATGATAATTTTTTTTTCAAAAAAAAAAAAGAACTTGAAAAAAAAAGACAAAAAAATAATCGGACTGGAGATACGAACTCTCTTTTCGATTCATAACTGCCTAATTTCCCCTCTTAGCAATTATGACATATTGCTTGACAGCGAAATTTACGTTCGTATTCTAATGATATTTGATCACTGTCTCAAAACACGGATCAAAACCATTCATAAAAATCTTTGTAGTCGATTAGATTACGTAGAATAAGGGCCTGTTTCACAATCTCCCGTTAAGTTCCCTATAGGCTATAGGCAACATATTTGACAGATGTTTGACAGATACTCCATACTCTATCTGTCAAACATCTGTCAAATATGTTCCCTATAGCCTATAGGGAACTTAACGGGAGATTGTGAAACAGGCCCTTAGTCAATAAATATTAAAACACGAAAGAATAAAGTATAATCAGCTCCAGATAAGATTTCAGGAATTTGTATGTGGTATTTATATTTACAAGGAATTGATTAAATAACAATATTACGACTAAAAATATTTTTGAGTCAAGTAGTTACTATATATTACCACATTGAGTAATTTGAATTTCTAAATATATTATTATACGATGTATTCTAGAACTTTCGTAAAGCGTTGAGTTCAAAATTCACGTAAAAAAGTAACTCATTATTTACTTCTAAATCCAGCCACTTAGGCCTACTCACTTTATTTAGGGAGCTGACAATTAAAGACAAATAAAAAAATACTAGTTATTTTCAATGAGAAAAATAGTATTATTAGTTGCCCAAAGCTTGCCTTGGCTTTTATTTTATGGCTTGATTTAAGTATAATATCGATATCAATAATTGATACTTACAACGTCTAACTTTATCAATCGAACCAGGAAGGCATTCATAATACCTTTTTCTGATCATCCTCCACCTGTTTATTGCAAGCCTGACAAGCATTATTCGACGCTTGCATGCTCGTCAACCGGCCTAGGTCAGCTTTATCAACAAGCTCAAATTATATATTTTAGATTGATACTACGTCATTTCTTCTGAAATTCTAGTTTTCCATTTAACTGTTATTTTCCAGTAAATGTAGCTCTTACACAAATATTTTGGAAAATTCAAGCATGTTAAAGTGCGTATGCAATAAATATTAGTAAAATTCTTCTTATGCATAAATTATTAAAAACAATTAACCTGAAAGAAAGCCTTAAAGCGTAGCGTAATGAGTGAAGGTGTTATAGTCTACGCACGCAGGTTGTAGTTAAGTATCTCATCCCGTATAAACGAAGAGATAGATACTAGGTTTTCACACATACCATTGTAAAATTTCGACGGTTCAGCCTTCTTACTGATATATCATCGTCAACAATTGCGCTTATGTCGTTTCGATTTCTTATTTTCTAAAATATATCACAGAAAAAGATGCGCGAGATCGGAATTTGGCGTAAAGCCAATCGTAGTACATGCTATTCCTCTTTCCCTTCCCGAGAAAACTTATATGGGATAGAACGAAGATAATGTCCTCATGTCCAATAAATAATCCACAAAATAATAAAATGTATCGATTTTTAAATATCAATCACAGTGTTATCAGCTATAAGTTACAATCGATGGAAATTGTTTACCATCGATAGTGTAACTTATAGAAACCCTCATTTTGAACAACTGCAAATTTATTTGTGAATAAAAGCTTAACTCAAAATTGCTTACCATAAAATGTATTCAATTAAACACCCCTCAAGGGAATCCAGATTACCTCCGAGAGGTGTGTAGGGTCCATTTAAATATCTAGCGACGTTACGCGAAAACTCGTGCGCGATGAATGAAAAGTGCAAATGTATGAATGGTTCTATATGTAGAAAGCACTGCGACGATGCAAGGGCACGTCGTATACCTGGTTATGTCGTGAATGCAATATCACCGAACGACACGACAACGGAGCGACCAGCACCGGCCGCTTGCTGCGAGCGACTGCCGCCCGGGCCGCGAGTGCACTGTCACCACGCACCGCTACCACCGCACCGCCGCACCACTACCGCTGCACAACAAACGCACCTGCCACCGTTGCAGCCTCACGGTGCGAGTATCGATATTTTTTTGCCAGAAATAATGTTGGGCAGAAACGCAGCAGGGGTAACACGCACGGCGGGGCGGGGCGCCGCTCCTGCGCGCTGCGTCACGCATCTATCTCGGCGATTTCTTGCGTGCTCCCGCATCCATCTGCAGAGTGCGGGCTGGGAGTCGCGCGCCGCTCTCCCGAGCCACAATGCGACGATGTTAATGCCCCCATGTCACTAACTTTTGACACGACCCCCGTGTATCAGCGTCATGTGATAATATTGTCGGTCAGATCATGTCAACAATAAGGAGTGATGTCTGGTTTAACATTAAGCTCTACATTACGATTTTACGAGTATTGATATTCTTGAAAATGTACTAGTATAACATAATAAAGGATTTTTATTAAGGAAAATTATAAGGATCGTATTCTAAGTAGGTGTAATGAATGTAGGGCTAATTTAGGTTACCATTTTTACGTTTTATGATTCGTTTATTTTAGTCTTAGATATACATTAAGATGTTTTATATTTTTACGCCGCAATAAAATACGATGTTCTTGCGATTTATGTATGCTTTTATCACCAATGCAATATTTATACATTATTAAAGGCGTTTGGAATATTAAAATATTAGGCTCCTATAAGTATAAGCCATACTTAGGTAGTCGACAACTGCCTCTCATTATTGTGGTCGAGATTACTGGTATTATATCTTACGCCTATTATCTTAATTAAATTCCCTACTAGAACGGTTGTTTTAATGGAGAACTGCAGGAAGTTGATATTGTTTTCGTTTGCCAAAATATTTCAACAAAACTCCACAACACAATTTTAATTCATAACAATAATTCTCAACCCTTATATGTCCCTTGTATGTATGTATAAACATAAATGGTATATAATTATATATATTAATTATATATGCATACTTCTGCTTACATCTACTGCTGATTTTGAGGAGATCTAGGCCCAACGATGGGACTGTTGTTTGGGAAAGAATGCATTAGCATTATAGTCCTCGCCACTTTTAAAGTCCTGCGACTAATGCCTGAACTAAATTTGACAACATTGACATCTTGACATCTGTCTGGAGTAAGAAGTTGTGATATTTTAAATTGTTTTACGTGAAATATGGAGCATATAATATAAAGTGAGGTGTAAAAATTTAAGGCCGTATAATGATCGTTAAAGTGAAATAATTATGTGAATTGGAAAGTAAAAATAAACAACAATTAACCGCGTTAAATAATATGTTTATAAATGTCACAGCCATGACAGGTAAATTTTAGAGATGCCAGAGTCACTCATTTTTGCCTAATTTATGGTTAAAATATTATGATTAACTCTATACCTACATTTATCTTATGATATTTTATATGAATATAAATACAAGGTAAAAGAATTAAAACCTTGTTCAGATGAACGATATTTTCAGGTGTTTCTGTAAAAAAGGTCGAATAACAAAAGAAGTAACAATGGCAGCAATTACTTTTGAGAAAATCGTCACTCCTGGCAAAAGCCGAACACATCCGAAGAAGCTTGTTTTAGATGAATTCTACTTATCGGTTATACGTAAAAAATACAAATGAAATATTTACAAAAGAATGTTTTATTTTACTAAAACCTGGCAGAGAGATTTTTATTTTGCTGCTATAATTATTTTTGTCATTATTATCATACTCAATCTTTATCAATCCACTACAGACCATAGGCCATATAATTATTAAATTTTTTTATTGTACTAGACTTGGTGGAAAATCATTACACTATAAATTGGCAACATTGAGTTATGAGACCGCAGCGCCGCGTCTATCGGACTTCTAAAGTGGCGATGACTTTAGTCCCCAAAATTGAATCAGATTTTTTAAATTTGGAACAATAAAGCTTAAATAAATAAACATAAGGATTGATGATTATGGTGTATGTTTGAATATTATGACTGATAAATCATCGTATCGACAGTTTATTTTCTTTCTAAAATGGCATTCATTTTTGTGTGTCCAAGGGTGTCGTACGAGCTAAATCTGTCTCTATCATTCTATTCTCTATCTTCTCTCCTAAAAAGACCAAAATTGTATATAAGCACCCATACATACAAGCTTAGACAATGTGGGTGGACATTACTGTAATATATAGCTAGAATAACTTACATTATATGTTACTAGCTGTTGCCCGCCGCTTTGCCTGCGTTAACTATGATTTATAACGTCGACTTAGATTGATGGTATTAAGACCTATAGCCTGTCTCGATAAACAGGCTATCTAACACTGATGAAAATCATTCAAATCCAACCAATAGTTCCTGAGATTAGCGCGTTCAAACAAACCCCTCCAAGCCTTTTATACAAAAGGTAGCCTATGTCCGTTCCCAAGCTCTGGTCTATGTGTGCGCTATATATTTCATGAAAATCGGGAATCATTTAGGAGGGAAAGCGTAACAAACAGATAGACAGACAGACAGAGTTACTTTTGCATTTATAATATTAGTAGGGATTAGTAGGGATAATATTTAGCGATTGGAGAAATGACCACTTATTTTGTGTATTTTAATGTTCGGTTAGCGAATGGAAATGAGTTCCAAGGTCGGTCGTATCGATTGTACCCCGGCTCCTGTGACTAATGATACGTTGCAACTTCTGATGAGATGAAAAATTGCTGTGGGATCGGCATTGTGCGGTCTAGCCCCACTTCCAGGAAATATGGATTGACTTTTGCGAATTCGCCAATAATGGTTATGCGAATTTTAATCTCGAAGAATTTCTTGCACTGTTATTAATATCTCCATCTGTGGCGACTTCTCATCATTTCACGAATTTTGATCAGAATTCCTTTTTTACCTAGTTGGGCTTATTGGAAATAAAAAGATTTCAGAGATTGATATAGGTACTTTAGACTAGCTGTTGTGCACTGTTTCGCCCGCGCTTAGATTTACTACTGTGGCAGAAAAACAATACTGTATCCAGACAGATTGTTATTTTTATCAAATGACAGCGGAGTTTAGGAGACAGAAGACAGGAGCGGAGCAATTACACAGGTTGCCAGTAGAGCAACCTGTAAACCTATATGGCACGACGGGGTTAACCGTTAAGTGGCAGCCCTGCAATCCTCCCTTACGAGGAGTAGTGTGGCCTTTTGCCGAGCAGACTACCCCTCAGGTAATCCCGATGCCTTAAAAGCGGCTACAAGCGCCTTGCACACAGTGGTTCTAGATCAGCTAGTACCTACACTACCTACACTGACTAAGTCTGAGTTCCACATCAGTCCAGCAGCCTTACCCGAGGTAACCTGGAAACATGCGTCAACGCGTTTACCTTAGTAAAAAATAAACATTATACAGCTTATAAAGTTTTTAAATAGAATAAGTATGTAGTTTGAAAAACTATAGAATCTCATACATCCAAACCTACAAACATTAAAGCCTTATTTATTATTATTTGTGAATAACTTTTCATAAGCTGGATTCTAACCTGGGACTCGAGATGGCTGGATGGATAGATATTTTTTACTGCATCAAGCAGCCGTAAGTAAACCGTAACTTACATTTCATACTTCATAATCATCATCATCATCAGCCTTTATCCCTCTACTGATGAGCATAGAGCTCTCTCAATGAACGTTAAGACGACCGATCCTTTGCCATTTGCATCTAAATTAAACGTTTTTTACTTCCGCAACTTGAAAATCTTTCATCACTCTCCTGAATCTCATCTTATAAGAATCTGTCGTCTTCCCCACATGATGCATTTAAAGACGATATCGGAGGCCATGCGTTATGAACTCCAGTCGTTTGCTAAATATTTATTACCTTATTACCATAAAAACCCTTTTACAGGCATACCCCTGTAACATGTGTGCTGAATAACATTGGAACTTGACCAGATGACTAATAGCTTATTTAGCATTACTTTATTTAAGTTTGCCACCAGCTATACTATCCAAATCTATCAAATTTCTTCCACTCATGATACCCTTACCACGCCAACCCTTCTTATAGATATCCAAAAATCTTAACTTCCGTAGTTTATAAACTAAGGAAGTCAAGATAGACTAGGCTAACTTTAGGACCACCATTGATAAGGGTGTTTCAGGTCGTCGGAATTTCCACGGGTAATAGGAGGAAGTCCGGATAATCCTTCTAAGGGAGTTCCCTTTGAAGGATTAACCGGACAGTTGCCTGTCGCAGATGGTGTCCTTTTTTTTCTTTAACGCCAGGAAATGCGCTTAGGCATCCCGCGGGGGAGTGGCTCTTCCAGGCGGGTATGTGGGACTCGCTGCGCCCGAAAGCTGGTGCATCCACTTGACGCAGTTCTACCCACTAAAACCCGGCGAGTGCCACCACTGCCGCCTTTGGTGAGTTGCTCCGATCTACAAGCAACTGGGCACCTCGACGGCTAGCCTATCTAATCGCTCTCTAAAAAACTCACAGCGTAATACGTTACATACAGCGCTATGGTTAGATATTGTATGAGTATATTATATGGGGCTATCCCTATTCCATGAGAAAGAGTCGAAACACACCACATGAGTTTTTATATAAAACGGTTCGGTATATTAATGGCTGTTAATCGTTGTTTACGACTCGGTTCGCATAAAAATCACCCGGAATATCAAGTGCTCATTAAAATCGCAGTAATTATTTGTTGTCCATGTAATTACTCGTATATTCCTAATGGCGCAGTCTAAACATATTTTGCCCTTTTATATACCGTATTATTTTTAAGTGGACCTATGATCCATTCTTTTGAGTAAGAGGCAGTTTAAAAGACAAAAAAAGTAAAGTTTCAACCCTTTATGTCCCACTGTTGAGCACGGGACTCCTCCTCGAAATCAGGCGAGGAGGGTAATGGGACAATACTTCACCGCGCTGGCCCAGTGCGTGTTGGTAAACTTCACATACCTTCAAAGACTTTCAATCTCATCAGGCATGCAGGTTTTCTCACGATGTTTTCCTTCACCGGTGGGCGAGCGATGGTCTCGTGTTTGGGGTGCGCTTAGAAACTTAGAAAAACCCATTTCAAGGCATACACTCGGTGGGGGGGGGGGTCAGTATCGAACCTGGAACCTCTGGCATAAGAGGCCGAGCCCATCTACCACTGGACCATCGTCGCTCATCACATAAAAGACAAAGCTTCCCACATTCAATCATCAACTGACCGTAGTAACATTCCGGAATTTTATATTTGTTTGATTTTTAATTCTTACCAATAAAATATAAAGTTCTTGGATAGTAAAAGGACTCTTTTATTATAACACTTCCTTAAGAGCCAAATCATGCGTCATTCGTTGGTTACCCGACATTTTGGCGCCTTATTTTAACGCCAGAATCGCTCATTGCCAGCAAACACAATGTTCCTTGTTTACTTTTAAGTTGTGGCACATTAAACTGAAAAATTGGCCGATGCGTTCGTCGCCTCAAACACAATACAAGAACACCCCGTGCCAATGTACGCCTCTATATTATGATTAATATTAGGTCAGATCTTTACGAGTCTTTGTATATGAGCCAAATGCTAATAACAATTAATGGACTCCTAATATATGTGAGAGCTATGCGTAATTAACTTAGAGATATTGTCATTCCTCTATGCCTATAAATTAAATCATACTTAAGTGCGATTCATTTGTTTTATTGTGTAAATAGCTGTTGCTCACGCCTTTGCCCGCGTTAGCAACAAAAAAAAACCCCTTTTTAATAAAAAGTATCCTATATTACTTGTAGTAACTACCAGAATATCTGTACAAAGTTTCATGATGATTTTTCGAGTAGTTTTTGCGTGAAAGCGTAACAAACACCCACGCTTTCACATTTATGATATTTGAAAAGATTAGAGGTTGCGCGCAGCTTTGCCTACGTTAATTTATATTTAGAACATAATCCGGTTTGAAGATGATTATTTTTATAGCCTGATTTCATCATCATCAGCCTTATACCCTAAGTTACTTATATAATCAGCTATCTGCCAGTGAATGTCCCGTCACAATCAGTCCAGCTGTTTCAGAGATTAGCTAAATCAAACCGATGGAGAGGTACACAAAAATTTTATAAATGACTAGCCGTTACCCGCGGCTTCTCCCGCGTTAGCAAAATAATTTCCTTTTCTATGTTACTTCTAGTACCTTCGAATATATATATATATATATATATATATATATATATATATATATATATATATATATATATATATATATATATATATATATATATTCGAAGGTACTAGGAAGGTACTATATATATATATATATATATATATATATATATAAAGTTTCATGATGATCGATTGAGTATTTTTCGCGTGAATTTATAACAAACACTACCACATTTACAATAATAAGTAAAGACTTTTTGATGTGAGTATCCTATGCGTTTGATATTATTTAATATGCAAGAAGTAAAGAGCTGTTAGTTTCAAAATTACAAACGGATAATATTATATTTTCTTTATTTATATTATCATTGTTTTGATTGTAACATTTCTGATGGTTGTGTTTCGGGGAGTGGAGGTCCTCCGAATGATTCTGTGAGTTGAACGATTCTCTCTGCCTCTCGGATCCCGCTGATCCTGGCTCCGGCCACCGTAGCGTAATGTCCGGGCACCGTGGCTTCACCAGCAAATAGTAATATAGGTGGAATGGGCTCGAACGGCCCGGGCAACGGACACGATAATGCTCTTTGAGCTTCACCATCAGAAGTTTTACTTTCGTGTGAATAAGCGCCACAGAAAAATGGATCTGAAGTCCAGCACGATCTTAGAATATTCGTTGGATAAGGTATATCGTTATTTCCAGTTGACATCTTCAAAACCTCCGTGACACCTTCAGCGACATCCCTGTCACATAGACCCTCCAGCATATGAGCTTCTTCCCCCACAACCAACGCGCTTAACACGTGTTTGCTATGTGGAACTATTTTGATTGACTTTATCCCACGAGTCCAATCATTGCGGTGTTTGAGTTCCTCGCAATCAAATTGGAAATCCAACGGCCCATTATGCCAGTACCAAAATGGACGACAATACTCACAATATATCTTGTTACAATAACCAAATCCCAAACATCGCAGGGCATCCACTTTAGATGCGGGAAGTTCAGGACAGAAGAGTCTGGCGGAATTAGCACTAAGTACCCCTATAGAGACGGTAATAATGACATAATCTGCTGGGAATTCTTCACCGTCAGTAGCGCAGACTGTCGCTCTGTGTCCAGATTTGTGGCTGGTGCCCCAATAAATACAATTCACAGGTTTACAATACCGTATAGCACCTTCGGGTATTTGACGGAGTAGTGGAGCCAGTATACCCACGCGACCCAGTGGCACACGTACTTCCCCCCCTGGCATGTTGATAAAGCAACCTTCGTGATCGGCGCACAGCATTCCAATGTCATCACCGGATCTCGCCCTCAGCATGTGCGCTAGGCCGAACATGATGCGAGCTGCGTCATGTTGGTACTGCTCTGGATACTCGTGAAGCTCCTGTTGGATTCTAAGACTCATAAAATTATTTAAAGAACCATGTTGCTTACTACCACCTAGATGGTAAATCAGGGCTGCCTCTTTTTCTATTTGTTTAAATTTATTGTAAGCGGTAATCATTGGAGGATAATCCATTTTCGATGTGACGACCCTGTTGAATAGTCCTCTTGAGTGTTCAGTTCCTTCAATACTCGGCGGAGATTCAGTAACAGTCATTGTATATACTGGGTGACTGTAACTTCCCTCGGTCCTCCAATCTGCTCCTAGCTCTGCAACACTGTCTCCTATCCAGCAGGAATGTATCCTACCGCCCGGTCTGAAAACATTTCATCACGTGTGTTTTTTTACTATTTTCTATTAAAGGTGGAGTAAGTAATTTTTTTTATTTCCTTTTAACATTTATAACGTAACATGAATAATTTTACGAAAAATTGGCGTATTGGGATTAATCTATCACATAATATTTACCAATGTATTTGATGGTACATGGAATGTAAAAATCTCATGTCATTCCAGTAGTAGTAATAGTTTTTTTACCTATTAGTTATATATAGGTTCTATTGTATGGCCCAATATGTAATCACGGGATTTTCTCCTTGAAATTAGTCCATGAAGCGTAGCTCAAAATATTTCTATCATTAATATTATGCTTCGTCTAGTTACTCTCTCTCCGTTTTCTACTCATAATTATTGTGACAATGGTTGAATTAAAATTAAGAAGTATATTTTAGAAATCTGTAAAGCATGTACTAGAAACATGAACTTTCGTGTACCTTTCGTATGCTTCTAAAACAACAATGTTGTTGATGCCGCGCTGGGAAAGTCTGGCTGCAGCCGACAGCCCAGCCATGCCAGCGCCGATGATAACGACCCGGGGCTCGGGGAAACATTTCGTTTCATCGCACGGGTCCACGGCGCACACACCTCTGTCCCTCAAGTCAGGCCCGCAGTCGAATACCGCCGGTGCTTTACCTGTTAGCCTGCAAAACATCAGCCAATAAGCTGTGGTAGGTCAAGCGGTAACCTTGTGTTATGGATACTAATAAGTCATATTATATATTAATCTAAAACTGAATTAACCCTTAGAAACCAAATATTCATTTTTTGGTATCATTGTATAAAATAGTTTCTGTCGATACAATTAAGCCCGCTTTTGCCTGGACAGCTATTACCCTGCTAGGTTTTGGTTATTGGATAGAATAATATTAACAAAAAATAAAATACTTACCATTTTTTTACAAAATTTTTGCAAGGCCCGAAATGCCTTATAACTTCTCGTTTACTAAAAATTTTCATTTAAACCAATTCAATAACAATTTTACGTTCCAATTTAATGCATTATCAACATGACATTTCTTCTTTTTCTTTCTCTTAGTTAATTAATCATTTTGTTTTACTATGATTAAAAAAGTATAGTATATTGCCAGTGACAAAATGTTGAAACAATAAAATAATTTCATACTTGACACTGAAAGAATTTTGCTAAAGGCGGACGTTTGCTAACACAAAGAAGTTGTAATATGACTGGTCTGTTGGAAAAAAATAGTGATCCGTATTGTTAAACTGGAGGTCGTGGGTTCTTTTTTTCTTTAACGCCGGGAAATGCACTGAGGCATTCCGCTGAGGAGTGTGTCTCCCCAGGCGGGTATGTGGGACTCGCTACGCCCGAAAGCTGGTAAGTGGACGCAGCTCTACCCACTAAAACCTGGCGAATGCCACCACAGCCGCCTTTAGTGAGGTGTCCTGGATCTGTCAGCAACAGGGCAACTCGACGGCATGTCAGTCCCTCGGGGGACTGATGCCACTTCCACAGAGGGGCTGTGCCGCACCATAGAACAACCCCTCCCAGTGTCGGGACAGAACAATAAGGTGAGGTACCCGTCCTCACCCCTAGCCCTCTGCTCTTTTGTCTCCTCTTTATTAGAATCGCTGTAGAGTTCATAGTTATTACAACCAAACATTACCACTTTACTTACCTTCCTCGCCTGATTTCGAGGAGGAGACCCGTGCCCAGCATTGGGACATAAGGGTTGATACTTTACTTTTTTTTATGACAGTTATGTGAGGGCGCAGAAATAAGTGAAATATTATAATGAAACAAAATGGATTTTATCGCGGTTTATTAAGTTTTTTCAAGCCCGACGTTTCGGATACTATACAGCAACCATGGTCACCGGAGGACTCCCGTGCGACATCGCACTTTACACCATGTATTTTAGGTAAATATAACTTAAAACATTAAAAAAAAAAATAGAACGACGAATGATTTTGAAATAGTGCATGCACCTTTTATTCGACACGAACAAATCAAGGTAGCAATTATCATAACAAAACAATAAAGCTGGTTTATCAATACACGACCATAAATATCAAAACCACAATTTCAATTATAATGTTAACATGACGTAAATGTGATATTTACGAGTGCTGAAACCCGTGGCTGAAACCATATTAGCGTGCTGCGGTTCATATATAAACACGCTGTTAGCGTGGACCATTTCAAGCGTGACTTTGTGAATGATAACAAATTTTGGTTTAATTAATTACCCATATACATCGTAGTAATAAAGGTCTTACCACTAAAGTTATAGTACTAATAATATTGACGACCTCTGTGGCTCAACGGTTAGCGCGGTGGCGTTCAAGCCGGAGGTTGCGGGTTCCAATCCCGCCAGGGAACAAAAAAGTTTCTGTGTTCCAGCGTCATGGATGTGTATTAAATATGTGTATTATATAATAAAAATCTTAAATATAAGTATTAATATAAAACGTATTAAATATATGTATATCTGTTGTCTAGTACCCGTAACACAAGTCTCTTCGAGTACTTACCACGGGACCAGATTGACGTGGTGTAAAAGCGTCCATAGATATTTAAAAAAAAATTGAACATTAGTAAAATATCCATTCGATCTTATATTTGGAGAATTGCTATGCTATTATCTGTGGAAATGAATCGTATCTAGACAATGAGACAAAAAGATAGGGAAAGATTGGTAGCTTTCAAAATGTGGTACTGCAGAAAGATGGAGGGGATAAGTTTGAGATCAGTGGTGTCAAATTCAAAAGTATTGGAAAGAGTAAAAGAGGAAAATATCATTATTGAAGGCCACCACCAAAACGAAACAATAAATGTGATTGGACCCCGATATGACATGACTCGTTTTTTAAAATATCATAGAAGAAAGGATTGAGGGAAGGAGAAGAAGAGGTAGACCGAGGAGAACTTATATGGAACAGAAGAAGTTATAGGTAGTGCCGTATCAGAAGGTGAAAGTATTGTTGGAGACTAGGAATGATCAGCGATTAGTGATTACTCCACCGACAAGAGCAAGGCTCTCGAATAGAGAGAGAGAGAGAGAACGTATTCAAAATATAAAAGTGTATTTATGATTACAAAGTCAACGTTAATCGCGTCTCGTGATAAGTTCAATATACTTATGTGGTACTTTCTGTTAATCTGAGATCTGAGGCATAAGAATAACAAAACGCACTTCGGTGCAGAAATAAATACTTTTGATATGAGTTGTTTGTCAGAAAGCAGTATAAACGGCATGACTCCTTTTTATTTATTCTTATAATCTACTGTTAAATGACAGTATGGCAAAAGTGTAAAATAGTGATTCATTTTTTCATATTGATCAAGTAGTTTTACAACTATACCGTTCACATGTCTGTATCCTATAATAAATCATAGTGACTTCGGTTCTGCTAACTCGTTAAATTGTCACTGCTCTGTTGCACTCCTTAGCATTATTCACCGCCTGACCAATATCTTTCGAGTTCATTGCTAGTCTACAATAATTCATACTTAAAATATAAAATATTGGATTTTATAATTTTCCTATTGAAGACCACATTAAATAAATAAATATTATTCAACAATCACACTACATTAACCTAGGCCTAGTTCTTAAGAACTTGTGTTACCGGTACCAATCTATATTAATCATCAAATTGTCTCCACCTGGCAGGATTCGAACCCACGACCGATAAGTTAAATTTTCAGTAACCTGATCACTCGACCAGCCGAACGTCCAATATATTTTATAATATATATTATAATTGAACTTTTGTTTGCTAAATCAACCAGTTGCTTTAATGGTGTCTGTAGTATACTCTCGTTGAGACAGTCCGAAGCAGGGAGACAGCGAGAGTAATGAGTATAGAGTTCGCAAGCCTCGGTCTGTCATTTGTATATTATCAGCGGACCGAGAGATCTCAGGCGTAACTCTCGAGCGAGAATGTATAGCCGCCATTGTAAATTGCAATATATCAAAATATAGTTTCTTGATTTTATTTTTTCAGATCAGTAGTAAGAAAATTTTAAAAACTATTTATGGGAACGAAGTTCCTTGCGGCAGGTTTGGAGGGGATTGGGATTTTGCTGCGCGACCGAACTGAAAAAAATGTGATAGTAAAACAGTAAGAAAAAGTGCGTGGAATAAAAGCGTTAAATGAGACGTGCGCAGGCGCGACAGTCGCATACACAAGCGAGTAGTGTATAATACCTTTTTTTAGCCGAAGAAACTTCGTTCCTACCTGGTGTCCCACGACACCACGTTTCTTTTTTTTTAAATGTAAATAAAACAATATTCGTTACAAATAACTGTTTATTCCGCAGATGAACATAACAGGACCGACACATGAGTTATATTTTAAGATTTTAATCCTTCTTTCTTATCACAAACATAAATATCAATATCAATTATCAACCCTTATATTATTACACCTGAGATCGTTCACAACTTATTGAATATTTTAATATTAACAATAAGAAAGTTTATAGATTTAGCTTCGATACAGGCTGGCATTCGTCATTTCGTTATTATATGTAGGAAAAAATAATTTTGTAATCTAATTATGGGATTCTAAAAAATTACATCATACAGAACAAAATATATTTTCTATAAGCTATAATTTTGTGTGATCAACGTTTTTTGTTTTGTGTTATCCAAAATCCGGGGTTATATCCACGTTTTCACGCAATCTTTATACTGTAATGTATTGTAACAATTGTAATGAAACTAAATTGGTAGCTCATCAGGCTTTCGCCAGCAATAGACAAAAGTAGGCAATGATGGTAAGGGATAAAATTGAAAAATGATTGAAATCCCATCAATAACTTTACGTTAAAGTAGGTTTGATAATTCATACAGCGGGATGCAAAATTTCACATATTATTATCGTTTATTTTAATATTTGCTTTAACAAATGAGATTAAATCGCTCTCCATATTCTCCTCTTAAGTAATTTAATATCTACATTAATACTTATATTTTATTGGTATCAATATATAATTACTTTGTATAATAATAAATAAAGTATATAAATTATTAAATGTTTACAAAAATTAGGAAAATAAATGACACGTTACACTTACTTAAATTCAATTCCTGGTATTATATTATAATAATACTTCACCAAAAATTAAAAAATTTCTTATAAAAATATTTTGTAAAGTATATTATACAATGTATGCAAATACTACATTATGTTATATGCTATGTTTGAGTAACTAACACTGCTAAAAGAGCTAAAACAGATTGTTGACCGTGAAAATGTATCAAACTTTAAAGTAGCCTTATTGAATATATAATATACTGAAATAAATTGGTGACAGAAATACAGCTGTTCTGAATAAATTACGACTCACAATAGACAATACGTATCAAGAATTACACCTGTGAAATGTATTCTTAATTGTATTCTTGGTGAAATTATATATTTTCAAGCCGTGCAAAACATTTTTTTCATTCCGTTGTTTTATAAGTTGAAACATGTGGTCCAGAAACGGTCGAGGGTGTGATAGAAATGGCGACTGACACTTCTGAGTGCATGGTTCTCATCTGTGTAGCTCTGTAACGATATAAAATAGGTTATGTTTATATAATAGGTTATGTTTTGAGTTTCGACTTTCGATGTATGTATGAGGTAACCTTTGAAACTGCTTATCTGATTCAATTGGATTTTTCTACACTATATTATAAAGAGGAAAACTTTGTTTGGTTGGTTGTAATGAATAGGTTCAAAAAGTACTGGGGGCCTGGCCAAAATGCCATTAAGAAAGCGTTAGCGAAGTTCGAAATGATAAAGTGTATAGGATGGACCACGTGATTAAGGGCGGCCTTATGTCAATCCCATACATTTTATCATTTTCGAAATTCGCTAACGCTTTCTTAATGACATTTTGGCTAGGCCCCCTGGACCGATTTCACCATTCGAAAGCTACATTACATACGAGTAACATAGGCGAAATTTTATTCTGAAAAAAAATAGGGTACCGCAAGATATTTGGGTTTTTCGGACACAAAGTGTAAAAAATCAACCAGAAAAGTTACTTATTTTGCGTATCAAGCTCCCGTTGTAAATCTTAGTTAACGCAGGCGAAGCTGCGGGCAACAGCTAGTTATCAATATAATGCTACGTTATCGCCGAGCGCCGTAGGCTGTAGCAATTATTATCATCAATCCGAACACGGCTATAAATCTGAGATTTAATAATCAATATACATATGTTGTGTTCATTTTAGTCATTGTATACAGTAAGCGAGCGACGATGGTCCAGTGGTGGTTAGACTCGGCCTCTTATGCGCTCTCGCTCCAGGTTCGATCCTGACCACCCATGTGTGGCTTGAAATAGGTTTTCTAAAGGAGACGGTCCAAAATTGTATGAGACGTTAGTGTACTTTGGTACACATAATGATATAAAGGAAAACAAATATTCAAACAGTTTTAATTTGTTCATATCCATTAAATTCTTTTCAATTTCAGCGTAAGCATAATTTAATATTTCCAAGATATGCAACACTACATGATATAACAATGGCGTATGAATATTTTCTTTGGCGTTTATGCCTATAAATCTATGTCCAAATAAAAAGTACAAGTCTTCAAAATATCCACAAAAGAGCAAAAAACACATTCACGAGTTAATAACTCCATAACAAAGCTTGAAATAGTTCGCTGACCAGTGAAGGAAAATGAGACCCTGATAAAATTGAAAATCTTTGAAGGTATGTGAAGTCCACTAACCCACATTGGGCCAGCGCTTCGTGGAACTATGACCCATTACCCTCCTCGTCTGATTTCGAGGAGGAGACCCGAGCCCAGCAGTGGGACATATTATAAGGGTTGATACTTTACTTTTTTCTATACTGTAAGCAGGCGCACAGCAAGCAAAATATTAAACAAGAGGGAGAATAATATGTAGAGTTTCTTAAACACGTTATTAGACTACAATATCTGTTATATTCATTAATATTCAATATTGATTAATAATACACATTTGTATTTTGTAAAACGTACCATCTGTTCAAACTCAATGTCATTCAGCTGTAACTCCTTGGCCAGCTGCAGGGAGTGCTGGAAGTGAACGTTGTCATCTCCTGTGCCGTGGACTATGAGGTACCTGCGCCCGCGCAGCTTCGGAGCCAACGGTATCAGGTCCCCTCGATGGTAGCCCACGGGGTTGTTCTGTGGCGTGTCCATATAACGCTCCGTGTACATTGTATCTGGAAATGGGAGACAAAAAGAAGGTATTTTTGATTTAGTACAGTATAGTTTAGTATTATTATTTTAATGCCAATTTAAAGTTTCTATATCATCATCAGTTTTTAGCCGTTCACTGCTGAACATAGACAACTCTCAAAGAATCTAAGACGACCAATCTTTTGTTATAGCTGCCCTTATAGGGAAAAGCAGGGCGATGCATCTGATCATTATTTTGATTTTAGTATTTGTTGTTGTCGCCACAATAAAAATACATAATCTGCGCAAATTTCAACTGTCTAGCTATTACGGTTCTTGAGATACAGCCTGATGACAGACGGACGGACGGACGGACAGCGAAGTCTTAGTAATAGGGTCCCGTTTTTACCCTTCGCGTACGGAACCCTTAACAGACCTACCACTAACATTTCACAATATACTTAATAAAAAGTTGAATAATAAAATAATGAATTGAATGAAAACTTAATGGTTCAAAGTTTCACAATAGCAAGCTTTACTTTGTAGATACTAAAAGCTTGAAACTACTCTAAAACTACTAAAGCCGAGTTGATGTACCTAGTTAATTTTCCCTTTGTAGTTGCAAATATATAATACAACAAAAATAATATAGAGAGTTTACTTCACTATGAAATTTGATTGATATGAATTATTGGTGATGGTCATATTTTGGAAAATAAAAAAATTACTACTTTTACTGTTAAAAAAATACATATAATAATATTCAGATTTAGATATTGTTAATTATAATTTACATAATTAGGTATTTCAAATTGAAATGTAATTCAATATTCAATAATAGTTGTTTTCTTATGTTTACGCGAATTTCATAGCATAGCAACCAAGGTCACCTGGGGACCACGGTTCTCCAGTGACCATGGTTGCTGTAAAGTATCAGAAACGTCGGGCATGTAAAAAACTTAATAAATAGATGAAATGCGGGAGTAATAATTTTATATTAAATAATTAGATAGGTATACATATTTTATGTTTCATCCTTCGGGAAACTCACCATAGTATAGCCAGGAGGTGACCGGCGCGACGGCGGCCCCACACGACACGACGTGGTCTTCGTCTTTCATCAGCATCATGGTGGTGGCGTACCCCCCGTAGCTCCAGCCCCACACACCAATCCGCTTGGAGTCTATAAACTCATACAACGCCAGTAATTTCCTGTAACATATCAACGATTTATCCAACTTCTACCGCTTGACAGCGAAGAAATACCCTTTTCTGGCTACTCCTTCCAGGCTCAAACACAGTCCTAGAGGATGACGTGAAGTGAGAGCTTCGAGGATTAATCCATGTAGTCTAGTATCCTGGTCCAATTTAGTAATGGCTAAACCACCATCTGTCATTCATCACCATAATATCATAAGAAGATTAATAAATAGCATCCTCATATTATTCAAATTACATTGGAATGAGCGACCAGTGGTGGGTGGACTCGGCCTCTTATGCGAGAGGTTCCAGGTTCGATCCTGACCCCCCCGTGTGTGCCTTGAAATGGGTTTTTCTAAATTTATTTAATCTAAGTGCACCCCAAACCCGAGACCATCGTTCGCTCACCGGAGAAGGAAAACATCGTGAGGAAACCTGCATACCTGATGAGATTGAAAGCCTTTGAAGGTATGTGAAGTTCACCAACCAGTATTGTGCCAGCGCATCAGTGAACTATTGCCCATTATCTTCCTCGCCTGATTTCGAGGAGGAGACCCGTGCCCAGCAGTGGGACATATAAGGGTTGATACTTTACTTTTTTACATTAGAATGAAACATGATAACATAAAATTACTCTTGTACTTTACACTAAGGTTCGACGCAAGCAGGCCAACGACCACAGCCACTAATGGCCAGCGGCAGCGACTTAATTTTTTTTTTTATAAATTATATATAGACCGGATACATGTATGAAAATATATGAAAAGTGTCTTAGGTCGTTGTCGCTGTGGCTGGCTGTTTGTTTCGAGTCTAAAACAGCAGAAAACAAATCGTTCTTTTGACATCCGGCTCATTTTTCGTAAGGCCTAAACTTTTAGATCTGATGGCCTTTAAGCTCAATCGGTAGGCTATACATAATATGGCTGGCTGGTCGAGTTGTTAAGCTAATGGACACTTTACGCAGCGATCGTGAGATCTAATTCCACCATGTGCAAATAATTTACATACAAACATCTGTCCAATTTCTAAAATTAATTTCCGTTTCTAGTAGGTACCTATGACAAACGTTCTTGGGGACTTTCTAATGGGCTAGTTTAACGTGGTAATTGTTGGATATTATGTATTGTATTTACTTGATGGCAGCTAGAGTGTCTGTGATCTCAACGGTTCCGAGGGCGTCGTTGACCGAGTGCATGGCGTCCACTCCCATGGCGCCAGACCCTCGCACGTCGATGGAGGCCACTATTATACTCCTATTGCACGATAGATACGTATTGTAATATTCTGAAACACGAACACAACTAATTAAAATTAATAGTTCACAAAAACTAACAAACACACTTCTGATTTTGATAATTTTGATGATAAAAGTGGGTCGAAATCGCGCCCAAAGGAGTTGGTTACAAACATACATACAGGTTAAGATAGTAAAAAGCGTGTAAAAATAGAAGAATAATTATTCTATGCCGTTTGTAATGTCTAGCTACCAACTGCTATAAATATTACGCAGTCCTCCTTTCTACTTAAATATATCCTAAAATATTTATTTTTGTATAAAATGTATCATCATCATCATCATCCTCCATCCGTCCACTAATTAACATAGGCCTCCCTCAATGAACGCCAAGACGACCGATCCCTAGCCACTCGCATCCAACTAGGACCTGCCACTGCACGGAGGTCGTCTTCCCACCTGGTTAATGGTCGACCAACACTTCTCTACCTAAACGCGGGCTCCACTTTTGAACCTTATTGGCCCATAAGCCATCATCATAAAATGTATAATTATACCTAAATCGTAGTTATCCTTTACTCTCGTGGTGCCTGGACCAGCGTACACCCTCACGATCATGGGATACTTCCTGCCAGTCTCCATCTCTGGGGGCAGCAGCAGCTTGATATGGGCGAGAGTATCATTTCCTAAGCTTATTTTACTGAACAGCACCATGGGTAGGTAATATTTCTTTAATCGATCCATTAATTGTGAATTATCTGACAGTAGTCGGAATGTGTTGCTCTGAAACGAAAATGTGCAAAGACATTAAAAAAAGATACCGACACAGAACGCCTGAAATGTGAATAAATGGAGAATTAATAGACAATCAAAAGAGAGATTAAATCAAAATTAATATTAATAAAAAAATAAATTTGGAAAAAAATAAAATTAAAAAAATCAACACTGTTTTTAATTTTTCTGGCAAAACATGGCAATAAAGATTTTTTTTTTAAATATTAAGCCGTAGGTGAGCTTAGCCTACGTAAAAAGGCCTTTTCCTGGTAACGAGTTTGCAATCAAGCTCAGTCATTCACTTGAGTAATGTTGGGATATCCATCAAGATCACTTCGGTAAACAAAGCGGACCGCCGTGGGTGGTAGCATGACCGGACTGATTTAACTGGTTTTGCATTGCTTTCTATTATCTTGTGCTAATAAATCATGCGTATTAATAGCACATTTTGATAATCTTATTAGTGGGAAAGTCGTGTTTGTTCTGCGCACCCGTTTGCATCTAACAATATGCTGCATATTCTCTCCATCAAATAGCTTTGCTATTTTTTACGAAAGAAGAGAGTGAATGGTTGCACAATGGAACCGAGACTTCACGGCTTACGTCATATTATAATACATAGCTGTTACCCGCAGCTTCGCCCGCGTGAACTTGGGTTTACGGATTTATCTATATGTCTGATGATGATCATTTTCTATTTTAATAATTACTTAGTTTTTGTATTAAAATGGATATATGTTATCTTGAACATAAAGACATATTATTACGTCTACCAGAGTTGATACACTAGGGCCTTAGAAAACAGACAACCGCCCGCGCCCGTTCGAATCAAAGCAACACGATTTATTTTCTTGTGCATTATTTTAATTTTGCCATATCTCCTTAAGTATTCATTTAATTTGCATGATGTAAAGGGCAAAAATAATCTTCATGAACTGCACAAGCCAACTAACTGATTTAAAATGATAAGGATTCAAACCGTATTTGTGTAAATATCTTTCAAAGTATCACGTTCTAATTGTCCAAATTTTTAAAGTATTAAATGGATATAGTATAATATCCCTAAGAGATAGACATATGCTATTGCGGACTTTTTTGTAGACCTATTTAAGATACACAATTCTATCATACATATTTTTGTTATATCTCAAAGGGTTTATGCAGCGTTTTCGTTGAAAACTCCCAGGCGGCCTATTTTTTCCCGACACCTCCAACAATTATTTTTATATCTTAGCCAATGTCTATAAAAACTTAATAAATTATATACATAAAACTTCCTCTTGAACTGTCCTATCTATTAAAAAAAACCGCATCAAAATCCGTTGTGTAGTTTTAAAGATTTAAGCGTACAAAGGGATATAGGGACAGAAAAAGCGACTTGGTTTTATAATATGTAGTGATGTGTTGCTTGGACTAGTTCCAGATAAACTTTTAGTTTGGTCCTAGATCTAGTTAGCAACTACATGTCCCAGGTGTATTTTGTGAGTTATTTTTTAATTAATTATAAAATATCTTTTCTGTGTTTTGAAATAGGGAAGTTACTAATTTACATCTCAGGAACCATTTGCGTGGACTACTGGGTAAAATGTTGTCTGTTCATGACCGACGCTGAGTACTTACTATCATGTGGCAAAACTGCCGGTTTGCCAAAACAATTAACGTAAAAAAATGTATATTTTAAATACATACCTTTGTATTATATAAGTAAGTCGTCGGTGGAATATTAATGGCACTGCAAGTTATGATTCCAAAGCTTCCACCGGGTGAGAAGTCCGCATTAACTGTGTTGCAGTGAGGTTGTTTGCACGACACACATTTCGCCACCCCGTTCTTTGTCACCCACAACTGTCTCTGCCAGGGTTCAGTGCCGGGTGCGACGATGTAAAACACCGCATCGTCCTCTTGATTCCATCCCAATATCTCCATTACCGTTCCGTTACCGGGACTCAAGTCTTCTATGACCAATGTTTTGAAGTCGAACCTCGCCACATGCATGAATCGTTTCTTTTCAAAGTACAATGGTTGAAGTTCCAACATTTTGAGACCGGACTTGTCGAAGTATGGGTTAGCGATGTCGATCCAACCACCTGGCTCGTTTTGTTGTTTGAGTACGTTGCATTTGTTTTCGCGTAGGTTACAATTGATCAGCGAGCTCGTGTTCTGGCGCCTGTTGAGCCACAGAACCACAATATTCTCGTCGGTAGCCCAGTTCACTTTACCCAAGATATAATCGGTTCCGACGACATCTACTGGGACGGGTATCGCGAACGTCTTGCTCTCTTTTTCGTCCAACTTGTATACTCTTAACCCCACTTTTGGATTGGTGCGACCTGCCTGACAAATGAGATTTTTATAATTTACACTTTGAATCTACGTACATCAACAGCAAACGGGTCTACTCCTGATAATTGACCTTTTATACGAACGTCAAGACGGCCGACCTCCTGTCACTCGCGTCTTTTTCCTCAACTCACTGGGGGCTAAAAACTACATTAAAACTCCCGTTGAACCACACAATCAATTTTTTTTATTTCGTACTTTATGTAAGTAATTCTTTCACTATTATTTCATTTTAGTTGCTTAGATATTATAAAGTGGGACGAAGGTAGTGATTAAATAGTAAAAACAGTTTACTTTATTTATACATATTTCA
This sequence comes from Lycaena phlaeas, assembly GCA_905333005.2. Lineage (NCBI taxonomy): Eukaryota > Metazoa > Arthropoda > Insecta > Lepidoptera > Lycaenidae > Lycaena > Lycaena phlaeas. The sequence goes on from HG995163.1 coordinate 20,769,344, forward strand.
AAAAAGTATGGTATAATTTAAGTGGTCCAGCACATCAATATTTGGCGGGGATATTTTATATTGCGTAGTATTTGCCAAAATGCAAAAACATTATTATGAAGTAAGATAATAGATAATTTTACTCACCTTGGGATATTTAAACTGTACAAATTCAATGTACTGATTGCTTATATTCGATGGGATTCCATAGAAGGGGAAGCTCGCTGACTCCACGAGGGTGTCGTTGAAGGACGCCACCGCCAAGTAGGTCCCGGCTGGCGAGAACCATAACGCCTCCGCTGCGTCGAAGATCTCCTCTAATATGCACAACAGACTTGTTAAAATATATTCTGCAGATACATGTTTTAATATTAGTAGTACTAATAATAATAATAATTATGCATTTTACTAAATGCAGATAACAATATTGTAACTGTAAGTAAGAGAATGAGATTTATTCAATAAATGAAGAGAGAGTGGTTCAATATATTTATAAAACTTATTTTTTTATGGGATACTATAAAAATATATTTTTTTATTTTTATTCATTTTTTATCTTACATTTTCTGTGTTATTTTGATGTTTATTTGTATAATTAATACACATCGAGATTGCAAAATGTTGTAAAATTCGCCGTCGAAATGACATGATTTTTTTTTGTAAAACTTGTTACATTTCACCGAAAGATATACTATGTATATTGCTATGTAATTTTATAACACCATACCCATAATTAAATACCATAAAATATATTTCATCTTGCCTTATGTCATAACAATACTACTTATTATTATAACCAAAAGGATTAAATTGTATATTTAACAGTAACACTTACTACACACGTACCTTCATAAATCCAGTCGGTGGCGCCATAATACATTTCCCCCGGGACGCCGTCGGTGGTGAGAGTGGTCACCAGGTCAGGTCTGGCCGCGTCGGGGACGTAGTAGACGTTGTTGTCTTGCACGTACGCCAGCGAGTTACCGCTCCATACCACCACTTGCAGCTGTCCATGTCCAAGTTTCGTTATGTTCCTGGATAATACAATTTAGTTTATTCATTTATCTTAGACTATTTGTAAGACTTCATTGCCATTTACCAGGAGTTCATAACCAGTGGTTCGCAGACCATCCGTGTTTCGTTAAAGAAAATCCCGGAAAATTCATCAGATTTCAAGAATTCATTCGTTGTCGAGAATCAGATTTGAGATTACGTTAACTAATACAAGTCGCATCCCAGTTTGCTAGAATATATTATGAAACATAACATTCGCGAATTTTATTCACATAGTTGACTTTGGTTACAATATCGAAATGTATACTGCTCAACAATTCGATTACATCGCTATATGCTTTGAAATAGATATTTTGCAAATTTTACAATAAAAAGTTAAAAAGATAAAATATTAGCATCGTATAAAGTTTAGTATCTCAATAAGTTAATGTGGCGCTCAAGATGAAGAGGGTCAATCATCAAACATTAGTTAAATGGAATGACAAATTCAATTTTTTTAAAGTCCAATAATAGTTAAACAGGTAGGTACTGGAAAATGTTTACGATAATCAACATAATATATGACACTCATGAAGGCGAACGGTCAGTCAGCCTTTAATTAAGTGGAATGATGAATTCTATTTTATTCTCTCTCTCTCTATTTAAGAGCTTTACTCTTGTCGGTGGAGTATTCGCCACTCATTCCTCATTTCCGCTAACACCTTCACCTCCTAGGAGCCTAGCCAAAGTGAATCGTTTGGTAGCGAAATTCGCTATCCCCTGTAAGTTATCGATAACAATTTCCTAGACAATGTATACTGTAGCGATTGTGGTTCCCAATTAGAATGGTTATTCGATAAACAAAATATATTGGCTATGGTATCGAAAATATAATTGCCAGTGTCTCGATAAGTGTCAAATCAAAACAACATTTGTTACATTGCTACCAACTCGCGATAGCGATAGCGATCGACCACGTGATTAAGCGTGGCCTTATATCAATCCCATACATTTTATCATTTTTTAACTTCGCTAACGCTTTCTTAATTGCACTTTGGCTAGGCCCCCTTATATATAACGGGACCTTCTCCTTTATTTGATGCATATAATTTATTTTAGACAACCAATAATAATTAATTGGAGAAAGGAAAATGATGACGTCATTCCATTAATATTTTCTGGCATTAATTATAAATTATCAATAACGTTCCGTCACCTATTAAGGAAGTAATTCTTTAATGTGGTTAGTAGGCCAGGAAAACTAGTCTACGGCCCACCTACTGTTAAATGTCAATCAAAGGTTTTTAATATCCAGAGTCTGTGGGTGGCTTACATTTTCCATTAATTAATTGTTCGATCATAAAAATATATTAGGCTCGTAATAAATCTTCTTAACACAGAGAATCTCCAAATGTTAATCTTAACATAAAACATAATATCTGGAATGTAGATATTATGTAAAGCAAAGTTTGGTGTAAGTATAAAAAAATATACGTTTTCTACAGTTATTTCGATACACGTTTGTATAATGTTCTAGTTTAAAAAATAACATAAAGTATACAGTATACACTATTCTTTAAACGAATACTCTACAAAATATAAGTTCCAACTATTATCGTACCTTTAGGGCCTGTTTCACAATCTCCAGCTAAGTTCCCAATAGGCTATCGGCAACATATTTGACAGATAGAGTATGGAGTATCTGTCAAATATCTGTCAAATATGGTGCCGATAGCCTATTGGGAACTTAACTGGAGATTGTGAAACGGGCCCTTAGTCTATTGGTCAGAAATTTTCTTTTGACGAAACACGCATGCGTTATGTGTTTTTTTATTTTATTTAGCATTAATTATAGCCATAAGGCTCACACGTAATTGCTTAAGATAGAGGTGTCCCAAGATGTGTTAAATCACATAATTGAATAAAATGATGGAGTAAGAAGAAGAAGCTTTTTATTATAATAATATTTTCTTGGCTTTTCTCCATTTGAAACAAATGAATAAGTATATAATAACATAATAAGAAAATGGTGAATATTAAGGTATTTAATTTTTTATTTTATAATCTGTCTTGTCGTTTCTCTTTTCCATCAGGCGATAAATATTTAATGAAGAATAAATAAAAGGCTAAATCTTATAAACAATTTATACTTCCAATTCAAAATAGTATCAATATTATAAAACAATTTTAATAGCAAATTGATCAAAATAAATTTAATTGAATTGAGTGCTGAAAACCGGGCATCGAGAGTAGACAATAGATACGTGGTAAGATATTTTTTGTTTTGTATATAAAATCCTCCGGATATAATATTATGTCCTATGTTACTAGCAGAAGCTAAAACAACTGTTTCATGACACAACTAACTGCATATTTCTAAAAAAAGTATCAACCCTTATATGTCGCACTGCTGGGCACGGGTCTCCTTCCTCGAAATCAGGCGAGAAGGGTAATGGGCCAATAGTCCACCGCGCTGGCCCAAAAGACTTTCAATCTCATCAGGCATGCAGGTTTCCTCACGATGTTTTACTTCACCGGTGAGCGAACGACGGTCTCGTGTGCACTTAAAAATTTAGAAAAACCCATTTCAAGGCACACACGGACGGGTCAGGATCGAACCCGGAACCCCTCGCATTAGAGGCCGAGTCCGTCCACCACTGGACCACCGTCGCTCTATATTTCTAATGCTTACTTGAATTTCACTAATTATAATGAAACAACTTTTACGGATTTTATGGCGGTTGATTAAGTTTTTTACATGCCCAACGTTGCGATTACTTTACTACAACCATGGTCTTGGAAGACCTTACTTTGTGAAAGTTGTTTCATTATATCAACTGCCTGTTATCGTTATATCAGTAGGTTCATACTGAATGTATCTCTAGGTAGAGCTAGTCCACAAAACTTGAGTCAATTTCATAACACAGTTGTTTTAATAAAAGGAATTTTCTCACAATCTGCACGCTGCGTAACCAGATGGAATTTACAAAAGTGGATCAAACCAAATAAAGATACTAACATAATTCCTACTAAATTTGAAAATATTTATGATATAAGTACAAAAAATACTCACTTATTTTCAAGATTGTATATGAAGTAGTCCGCTAAAGTGGAGTACCGGTAAATCTGAAATATAAATAATAAAAACAACAAATTAAAGATGTACATTAAAGTATCTTTTTGAACATCAAATGAATTCTATTACCGGTTCCTAGTCTAGTCCACTAAGAAGAACCAGCAAAATAAACTCCGTGAAAACTTTTAAATATTTTTTAATATTACAAAATATACTAGCGTCGCCCGCAGCTCCGCCTGCGTTTACTAAGATTTACAACGGAATCTGAGCGGGATAAGCCTTTCTCGATGAATGGATGAAAGAATCATTCACATCTGACCAATAGTTCCTGACATTACCGCGTTCAAACAAATAAATAAAGATCTCGTAGCAAACGCCTGATTCCCAAGATGAATTAAATGGCTTTATTGTATTATTACTAATAATAAGAAAAACAATTAACTACCCAGATATAAAAAAAAATCTTTCTCGAAATTTAGACTAAGGAAATCAGTAAAACTTACATAGAGCAAGCTACATGCGTCCGCTGGTATGTCACAATTCGTAGACACATAAATAATGTCTATTAATATTATTTAATGTTGCAGTAATTATACTATGTAAGAACTACACGATATAATTAACTTACACATACACAATACATAACTTTAAATTTTATAGAATTAATGTTAAATAGATTTTGGTTTAAAATACCAATAGGAAGATAATAAACCATTCGTTTTATAGTCTTGTTGGAATTTATTGTGTAAAAATTAATTATCATTAAAATATACATTTAGTAATTCCTACAATATAAAAATATGTCAAACATGAAAAATCGCATGATCTAAATACCATGAATACGTTCATGAAAATCGAGCAACTAATTATATAATGTAACATGTGCAAGCAAATAATTAATAATCGAGTACAATTAATATTAAGTAATGTTATGTATGCGGATATATTATACAGACGCGATATTTAACAAATATATCTTACTAATATCATAAACGTGAAAGTTTGTAAATATAGATGTTTGTTACTATTTTACGTAAAAACTAATGAATGGATTTTAATGAAACTTTACAATAATACAGCTAATATATCAGAATAGCACATAGGCAATAATTTATCCCCGCTGCCGTGGTATAACTAAAATGCCGTTATCCAACATCTGGGCGATTTTCGTTTTTTGACACTAACGAATAGAGAAAAAAAATTCTCTATCGATCTGTATTTTCAGTTTTTTGATATCTTTATTAGTTTTAAAAATAAAAATTATAAGATTGCCGTTATCAACATTTATTTCGCGTATCAAATAAGCAAAAATGCCTTTAAGTGACATTGTGAGACTACATAGCCGTTAAGGAACATCAACTCAAAATTTCAATTTAATTTTTTAATATGTTTACTAACGAATATTGCCGTTAAGGGTATTTTGTGTACTATTACAAATCATAGTTTTTTCGCGTTTATTCAAAACTATGATTTGGTAGATAACGGCATTTAAGTCATACCACGGCAGACCGTACTCCCACGGAAATGTTAAGTGCGCGGGTGAAACCGCGGGCCCTGCTAGTAGGAAATAGAGTAATAAGTTGTCCTTACGTCCAGTTAGTATTTTAGCAGTAAGTTATGTTTGTGTTTTAACCCATAAAATGCCTCTGGGGATTATTCTGTTGCTTATTATTAGGCCAGCCGCCAGTAATTTGAAAATCATAAAAATGCTTGATCACAGCGAACGGTAAAGTGTTATAAGATTATAATATTGACGTCCTTGTGGGTAATTGATATAATTAAAATAAGCTAGCGGCCTGCTCCCGTTGCGCACAGGGCAAATATTTTATAGCCTATATTATAGCCTAGCCTTACTCGCTGATAATGTGGCTTCTTCCTGTTTTGTAGCCTATCCACTGATAACAAACAATTCATTCATCTTTATATTATTCGTTAATAATAAAGTAAAAAGAAAAGTCATGGAATTTTCAGCGCTAGTGGCAAGATATTCTGCTACCAAGACGTTCATAGATTTTCTGTCATCAAGTCGAATGAGGCATAAACGAAAGAGTATTTAAACCAAGAAATATTTAATTTACATTTTAATTCAATTCAAGTAAATCACCGACACGGAGGCTTCTTTTTTAATAAACTTTTATTCTTATTTTCATTCTTTATTTGTGTTTATTAATCTTATTTTGTATTTATCGTTTTTCCTTTAGTTATAATATATTATTAACTCTTTTATAATAGTGCTTCGGCTATATGTGATATTATATAAAGAAATCGTTGCTAAATATTTATTATTGCATTACTGTCTTACCTTTCTAGTGTCAGATGATAGAAGCAAATATTTTTGGTCGCTCGAAAACTTCGTTATGTCGTATTTAGGCCTTAGATATTCCTGAAATCAAATCATTATTATATAAATAAATAAACAGTATGATTTATTAAGTTTTTATAGAATATATATAATTATAAAATATTATCATATTTATACAAAAATATACTAAAACTAAACAGTATGATTAGTAAAAATAATTATATTCAATATTGTACATAATCTTATTGCAAATTATGATAAATGTACTTATTTTAATTAGTAGTACCTGGTTGACCGAGCATTTGCTCGGTACCTTATGTGATGAAATACGATAAAATTTTTCTTCCAAAAAAAATTATCTTAAAAAAAAGGAAAAAAAAATTCGGCCTGGAGATTCGAAACAGGCTCGTTCGAACTTAACTGCTTAATTTCACCACTAAGCTACCATGACATATTATTTGATTGCGAAATTTACGTTCGTATTCTAATCATATTTTATCGATGCCTCAAAACACGAATAAAAAAAAGTTTTCTAAAAATGTATCCTAGCTAGATCTATTTATCGCCGTTTTTAACACATTTTTTCAAAATTTCATGAAAATCGTTGGAGCCGTTTCCGAGATCCCGATTCTATATATATATACAAGAATTGCTCGTTTAAAGGTATAAGATACTTTAATATTAGTTACATTTTAATCTCTCTCCATGTAAATAAAAAAGGATCGCCGAAACATATTTTGGCGATCACCTTGCAAATCATTCAGGAATCAGGAAGTCGGATTGAAAGAAATATGTAATATTTTTATCATATTCGTGGAATAAACTTCAAAACCACTGCTTCTCGACAAGGTTTTCATAAAAAAGTGGTGATGACGCATAAAACTCTTGGGCAAGGTCAGTCCAAAACTTGTAGATTTCAGCTTGTTAATAGTATCAACTGTTATTATAAGTCCCACTGCTGGGCACGGGTCTTCTCCTCGAAATCAGACGAGGAGGGTGTTGTTTCATAGTTCACCGATGCGCTGGCCCAATGCAGGTTTGTGAATTTCACACACCTTTAAAATTAGTTAGTAGGAGCTGGACTGTAAAAGTTGTTTCATTTTAATAGAGTATTTTTTTTACTTTTGTATTTTATCATCAATTTTACGTAAATATGACTTATCAATCGTTCTCCATTTAACACAACTACGTCAAACGTCACACTACGAGCTCGACATAATTTGAAAACCATTATAGATATTGTGTTTTTGTTTGATATTCATTTATTTAAAGTTAAAATTTACTTACCAAATCGAGCTGGTTGAGGAGTGTGACAAAATTATCAGTTATAGCGTCATACTTATTCACTGCGTTTGGCTCAATTACTATGTATTCCGTGTCTAAAAGCAAATTAATAATAATTAGATTATAAGATGCCTGTAACAATTAAGTACGAGTTTCCCGGTGGGACACTTGTGGCTGTGAGTTGTGCTAAGTTAAGGTATACCTGCTTAATTCTTCCTGCTAAGTTAAGGTATACCTGCTTAATTCTTCCTGCTAAGTTAAGGCAGACCTGCTTAATTCTTCCTGCTAAGTTAAGGTATACCTGCTTAATTCTTCCTGCTAAGTTAAGGTATACCTGCTTAATTCTTCCTGCTAAGTTAAGGTATACCTGCTTAATTCTTTCTACTAAGTTAAGGTATAACTGCTTAATTATTCCTCCTAAGTTAAGGCAGACCTGCTTAGTTCTTCCTGCTAAGTTAAGGCAGACCTGCTTAATTCTTCCTACTAAGTTAAGGTATACCTGCTTAATTCTTCCGTAAAAAATCTTGTGTGTGTATTTCGAAAAGAAAGGCAAGGCAGACAACGCGTTAGGTATTGTGCGAGTTTTGTTTTTTTATACGAACTGTCGGTTCACCTGATGGTAAGTGATAGCGGCTGCCCAGCCCAAGAATCCCGCTACTCCAGAGGATTAGTAGGTGCGTTGCCGTCCTTTCGAATGTTACTCGAATGGTACTCTCGAATGATTTTGTTTATGTCCATAGGCTATGCCGACCTCTTACCATTAGGTGGTATTGCAATGTGCATGTTTGCCTAACGCCTATGACACTAAAATAAGTTGTCTTAGTATAACTGCCCCCTAAACAAGTAGCACAAACGCTAAATGAATAGAATAGAATAGAATACTTATTGTATGGGAATGGCATTAGCTGTCAAATTACATGTCGTAAGATAGGATCATTCCCATACAACAAGCATTCTATTCTATTCACCTTACTAGGTGAGCCATCTGCTCACCTACCTACCGATTGAGCTTAATGGGCATCAGGGCTAAAAGTCTAGACCTATCGAAAAAAGAAATCTATTCTATTCGTTTAGCGTTTGTGCCTTTCTGCCTGCCTGATCTGTGTTCGTTTTCATTTTATTATCTTAATGATTGTAATAGTTTACATTTCTAGGCCAATATTAATGTCCAGTTTCGTATAATCAGGCGCGAATAATATTATTTATGAATGCTATTAATAACATATTTTATCGATAGAATCGCATTATTCATAGTTGTAATGTTGTATCATAAGATCTAAATGACCGCTGACATTTGATATACGACCTCTTTGTATGAACATTTTGATGAAATTTTACTTTATCTATCCCGGGATTGCGAGTTGCAAGGGATCGGTCGTCTTGGCGTTCATTGAGGGAGGCCTATGTTCAGCAGTGGACAGGTAAAGGCTGATGATGATGATGATGATTCCGGGAATGGGCAGTAATCAGATGAAACCGCGGGGCTTTACTTATTTTCTAGAAAATATTTTTTTTATGTAACATTTTTTTCTCCTTACCTGATACCCATTCCGCTGACAGTCTCTCGGGGAAAAATGTATATTGCAATGGCACCAGCTCCTCTAATGTGAACGTTTTTAAAAATATTTTGGGCGATGGAGTCGACTCAACACTAGTCCAACACCACGTCAACACCGCGGATAAAATATACCGACGTATCTGAAAGAAGAAAATAATAAGCACATTTTTTTAATCTTTGCTATCTATATTTAGAAATTTTGCTATCTTTATTATCTATAATTTGAAAAGATTAGTTCCACTGAGTTTGTTTCACCGGTTCTACTCAGTGGACTTGCTTTGGAACTGGTGGTAGACTCAATTAACGTGCAAAATGATACTTTGATGGTACTGTTTTAAATAAAAAAATTGACTTTGTATTTTTAATGTCTGCAAAGACGGCCGATCCTACCAGCCAGAACTAGGAGTTCGTAATCCCATAATATAATTGGCTGTAAGCCATTTAAATTCTATGTTTTTAAAGTCTTCCTAACTCCGCGTATAAACTATTTTTATTGTTGACGCCAAATTTTATTATAATATTAACATAGCATTATGTGCAGATGAGAAAATTTTATGGAACTACTTTCTAAAGTTGACTGTTAAAACGGCCGCCTTTTTTATGTTTACTGTCCGACCAGCTTATAAATATTAGATCTAGACTTGAGAAAAATATTAAGATATCCGTTATATAGTGTCATGAGCAATATTCATCTCATCATCATCATCAGAGAGGGAGCTCGTCTGAGATCATCTTCCCATCTGGTTAATGGCCGACCAACACTGCGTCTACCTAAATACGGCTTGAACCTTTTTGGCCTATCGGCCATTCGTTCTTCTGAGTGTAACCTGCCACTTCAACGAAGATATTCTTCGCGTGATATCGAACTTTGGTTCTCTATCAGAGGTCTGCGTTTCGAATCCTATCTGCCAAAGAAACACCCAGCATAGCACGCTCCATAGCACGTTGAGCTACGGTAAACTTGCGGATCAGTCGTAAATTAAGAAGTCACGTTTCGGTCATCGGTGCCGTAGAAGAACGCATTGGTTCAATACTTTCGTCTTCAAACTATGCGGCATAGCGACGTGAGAATACGGCGAATATTTCCAAATAAACATTTTGGATGAACAATATTATAAGAATATTTTGCTTCATATACTCACAAAATATAATTTCTTTGTAATTTTATTAAATAATTAAGCATATTTTCATGGTAGATGCAGAATAAATTATCTCTGCAATTATTAATTTTTTGGTCAATATTTATCTAATATTAAATAATATCTTACAACGTCGTGACCAGGTCATTCATATCTAGTGAAATGTTAAAGAAATGTTAAAGGTTAACGATTGCAATTTTTAGGTCGTGCTGAAGATTCGTGACCAGATTAACAAGATATAAATAAACATTCGTAAGTTCATTCAAATGACTATTACGTGTGTTTCAGTTTTAATTTCTCTCCTAAAAATTTTATTTTGATGTAATTATGATTTTTATGTTTGGAGATTAAATTTGTCATGTATCTCTGCTTAGCTAATTACCTATAAAAATACTTTGTATGTGTGAGTTTATCGACCCCTCATCTTGAGAGCTTGATGAATTAAATAACCACAGAAGTATATAATATAGGTACTGGTGACATCTTTATAGTTTACCATCGAAAAATGACCATCCATTAATGTTTCGAAATGAATCACCCACAAATTGTCAAATTGTACCCATCATAATGCTATGCATTATAAATCTACACTTCTACACTAATATTATAAAGAGGAAAACTTTGTTTGTTTGTTTGGTTGTTATGAATAAGCTCAAAAAGTACTAGACCGATTTAAAAAGTTCTTTCACCATTCGAAAGCTATATTATCCACGAGTAACATAGGCTAAATTTTATTCTGATAAAAAAAAAAAGGTTTCCGTAAGATATTTGGGTTTTCCGGACTCAATGTGTAAAAAATCAACTAGAAAAGTTACTTATTTTGCGTACTAAGATCCCGTTGTAAATCTAAGTTAACGCAGGCAAAGCTGCGGGCAACAGCTAGTGCTAAATAAAATCACGCCAGTGTGTGTAATATAATCAAAGTCCATGAAGTAAATTAATCAATAAGAATGCTATTTATGAAAGCAGTTAGGTTAATTATATAGGCTGGCTTATAATTTAATTGAAACTTGTTTTCCAATGTATGGACAATTAAATTTTTTACTTATTTATTAATAAATATAATTTAGCACGAGAGATTCCATGTTTTGGATATAGAAAGCAAAAAATGATAAGTTCGGAAGAAGAATAATGTACATTTGTGTGCGAATTGCATAAGTAAGACCCACTAAAAACCGGCCCAGGAAATATAAAGGCTATCGAATGGGCGTTAACCTCACACATTCAATACGCAGAGGTTAACTAAAGCAAATCGAATCGGTTTTTTAGTCAACCTGTATTTTGCGCATTTTCGTTGCTTGCAAATAAGAAAATGGTATCGATATTGGCTATACCGATTACAGAAGAGAGGACATATAGCAATTGGTTTGGCATTATAGCAATTGGTTTGGTATTTTTTTTCTATGACCCTAGACTCCTCCGAACTAAATACTCAAGGAAAAATATCACTAGCTCAACTAGTATAATAGTCAAGACTTTGGCCTAGATACATAAGCTCATTGTTAAGTAAATTGAATTATTATAATTGTTTATTATAAATTACATTCTCTACGGACTCCAACTTTTTCCAAGGTATTTTGTTTTCAACGTGTTCTCTATAATGTACAGGCAGTTGTCGTGCTTTATCATTTTTTATTTATATGACATTCGAATTACAATTTAATTCGATTTCAGAATAAAATAATAGGCACTCAATAAATCCTACACTTATTATATAAAATACTATCATTTTCCCGCAGCTTTACCTGCGTTAATTAAGATTTACAACTGGATCTTAGCGGGATGATATATCTTTATCGATAAATGGGCTATCTAACACTGAAATGTTTCATTTAAATCCGACCGATAGTTCCTGAGATTAGCGCGTTCAAATTTAAACAAACTCTTTAGCTTTATATCTTAAGGATTAGAAGCATGAATAAAATAAACGCGTTTAAATGTAGTCCAAAAAATTCAAAATTTCAAAATAAAAAAATGTTTGTTGTGCCTAACTCGACATAGATAGGTATATTGTGTCGCGGACTTTTTTGTAGATATTTATAAGATCTTTTACACCTTGATTTTTTATACCTTGTGTCCGAAAAACCCAAATATCTTTCGGAACCCTATTTTTTCCAGAATAAAATAAGGCCGATTATATGATATTATGATTATGATATTAACGAGTAACATATACTCGTGGATAATGTAGCTTTCGAATGGTGAAAGATTTTTTGAAATCGGTGCAGTACTTTTTGAGCCTTTTCATTACAACCAAACAAACAAACAAAGTTTTTCTCTTTTTAATATTAGTGTAGATGTAGATGTAGATAGATAGTGTAGATGTACAACCGGGGTAACACTGTACACTAATTTCCTCTTTCATGTCAAATATAATTTGCGGTTTCAATTGACAGCAGCAAGCCGCATAATGTCTTCAAAGATATAATCTGGTCAACATGTTTATTTCCTTCAAATTTTCCATACCACAGAGCATGAAATGTGTAATGTGAGGAAAACATTATAGATAATTCATTCCATTTGTCCTTTTTACCATATTTGCTTCATTAAAATATGTCCCAGTAAGAGTAAGTAAGTCGTGTAAGTCCTAGCTCACGACATTTAGTTAATCCCACGAGCTTCAAGCTTGTCGGCTTGTTAACCCAAATTACCAAAGCTAACGTTGATCTTAACCGAGAGTTGATACCACATCTTGATTGTGACTAACTTGTCCTTGCTCTTTTGTGATAATTCTTAAGTTCTCCGATAAGAACCAAATTACCTATAAACACGCTTAACTATCTGTAATCATCTTTATCCTTCACCGTTCTGTTTTATTTCTTCAATTAAAGACTAAAATAATTATCGTTACTAGCTTGTTGCCCGCGGCTTCGCCAGCATTAGCAAAAAATCCCTTTTTTAATGTATCCTATGTTACTTCTAAAAAGTTTTATGATAATCGGTCTAGTGGTTTTCGCGTGAAAGCGTAACAAGCATCCCTACTTTCATATTTATAATATTTTTTTATAGCATAGGAGGGCAAACGAACAGCCGAAGCCTTGCGACTATCGACGCCCATTAACATCCACACAACCAGAGGTTATGCAGATGCGTTGCCTTCCTTTCCCTATCCCCCAATGGGCCACCGGAAACTCACAAACCGCACGAAACGCGACAGCATAACTGTCATTTTACGCCGGTATTATGTGAGCAAGAGGTCCCCGGTCGTGCCGGCTCAATTCGGCTGCAAAGCAGCATGGCACTACCTCCTTACAAAGTTATTAGTAAGGATAATGACTCTCGTAATAACAGCAAGACTGTAAGCATTTTTTTATATTTTTTACAGTATAATAGTAGCCGGTGGCTTACCTTGATTATTAACATGATTAATGTATTTAGCAACCTAAACGACTGTGACGAAACCACAGGACCAAACAATAGAATTAACGGCATTGTGCTATCTTGAGGTTGTAGGTATGATGTGTGTTCAGCATTGTTTTGTGATGCACTCTCATAAAAATGGTCACATAGAATGTAATTATAAATTAATTATTCGTTATTTTATTAAATATTATTCACATGTAAAAACCGCCAATAAAATAATGAAAATTATTAATTATATTTTGTAATATCTTTTTGTTTGACTTATTTTTTTCCTCCAGGGGAAGATTCGCACTTAGAAGTCACTTTTCCGCTACGCAAAAATGAAAGAGAAGTGATAAGACGCCACCATGGTACGTGGTACGATGTTTCGTTGAAATCGAAAAAAAAAACTTTGCAAATATGTATCTTATTTCAATCGATAAATAAAAGCAACAGTTCCCTTTATTATCATAATATTTTATTATATTATCACTGTTAGTATTTTTATCAAGTTTTGTTTACAAACAAAATTGCAAAAGTGTAAGTTTTAATAATATGTTTTGATTTTTTTTAATAATCGATTTTTTTTTAGAAAATGTTATTTGAATACAATAAATAGTCCACCCTTAAATATAGTCCTCGCCACTTTTAAAGTCCTGCGACTAATGCCTGAACTAAATTTGACAACATTGACATCTTGACATGTGTCTGGAGTAAGAAGTTGTGATATTTTAAATTGTTTTACGTAAAATATGGAGCATATAATATAAAGTAAGGTGTAAAAATTTAAGGCCGGATAATGATCGTTAAAGTGAAATAATTTTGTGAATTAGAAAGTGAAAATAAACAACAATTAGCCCCGTTAAATAATATGTTTATAAATGTCACTGCCATGACAGGTAAATTTTAGAGATGCCAGAGTCACTCATTTTTGCCTAATTTATGGTTAAAATATTATCATTAACTCTATACCTACATTTATCTTATGATATTTTATATGAATATATAAGGTCTATATCTTATGATATTTTATATGAATATATATAAGGTAAAAGAATTAAAACCTTGTTCAGATGAATGATATTTTCAGGTGTTTCTGTAAAAAAGATCGAATAACAAAGGAAGTAACAATGGCAGCAATTACTTCTGAGAAAATCGTCACTCCTGGCAAAAGCCGAACACATCCGAAGAAGCTTGTTTTAGATGAATTCTACTAATCGGTTATACGTAAAAAATACGAATGAAATATTTACAAAAAAATGTTTTATTTTCCTAAAACCTGGCAGGGAGATTTTTATTTTGCTACTATAATTATTTTTGTCATTATTATCATCATCAGTCTTTATCAATGCACTACTGACCATAGGCCCTATAATTATTTAATTTTTTTATTGTACTAGACTTGGTGGAAAATCATTACAATAGAAATTGGCAACATTGAGTTATGAGATCGCAGCGCCGCGTCTATCGGACTTCTAAAGTGGCGATGACTGTTAGACATTGACATGTTTCTTTTGAAGCTTTCAAATGGAAATATTTCCCAAAAAACTAATTTTGTAACTATGCACGGCGCCCTAGTACTGTGTAGTGAACTCTTTATGCACGTACGCAAATTACTTTCAAGCATATTAAAAAGAACCTCAAGATCTATAATATATAAATACGTTAATGAAAATGCAGAGAAAAAGATTTCGTATCACTTTTCAGGATAGAACCAGAAACAGGATATTTTGTCTGTATGTCTGACTTTAAACGGTTTACAATAACAATCGCACTAAGCATCTCAGATTAAGGGATTGCAATGTAGATTAAATTGACTCAAACAAAATGTTTGTAGTTTGTAGAAATACATATTTTATAACTCTCTTTTATTATCTCAGGAAACATTTTATTACATAAACAAGAACTATGTAATAATATGGCGGAAAAAAACACTAATTAATTATAGTTTTTTGCACGTCAAAAATCTAACTATTTACGTGTGTCCAATTCGCACGCCGTTTTACTACATCGGAAATGGTTTAAGATTTTTGTTTATGATGATTTTTTTTGTTTTGCATATTTTGTGTACAAATAAAAAGATGTGGAGAAACTTATATACTTGCGTAATATTTTGAATACTCCTCGAAAATACTTTCATTAAAAATTTACTCCACAACACGTAATATTTAAATTTCCTAACCCCAAACTAAGTTAAAATTAAAAAAAAGAAACATGTAAACCGATGAATATTCACCATGGTCTGTGGATTAAATTACAAAGACAGTAAAAGAGGTCGGGCCCTCAATGGATTAAGTGGTCCAATCAGGTCGCATCACTTCACTGAGACGCACTCGCGAGCGGTCCGTACGCCACTCGACCGCAAACTGCGTGCGCGCGCGCTTACGTTCACCGGATAGCGGATACTGGGCCGATATAGTACCTTTATATTTTGTAAAATTATTTTAATTCGGATGCGATTTACAGAACCTGTTCCTTACCGTCCTGTTCACTTGGTCCCATTGGTCCACAATAACGGGAATTCCTTACGTCACCGTTTGTTATTTATGTTTCCTGGTCTTCTAAACTCATATTGCAGATACAGTTATAATTATTTTTGATTTAGTGGATGGACAATACATTTTATACCGTAAAGAAAATTGGTGCATTAAATTATAAAGGAAAAACGGAAAAAACTAGCTACCCATATAACATCTCCTACTGCTGGGCACGAGTCTCCTCGGGTATCCTCCTCAAAATCAGGTGAAGCAGGGTATTGGGCCATAGTTCACCGATGCGCTGGCCCAATGGGGGTGAGTCAACTTCACACCTCATAAGACCTTCAATCTCTTCAGTTTTCCTCACGATGTTTTCCTTCAGGGGTAAGCGGACGATGGTCCTGTACTCCTGTGTTTTGAGTGTACTTAGCAATTTTGATAATCCCATTTCAAGGCACCACAGGGCGTCAGAATCCGGCCCAGTCCGGGTTCAATCCTGGCCAATGTCACATATATGATGATATAATGACAAAAGTATCTTATTAGATTTGAAATGCCTTCATCTCAATACGCAATTTTTTTTAATTTTCAAAACTATATATTTTACTAACAGGCACAGGCAGACGAGGTGCCACTTGCTACTTGAAAAGTTGGTTATCATAGCTGTCTTAATAATTGTTGCCATATACTTGAAAACTTGTAACTGGCCTTCCTATATTTATTCTACCTTTTACTGTTATAAACTAACTGTATGATTTCCGAAGAAGTTAAAATAAAATAAATAAATAGAACTAATCATATTATCATTATTTTACAACATATTGAATACATATCACTAGATACAGGATATACGTTTATTTTTACTTGTACGATCGTCGATTAGTGAAGTACATTCTGCCTTCTAAGCGCAGTCAGTCACATATCTTGCATCACATATGTTGAATTCTTGAAAGTAATGCAGCTTTAGTATTATGTACTTCCAAGTATTACACTAAGGATATTTGCTACAGGGTTATTACTTTTATTACAAATGTATTACTAAGTAAATTATGATTGGTTTGTTCGCCTTATTTATTCAGTAAATAACCATTTACACAAATTAATAGTTTACGGTAACTATTGATTTTAATCACTGGTGGTACCTAACTGAAAACACCAAATTTTTCTATGACCTCTAGAATCGGTAGCGGGTTCGAATTTCACAAGGGAACAAACTAGTTTTCTGTGTTCCTAGGTCATGGCCGGTGTTATACAATAAAAAGTTTAAATATATCTATAGAATCAAATTATTTAAATATATTTCCCTCATCTGGTACTGTACGTAACACAAGTTCTTCGAGAACTTACCACGGCACCAGATTGAAGTGATGTAAGAACGCCCAATAGATATTATTATATTTTATTAATTCCATGATGTGTTTACAATTTTTAATCGACAACATTAGCAGGATATTTTTGATAATGAGTGAATAAGTGTGTCATATTTTTACGGAAAGAATATTTCCCCGAGAATAAAAATAAAATCATTTTAATATTTTAGTGTCAATGAAATAATAAAAGTGTTCCACTTTCCCGTAAATGAACTAAACTTTAAGTTGTAGAACTCCTGGAATGGAAACCAGTAAGGCGAACATTTGCGGCCGCGTGGTGTTGTCGTAAAGCGGCTTGTACTCGTATGTTGATTGCTGGCGCAAAGCCTTTCAAGAAAAATTGAATCAAAAAAATGTAAAAGTACACGACAAACTATTAATAAAGAATATATTAATATTGGACACCTAGTAAAAGTTCTTAAAAAATCTGTGTCAATGTGTCAATGAATCGGTGGTACAGGTACCCCAAGAAGTACAAGCCACCAGGCTAACAGTTCTGGAGGCTGTTTGGCAAGGCAGTCGCTGTACCTCCGTCTAGATGGGACGACGATCTCTTTCCTGTGGATGTGAGTACCAGTCCCGGGATCAATCGTCTTGGTGTTCATCAAAAGATTTAAATATTTTTTGATGAACTTTGTGAAAAGAAAATATAAAGTAAACATTTCAATTAAATATCCTACAGTAAATAACGTGTAGGGAGAAATTGTGTTAGAATCGCATTATAGTTTAATGCGATTGTCAGTATTCGCAGACGAATGCGTCAGTGAGCAAAGACCTTATAGTTACAAGTATACCGTCTCGTGTTGTTATGCTCTAGTTGATTTCAATAAATATAACAGAGAAACCAATGTCGCACTCCCAGTCTTCGAGGGAGCTCAACCGTATTATACTAACGGCAGCGATATAAATACACTGTATTTACTTTCATCGCAATCATTGACTATCTACTATACATAATATATACCGGGTGTATTTGGAACGCTTTGAAAGATTTAAGCCTAATAATGTGATATTTATATACTATAAGGGTTTGTTTCACAATATCCTAATAAAGTTCCATTTAAGCTATTTGCAACATATTTACCACATAACTACAACGTTTTTGTTTCACAATTGACATATAGCAATATTTGGCTAATAAAGTTCCCTTTAAACTATAGGTCGGATCAACTGGCCATTAGCAAATCTATCTGCCACATAAATTAGTTGACAGATATATACGCGGTTGACAGCTTCACGACATTTGACAATTTGACGTTCCGGTAACAGTAATATACAAAATAATTTAAATTGTGTTTTGATCGTTTAATAATTAAGGGATAACATTATATACAAGGTCTATGTAAATAAAAGGTATAAAGATGGTATGATACATACAATTAAATTATAAAAACATATTTTCATGTATATTTACAACATGGAATTTTTTTCTAAAACATATTTATCGTAAAATGGAACGATGAAATGCGAGGTTGCCAAGCCTACTTACCAGTAAATGCCAAATAGGGATCTGCCAAATAAATTTATAGGGAAGATGATGGTGAAACCCAATCAAGACTAACTAGAAGATTTATGTGTCAGTTAATTTATGTGTCATATAGCTATAGGGTACTTTACAGGTACTTTGTGAAACAGACCCTAAGTATAATGCATATAACCATTTATCACAGAAACGTTTTTTAAGAAAATTTTAGCACTTATGTATTTTGCATGCCCGCGATGTATGCATACACGCTATGAAATCACGCTAACCGCGAGTCGCGCGCGGTGCGGGAGTTCGTACACCTCGCGCGACGCAGCTGTGCGCCACTCGTTACATTTCTGTTTTATTCAAAAAATTATCTCTATCATCCAATGTCTGTTATCTTTATGTTTACCGAACCGCACAACAAAGTTAAAAAAAAAAAACAACCAAAAGGAAAAAAAAATCGCGATTTTTTCACTTCCATCGTGTCAGGCCACGCCTATACTACATACCTCTTCGTTAGAAATAGAAAAAAATATAGGGTTTTATCATCATGATCATCGTCAGCCGCACGGAAATCTTCCCACCAGGTTAATAAGCGCTTAATTTTATTTTATTATTTCTTTCTGCGAATCTCCAGCACGGACCTTAATACACTAATTAAACGAATTTTTTGCTAGCGTAAATTTAACTTAATACGTTTAATTAGGTTAGTTAAAAAATATATTAATGAAGAACGGAAGAAGATTGCATTTATTAGCTAACATCCTCAAGTGATATGATATAATGTGTTTCACTCTACTTATTTATATTTTGTGTTAAACTGTGAAGATACTTATATCATTCTATGTTGGCAGTACAGTGCTAGAACTGCAAATTTAGTCCAAACTAACGCTGGAATCTGCTGTTGATAACTTTATTTTATATAAGTGTCAATATCAATCCATCCAGGACTCAAGATTAGTATTTCTTAAGCCAGAAATGATCTGTCACTGTCCATTATTGCTGACCTCGAGAATATGAAAGGTTACGATACCAGTTCTTACACTTGTTGTGCCCTTCTATCTGGAGTAAGGCAAAGCTTCCGGCTTCGTCTGCATTATGTCCACGCCGCACTAAGCAGATTACACATCGTGGAATATGCAGTTACTCTATACCTTTTGACGTGACATCTTATAATTCGATGGAGCCAGCTGCACGCACGAAAAAACTTGACTCATGCGGGGTTACCTCGCTCTGAGGCGATCCACTTAAGGCTTGAAGTGCAGGCGATAGCGCGGAACGAGGGAGAAAGAGGCACAATCGGCCCATCAGTATTTTCTTATGACGTTTTCAGTAAACCGACTTTACAGACAACCGATTTTTTTGTAAGGCTGAAGAATGCATTTCGCAAGGTTACCCGGGTTGGCTCCTGGACGCTATGTGGAACTCTTAATTGGAATGCTCTACCCTAATTAAATCACCTGCAAACGCCTTCTGCCGCTTTCTGAGGGTCCTGGATTTGCAGGAATTAGCGAACTCTATAGTATCTACAACTAATGTTACCTTTTTTTTCGAGGTGTAAGATCCTCATGAACTATCCCTCTGCTTTGACTTAATAGAGGGGAGGGG
This sequence comes from Lycaena phlaeas, assembly GCA_905333005.2. Lineage (NCBI taxonomy): Eukaryota > Metazoa > Arthropoda > Insecta > Lepidoptera > Lycaenidae > Lycaena > Lycaena phlaeas. The sequence continues at coordinate 20,789,940 of HG995163.1, forward strand.
GGACTAAGGACTGGAGAGAGCCACTGACCTGTATGTGGCAGATCTCTACTTAGTTAGTATAGTTATAGAACTCTCCTGAGCCACCTTCTCGGGTCTGTTTCGTGTACGCATACAAGCCAGCTACTTATGGTGGCTGGAAGTCGTTTTCCGCTCTCCTCCGGCGAACTAATGTTATTTAGATAAGGCCCTATCTCTCGGTTCGCTGTGACCAATATCATCTCTCTTTAAAACAGGCAACTTAGTTATGAGTTCTACTGGCTTAAGTCGCACTTACCAATTTACCACCAGATGGCTCTTATGTTATAGTTACCTTTCTCTGTCTTATATATAAAAGAGTCTTACTCTAATCACGATTTTTGTTTTTGGAGAGTTTGAAGCGCTTGTTATTGCCATGGAGTATAATGACTGGTGAGGTAACAGCGGTGAGTGCACTGTCGCAGTTATGTCAGCGACCAAACACGCGTTACGCAAGACATTTCAAATAATAACCATTTTAATACTGGGTCCTAGTTTATAATAACAATAACAACAACAAATGAGAACAGAGGAAATGGTTACCTACATTATAATTTATAGTGCTTGTTGCGAATTCATATCCCGCTTATGACATAGTATCCTGGACTATAATAGATGTATATTAATTATTATATAATCTTTAAATGCAATACTTAAAACAATTTATAATTTTTGTAATGACCTTTGATGAGAGCATATTTCAGAAGAAAGAACTCGTTCAGTATAAATACATATAAATTTCGGCTTGGCTTTTTTGTTTTATTTCTATTTATTATTATTTCCCGGACTATATTGTATCCGTCTAGATTGGCTTCTTCCTTTAAGGTCAATAAGAAGTGAATTAGTATGAAATCCACATTCGTGAAGATGTCAACGGGAAGACTATGAAACGTATACCTTATAGTTAGTTTGGTCGTAACATAATAAAAGATAAAAATATAAAAAAGTATGTACCATATTTTTTTGCATTGTTTTGCGGAGCTCGATATTTCGATATAGTCTACGAATGTCATGTTCATGAGACTGACATTCGTAGACAATGTCGAAATATCGAGCTCCGCGAAACAATGCTAAAAAACATGGTAAATATCCCGTTTTAAATGTTTAAATAATGAAAGTAACTATGTTAATTTAAAATCCTATATAAAAAAGTAGTTATGCTTATGAATGCCGAGCGGACAATTTAGTTACCAAAGATTTAAATCTTTGTTAGTTACACGTCTTCCACAGCGATTATTAACTCAAGTAGCATGCTCAAAGCTTGCTTAAATATTGGATATGCTGCAATTGTTCTCAAATCTGTCAGTCAGTTGCCAGCAGGATCCTGGCAAATCGTTCATAGCATACTCATAGGAAACCCTGTTAGGATGCACTCGGAGCATGCCCCCTTCTACCCGCTTCTGTCTTTTATTGTATTCAAGATAATATTGTTATCAATTGCATACGCTATAAAAATATGATCTAGTTTTCATTTCACAACTTAGATAAAATATTGGAGAGTATTGTATCAATTCCCTCTTGTAAATAAATATATTATATACGTTGAAAATCCCTGTAACAAATTCTGATGGAAATTTCTATTGTTTCCGTTTTCCTTTCAAAGTTTATCTAAATCTGTGCCTTCCCTGAGAAAACACGATTTTACAAAGCTCGGTCGCACAGGTACGGTATGATAAATTAAAAGGTTATATATCATGTTATGAGGTCATTTATAATGTAGGAAAAAAGCAATTTTCATATTTAAAAAGAAACAATGGTTACTAAAAAAAGCATTTATATTATAAATTAGGTAAAAACTTACGTATACATTATCATCATCATCATCATCATCATCATCATGGTTTATTATTATAGTCATCCACAACTTGTAATACAACATAGCATTAGTTCCAAATAATAAGTATTTAGTAATTGATGACCAAGTAGGTATTTTAAGAGATCCCCACCATCATTTAACCCTTGTCGTGGCGGTGTGGCTCAGTAGCCTAGAGTGAACCCAGCACTTTGGGCGAAGCGAATTGAGCCTATTAGATTATAAGAGTATTGAGCCTCTTTGTACCCCTCTTATAAGAAGAGGGGGCAAAAGAGCAGGAGGCAAAGCTCGAGGACGGGAACTTTAAAAGATAAATACAATCATCACTCTGTGATGAATAGGAGATTGTTGAGCTAAATATGGTCGTCCTCTTCGTACCAGCCATGAAGTATGTAGTGTAAGTATGTATAGTATGAGTATGACATTAAAGTTAATATCCCAAAATGATGTTTTCAATTTCGTTGCTTCTCAAAATATTCTATACCGACTTTTCCAGAATAAACAAAACAAGAGGACATTAATTTTGTAACCTTCTGATTATACCCAGAATATTAAGTTCCTATCGTCAAGTTTTTATATAAGTGCAAACTTAACCTATTTAGGCACTCTGATTCAATCGGTCAATTGCAATACAGGATAGATGGAATGAAAACCTTAGGGCTTCTTCCAATTAGCATTGGTAGAAATTAAATTAATTTTTCAGCGTCAACATAACGTACATGATTTGTTTCGTCTTTACCGTAAGTATTAAAAGCCTGTTCTTTGTGAATCAAAATGAATAATCGGTAAAACCATTTGAAAGTAATACTTTTGTGTTACAAGTCAGCTTCGGGTTTGTTTGACTTTAAATAGGTTATTATGTACCTAGTTGCTATTAACATAGAGAACATACATATAACAAAAAGGGCACAGCTTGTACCAAGCCATAACACGAACTACATAACCATAGTCATTGTATAATCACAGTCATCTACCTTTCACTTTTGCCCGTCGCCTCTGGACGGTCATATCGTGGCCATATCGGATATAACTAATATAACTGAATGAACAAACAGACGTCGAACAATCGTGGATGTGATAAAAATGACATGGTAATCTATAACCGGATACCCAAAATATTTACGATATCAAGTAACACCTTAAAATATGTTCAATCAGATAAAATACATCGTTAAGAACTGTATTATTTAAATATTGTATATATTATTCAGAGGCCTAACTTACGCGCTATCGATAGAAAATATGATAAAATATATTTATTTAAACTAACAGGAGGGCCCGCGGTTTCACCCCTTAATTCCTATTCCCGTGAGAGTACAGAGATATATTGTAGACGATGTGTTATTCTGATGTCATAAGCTATGTTATTTTTAAGTTTCATTAAAGTCCATGCAGTAGTTTTTACTTGAAAGAGTAAGAAACATCCATACATACAAACGTTCGCGTTTATAATATTAGTAGGACTAATCAAATCGTATATAATATATTAAGGATATAAAATATACTAACATATTATTCTGGCTTACCTTGTGTTTAATTATAGTGCAAAGAAGGTATTACGTACCCTTATGTGTTTACTACGATGTCTTAAGCGAATAAGATTTTACATAAATATTGATGAGTAGTGTGAAATATTTACATTCCTGATTGATTTTGATTATATTATTTTTTTAACTTAAACCCAAAGTTATTGTAAGCACGTAATGCTAAATAGAGCCCTTTAGCATTAGGATTCCATTCATATTAAAACAAACTTTAGAAAATAACATCTTTGTGACTCTTAGCAAAGACAAAACTATGTAATGCTAATTATTGATTAGCACAGTAATAGTTGTATTGTATGAATCTCGAGTTTACAATCAGTATCTAATAATTATTATTTAGGAGTTTACTATTTATTCATAACACCATGTCAGACTCATTATTGAACATGGAAATCTGTGTTATTGAATATGCAGATTGAGAAAGGAGATGCGAGTAGATAGAATATTAACGTGTTAAGATTATGCAGATCAAAAATTAAAACAACAAAATTATTATGTGTTAATAATAATAATACATTCTTGATATGCGTGACGTGAGTTCTATAAGAGAAATTCTTTACGTCTACCTAATATTTATAGTATATCTATAGATATAAATCTTAAATAATTCAACATAGAATACGCTGATAAAATTTCGTTCCTGGTGTCAAATAGATGTAGCTTTCCCCCTCCCACTACATGTAGAGGTAGCTTATTGAAACCTCGAAAATATCAGATTTTTATTAAAATTTTCTATTTTCAGGAAAGCTTTCACGCACCTATCCCGGTGAATGCCACATGTCCAGGGCTTCTTTGCCTTTAACATAATATGATAAACGACCACTAAATAAAAAACCAATTGTTCAAGTACAATCTACACTTACAAATATAGCATGCAACCAACACAAAAAAGCCAAAAGATAGGTGAATATTTTTGACAGTCTTCTTACTCTATTGTTATATTTACTCAGCATTTTTAACTACAATTAAAATAGAACTAACTACACGAAAAAAATCATTTCTATCTTATATATAAAATTCTCGTGTCACGTTATTGAGCTCCTCCGAAACGGCTGAACCGATTTTGATAAAATTTTGTGTGTTTATCAGGTAGGTCTGAGAATCAGACAACAGCTATTTTTCATCCCCCCTTGAAGCAATTTTAATTTTGGCAGAACGAAGTCTGTCAAGGCAGCTAGTATTATATAGGTATCTCGTCTAATAAATTATGCCTACAATGGTACAATGACAAAATCCTACGCACATAGTCAATGTTAATTTATGCTCGCCAGCGGATACCATTCCACCGCGTCCATAATTCTTGTAATATACCAATTGAGACATTATTTACGAATGTGGAAGTAAAAGTAGTTGGGTGGCCTCAAGGCCGCAGCGGATATAGAGCATAGTAAAACTAGTTTTACGATGATTTTCTTAAATATCAATTTTTATTATAGTACCGACATATCAGGTTCCTTAGCGGACTAGTGACATAACGGGCGAGTGTGTTTGCAAGGTTCAATGGCATATTTTGAATTATACATGAAATATTTTAGAATCAACATAATATTGTATAATATATAAAAATAATCAATAAAATATACGGTTTGTTTTTTTTATTTAATGTGTCTCTCTCTTTTAAATAAACACCTTAAGAGGTTGGATGTTGGATGTGACACATCATTTAAAATAATAACTTACTTTATTTAAACACCTTTGCATCTCTATGATCTCTATCAGCTTTCTAGTGCAAATTCTATTCTATTTGTGACTCTAGTAATAAATAGGTAAACCTAGCTAATTACAAAATTGTTGGTAGTTAATTGCAGTGCTATAACATATTTTAATTCTATCATCATAACGCGCTATACCTACAGTACGACGCGGACAGTCCGTCCGCGGATCAACCGCGAATGTCCGCGACGGGCTGTAGTCTATAGTGCCAACTGCTATAGTCAGTATCATAATTTATTCTCTCATATTTTAGTAAATTATACTATCAAATAATCAAATTCTATTAGGAATTAATCGTTATAGCGTTATTTTAGATGCTGTCTAAACTTTGCAGGAAAGTACTCTGGAGGATTTTAAAAGAAAGTAATACAATTCATAAATGGTTTAAAAAATAAAACAAGAAATAAGTACAAAATGTTGTATTTGTCTATAGTAATCATAAAATAATATTGTTAAGGTATAAACTTTCATTATAGTTTAATGTTTTATGTTTTTTGGCAAATATAGCTCAAAAAATGGCGTAAACCTACTGGTTCTCTTTCGTTCCTGCCAGATATTCTAGCGAAACTAATGACGTCTAGATAAAGCAGTAAATATACTTTAAAAATATACAATGTCAATTTTATCAGTTAGTTAATAAAAGTGTATCCATTAAACTTCTACTCTTTTACCTTTAATGTGGTTTCATTTATTAAACATGAAAAATATCACATTAGGTTTACTTGTAAAATGCTTTCTTTCAATATTCAGTAATGTGGATCCTAAGACAAGTGACATGTTACAGATAATAAGATTAAGAAGATTGTAGCAAAATAAATAGAAACATTTATGTAATTTTATTGTGAGAATTATTTATTATAATTATGTTTCTTATTGTATTTCGGCGGGCATTCTAATACACCTCTCGAAGTAGCGGTTCATTGCGTTGTATCTGTGCATGTTCACTCCCACTAGACTGTGCGCCTCGTCAGGGTACGACTGAAAAAAATATGTCAGTTAGATAGGCGACGGACAGACGGACGACTTTATGGTAAGCTGTCTTCACTGTCCATGGACAAAGACCTTGTTTACCCGTATACCCAGGTAAACTTAGCCTTTCCTAAAAAATATGTCCCTCTTTCAAAAATATAGCAAAGCTGATTCACCCAAGAAATTAGCAGGAGCGTGGTACCTAACAGACGATAGCACGACGTAACTGTTTTACGGGAGAAAGAGGCACCTGGCTATCCATCTCACCTGTCTCTTCTGCTTTATATATCCGGTTTTGATGATTGCCAAGCTACTCTTAACAGCGACAATTATGGGTAAACTTTTATCATAGGAACGTCAACAAAACGAAACAAAAAGACGTGAAAACGAAAATAAAGGTATTCGTGCCACATCCTTTTTCGTCTTAAACATCAATTCAAAATATATTCGACATTTATTACTGTATTTCTTGCATAAGATTAGTTAAGGAATATTTTTATACATATTTTTATTCGGATATTTCAAAGAATATTTGTTATTCTAATTCCCAAATTTGTCCATTTAACGGACGGTCGGTTAAAGCATTACAAAAATCTGAGGATTGGGGATCTTATAAGTATAAGTCGATAAGAACAGGTTCTATCAGAAGACTTGAGAGTATAATTAGAATTTTATAATGAAAGCTTCATTTTTAAATCCTAAATATTATTATATGGGTTAAGATTCCCTTCGTTTTAGGTTAGGAAATGGTACATGTACTTGTATATGATATTTTATATTGGTGACTATAGATCATATATTAAGATTTTTTTGTAGTTACTTAATAATTTTCGCTTCATTTTTCAATTTTTTAATCAGTTTAAGTGTGAAATCAATTACCTTGTTTACGTAACATTCATTATAATATCAAATAGAATCTCAATCCGAAGGCCAGCTGGCCGATAGCGAAGATTCTTGTCCTCATTTGTACAGGCTATATTTTTCAATATAACTTTAGCTTAGGGTTGCTAGAGCGCAGAGTAACGATTACGTAAGTACGAAATATGTAATCAAAAATTCAGTAACTTAAAGGAAAATAAATTAAAGTTTAATCACTCCACGCTCTTATCGATGCCCTAATTGATTTTATTTGATAGATATACTATAGATAAACACGGTAAAAAGATTTTTGTAAAGAAATATGTCTAATTTTAACAAAAAAATAAATAAAGAAAAATAGTTTTTAAAATTGCCGTTAAAACGCTCCAAGCGTCATTACGTCACACACCGCATACAGAGCTCGCGCTATGTTAGGTGAGTTTGTACTTAGCTCAATGTTCAGTGACGTCATCGCCTTATTGGCGTTTACAGTCACGTGACATGCATGATAAATAACGCATTTTAAATTAATTTTCTAAATTTTAAGACAAATAAGTAGACTTTTTAAATGTCATTATAGGTTTTCAAATACTGTATTTACTATGTAAAACATAACTTTACATGAATTTGTAACATGTGTCAACATCTCTATTGATGGGGTTTCTATTCCCCTGTCAATCAAAGTACTGAGGTCTTTAACTTTGGCATCCTGAGAATAATCCTGAAAACCGAATACTACAATGATTTTGATGAGAGAATTTATTACCATCTGCTCGAAGGGTATGTCCAGCTCTTGTAGCGCCTTGTAAAGCTTGGCGGCGTTCTGGTAGTGAACATTGTCATCCGCGTTGCCGTGCATGATGTAGAAGTCATGGCCGCGCAGCTTCTCCGCCAACAGCGTCACGTCACCAGCCTCGTAACCCGCCAGGTTATCCTCGGGAGTGGGCAGACCCATGTAGCGCTCCGTGTACATCGTGTCTGATAGGTAATTTGAGGTAAGTTTAGGTAAGTGGAGATAAGTATAGATAAGTTTAGGTGAGGTAAGAACATGGCGAAGAATAAGCGCGTTAAAGTGGCAGTAGGCTGGTCACACACTCAGAAGAACGGATAGCCGTTGAGCCATTAAGGTTCAAGAGTGGAGGCCGAGTTTAGGTAGACGAAGTGTTAGTCGGCCATTAACCGGGTGGGAAGACGATCTCCGTGCAGTGGCCGGTCCATGTTGGATGCGACTGGCTAGGGATCGGCCGCCTTGGCGTTCATTGATTAGCAGTGGACGGATAAAGGCTGATGATGATGATGAGGAGGAGGTGAGAAAATAAAAAGTTGAATTTGTAAGTACAGATAAATAGATGCTGCATCGAATTCTCTGATACCGATAAGAGGTCAGTTTAAAGACTGGCATACATATTCCAAGCTCAATAAAGAACCCGCCATATATTATAAATACGGAAGTTACAAACAAACCAGCCGCTAACCGTCAGTTTTATGATATATCATAAATGCCAACTCCTGTGACCTTTTCGAAAATGCTACTTCGATCATGATTGTAATACTTAATTAATTGTGTAAATTCCATCTGAACATTTCACAATTCCGGTCAGTTTTAATGAAAATTTAATGTCTAGAATTTTCGACAATTCTTTCTATCTTCCGAGGCACAGGCCACTAACTTTTGAGCTGCTCAAATGTGTGTCTGCTCATACTTTGACCTTTATTCGTTTCTAAGTTTTGTAATGTAGTTTTATTTAAAAAAAAGTCTTAAAATAAAAATTCTAAAAAATATGCCAACCTCGTTGTACTCCTAACTTTTTATCTCTGAGAGAGAGAAAGAGAGAAAGAGTGAGAGGAGGACCATCCTTTACTGTTGATTGAGCTAATATAATGTGAACAATTTCGGCGTCATATTATTTCAGTTGTTTGAAAGTTTTTGTGTTGCAGATCATCAGACTATAATGATCTACACGGCATGTGGAAGTCCATATTCGATTACATTTTTTATGTTCAATGGGTAGACAAATGGGCAGTCGCCAGTCAGTCATGGGCAGATCAACAGATGCTACGTGGTCAGAGACTCCTGTGAGCAAATGTTTGCTTATCCTGACACATGAAAATAAGATAGTCTTGGGGTCACCATGCAGAGTGTTCGATACATATCCCAGGGTCAAAGCGTTAGATTTGGTGGAACAACTGTATATAACGGGACCCAACTGATAACATAAAGGACAAAACTAGATAAATTGAGCTCACTGTAGTAAAGCCAGGAGGTGACGGGCGCGCCGGAGACGCCGCACTGGAAGAGGTGGTCGTCGTCATGGAGGAGGGTGAGCAGCGTCGCGTACCCTCCGTAGCTGTGACCCCAGATGGCCACGCGCGACCGGTCGATGAACTGGTAGCGATCCAACACTTGCCTGTGCCACAAAACATCATCGTCATTAATAGAATCTAATTAAAAAGGAACGACGATCCAGTGGTGGGTGGATTCGGCCTCTTATATGAGAGGTTCCGGGTTCGATCCTGAGCCCCCGTGTGTGCCTTGAAATGGGTTTTTCTAAAATTAATAAGTCCGCACACGAGACCGTCGTTCGCTCACCGGTGAAGGAAAACATCGTGAGGAAACCTGCATGATAAGATTGAAAGTCTTGGAAGGTATGTGAAGTTCACCAACCCGCATTAGGCCAGCGCATTGGTGACCTATGGCCCAATAACCTCCTCGCCTGATTTCGAGGAGGAGACCAGCAGACAGACAGCAGACATATAAGGGTTGATACTTTACTTTAATTTTAATCAAAAAGGACACTTTTAACAAACAATCTACACTAAAGCATTCAACAAAAATGAGTCCAATACTACCAATATTATAAACGCGAATTTCTATGAATATATCTATGCTGTATGTAATAGTGTATGCTTGTTACAATTTCACGCTAAAACTACTGAATGGATTTTGATGAAACTTTATAATAATACAGATTAAATATTAGGATAACACACATGTCTACACATAATATAATATATACGATTACTCCTACGGGAAACGGAAGTGCGCGTAATCAATAACATCAATAAAATTATAAGTTTAGTAAAATAGTAAAAATAATTAAAACAAAAATAGTTAAAACAAGAAAGACAAGAACTCTTCCTATTTGATATGCATTTATCATCACTCAGTATGGCATTTATAATTAATTATAAAATAAAACAGAATTTCTTCTACTTTTAGCAACAACTATTCTTAAAAAAAATACGTGCCTTGTAATATTTTAATATTCATAGCTTTCAAATTCAAATTAGTTTATTGTTGTCTGAATTGCAGACTGATATCAACCTCTGTTGGATAAACCTGATTCTTGTAGAACATTAAACATATATTTGTGTACAATTATGATAATGGTGACATTATATCATTATCTTTCTCACTTTCAAGTTTGATTCCTAGAAGCAGACACTTTTTAACGATAGATTAGCTGTTGCACGCGGCTTCGCTCTCGTTAACTAAGATTTACGGACGTATCTGGATTGATGACAATTATATTTGTAGGCGAAGTTACTCCTTGTTACATCATCTATTAGCCAGTGAAAGTTCCGTCAAAATTGGTCCAGCCGTTTCAGAGATTAGCCTAAGCTGACAGACAGACAGGGACAAAATTGTAATATATGGTATATGTAGGTACCGTGTATAAATCCAGTTGTATCTAATCATAATCAATTATTTTAATAACTAACAAACAGACACTCCAATTTTGTGTTTCTGTATAGATTTTACCGGTGGGAGGGGGAGGGCTGTATGGGTATCACCATCTTGCTTGTTCCTCCCGTCAAACAGCTTTGCTGTGTTTCCGAGAGAAGGGCAGGATAGGCACAGAGACTTAACATCTTATGTTTCAGGTTGGGCAACATACGAATGTGTTGCCGTGGCTAGTCTCAGGTTAGCTTGTTCGTGTTGCCACTCAACATCATGTGGCTTGTCTGTCCGTTTGCCTTTCCAACTAACATAAAACAAATACCTGAGTATGACGAAGTGATCCTCCACCTCCACTGTTCCGAGCGCGTTGTTGAGGGAGTACAGGATCTCCTGTCCGTTGAGGCCGGCGCCGCGTCCGTCGGCCAGCATGTAGATGGTGTTACGGCTCGTCGTCAGGTACGTGTGATAACCTGGAACAGCTCTTACGTGGTGGTATGGGGACAACGTCGCCCAGGAACACAAGATCACTCGGGACTGATCGGGATATCCCAATCGCACGTTGTCTAAGACATAAGATAACTCAGGTGCCAGCCACGATAAAATCGGTAAAAAGTAGTTTCCCTTTTACTTTTTGTTGCTTATTCCGGTATATGTATTCATATTTGGAAATTTACACTACTTATGTAGCGTATTGAGAAAAATCATGTTACTAGCTTGTGTAGTTTATTTTATATGATTAATTTTATTCCTTCACCACTTATTCACGTTTGTGCGTTTGTGTTCATAGGGTTCCGTTTCTTTTGTTTTATTCTGTTTGTTTGAAATGGGCGGAGCGAACCGCGAACGTACCAATTATTTTGAACCACTATTAATGGAAATATTTGAAACTTTGAATTTTTTTTCATTATCCTATATTTTTATGATATTTAATACGTGCGAATAATACTTACAGAGTATTAAACGTTTTAAAGAAAAAGAATTATTTGTGCCTACGCATACCTCATGTCATGCAAGTAAAAACTATCAACTCACCAACAGTGAAGGTGTCATAGACGGTATTTGTGTTGGGTCCGGAGTACACGTAGTAGACCATGGAGTACTTGGTCTCCGTGTCGTTGAGGTCCAGGCCGGGGGGTAGCCATAGACGGACGGGCGCCGGGTGGCCGTTCCCCAGGGGGACGGTGGTGATGATACTGTTCGGTATGCTCTTCCCCACCAGACGGTCGCGGACGATCTGGTTGTTCTCCCACAGGTAAAGGACTTCAGTGGTCTAGAAATAAATTTATAGTAAAAAATTGGTTGTCTGTAAAGTCGGTTTACGGACGGTAGTTTGACGTGACAAAGTCAAACATTACATGCAGCACGAACCGAACTGAGCCGATCGCTAGCCGATCATGCCTCTCTCTCGTTCGTGCCGCACTCGCTTGCAGAACGCGACATGACGTCATCTTTTTCGTGCATGCTGCCGTAATATCTAGTTATTAGACGTTGCACGTCAAAACATTTATAATTCACTAAATCTACCTAATAGCTTACAGATCACCTGTGACGATGGTCTGGACTTTAGAGGGTACGGGTTCGGCCTCTTTAGCGAGAGGGTCCGGGTTCGATTCTGACACACCCACCAGGGGCTTAGTATCTTAAAGTAGATATTTCAAATATTTTCAGTGCACTTACAGACCAACGCTTGCTCACCGATGAAGGAAAAAAATCGTGAGAAACCCTGCATGCTTAATAAGATTGAAAATCTTTGAATGTATGAAAAGTTGAGCAACTGCATTGGGCCAGCGCATAGGTAAACTATGGCCTATTATCATCCTCGCCTGATTTAGAGGTAGAAACTCATGCCCAGCTATGGGACAGATATGAGTTGATACTTTACTCTACTTTGTACAGATAATAACGTTTTGAAATATAAAAAAAAGTTGATATCGAAAGCACTGCAAATGTAGTGCAACGGCGATATTAAAAGTGTATATATTACGCCTTCGAGCTCGAGACCAAACAGATCTCATTAAGATAAAGAGGAAATAGTTTGTAGAGCTTTGAAAGCTATTTCCTTTTTATGAGGTATTTCTATATTTTATCGCTTTAGAAAGTTTGCAACTCGACTCCTTGTCACTCGGCGTCGGAGGATCCTATGCCATGAGCATACTTTCTCGCGTAAAAGTCGATGGCTGTGATAAGTTGGCATTCGTTCATTTGGGTTGTCAAAGGTCAAAGGTACAATGGTGAATAGAGTACCTACATTAATCTGTTTTTGATTCTGTTATAACTAAACCAACCAGCAAGTAAATATTTTACATTGGGAATATTTTTAAGGAATATTTTTTTAAAATATTATATTGAGGTGCCAATAACTTAATGGCAGCAATTGTTTTCTAAAATTTTCATGAATACGCTATAATTAAAATAAGTACCTATATAATTATAATAAAACAACTTTACGGGGTTTTAAATTAACATAGTTATTTCACGAGAACAAGACATTCGTAGACAATATCGAAATATCGAGCTCCGCGAAATGATATGAAAAAACTTGGTAAATATCCAGTTTTAAATAGTTTAAATAATACAGCAGTGTACCAACTGATCACGACCAGCTGAACTGACTGACCGTTTGACTCCATTTTATAAAAATAATCCACAATACCTGGGGGTCAATAATGAAGGTGGCCGAGGGTTCCGCGGGTGAGGAGCATGTGACGGTGAGGTAGGAGCCCGCGCGGGAGGCGGTGGCGGTGGCCCAGGCGCACGGCCCGCCCCCCGGCAGCACCAGCTCGCAGCTGAGGCAGCGGCTGCGGGAGCCCGACACGTGCACCTGCGAGCGCCACGGCGCGCCCTCTAGCGTGCGAGTGTAGTAGCTGCGGAACCACCATATTAACAGCTGATCAAAGAGTATGGTAATAACGACACTTCACACAGCGGTCGTGGGATCCCCTTTATTCTTGTTGCCTTTCGTAATTTAATTGTTGCTATAATTTTAGAGTAAAGAAATACAAAATTAAGAGTAAAGAAAAACCGAAACTTAAAAAGTTAAGCTAGCTCTATCCTACTCCTCCAGTATTTATTTCTAGTGTGATTTTTTACAGATATCAACCCTATCCTATCTTATAAATCGTGTAAAACAAAAACAAAAAATTAATAATTAACATTTTTTTCGAAACTTTTAGGACTGATGGCCTTTAAGCTATATCGGTAGGTAGGTGAGCAGATGGCTCACTTATTAATTAGTTAACGTAGACTGTAGCACAATGTATATTAATTACATTAAGCCGAAATAAACTCACAAAGCCAAATTCTGTTCGTCCATTCCGACGAAGTTGTTGACGGTGAACCGTCCGGGGGTGATGGAGCTGGAGACGATGGTGCCGTTGATCCTCATGCTCATGTACAGGTGCTGCCAGATGTTACCGTCCGCCTGCTCAAGCGACCAGCGGGTGGACACGAAGAAGTCACCGGTGCTGCTGAACCGGGGTAAGGCTAATGGCACCCAGCCGTTGGACTGTTCACGGTGCTCCTCCTGCAATGTGAAAAAACATTTCGTATTTTTAATAGGATCATAATATGCATTACCTACTAACTGGTACCCGCAACTTTGTCTGGACAGGATCAAATTTTGGACAACTCATAAAACATCTTAATAAATTATAACTTCTGTGTTATTCTAATGTTTAAGCTAAAGGCATTAAAATCTATTCAGTAGTTCTTGGGTATAAGTGTAAGTGTACAATTATGGGTACATAAAGTTATCACCTGCCGTCGAATGGCGAACCACTGGGGGTTCACGTACCCCACTTTGAGAAACCCTGGTCTAGAGTATCGTAGCTTCTTTAGTATTTTTTTGTAAATTATCAGATAGCCTTTACATACCTCACAAACATCCGTGATCACATTGCAAATCTGGAGCACGGTGTAGTTCTGTCGTCTGTTCAGCCAGTGGACTGCGATCTCGTTGGCAGAGGGCCAGGTGACTCCGCCTAGGATGTGGTCTTCGGTGACTGCCGTTGGCGCTTCCAGGGTCTTGAAGTTCGTCTCGTTCTGGTTCACTAGAGCATTGAGATCGACCACGCGAAGATTAACGGTGGGATTTTTGCGACCAACCTGAATAAAATAAGAAATAACAATAAATAAATAGTAAGGTTTTCTTTCAAATGGGTGTAATAAGTGTTATTAAGTATCATGTTTTTGTTGCTTTCATCTTTATGGTTGATACTCGATGGGGCTGGTCCTGATGTAACATGATATCGATATAAATGGCGTTTAAGAAGGCGTTGATGTTAATCGCTTATTGGTTAAAGATCTAGTGTCTATTAAGTTGGCGCTGTAGAATCATTTAAAAATCATTCTTACGCTTAATAAACGTTCTAACAACTTTTGAATATTCTCCATTTTGTTTTGATGAACATTGATTAAAAGACGTAATAATTAAATACCTATAAATATAATTCATCAGGTTTGATTTTGCTGCATCATACCATGATGATGATGAAATCAATGCAATTGGTTTAATAGCCTAAGCGGTAGCCCAAGGCGCCTTCGATATGTAACTATGCCGATCTAGTGATATGCACCGCAAATGCCTAGTTCATTATATTTATTTATTTCTTCACTATTCTTTTACATATTCCTAGTAGAAATCTCATACCTTTGGATATTTAAGATCGACTAGTTCTGGATAAGGGTCCTCGGGATCGGATTTGTCTTCGAAGTAGTAATAGGAGTAGCTCTCCACTTCGGTGTCGTCGAAACTGGCGAACGCCAAATATGATCCGTCAGGAGAGAACCATGTTGCTTGCCCCGTGTAAAGCACATCCTCTGGAATGATATTTCACTCGTAAAACTTATTTTGTAACTATTTTTAGATATATTTTTTTATTGAACTATCAGGTGGCACTAGCTTTAATGGTAGTGTGACTTAAAAAGAAACAAAACTATACCTAACAGATTAGCTAGGCAGGAGGTATAAAAAACTGCCCCGACTGCGACAGGGTGTATAGGACAGTACTTGAGAAAAGAAGCTTTATAATTATTATGGTTGATACAAACTCGCAAAAAATACAACAGTCACCAAACAGACCACGACATTTTACCTTTAATTTATTTTATTTTGTGTTAGAGACTATTCATCTGATATTCCCAGCATAAGCCGGGTGACACTCCATTTTGTTGCAAGGGTACATAACTGTTCAATTTACATTGTTGTTATTTTTTTTATATTCAGTATTACGTGGTATACCTTCATAAAGATTTAATTAAAACAATTGATGTCTTTTGTTTTACAATTTAATTTACTCTTTCAGTTTAATTTATTTGTTTTTTGTTGTAAGTATTTTGTCCTCTTTGTGATTTTTAATTGCTTGTTTTTGTGTATATTTTTCTTTAGTTGCTACTACTACTACTGCTAATTTTCTATCTACTACTACTGAATAAAGTTGTTTTATTCTATTCTATTGTTTATAAGGAATTACCTTCATACACCCAATCGGCATGTCCATTGTAGACAACGCCGGGTATGCCGTCAGTTGTTAGTTGTATGGCCTGGTTGCTGCTTTCGGGCAGATAGTACAAGTTGTTGTCGAGCACGTATGCCAGAGAATGCCCACCACCGAATATACACAGCTGAAGACGCTGGTGGTCTGCTATTTGCACAGATTGGCTGAAAGGATTAATTTATGATCCATTTATATACGTAAAAACTCCTTACGTTTATATATTAAGAATTAAAATTATATCCTATATAAAAAGCTTAGATCATTAATATGTCTAGATGGAGTGTCGCCCTAAAATCAAAACAAAAAGAACAGGCCAACATTTTCAAAGATGTGTTCGTGAATAGTGATACCAGCTACTACAGGTCTCCCATAATCATCCTTTTTAATCTCGTTACACTTCAACACAAACCTTCATTATAAATAAAAACAATAATGCGTAAAAATTCATGCGTATTCTATGACAGTGGGACGGATACTAAACACAGAGAAAGCGACTATAACAGAGAAAGCATTTAGAGGCTAACAGTTAGCCGCCATTTTTTTGGACGTGTTTTCCGCGCGACACTCTATCTAGACATATTATTGATCTAAGATAAAAAGGCTAAAAATTATAAAAAGTAAACTATAAACCTCCTTATGTCTACATCAGGCGATGAAGGCAAGTTCACAAATGTCCATTGCGGGTTGGTGAACTTCACATATCTTCAATCTCATCAGGCATGCAGGTGTCCTTACGATTTTTTCTTTCACCGGTGAGCCAGCGATAATAGCTCGTGTTTAGAATGCACATAGAAATTTAGAATAACCCATTTCAAGACTCCACAGGGGTTTGAACCCGGAACCTCTCGCTCTAAATGTAAGTCCAATCCTCACTGAACCATCGCCGCTCGTAAAAGGCCAAAATGTTTATTAATTATTATTGTTGGGTCCTCTCCCTAGATGAATAATATAATAGAATTTTTAATTAGTAATACTCAAACTCACCTCGTATCTATGTTGTACAAAGCGAATCGAGCAGTAGTGGAGTATCGGTATACCTGGAATATAATGAATATTCTGGATAAAAGGCATAAGACATTACGTTCTCGCAGGAGCTGCCGGATCTGCTAGCAACAGGCCACCTCGACGGCTAGTCAGTCCCTTAGGGGACCGACGCCACCACCACAGAGGGGTTGCCCCGCACCACATAACAACCCCTCCCAACGTCGGGAGAGTACAAAAGTCCTTGCCTCCTCTTCTTATAAGAGGGGTACAAAAAGCCCCCTCGGCTCAACTCGCTCCGCTCAAGGTGCTGGCTCATCCTAGGCTACTGAGCCGCACCACCGTGACAAGGCCTGACCATGGTAGGACGCAGGAGAGACTTGGTATATATCAACTTAAAGATAACATCTTTCCAAATAGGTATTAAAAGATACATATTAAAAGTGAATGTGACCATGATATCTATTGAAGTTAAAACAGCGTGTCGCTTATCAACTTTGATAAGGTTATTATAATATCTAGTTACTATAATAAAAGCTAATCAGTTTATGATCAGTGACGACTCAAATATTATTTGTAATTTAGTTATAACCATCTTATGACACAATTTTTCTAAAACTCGGTCAACTGTCAACTTGGGAAGACGATCTCTGTGCAGTAGCCGGCCCGTATTGGATGCGAGTGGCGGGAGATCAGTCGTCTTGGCGTTCATTGAAGGAAGCTGATGATGTTGATATAATATATGGACTTACTTATTTTATTATACTTAAAACACGGGACTACGTAGGTACTTACCGATTCGAACGGGGGTGCGTCGGAGGCGCTATTTAATGCGCCTTCAATAAAGCCCCTGTGCTCGTGTCGGGCTCGGGATGGGAACCCGGGCCCAGCTTAAGACACGACGTCGTGGGGACTGCCGAGTCGTAGCCGGGCAGTCCCCCTATTGTGGAGAATCTGGTCTTGCCGGGACCAGTCTGTCGCTGAGGGTATCCCGTCGCCTGCACAGATCCGGGTCCCTCAATTATAGCGGCTGAAGGCTTACGCAGCGGTTTTAGTGGGGTAGGGCACCCAAATGCGAGTCCCCACACACGCCAGTGCGCCTACCCAGGCCCTGGTAAGGTCGTAAATTATTTCCGCTGCGTCATCAAAAAAAAAAAAGGTACTTACCGATTGCACTTCGCTCGGCGCCAAGATGTACTGTCTATCGGCTGACAGGATCGGATTGTTCGTGTTCAGATCATTCTGGAAAAAAATACTTATTTAATTATAGAATAAAATGATATATTTCCCACCACTACCTATTATGAACTAAAACAATAGAAATACACAAACATCACAGTTTTAAATAAATCATAATATTATGTTTACTTAGGAATTCCTTAAAATTATATTTTATACTTTTGATTTATGCATCTTCGGTGATATATTAAGATAATGAATTTCGCTAATTAGCAGACTAAGCGCACTATAAACACCGTTATCTGTAGCTCAGAGAAATTAATCAATTCCTGTGGTTTAGTCAGAATCAACAGCGCAGACCACCAAATGATAGCTTTAATGCGATCTCAGACAGCCCCAGGCATATGATAAAACTGCTTTGGGATCCTCAATAAATATAATCAGAATAAAGGTGGAGAATGAATTATTTTTCAGTCTGTCATTACGTTTCTATCCCATATTAAAGCGGTAAAAATTCCTTACCATAAGCTCTCCTGAGACGAGCACGCTCGTACTTAGAGTAGGTACATCAAAAATGTGGATTCCAGGCTCACCCGAGATTGTGTAAGTGAACTCAGTATCTGTAATCAAATGTGCCGATTTTTATTAACCCTAAAGTCAATCCCTAGTCCCTTTTTTCATTGTATTAAAATGCAGTTGAATGTTTCAAGCCGTAATGGGCGCTCGAACTCACTTGAGGGTTTTAAAGACTACGTTTAAGTGGCGTAACTACAGGGTGGCAAATCGGCGAAATGCCACGGGCCCCCAGCTGAAAGGGGACCCCGGTCGGAGGAGAATTCCAACTCCCGACATTTATTATTACACATTTAGTAAAAAAAAATTGTGTCTTTCCTAACACCGATGAATTTGCCACGGGCCCCGAACGGTATAGTTACGCCACTGATAAAGGACGTAGCTTATAAGAAAGCACGATGATCTTGTCATGTTATTCAGAGTGATGGTACATAGGAACGTTCGGCTTTGAGACGGTTGCAACTTCCACACAACCTTAGAAGGAAAAGTATTCCCAGACAGGTCAAACACTCCAATGGAATTAGCTCCAAAATCTTGCTGTTTCATCCTTTCTAAAGAAAGAATACTTAAAATATACATTAAACAAACAAGTTCGACCCCTTCCAAATTTCTTAAATATCTGGCGATCTAAAAACATCATAAATCTCCTATTTTATAAGCTTTATGGCTAATCATTAGTATTTTTAAAGTAAAAATTATAATACATCGTTTTAAACTTTTTCGTTTGTTGCATGTTGCATGACGGTCCCCAATAGAAAAGACGTGCCTGAGTGGACCCAGCTTTTGAACTAATAGTAACCTTATTGGACTTTTAATAAATAGTTATTTTCCAATGTTTAGGTAGGTAGGTACACGAATTTCACTCAATATAATATTGAAACAACTTTAACGGATTTTATCAAGGTTTACATATTGTTTCTAACATGACTTCCGTTTCGGATACTTTACAATGGTTGCTGTAAATCACAAGAGGCCTACTGAGAAGAACCGGCGAAACAAACTCAGCTGCACTAATTTTCAAATATTCAATATTTACGTTTAGTGATATAGGACAGGCTGTTTAATTTTAATCAAATTTTTCGCCACAATAAGGTCCGTCGTAGCACCGGACTAAACTTTGCCCAGATGATATATTACCTGATATCCACGTTCCGTTGAAGCCCCTCTGGCTGAACTGTCCCCTCACAAACTCCTCCAACGTAAAGGGGTCGTCTGCCAACACCGCCCCCACAAGCACCACAAGTATACTCCAACGAATCTTTACAAAGTCAAATTTTATGTAAAGTAAAAGTAGCAACCCATATACTTATGTGATATTATGTCCCACTGCTGGGCACGAGTATTTTCCTCGAAATCAGGCGAGTTTTGAATTTTATGTATCTCCATAATTTCCATGATGGTATATTTGACATAATTTGATATTTTTGGTATTAGACACTCGTAGTTGTTGCCTACTATATTATATCTACAACAAGATAATTTTTTTGGGCCACTGGAATCTCATAAGCCACACAAAACTCGACAGTCACTTATCTCTTACAAAAGACTAAGTTTCCGTTGTATTACTTTACTCTATGAAACTAAGCCTGCCTACAGTTTGATAACTCCCGGATCATATTTAGCATTAGCTTTACACACTGATCGAAATAACTGATAACTATATCTTTATATTTATTTAACATATAATTCTCTTTCAATATACCAACCATACCAATTTTCAAATGCAATACTTAGGTTTCAGCACTCTAATTTAGTATAATTAGATACTAGTTTTTTCCCCGGCTTCATCTGCAGTCATCGACATGACATACCTATTATCTAATAAGTTAGTATCTATGTAGGCATGTAGGTCTAAGTAGGTATTAATAAATTTTAGTTATCATTAGAATTTAGAAATCAATAATTTGTTTTTTAATTCAATTAGGAATTAGATTTCTACTTTCATAATAATTTATTCGTTTCCGGCGGAAAATAATAAATCTTCTGAAATAAATCTAATATAAATCTGGATAAATCCATTCTCTAGTCTCTTAAATAGGATAAGTATAAGCATCATTTAAATTTTTGAATATTTAGAAAACATCAAATATATTTTTAACAAAATTGTCCTATGAGGACGTTAAGTATAAACTTACAAACTGCTACTATTAATATCCCCCGCTAATATTTATATATTTTAAATATAATACGAAAACTTACCATTTTATAGTTATTTATACCCACAGTAGTTGACGGATTCGGCCCGCCAACATAACTGTCTTAAAAGATTGCATATCAGAAAATTACTTTATCCTGTAGATAAACGAATTGATATTCAATGATAACGTAATAATTGTAAAAATTCTTAAGACCATGTTAATAGGTCGCCTTTGATAATAATTAGATAAATAATAAAATTTACGGGTACCTTATTCACACAGAACGTATTCTACTTTCAGTAAAGAAAACAAAATAAATTTATGTGTAATTTAAGATACATCTTAAGACAGAGACAAAACAAAAAAATTGAAAATTACTAATTGTTATAATATGTATAGCATGAGACAACATAATATACATATTTTAGCTGCTTTAGTAGTTTTGAGCGGCACACTCCGCGCTTTTTCTTATTAAATAATCTCAACCTTTTTTTCTTAACATTTAAGAACTTTGATGACATGGAGCATGAAACAGTGGGATAGTAAATAGAAGACTATATCTATTAGAAGATGTTTATTTAACAATTGAACAAATATTTAGATTTACGAAGATAATTATTTTGTACAAATTCATTAAAATCCTGTTGAAATTGATGCAGCGTGGTATCCTGAATTCCCCTATAATAGTTTCTCACGTATTACGGTCATATTTTTTTTAATTTCTTGTGTAGTAGTAGTAGTAGTAGATACACTGTTGAAGAATCAATACTATATTATGATCATTATTTCTCATCATCTAACACCAAGGGGTCCTGCTATGTTCATATTTGTCCATGTATAGCATTTCCGAAACTCTCTTTTTAAGTCTGTAAACGTCCAGCGACCAAGGCTCACATCCATACATGTGCACTTGTATGGCCAAACAATATTCAGAGTCGCTCAATCTTGCTTGATGAATCAACAGATGCAGACATTTTCCAAAGTGCTGCTTCTTCGCGAGCAATCAAGTGACTCCATTACTCCAACGACGAATTTAATCATAGGATTTCCTCCAAGGATGCCTTTCTATAACATTTCGCATAAATTAAATTATTTGCTCTGTTCCTCCATAAACATAATGAATGTCTTCGTGAATTCTTGAATATTTTGCCATTACACCTAAGCTAATAATCTTACATCATTTTAGTCTCCTAAAATCTACAATAATATGAAAGAATAGACACTAGGCTACAATAGAGAATCTGAAAAAGAGCCGAGAGATGGGGGTATTAAAAACATAAATGAGTTAATGTGCAGTGGAAAAACTTATGTATGTGGTGATATGATATGAAAAAAAAAATGTGTTGATGTGAATGAGTACAAATTTGTGTGAATGTTGTATGGGCGTGGGACGGACCATGCTAGTGTCGTCGATGGGTTCGACGTAGTTCCTGCAGCCGCCGCTCATGCTCGGCCATGTGCTGTCTACGTTGCTCTTCCTTAACTGCAATCTGTAAATAAAACGTTTAAATATAAGAATTTGCATCATGCATACAATAGAAGTTTTGTGTAAAAAATATGGTCATAATTTGTCATCTCATATGTGATTCATTCATTTATGTTAATTGTCATTCCGAGAAAAAAATCATAATCAAACAGAAAATATTCTATTTTAAATATCTACAAGATCATAAAATCAAAGTATACAAGAATCAAAGTCAAAAGGAATCAAAGAAATAAATGGTTATTATATTCTTCTGATTAAGACTCATAGAAGTAACAATGATGTGATCATAACTAACAATTTTAAAACATTATTAAATTTTAAATTGTGATACTAAAAATTTGGTATTTTGTTGTCACATTAGAAAGTGTTCCATGGTGGTAATAAGAGTTCCTTGATTTTTGTTAACCTAAACTTCACTTCAATTTTTTTTTGTTAGTATATTTAAACACATTTGTGAAGTTACAAAAAAATACTAATTATTTCATACCGTCTCAGCAGACAGCGGTAGCCAATATATACAAGGTGTTGTTTTGGTTTTTCTAAACAAGTCATCCAACAGCTTAGCTGGTGCTTCTTCTTCCTTTTTCTTAAATTTCCTGGCTGTGAAAGTAAAAACATGGTAATTCTCAGTTTCTCAAAATGTAGGTCATTGTGATTGCAACCCAATTTCCAGCAAAATTATATTTTTAGTGTTCCCTACCTCAAAAGGTAAGAAGAAACCCTTATAAAATCACTCTCTTGTCTCACCACCGATTTTCTCAAGAGTGGGTAGACCTAGCAAGTTGAAATTTATACGAGATACTGAGGTCTAATAATAGTATAAGTTGTATAAAATTCAAAGTCCTGAGTCAACATGGTAAAAAGATATAGGCAACATGTGAGATATAGGTACAAAAATACTTTAATTTCCAGCTTCTTAATTTTTGGAAATTTTCTCTTTACTTATTCTGTAAGACCTAGCTTTTGGAAATTCTAGGTCAACTGGAACCCCTTAAATTTTGGGTCGAAAAACGTATAAATGAAGGTAAATGCCGAAAAAAAAGAAAATTACAAGGTGTCCCCAAACATATTGAAAGCAGATACCAATTTAGATGACCTATGTTTTTACCTGGCTCTGGACTTCTTTCGGGAGATCTGTGTCGCCTCTTCTCATGCATATGCTCATCTTTCGGGAACTTTTCTAGCAATCTGGTTGCCTCTTTGTCTTTTTCATTTTTACCAACATCCCACTCTCTTGTTATTGTCTTCCTCTCCCAGGGTTTGTCCTGAAAATAAGAAAAATATAATAAGTAACCATTATCTCTAATTCTTCGAAAGCATTTAACAACTTAGATGTTTATTTTACAAAACTACTTAACTCAGTGAAAAAAACATATTGAAAAGCTGTTAATTAATATTAATATCCAAGCCTACAAAAAAAAAACTGTAAAAGGGTATTTTTAAATATTTAACATAAAATAACAAAGTATGTTTTACCATGTCTCCCCTTTCCCTTTTCATGTCCTGCTCTCTTAGCCAATCTTCCACTGTCCCAGGAATTGTTGAGACTGGTGCAGTATCAGATGTTTCACTAACTTTAGCTTTGTCAAACTCTTCTTGTGTTGAAAAATCAACATGCAATGTTTTAGGATTGGAAACTGGCCATGTCACCCCATGCAGAGCGTGTCGTGTCTCAACTGCTTGACTGTAACAAGTAAAATTATCATATTAAAGAAGCACTAATAGGTATAACAAATTTTGTCATCTGAACTATAGTTGATACAATATTATTTAAATTATCAGTCTTCTTTATCTCAATTTAAATGAGTGTCAAACCCTCCTCGCCTGATTTCGAAGAGGAGACCCGTGCCCAGCAGTGGGACATAAAAGGGTTGATACTTTACTTTACAAACACTAATCACCAATAGAAGATACCGCTAGGTTAGGTTTGTGAGTTAAAAATTAGGCTAGGTAAAATAAATTATTATTATAATAAATTAATTACAATAATATAATCTTACGTTTAAAAATAGGTAAAATACATGACAACACTGACTACTTAAGTAAAACACCCAGTAAAATAAAAATACTAATTAAATAGTACTTACTCTTCAAGCTCATATTTAACAAAACATTTGGACTTTATTCTGTCAATCCAAAAACCATCATCAACTATTTTTCCCGTCCTTTGTAATAAGTTTTTCAACTGTAGCAAAGTGAATGGTCTCACTAAATTAGTTATATATAATATATTAGATTGCTTATGTCTCGGGGGACTCGGTGGCCGAGCAATGATGCTGTCATTTTCTTTGACTATTGATATTTTTCTCGTAGCTGATAAATGCACATCTTTATTTTTAACATTTTCTTTATCTTCTGAATGTTGCTCTTTCTTAATGTTGTCAGTATTGTCTATAACAATTTTAGGCAATACGGGCCGATCAAATTTTTCTGGCACTTCTACTCTTTTATGCTTTTTTTCTTCAACAACTTCTTCAAATTCCACTGGCTTCACATCAGGTATAATTTCTTTAAGGATATCGGTAGAAATGGTTATAGATTTTTGTGTGGTTAATTTATTAGGACGTGACCCCCATCGCCTCTTTCTGTTAACAACTGGTGCTGTTTGTCCATTTTGAGTATTTTTAATAGTATCTATATTTTCTTCCTTATGTTCATCATTTGTTGTTTGCTTTGCAGTTTGCTGGTCTGTGTGGTTTTTTACTTCTTCTTTAACTAATTCTTCTTCTGGAACATTTGTTTTATTTTCAATACCTGTGCTTTGTGAACATTCTACTATATCAGTCACATTAGAATTAACATTTTTCTCTTCATCAGATTTTGATGGTTCTGAAATTTCAGCATTACTTTCACTTATACTTACCTCACTGGAAACTGTGTTAGTCACAGGTGGCTCTTGTGACATGGGCACGCTTGTTTCGTTGACATTTTTTCCTTCTTGACTTTCATTCAAATTGAAGTCTGAAGATTCACACCGACTCTCATCAGCTTGCAATTCTAAAACTTCAGAGTGGTCAGCAGATAGGCTTCTTTCACGATTAAGAATAGTTTCCACTGGAGTTTCGGGT
This sequence comes from Lycaena phlaeas, assembly GCA_905333005.2. Taxonomy (NCBI): domain Eukaryota; kingdom Metazoa; phylum Arthropoda; class Insecta; order Lepidoptera; family Lycaenidae; genus Lycaena; species Lycaena phlaeas. The sequence continues at coordinate 20,815,454 of HG995163.1, forward strand.
TCCTCTTTCTCACAAGCTTCTTCGTTTTTTGGAGATGCCACTGTAGTGTCAGCGTCAGAAGTTTTCCCTTCTACTCCTGTATCACTAGATTTAGCTTCACTAGATTCATCTTTGGCCTGACTCTCAGTCTCAGTGCTTTGTGACACATTTCCCTCGACTTCCATAGAACTTGTATTTTCTTCTTTATTTTCTTCGTTAGTTGTAGATACCTGAGCTTGATCTGAGGAGGTACCTTCTTGAACGTCACTTTCTTTATGCACCTCCACTGCAGGGAATACCTCTGAGGAATTTGTAGAAGTTTCTACTTCTGGCTCATCCTGACTATCTTGATTTCTTTCTGATTCTTCTTTTGATTCTGTTGAACGTTTAACTCGATGTTTAGATTTTTTCTTCTCGTCACCCTCTGTACTAGGCGTGTCGCTGGAGCTTGTAGCACGTGAATGTTTTCTTTTACTGCGCGGTGACCTGTCCACTCTCTCTGGAGTAGAAGGAGGACGCGTCAGGCAAATTTTCAACTTTTGAATTTCTCCCACATCTCCAGAGCCAGCAGCTTTAACTTGCCAAACCTGGTCCGGCGATTCTTCAGGGCTATCTTGTTTTACGGGAGTTACTGGCGGGTCGGTTTTAATTTCACTAACTTCAACTGGTGGAATAGGAGCAGCTTCTTCGGCAGATTCATTTTCAGACGATGAGGATTGTTTTCGGCGTCTTGTACTTTTCCTCTTAACTTTCTCCTTTTCTTTCTTTTCCGGTGAAGCTTTAGTCTTCTTACTCGCGGTTCGTTCACTTTTACGACGCATTGCTAATATAGTTGGATATGAGGTTAAATAATGGATCTAATTCCTTTGTTTTAAAAAATATTTTAGCAGTAAATTGTACTTCAGTTTTAGTCACTCAGTAGAGAAAAACACAGTTACTTCTCTAAAAATATTAGTTTGCAACATAGGACGCCATGCAAATTACAGCAGCCATATTGATCAAAGAGTATGTAAAACTAACGTTAAGAGACGGGACTGCCATACAAAAAAAACGATGTATGAACGTGCACTCTAAACCAATACCAACCTAACAGACAGAACCATGGCGCCTGGCGGTACATACTGCCAACATAATGTCATAACTAGTTAGTACTGGGGTAGAACTAGTGAAAATTTATCGATATCGACTTTTTAAAGACTCGTTATAGTGCGAATTTTATTTTAAAAACATAAACAAATGAAGGGTAAATGATACACAGATTGTTTTAATAAATCTATAATTAACGAATTAACGGAAAAGAAACTTCAAATTCTCACAAAATCATTTATTTTCAAACACTATAATTTTTATTTAAAAAAAATTCTTAGAAATATTACTTCGCTTTTCTTTAGCAATATGTTTGTTTCTTAAATTTACGTATAAGTTTATAACAATTTTTACAAGTAAATATGCATTTTTGTCAATCAGGGTCCAGGTATTCTTTAAATTAACATCTTTTGGGAATCTGAAATAAGATATCACTTTGACCCATTGTTTACACCTTTAAAGTGAATGATAAGTTGAATCTTAAAATTTAACTAAATGACTCAAACAGCATGTAATGCTTACGTTATAATATATTATAATAGAATAATAAGTCTGAGTTTATACATCGATGTCGATAAATTCTGATTGCTGGGTAAGCACTACAAGAAGTTTTTATAACAAGTTTATTTTATATATTTAAGTTGTTAAAATATATTAAACCTCTATATTTTCTACTAGAATTGACTTCCTTTATGGATTAAATAAGTAATTTAGCTTGCCGATCTTTATCTAATGGATATTTTACCATAAAAATACATTTGTTACCAACCCGGCATGTTTTTATACCACAAATCTCACAAGCTACGTTTCTCATATTGTTTTACAGAAACACTATTTGAATCTCTGAGAATCACTCACAAAATGACTGTAACTAATTAATATTACACTTTTATGTAATAAACACGTGAAAATGTAACTTTAAAAAACACAATATCTTTTATCTGCAATAACCGTCCATCTTATATCACTTTTTGACTTTTTCAATTTTACTGTCAAAAATCAAAATGGCGGTCGATATAATCCATCTATATGTAGAAGAGCCATCGGTAAATGTAGGTCCAAAGTTAATAATGTTCTTCTTAATTTTATCGGATTATAGCAGCCATTAAAAGGACGTCCGTTTCATACATCGTTTATTTTGTATAGGAGTTTCGCCAGCCTGATATTGATAATTGAATTTGAAGCACAGATAAGGTATAATATACCATCCACACGTTTGTGGCTTGCCGCAAACTCCAAACGTCCACAAGTCACGACTCTCACAAGCATGTGGGCGCATCGCAAGAGCTTGCGGCAAAAAAGGGGAACAAAAGACAATTGTCTTTTGTTCCCTTTGGCTTGTGCACAATACCGACACTCGTTGCATCGGCCACAAACCCTTGCAAGCCTACGCAAGCCAAGACAAACTCTGTATTCAAACGTTTGAATTTGTGAGGGCTTGCCGAGGCTTGGCAAGCGTGCTTTAGGCATAGAAATTACACTTATTAAACGACTTCAAGGAAGGAGACGTTTCTCAATTCAACCGTATATATTTTTTATACTGGTATTAGGTAATGATACAGGAACAAAAATCATGTAATTGTTAATTGAAAATAAAATAAAACGTGATTTCGAAAACGAACGAACGAAAAAGATCTCACATAACATAAAGACTTTTTTACTATTCCATAGAAAATTTAATCACAGTAAAAAAAACAAGCAACGAATAAATAAACACGATACTTGTTTAGTTTTATCTCAATTTTATAATTTATAACATTTTATCCGTCCGTCAATTAATTATAATGTTTTCCAATTACAGAATATAATTACACTATATTAATATACTAATATACACGTTATTATTTTAAATAAAAAATTGTATAAATATATTTTTTTGTATATTTGTTCCTGTTGGAACTGGCTAAAACCAGAGGCCATGCTGACGTAAAATATATTTACCCTTACGTCACTATTAATCAACTATCACTCCCAAATTCAATCATCCGAAACAATCCACCACGATATTCATTAATCAATCACATTATAATATTATATGGATTAAGTTATTAAAACAAAAACTATAGAAACCGTCAAAACAGTCACTATAGAAAACCGCCAGAACAGTCCTGTACAGAAAACCGCTCCAAGATATTTATCCGCAGTATTCGCCAACCAATCACAATATAAACAGATTTCTTTTTAAAAACAATCACTATAGAAAACCACTCCGAACGAATAAAATAGAATAAATAATTAAATTAATGGAAAGTAGCAAAATCACAACTGTGGACGTTTCCTATCGCTCCTCATTTTTTTTTTTGATTGAGAATGCTTGATTGTGCCCAGCGTTCTGTAAATTATTATGGACCATTAACATTGCGCCCAATGCCGTATAATGTGCATTTGTGCTGTAATTGGGAAACAGTCTTTATGTCTGTGTTCATTATATTTAATTAAAGAGTTTTATATTTGTTTCATCACAGTTTACGATAAAAAATAGCTCATAATTAGTTAATTTGAACGTTAGTTTGATATTTTGAATGTGTGTGCACTACGCCTATAATTTTTGACAGTGCGCACTGCATAGATAATTTACGACTATACGTTTAGTTCTTTCTGTCATATTATCATAGTTGAAAAATGTACTTTGCAGCGGTTTGCACTTTATTTTTTATGATTTAAATTACATAGTGATGTGATTTTATAATATAGAGGTACAACAAATGAAAATTAATCTTTAATAAAAACCAGTTTTAAGTCACATGATTTAAATAATAGAGTATTCATATCTTTTGTTTTAGATACTATGGGCCTTTTATGTCATACTAGCGACTCGGCACTATATTTAAGTGTGTTTAAACGTGTGCTTATAGAATAATGATTAATTATTTATAACAATAATCACTTTATTCAATAATGGGCAACCAAAACAGTTGTTGTTGTTACCGAAGTCCGTCTCCGATACGGAAGGACATCGTGAAACTAGATTACCTGCCAGAAGGTGAAGTGAGTTCAAACAATATACAACACATAAGTGAAAGAGAACCTGACGATGGAGATATTGATCCTTCGCAAGATCCAATTGCTGGCACAATTTTTATGGAGAGATCAAAGGCGTCAATAGAGAATGGGATTACCAGAAAGCGAAGTCAACATCAAATAGCTGATAATAAGTTAAAGAAAAGTAGTTCCTGTTCTACTATTTATTTAGACGATAGTACAGTGTCTCAACCAAATTTAAAGAATACTGTTAAATGTGTTGCTCTAGCTATCTACTATCATATAAAGAATAGAACTTCAGAACGCAGATTGGATATATTTGATGAGAAACTACATCCTTTGAGTAAAGAAGGTGTGGGAGATGATTATGATAAGTATAATCCAGAACATAAACAAATATATAAGTTTGTGAGAACTTTGTTTAATGCTGCCCAACTAACTGCAGAATGTGCTATCATTACCTTAGTATACTTGGAGCGACTTCTCATATGTGCCGAGTTAGATATAGCCCCTTCAAACTGGAAGAGAATAGTTCTGGGAGCAATTTTACTTGCTAGTAAAGTTTGGGATGATCAAGCTGTATGGAATGTAGATTACTGCCAAATATTAAAAGATATCACTGTAGAAGACATGAATGAATTAGAAAGGCAATTTCTTGAAATGCTCCAGTTCAACATAAATGTACCATCCAGTGTATATGCTAAGTATTATTTTGATCTGCGCACTTTAGCTGAAGCAAACGATCTCGCTTTTCCAAGTGAACCTCTAAGCAAAGAACGAGCACAAAAGTTGGAAGCTATGTCAAGAGTGATGGAAGATAAAATTTCAGCAGAGGTTGTCAAAAATGGCCTTAAAAAGTGGTCTAGCTTAGATAATGTCAATTCAGGTGCTGGAGTTAGACGCAGTGTGGCCATATTGTCCTGAATCAAGTATGGATTGTATTAAAAAAAATCACAAAATATTATTTGTGAACTTGTATTTTATTATGTAAGTTTGCACTCGGTTATTTGACTTTATTTGTAATTTTGGTATGGTGTTTACAAGCATGTGATATATCTAGGAAACATTTTGAATCTACCGTAAATCTCTCCAATATTACAATTATTGGACAATTGTATTAATTATGAATGAAGTATTTTATAAAGCAGAGCTTTGTGCAGTGTTGTGCTAGATAAGTTTAAATGAAAGTGCACAAAGCCCAGTAGTCACATAACATTCTTATTAATATTTTGTTATAGAGCTTCAATAATATATATTTTAATAATAGGTTTTACAATGAAAGACTTACAAATGAGGTCCAATATTTTTTACAACACCAATACATAATAATTTGCCATCAATTTTATAGAACTCATTATAATTTATCGGCTTCCATATTTAAAATTAATTATTAAGTAAAGCACTTAAATAGTATGCTTCCAAAATTATGCTGCTTAGAGTAAAAATTAGGCTATCTAGAATGTGCAAGTGCATTTTGACTGAAATAATGATCTTGTGATTGTGGTATAAATGTTATAGTCAGCATTGTTTTTTTTTTAAATATAATTTTATTTTAAATAATGATTGCATTTAGGATTCGATTATTAAATAATAATGTAAAAAGAATTATGCCAAATTATTTTATAAACATTAGACAGTGAAAAAATAATTAATTGATAAATATTTTATGATAGACTCAGTGTAACATACATTAAATATATATGGTTTTCTATGTGACGAAACTAGGAATTGGTTGAGTTTAATTAATCAAACAAATTCATATATTGTTTTTAAGTTATGTAATTCTTACTTTATGTATTTTAAATGTAATAAAAATAAACATTTTATATGAGACTTTCAAAGGAAATTTTAATACTACACATTCATCCTTTCCGCTTCAGTAGAATAATTGACTATCTTCTCTCCCAAACTCAAAAAACTAGCTTTTAAAAAAAGTTTTATGCTAAGGGCTTTAGGTCTTTAAGATAGGAACTGTAATTTTCAAGCATATCTACAACTTCACTGCTCTCGCTTATCTGCTTGTCATATTCATGTCCAACAGACCAGAGTGTTTCCAAATCATATACTTTACGCACCTTATCCGAAAATATATGCAAGGCTATGTTACCTGAAATTAACACAACAATTAAACTTTTATCTATAAATATTTTATAATGTAATTACTAAATATTTATTATTTACACTTGAAATATACCTAAATCTAATGCCATCCACTCTTCTGAATCTTTTCCCTCTATGTTTGGTATATAATCACTTTTGTTACATTTGTTTTTATAAACCTTGCGGATGAATTCTGCTAATGCTAGTATATGTCTTTTACTTCTGGCACTTACAACACATATGTATTGAACATAATTTATTTCTTTTGGAACAGTAGCCACGAAAATATCTTTTGAATTTTCCCTTTGTAATATTTCTACAAGATCTTCTATTTCAAATACTCCATTTTTACCTCCTGGAAATTATTTTTTTATTAGAATAAATATATCTATTAAATTAAATTCTTAAAGAAATTGACATACTTTCCATATTTATTCCCTCAAATTCATCGCTAACCATGGAATATAGTTCAGCTGAAGTAACCTCATCAGCAGTGTGTTTGATTACTGGTGAATTTGTTTCTGTAATTATTTGGTACTTGCTAGCTATTGCAGGAGACGTTTTTTGTTTAGGGGGAATTCTGGGAGTATTCAAACAAACCCCACATCTAAATAATCTAGTATTATTGTGGTTATCACAAAATGACGAGGGTACTAGATATGTATGGGTATGAAGGTTATTGATAGTTTTCAACACTCTTCTATACATGATTAGATTCGAAGGTGAATTTTAATTACGTAAACCTTAAGATAACGTCTCACAGAAAAACAATGCAGTCATAAATTTAATTTGAGGACAAGAACAACAAACAAATCCCACTATCCGCATATTCTGAAAATGTCAAACTCAAAGAGTATGTAAAACTAACGTTAAGAGACGGGACTGCCATACAAAAAAAACGATGTATGAACGTGCACTCTAAACCAATACCAACCTAACAGACAGAACCATGGCGCCTGGCGGTACATACTGCCAACATAATGTCATAACTAGTTAGTACTGGGGTAGAACTAGTGAAAATTTATCGATATCGACTTTTTAAAGACTCGTTATAGTGCGAATTTTATTTTAAAAACATAAACAAATGAAGGGTAAATGATACACAGATTGTTTTAATAAATCTATAATTAACGAATTAACGGAAAAGAAACTTCAAATTCTCACAAAATCATTTATTTTCAAACACTATAATTTTTATTTAAAAAAAATTCTTAGAAATATTACTTCGCTTTTCTTTAGCAATATGTTTGTTTCTTAAATTTACGTATAAGTTTATAACAATTTTTACAAGTAAATATGCATTTTTGTCAATCAGGGTCCAGGTATTCTTTAAATTAACATCTTTTGGGAATCTGAAATAAGATATCACTTTGACCCATTGTTTACACCTTTAAAGTGAATGATAAGTTGAATCTTAAAATTTAACTAAATGACTCAAACAGCATGTAATGCTTACGTTATAATATATTATAATAGAATAATAAGTCTGAGTTTATACATCGATGTCGATAAATTCTGATTGCTGGGTAAGCACTACAAGAAGTTTTTATAACAAGTTTATTTTATATATTTAAGTTGTTAAAATATATTAAACCTCTATATTTTCTACTAGAATTGACTTCCTTTATGGATTAAATAAGTAATTTAGCTTGCCGATCTTTATCTAATGGATATTTTACCATAAAAATACATTTGTTACCAACCCGGCATGTTTTTATACCACAAATCTCACAAGCTACGTTTCTCATATTGTTTTACAGAAACACTATTTGAATCTCTGAGAATCACTCACAAAATGACTGTAACTAATTAATATTACACTTTTATGTAATAAACACGTGAAAATGTAACTTTAAAAAACACAATATCTTTTATCTGCAATAACCGTCCATCTTATATCACTTTTTGACTTTTTCAATTTTACTGTCAAAAATCAAAATGGCGGTCGATATAATCCATCTATATGTAGAAGAGCCATCGGTAAATGTAGGTCCAAAGTTAATAATGTTCTTCTTAATTTTATCGGATTATAGCAGCCATTAAAAGGACGTCCGTTTCATACATCGTTTATTTTGTATAGGAGTTTCGCCAGCCTGGTCAAACTCACAGTCAGAATTCAAATGTCAGTGTCAATGTCATTTTTCGAAATGCTTTTTTTGTTTTCATTTGCATAGGCAAATATCAGAGACAAGTTGTATTCACTTCGATTTACATAACTAAAATATTGTAAATATTTGTTTTTGTTTGTCCTTTTAACGTCATAATTTTATAACAGATTTTTATATCGGATAGCAAAATAAGAAGTAGAAGGAAGCTATCATCTAACTATTATATTATACAACTAGTTATTCGTGTAAAAGTTACTTTAATCGGTAATACATTAAGATTCAAATTACAAAGGCGATGTTTCATTTCAGGCCAGCATGATGTACGCATATCCAAAATAACGGCAAAAATACGACTATCACACTAAAAATACTAACACATTCGGATTTTTCTTTGTTTTTTTTTGTACAACAATAAATTTGATTGTATATATTGCCATAACAAGCGCCAGTTTTGTAGCTTTATTCAATTAATAATTTATGTGTTGCGAGGATTGCATGGATTGCGAGCAAAGAATGAGTTTTTTTCCTTTTATCTAACATAATATTTTGATAATCAGATGTTTAGATCTATTACGAAAATATACTGTTTCATAGATAACAGCCTAATAACCTATCCGGACAGTGCGATAGAAAATATTCTTGTACATGAAAACAAGGCATTTTTTTTCTAAATTAAATGTTATTTCGTGTTATTTGTGTTTTATGAAACACCCCTAGCAACTGTACATCAAGTTGGCCCAGGGTCCATACAAACATGAAACGTCTCCTTTCAATTAAGTTTGCTTAAAAGTATTAGTGAGTAAATAATATAACAGATACCAATATTATTTTCTTCCTATGTTTTTTCCTCCGTTTTACCCATCGATCATAATATACTTGGTATAGAGCGGTGATGTTATTAATATAATTATTTTCTAATAAAAACAAATTCCATGACACATTCAGAAAACCAATCATTTTCGCCACATAAATAGTTTTTAGCCTTTCTCAATAAATGAGCTATCAAATGCAAAAAAAATTGAGTCATCTTATAGTTTCGGAGAAAAGCGTGCGCACCTTTTATCGGTAAGAGAGTGTTGTTCCGCACTCCCTCCATCTTAGGTACCAAAATCCTGATTATTTCTCCTATGAAACTGTGTGTTCGAAGTGAAGAACAAATGTAATATACTATACAGAGTAAGTGTCTGTATGACTCTCATTTCTCAGCAATAAATGAATGACTAATTGGTGTCTTGCATTTACGCATGTGTCAATTAGACCTGTGGCAGGATTCTAGACCTATGTATTGAGCACTTGGGAGTTCTCCTAAGTCCTACCCTAACTAAAAGAGAGAACTCTCTTCTTCCGAGAGTGTGTCTCAGCGAGAATCTCCGCCACGGGTTCCCAGGGCAGTGATTAATGGGTTGTCTTTTTTAACTGTCGGGATTGTGTTTTATAAACTATTTTTTTAAAACTAGAAGCGCCCCGCGGTTTCACCTGAATACTTGCCGTTCCCGTGGGAGTACGGCGATAAATTATATATACATATGTGTTATGCTGATGTATAAGCTATGTTATTGTAAAGTTTCATTAAAATCCATTCAGCAGTTTTCATTAATAGATAGATATCAGAATATAAGCTGGTATTGTTTAATGGTGAAACAGTTTTTAAAATTAGTCTCTACATTTGATGTCAAAGGCAGACTTGATTTGTTTTGGACTGATTTTGATAATATTTTTTTGTGTGTAATTTAGATTCAAAATTTAGGTCACTACACAATGTTTGTGCGGCTGAAAGCCTCGATTCTACGATCATATTTCAACATCATTAGCCTCTACCCATCCACTGCTGAACATAGACCTCCTTCAATGAACGTTAAGACGATCGATCCTTTGCCAGTCGCATCTAACACGGACCGGCCACTGCACGGAGATTATATTCTTATGTAGCATATGAAATTGGTTCAATTGAGATAAAACGAACTATACATCTGTATATGGCTAAACACCGTAAACGTTTCTTCCTATAATCACATATTTTGAAGGTCTATTCAAAAAGAGAAACAGAAGTGGGTCGTGTTTATCATCCATACAACACATTTATCTTATCAGTTATCTTTTTTATCAATAGGCGTGGGTCGCATTTGACTCATATGCTCGCAAACAAAGCTGGGTGCTATTCAAAACATTCAATTATGTTTAAAGGTGTATTGAAGTAAAATAATAATGTGTGTGAATTTGGTATTATTTGGGGTTAAGAATGGTAACATGTGAATATGACGAGGATATTTCTGGTGAAGTTCTGGGATGGAAGCTGCCGGCCTGGCAAGCGCTGTTATTGCACAGAGTGCTACCATCGTGTGGTGGGCTAGTGGTATATGCGCTAGTCATTTGTTTCGATATTGCTCTCATTATTGAGAACATCAAGCGTGGTGAAGAAACGTAAGTAATACTTTTCAGGGAAAAATAAAATTGTGATTTCTAAAATGTTTATTGTGAAGATTTGTTTCTGGAGATATAAATTAATGTACCTTATATGGGCAAGAATAATAATTATTCATTATAATAAAACAACTTTTACAGATTTTATTTCGGCTTATTAAGTTTTTCCATTCCCGACGTTTCGGATATTTTACAGCCAACCCCGTGACCATGGTTGCTGATCTGAATAGTTGGGCATGCAAAAAACTTAATAAGCCGCGATGAAATCCGTAAAAGTTGTTGAAACAACATAAGTGAATTTCACTCCATATAACGAATTATAATTAATGAAATTAGCTTAAACAGGAGAAAACACTAATTCATCATCATTACTATATTTTGATGATCCCAAATCAAACGTGCGGTGGGGCTGCTGTGCATGTTTGTCAAGCTGCGCTTTGCAAGATTTATGTTATTGTCTCTACTGCAAAAAGACACGCTACGGATTAATCGTCATTTTCTTGCAAAAAGAAGCTTAACACACGTACGTAGCCTCTCCTTGCGTCGCGATGGAGTTGCGCCTATAAGTTATTTGCATATATTGTTTTTTGTTAACAGAATTGCTGTGATATGTTCAATATTAATCATTGTACCAGCATTAATATCCACCATCTTCACTCTCGCATCTCCACCGCCAGGACTGCAGACAGAAGATTCAGCGTTTACTGTAAATATACAAAAGAAAGAATTATGGTGGATCGCCCAGCAAATTCTCACAGTATTTTTCTTCCCCGTGCTAGCTATTGGCAGGTAAAGGTTTCTTTCTTGTTGTTTTTAACTGTAATGTCTTATGTAAGCGCTGTGTCTTGCAATCAAGTTTTATTCGTGATTTGATGATTGAATGCCATTTTAATACCAAGATAAAGGCGGTTCTGAATAACCAGATAAATTGTAATAAGAATAACTATGTCTATGCAATATTAGTAGGAACATAATATTTTGTATATACCAATATACCACTTATATACCAATTCAGGCAAATTAATATATCGATTTATCTTAATCAAATGAGTCACTCTGGCTTCAGCCTTCAATCTTTACCCTAAGCTGGAGCATAAGAAATACTTAATAACTAAAACAAATGTATGATTGATGTTTGATTAGGGTACTTGTAGATGAATCGAGTTATGAATTTGAAAGGGCTATTTAAATGAAATATATTAGACGGTTATAAGTTACAATATTCGTAATATTTATTATTGACAAAGCGATTTTTACTTACTAAATTAAATTAAAGGGGGCAGCTTATAACTACATAATACATATAACATGATGGTTCATTAGCGCGTCTTCATATTTTGCATAAAAGTTGAACGGAATTTGTATAATTTTGTTCTCAAGAAAAGTAGTTGAGAAGTGTTTAATAGGTTTCAAACTTTCCTGAATTCTTCTGAATTAACTTGTTCCAATTCAAGGCAGTTGTAACGTCTCCTTCATGGACCTAGCCCATAAATAATTTTAGGAATAAAAAAAATTAAGAATATTTCAGGTACAGCTATTTGATATTTTGGTGGGTTGAAGCGGTATGTGCATCTAAAGAACAAAATGAAGAAAGAACTAAAGAGGCTATCGCGCGGGCCAGGGAACCCTCTCCGATGGAGTTGTACCTGTTTCTCCAGGCGTTCATTCATTCAGCTCCTTACTCTATCATCAATCTTCTCGATATGATGTCGCGCTACAGCAATCCAGCATTTGATAAAAGTATGTCGTGTCGTATGTAGTGTTTTAATTGTAATAATTGCGATATTTTTCTAAAGAATATTTTATGATTTTCTTGTTTAAAATTAATTGATTTCTACGACAATTTTTTATCTCACATACATGCGTGTGCCATTTGAACGTAATGTAGTGTTTTATATGAAAAAAAAAAAATACATCGAATTCAAATTTGTGGGAAATTTTCTTAAGAAAATCTTTTTTTGACTTTCAATTTTTGACTCAATATAATGTATTGTTGTAGGTAATGTCTAAAAATATCTAGATATATTATATGAATTCTACTGGTTAAAGGTCAAATAAATAGGAATTCTTATTTTTCTTAGATTAAACCTCTTAAGTGACCTTTTACAATTTTACCTGTCCAAAAACCCGACATTGACAAGTAAATAAATAAATAACCCATTTTTAAAACTATTTTGAAATGTGAATTAAACTGAACACCGAACAACAATTCGATTTACTTTACAAGTACCTAACCGCTTACATTACACCATTGACCTATTTCGTTCATGTTTGCAGTTAACATACAAGCTGTTAGCTTAGTTGCGTCGTCACTGAGAATGGCGAGTACCGCAACGATGTATAGAAGATTTGAAAGGGAGAAATTACGCGGCCGCAAATATCCATGGAATATGACAATTGATACTGACCAGAATGAGAAAACTGATGTTAACACACCAGTCGTTGAGACAACCAAAGATAACGAAAGCGAACACATTTATGAACCGATTTTAAAACGACTCTCCACTTTATCCAAAGGGTACGACGATAGAGACAATGTCAATAGCGATTTAATACAATTCTCTCCGAGGAGTTCTGAGAAAGATTCCACGTTTTTTGACAAAGCAGAATCTGACTCAAGCTCCGACTATCTTTCGCCCGTATCAATGGAAGATACTTTGGATAGTGACGACGAATATGTTAGACCCATTTCCATAATAGATCGGGTGGCGCCTTTCAGACGAGATTCACAATACACGATCGAGAAAGTTGATGTCCCTCCGCCACCTTTAGCGCCAGCACCTCGACCGGGCTCGCTGGCAGTTTGGGCGGAAAAACTAGTGGAAAATGCCGAGTCGATTCCTTTTTGGCTCTCGGCGCCTCCTCGAAGGAAACACTGGGAAATAGTACAAGATGAACCTGACCTTCCGTATCGGGTGCCTAGAACGTACATGCGTGGTTTGGAGCCGCAAGACGCCACCGCCGCGCTAGTCCATTTCTTAGGATGGTACTCATTTTTCGTAGCAAGACTGCTATCTATGGCAGCGTTTATTAATTTTTTCCCAGTATTAGCGATTATAATATTGTTTTCCCATTACCAAGTGATGCTCCTGTTCTTAATAGTTCCCCAAGCGAGCTCCGTTCGAAGGTCATTCTACATATTCCTCGCATTCATATACTTGTTTTGTTTGATGGAGTTTAAGATCCGTTTCCGCCACGTACGCGTGTGGCATGTGTTTTGGATCATAGTGTGCTCTATGGAGATCATTATATTCATTTTACTATGGGCGACTATCGATAACAAGCTGCATAGTTGGTGGCGAAATTATATATTAATAGTTACATTGAGTGCAATGATTTTGAGCTATATGCTGTTTCTTGTATACTTTTTACACCTACAGCCACGGGAGACGGTTGTTCACATAAAAAGCAACGACAAAAGTCAGATAAGCGACAAAGAAGTCTAAAAATAGTTATTAATTTTGCTAGTGAACCTTGGCTGGAAATATTTTTAGGGAATTTTTTTTTCGTCGCTTAAATAAAATTCTAAAACCATGCACGTATTAAGTTTATACGTCCATGCCTAAAATATACACATGACAATTTAATATAGGAAAAGCCAGTCTTCACTTGTCTTAAAATAAAATAAAAACTTTATAAACGACATCATTAAATCGTAATAATCATTTTCTAAGCGCTATTAATATATCACAGAAGTTATGTAATATAATTGTTCTAGAACATAATTTGCAATCTGAAATTAAAATGATTGACCTCTTATTCCCTTCTAGCTGTTTGTCTGATTGTGATAATTATATATGTGAATAAAATATTATAAGAAAATAAGGGATTCAGTTTTTTATTTATATCTCGTATTTAAAATATTTCCACACTTCTTCATCGACATCATCATCAGCCTTTATCCGTCCAGTGCTGAACATAGGCCTTCCTCTTACATTAACATTATCATGTGTAATTTTATATTCTCTGTTTAGCTCATGCTAGATATTGCTATGCTGCATGGAGGAAAAAAAAGATAAAATAGAGTAAAGAATTACACAACAATTTGACAGTGATTAATCGTGTTGAGTACATTATATTTGTTACATCAACAATTATTATCAGTACAATATGAGTATTATTATTTTTACAAAAAGAAAGAAAAAAAATTGAACAATACATTCTAAAAAGTAAAAAATACATTTCTAGCCTATAACGTCCCACTACTGGGCATGGGTTTCGAAATCGGGTGGGAGTTTGAGAGGGTCTGAGCCTTAGTTCACAGGTGCGCTAGCCTAATGTGGGATGGTGAACTTCATACACCTTCAATCTCATCAGGCATGCAGATTTCGTCATGATGTTTTCCTCCATGTTACCATGATTTGGGTGTAGTTAGAAATTTAGAAAAACCCATTTCAAGGCTTGATTGCTTGCAAGGCTTGATTTGACTTGGGGTCAGGATCGAACTAGAACCCTTTTCGCTCAAGAAGCCAAGCCATCATCAATCTATATGTATAAAAATAATATTAGAATTTTACGATACAAAGTTCTAATTCAAGAAATTAAAATAAAATATATCATAAGACTCTTCTTCTAACGATACAATCTTTTACGCGTTTAAGTTTACATTGTCCTACGTATGTACCTACAATGTCTGACACCGACTCCAAGGGTGACAATGAGGACGTGCTAAACTAGTAAAATAATTCAAACGTTGGTTCGACAAATTCTGGTTCCAACGAATACAAATGCTTCTACGAACGATGAAATTTTACAAACACAAACGATACAAGCTGCACTTTAACAAAAACTCGAACGATTTTTCTTTTGTTTTCTATTCTCTTTTCATCTGAAAGTCAGAAAGGTGCATGGCGAAACACTTACAGCAATAAACATGACGCTTTGTGTTGGTTACTTCAAAGAAAATTCCGTTCTATGGCAACCTGATTGAAGTCCTCATTGGGAGTGAATTCAGCTGTACAATTTTTAATCATTACACTTTTTGTTTGTAAATAAAAAGGTTACAAGCATTTAAAAATTAGGTTATAGTACCCAAGCGTTGACCATTTTAAGACGAGTATAAGCCTGTCTTTTATGACTTACTAAGAATATCATGTTGATAGGTCGCCCTCCAGACTCCGATCAAGAGCTTTGAAACGAAATGCGCAAATACAGTTCTCCATTCATTCAGACTTGAAGTGGCGTATCGCGTTTTTTCCCAACCGTTTTTTGTTGTTATCCTTTGGATCGCACATAGGATATAAAATTTGTGTTATGGAATTTTAATATTCATTAGTTCGTAAATTATTGTGTATGGACATACACGAACATGTCATGTGCTATTTAACCTTATACATATAAGAAACATTACATTAATAGTAATTAAAAATTACTGATTTATGTATGTACCTATATGCCTATTTTTTATGTATCTTCAGCCACTTCACACACATTAACAGCCACAGTTACTTTAAGCGCTCAGGCCACTCTTAAAAATTTTGATTCAAAAAATTAATTTGCAATGTCACTAAACAAAAACTTAATACATAAAAGTAATATAATAATTGAAATTGGAGTGAATACAATGTAAAAATTTTACAATTTTTCTCTGTAAGGAACCCTGAAAGCTCCATTGTAATCGCATTAATACATAATGACTAAAACATAATAACATTAAATTGCTTTCTGTAAAAAGAAATTGATCCGTAATGAGTTCACGTGCGCGGGCGCATGGTGTGCGTCGAATGAGTCGGCGGCTTCGCTTTGATCATTATTTTTCGCTAATTTAGCATGCCCTGTCGATGGAAGTCCGTAGACGAGGTAATTACTATCAGACCGAGCAGCCGATTTGATCCCCAGATGAAGTCATTTTTTGATTGAGATGTAATCCGTCATGAAATATACATTAGCCGCGGTTACAATCTGTTTAAAGGTGTCACGACTGAAGTGAAATTTCATATTCTGATGGTGCAAATAATATTTTGTATTCTTGTGATATAATTTCATTCAAAGTTTTATTTTTGTTTTATGCCGAAACAGATTTTCATTTTTAAGAAACTGGTGGAAGAAGAAGAGCCATGAATGCCACGCTTGTCTGCTATTTTAAAATGCACATTAGGTATTGTTTATAATAACATTTTTCGATCAATTGTTCAATTCAATCAATTGTGATGTGCTATCTGGTGTGTCCACCATAAAAATCACCATAAACATACCTTCCCTGAAACCCCCATGAAAATAGTGTCTGTTTAAAGTTTATATTTAATATGGAGTATATTTCTAGATTCCATGCTAGATTTGTGAAACAGTGTAAATCTTCCTACCATTAAACATGTCCGGTTGCTTTCATTGAATGTACATTTCGTTACTTTGTTCGCAAATCGATATCATCTCGCATGGAACACAATATAGGCAAGAGGCACCATAAATACGATCTTGTGGAGGCTGGGCCAGCCCTCGCCGTCGGACGCTTGTAATCCGACACCTCTTGTACTCAATCTTCTCTACTAATTTGCAGACCCTGCCGAGTAGGGCTGGCACAGATTCTAAGTTGTTTATAGAAAAAATAATCAAGATTTAATGTTCCGAATTTAAAGACATTAATTCGTCTTTTGTTTAGAATTAGTGAGTACACATTGAAAAATTGGATCACAAAGCAAATAAACGTGAAGTGAAAGGAATAAAAGTTTATTTCAATTATAATTATTATAATCTCAACAATTTTGTTTATATTGAACTATATACTTAAATACTTTAGTACCTACTCGATACAAAGTTTTTTTGGAATTAAATTTCCATACTATGACTGTCTTTATACTAAGTATAACTCTATCTTTAAGGATTTATCTCAATCGATGGGTGCTTATTCAACTTAAAACTCCAGATTAAACTTTAACAGGTTCTATACGACAAGTAATAAGAACAAATTAGACAAAAAAATCTAACTTAAAATGTGTATACTATGATTATTTGAAATTGTTACAATAAGTAGATAACATAATATTGTAACAGTTTAACACAATTGGAGTAATAAGATAAAATAATTTTAAAAATATCACGTTTTCAAATTACAATTGATATGTTTCTCTGGCACTGGTAAAATTCATAAAGTATTGTTCCAATAGTAATTATTCAGGAAAAATTATAATTAAATGAGCAGCCCTGATGTAAAGGCTAAAGAGTAAAGAGGCGGAACCAAACAACGGGTTGCGTTGTGCCGGCCCAGCGATAAATCGAATTTCGCCGAGGACAGCGCTGTTGTCTCGCGATGAAGGCGATACCACGTGATATTTACTATATTTTTCAATGAGTCGCCATTATCAACGGGAGAATCTTTAAGCCATGTAGCGACAAGAGACTGTAGATAAATCCGTATAGATTATCTGTAGATTTTATTAATTAGTTTGAACGTAGGTACTATTTAGTGTTGTTTTTAATGTACATAAATACATTTGACAAAACATGTCTCGTGTTCCAGGACTTCCATTCCTCGTGGGCTCGTTTTCTTGAATCTACTTAAATCATAGACTGACTGACAACGTTAGACAATGACATTAGGCGAAGATTATAAAATGGTCGAAGGGCGGACTCGGAGAGGTGTAGAAAGACACGGGTAGGCTTTTATTACTGAGGGCCCATTGAGTATTAGCTCCTATAAACCACAGTTCCTCCGGCGGGGGAGGCCTCGTCGACGACCTCCTCTCATCCTTTCATTCTGGGACATCACTGCCTCACAGAAGAAGACTATCGCCGTCCAGGACTGATCGTCACCAAGCATCGCTCGACATAGGCAAGTCCCCTTCGATAACGGTAACGGTTTAAAACCAAAATAATATACTAACATCTAAAAATCGTTCGAGTTGGATTTATAAAATAAAAGGAATATTTATAAAAGGACATTAAAAATATTTGATTGCATGATAAGTGTATTAGAAAAAGTACAAAATATGAATTACATCAAATATATTTAACATAACGCAATATTAATTTACTCAAGCTGCAACCAGCACCGATAGCCATCGGCCCACTTGAATGATTGTACATTATTGTTACAATACATCGCCTAAAGCAAAATACAAAGCATGTTAAATGATTGTAATAAATCCTTGGATAATACAAAGTTAAGCTATCACAAACAAATGCGGATTATCAATAAGGTTTATTGGACTTGACTTGGTTTGTTACAAGCGACAGATACCATTTACAATATAACATTAAAACGGCCAATCGTGGTAGATATTAACTAAGTTTCACAGCATGCTAATATTATTTAAAATAAAATAAAAATGCTTCGTTCAATGTGATTTTGTATCTTGCTACTAAAAATGTAAAATTAGGATTAAAGTTTGACTAACAAAAAATATTGATAAGACATAAACCATAAGTACTAAAAATCGTCAATATTAATTCATCATCATCATCATCAGCCTTTATCCGTCCATTGCTAAAAATAGGCCTCAATATTAATTAAAAACTTAAAATTGTATATAAAGAAATCAGTCATAGAAGTCGTAAACGTTGGTTGATAGTACAAACAAAATATTCGATTCTTTGTACTAAAATGCTATTTAAAGATTAAACTCAGCAACCTTTGTATGTTTTGATTAGTTCAAAACTTGTGTGAAAAGTTTCCTCGTTGTAAAAATTATCCTTCCTTAATATCGCTTGCGTTTCCTTTGTGCTTTTATTTTTTTTATACTCATTAATGGATTAAAATTTTAAGTTGCGTTCTAGTTGTACAGGTGACTGTATAAGATCTATTCTGAAATAATATCTCATATTATATTAATTAGTAGTGGAAATTACCTAATATTTTCTTCATGGTGTATCATGTTAAGCTCTACATTACAGACTCAAAATTAAGCTTTTATTTTTAGGGAACATAATAGATATTGTATGTTTACATGCACAAAGTTCAAGAATGTTAATCAATAAACATCTATTGAGTATTGGTACGGGACAAGGCGATGATAAGACGTATCGCGTACGTCCTGACTGCATTTCTCCGCCCCGCTGATAACATAATGACTTTCTACACCGACTCACGCCGGCGACTCATGTGCTCTCGACAATGCAAGTTCTATGAACCGTAAACGATACCAAATTTATGTCACCCTATCTGAGAGGAATTTTATAACGGCACGCGATTACCGTCCGCGACTCTTAGACTATAGACTACATCTTGGTAAGATTATATTATAACGAGGGTAAGAGCCGCAGAGGTTGAACGAGGAGGATTCAATTCTTACTTATAACAAAGTATACGATTTTTTTAAATACAAAAATTTTACTTATGTACAAAACTTAAACATTCAAACTCAAATAAACGTTAAATTTTTACGATAAAATTAATCTCTTTTAAGATGATCTTTTAAGAGGATCTCGACATACAAAACAGCGCTCTCGATATTAAAAATGTATAAAGATAAGTTAGTATAAATAAAAGGCCAAGAATCACGTATAGTCTGTTATTATCGTATTATGTACAGAATGCATTTCAAATCGGTATTTATGACACAATACAATATTACTACCAATGTTTAATGCAACAGAAAGTATAATTTATTATATATTGTACAACAAATAAAAATTCTTTAGCGGCTAAGAATATAATTGGTCAATTCAATGTCATAATATTGTTCTAGTTTGCTTAAGCTATAATTACTTAAACGTGTACTGGCAAGGCATAAGGCCAATACAAGCTAACCCAATGTTGGATGACAAAATTTATATATCTTATTCTTTCTTTCAGTATTTTAATCTCTATAAGCATGAAAGTTTTCGTACAAAGTTTTGTTTTACGGGTGAGCAAGCGATGTTGCCATGTTGGACAGGAATAGATGGCCGAAATTAAAAAAAAACTTAGGATGCACCGGTCAGATTAAAACTATTTTTTTTCCCTTTTTTGTTCACTTATTTTTATTTCTTATCTACATTTTTTATTTACTAATATTCTTTCTTGCCTTTTCCATAGTGAAAAGAGAACTTAATATCGACCAGTGGAAAGACGAGTGACAGTCAGTTTCTATGGTTACGTGACATAATATCACTAGCTAATTACCGCTACGTTCTTTTGGCGCCTATTACTTTGGGTACACGTATCATCCATAAAATGTGAGAGAATCCTAAGTATTTTACGTCAAAATTGTACATAAATTGCCGATCATAAGAATGAACGGTTATTCAAAATTCACATAACATCAAATTACACCAAACCTTTAGAAAACAGCGCGATTAACGTCACATAAAAACGAGATTGAATAAATTTTAGTTTTCAATAAAATCAATTCTTTATTTTAATATATTGTATGCGCCGGCGAAACCTCGGGGAAAAAAACTGTTAACCATAAATTAGATCCATGAATTTCAGATTCAAATAATCATTTGCATAATAATGTGAGAACAAGCAATGGAGTATACACATACATGATATTTTACTAAATTACTAGCTTCCTTATACTGTCGACATTTCCTACTTTGGTTGTTTCTCTCAGTTTTACATTTGAGTACGTTTCACATTGTATTGTTACCAATTTTTGGCACTATGACGCAAATGATGACGTCAGATCAGGGTGACCATGAATAAACGACATTACAATGTTATGGGGATTGTAAATTAATACGACCACACACGACGAGTGCGGTGTTTGGGCGAATGTGATTCGTTATCAGTTGTAACATCTGCCCATTCATTTTATCCGAATGTAATTTTAACACATAATCTGTAATATATGAACATATGTTTGTTAACGTATAAATCAGACATTTATTAGCATAATAAACTATTCGATGCTGAATATATTACTAATTTTATAAAATTTACAATGAAACCTTCGACTTTCATGTAAAATAGTTCCATAAAGTTTTATAAATTTATAAAATCTAAAATTATTACTTGACCAATACCTATTATAACTAAAGGCATATCCAGCAGTGAACGGATAAAGGCCTACGATGATGATATTTGTCTTGTAGACTCAAAGAACGTAGCAAATCCCTTTCTTAGTATGGGCTATGTTAATAATAAAAATAATAATTATAATAAAAACAATATTTATAAACGTCCACGTCAATCTAGTCCCGTGGTAGTTTTCCGAATAACTTGCGTTACGGTTAGATACCAAACAACGGAAATACATCAAATATAATATTTAATACTTTTACTTTAATACAAATATTTAAGATCTTAATTATATAATACACATATTTAAAATATTACATCCATGACCTAGGAACCGGTGCAGGAGTTTTCTCAGAAGAACTGAACATCTACCTGGTTATACATTTGGGAAAACATCGTTCCGTTTTCCAGGCAGAATGTGTGGGCATAATCCAAGCAACAAGAGCCATAACAGCAAAAAGTAACAGGGTACCACATAAGAATTCCATCTGACAGCAAAGCGGTACTCCAAGCACTAAACACACACACAAGAAACTCGGGCCTTATTTACGAATGCCACTGTTACCTCTATTGCTTGGGTAAGCCACCTGCCAGCCCACATTTTACCATAGATGTTACGGACAGTCCGCTATGCAGAGCCTGCGTAGCGGAGGAAGAAACAGCAGCCCATGTACTACTGGAGAGCACTGGAGTAGCACGGCTACGATACCTCCCTCTTGAGCGTCAACGCGCTAACCATTGAGCCACAGAGGTCGTCAAAATGTTGATGTTATTGCATCCTTGCTTTTTTCGTTCAAGATAATTATTGTTTAAGATTTATTTTAACAATTACGATGTCGATAATGATGTAAATGGGAATAACAGAAAAATATTAAATTAATAAATTTACGTTTTCTAACTTGGTCAGTAAAAACTACATTTACATTTCCCACAAAGAAAACTCTAAGTTATTTATTCAATTAGACGATTCATGTAATCATTAATGCAGCCTGCTAAGGCATGACAATAGCGTTTTAATATTTCAAGCACGCTTCAACTGTATCTTATATAACTGCAAGGCAAGGCAAGGCTGTCCAGGAATTGAGTACCCGACCGTATGATAATAAAACTACTTTTCACAATTTATTATGATTTTACATTTCCAACGATTTGAGTGAGATATTTTATAGCAAAAACTTTACCATAAAAGGAAAATGATGCTATAAAGTATAATGTAGTAAATGTTACTTCGCAAACTGACATAATTATTTAATGATAAGAGGTAAATCGTTATCACCATCATCATCATCATCATCAGCCTATATCCATCAACTCCTGTACATAGGCCGTCCTCAATGAACGCCAAGACGTTCTATCCCTTGCTACTCGCATCTAACGCGGGCCTGCCATTGCACGGAGTTCGTCTTCCCACCTGATTAATGGCCGACCAACACTTCGTCAATGATGACCATAAAAATAAACAAGCTTACAAAAGACAGATCCTCTTTTTACTAGACCCAAGCTGCTTGTAAGTTGTACGTAAGCCGCGGCTTTGCCCGCGTCGTTTTAGATTTACGGAGGTAAAATATATTTTTTTCATAAAAAGTATCCTATTTATACTATTAATACCTCAACGAATCTGTGAATAAAAATATATATGTATACTAGCTGTTGCCCGCCGCTTCGCACGCGTAAATTTGGAGTAGCTCAGTTCCCCTTTCCTGATTTAGAACAAAGAAGACAACTCGAAACAGAATATATTATTTTAGTATGCTATTGTAAACAATATTATATGTCTTTCCATTTTTGGATAAAATGTAAAAATTCTAGGCATTGGACACACGCGAACATGCTACATACAATTGACAATGGGAAAAATGGTCATTACAATATAGTCTCGGGGCATCCAAATTTCGCATAAGCATGACTGGGACACCTAGTTTAATTGAAGCTTTTGTGAGGGTTCACCTGACAGCTCAAGCGAATTTAGAAACTCAACGGGATAATAATATGATGCGCTCTTTTCTGTACCATAACTGTGTCTATTGATAAATACTATGTTGTATCTCTCCTGGTACTTTAGTATATTATTTTATTATGTCAGAATTTACTTTGTTGATAATATCATTTTAGGTGCTAAAATTGATCTTTCACATAAATATTGATTTTCTTGTATATTGCTTTGTAAGTCTGGATAAACACTTGCAACTAATTCTAAATCACTGTGTGATAATTGATTGACAAAATTTTCCCGTCAGTGTCACACACCCTCTGCATCAGTTTCTAGCCGACCATCTCCTATTTTTAATAGTGTTTCGGCATGGTTGCCAGCATTTGTGCTATCATAATATAGAAGCACTCTTATATTTGTTGTCAAACTGAACTATCTTACGGTGGCAATAGTGAACGACTTGAGACATGCTTTAATTTCGCCTGTAGGTGTCCTTTTCTGAATGACCGGTAATGTTTGGCGGAAATCACCAGCCAATAAAACCACCATCCCTCCCATAAAACAAAATAAAAAATAAACATAATTACTGTTGCGTAAATCCTGGAGCGTTCAATTTAGTGCTTTTCTGCCCTTTTTTGTGCGCCATAGTACTTTCATACCACACCAAGATTTTGCACTGACGTGCAATAGCATGCCGTGAGCTATTTTTACTAAAATTACAGATAGGTAAATTTTCCTGGGCGAAATCAAATAGTAGCGCGCCATTCCCAGGTCCTGTTAGCTGCAACACTTGGCCAAATACTCGTTTTTGTTCTGGTAGTAATTTGGGTATCAATTCAGCTACTTGCTGCTGCAAGGCTGGTATGTCATAGTTTGTTTCTCGTACAATCTCATCTGATAGTTCATTATCGTTCGTTCTCCGAGAGCTAATCATTCCAAATTCATTCAAACGTTTACCCACCATAGCCATTACTTGGCCTTCAATTTTTCCAAGGGCTTCGTTATAAATGTGTTCATTGTATAACATGTCCGTGTGTGTCTAATGTAGCCTACGCAAAATTTCTTCCACCATGTACTCTTTATTTTTGTTCCCTAATTTATTAGAATAAGATTTTAGATAGGTTGCATAAAGATCTCTGATTTTGGCTGGCGATTGGCACCGGACAGTTTACTTTATAGTTTTGTCCCAATGATTATAATTCTTTAACAGACTCAGAGTTTCACCTGCTTCTCTATATGTTGCGAATTCCTGGCCGTTGACAATAGGACTATAGGATAGGACCCTGAACTTGGTGTAGCAGCAAATGTAAACCGAAACATTCAAAATTAGTATCGTGGACACACGCCCATGGGCATCAGATGATTTCACTCCGGGTCAATTTTCAACAGGCACGCATTGAATAGGGCATTCGGACTCCTTTGTAGATGTTTTTCAGGTATAGTAACGGGGGTCAATTCCTTTGTTTATATATTTGCCTGTTCGGGTAACAATACAGTGACATTTCCCCCACTACATCGCGCTGCGCCAACGCAGATTTTTTTTGAACTACCCTGCGAACTTTCATACAAACTTTCATTCCCTATTTAAACCCCCTTAAGTTTTATTTTCGCAATAAAAAGTAGCCTATGTCCTTTCCCAAGCTCTAGTCTATCTCTGTACCAAATTTCATCAAAATCAGTTCTGTGGTTTAGGCGTGAAAGCGTAACAGACAGACAGACAGAGTTACTTTCGCATTATAATATTAAATAAAATATTAGTAAGGATTAATCAGTTAAGTAGTTTTAATAAACTTACGTTTACATTTATAATATAGGGATAATTTGCTTATCTACCTTCCTTGGCGAAATACAGGTGGAATAGACGCAATACACAATGCGTTTCCCTTCTACTTGTATCTGAAATATCGGAAATATTGTGTCTATTGTAGTTTCATGTCATTTAATAAAAAAAAGCAGCAACCCGCGGTTTCGCCCGCGTATTTTCCATCCCCGTAGGCGTACGGGGATAAATTGTAACCTATGTGTTATTTTGATGTGTAACAGTGTAAGCTATATTATTGTAAAGTTTCATACTGATCCATTCAGCAGTTTTTAAAGAGTAACAAACATCCATCCATCTATCCATCCATCCATACTTACAAACTTTCGCATTTGTAATCTCTTTTAGTATCTTATATATTCTTCAGTATAGGGCGATCTCCGTGCGGTGGCAGGTCCGTGTTGGATGCGAGTAGCAAGGGATCGTCGTCTTGGCGTTCATTGAGGGAGGCCTAGGTTCAGCAGTGGATGGATAAGGGCTGATGATGATGATGATAATATTATTTTATCCTTAGGGCCTGTTTCACAATCTCCAGATAAGTTGCCAATAGGCTATCGGCAACATATTTGACAGATAGAGTATGGAGTATCTGTCAAATATGTTGCCGATAGCCTATTCGGAACTTATCTGGAGATTGTGAAACAGGCCCTTAGTATATAATAGTATAATAGTAATACTTTTTGTTGTTGATTTTAGCGTATGTACCTACCAAATATTAATTGTAAGATAATTATTTCCATCAATTCGACGTTTTATGTACTTATGTTTCTATATACATAAATAAAAATGAATCCCCGGAATGTATGTAAGCACATACGTTGGGAACAACAGCTGCTTCAAATTCAGTAGTTCTTTTTTGTGTTGGTTATCGTCAGGACAAAAAACGATGATATTTTTTGTTTACTATGATTCAAATTATTATTAATATTTTAAAATACTTAAAATTATTTTAAACTTTCATTTTGCGCAGTTCGATATTTCGACGAATGACGTAAATGAAAACGTGATAGGTAAACATCCCATTTTAAATATATCTAGCGATTATTAATAATTTTATAACAATTATTATATAATATTAGTAAATTTAGCGTGAAGGCTTTTCATAAAAGTAATTATTCTTTTTTCTCGTGTGAATAAGATTCACATAAATCCAATATGATTTTTATAAGAATTGCATTTCTCACGGATCAGTTAAATTATATATTCATTCATTAGCTTGCTAGGATATATTATATTCTATCATAATACAAATAAGCTTCATATTTATTATTTGGTCAATAAAACATTTTTTTTTTCATTCAACAGAAATCAAAACCCTAAGCCGTCCATATATATTAAATAGTCATCATTAAGTATTTGGTTATTTTGCTAGTCGTGGACGCGTTAGCTTATCTCTTTTTTAGTATTGTATAATTGTTTTATAAACAAAAAATATAATTTAAATAAATGACGGCTTAAAAGACTCGTGTTTATTTTATTTTTTTATTAACATTAGAACGAGTTTTTAAAACAGATTATTCGAGATTTTGTCTGTCAACTCGTCCAAACTCCAATGGTGTCGTCTTACCAATTTTGGGTCAATTTTTCCGCACTGCTGATTTTGTCACGACATATCACACCGACACCGGTACATTTATTGACAGGTTAATTAATCGAATGATCTTAAAATTATAACTACATAGGCGTTGTCATCGCCTTCGGTCGAATGAATCAAGTGTATAATCTTAATTCTTGACTGATTTCAAAGTAAATTTTAGGGCCTGTTTCACAATCTCCCTTTAAGTTCCCTATAGGCTATTGGCAACATATTTGACAGATGTTTGACAGATACTCCATACTCTATCTGTCAAACATCTGTCAAATATGTTGCCAATAGCCTATAGGGAACTTAAAAGGAGATTGTGAAACAGGCCCTTAATAATTTGGAAGCTTGTTTCAAGTGCGAAAATAAAATTACGATATTCGTCAAAAAAAAAAAGGAAATTAATAATGTTCTCGATGTATAGTTACACCTTTTGTGGGTGGTATTTATATATCATATATCGCATCCATCCCAGGCATACCATCGTACCTGGATAATTTATCATTATCTTGGTGCTTAAGCAAAGTTATGTATGAATTAGTAACCAGTATTAAAGCATAAGGCTTTACTAGTAACTTATTCATACGTTTTTCAAGATATACGAACTCAAGTCATGGCCTATTCAATTCATCCATAATAGTGTTAATAACACTAAAACACTATAAAACTGAACCTAATCTTATCCATTCCCTTCAGAACAATTTAAGAATTAGTTTGGTCCCGCCAAACTAATTCTTGTAGGAAAGGGCAGGATTTGAAACACAACAGAAGCTGGGTTAAAACAATCACTTACACACTAAAGAAACTTATATTTTGGGCGTAGGTATATAAAACACACATACGTAAGAAATATTAATTATTAATACACACATAGAAAATCACAGACACATAAGAAATATTAATAATAACAGAAAATTAACTATAAAATTACTATGATTCTAGAATTATCGATCTATAGTAATCATATTAGTCCACAATCCGTGACTTGCACTGATGAAACTGCTGATCACTGCTTTTGACAGAAACGCCGCTTCCGTCAAGGTATTACCAGCATTATTTACGCATTAGAAAGTACAAGCTGAGTGACAAACGAGGCGTCTTATGTTTGAGATCGTCGTCTTTTATCATAGAGACAAAGGCCAGTTAAGACAATGGTGGCAAGACAGTGGAAGACTCCTCGTGCGTGCGTGACGGGAGCGACCCACATCGTAACTTCTGTTAACTATTCAAGGCGCGGATTATTCGGAATCTAATTAACATTACTAATGCTACTGGTATTTCCCTTATAAATGCAGAATTTGTATGCAATAAAACAATTGCAATATAAGTGTATTGGCTATTTGTTAGTGGACACTCATTTACTTCTCAATCATCATTATTGTCGGTCGTAAAGGGCTTTCCGAGCAGCAATATTCCGCTGCGAGACTTATCTTTTTTAAATCAAACTTATCTTTATTTATGTCGCATTGAAAATGTTTTCGCACCATACCAGGTCTCGAGTAAGCGCACTGGCATGTGTGGGGATTCGCTTTACGGTGCACTATCCCACTAAAACCGCTTCGTGCGCCTTCAGCCACTTCCTGAGGGTCCCGGGACCGCAAGCAAGAGCGACAAACTGGCCCCGTCAAGGCCAGATTCCTCAGATATGGGGGGGACTACCAGGCCGTCGTCGTATCTAGCGGAGCGCTAGTACCCATTGCGCCTTCGACGCCTAACCGAAGTAAAGTTTTTATTGATCTAACTAGCTGTTGCCCGCAGCTTCGCCTGCGTTAATTAAGATTCACAACGACATCATAGCGAGATGATATATAGCCTACAGCATTCCCCGATAAGTTGGATATCTAAAACCGTAATAATCTTTCAAATCCGACCGAGAGTAGCGCTTTCAAACAAAGCAAACTCTTCAGCTTTATATTAGTACTAGCTGTTGCCCGCGGCTTCGCTCGCGTTAAATTCGGAGTAGCGCAGTTCCGTACGTACGTATAGTAAACACAGACAGTTTTTTTTTTAACTACCCTGCAAACTTTCATCTCCTATTTCATGCCCATATAGGTAAAAATCTTAAAAACGGTGGTACAATTATTAATGGTTATTTAATTCTTATCAAGTGCCTAAATGCAAAGTTTCATGGCGTCATCTTCTATGTATAATGACGAACTTCCATACAGACTTTCATCCCCTATTTAAACCCCGTAAGTTTTTTTTGCAACAAAAAGTGGCTTATGCCTTTCCCAAGCTCTAATCTATCTCTGTTCCAAATTTCATCAAAATCGGTTCAGTGGTTTAGGCGTGAAAGCGTAACAGACAGACAGATACAGAGTTACTTTCGCATTTATAATATTATTTATATAGTAAGGATATAAGATACAATGGCGGCGTATCAGTCACTCGTATCAAACGATGGCATAAACATTGGATTCACCCATTGGCATTGAGGCACAACTCACAAGAAAGGTTTCTATAATATCAAGAATACAACAAAAATTATTTTGGCTGACAAGTAAATCATTGGATAATTTACTATAACTAGTTGGTTCGTTGTTAGCGCGCGATATATTATTTATTCTTTACAATAGCGCCGAGGCACGACAACGTGAAACGCGTGAATTCTATTTCGCAGTCCGGACGTAGTCATTCTTACTTACTTATATGATATATACTGATTGAGTACTTATATGATATATGATTATACTGCATATGATATTCGCACAGAAGTAAATAGCACTGCTATGTATTCAATTTGAATCACACCAAACCACAGAAGTTTTGGCGCGCAATTTTTTTTAGATCCATGGCACATAATTTTGAAGAAAAAAACTAATCACGCGGTTAAATATTGCTGAGCTCAAAAGCCTTTACTAATGGCCTATGTTTTGTATTCTGTCGTGTCTCTATTGCTCTCTTCACGACTTTTAAATTTTGTTTGAAGGTTGTCTATCAGGTAATAACTAAGAACTGCACAATAAAGCTCATATTATATCAATATTTATAATTATTTAGTATAATTATTATAGTTCATTGTTTATACATTGTATGAATATGAACATAAAGTTATTAAGTTAGTATATCTAAGAATATGAACATAAAGTTTTCGCGTCAAAGCGTAAGAAAAAACCTTACATTTATATACCCACCCCCACTTCGTAGCATTGGTACGCAGCAGAATTTCAAGCGCCATTATAAACTCTATCTGTTAATGGAACAAAAACAATGACTACTATGGCTTACGGTGCATGCCAATGTATTATAGTTTAATAAAGATTTTATTATCACTATTATTATTATTATGTTGTTTATTATTTTAAGCATTTACAAACTTTGTAATATTTAGTGTGTGTGTGTGTGTGTGTGTGTGTATGGGTATTGGGGTGTTAATGATATAATATCTACCTATGTATCTATGTATTGAAAGTTAGTCATTTAAGATGTATCTATATTGGGCCCATTATTACTGTTACTTTAAATATCAAAAAGCATGTTTAGCTATAGTATATTATATGTATAATATGTAAGTATATTTTATATTATTAAATTTGTTCACCGGCTTTTCCCCCCTATCGTCAAAACAAAACAAAAGAAAAACAAAAAATCTATAGGTGGTCCTGAAAATCGGTGTTAGGATTAATTCCTAACTGAAGCCGAGGACTTACCTTTTTGTGAGACACGCTGCTGCTTTGTTGTCAATGTTGTAGTCTCAATAATTGTCTTAATTTCTTTTTATTTTGTTTTAATTGTATTTGTATTAACTGTTTTATTACTAGTTTGAGCTGTTTATGCAGTGTGTGTGTATCACAAATAAAGCATTATTATTATTATTATTATTATTATTATTATTATTATTATTATTATTATATTTATAACTTGTAAAGATTTACCATTAAATCTCTTAATTATACTATGAACGTTTATTTAGATTTTGGTAGGTTGGTAGTTTGGATAACAATTTAAGTTTCAGAACAAAGATAAAAAAAGTATTTATTCATTAAATAAATTAAACAAAGAATTCTGATATTAATACCACAGTGTGTTAATACTATATGAAGTTAAAATATAATATTTGTCAACAAAGGTTATTTAAACATGCTTCTATAGATTATAACAAAACTTGAATATGATATGCAAAATAGTATGATAGCATTTAACGAAATCGCAAGCAACAATACAATCAGTTTCACTTGACAACCTATCAAGCCTTTCACGGTAGTCAACTTACGATCGTGCCACAATCAATTAGTTAATTAAATTAATTTGAAAACAGTCACGCAGAACGTATCCCTGTGGACTACCGATTAGATATACTGTTACAGGTCGAACCGTGGAAACGCAGCGCTTTAGTTTGAAATCCCATTAGTCCAACTGCAATTTAGATAAAGTATTGTTAATCTTACAATAAACTAAACAACTAGTTTTGGATTTCTTGGTTTCATTATACTAACGATTCTATTGTCTGACTTTGATAAAGATGTAAATGCAAAGGCGGGTAGAAATGATTATGCTGGTTAATGATGACAAATCTCTATAATTGATGAACTTCTATCTCACTACAAAACTTAGAACTTATTACAAAACTTCCATTTTTATTTATAACTTAAAAAGCCACCCAAAAGTGTTTATAATTCAGATTCTTCATAACTAAAAATAAATCTGCTGAAACTAATATAATATTTTGTTAAACTCACTACGACCCATAATTATAATACGATCAAAATATATACTACTAGCAGCGCTCCGCGATTTTACCCGCGTACTTCGCCTTTCCGTGGAGTACGGGAATGAATTATAGCCTTTGTGCTATTTTGATGTATAAGCTATATTATTGTAAAGTTTCAATAAAATCCCTTCAGTAGTTTTTACGTGAAAGAATAACAAACATCCGTACTTACAAACTTTTGCGTTTATAATAGTGGTAGGACTACGAATACTCCCCCTAATATTACAAAGCCCTAGTTCATACAGAAGCCTACAGTGAAAACCATATTTTTTCATGGAGTAGTTTGGAAAATATCATAATGATGTATGCTGTCAGTTTGATAATAAACAATAGAGCACTATCAACAATAATAGCTGATTGTCATTAAAATCGTTATTTTAAAATCTATTAGGATTATTAAGACTTCTCACGTTTACCTACATAATATCATTCCTCTACTCTTTCGCGTTCCGTGTTACGCTTTATCAAACGCTTATAATTCAATAGGCATCGCCATACCTAAAACATCAAACTTTGTTACATTTTGATTTACAACGATGGCTCTGTGTCGGTTTACGCATACATATAAATTACTAGTGACATAGATTTTCTCGAGATAAATTTTGTCTATATACTATTTGGTATTCACGCTGCACCTCCGTTTAGTTTTATTTTAAATTTAGAATAAGCTCTTGCGCTTTGCCGCAAAGTACTACGCTGTTAGAATCGGTTATCTATTCAGTATGTATTGTGTTTAGTATGAACATAGATTTTTTTACATCGGAGTCAATCCATGGTAAGTGGTTAGCGTCGCCCGTAAATACGTCTTGAACAATCCATTTCACCTACACAGATATTTTCAATTGTTTTCGAGAACTTATATACTGATATTCATACTTCTTAGTCCAGAAATAAGAAAATTCCCGGTAAATTTTCCATTTCAACGCTCTATTTCATCCTCTATATGGTGTAAGTCCTTTCTTCGTGTACGTTTTTATCATAAAAGGAACCTCTGTATCAAATTTCAAGTTTCTAGTTACAGTAATATCGGCTGTGCGTTGATATGTGTATAATTTAGTGACTATTTGGCGATTTTTTATATACATATTTAATTTAGAATCCATTTTTCAATCGTGACCGCGATGGGAAGTTATTCGATAAATATTTAATAAGGTACTTATATAAATAAAATCAACTTCGAGAATATTAAAAAACATAACCGAAAAAAAAACTCTGTTTAAAGAAACAAAAAGGAATAATAAGGAACTCTACATTATGCATGCTCCACACACGCTCGCCCGGTTTTCTTTATAACTGAATTTCTTATTGACCAACTTATGCAGTGATCCCATTGTTTGTTTGGTGCATAACTTTCTATATAGGCTTTAATAAAAAACACTTATTTATGCGTATGAATACGAAAAACAAGCATTCAGGCTACGTAATGATCAATGTTTGTTTTTTCTTTCAATTATTATATTTAAAACTAGATGTTGCCAGCAGCTTCGCCTGCGTGAAATAAGATTTACAACGGGATCTTAGTGCGCAAAGTAAGTAACTTTTCTGGATGATTTTTTACACCTTGTGTCCGAAAAACCCAAATATCTTACGAAACCCTTTTTTTTCAGAATAAAATTTAGCCGTTACTCGTGCTTTCAAACAATGAAATAATTTTTGAAATCGGTCCAGTATTTTTTGTTCATTTGTTTCTTCATTACAACCAAACAAACAAAGTTTTCCTCTTTATAATGTTAGTATGGATGAGATATCCTTAGGAGTTTAAAGTAAAATAAGTGTAAATAATTAGAATTAAGCTCCATATAATGAGAGTAAGACTCTAAAAGGATCAGACATTTGTTCGTCTGTTCTGTCACACTTTCAAAGGGTTTTCTCCATTCATATAGAATCATAAAATTTGTAAAAAGCTTTAGAACATAAGTATAGAAAAAATTATAAAATCGTTCATTTAATACATTACATAAAACACGCTTTTCGGAACTTTCGACCCTCTTGTAACTTTTTTTTCCAATAGACTTTAGCTACTCAGATGGGTTTTTTTAGATCCATATCTATAGTTTTTCCCACTTGATGACGTCATAAAATAGAAACAAAACTGTTTTCTTATGTTTACGCGAATTTCACTCATTATAATAAAACAACTTTTACGGATTTTATCGCGGTTTATTTAGGTTTTTGAGCCCGACTTTTCGGATACTTTACACTTGACTTTACTTTGTCCTCCCATGACCATGGTTGCTGTAAAGTATCCGAAACGTCGGGCTCATAAAAACCTAAATAAACCGCGATAAAATCCGTAAAAGTTGTTTTATTATAAAGAAAGAAAACTCTTTTCCGTAGATGATGTCCCCTGAGATCTCGCGAGTCACGCAAACAATTCCTAACATAAACATAGACATTAGCAAACATTGTGCGTTCGTTACTAGTAGCTATTAAATCACTACATTACTAATTAGCCACGCGATTAACAACATTGAATGACAATATCATTTGGTAGAATGTAAACAGTTCGTGTCATCTGAGCAAATACTCTTTGTTTGATCATTCTATCGTCCCTTAAAGGAAGGCGGAACGCAAATATCAATTAGTCATAAATCAAGCGAAAGGAACTTTAGTTGATTGATTGTTTATTATACTTTAACACAATTAACACTTTTTACTGAAATGTTCAAATTTAGAGAAAAATAGCTGTTGACCCCCCCCCCCCCCCCAGCTTCGCCTGCGTTAACTAAGATTTACGGGAATACGGGTATGAATAATAGCCTATGTGTTAATCTGATGTATTTAAATATTATTATGAAGTTTCATCAAAATCCATGCAGTAGTTTTTGCCTGAAAGAGTAACAAACATCTTCACAAACCTTCACATTTATAATATTAGTAGGATATTTTTGAAGCAAAACTTGGAGTCAGGCTGCATCTCTCCCATGTCAATCAAATCAATACTCAAACAAACCAATGCGGTTTTGACGAACTTGTTATTATTAAGGCGCTATGCATATTGAGTATGGTTTGATTGAACAGTTTTTTAAGGAAATGTATATACATTTTAGAGCATCAAAAAATATGTTAATTTTGATCATATTCATGGCTGACTAATGTTCCAAACGCATTTTCGGAAAAAAAAATATACATATTAATATTAAGAACAACCAACCAAAAAGCAAAGCACGGCTTTTACAGAACCTTTTTATAATAATCGATTTTTGTAATGGGACTAGTCCAATAAAATAAATTAATTTTGCTCTCTAGACTTGTTAGCGACGCTATCAAAATTAAAGAATCTAGAATAAGAAGATCTTAGAATATTTAGATTATGACAAACAGATACAAATCGGACTTCAAAAGCAGTAACTCGATATTGTTTCTGAGATATAAGCTTCTCAATGCAAAAAAAAGAAATCACAAAATTTTACGATAAGTAAACGTTAAACGTTGACGTGTAGAAAACTTCGTGAAAACCTAGTTGGATATTCTCATGACCGCAACCGCATTCGAAAGTGTGCAGTGACATGAAGATCCGCCAATTATGCAAGTACGGGTCAAAGGTACACCACTTATAGTGGGAACGACACCCTATACACTTTTACAGCCGACTAACTAACGCCTGCGCGCCTGCTCAACACTATTTACTATCGCAACGACACGGATACTTGTAGTTTCTCAGATTAACAATTCCACTACAACTACGCAAAAAGTTTTTGTTAAGAAGTCTGTGATGAAAAGTATTTTATACAAGAATAATTATAAACGCGAAAGTTTGTTAAATAGAGAGAAAGAATGTATGGTTAAATAATTGTGCATATTCGTTACTCTTTTACACAAAATGTACTAAATGGATTATAATTAAATTTTCCAATAGTATAGCTTACACGTCAGAATGAGCGACGGTGGTCCAGTAGGTGATGGGCTCGCCCTCTCAAAGGAGAGGGCCCGGGTTCGATCCCAACCCCCATGTGGTGCGTTAAATAGATTTTTATAAATTTCTAAGTGCACCCTAAACACCGTGTGTCCACCGGTTAAGAAAAACATCGTGAGGAAACCTGCATGCCTGATGAGATTAAAGTCTTTGAAGATATGTGAAGTTCACCAACCCGCATTGGGCCAGCGCCTCGGTGAACTAGCCCGTGCCCAGTAGTGGGATATATTACATGGGTTGCTACTTTATTTTACTTTTACCCTAAAGTTATAGTTTATCCTTAAGTATCCTTAAGTAAACCTTAAGTTGCAATCTTTTAATTCGAAACAATAAACTCAGACAGGAGAGGTACCAAAAAATCTTCGAATTTTAAATGAATACACGTGAAAAATTTATTGATGTGCTTTAGAACCGTGAGTACGAGCGGCATGACACTGTCGTTCATTTCTTTTTTCTTGTTCCACATCTGCCGGGTGTCGCGTAACTTTTTTAAATATAAGATTTATGGCCACAAAGAAAATAATTGAAACATGTCCAACGCAATAATGAATCAAACGAGTCCGGACTAATCGTGGACCTCTGTCACAAATACTCCACATAACTCCTCTTGCAGCGATAAATACAAAACAAATCGTTTGCAGCCATCGACAGTCGAGTAATGGGCGCCGGCATCGCGGTGGTGACCATTAAACATGTTTATGGCGAAAATAAAGTGTGCTCAACATTTGTACCGCTCCGGGCCACTCGCAAATGATTTCTTAGTCTACTCTTCCGTGATATATTACCACCATTTTTAAATTATATTTTCACTTATGTTTGCATCCATTTTACTTAGGGCCTGTTTCACAATCTCCAGATAAGTTCTGAATAGGCTATCGACAACATATTTGACAGATAGAGTATGGAGAATCTGTCAAGTGTCTGTCAAATATTTTGCCGATAACCTATTCAGAACTTATCTGGAGATTGTGAAACAGGCCCTTAGAGTTATAGTTTTTATGGCGCATATAATATACTAGTTTGTCTCTCGTCGTAATATGTCGTATAATAAACGCAATTTACTTGTAGGTAATGGGCTCGGCCTCTTATGCGAGAGGTACCGGGTTCGATCCTGATCCCGCCGTGTGAGCCTTGAAATGGGGTTTTCTAAATTTAAAAGCGCACCCTGAACACTCAACCATCGCTCGCTCACCGGTGAAACATCGTGAGGATACCAGCATGCCTGATAAGATTGGCAGTTTTTGAAGGTGTGTGAAGTTCACCAACGCGCATTGGGCCATCGGTGAACTATGGCCCATACGTATACAGACCCGTACCCAGCAGTAGGACATGTAAGGGTTGATAATTTACCTTTTTTATCTTCAAATGTTGGTCTCACAAAACTTAAGCTTAAATCTATATTAGTCATTGTTAGAATATATTATGTCTGTTACTATTACGAAAAAAAAAACGATATTTAAATAAAAAACAAAGTTTAACAATAAACGTCACGTACGTCCCAGTCAGTCAGCCAATCAGAGGACAGAACCGACGCAGCGTCGCAGCACAAATTTTGCGGAATTTGTTTTCATGCAAAACAGAACATTACCGTTCTATTCCGGCTATAATATGCTGGATGATTCATAGTTTGATAATGATCGCGTTGTGTTTGAAACAGCTGCCATTTTGTGAATGTTTGTTTGCAGGTATAATATATAATTAAAGACGTAGCTCCGGGCTTACTTTTCGCAAGTGATTTCTTAGCCCACTCTTCGTTGAAATATCACTATTTATCATTATTAATGATTATGACGACTCTCAAGCAGCCCGTGAGAGGAGACGTGCCCAATGCCATTATGATCCTGCAAATTTTCTCCGTACGTGCTTTAGTATGTTTCGGGATATTATATATTTAAAATAGGTAACTCGTTTATGTTACCATCGCGTCGGTTAGCTCTTTTTCCAGTATTCCAACACAGCTAAATTAAAAAAGGAACACAATAAAACGTACATCAACTTTTAAGCCCGCTTTTTTTTAAAGCGTTTGAATGAGATAATTAGATACCCATGTATCGTTCACACAAAGCGTTTTTTAATGCGCAAGGGTTTTTTATCGAGCACTGTTGGATTTTCGGTGAAAAGAGCGTCGCGCTTATAAACGTAATGCGTTTGAATGACTAAAAATGAAAAACTTTTACAAACGACATCAACAAAATGTAGAAAATATCATAAAAACATGTAACGACAAAGTTCCGCTCGCTACGTACGTCTATGCCTTCTCGCTGTCAGCCACCAACAAGTCTTATGTTCACATAATATAATATTTAAATAACACAATTTTAACAAAATGAAATACCATAATATTTAAACTTTCTCACGTTAAACTATTACGTTCTTATGTTGACTTTGCATAATTATTATATTTCTATGAGCAAATCGTAAAAAGTATCAACCCCTTATGTCCCACTGCTGGGCACGGGTCTCCTCCTCGAAATCAGGCGAGGAGGGTAATGGGCCAATAGTTCACCGCGCTGGCCCAGTGCGGGTTGGTGAACTTCACATACCTTCAAAGACTTTCAATCTCATCAGGCATGCAGGTTTCCTCACGATGTTTTCCTTCACCGGTGAGCGAGCGATGGTCTCGTGTTTGGGGGTGCACTTAGAAATTAGAAAAACCCATTTCAGGGCACACATGTGGGGGTCAGGATCGAATCCGGAACCCCTCGCATGAGAGGGCGAGTCCATCCACCACTGGACCATCGTCACTATCGTAAATAATGCCATATTATAATTAATAATTTGCAAGCCCAAAATATCTCCAATAGCGTACGTTTGACCGCGGAAGACAAATGAACAATAAATTTAAACATGTCATTGCAACTTGGCTGTCATTACAAAATAGTATCTCATTTATCAGAAGCAAGAATACATTCCCACAATACAAGTATTAGCGGGACTATTTTTCAAATCGTTACGAGTGTAATCGATAAATCATTGATAACTCAGTCATTTGCTGGCGATCGTTATTTGTTTGGTAAATATATTTTAGTAACACAACATGATGAGCTATATATAACCGAACAGAGTCATAAAGTGAACCATAAAAACCAGTCAGTGATTTATCACTGATGTTACAATTCAACCAACCAGTGATCTGCATGTACGTCGTATCGGCTAATCATCTATCAATGGCCCTCAGTCAGCCAATCAGAGCACTGAACCGATGCAGCTTCGATTTTTGCATTGCGATTGACAAGTGGCTATGAAAGTCCTTTAATGATACTGTCGTTACTTTTTCTTATCATATTTTGATAATTGAGAAAAGTACTTTCATAACGACCTTTTTTTTTAGT
The DNA here is from genome assembly GCA_905333005.2 of Lycaena phlaeas. Taxonomy (NCBI): domain Eukaryota; kingdom Metazoa; phylum Arthropoda; class Insecta; order Lepidoptera; family Lycaenidae; genus Lycaena; species Lycaena phlaeas. The sequence goes on from HG995163.1 coordinate 20,854,299, forward strand.
GACAGACGAGAATTCGTTTTTTTGAACACAATAATCGTAGGTACCTACTCCCCGTTTAAATCACCGAAGCAAACTGTTTCTTAACAACTAAAAAAAGGATTCCATAAATATTAAATACGCCCCCCCCCACCGGAAAATTCGTAAAGAATGAAAGTGAGATTCACCGTTATATTAAATCCAATCAACGCCTAAAACAACTTTCGAAGTCATCACCTCAGGCGTGTAGATACAAATTATAGGTATTTGTCAACCACTCGTAAAACCACACTCCTCAATACTACCTTCACCCTTCACATTTGTTGCTGTCATTAGTTAGAAGTGGTATCACAAAAAAAAATCAGTATTTATAAAATCTAAATAGTGGTACTAGAAGAAGAACGTTAATTAAACATACACCACACAGGTTCCCAGACGAAAAACTCTTGGTAGACAATATTTTCAATATTCTTCTTTATTTATATAACTTACACTCTGTTACTTTCAATGTCACGAGAAAAACGACCTAATATTTATTAAGAGAAAACTTATTTTGGCGCACCGCACACATATTTTTTGTAGGCTGTAAGTGAGGCTTATCCATCACGCTCTGAAGTGAAAAGCTCGATCAGGTGAACTCGGGATCCCCGAACGCATTCGAGCGAGAAAGGTATTACAGACGTTTGTTGTTGTGGATTAATAGTTATTAATAGAATTAAGAGCGACGATGGTCCAGTGGTGGTTAGACTCGGCCTCTAATGCGAGAGGTTCCGGGTTCGATCCTGACTCGTCGTTTTTCTAAATTTCTATTGTTCGCTCACCGGTATTAAGGAAATCATCGTGAGGGAACGTCATGTCTGAAAAAGGTCTTTGAAGGTATGTGTAGTTCACCAACCGGCATTGGGCTAGCGCATCGGTGAACTATGGCCGATTAACCCTCCCCGCCTGATTTCGAGGAGGACACTCGTGCCCAGCAGAGAAATATATAAGGGTTTATACTTTACTTATTAATAAGTGTATTAAATACAAAAAGACTTTCTCAATTCCCTTAGGAAGTTAAAGAGATTAGCACATTTAATTAATTAATTTAACACTTCAATAAAGCAAATTCTTCGACTTTATTGTAGTATAGATGAGAAAACATGTACTACTAATGAATTTCTCAGTACCAAGCTTATACTTGTATCAAAACTTCAATAAAGATTACTCACTAATTCAAGGATTCACTAAACCTAATTATATCGACGATACCGACAAAGGTCACGCGTTCATATCCCGCAGGATGCTCTTGTTCCATTCGTCCCGGATAGTTTCCGGAGAGATGCAGGATACACCAGTTGGGCTTTTCATAACGCTGATTGTTTACAGTGTCAAAAGTTTAATATTCAATTAGCGATTGAATAAATAAATGTTAAAATTGAAGGAAGTAGCCACATCCTTATTTTACATTTATTTATGTGGCAATACTTTTTATAATTATAGTAAATAATGCTGGGTAATTGTTATGGCCTCCATGTTATTTCACTTATTGATCGTGCGATAGCTTATGTGACAATAATGACAATAAACGGTTTTCTTCGATATAATGTACGATTACATGCACATGATACAGCTGTTGCCTGCAGCTTCCCCGCATTAACTTACGCCCGGTGTCCGAAAGGCTGATCAATGAAAAAATTAACAAATCAACTGTCAAATAAGTGTTAAATGAGTTGCTATAAGCATTGTTAAATTTGGTTAAATTACTTAATTTGATCGGCCTGGCAGTTGATATAGTCACTACGATAAAAAGGTGTCAAATTTGACTCAAGAATCGTATGTTAACCGCCATTAACAGCCATGTTAGTAGACATATACTTAGATCAACGTTTCAGAAACAAGGCGTTAGACTTACATCCGTAACCGAATTGACGATGATTATTTTTATAGCCTAAGTTACAGTTCAGCTATCTACTAGTTAGTCTTGTGAAAATCGACCCAGCTGTTTTAGAGATTACCCGGAAAAAACAGACAGACAAAAATAATATAAATTAATTTTTGATGATATTGTATTGATTCCGTGAAAATGCGAATTAAAATAAGCCGGTATAAAATTACTAAAAGTTGTTTCGTTAATTTTTGTTAATAATTTAAGTAAATATTAGTAAACAATAGACTGGATCTTTGCGAATTTATCTTTTGAGGGGATAAAATTGAATAATTATTATTTTATAAGCCTTTGAAATCACGAGGCATTAAAGATTAGAATATCTATTGTGTTACTAAACAAGTTTTAAGTAGGCACAAACTTCGTGTGATCGTAGACAGATGGATTTTATGGCGCTATACCATAATTTCTCTTTACTATCGTTTCTAAAAAAAAAACAACACAATTCAAATCCAAATTATTTGAAATAAGAATAGAATATCACACACTTAGAGGACCGGAAGGCCGAAGGGCCAATGAGGTTCAAGAGTTGGAGGCCGTGGATATTTGTAGCGCTGGCGCGGTTACCAAGAAAAAGATTCGAAAGAATGATGTCAAAAAGACATAATGACGATGATCCTTGATGAGGATTGAGTAGCTCGTGGGTTAGCAAAAGCATCCATCATGTTAAGGCTCGCTTGCCAGAGTTGGTCCGTGGGTTGGTGACAATCTTTACATCCAGACATTCCTTCGTGCCTCGGAAAGCCTGTTGAGCCATTGGTCCAGGCTGTCATTCCTGGGTCTTTGGCTATCTGCCGGTGCTTCGGCGATATGCCGTTGCTTACAACGATAGTCTTGTCGTTGTAAGCAACGGCATATCGTATAACCCAGTTACTAGGTTGTGGCCTTGTGGGGGTAAAGAGACAGATTTAAAATATCGGTATTTAGCTGTGTCCGGTACGACTGGAGGCCGACTAAATATAGTTGGGAAAAACCTGGCTGAAGAAGAAGAAGGCGATGACTATTTATGACTATAAGTTTTGCTATATAATTGATAATTAATTAATTGTTAATCACTAATAGGGATGTTGACACATGTTACAAATTCATGTAAAGTTATGTTTTACATATTAAATACAGTATTTGAAAACCTAAAATAACATTTTAAAAGTCTACTTATTTGTCTTAAAATTTAGAAAATTAATTTAAAATGCGTTATTTATCATGCAGTATCACGTGACTGCCAACGCGTATAAGGCGATGACGTCACTGAACATTGAGTTAAGTACAAACTGTCATAACTCACCTAACACAGTGCGAGCTCAGAATACGGTGTGTGACGTAATGACGCTTGGAGCGTTTTAACGGCAATTTTAAAAACTATTTTTCTTTATTTAATTTTTTGTTAAAATTGGACATATTTCTTTACAAAAGTCTTTTTTTCGTGTTTGTCTATAGTATATCTATCAAATAAAATCAATTAAAAAAATTAGTCAACATCCCTATTCCTACTATGTGTGTGAGCGACGGTGGTCCAGCGGTGGACGGACTCGGCCTCTTACGCGAGGGGTTCCGGTTTCGATCCTGACTCGTCCGTGTGTGCCTTAAAATGGGTTTTTCAAAATTTCTAAGTGCACACGAGACCATCATTCGCTCACCGGTAAAGGAAAATATCGTGACGAAACCTGCATGCCTGATGAGATTGAAAGTCTTTGAAGATATGTGAAGGTTCACCAATCCGCACTGGGCCAGCGCGGTGGACTATTGGCCCATTACCCTCCTCGCCTGATTTCGAGGAAGGAGACCCGTGCCCAGCAGTGGGACATATAAGGGTTGATACTTTTTTTTTAAATTCCTACTGATATGTTTTAATTTTTTTAATATTATTATAATAGGTTGATATATGAAATCCGAAACATTGAAAAGTATTAGTTTAGCTACACTTACACGATCCTCCCACGTGAATACTTGCATTTATTACATTTTAAAAGCATTGCAGACATTAGTATGTACTCAACATAAATTATAATAATAGATTTTTATAATGGGAACGCTAGTTTAGCAGTGAGAGTTTAGAGAGTATAAATTCGATTCATGATCTATATTCTCGTAAATTTATTTATCTAGTCAAAATATCCTGAGGAAATCTGAATATCTGATGAGGTTAAAGTGTTTTGATGGTGTGAAAAGTTCACAAAAGATATGCAATAGCATCTCCTATGTCACTCTTACATTGCGCATACTGTCCGAGCACATGTAGCTTCATTATTTCAGAGCAACAGAATTTTTGTGAAAATATTATATTTTATTTTTTGGGTTATCTTGTGGGTATACGGGATCAATTGCGACTGTCTGTCTGTCGCGAAGTGTTACCTCTTATATTTGTCTTGTTTTAATGGACCATAACGATTTTGTAGGAAACCGAAGAATGTTGTTATAAGTTTAAAGCCCAAAATACTTCGCAATAAAAGCACTGAACACATCACTGTAGGCACATATCTTGCGGATTTTTATCTAGCAAAAGGTACCTTATACCTTCCACTTTTAGAAGAGATTTGTTAAGTAACCTCATCATCATCATCATCATCAGCCTTTATCCGACCACTGCTGAACATAGGCCTCCCTCAATGAACGCCAAGACGACCGATCCCCTGCCACTCGCATCCGACGAGGACCTGCCACTGCACGGAGATCGTCTTCCCACCTGGTTAATGGTCAACCAACACTTCGTCTACCTAAACGCGGCCTAAGTAATGTATTGATGATGTTTTAGAATATTATTATGCTGCTTTTACGCATGATTTACAAGATTTGATGCTTTAAAATTATTTCCATTTATCTACGAAAAAGACCCATCTTATAGACAATATTATATAAATACACACATACAACTTTCCATTTAACTAAGTTATCATTGGCAGAAATGCCAGGGCGAAGCCGCGGTCAATAACTTTAGAAAAGTGTGTTACTTAAAAATAAACAAAGTAACAAATGCAATATTATTAGATCAATTTTTTAGATTGCCACTTATACAAAGCTTATATAGATGTAATAAAGATATATCGTTTATACATAAAACCAAAAGGGCGTTTTAGTATCAATAAAATATTACGTAAGGTTTGCACGATTATGAGAAAAACATAAATTAAGAAAAGCGCAAACTTTATTAGAGTGAAATTTAAAACGCTGAGCTACTTTAATATTAAAAATTTAACATATATATTACATAATATATATGTTAAATTAAAATATGATATGAATATGATATGAATTACATTACAAAAATAATATATAAATTTTTTTACTGATAACATTAGATTTCAATATCTAATGTTATCAGTAAAAAAATGTGTAAAAAGCAGGCTAACTAATATATATAACTCATAGTTTATGTAATATACACAAACTATGAGTTATATAGCAACATTATTAAAAGGCTTGTGTGAAAAAAAACCAGACAAACGCGTGTTAGACGCACGCGCTAAGATTTTCAAAAAACGTATTTCTTTTTGCTGTAACAAAACCACAAATTATCGGTCTTAAGGTTTTTAGTTTTATTTACAAAATTTCATGATTCAATGACAACCGGAAGTGCCCTATAGTTTTAATTTGACAGACAGACAACTGGACAACAGTGTGATACTTTAATGGTTCCGTTTTGTCATTTAGAGGAACGAAACCCTAAAAGTTGATAAACTTGCATAAATTATACAATTTTCCCGTATCAAAATGCTCTAAAGTGTTCGCATATATTTATGCAAAAATTCTAAATGCATTGCCAATTTGTATGCGGCGTCATGTCAAGGGGACGTTTATTGCTGCTCGCTTATATTCATTAGCTTTTAGTGATCACAGCGCGAGCCGCGTTTAAGTGAATATCGTCATCTGTACCTCCATTAACTTAAACCTTTGATTCTAATTAGCGTTTTATAGATGTAAGCAATTCACTATTATAAGTAGTAAGGTATTGAACAAGCTTATATAACAAACCAGACCTCACCCGCGAAGCCTGACTGAAAATTTCGGCAAACATTTTTTTAATTTTTTTTATAGATTTTTTTTAGTCATAGTTTTTTTTATATTTGTAAGATAAACATAATAAATCGAGGTACTTAGTTATACCTAACCTTTAGTCAAGTCTATTCTAAATTTTCTCGATTCATTACATTCATAATAAGCCGCTCATGAGAATTGATTAATTGGGTGGGACAAACTACATTTATTTTGATGTATTGGTACTAATAAAGAAACTTCTTTTAAATTTGCCACTTGAGTATGTATATCGAATATGACGTCACACGGTAGAATTCGACCAATCTCAAAGCAACGAAACTTTTTCAAAAAGAGTCACATCATTTTATAGCGTTCATCATCATTATCATCATCAGCCTTTATCCGTACATTGCTGAATATAGGCGTCCCTCAATGACGACTGATCCCTTGCTACTCGCATCCATCGCGGACCTGCCACTGCACGGAGATCGTCTTCCCATCTGGTTGATGGCCGAACAACACTTCGTCTACCTAAACGCGGCCTCCACTCTTGAACCTGATTGCGTTAGTTAAAAACAAGAAAGTAACTACAGTTTTCACATGACGCCCAAAAAGATCTGCTAACATAATATAAAATAGGGTGTTTGCTAACAGTGCACCATAACTCTAGTCATTTTGACGGCACCGTACACAAATATTGCTGGGAAAAGCTGGGAACTTTACTAAGCCTCCAACGACTGTTTGTTTGTTTATTCTCTCGTTCTTATCTCGTAAGCCGTCATTGCCTCTTACATTTAAAGATAACACTATCTTTTGAATCGTAAAAGGTAACCCGTTAAGGTTTACCTACTAATTATAAAAGCTTAAAACCTAGATATTATTTAATATTACCCAACAATACGCTACGTTAACCTGGTCCCTTGGTAAGTACGGGTACTATGAACGAAAATAAACTACGCTACTACCAAAATATGAGGCTTGACATTCTAAAATACTGCCCTCCGAGGGTTTTGAAATTCGCTAATATAAAGCGAAGCTTTTCGTCTAACGTATAATATTTTATTATACAGGTAAACGGTATTTAAACCCCGTCGTTTTTGTGTTGGGGGCTAAAAATAAATATTTTAATTTTTATGTATGTACACAAGCTTATTAATTATTAAGATTTAGCTAACCTAAGGAGCGTAATGGATATAACACATAATGTAATGTGTTTAGTAGACCCTTAACGCGAGCTGGCTGAATTCTGATTTTCACTACAAAAAATTTGAAAGCAACTACATAATATATAGTGTGACATTCAGGTGTCTATGGTATCCGTAGTGCCTGAAAATAAATAATTTTATTATTACTTAGTACGGCATAAGCGACGATGGTCCAGTGGGTGCGGGCCCGGCCTTTTGAGCGAGAGGGTCAGGGTTTGATCCTGTTTGTGGTGCCTTGAAAATATGGTTTTTTAAAATTTCTATATGCACTCCAAACATGAGATCATCGCTCGCTCATCGCGAAGGAAAAGGATGAGATTAAAAGTCTTTTAAGGCAAGCATCTTGGTAAACTATGGCCCGATACGCTCCACGCCTCATTTCGAGGAGGAGACTAGTGCCCAGCAGTGGGACAGTTATGGGTTGCTACTTTTTACGGCGTAATACAGCTAAAAAATCTTACTCACTAAGCCCAGTCGGCTGTATTGCCTTGTATAGTTTTACCGACAGTATTTGAATTCAAATTAATTTAAACGATGACAGAACAAGATTTTTTTTTAATTATTATAAAGTTCAAAAGCATACCGGTTACGTTACAAAAACTATTTGATTGAAAACTTTATTGGCGTTACATCATCGATTTATTACGCAGTTAAATTAAACAAAACATATGCTGCACCCGCGGTTTCACCCGCGTACTCCCAAATATTTTCACATTATTTTATTCTACTAATGTTTCATACTCCTATCGTTACTAATTTACCTTAATATTTTAAGTCAAGAAAAATAATTTTGTGACGGTTTATTTAGATATAATAAACATCTAGAAAAATCGTATTGATAGTGAGCATTTACTAATGATGTGCAAATATAATATTATATAATTATATTTTTAGGGCTCTACAAATCTTATAATCACACAAAAATAATTTATACGTACTTATTAAGATTTCTCAAGATAAATAAATAAATAAGAAACATTTGTTTATTTTCAAATCACTTACAATTAAATTTTTAGTCATCATCATCAGCCGTCATTGATCATTGTTTTAGTGAAATAATTTCAACAATAGATAACATTATGGTATACAATAAGTTTAGTTAGTACGTACAAACGTAAAAATTATTATTAAATCTAATATCAAGGTGATAAAAAAAAAACAGTTGCTGGAAAAAATATTATAATTGTAATTAATAGCTACAATATATATCACTACGGAACCCCTCACTTACCAGTTCAACTCTTACTTAAAATTTTCACTCTTAATTTAAACATCGTAAACATTTAAATTTCGACGATTGTCGTCATATTAAACGCTAACACAACCTATGTTATGTTTGTACATCCTGGGAACTGTAAATAGAATAGGGGTAAATAGTAATTAAATAAAATTTGGTAATGGCGGGAGGAGCCAGCCGCGGCGCTGGCGGGAGCGCGAAGGATGCCCACTCCGATACAGTTTGGAACCGTAGCGAGACGCATCCCGCACGCACGTACACGCACGCGAAAGCTTATGGACAATGAATCTACGTAACTGGATTTACGCTCACAAAAATATCTCTAGTGTCAGTGAAGTGCTCTTATTTTTGGAAGGGTAGACGAGTGTAATTAGTGTAATAGACGTGTAATGATATGTAACGATGAATATTAGGCGGAAAAATCAAGTTCAGTCCGCGGAAAAGTCTAGGAAACGCAGGGTGAGTATTCATCTTCAAATTGTTTTTTTTTTGCGATTTAATTTTTTACAATAATTATTAGTTGATTGAGACGCAATATGTTGGTTTATGTTTATTTGTAGAATGTGCTATTCATTGTTTTGTTTAGAAGTACATTTGAAAAGAAACTATAATTGACATGATTAATTATTGTTGTTATTTGAACGATTAAAATAACTATGTATTACTTATAAAAAAACATAAAACTTAGTTTTGTTTTTCAAACTAGCTAGCAAAACTTGAGTTAATAATATTATTACATTAGAAAATATTAAGACACATTTTCTTATAAATATTATGTTAAGTATTATTCCCAAAAAAAAATGGTGTATGTTTCGCCTTCTCGATTTTTTTTTGTGAATCGTATGTAGTATTTAGGACTCCTTAGTTAGCCAAATATAAAAAACAATAACATTTTCTAAACAAAAATATTGTCTTGTAAACGCGGGAGAGCACTGATAAAAAGTTACCGTCGCTTCGAAAAAGGCAATGATAACTCACAATATATTATACTCTACCGTATAGAGTTCTATCGTCCTTATGATTGTATGAGACGTTATAACTTACTTTACATTTATAAGAAACTAGATGTTGCCCGCGGCTTCACCCGCGTTAACCTAAATTTACGGGCGTATTCGGTTTGATTATAATTATTTTAATAGCCTAAGTTATTCCTTATTATAACAGCTACCAGCTAGTAAACGTCCCGTCAAAATTGGTCCAGACATTCAGAAATTAGTCGGAACGAATATACAGACAAACAAAAAATGCTAATTTGGTATGTGCATCGTAGTGTATACATGTATATATTCATATGTATGTAGTAAAATTGGTTATTTTAATATTACAAACAGACACTGAAATTTTATTTGAATGTAAAGACATAAATTTATCATCAAAAGCATGTTATCTACTATTCTGAATGAATGCCAATATTTGCCAGCCCCTGAGACGGTTTCGTATTCCCTAATATTTTTCGCGGTTGGCGTTTGCAGTACTTAGCTCTATGAATATCAACAGATTGTAGAGCACATCGGGAAAGCTACTTGTTGATCTTAGCTTATAAGATAAAATTAGTTGAGACATTCGGATATCTGATTAGGTTTGAGTAATTTTTTTTAATGTGGCATACATGCTTATTTTAGGGTTCCGCTCTAAAAGGTACAGAAGTAACCCGTATAAGTCGGTCACCACTGGTGACTCACCAGTCACCACCTTTTTCCCAGGAACATATCTGAAATTTATACTAAATGAACCTTTATCATAATCATTATAATATATAGGTGTATGAAATTAAGTTGCTGAGACAGCACGATGACATGGGAAAATTTAGATTTTTGGGAATTTAATGCAAAAAAATTAACGTTAATTTTTTTTGTTCGGGATTTTCTCTTTACTTGTATTTACTGTAAGTTACTTTTATTTAAAACTTAAAATTGACAATTCTAAACCAGTTATAAGTACAATTTAGGTTTTACGTCAAAAACCTATATGACAACGGGAACTCCGTTGACCGATCACGGGCAAAAAGCTAAATTGCAAAAAATAAAAGTTAACAACTAGTATCCCCATAGTTAACATGGCTATTCGTAATCCAATCAAGTTGGAATCTGGGTTATATGGGCAATCATAATTTTGTTAAAGTGTCTTATATATACATACTATATTATGTATAATGGTACGGAACTTTTTGTGCGTGAGCGCGACTCGCACTTGACCGGTTGTTTAATCAATAAATACCGCAACTGTTTAAGCAATAAATAGGTATTTTATGTTGCCCTCAATAAGTATTTTATTATTGTCAGTGACGTGGCAGTAGTCAAGTGTCGTTTCATTTGAAATTATTAAATTAATCATAATATTTCTTTCAGTAGACCCATGTCAGTAGTCCTAGCCATATTCTCGATGGGTTCCAAAGCCCAAATTAGAGTATAATATTATCTTGCACGAGGAACTTAAGACACAGATATAGGTAGATAATAAGTGCCACCATCCGTCGATCCTCCCGAAACCGAACTAGCTGTAAAGTATCTCGGGGTTTCCTATTCATATTTTATAATATTATTATAGTCTACAGAAATTAATCGATTCCATTATTGGGGAAAAAGTTCGTTTTAATTTTTATTAAAGTTAGTAATAGAATAGAATAAAATAGAATAGAAATTCTTTATTTCAGACACAAGTATGCCCATTTATAGTTAGTTTGTTAGTTACAATATTAGCTTAATGTAATGATGTACTATTTCACATTAATAGAAAATGTATTGCGAGCGCCCTCATCACGCTGCGGGAATTATGATTTTTTCCTATTCGATAAAAATAGAAAATCACCTAATTTAGTTTTCTTCCATATCATCATTATCAAAAATAAATTTATTGATATTATGTACATATAATATGTAGAATATATATAATAATTAATAACTATAACTCAAGTAGTTCTTAATTATTCTAAGTACACCCTAAACAAGGATCACCGTTCGCTCACCGGTGAAGGAAAACATAGTGAGGAAACCTGCATGCCTGATGAGATTAAAACTCATTGAAGGTATGTGAAGTTCACCAACACACATTGGTAAACTTTGACCCATTACCCTTCTCGCCTGATTTTGAGGAGGAGATCCTTGCCCAGGAGTGGGACATACAAGGTTAATACTTTACTTTTACTTTTTACTCAAGTAGTGTGATGCATTATGCACTAGATCAAATAATAAATGATGGTTGCTGTCCCAGTAAAAGTTCATAAAACTAAAACTTAACTTGGTAATAAATACTACGATACTCTTGTCAGTTCATTTTATAGACACTTCGGTAAACTACTTCAGTGACCGATTCAGTTAATTTATTAAGGAAACTTCTTTATATTGCTTGTTTGATAAATACTATTCACAATTTTATTTTGCTGCTGTATTTTTTGAATTCACATTGTTACTTTTATTGGAAGTTTAAAACATGACTTTTCAAATTTGTGTGCTAAGGGAAAAATAACAGCTCTCAAATAAATTGAATTTCAACAAGTCAGTTTGATTATACTGTAATTTGTTAGTGACCATTCAATGTGGGAATAAATTTTCTAGACTGATTTTATAACAGTTCAATATCCTTTTGTTATTTTTGTTAATAAATATTTTATATTATTTAGGGCCTGTTTCACAACCTCCAGATAAGTGCCGGATAGGCTATCCGCAACATATTTGACAGATACTCCATACTCTATCTGTCAAATATGTTGTAAATATGTTGTGAATAGCCTATTCGGCACTTATCTTGAGGTTGTGAAACAGGCCCTAAATATTATCAATTATTTTCGAAATAAAACGATTTATTATTATTACTTATTATTATTATTCCAAATTGATTATTATTAGGATGCCATATTATATGTGATGAAAGCAGATCATACTTCGGTTATCGGCAGTCCATAAATTTGCAAGAAACTTAATATAGAGATTTTAGAACTATTTATAATAAAATATAATATTTTAAATACTATATAAAAAAGAAAAATATAAAGAATCCTATGTAGCGATATACTATATGGTGAATTATGAAATAAAGTTATTTAATGATGCTCTTTGACTACTGCTTCACAAAGCAACTGTTGTAAGCATAGCGTAGACATTTTTTTGCTTATCGGCTACGTTGTTCGGCACAAGATAATGAATCTTTCAAATTCGCAAAACTTGATGTTAATTTGATGGATGGAAAAATTTTTACTTGAGCTTTTTATTTATGTCAGTTCGATAACTTGAGTAAAATAATTTGAGAGTCAGCGTCGCACATGTCGCATCAAGTCCGTTATACAACTTCTGTTATAGACGAAAAAGCCGGCTTTAATTAATGTACAAATTATATTGTAGAAAAATAGTAAGAAAAGAGAATAACTGATTAAAGTATTTTGTTTGTATGCGTTTGATGAGGATTAATACAAAGTATTTTGTCTCAACCTAAATCTGAAGTAGCGAAAAAGATGAGTAGTTTGGAACACGATAATATGCCTAATCAGTGATTCTCTCTCAGTGAGACTCACTGTTTCTTGTATTTTTTTTTAGTAATGTAATTAGTTAAGTAAAATATATAATAGGGATTAATATATTATGTACAAGTTACGATAGGGTTGGCGTATCCGTGTGGATAAAAACCCCTTTATTTCAATAAAGATTTAAAAAAATGATATAATAGAGATATAACCCTAGTGTTTCCTGGTCGGGTTTTTGATCGCACCGCAAACGATTGCAGTCGGTGAAACTAAGGAACTAAGGAACTTTCCTCCATGTGTAATTGCTAGATATGTAAATAACGGTCGACCACATATGCCCTGCTCCAGGGCTTTCACCAATTAGCCTAGTCACTGACCGACTTTTTTCCAACATCAATCCAAGTTAACGATTATTCGAGCGCCCCGTTCCATTCGATTCCGATCTAGGATTGTGGAAAATATTTGTATACTACCTTTTTTGAACTAGGCTCACGACTCGTCCCGACCGCTGCAACTCATGTATAGTTAAATATATATTGCATATATATATATTTAACGATGAATGCGTCGTTAAATAAAAACACACTTTTTTATTTAGTTTTAATATCAAATTAATCACGAAATGTAAACATTAAGTTAATTAATTAATAGAAAATCGTTTACTTAAGTCGTCAGTAAAAAGTTCTTTGAAAATTACTTTTGAAAAATTATGTCGCAGTGTTTCTGACATATTCTTGATGAACTTCTTTACAACAGTCCACTAATACAAGTACTCTACACTCAGTTTTAAAGTCTGTACCTTATTTAAAAATTGTTTTAATGAGTAACATAAAAATGTCTATTAATATATAAAAAGTATTTACAGTTTTAAATTCCACATACACAATAAAAAGGATTAAAAGTAAAACTAACAAATAAAATATCTCAACACCATTATTAAAATCACACTAAAATACAGAGTACGTGTAGATACTGCAAAATAGCAAAAACGAATTTAACTCCGTACTAAAGATCCACCCGAGGAAATATCGACTGATTTTTAGTAATTAAATAACCTGTTACGGTAAGAGAGCATAATGCTTGGTTTGTGGTGTAGTTAACGTTGTTTATACAATTATTGATTTATATATTTGGTTTTGTGTGTTGTGAAGCCGCGATGCTTTTTGATTGTGAATAACAAAATGTCATGTAATAATAGAAAACAGTGAATAGGTGGATATCAAATATCAATAATGGCACCTAATATTGTTTTAGAATTACAATAAATCTCCCATATCGTACAGATCACGTAGCATGGGATCTGAGAAGCTAAGAGGGCCAACGATCTGATGAGGATCGTCGGAAGCTGCTAGATATGGGGAAACAAGAGTCAGGATAGGACAGGTTTAAAACCCTGGGAAGCCGATCTATGCCCGGCAGAAGACGTCTATCGACTTAGATAACAGTGTTAAGCTATCGCAAATTTTTGAAATTCCGTTAATGCTTTGAAATCTGCCGAGGTGTCTAATGGTTTCATAAATAAATAAAACAAACCAAAGTACATGTAAGCGTTTCAATTAGTCATAAATCTAAACAAACCAAAGCACGAGTGCCTTCATTCAGAGAAGTTGTATGGGACATGATGGCAGCCGTGAAGGACGGTTTGTTTTCATGTTTTAAGAATGAAGAAATTAGAAAGTAATTATAAACGTGGTAGATTATAGGCATGAAATATCTGGACCTCTTAAGGAAGATTGATAAAGCGTATTTTCAAAGACAGATTAAGCAAAATTCTTATTTTCATGTTCAATTTTATCAACGATGAAGAAATCAATTGAAGTAAGGTCGAAATATTCAATGTCGATATATTGTGTGGTAATGGCGGCTCTCAATAAGCCAATCAGCTGGAAAAGATTTATCTGACAATATTAAGATCAGATAAAATATGCATCAGAAATTCGGAGAATTTTATAAATATTTGTTACAAAAAAGGAACCTTTTCCAGAAATTATAATTTGTGGAAAAGGTTCCTTTTAATTGAAATCAGTCTAGAATATTTGAGGGGAAAATTTAGTATTCCACTGTTTGTTTATTCTATGGTTAAATTGTGGAAACTATACCAATTTTTATATTTTGTTTATTTAACTGCAAATAATAGATATTTATTTATTTTAATATCTTTCCTAAAAGGACCAATTTATAAAAGAAACTGCATATTCTAGTATACTCAATCATCTTCCTAGCCATTAATATTCTCGTTTATTTGACGTCTGTGTCGTTTGTCTTGGGTCTCTATTCTGGCCTCATGCTTGTAGTTCTCGCGTCACTCCATACTCCTCCATATCTTTCTTGATCCCACCAGCTTTTCCCATTTACTCTTTCACCTGCATATCCACTTCTTTATTCTATTTAATTTTGTCCATTATTCCAGTATAATACACACTATGAGATAAAATTCCATGTTTTAACAAACCAATAGACGTATGTAACTTATAAAATTAATCAATTTTGTTTTATTTTTTATGTAAATAATATGAGCTAACGTGATGCATTAATTGGACGTTAGCTATTGTTAATGAACTAGACAAGAGCACTCAGTAATCACACGGCGAAATAGACTAGCAACAGTTTCAATTAACGCTAGGGTATTTTTGAACGGTCACCTTCTGTAGGAGAATAGTCGCTGACCTTTTATGGTGTGACCTGTAGGTCATGATACATAATCTTTTACTCAGTTTTCACTACCGAAGCCAGGACAGACCGCTACTTGGATATAAAATAGCAAAAATTTATCGACTAACTAGCTGTCCCGACAGACTTCGTTCTGCCAATATTAAAATTGCAATTACAAAATAGGGGTTGATCGTAGAGGGGTCAAAATTTAGGGTTGTATGTATTTTTGTATGTTGTATCATAAAAAAATAAAAACAAAAAATTTCGTCCAAAAATTAACAAAAAAATTTTAAGGGTGAACAACCCCTATCACTTAGGGGTATGAAAAATAGATGTTGGCCAATTCTCAGACCTACTGAATATGCATATAAAATTTCATAAAGATCAGTCAAGCCGTTTCGGAGGAGTACGGTAACTAACATTGTGACAGGGAAATTTTATATATTAGAAGATATACTACTTCGAGATTTATTAAAGGAATTAATTCTTACTTGAATATATACCGCATACGCAGCTAATACCTTCATATCCATCCGTACATCTGCTACGTCTGATTTTATTGGTTACGAGAAACATCGACAGTACCCTGTTAATGTTTGTATAACCTTTCCTTATCAAGGATCATATAAGTAAATTACTTGTACTATTGTAATAAGTAATAGCACTAATAGCAGTAAAAAACGTAAAGAACATTACGTTTATGCATTTCGTTTTAAGAACAAAGTTCCTTCCGGTACGATGCAGAGGTCGAACCTAGTAGTAAAACATGTTCGTAAAGAAAATGGGTATAATTTTGTTTGTATAATTAGTTTAGTGTAAAAGATTTGTATGTATAGTTGTGTATACTCTATGAAGTCTAATGTCTACGTTATGACTGTTATTATTATTATTATTTCAGTTGGCTATTATTATTATTATCATATCTTTCGGTCGTTACGCCGTCTGGCAACAAAGTACACAAACGGTCTCTCTTTTTGTGTTTTGATGGTCAAAAGTGGACTAAACAGATAATTTTGCTGATATTTATGCGTAAAAAATAGTCATAATAAATTATTTTCTTTTTACTCTGACTAGAACCTGAAATTAATATTTATGTAATAAGAAACTTCGTTCATTTATAATACAAGAGGTATCTATTACTTTTATAAATTATTTCACTAATATAATGATTTTATCCTTAAAACAATGGTAATAGCTTAAAACAATCGAAAAAGCATTATTATAATGATGGGTGAAACTCCCTAGATTATCGAAGATCGATCAAGCACTCGCGTAGGATGCGATTACGAACCGAAGGTAATGATTATGGCATTGTTACAGTTAAACATTGAGATAAGTCCACCATTATCGTCAATATGGGTATAATCACTGGTATAAGCCAGTGTTAGTAGTTTTAAAGCGTTAAGATATTGTATCCACCTATAAATTTAATCCTTTATAATAATTATGTTAGAAATATGCAAACTATGTTAACCTTTCTAAGTTTTAGTGTTATATTGGAATATAAACTTATCTGATAAGTCCTGAACGATTTCTGTTTTTTCATTAGTGAATATCTGGAAAAGTGATTTAAATCTATTATTTAAATATAGTTAATCAGTTCTTTGCTCTGCATAAGTTTGCCCTAAAAAGGAAAGTATGAATTAAGGTGTTTTATAGTACATTATTTTTCGTGTCGTCAGCAAATATTTTTTACGAAGTAATATCCCACAAAGCCGATATTACATTCCTGATTTTTTTGCTAAGTGAAATATAATAAAATATTTTGTATTACATAAATGTCTTACATTTGTTAACCAAAGACATTTTTTATATAATATAGGTAAGTATAAGTAAAAATAATAAAAATGAATTCCCGAAATGTTACGACCACCAAATTAGATAATTCATTGAAAAAAACATTTAGCATAATATATTATATTTTTTCATATATTCATAAGCTTTCAAATAATGTCTGTAGGGCATATAATATTCTTGTTCAGCATGTTGAAATAGTGTTTAAACTTTTAAGTATCAAGAATGTTTGTTTCTTTACTTAACTAATTAAGTACTATATTAGTGGTCGATTAGTTAACTTTGTTTACTCGTGGTATTAACCCAGAAACAAAAGCTAAATGAAGTAAACATATAACTTAAGGTAAAAAGTAATCTGTTGGCATTGACTGTAGAATCAACTGAATTAGAACTAGAATGCCATGACGGACTATGGTATGATGTAAATAACATACATTCACCACATCTTCCGGTCGTCCCGAGAAACCTAAATTTTAAGTATAGTATAATATAAGTTATTAATAACATATAATTCCTTTTTTTTATTTAAATGTATAATTAGTGTTTTAAAACCATTGACATTTCGATGTGGAAATGTGACATCACAAATTCAGACCACACCCACCCCTTATCACCTAATGTCACACTTAGTCGACTCCCTCCCCCGTGTGACGGCACATGGCCCCATACTGTAGACTCATTTAATTTGATGCAGTTATATTTTTCTCTGAGGCCGATGTCCATGATAAGGCGGACGAAGGGCGGTGTTGATGATGACATGTTAATCATATGCTGCGTGTATGAAAGAGATATTATTATAGGAGATAAAATCAAAGATTTGCGCTATGTCAAATACATAAGTGGACGTCCTGCGGCAAAGATGGCAATATATTCTGTTGAAATTCTCTTACTTTACATATATATAGTGTTAAATGATCTTTATCGTTAATAAAATAAATTACGCTATTATATCTAGTATTTATCAGATCTAATAATATGGATTATAGAATACTCCGCGCAATCCAATGTTGTGAGGTCGTTGACCTAGTATCCAAGTATGCTAGGCACATTGGGAATATGCCAGCTTAGATTTTTTCGTCTTTAAGTAAATATACCTGTAGTATCATATTCCCAATGCGCTAAAAATGAATAAAATATATAAGAATTGATCTCGTGTTTCAATAAAATCTCAAATGACGATACCATATTACTTAAAATTGACAGTTATGCTGAAGCATGTCGTTTAGTTTTTTAATTTCCGAATCGCATCGCATCTGCATTGCTCTTATAGGTTATCGGATCATTTATGAGATTATGCAGATGCATAATCTCATAAAGATCACGGGCATCAAGGAGAGGCTGGAGAGAGCCGACAGAGTGGAGATCGACTCCTATAAATCGATGTCTGTGTAGGTAGTCACCATAAGCCTGCCCGTTGCCTTTTTATACCACTAAAAAAATTGTACTTATCTATCTTGTATCTAGTCAATGTGAATTTGAAAACAAGTAAAAACCTCTTTTCCACAGCCTACTTAGATATGTAAAATAGCCTGTGAAATAATTACAAATAATTAATCAAAGTTAAGAATCAGCTTAAGTGCGTACCTATCTTTACGCCGTGAAATCAAATCAAATCAAATTATCTTTATTTCGTAAATACATAAAAATGTAGTTATTAAAAATTAAAAAAAAAAACCTCGTTTGAGATACAGGATCCACTGAGAAAAACGAGAAAATAACTTAGGGGTTCCTCTTTTGCTCTGACTCCCCAGGCGGGTATATGGAACTCACGGCACTCGAAAGATGAAACGATGGACGCAGCTCTACCCATTAAATTCTGACGTTTCAAAAATCTGACGTTGATAGATGCGTACCTTAAGCATGGCCTAGGTAAATCAGATAAGATAGTATCGTTGTAATCAGACTGACAACCGTGCCTACCCCCACAACTCAACCATTTTGCCAGAAATATGCACAAAAGAAGAACAAATGGTTACCACCATACAAGCGTAGGGTACCACTACTCTCCAATGTTTCCAACTCGAGTATGCCGCCTTTCACTAGAGTAAATTAAAGTCGCTCGATTTCCTTGTGCACAGGAAAGAAAACGTTTTCGTTTCTAACAATTAAACAAAACAAATAAGCAAATAGTGCAACTCAACAGATAAAGTGCAACTAATATTGTTTGAAAATAATGTTATGACAATTTATTAGTACGCAAACGGTATTTACCTAAATCCGCTTCATCTCACACAGAAAATAGTACCTTATTGCTGACATAAGATTTATTAAAATCTTGATGTACAAGTTTCTGACGAATAAATCAAAAGTTTTACGCAAATCTTGCGCGGTGACGTACGCGCTGTAAAACTTTTGTGGAACTGATCGAGCGTGTAGTAACTAAATATAATTAACATGATAATAACTAGCAATGCTAATGTTTACACAAATGTGTCGTAACAATAAGGTGTTTCATTTAAAAATAGAATATTCGAGCACAAAAACTCTTCACTGTTGTAATACAACATATTATTATCCCTTGCTGCTCTATTTTAAAGTTTTCGCGTAATATACTGGCCGTTAATTAAAAAGTAAATATATATCACCTCATAAAAAAGTCTAATAAAAAAGCTAATAAAAAATATGTAACTCTTCTAGCATTCAAGCTGACATCGTGTAAAAACTTATTGTAGAACAGGCTTTTAATTTATTACATCGTAAAAGGTAACAAGATTAAGATGGAAATCGTTGTTATTTTACACTTAATTATAGCAGTTGTCTGTCTGTCCGTACGTTCCGAATATTATCTAAATGTTCCATAAAACATAACAAACATACTATATATTATTTTTTATTTAAAGAAAGTTTTATGGGCTCATAACACTGATTACATTAAAAAGCTTTCAGATAAAACATGAACATTGGAGCAGTCAAAATTAATTTCATAAGTAAAAATTTTACGCGGTTTCTGTCAATTTATTCGTTGAAAGAAATAACTTCTATTATACATATAACGAAGGTCAAGGGAGACGAAGTATTAGCCGGCCATTAATCAGATGGGAAAACGATCTCCGCTCTCGAGCTGCAAGGGATCGGCCGACTTGGCGTTCATTAGAGGAATGATGATGATGATACCCATTTGATGAGAGAAATGTGTTGTACCCTGTGCGCGTTACTACGCCACGAACTATAATTTTGAAGAAAAGACATTCCTCAAATATTGAAATTCATTGAATTACAATGACGCCATTTGTCGAAAGAACTCAGTAAACGGTCGTGGACTCATGCACAACAACTTTGCTAAAGATCATCACATGATCAAATGCTTAGTTTACAATTCTATGAAGGACATACAGACAAACATTTTTTATATAATGATTTAGAAAAAATGCGAACTGTGTGAATGTAAATTTAATTTAAAAAAAAATATAATTACTAGCTAACTAACCAGCTACTGAACACACCGTCTGCGTTTACTGCTTTCGAACAAATTATCTTTATATTTTTAGGGTATTTACCTATAACAAAATAATAAACTGGAGAAAGATTTTTGAAGTGAAACTTCTTTAGAATCGTTGTGATTTCGAACCGGATGCAACGGAAAAAACGACAGGTAAGAGACACAAATACAAAAGAGCGAGAGAGCAAATGTCTGTGTGTATGTATACTTGCTTGTATTTGAGCATTTAACATGTGTTTCACTTCTATCGTGTGTGAATCGCACACACACCTTTTTTTTCTATTAAACAAGTATTGTTATGATTCGAAAATTACCACATAATATTAATACGCAAACCTCCTTACCTCCTTGTTAAAATGATATTAATTTGCAACTCCATTTACGTAGTATTTGAGCTTTTCCTTATTTTTAGGTTAAAAATATAAATGAGTCTTATCAAAACTTGTTTAACGACGTTAATTATAAAACTGTTGTAACCTCTGAACCCGAAACACTTATCAGGAGACATTTAGAATTTCTACGAATTCATAAAACATATGAACGCCATAAAAATAATGTAAGTTGAATTAATTAAAAGTTGTTGTGACTTCTAACATATATTTTTAGAGTATGGTTTTTAAGCATATTACGATATTAGTAAATTTATCGGAATGACCTATGCTGTTGGCCTAAGGGCCTTTACACTTAATCAGAAGATGAACGGAGAGCTCATCTAAAGGTATTAGGCATTGTTTTTAATTTATGTTCTTTGCTCTCTAAGTTATTTAATTTTAGCAACTTAGCTGACCCTCTGCGGTGCCTTAAATTTGATACTCCAATTTTCAAAGTATCCCTGAACAAGAGATCAACGCTCGCTCATTGGTAAAGAAAAACATCGTGAGGAAACCTGCATGCCTTATTGCCCATTCCAGATTTATATGTTTTTGAAATTGGATAAACTACCCAACTCACTCCTCATCTGATTTCGAGGAGGAGACCTTTTTTCTGGGCCCTAATGGCCCTAATGCTTCATTGGTAAGCCGGTTGGTTTCACCCTGCGGGAGGAGACCCGTGCCCAACAGGGGGCTATAGAGGTGACATTGTTTTAACACTTAACTTGATTGTTAATCATTTTCGCTGATTACAATATAACGTCACGGAATATGTGTGGATCGAATTTTCTTTCTAAAATATTGTTTTTTTATTTTTATTTGGTACAACGATATCATTCTATAGTACATATATCAAGAAGTCGTTGATCAGATTCTCTCCTAAGATCATCAATTATAATTATCAGGCTTGTGTGCTCATCGATCATTGTAATTAGGAATTCCATGACTATAATTAGCATTCTCATAATTATGCGTATTATTTTGCATAGCACCATAATATTATTTCTATAATTCAACTAGCATATTAATTGCGATATTTATATACTGTCACCGATATAGAAATATGGTTTACGAATTTTTGTGTGATTTCTCCCCTTTCAAACTATGATAATGGCCTGATGGTCTGGTGATTAGTGGCCCTGACTGCTATAGCAGAAGGTCGTTGGTTCGATTCGAACCGAGCACAAATCTTAATGTATTGAAATTATCATATCATTTGTTCTGTGTCTTGACGTGTGCTTGTATTATATGTATTCTTCTATTCTGTAAAAACCATTTCGATATCAGGCTTCACCTGAGTGATAGAGCTCACTTTACGCTCACTTCGAAAACGAACTTTATTGATATAGATAGAAAGTAGAGTTTTAAAGAATACAAATTTGGAAAATTCGTCATATCACCGCGGATTCCGCTTTCGAGATTCGAAAACGACCTTACAGAATAGCCCTACAGATGGCCGTGTGTGAGTTGTGGTTGTCAGTTGTTATTATTATGAGTAATGACCAATATTACACGAATCACGTAATTATTTGATGTAAAGACTATGTTGCATGGCAAAGTATTTCGGTAGAGAGCATTGATTCATGTTGGATCTGCTGCGTGTCTGGTGTTAATCAAAGTCTTGTACAAATCTCCCATACAACGTTACAAACGTTATACAAGACTTTTTAAATAAATACTTGAATCACCTTATAAAAATACTCTAAATTATATTAATATAGTAAGTTTGTTTATTAGTACAGTACCAGTACCGAGCATATTTTGCTCGTTATTTTTTTTTTGCATTTGGTAAGTCCAATTGATTTTCTGTGTCTAACCTTAAACCTTTTCGTGTTTTTTTTAGAAAATGTACCTAGACGCAAATCAGAAAGGTCCAATCAATAGTGTTTTTTTCGGAAAAAAGGACATTAATTTTGATATTATAATAAAAAATTTAATAAAATTACAACTTTTACGAACTTTTGTTTGCTGTAAATTATCTTAAATTTCGGGCATATAAAAATTTTTATAAATCGCCATAAAATCCATAAAAGTTGTTTAATTATTATAATGAGCGAATTCGTATAAAAAACAATACGCTTAAAAGTAACTTACTATTCAAAAAACCCTGTTTACTGTTGAAGAGACTTAAATAGCCTGTCATAATGTATGTCACAGTCTGATGAAATAGAGAGGGGTATCGCATTACTACTAGTTTTAGCACCTTCTAGTGTCACATATAGCGTAGGTACGCTTGAAATTCTAATAGTTTTTCATGATAGCTTTTACAGCGAGTATCGTAATGAACATCCAGTTATCATCCACTGTCCAACATGTACCACAGGAAATAAATATGTATCATATATTTTAGCCATGCATTTCATTTGTCATAAAATTTAATACATCGTTCTACATAATATTATCCATTTTGAAATTCACCGTTTTTACGTCATAATAATTTTACTTACAATAAATACAATAATTGTTAAAATAAACTAGTTACTACATTACTTTTAAAACACTTTTTTCATATTTTTTCACATTTCTGAATCCTAAGAATGGTTGTCGCTTGTCTATATTTCCACTTCTATATAAACGACGTCGCAGTAACCACTGTGTTTTTGTTTGAAAAAAGACCTTTTTTAACGGTAGCCCCTTAGCCTTATCAATCACTTGCCCCCATCACCGCTACTCCGTGTAGTCAGGGTCTAAAGTAGTCCAACAAATAACACCTAAAACTTGGTACCCGAAATAATGGCCTCTGTGGCTCAATGGTTAGCGCGTTGGCGCTCAAGCCCGGAGGAAGCGAGTTCGAATCTCGGCAGGGAACAAAAAAGTTTCTGTGTTTCTTGGGTCATGGATGTGTATTACATTATAAAAATCTTAAATATATGTATTAATATAAAAAGTATTAAAAAAAACACAAGTTCTTCGGAAACTTAGCACGGGACCAGATTGACGTGGCGTGAAAGCGTCCATAAATATTATTATTATTAAATGTAATCAGAAGAATTTAGGAGTAGGAGTAAATATTTTCCAGTTTCCCAGTCCCCAGTTAAAACGTAAGACAGTAACTGACTAGACAATTCAAGAAAAAACAGCAGCCAGGTGAAGCTATAATGAAGTTACAATCCTTCCCAATCATGAAGTACGCCCACCACACCTCTTACGAGCTGTCATGTCGAACGAAGACGGATCATAATAACGCCTCTACGCCCACATTTTGGCCCTCACAATACCCCTTTTAATTGGCTAGTGATAGTTTAACGTCTCACAAAATAGGTCCAGCGCTAACCACTTTTTACTGCGGCAACCGTGGTACAATAGATGCCGTCTTATTTTATAAAATAAGTCCCGCCATTATAAAATAAAATAGTCAAAAACTGTTATACTGTATACACTTTATTAAGTATTTTTGAGAAAAGAATTAATTTAAGTATACTTTGATGTCTTATTTTGCGAAATAAAAAGAATTCGACCGTAATAAAAACCCTTTTAAGCTAATAAATATTTTATTACAGTGATCCTTGCTCTCAATTTTCTATTTAATAAAACTTCATTCGTAATTGGAATTAACTTTACCTCATATTACCTGGAGTCTGAACTTTGGCACACGTGTCATTTACAATAATTTACATAGTAGATTGTCTCAGAGTCCTGAGGTGTCGCTGAGTCGATTCTGTTGCTACCAAATCCGAGACCCAGAAAAAGCGGCTGAAGGCGTTTGCAGCGGTTTTAGTTTTTGCAGGGCACTACCGAATGCCGGTCCCACATAGAAAATCCTGGCTACATCCATAAAGGATTTAACTTTTTTTTTTTTTGATGACGCAGCGGAAATCCTTTACGACCTTACCAGGGCCTGGGTAGGCGCGCTGGCGTGAAGGATTAGGAAAGGATTTAACTACGATATTAAAACTTGACATAGAGGTGAGGGAGACTCACCTCATTTTGCTACATGTAAAGAGATTTCTAACGTAGCATCCTGTTGATTACAAACCCAGAGATAAGAAATAGACGAAGAAGGCGTCTTTATATACAAAGGGACCTAGCCAAAATGCCATTAAGAAAGCGTTAGCGAAGTTCGAAATTATAAAATATATAGGATGGACCACGTGATTAAGCGCGGCCTTATGTCAATCCCATACATTGTATCATTTTTGAACTTCGCTAACGCTTTCTAAATGGAATTTTGGCTAGGCCCCAGACTGCGCAATAAAATAAGGCTGGATTAATGTTAGCTCAACGTTAACATAAGTTAATTTTTGCAACAAAATACTTTGCCAAGTACGTTGCAAAGTGATTTTTGTATGTTTGTATAATATACTCATAACTTTGCAAAATCAACTTCAGATCTGTGAAGTTAAATTACTCGTACTGTAATAATTGTACTGAGACAAATTTACGAATATATAAATAATAAAACCATACGTAGTTTTCAACATTTGACGAGTGTTTTGAGACGCACACGTATTAAAGCGCATAAACTTAACTAGCATTAGATATTGAAGGTGTCTTGGAAATTGTCCACGACTAAGTTACAATTTGTTTCATTCGCATCGAATAGTGTAATTCTAGTCAAACACGATGGCTTAGGATATATTCTAAATATACGAGTATTTACGTCTGTGGAAAATGCTAAGCAATTCTTGACTTGAAATCATTTACAAGAAATAATTCTTCTCAATGAACCAGCATAATTGTAAAGTATTACATTATTGGTTATGAGCCGGGCTTGGCTATTGTAAATGGTCTTGAGCATGTTGTTTGAACATCTTAATATTATGTTTATTATCAGTGATGTGAACAATCGAGCGACCCATATTCCCATTAGACTACCGGGCACCGATCCATTTATTCTAGTTGATATTTGACGTGTTGAAATGTAGCAAGAAACTAGCGTACACTGATGATGATGACTTATGATTTGATATTTTAAAATTTGCGTAAACAATTTTTGTGGACTTAATTTGTCTTCAAATATAAAAATAATTAGTCTAACCAATTTTTTCTCTTTTAACTTCTTCAGGATAAATGTCTTTGAATATAATTATTACGTATTGAGGAAATGTTCCTTTTAGTGAAATTGGTACTTCAAATAGATTTTTCGTGAATATTTTATACTCAAACTATTTCGGGAAAGAAGTAAATTATATTTATACTCTATTCAAATTGTTGAAACGTGTTCTCATTCAAAAGAAATTAAATTCCGTTTGATCGTTAAATAAGTAAAATTTTGGATAAACAAAATAATACCAGATTGATATTTTCAGTGCCGATACCATTTTGACAGTCTGACAAACAATTTTATGTATAATATGTTAAAAATTTAAACACCCAATTTTTTTCTTTGTTTGATTGGCATTGTTTAAAAACATTTTGCAAAACATCAACAATGCCCTATGGTAATTCATAATACATTTAGTTTTTAATATAGTATTATCAAATTAAGAATTAAATACTTGCTATATCCAATACAGATAATTAATCATATGAATACGTATAATTATAAAATCCACGTTACAAAAACCTTATCAAACGATCGGCGCATGGTGGTCTCGTAATAAATAAGCTAAAGACTGATCGGCGTTTCTAAATGAACGGTTTTAGTTCCGTGGAATATGCTCTCGAGTGATATTTGTTTGCATTCACTGAGATGTGATGGGCGGGCGGTGGACCCAGATAGCGGGGTCACGTTCCCGAGATAAAACTCAAGATAACGCAGACATCTTCACAACGTTGTCTTGCTTCGTGTATGGACACCGTTTTTTGTTAATATCAGTATAGGAATATACAATAGCATAGTCAATTTTTGTTTGAGTTTAGGAGGTATAGGAGGTATTATCATCATCAGCCATTATCCTTCCGCTACTGAATATGGGCCTCCTTCAATGGACGCCAAGACGACCGATCCCTTGTCACTCGCATCCAACACGGACGGGCCACCGCACTTAGTTCGTGACCCACCTTAATGGCGGACAACACTTGATCTACCTGAACGCGGCCTTCCATCAGCCATCCGTTCTCCTGAGTGTGACCAGTCCACATACTACTTTGGCTTATGTAATTTATCCCTTGCCAAGTTCATGTCATACAGGCTCTCTCTCTCGCTCTCTCTCTCTCTCCCGCTCTCTATTTAAGAGCTTTGCTCTTGTAGGTGGAGTATTCGCCACTCATTCCTCCTCTCCGCTAACACCTTCACCTCTTGATACAACATAACCTGTACCTTATCCTTTATTTATACAGGCACAAATTACTTAAATTATAAATATGTTAGTATCTACCTATCACTTTTATTAAATCTTTTATTTGGAGAGATTCATGTTTGGAGGTGTATTGAAACAAGTTTTTTTTTATTTTGATAATTTATGTACGAAATCAATTCAAGCTAAACTCTTGAATGTAATAAATAATTCAAACAATTAATACACGTCTACATTGTAATTAAATCGATTAATCTTTTACGTATAATATCTTCTTTTTAAAGCGACAATGGTCCACTGGGTACAGACTCCACCTTTGGAGTCCCAGGTCCGGGTTTGATCCTGTGATGCATTGGAAAGGGTTTTTCTAAATTTCTACGTGTACCTGAATATAAGACTATCGCTTGCTCACCAGTGAAGGAGAGCGGAAAGACATCGTGAGGCAACCGGCATGCCTGATCATATTACTATAAGAATTTTATTGTTGCAAGTGGGGATCGACATTAATACAAGAAATATAAATAAACTTGCTGTGCCCAGCTCAAGGCTCCATAAAATAAGTAACTCCTTTACGAGTAATTGTATACGTTTTTATAATAAACTTTCCGAAAGTATAAAAGAATATAATGTAAAGGAATATGTAAATGACAAAAATGCTTGTAAAAGGAATTGCTCTAGATTTAAGTGACTTTGTGAAATAATGATCACAAAATCAAAATGATAGAAACCCAGCAGAGTTTCTTGTTGGCTATCTTCTGTGACATGGGCGCGTTGCGAACTCTCATTATAAACTTAGCCGCTAAGACGACCATAAGTGATCATTATATAGATCCTATATGTGAAAACTAATAAATAAAAAATATGGATTCGAGGAGGAGACCCGTGCCTAGCAGTGGAGCATCAAAAGGGTTGATATTATGACTTCTTGCTTTTAATGTAAATGTAAACGTCATCATTAAAAAAGGATAAATATTTTTTTTTAAATCACCTCTTGCTATCATCAGGTCTCTTTCCATCCAAAGTCAAAATGCTCACAAGCTCGTTTGATCAAAGCTTCATCTGCCTTTCCCCACTTGCAACAATAAAAACTGCAATAATAAAACAAACAAAAAGAATTACTAAGTAACATTTAATTTGCAAAATATGGTGGTAATCACATTGACAAATAGCCGGATCGCATGTAACTTACATAATATGTATGTATTTTACACAATATCATCGAGCACGAATTACTCCTTAGTGGCTAAACCAATTTTGATGATTATTTGTGTTTTATAAAGTATTCTACAAAACATTTTTAACGTCTTTCAGGTCTGCCAGTAGATAATTTTTAATATGCTCGTACTCATACCGAATAAATCATCATTATGTTTTAATTATAAAGCATATTATATGCCGTTTCAAAACTACAAAACTTTATAAAAATCATTGCTTTAGTAACAAGTGATAACAAATAAGTAAACATAAAAGCTATTAATAATATTTGACAGAGGGTTATCTCAAGAGGCATCTGAGAAATACTCCGAGTATTAATAACTAAGCATTAATCCATGGAAACTTTTAGGGTTCCGTAAATCTGCTTTTAGGTTTATTAAATAAGAAATGGAAAAATGACTATATAAATTTATCAAAAACATTAAAGCTTATGAAATATTTAAAGCTGATTTTTATAACCGTCCTTAAAGATTTAATATGATTCTTATTTTAAGGCTCTGCAATTCAGCAGTAAATTAAAATTTCAGGTCTTCTAAAAAGACACAAGCAAAATATTAGTCCCATAGTCCACTATCCGCTCATTTAGAGCAAAGCTGTGCTCGTAGGAGTACATAATATTACCTATTTCATTTGCTATATCTCATAACTATATAATATCATCATCGTCATAATCAGCTTTTATCTGTCCGCTGCTGAACATAGGCCTCGATCAATAAACGCCAAGACGACCGATCCCTTGCCTCTCGCATCCAAAACGGACCGGCCACTGCTCGCAGATCGACTTACTAACTGGTGAATGACCGACCGACATACTACACTTTACTTACTTCTTCATCACATAACATTAAATATATTACAATATTTTTTATATTAAGCACATAATATATGAGAAACCATTCAAAAAGACAGTATATCATAAAACTCTTAATTTTTAGTCTGTATTATACAACACAAATAAATAATTGCCAACTACCGGTTCTTGTCTCTTAATTTAATGGTGGTTTGGGGATTTCCCAGTACACTAAAGCTTGAAAATGCACTTACTAATTCTTGGAACATAAATTGTAAGCTAATTCTTTATAATTTATACATTTTTATCCGAATATTTAATAATGAGTTTGTGTGTTTGTTATCTTAAACTAGTCCGAAATGAGTTTACATGCCACTTGTAAGGTTAAGAAAGGTGACATTTATTATGTACTCGTAGTTGGTGTGAAATAAGTATTATTTTTAATTCAAGGATAGATATATTGTATCATCATCATCATCATCATCATCAGCCTTTATCCGTCCACTGCTGCCTCATGCTGAAACATAGGCCTCCCTCAATGAACGCCAAGACATATTGTATAGTTTTTGAAATAATAGCGTCTTATTGCTGAACTCTATTCATTTGTTTCTTCTTGAATGATAAGATTCAAATTCGTTAGCTTCATGGTTTAGATAATTTTCTTCATTAAATTTTGACTTCTGTGGCTAGCGCGATGGCGCTTAAACCGGAGGTTGTGGGATCCCGCCAGAGCACAAAAAGTTTCTGTATTCCTGGATCATGAATGTGTATTACATAATAAAAATCTTAAGATGTATTCATATAAAAAGTAATAAATATATTATGTATTTCCGTTGTCTGGTACCCGTAACACAAGTTCCTCGGAAACTAACCACTTGGTGTAAAAGCGTCCATAGATATTATATTATTATACAGTAGTGATAGATTCTTGATCATCTAAAATATTAGTTGAGAAAATATTTGAGTAAGAACAGCGGTGTTTTATAAATACTCCATTTCATATTGATTGATTGTATCGAGCTATCAAGCAAGCTATCGTTAACTGCTAACGCGAGTCGTCGATTCGTCTAATGTTTCATTTACCATTCAAATGTTTTAAACGACGGCGGTTACTCTCCACGATAATAAATAACACATCATCGATTAAAAGCAATCATCATTAAAATCGATTTTATTACGTTTCTTACATATTACAGTGATTATTTTAACATCACACGTAATTCAATAGGACATTCTCTCGTTTTTAATAAATGTCTCTATCAGGCCGGACATGTTTCTACCGTACCGCCTATAATTTAAAACGATCGTAGCTAGTTCCTAATTAGTTCAGAGTTTACTTAAGATTAGAGTTTTATAATAGAGTTAATGAATGCCAATTGGTATATTTGTATGAGTGTTTATTTAATTTACATCGCGGTTATATACATACATACATAATGTACATAATTTATATCGCGGTTTTTTAAGATTTTTATAAATAATATTATTAAACCTTTATTTTCAAGCTGCATAGGCCGTAGACCTTAGGCCTTAACCCAATGAAATTTAATTATTAAATTAAAGTAGTTATTAGTAAACAAAAATTATTTTTTTCTAAAACTATGTTAGTGTCACTTCTTTTGACTTTGACTTAACTTCGCTTAACTTCGCGCGAGCGACGCGACGGTGGTCCAGTGGGAGCGACGGTTGTCCAGTGGTGGACGGACTCGGCCTCTTATGCGAGGGGTTCCGGGTTCGATTCTGACCCGTCCGTGTGTGCCTTGAAATGGGGTTTTCTAAATTTCTAAGTGCACACGAGACCATCGTTCGCTCACCGGTGAAGGAAAACATCGTGAGGAAACCTGCATGCCTGATGAGATTGAAAGTCTCTGAAGATATATTGTGAAGTTCACCAACCCGCACTGGGCCAGCGCGGTGGACTATTGGCCCATTACCCTCCTTGCCTGATTTCGAGGAAGGAGACCCGTGCCCAGCAGTAGGACATATAAGGGTTGATACTTTTAACTTCGCTTTCTTGCTTCGTCTTAGAGCGCACCATAGAGTAATTTGGTGCGCACCACGAACGCCTGGAAGACGACTCCAGTTGCTGTTTTCCAGCCGTGTCCTCTGACGTATGTAGTTAAGATGTTTACATGGCTTGGAATACTTTGGGCAACAGTGGTAACAGGAGGACGCGCAGAGAAACTGCTCGACGTGGCATGTAAAAAACTTGATAAACCAAGAAACCGAAAAAGTTAATTTCATTTTGAAATCGCAATTTATGTTTGCACGGTTCAACAATTTCTTGTATTACAAGATATTTATTTGCTACATACAATCTGGAACTCTGTTCGTCGTTTTTTGTAGTTTCTTCATTTGTACAACGTCCGATTCGAGCAATAAAAATTAATTTACAGCCACAATATGACAATAAGTAATGCGAGTTGTGGTCCTGAGGCAATAACACTGAATATCAAAAATCTAGTTTATTGATATAAAAACGTTAAACGCGAAACTTATTAAATATAACAATCTTCTCGATTATGTTATTTCTATCAATAGTGTGAGAACACGCTGGGAACTGGCTGATGTAGAGATAATTAATGTCGCTTGCCTACCGACTACCGAGTACTTCCATAAAACGCTTATGTCACTGCACATGCAAGCCGTAAATGGACAAACGGCGAATTCTTGGGTTTTTCTTGCTCAATACCAAATAAGAAGCGTCGGCGTCCACTGCACGGATCCTTAAGATTAGCAAGTTGTTTGCTTATTTTAATTGCTGCGATGAATTGATAGTGTCCGAATGTGTTGTGTTGACATGGGAGATAAGCGACGGCGTGATGCGCAATATAATATTTACCTTATAAGCAGGATTCTAATGAATTAACATATTCAGCAGGCGCCATAATAATTAATATCTAATATTACATTGGCATGAAATTTATATTATTGAAAAATTACATTCAATATATTTCCAAAACAAGCTAGCTGATTTTCACGCGTGTGTCAACGAAGGAAATAAATTTAAGAGTCTTATTTACCATCCATTCATGCATGGCTATATATATATAGTACTACCTTAAAATGTGTGTCCAATATGGATTCGATTCCACAGATGTCCATATGAAGCAACATGTCGGTTACAAAACTACTTTTTTAATTTAATATCATACATAATGCGGCTCATTTTCTTTTGCTGTTTGGAAAAAGGAATTCTTACTTTTTTCATGAAACGTGTAATCTTTATGAAATATAGTACCAACAAGATTTTTTTTGTACCTACTTTCAAGTAAAAGTACATTATATGTTTTACCCGTACATTTTTTGGAGTACGTATTTAATAAATAATATAAATTTTATTGCTTAGTTTTGTCAATTTTCGTAAACCTAGAAATAGCGTAGATATTTTTTCATAACAAATTTATTTTAAATGATAAATCAAAATCATTTTTCAGCAATATCATCAGACTGTCGAATCACTAAAAAAATTTAAATGGCACTAATTTTGTACTCATTTTATTATAATTAGATTTAGAATAACAAACTGCCCACAAACGCCAATTTAAGAATTCGCACACTTAAGATTAGACAGTTAAAGCTATAACCAAGTAAAGCATTCCATTTCATTAAACAAAAGCAGACCTACTTTTAGATTTATCGAATCAATCAGAACCTTAATTGTGACTGCTTAATTAAAATGGATAGACTGCTTCAGTGATAATCGTGTTAAAGGAGCAAAATGTTTCCTAGATGCCGTGCAAAAATAGCCAATAACCACGGCGTTAAGTGTTACACGACAGTCGGATAAACAGATCCGGGCGGCTCAAGGGCGATCGCGTTTTTGTATCCAGCACCGCCCACGCCGAGCTCCCCATTATGCTTACATCTGACACTAGACAACCGTCCCACGCAAACAATTTTTACCAACCATTTTAAATAACGTAAATATTTTATTAAATCTATTACTCCTATACAGAAACATCGATCGATACGAAAACACGCCCGAGTGTGTTTCCGTCGATTTATCCATTATTTATAAGTGATTTATAGTGATCATTTGATAGAGCTATTTTGGAAAAAATCTCGTATATTTTATAAGATAAGATTTTTTTATTTTATACAATACAACTTTCGAAACATATTTCATGATCGAATTTTTGATGTACCGGCGTAGTTTGCGAGGGACGTTCAAAATGAGAGATAATAAAAATTACATGATAGTGACAGTGACAATAAGTAACGGATATTGATTTTGGATGTTATCTCTAAAACAGTGACATGAACATCATCAATAATATAACATCTAAATCAAACACCAATATGATATGATTAGTAATTTTTGTATACTTCAAAGTAATTGAAACTAAGTCAATGCATTGTTTTAGATAATTTAAAACAGTTACTGCAGCATACACTAACAACTTTTTTCCACTTTCTTGGAAAAAGTTCAGCAGACCTCGCAGTAGGATTCTTCTTCACCACGACGTATCATCGTTGACAAGCGAGTGATCAACTATTTGGCAGTGTCAGGCGTTGAATTACTTGACCACCCGCCGTATAACCCTCATAATCATCATCATCAGCCTTTATCCATCCACTGATGAACATAGGCCTCTCTCAATGAACGTCAATACGATGGATCCCTTTTCTCTCGTATCCAACGCGGACCTGACACTGCCACACATAACTCTCACTTTGGGATTCTTATTAATTCCTAAAAGGATGAACTTTTTGAAAAACGTTTTTATGAGCGCTTTTGAAGCAGTGGCTACGTCAAAAGACTGTCGAAGACACCCCTAAGATCGAGTGATCGAAGTTTGTCTCAGTGGTTCCGTCGGATGCGGCGATGTATTGATGTGAGTGAATAGTATTCTTAAAATCTACACTAATATTATAAAGAGGAAAACTTTGTTTGTTTGTTTGGTTGTAATGAATAGGCTCAAAAAGTACTGGACCGATTTCAAAAATTCTAAGAGTAACATAGGCTAAATTTTATTCTGGAAAAAATAGGGTTCCGTAAGATATTTGGGTTTTACGGACAAGTGTAAAAAATCATTTAGAAAAGTTACTTATTTTGCGTTCTAAGATCCCGTTGTAAATCTTAGTTAACGCAGGCGAAGCTACGGGCAACAGCTAGTGTATAATAAATCTAATAACTTGCCGATTGGTTCAATTTTTCTAAGGACAACTGGAATTTTCTCGTACTAGTTTTCTGATTTATATATTTATAAACGACGTCATCGGATGAGAATTTTCACTTAATGAATATCGTCTTATTATAGTTCTCTGAATTTCTAATGTCGCAGTAGCCATTTACCTACACCAAATTTAGAAATCGACCTCTATAATAAATGCCATAATTTTAGCCGAATTCTCGTGGAAAAGTCATTTAATTTACCGATAGCTAAATTAAGATACAAAGCTTACGCACATTCCTTTAGTCCACCAAATGGCTCCAAGTGCTTCAAGAAAGCTATTATTGGTTCTTAATCCACAATTAACATATCTGGATACTTTATATTTTTCATTACGTTGTAATAATAACTTGATCCTCAATTTTTTATATTAGCAAGCGATCCGAACTTGATGAAAAGAGACATCTTTTACGGGTTTTATCGCGCTTTATTTAGTTTTTTATGAGCCCGACGTTTCGGATACTTTACAGCAACCATGGTCACGGGAGGACTGAGGTGTCAGACGTCCTACTGTTACAAAGTTATTCGAAACTACCCTATGATACAACAATATTTTATTTAGTCCTACTATGCAGAAGGTGCTAACTGAGTCTTTAGTCTGTGACATATTATGCTTGGATTTTGATTTTATTATTATTATTATGGGATTCCAAGCAGGTGGTAGTGGTCAGCCATCGTCGTGTCGTGGCTGGGGGCTCAGTAGCCACTTTGGGCGAAGCGAATTGAGCCGAGGGGGCTCTTTGCGCCCCTCTTATAAGAAGAGGGGGCAAAAGAGCAGGGGGTAAGGGGGAGGATGGGAGCCACGCCTCATTGTACTGTCCCGACGGTGGGAGGGTTGTTCTGTGGTGCGGTGCAACCCCTCTGTGGAGGTGGCGTCGGTCCCCCGAGAGACTAGCTAGCCGTCGAGGTGCCCTGTTGCTTGTAGATCCGGGGCACTTCACCAAAGGCGTCATTGGTGGCACTCGCCGGGTTTTAGTGGGTAGAGCTGCGTCAATTTACTATTTTCGGGCGCAGCGAGTCCCACATATCCGCCTGGGGCGACCCACTCGCCTGCGGGATGCCTCAGCGCAATTTCCGGCGTAAAGAAGAAAAAAAGAGAAAGAAAAAAAGGTTGTTAAAATGACATTATTTTATTGCATTGAATAAATACTGAAGGGAACAAAAACTGTTGCGAAATTATTACTTCGCTCTCTAAAACCAAATTATATATAGCCTATATAACCAAATTATATTTAGCAACCAGGCATTATGCCTTTCAGTAATATAACAATAATAATTACAGCCACCATATTACACTTAAGTATAATATATTATATTCGACTTTGTCCCCGACGCATACTGTATATCACGTTGACGTAATCAATCAAAAAGATTGCCGTTCGCTTCGTGGGAGATTGAACTAAGCTAAGGAATAAAACGTGATACAAGAAAAACCATTTTTCTAAAACAATTAGAATCATAAAATATTCATAATATTCAAAGGTATCGTACCTATTCAATAAATTGAAAAAAAATCGTGTCTTTTAAAAAACTTTTATTATTGAAATATATCTAAATATTCTAATTTCAGAATTCCCAATATCTGTTGATCCTTTTAAATTGAAGGATTATTTTTATGTATTCCATCTTTATATATTGTTGTACACATACTATTTCGATATTCAAATGATCCATTATTGGACTATTTCTCATGCATGCATGGAATGCGCTACTGACCAATTTGTGTGTAACAAATTAAGGCGAAATTATTATTAATTGTTTATTTTAATTTCAAAATAACTAAAAAGGTCTTAAGACTAAACATTTAAAAAAAACCATCAAAACATAACTTTACAAAAAAAAAATAGTAAAACTAGGCGACTACCTACTAGGAAAGCGAAAATAGTCAAAAACCGTCCTAGTCAATCAGCATAAATGTTTTTAACCTAACATGGAGATATTTGGGCTTGTAAAATATATTCAAATCGGATTCACTAAGAAAAGAAAAAACTTATATATACGACAACTAGGTTTTGAATTGCTGAAGTATTTCGTTCCATATTTAAGTTTCTATACTAATCATGTTATCTAATCCGTTTTAATTACGAATTATTCGAATTTGGAAGGAAACCATTGTTTCACATACATTATTGCATCCTGAGCTTCATTTAATTAGATAGATCAGTGATTTACCGAAACGCGTGTACAAATCAAATTTCAAGTGCAAATACAAATGCGTGTTGCGCAATGCATTCAGCTAGAGTCTAATTAAAGGTTCATGGTAAGTATGTAGGTCGAGTACCATACAGTGTCGTTAGCGCAAATTTGTATTGACAGGTTGGCATTGTTTCCTAGGGAGATACATTAATAACGTGGAAATTAACTTAGCAGACTCATTCAGTTCCGGGATGAATCACATGTAAGGTACTCCTTACCTACATTACATATATTCTTTCATTCATGTAGGTTACAAAGAAACTAGTCATGTTTTTGATATGTTATCCTACTTCTTACTAATATTATAAACATGAAAGTTTGTAAGTATCGATGAGTAGATGGATGTTAGTTACTCTTTCACGCAAAAACTACAGAATGGATTTTAATGAAACTTTACAATAATATCGCTTATATATCAGAATAACACATAGGCTATAATTTTTTTTTTCCGCCGGGAAATGCACTGACGCATCCCGCTGGGGAGTGGGTCTCCTCAGGCGGGTATGTGGGACTCGCTGCGCCCGAAAGGTGGTAAATGGACGCAGCTCTACCCACTAAAAACCTGACGAGTGCCACAAACGCCGCCTTTGGTGAGGTGCCCCGGATCTGCAAGCCACAGGGCACCTCGATGGCTAGTCAGTCCCTCAGGGGATCGACGCCACCTCCACAGAGCGGTTGTTCCGCACCACAGAACAACCACTCCCAACGTCGGGACAGTACGATGAGGTGAGGTTCCCATCCTCACCCCTTGCCCCCTGCTCTTTTGTCCCCTCTTCTTATAAGAGGAGTACAAAGAGCCCCCTCGGCTCAATTAGCTTCGTCCAAGGTGTTGGGGTCACCCTGGGCTACTGAGCCCCACCGCCACGACAAGGCCTGAACCATGGTGGGGACATAATACTAACTAGCTTAGTATGAGTCGACGAAATAAATTACGTAAAATTACCACGTACATACAAGGCTTTATTTGTACTAAGAAACAATGCAAAATTTTGTAGTTCTAGTTAAGTGTATAAATCTTGGTTTAAGAATGCATTAGATGCACAGAAGGTGTATTTTAAATTCACGGTCGTCAACTATTTTTCATTGTTTAGTTTCTTTAGCAAAAACCGCAACTAAATTGTAAGTTGAAATTAGAACAATGATACAAAGATAATGAAATAAATAGAGAAAATGATGAAATATTATCGTTTATACAAAAACGGATATTTGGCTAATTTTCTCAGTCCGTATTAATTCCGTTTTAGAGTTCTGTTCTAAATATCAAAACGGAAGTCTTATAGGTCATTTATTTACTAAGCACTACGCGGTCCCTCTGTCTGTCAAACCGTAGCCGTGTACGTTTCATTGACATACAAAATAACATTGAGTAAGAAACCATGTCTCATAGGGTACATAGATTATAAAAAATTACGGAACGCCTAATACGTGAGTCAGCTCGCACCTATCTGGTTTTTCCTGGTATAAAATTAGTAAATACTAGCTGTTGCCCGCAGCTTCGCCTGCGTTAACAAAGATTTTCAACGGGATCTTAGTACGCAAAAAAAGTAAATTATCTAAATGATTTTTTACACATTGTGTCCGAGAAACCTAAATATCTAACAGAACCCTATTTTTTTCCAGAATAAAATTTAGCCTATGCTACTCGTGGTTAATGTAGCTTTCGAATGGTGAAAGAATTTTTGAAACCGGTCCAGTACTTTTTGAGCCTATTCATTACAACCAAACAAACAAACAAAGTTTTCCTCTTTATAATATTAGTGTAGATTTTCATACAAAAATCGCATATTGCCTATATTGCTTGCCGATAGAATAATATTATACCACATTTTCAACGGGCGTCTCTTGGACGGCTACCCGACGGAGATCATTATCGCAGTGTCTGATCTACGCGCGACCTCCATGCCAAAACTTTATCAGCATAACGGCCATCTTTGACCGACTCCCTTACACTTTGCCAACTTTTCCCGTTACGCCGTTTTCTATATATTTATCAAATCAATCATAGTCATTAGCAATATTTTTAAATGTCTAAAATGGAAAGAAAATTGATCAGTAGACGTGGACAGATAAAAGCTGATGAGGATGATAACACAGTAGTTAATGTTTAGTAATATATAAATAACTAGTAGTGCCCCGCGGTTTCACCCGCGTACTTCCCATTCTCGTGGGAGTATGGTGATAAATTATAGCCTATGTGCTATTCTAATGTATATAAAAATAAATATAAAAGTAAAAATCTTTATTTCGTAAAAAGCGGTGTATAAACATCAGAATAAATGACTGGAGCCTCCTTTTAAGCATTGTATGATTTTGGTGCCTGTGGTATGACTCTATAGTAGATATATACCTAATATATCATTGAAAATTTCAACAAAATCCATTCAGTAGTTTTTACGTGAAAGAATAACAAACATCCATACTTACAAACTTTCTCGTTTATAATATTCGTAGTATAGTAGGACTAAGTACTCTATTACTGGGTCAAAGCGTATAGAAATACACAGGAGTTATAATATAACTATTTCGACAAGAAGAAAAAGTAATCATATAGTATCGTTATTTAAATATGCCACATTACAATAAAATCAATTTATTTTACTTGTAAAGACTCTACCACCTGAAATATATAATGGAAATTTCTGAAGGCTGCGTGGAAGAAATAATATGGAGTTTAGTTATACCTAATGTACTTTTCTAATACCAATATCTATAGTGTGTGTGTTTTATGAATGTTTATTCTTATGCGTTCTATCTATAGATATCTTTATATTGTATAAAGAGAAAACTTCTAAACAAAAATACTGCCCTTTTCAAAAACTAAAATTATGAAAAAATAAATTATGGATGTGTTACAACGCTTTTGATTGATAAAGCCTAATTACTATTATTTTATTAATATATAAAAACTATTATTTTATTAATATTAATCTATGTGGTTAGACTAAGTCACCAGACCATGACCATGGGATAAATATGTCTGTGGAGGAAGTGCGAGGGTCAACAGTCGAGACTGAATGTAGTTCCGAGCGCACCTAGCGAATTGTCACATGCTCCAAATACGTATATCCGTATTAAGGCCCAATGACGAGCACTAGCCATATCAAAAACTAACACTAGAAATTGTATCTGTACTTTAACCACACGACATAATAACTCCTGTAGCGTTCGAAATTCAACCGAAATAATTTTGTCTATCTACATCTACACTAATATTATAAAGAGGAAAACTTTGTTTGTTTGTTTGGTTGTATTAAATAGGCTCAAAAAGTACTGGACCTATTTAAAAAATTCTTTCATCGTTCAAAAGCTACATTATACAA
This sequence comes from Lycaena phlaeas, assembly GCA_905333005.2. NCBI lineage: Eukaryota > Metazoa > Arthropoda > Insecta > Lepidoptera > Lycaenidae > Lycaena > Lycaena phlaeas. The sequence continues at coordinate 20,894,205 of HG995163.1, forward strand.
GAGTAACCTAAGCTACATTTTATTCTGGAAAAAATAGGGCTCCGTAAGATATTTTTCGGACACAAGTTGAATGTTTCTTTCGGTGTTAGATAGCCCATTTATCGATAAAGATATATCATCCCGCTAAGACCCCGTTTTAAGTCTTAGTTAACGCAGGCGAAGCTGCGGGCAACAGCTAGTTTGTTATAAAATCTAAATGATTTGTAAAAAAAAGGCACTGTTATTAAAAAGGCTTTAAGATGTTTGATCATTATTTTGTCAAGCGAACGTTTTATAAGTAATTGATTTATTCATGAGAAATATTTTATTCCATGTTTTTGTAACACAAATTGTACTTAGATAATTGTATTTTTCTACGCTTCCATTTACCGGGGGAGGGGAGGGCCGGCCCTCACGATAGGTTTCTAACGTCACCCGTTCCAAACCAGTCGACCGTAGCTGACCAAGTTAGGTACAAACCCGACGCCATGAACATGGCGGGGGGCAACCCCCCCAATTTTTAACGTCATAGGATGATCCAACCGGATCACCCCATTTCCGATGACGCATAACGGTCACTAGGACCATTAGCATAGATCCAACCGAAAAAAAAAAAAATACGCTTCTTCTACATAGGAACCTAGGTGATTTCGTCAAAAAGGTTTCAAATGTAACTTGACCCTTTGTAATGGATATATTATTTTTGTTTTATAATTGAAAATTGACGATAATCATTCCCATCTCCTTTTCTTATCTAAGAAGGCTATCTAATGACTGATTGTTAATATGACACAGAGCTATTTCCAACTATTAGCATGAAGTCATCACAAATCACACCTTAATTTTGCATATAATGATTTAGCTAGCGGTAGTGTCATGTGGCATTGCAGCTGAATTGGGCCGGTACGACCGTGGTGATACCTCTCGCTCACATATACCGGCTTAAAGAGACAGCTTAGCTGTCACGTTTTGTATAGTTTGTGAGTTTCTGTTGAACCTCTGGTTGTGCAGATGACTATGGGCTTCTGTATTACATACATTCGAGCGAATTTTATCAATCTCTTTTAGATTAGGTCTTCCGTAACGGTTGCTTGTAAAGTATGCAAAAGTCTGGTATGTATTTTTTTTAATAGGCCGCGATGAAGCCTGTAAAAAAAGCTTTATCTTATTAGTTGTGCTATTATAGTTCTGCGTAAGGTTTAAAAATACGAATGGACATGTTATTATTACTTTCATTTAATTGATTCAAAATATATCTAATGCTATTCAAGCAGCTTGAATGCTAGGAAATTCTAATGTAAATTAAAATCATGAGAACTATGTTAGTCGTAAATGGTTGATAAATTATTATGGTACTTATTGCAAAATTATGTGGACTTAACACTTGCTTTCTCTTGATTTCTCAGTCAGTTACAGTACCAAACCTAGCCTTAGGAGTTATTTATTAAATAATTGTTTAGATAAAGCTCAGGCTCGGAAATTAATGATCGAGTCTTCGATAAAATTATCACTAGCGAAGGATTCTTAACAGAAACATGCGGAGTTGAATCTGCGAAATTGAAGCTTGTTGATAGATTTATATATATATGGGAATTAGCATTACTTTATATAATCTCTATGATATAATGTTTATACTACACATATTTACATTATACCAAATCAAATAAAAGCACAAATCTATATATGTATATTAATCAAATACATATATGATTTTGTTAAAAGTTCGCGTTTGAAAACAAATATTTAGAAATAGTTGTGGAATATTAAAAATTATTAATAAAAAATATTCAATTTAGATTCCGAATTGGTGTAAACACAAATAAAATATAACATGTAAACGGTAACGCAATTGGTATCAACAATGAAAAGCCACTTTTGTCTTCTCGGAAGATTTATATAAAACAAACAGGCCCATATGGAATTGGGTGTTTTACGGGCTGATGGTACAATAAAAAGTTTGACACCAATCTGGTGTTTATTATATGGGGCAAATGGGACCCGGCGTAACCTGACACCGCGCCGTCCGTCGACACAACTCATCTTGTTTGATCTACTGAGAGCTTTTTTAACTTTTTATGTCATAGTTTAGTGCCGTAGGCGCCTTTATTGTTGTGTAAACACTCCGGGATTATCACTCTCGACAGCCGCGGGATCTTAAAGGTTTTAAGTTGACAGTTCCACGTGCTATTCCCGTCTAAAACAGACCATAACTATTACAAATATTTACACAATATATTATGTTTATTCCTAATAGCGTCAAGTGTTATGAAAGCCACCGTGTTGATACTGACTACTGATAACCACATATTTAACGGGACATTTACTATTATTAGTTTAAGATTTTTTTTTCTATGAAAAATCGAGAAAAATTGAATAAATATGAGTTTTAATGAATACATAGCATAATTATAATGAAACAAATTTTACGGATTTTATCGCGGTTTATTAAGTTTTTTACAAGCCCGACGTTTCGGATACTTTACAGCAACCATGGTCACGGGAGGACTGAGGTGTCAGACGTCCTACTGTTACAAAGTTGTAAAAAACTTAGTAAGCCGCGATAAAATCCGTAAAATTGGTTTAATTTTCTTTTAATCTAATTTAATTTTGGGACTTTTGTATAGATTACATGTCAGTCCCATCGTATACAAAATTATTGGTTATTAAAGTTAAGGTTTCATTATAATGAATGAAATTCGCGTAAACGTAAGAAAATAATACATAGCATAATATGTAAACTACTTAAGCTCTTCCTATAATCTCCTCTTTTAAATATATACCGATACTCTGTTAAAATTTGTTTTTAGAAAATATCAGGTTTAATTTTAATCTAATTCTGAGGGCACTTATATAGTCTGTGTACTTGTATAATATTATTATGTACATCCAATTAGAACGATCAAAAACGAGACTGCTTAAGTCCACTCGAGTTTTGATCGGGATATTGTAGGAAGATCGCGTTAATGTACGTATAATAATACATTAAGGGCCTATCTTTGTATATTTTAACCTTTAACGGATTGATATGTTGTTGATATTACGAAAAGACTTTTGTTTTGTTAAATAGCAAAGCTTAAGCGGCTGCCGTCCGACACTAAAGAAAATAGACAGCGATAGTGAAGACAGGCTTTATGCGCTACGCCTTCTAGCACTCATTCTAACATTTAGAATATTTTTATTTTTTATAAGTTTTATAAAAAAAATACAATTTGTAGTTTTCACGCCTCTGTTTGATTGTTTATTACATAGCGTATACATACAGTATACCGAAAGTAAATTTATTTACATATCATTTGGCTTAATACATCGGAAACATCATTAGTTAGGTTTATATTACTCTTATTTTTTCGGAAATAACATAAATTCGACAAATTATGAAATACCAAAAAATTTCGAATTGCGCTGGCAGGAATAAAAAATTAAGACGTTCTTTTTACATAACAGAAAACGCTCACTAGAATCAAATAAAATCATAAAAATTAAATGTCGTCGAAAATGTAATTGATTCTTAATACTCACAACAATAATTTAGTTAAATTAATTAAAAATCATAGAGTTATAAGAGTTTAATTTTTAACGATTTAAAGGTTTTGATTTTGACAAAAAAATATAGTTATTTTTATGTTAAACATGAATGGTTAGTGTTCGCATGAAGCGGTCACATGTTAAGCGGTCGGATTTTTAAATAAACATTTTTAATGATCGAGCCGCGCCCGCGCCGCGCCAGGTGTGCGCAGACGGCGCGCTCTACGTACCTTCCTACCTAGTTCTTTTGTTCCTATTCGTAGAATTTCCTGACCTGACCTGTAATAATAATCAAATTATATTCCGGGGAAATGAACAATCAGTATTTGTAAATTGAAACCAACTGTTGAATATTTATTATTGTCTCTGTGAATTTTTAGGCGTCCCGGTTGATTTAATCTATATTATGTAAGAGTTAACTTTGTAACGTGTCATCGCAGCTTTTATCCTGTGGAAGCCACCTTCCAGAATAGGTCCTAGTGTTTTATTAAAAATTATCATAGCCCTCGAGTGCGAGGATCTAGGGATGTCGGGAATTATTCATTTAAATTCTAAAATTAATTATTTGTGCCTTCTTAAAAAAAATCAATACTAAATCGAGACCTTCAATAAACCTTCAAAAGGGTTTGGTGGGATAAATATAATAAAATAGAATTTATAATTATTACATAATATATAAAAATCAATACATTGAATTTCACATTTACAAAAATAAAAGTATTTAATAATATACAATTTATAATTATTTATAATGTGATGCAGCTTGGCACGGGTTTCCTCCATGAAACTGGTAGGCTTTTTGGACTGGCCGAATGTGGGTCTTTGGTTCACCTTCAAAGACTTAATCTCATCAGACATGCAGGTTTATCTATGTTTTCTGGATGACAAAGTGATGTCCTCATGTTAAGGTGCGGGTAGAAATGAAGAAAAAGCCCATTTGAAGGCACCACAAAGGGTTGGGAAAACTCGGACCTCTCATTCAAGAGGCCGAGCCTATACTCATTAGACCGTCGCTCGTGAGACCAGTCGCTTGTTGTATATTAATTCGTAATCCAGCTAAGAAGGGCAGTGTTGATGGCAGTAGTGCCTACATAATTCGACTCGATTATCAACTCGCGTGCTCAGCCTAACAATTATAATCTAGTTTTGTTCGTCCGTGGACTCTACATTTATAGCGTCTTAATTGTTACTAGTTAAAATTACGGTAGAAAGAACAAAGTTATAACAATAAAGTAACGAATACTCATACAATAGAGTTTCATATGAATACGTTCAAAGTGAATAATGACTATGTAGCTGCTGAGGTCCCAAGCCTTTGTATGATAGAGCTTCGAACTTAAAACACACAGTCGACTCTATGACATGATGTGAAATATTGTAATAAACCGAATGTATATTTTTTACTAGCTGCCCCGACAGATTTCGTTCTGCCAAAGGTACTAATATTGCTATTAAAAAATAGGGGTTTATCGTAGAAGGGTAAAAATTTAGGGTTGTATGTATTTTTGTATTATAAAAAATTAAAACAAAAATAATTGATAAAAAAAATAATAAAATAAAATTAGGGGTGGACTACCCTTAACATTTAGGGGGATGGAAAATAGATGTTGGCCGATTCTCAAACCTACTGAATATGTAATGTAATAATAATAAAAATCGGTCGAGGTATTTTTGAGGAGTATGGTAACTAAGTGTTAGTTACCATACTCCTCAAAAATACCTCGACCGATTTTTATTGACACGACAATTTTATATATTAGATTAGATTTGATTCTTAAACAATAAAACGAAAACTAATATATTATTAAAATTATAGCCTATATCACTCATAAACAACGTAAACTTCTATTGGTAAAAGAATTTTCAAAATCTGTTCAGTAGATAGAGAACACTACAACTTCACAAAATCTCAAGCTCACAAGCATCTCTATATCAATATTATCTTATATATCTATGTATAACAATATTAGTTGTAGGATAAATGACTTGAAATATTATTTTAAAATAAGATTTTTACAAAACGTCTACAAAGATGATTTTGGCATACACTACTCTTTTTCGGCCATATTGTTGGTTCGATCATTTTCATACGTCAAATTGTGATTCTCAATTCCAACCCGTTCACGAATCCACTTGAACACACAGCATCAAAATAGGTCCAGCCGTTGAGGAGTTCAGTGACATATACACGCACAGAATAATTATCTATAAAGATAAAGATTAATGATGATTATGTCGCAATGTCTTATCAATTGCAACGGAAGGTCAATTTGAGATTGAAGCTGCGTGTCGCGTATTATCTAACATAGTATTACAACATATTGAAGTGTGACAGTAAACTCATTAACAGATAAAAAATATAATATTTTAATGGTTTTTAGAGTCAACTATCAGTAGCCTTAGAAGTCATCGTTTAAGTTAATGATAATGTTAGATATTATTTCCACGTAACTTAGATCTGAATTTTCATCTTTGTAAAATGGAATTTAAAATATATCAGCACACTTAATTAATTATCAATGTAAACTTTAACTTGTATTAAGTAGTACTCTCGCTACATAAAACGTATGGCTTAGCAATCACTTTACCATAACAAGAATTGTAACTTTTTTTCAATTAGTATAAACTAACTGGTGCATGCTACTTCTTCGTCTGCGTGGGATTAGATTTTTGATTCACATTAAATATTTATAAATAGAGTCTCGTTAAATTAAATTCAATAACTTTTATTGAAGGAGTAATAAACACGCATACACACAAACTTTGCGTTTATAATATAAGTAGGAAATAATATTTATTTCACCAAAGAACGAGAGAATCGACCGCACGAGAAGATGAGCAAGTTTTAGTGTCGAGTACCACTTGATTGGTTCAACTTCCATGGTATATAATTGCCAAAAATAGTAGCCGTTGGTTGCTGATATAAGTACCTTACTCGATTAGAAAATCTATATGCTACACCTCAGAGATATTTATTAGTCAGTACATAGGATGAGGATCTCCAAGCTATGTATATTTTAATGTGAGTGGAAAGATGTCTGCCGTTTTGCCAGCATTAAAAAATTGTCTTGAAATAAATGATACTGATAAAAATAATATCTATGTCTTACCCTATATTATTTATTTAAATACGTTTAAAACTAAACTAATATAATATATACATTCTACCACGACAATACATAAAATTTAGTTATTATAGTGAATATATTGATTTATATTAATAAATTAAATTGTAACAGTATTTTTTCTTTCAATAATTATTTCCATAAATTTAAAATACCCTTATAAAATGTCCGACCAATTTACTTAATAAAATGGAAACTTGTTGTGGCAAATAGTGAATCTTCATAGTATGTGGAATCATCCCATCAGTATTCACAATTGTTGACATTTCTATATTAACTAAAATATAACATCGATATTTTTATATACCATGGGGTATCCAATCCCTTAACGCGAGTAGAATTTTAAGAACTTACTCAATATTTTCTAGACTTTTAGAATTGATCATACACAGCTTATTAAACTTGTAGTATATATCAAATAGTCATGCATTTTAATGTACATGTTATTAATATATCAAAGCGTTGTCCCATAACTCGCAATATCGTTGGTCTGGTGAAGGCGTCGCGCGTGGACTGTGTCCTACTGCGATCTTGTAGCGTTCGTTTCTAGCGATTTGTTTTAGAAAATGTACGTGACTTTGATGCATGTCTTAAGTTTAATCACCTGTAATAATATAAATATTTCTATGTATATAGAAAGACGATATCCGTACAATGATCCGTGATTGATCTTGGCGTTAATTGAAGGAGGTATTTGTTCAGCAGTGGACGGATAGAGAATAATGACGCTGATGATGTTGGATGCGGGGTGGCTTTTCTATTTTAACACCCCGTATAAGATGGTCCAAATGGTATTCAAATATTTACGATAACAATTACACTTTCTACACAAATAAAATAAGTCTACCCGATGAATACTATTTATTATTTTTCAATTACAATCATATAAATGTATCAACCCTTTATGTCCCACTGCTGGGCACGGGTCTCCTTCTCGAAATCAGGCAAGGAGGGTAGTGGGCCAATAGTTCACCGCGCTGGCCCAGTGCATGTTGGTGAACTTCACATACCTTCAAAGACTTTCAATCTCATCAGGCATGCAGGTTTCCTCACGATGTTTTCCTTCACCGGTGAGCGAGCGATGATCTCGTATTTGGGGTGCACGTAGAAATTAGAAAAACCCATTTCAAGGCACACATTTAGGATCGAACCCGGACCTCTTGCATAAGAGGCCGACTCCATTCACCACTGGACCATCGTCGCTCCACATATTAAATATAATAACTTTTTGTTACACAAGCAATAAGCATTGTAATGTTTTGTCGCCTGTCTTGTAGTTTATTTAAAAAGAAAAAAAGGATTGATGATAACCCAAGCATATTTGGTGGCCAAAGAAAAAATCGTCATATCATGACTTATTTCAACGTCTTCAAAAGCTAGTTTCTTCTGCTTGCTTTTTATGAAAATGTATTTGACTTGGGACGTAATCACGAGCTTATTCAAATCATTTAATTTCTTATTTACTTCAACATTTACCATTATAGTGTTCCGACCATAAGCGAGTATAGACTCAATGTATTCTAGAGCGATTTGCGTCGTACGTACGTTTATAAAGTCGCATATATTCATATGCGATTCTAACTTTTATTACAAAAGCTCCATTATTGAGTTGGCTTTTCCATTGGAGTTTAATGGAAAAAACAATGTTTTATTAAATCTCTGAATGTTCAAGTGACATTGTAGGGTGATATTAACTTTTTTATGTTAGATAGGCCAACTGGCAGACGTGCCACACGATGGTAAGCACTAACCCTGCCAACTCATACATGTGGCTCGCCTGCCATTCTTTCAAAAACATAGCATTTTGAAGGCCAGCTGGTCGAATGGCCTACTGGCCACTTTACGCTGCAGTCGCGGATTCGAATCCTGCCAAGAGCGTATTATAATTTGTATAATGAATATAGAGTATACATTTATACCATAGAATATCATCATCAGCCTTTATCCGCCCACTGCTGAACATAGGCTTCTCTAAATGAATGCCAATACTTTATATATAAATTTCTTAAATTTATTTTCGTTCCTAGTATCGTAACACAAGTTCTTACGAACTTACCACGAGTCTAGGTTAACGTGATGTAATTATTAGATAAGGGACATCCCTCCCGACTGTAAAATACAGCAGCTTTATCAATAATTCACTTTATGCACTTTTTGCACTTTTCGTTCGTTACAATTGCGGGTTCGCAGCAACGCGATTATTATAATTCTGAATTAAAGGGTTTCTCAACCTTTTGTTTTATCAAACTTCTCCATGTCACATCTTATATTTTTTCAGTACCTACAATAAAGCATATGCACAATTTTATCGACATTTTTATATCATTTGTACAAAAATAACACTTTAAGGTGATAGTAACTATGTTGAAAAAATGTGGTTTTTCCATTTATTTTCTCTTATTTAATACTTTTTAGCTTTCTTCCAAACATAATATGATCGAGGTATCATCATTAGATTTGGAATCGCAGTATTTGAAACAAATCCAACAGATAAACTAAAAACAGAGGTTTGATTTTTGCTTTAATCTCATAAACGATTTGAGATATTTTTGAAGAAGCAGGATTCATTAGTTTACAAAAAAATATACGATATAGATGCATCAAATCGACTTATATTTTTACTTTTTTAAAAATTTATAACGATTTCTTCGAAAGGCTTTTTTATTTTAAGTAATTGATTTATAATAAAATATTTAATTTATCTTAGTTTTTTAATTTCCATTAAGAACACCTTGTGTGGGCAGTAAAGTAGACAAACAGATTGAAATCGATATAAACTAATAAAAATACTGTTGTGCGATGACGTTTGACCGTTAGATGATCACGGGAAAACTAAAATGATGAGATATTTAAATACAAACGACAAACTTATTATAGTAACCCATACAATTCAAACAAAATACCGTTTCTGACTTATGACATAAGTGATCAATATAGAACTATCTATACATTATAGATCAGTAAACCACAAATAAGTATCATAAAATATCAATAAATGAAGTTTATAGTGTATTTACGTATTGGATATTTATTGCTGCAGCCTCAGGCGAAGTACGATAAGGTGTCCAAAATAACTGAGCGTCTCAAACAGTTGAGATAACGTTGCGATTCAATCACGTCTTATTTACATCACTTACAATCCTCCATATTATAATTAGGAAAGTTTCTTTAGGAGTATGTTCTCTCTCTCTCTCTCTCTCTCTCTCTCTATTTAAGAGCTTTGCTCTTGTCGGTGGAGTATTCGCCACTAATTCCTCCTCTCCGCCAGCACCTTCACCTCCTGATACGACATAACCTGTACCTTCTACCTCTTCCTCTATTTCCATCAATCTTTCCCTCTATGATATTTTTTATAAATAGGAGTATATTACGAGTACATAAAATTAAAATTTGTATACATATGGCCTAGAATTTATTTTTATTTAGTTTTTGTTAATATTAAGTTAGATAACGAAATAAAAAACGATGATGGCAGGCAACTCTTGGCTTTATATCATGAAGGCATGCTCTATTTATTTCTAACATTGTTATATCGAGGATGATAAAATATTTTATTTTACAAAATATTGATGTAGTCACTATATGATGCATATTATGTTCTTATTATCGTAAACATAAATGCCGGGGAAAGAGGAACAGAACCTCATTAAGGTTCAAAAAATTAAATCGTCAAATTTTTAAAAATGATCTCCTAATGTTGAATATTTAGATCTGATTGTTGAGAATGAATTTTTTGTGCTATATTTAAAATATCAAAAATATAATTTTGAAAATGTTGAATAAATGACTCTTTTCTTTAAGTCTGTACTTTTTACATAGCTTCTTTGAAGTCACATATGCTCTATTTCTTTTGATAAAAGTTGGCTACCCTAGCTCACCTACGAACATAAATAAATTCACTTGGGACTTTCCCAGCCCAACTTATTTCTCCGTTGGTTAAGCCGCACTCGCACACAGCGCCCTCAGTGTGCGCGGAGTACTCTGAGAATGATAGACCACATTAGCTAGCGTCAAATAGAATAGGACTATAGAAAATTAGAACTATAGAAAAGTCTAGAAGTCATAAGTGATTGCCATGGCTGACAACGGTCGGATAAATTGTCAACATATTGAGACTGGTAAGTTTCGGTGCCAGAATGCCAGTACAGTCTGCCCTTTGGCAAAAGAAAGAAGCAGTGCAAAAGCAGCAAAGATGAAAGTGCAGCACTCTGCTCCGGCGCACTGCCGCCCTTTGTATAGGACTGTAGAGTTTTGTGTCACTAATAGGTTCCTGTGGAATGATTTTCCTCTTGTATTAGTGCGCTACGTCAATGTCTCACCCACTACTCTGACATCATACGCGATTTTAACCGCGGGACCGCTTAATCATTTGATGTGGTTAATGATAGATACATTTCCGTTAACTAGTATCTTGCGATGTTTAGTGTAATCTAGAAAACTCCGTAGACCTCTCAACCTAACCTCAGATAATACTCACTGACTTTTTATGTATTAGATTGAGGAAAAGATGATTATTTTAAGTATACAAGAGTACTTACTACTAATAAAAATGAATGTACATTATTTTAATATAATATTATATAGTATGTTGGGTATTACGAAAAACTAAGCTATTGCACGAAACCAGGCCCTCTAGATCGCCTTCATATTATTATTTATTTAATCTGTAATAATATTTACTTCTTCTGGCTCTGGAGATCAATAAACAATATGCTGTAACCACTGTATTGAAAAAGTAGGTCGGCCGTTTTTTATGTAGGTAATTTTTTATGTACATAAAAATACTCTCAGCATAATTTTTTATATTATTTTAATGAGCAATACTAACTTTACGTCTCGATCTTTATGAATAAGCAACGCACCGCGGTTTCACCTGCGTACTTAACATTCCCGTGGGAGTACGGGGATAAATTAAAAGCTACATCACTTACCTACAAATACATAATATCATAACCTTCTATGGATGAAATGATTATGCACAGATTACCACAACCAACCTCCCAACATCACAAACTTTTCATTTTTTTAATATTACCTACTTTACACAAATGGGTACAAATACAAGTGTTTCCCGATAATGTTCGCATTTTATCTGGCCCGCGCCCCTGCCAAGTCGAGTAAAAATTTTCTAATTTTCTAAATTAGGTCTACATCTCGAGACATAGAAAAACTTGATGAAATTAATTGCTTCTAAGATAGATAGCCATATACTTACATTTCTATAATTCATTTTGCAGCCGTCCCGTGAGAAACCCGGAAAGCTTGCGAGAGTGGCGCGGGAGGAAGCAAGGCCGAAACAATCGTCGCAAAACACTACCAGTAAGTCGCAATACAATTTAACATTTGTATTCTTATTTATAAGCCTTCTTTTAAAAAGTAGATTATGTCAGTCCCTCTGGGATCTATATATGGCTTCAAAAAAGGCTAACTTTTATTTATATAATTCTCACGTGTAAGTCCCATGTATTGCTTACTAAAATTATAAAAAATATCATAAAGAAAACATTGATTAGACATAAACAAAAATAAGAGCAAGATAATGTGTTTTTCCACTCATAATAGATATATCTCTCTGTCTCGCTCACTCTCTCTTCTCTCACTCTCCCTCTCTCTCTCACTGGTATGCGAATGAAATATTTGAATTTTTGTCTGTCTAATTACAGTAAACTTTAGAAATGGAGGATGTGGAACGTCGTCGTGTGGGGAGGAAGCCGCCTGTGTCCTGGTCAACACCACCCTGCACTACTGTGTGTGCACTACCAATGGGGAGCCCGCCAAGGAGGGAGTTGAATGCCCGAGGAGTACAGGTATTATAACTTCTCTTTCTCCTTTTTCCCCAAAACTCTTTCATTTCTGCTCTTTGTTTTGCAGAGGTTTGCCTACTTTATTGGATTTTTATGGAATTAACTACTATGTTTTATGAAATTTAAATAACTGCATTTATTTTTTACTAGGGATAAAAGTTTCGCTCTTTTATAATTTTACTACTATTTATATTTATTCTAGCTGTTTAGATTCGCAAAAGAACTGCACATTGTCTTTACACTTTAACCTCTATAATAAGCGACTGCAGCAGATATAATTACTCTGCATTTTGTGTTTTATTTTTAGACGCGTGATGAATGTTACATTGATCTTTAATCTCACCGGAACTTATTACAGTCATGACGTCATATGTTTTACGCACTTTAAATGCTGGACTTAAGCCTAATCGATATTTTTTAATCATTGATGTACATAACATATGATTAAATGAAGAAATAACAAACCGATGATGGCTTGCCTTTTTTGTACATCCACTACTTTTTTTGCTAACAGCTGTATTTTTTATGGAGTATTTACATTAATCGCTTGAACTTTTAAATCAGTGGGGCTATTCTGTAAGGTCGTTTGCGAAAGCGGAATCCGCGGTGATATGACGAATTTGACGAATTTGCATTCTTTGAAACTCGACTCTCTATCTATGAGGGTAAAGTGAGTGAAAAAAATGGTTTTTACAGAATAGCCGTACTGTAGTTGGGTCAATCAACATGAATAAGCCACATTTTTAACAAGAAATGAAGCCGTGCTTCAAACACAAAGCCGTAAATAGGGTGGTGTCACCGGTGCCAAGGCACAGGACGTAGACTCTGGGGGACGCAAGAATGGTCAGATCAGGCAGGACAATTCTTTTTCTCGGTTTGCTAAGGGCGCAGTTATAGAAGCTCGCACAGGGCGCAAAAAAGGCTGATTAAGGCTGTACGTCAGCACATCCAAAAATATTATCAATGAACCGTGTATTTCCAGTGCCGCTGAACCAACGACAGGCCATCCACAACGTGATCCCTCCGCGACCGTCCAACGCCACCGACCGGGACCCTCGGTACACGCAGTCACCGCCCACCGCTCAAGTGAGACAATCAATCTTCGTTAACATAACATTTTTTATCTTTTTATCACGTTTTTATTGCACTCCCAAGATTATCTACGCTCATTTTTTCATAAATCAACATATGATAATTAACTTGACGTGAACTATATTAACATAAGGGCATAACGGAGCAAAAAATCTATTTAAATGTTTCTTAGAAACGTGTCATTTTAGAATCTATGCCCACGGTTTAGATTTTGAAAATACTGACTCGTCATTCTGAGTTTTTATAGGAAAAGTACTATTAAGAACTATACAAAAAACCACCCCACATATCATACAATGATATTTCTTTCTGTAGATAAATTAATCCTTTATATAAGCAGTCAACAGAATTTTTATTTCTTCCGCTACGCATTCTAGTCTAGACGAAAAATGGCGACATAAAAGAGCTAAAAACTCTAACGGCAAACATCAAGTTTTCTATCAAAGTTCATCTATATTCTAATTAGCATGTCTATAAATTTGTCTATTGATTTACTGCGCCGTCAGTTCTGTATGGAAACCTAAATCAGTATTTTTCCATCGTAACTGATAAATATTCATGATAACGTGCCTGTCACTCCCATTAAACGGTCGACCATCAAATTTTATTGCAGTACACGTAGTATTACTTTTATCGGGGTGTAATTATTTTGTTAATACTATCAATTAATAATAGTGGGACTAATTAAAATATTATTTGCAATCTTCTTGATATGATATCGTATAAATCTATGAACGCTGACTGCACGCACGAAAAAGCATGACTCATGCTCACGTTCCGGCTGAACCGAGGCAGGATCGGCCTAAGCATTCGGCTGGTAACGCATTATAACCTTTGAACTATGACGATTGATTTTTGGCCATGATCGGCGAAGTGAATGAATCTAATTAGTGAAGATATTAGATAACTTATCTTGAACAGAGTTTTTCGGGTGCGGGCAAAGGCATAATAATCTGTAACAATAAATCTTGTAAATATTTGTAAGACTGCGTGTCTTTGGCGCAAAAAAGTCCCATAACGTCATTGTATCTACTATATCAAAGGGTTATATTGTTGTTACTGTCACCCATTTATGAGCATAACTCCAGAAGTCTGGAGCTTTTTGCGTATTTTACCTTAGGGCTAAAAGCTTTAGAGAACTATGGGAACATAATAAAGTTTACATTATAAATAGTCAAATTAAATGCTGTATTTATCGGGCTTTGAGTGCAAAAGTCTAAGGCAGTAACTTATATAATACTAGCTGCCCCGATAGACTTCGTTCTGCCAAAAGTACTAATATAGCTGTAAAAATAGGGGTTGATCGTAGAGGGGTGAAAATTTAGTGTTGTACGTATTTTTGTATGCTGTATCATAAAAAATAAAACCAAAAAAATTGTCTAAAACAATAAAAAATATAATTTTGGGGAGGGACACCCTTATCATTTAGGGGGATGAAAAACAGATGTTGGCTGACTCTCAGACACTCTCCTTTACGGGTAGGTCTGAGGACGAGAATTTTATCTACATCTACACTAATATTATAAAGAGGAAAACTTTGTTTGTTTGTTTGTTTGTTTGGTTGTAACGAATAGGCTCAAAAAGTACAGAACCGATTTCAAAAATTCTTTCACCATTCGAAAGCTATCCACGAGTAACATAGGCTACATTTTATTCTGAAAAAAATTGGGTTCCGTAAGATATTTGGGTTTTTCGGACACAAGGTGTAAAAAATCAACCAGAAAAGTTACTTATTTTGCGTACGCTCCCTAAACTATAAAAGATAGAACCATAAAATGTTCTAATTAATTGTAGATCTTATAATTATCTACAAAAAAGTCCGCGACACGTTATACCTATCTATGTCGTGTGAGGCACAGTGACCATTTTTTTATTTAGATATTTTGAATTTTTTTTGGACTACATTTAAACGCGTTTATTTTACTCATGCTTTGGATCCTTATTAAAATAAATTACTTCATCACTAAGTACAGTTTATGTAGATAATATTTCGACTTTGAATGATTAAAATTGGACGATCGGTTTTGAAGTTATGGCGAAATCTATCTATACTATATATCTACACTAATATTATAAAGTGCAAAATTTTGTTTGTTTGGTTGTAATGAATAGGCTCATAAAGTACTGGGCCGATTTCAAAAGTTCTTTCACCATTCGAAACCTACATTATCCAAGAGTAACATAGGCTAAATTTTGTTCTGATAAAAAATAGGGTTCCGTAAGATATTTGGGGTTTTCGGACACGAGGTGTAAAAAATCAACCAGAAAAGTTATTTATTTTGCGTACGCTGCCTAAACTATAAAAGATAGAACCATAAAATGTTCTAATTAATTGTAGATCTTATAAATATCTACAAAAAAATCCACGACACACTATACCTATCTATGTCGAGTGAGGCACAACAATCATATTTTATTCAGAAATTTTGATTTTTATGGATTACATTTTTACTCATGCTTTTAATCCTTAAGATATGAAGCTAAACAGTTTGTTTATTTGAACGCGCTAATCTCAGGAACTATCGGTCGGATTTTAATAAAACATTTCAGTGTTCGATAGCCCATTTTTCGGTAAAGATATATCATCCCGCTAAGATCCCGTTGTAAATCTTAGTTAACGCAGGCGAAGCTGCGGGCAACAGCTAGTATAATATAGATAAAAGCATATTATGCAAAATTTTGCATCTCCCATTGCATAGCTTTGGAATAAAACACATTTAACAGCTATTTCATTGTGGTAGACATTTTTATTATCATGCGCTATATTAAACATTTAACTATTTATTTTCAATGTACATAAAATATTTTATTTCTCTTTCAGGTGCCAAAAGTATTTCCTAATGAAATGATAACCGAAGCCAGTTCGGGTAGAGAAGGATCAGTCGTTAGTTCAAATACTTATGTGAGCTCGAGTGTTTTAGGAGTAACTGGCTGCACGCTGTTCATATTAATCATATTTGCCGTCGCGTTGTACATTAAGAGACGTTTGTGCAATGTGGATGGAAAAGTTAAACCGGTAAGATTTTCTGTTCGTATGGTTTACCTTAACCTACAGTTTTCTGCCTTGCGCTGGCTAAATTTCGCATACATCAAGACTAGCTATCAGTTCCATTGACACCATATTGCTAAATTAGTTTTTATCAGGTGTCATGACGAAATGATAGAACATACGTTATCCATTTCAATAGAGCCTCTCATAAGATTTCAAGGCCATATTAAAATTTAAAAAAATGGTGCATGTGAATTTGTGTTTGGGGATATTTGATTTCATCGGATTCCATATTCCATACCATACGTGGCTTGTAGCTTTGGCGATGTTTGCTTAGTATACGTTATGATTATAGCGTGTACGTCCTGGCGAACCACTGCTAGCTGAACGGTATATAACGAACCCGCAGTATGGAGTGTGCGGCGCTGGCACTCTCTCCGCCCCGATGACGGTCCCTGGCACGCCAGCCCCGCTGCCAACAAACAAATCCGACGAGCCCGAAGTGACGCTATTGGAACGAAACGCTTTAACATTCTTAGAAGAGGTCGGCGAAGGTTGCTTTGGCAAGGTTTACAAAGGTAAGTCTTACACAAAAGTGTGAATGTTTACAAAAGTGTAAATCATAATCCGACAGAGCCACTTATGGCCGGTATTCGTAACGATCCGTTTTGCTTACGAGTCGTTGAAATGTCAACGTCAGACGTAACTCAAAAGTTTATTGTAATGTTAAACGTGTGAAATTGTATGTATGAAATAATGTAAACATAATATATTTTATAGAGTTAATAGTGACCGGGCGTCAACAATGACGTTCCAATACCACGTCCATCCTAGATAAGTTCTGCCTTATGTCCTGAGTTCAGAACAAATTGTATTAGCTGAAGTAGGTATTTCTCCAGCAACACAGCAGGGAATTAATTCTCGTTTATACAGACTAAATAAATAATTTTTATATCAATAAAACCATTAAACAAACACAATTTTTGACTACTATCATTAATACGGTTAATATGATCTCAGAGAGCACGCAGATATGTTTAAAGTTACCTTGAATCAGCACAAATTTAACAAAAAGAATTTACAAAGAGTTACAAGAGAGATTGAAAAGACTTATAAGAGAAAAAACATAGAAAGACGATAAAAGAAAAATAAACAACGCGTTATTTCTTATTCATAATTTTTTTTTATTTCATCAGGAGTTCTTCGGAGTGCAGCTAACGAACAAGTCGTGGCAATAAAAGTCCTCAAAGACAGCCCGGGCCGATGTGCTGAAGAAGATTTCGTTCGAGAAGTTTCTATAATGTCTACTTTTCGACATGCTAATATTTTGTCTCTGATCGGAGTAGTATACAGAGGTAAAACATTTAAAACATAATAAGATCCCCACAATAACAGAAAAAATAAACTAATTTCCTTTTTCCTGTCAGAATTTTTTCATAGAAAAAAAATGTTTTTTTTTTATGTGTAACTTTATTTTTAGGACTTATTTTGAGGTGAGAATAGAACGATTGTCTCTATTTTACTTATTTCACTAAAAATATGCCCTGTGAGGAAATAATAGTTTCTTCTTTTCTACAATCGTTCAAGATATTTTACTACCCCAAAAGCCTTATAAAAGGCATCAAATATAAGGACATCATTATCACCTTCTATCCGTCCGCTACTGAACTCCGACAATGATCGCTAAGACGGCCGATCCCTTGCCAATAGGACTAAGGAAAATCTGCTTTATTATACGCAAAAATCTAGTACCTACGCGTTCGTCAATCGTCAGTAAATTCGCAAGAATGGCCGATGTTACATTTTCTTGAGAGATTCATCTTGAAGTTTTATAACTAAGGTCCTTAATAAGCCCATAACCACAATATTATATAGGTATATTAAGCATTTATAATAAAATTTGATTGATTGATTTTCATGTTTTTCTATAAAAATAGTGTTTGTTACAGATGATACCAATGCGAGTCCTTGGATGGTTTTTGAATACATGGAATGGGGTGATTTAGCTGGAGTATTACGGGGTTCCCGGGGCGGGGGACGCAACGGGCTAACACTAGACGAGTCAGCCTTATTACACGTGGCATTGCAAGTTGCCTGTGGTATGCAGTACCTCGCTTCAAGGAGATTTGTTCATAGAGATCTTGCCGCTAGAAATTGTTTGGTCGGCGCTAACTTATCTGTGAAAATTGCCGACTTTGGGATGTCGCGAGACGTGTACACGTGCGACTATTACAAGATGGGGGGCGAAAGACCGATGCCCGTGAGATGGATGTCGCCTGAGAGCATTGTCTACGGCCGTTTCACGCACGAATCCGACGTGTGGTCCTACGGAGTCGTGCTTTGGGAAATTTACAGTCGTGGCAAACAACCATTTTACGGGTGCAATAATGAGGACGCAACGAAAAGGATTCTTCAAGGGATACTGCTCGTGCCACCGGAAGATAGTCCTAGATTCGTTTGTGAGTTAATGCGCGCATGTTGGGCGACCGATCCACGGGATCGAATTGGCTTCGACGAAATCTGTACTAAGCTAGAAACAGCGGTAGCGAATGGTGGATGTATCCAACTTCGGCTGCCTGTACCGCCAGCGGCACCTCTTGATTCAGCGGGATATTTAGTCCCAACCACCCCACCGAACGTAGATTATTTAAAACCACTGGCGGATTCAGATCCTGATTCCGACTTTAGCGAAGACGAAGACGTGGAGGAGTACACTTGACGTCCACCCCCGGCGCCAGCCTCACACTATGTGCCACGCTCTTCGCCTTTGGCCGCCGCTAGTTCCAACATTTCAACATTCCTGTTATCGAACGAAATTACGAAAATCGAACATTTTGAATGTTAACACATCGTTCGTTCAATTAATCATAAGGAATTCAATGTTGACGGAACGAAGGTTAGACGGAATACTCGACTACTTAGAACTTTCGAAAAGACTTTTTTTATGTATTGTACATAATATACATTCGTTTAATGTTTGTGCCATATGTGAACCAAAAATGTGTAGGTACGTAATTGTAAATATGTTTATATGACATATAATATAATAAGTTATAATAGCTGAGTTGTATTTGGTGTTACACCGTTGGTATATGTAGTATTTGTAATGTAATACTATAGTATAATACAAAGTTAAGCATAATTATTGAGTTGCCATACTTTCCAGTTTTTTCGCATAATACCAATGTGTCATAATTATTATACTGCATGAAAAATGTATGAACATGTATATTTACAGACACTTATGTACTACACATACTATGCAGTACCTACAAACAATTTAATTTGGCCAGACTGAAGTAAGCTGGGTCAGTACATACTACAATAGTCGCAAAGTGATTATTCTATTCAAAATACGACGCATGATTTAAAACTGTATAAAATTCGATTGCTAGTATTGATTAAGAAGTAATTTAATTTTATACAAAAAAAAAATAGATGTCAAGTAGACTACCCGTGATACCCAGTAGCGTATATTATATACCCTACTAGATAGTCTAGATAGGTACCCAAGATTAACTAACTACAAAATACATTATAATCAGGGAGTGTTTAACAGTAGCATACAATCGACATTGATAATCGTCTTTTTTTTAAGTTAGAATAAGCACAATTCAAAATTAATATTTATATATTACTTGCAACGCCCCGCGGTTTTACATGCTTACTTTCTATTCAAGTGCGAGTACGAGGATAAATTATGGCGTATGTGTTACTCCTATGTGTAATTTATGTTATTGTAAAGTTTCATCAAAATTCATATAGTAAGCATGAAAGAGTAAAAAACATAATATTTCCATATATCAATAAATTCATACATTCGAACAAACTTCGCTTTTATAATATTGAATAGGAAAAGAGTAAATGGCTAAAACAACTCTTTTTTTCTTATACTTAGAGATATAAGTATATGAACTGTTTATTTGGTGGTTAACACTATTTATAAAGAATTATTACATTAATCAAATATGTATATACATAATATATTAACTTCTATACATGTTTCATTCAAAAACAACGTGTAAAACATATTTTTACTAGTTATAATGAAACAACTTTTACGGATTTTATCGCGGTTTATTTAGTTTTTTACAAGCCCGACGTTTCGGAAACTTTACAGCAACTTCTCCCTCCAGTCCTCCCGTGACCATGGTTGCTGTAAAGTTTCCGAAACGTAGGGCTTGTAAAAAACTAAATAAACCGCGATAAAATCCGTAAAAGTTGTTTCATTATAATGAGTGAAATTCGGGTAAACATATTCTTAAACTTCTCTGAATTCGCGAAAGCAATATATTTTTACTAGGTCTGTAATCTTACGTTATTTTTTAAATATAACTTTGCTGTCTATTACATGCACTAAAGATACTATGATATATATTTATTTTGTAAAAATTGTTCCTACTTTTGTGTTGTGTGCTACTGTTTTTTTATTTAATATTTATATATTTCATTCACTATTTTTTTTTTTCAAAATTACCTACTGAATTATGTAAGGGATATGCATATCAAAATATATGAAAAGCTATACCTTTGGAAAAGAATTTATTATATTATACCAAATTAAATAAAATACAGTTAATTAATTTAATAATTTATTTCTTATTGCAAAGAAAATATCCTAGTGCCAAATATATATCAATCCCTAGTCTTCACACAATATAATATCGTTTGGACCCAAGGGGGCCTAGCCAAAATGTCATTAAGAAAGCGTTAGCGAGGTTCGAAAATGATAAAATGTATGGGATTGACATAAGGCTGCCATCCTATACATTTTATCATTTCGAACTTCGCTAAAGCTTTCTTAATATCATTTTGGCTAGGCCCCAAGTTTGTTGTGTATAGCGCATTCAAGCTAAAGCTTTTTAAGCTATCTGGTGCGACTTATTGTTCCGAATAGCACTGATGCAGATAAACCAAGCTCATTGAGCGCTTTAGTTATTTTTACATGAAACGCCCATAGAGTTCGTTCGAAAAAAAAAACGCCTTTCAAAAGTATTTATTATTACAATTTAATGCGGTTCATGTGGACTGGGTGGGCTTCTGCCTTCTAGGTCGATTAACATGACGATCTAATGAAAACCGCTGGGTCTCGTTGGATGGCAATGGACCGGTCGCGCTGGAGAACTGTTGGAGAAGCCTATACTCAGCAGTAGATAGCTATAGGCCGAGATGATAATGACGATATCAACGCATAGAAATATTTTACTTTTGATGTCGTCTACTGAAGCCTAACTAGCAGGCTTGAAAATACCAGGTAAGAACTGAATATTTTCTATCTGTACCACAACTCTCGTAAGATTTATTCCTCAGAATCCAAGTTCTCTGAATGTGTGTTTATAATATGAACTTTTGAAATATTTTAAAAAACCTACAAGGCACAGATTCGCAGACAGAGTCCAAGACCGGGCAGCTCAAACCGTCGGTCATCTTTATTATGTTTGATTATTTGGCATTGGTGTAACTAAAAATCGGATCACTTCTACCGTATAGAATCTATCACGGGGAGTGCCCGGAAGGATCGTTCTAATACCTACAGTAGAATTTCACCACCGGACATCGCGTCAAAATTCCAAATTTCATTCACATCACCTCGATGTCAAGAAACCCACAACAACTCGATTTTCACAGCATTATCTGCCTCGCACCACTAATAGAATATGGAATCAGCTGCGGGCTGCTACCCACGGTATTTCCGAACCGATACGACTGAGGGACCTTCAATAAAATTCATAGGTACTCATAATATCTGAAGGCCTGATAACGCACCTGCTAATTCTATGGTGTGGCGAGTCTATGAATATCGCTATCACTTACCATCAGGTGAACCATCACCATAAAAACCATCACACCACCCTTCCTCTATAAAAAACTCAAAATAAAAATCGTTTTCTTTATTCAAAATAGTACCCTGTACCACCAAAATATCCATATGAAACTTAATTGAATCGATCACCAGCTCGAAGGCAAACCCATTAAGCAGCGCCGGATTTATATTTTTTATCAGTGTAGGCCACTTTATTTCCGCCGCCTCATGTACATACCTTTATAAAATAATAATTTTCCATATGAGTCCTTGAAGAAGACCTTAACTAAAATAAAGAAAGAGTGGTTTTACTAATATACTACTTACGGCATACTTGTGTCTGAAATGAAGATTTTCTATTTTATTTACTGGTTGACGCTAGATGGCGCTAGTTTTGTTGTGCTTTGTGTGTTTGTAGCAGTACACAATCCAAGAGAAAACCAGTGAACACGTTTGACTTATCCTCTGAACTCTTGTGAACTTCTCTGATCTCTGCCGCCCCTAGGACGCTGCCGCCCCTAGGCCATGGCCTATACGGCCTATTTATAAATTCAGGACTGCCACTAAGAAGAACCGGTGGGAACGAACTCAGTGGAACTTAACTTTTCATAATATATTATTTAACAAATTTGACATGCTATCCTGAAATGCCTGGGAGCAGCCCTATAATTCCCAAGGTGTGGTATCTTCCATGAAATCTTTGACTTTATATTAAACTAGCGGACCCCACAGACGTTGTCCTTTAGATACGAATCGATAGTGGCAGTATAGATCAATAACCTAGATACCGACTGCAGCGCCACCTGCCGGTCTGATTTGTGAATCTAAACCATCCTCGAATCTACTTGAACACACACAAAGAAAATCACTCAAATCGGTCCAGTCGTTTAGGAGGAATTCAGTCACATACACACGCACACAAGAAATATATATATTAAGATATAAAAATTACAGACCACATTTTTTTTAAATTTATACCTACCCACATGACATGCCATATCATTTTAGAAATTATTACCTATACTAATCTACAGTGGTTTTATTGCCCTAGATATGAAATTAATTTTGGGTCTAGTTATGCCCACTATTTATGAAAATTGATAAAATTGCGATGATATGCAGGGCAATAAGAAAAAGAGTTTATATGTTTTGTAGAGCTGTGTTATCCGTTTGTTAAAATCTGTCACAACTTACAAAAGATCTTTGTCTAGACGTCATGTCAAGAAAAATCGATATAGGTAGTAAAATCGAATACCTTTTGCATGCACCTTATAGCTTACCTAGAGAGGAATTTGTTTGACAGGCCTATAATAATATAATATTACGCGATATAATATTATGATACAGATGGCGACAGGGACTAAAAATTGTCCACTGAAAAAGTGGCAAAATTTCAATAATTTTTTATTTTCTCTATATTCCATAATATATAATATTACGATCATTCTTCTTTTATCGATACATTTTGTTACGAGTGACGATGGCCTTAGCCTTTAAGCAAGAGGACTTAATCCCATCATCATCATCATTAGGATCTTAATCCCATTAGTGGTGCCTGAAAATAGATGAAAATGGACTCGTTACCCGTGTTCAGCAGACGTATTATTATTGTAAGGTTTGATCACATACAGTCGAAGATCTACGATTTAGAAAATGAAAAGAGGTGAGAACTAAACTTGAACCGAGATCATCTTAAAAGCAAACCACCTCCTAACATAGCGTACAAAATTTGTCAACGGGATCCTATCGTGTGCATGTGGCTGCGCAATCTCCCACAAAGCAGGTTATGTCAGCCACCTAAGGGCGAAATATTTAGCCCACAGAACGAGTTAGTCACCGTAGCCGAAAATGGCTAGGAAAGGATGACTTGACATATTTATTTTATTAATATAATATGGCCATAAATATTTAATCATTTTAATTTTACAGTAATCGTAATAACATACATTTTAAAATCGATTTTAACGGCCTTACTGTAGAATCGACAAGAATCAAGTATCGATATCATCGGAAATGTTTCGGCCAGTCCCTATTGAAAATTCAAATGTCAATTCCAATTGTCAAGTTTCGTCTTTGAAATTTGCAGCTTTTCTCTACGAAATATCGGCATTTATTGTTTTTACTTCAATTGGATTTTATTGGTTGTAACGTGTGTAAATATGTGTTTCTAAAGAACAATACAGTATTAACGAAGCTATGTAGTGGTAGCAGTGTGATAATTTTCTTTTAAAATGCCTCCTGTTAATTCTAAAAGTAAAAAGAATGGCGCTGAATATGAGGTAAATATTTGTTTTTAAGGCGGTGTTTCTTTATATTTTTAGCATATGCAAGGCATCAAAGACGTTTATACGTAGACAAATCAATCAATCAATTTTATAAAGACATAACCTTCTTAAAGTGCTGTAATTATTATTAAAACAAGAAAAGAAACGATGTATTAAATTAAACGAAAGCTTACTCAGTGATGAGCTTTTGAATTTGCATCTTAAAACTCACTAATTTATCAATATTTTGGCTTAAATAATAGAAGTGACCAGTAAACATATAGACATTTTTGGTATAAAAATGTCAAAATAGTTTTTACTTGATGAAATTTGGAAGAATTTGAAGATGAAAGTAGGCACCTAAATTTAATAAAAGATAAATAATAATTAAATAAATTTTCATTCATCTTCTGTTCATACCTTCAAGGTATTTTATTGTTTATTGTTCCATTGTGGACAGCTTGTTTAAAAACTACCACTACCCCTAAAAACCCAGTTATATGTCTGTCTATCTTCTGCCTTGTGTAGTTCAATGATATATAAAATTTAATCATACTTTGATTTACTCATAATATGGCCTAATTATTCCCAAATGTACTACCAGTTGAGCTAGTTACATATTAAGTAAGAGTTGCTGGTTTATATTATGTATTTTACAAGCTATCAGTCAAGTGCTTTGCTATATTTTCCTAAATTTCAAGTTTTACTGATAACATCAATAAATGAGTACCATTTATAAATATAAGTGGTACTCATTTATTGATGTTATACGATTATTTAAATACTTGAAAAAAGCCAATTTTCTTATTAGACCTAAACATTATTAATTTTTAAGAGACTACCTTATTCATCAATGTTGCATGTTGACTTCTAAAATAATAGATATCTAAATGGCATACATTTGTGTAATATTTAGAAACTTATACCTTGTATATTATCTATCACTATATTATATGACAGAAAATATTTTGTATAAATCATTTCTGATAATGTTTTTTTTATAGAATGTTCTTGCCAATAAATGTACAGTTTTGGATTTTGAAAAATATATACAAGAAAATAAGACATTATTATTGAATGATCCGCTTAGAGATATACTTTTATATCCATCTGATGATGTTTCGGTAAGTCAATTTTATAGAAAGTATCTATATTATAAAACTGTAATTTGCGGATATTGCCTAGAGTCAAATGAATATCATTAATAAATATTAAACAATTTACCTAACTTAGTTGAATGTGACTAATATAATGTGATAAAAGTGGGGAATTACTAGGTATCAAATGATTACATTTTCAGGAAGTTTCCCTTCTGTATTTGGTTCCATTTTTGTGTATGATAAACATGTGTTGCAATGTCAAACATGTATTAGCATTCCATAGCAGTGAAATCATCTTCAATCAATTAATAGCAAATAGCATATTATTGTTATATCTTTAATTTTTACTAGTTTGGTTATAAATTACTACAAATAGTAATTTTATATATTAATATTGATAACTTTCATTTATGGGATATCCTAAGATGCCCATTTCTTTTTAAATGAATTGCTGTGTACATTTTTTTTTTCACAGAGTGTTGTATTGCCTCGACGCTGGAGGACAGTAACCACAGCAGTGCCTGATGTAAGAACAGCCTCCACTTGTCCTTTGCTGACAAGGCAAGCTCTACTTAGCTATGCATCTAGTTGGAATTTAGTACATTATAAATATAGTAGTTACTCCGGTACTTATCTAAACTTGCCAAGGTAATGTGTTTTCCTGTTATTACTTGATATACTATTATAAGGAACTAAGCTCTATAGCTATTTAATAAACTCCTAATACACTAGTATGCTACACTACACAGTTTTATGAGAGTATTGGTATAATAAATGGTAAAAGAATTTACAAAATCAATAATAATAATGATGTTTAAATATTTGAGATCATATTACATTAAAATTAAGAAACAAATAAATAAATAAGTATCACAATCATCCTATTCGGCTTTATATGCTAAGCATATAATCAAAATCATATTTATTTTGGCAGATATATGATATACTTTACCTTAACATTTAAAAATTGTATTAATATACTTGATAAAAAATAACTGTAAATATAAAATTTATAGATCTTCATTAGTATTCTGTTTAACATATATTTCATGGTCAAAATTTTTGTTTCCACTCTGATTGTGTTTGTAGATGGTTAATAATGAAGCATATCTGAGTCACTTCCAGTAATGCATGATAATGGGAAAACTAAACTATAGCCGTTGTTATATGGATGAACCATTAGCTATGGAAATATCAGTAAAAAATATGCTTCTACCAATTTCGTATTTGGTTGTAGGTTACTTGTAAAATTATTCATATTGTAATTTTCTAGCATATATACATTTTAATAACACAACTTAAGTTATATTAAAATAATATTATGAAAGTCTGCTTTGCAATTTTATTTTAAAAAATTCAATGCTTTAAGTAAGT
The DNA here is from genome assembly GCA_905333005.2 of Lycaena phlaeas. Lineage (NCBI taxonomy): Eukaryota > Metazoa > Arthropoda > Insecta > Lepidoptera > Lycaenidae > Lycaena > Lycaena phlaeas. Next base: position 20,921,260 of record HG995163.1, read on the forward strand.
ATATGTATATTCTCAGGGGCTTAGCTACCACTGTAGCAGTACAAACAGCAACAAAAGTCTTTAAATTATTACACATTCAAAAAATTTACCAGACATGTTGATACATGACAAGTTATGCCATTCTACTTACTACATTATATTATTATTTCTATTGTTTTTTATTTTGATATATATATATATATATATATATATATATAATGTTCATTGTAAATATCAATGTGAATATCAAAGCGACCACAGTTCCCTTACTTGTTAACTATTTTATATCCAGTGTCATAAACTTTTCAAAATTTATACAGAAGGATTCTTTATATTATATACAAAGTAATTGTGATATCCAAATAATACTAAGTATGATGTACAGATAAGGTATTAAGTACGTATATATTTCATTAACACAATATATAAACTACCACCACTAACACCACTGTACTCCTAGTGTACACTTATTCACGATTTAACAATAATTTAGTAAACAATGCTCCTTACATAAAAATAATTAAATTTATGAAATTAATTTTATTTTTTAAACAAGAGTGTAATAATATGCTACATTAGTTATTTAAGTAATCAAAAAATAACTTAATATTAAAAAATTAAATATCTACACCATATTTAGTACTGATTTGAAAAAGAAGTGATAATACAAACAATATAGTTTGGAAACGATGTTTAATTTACTTACAGTCTACCAAAGGTCAGGTCAGGCAAACAGTCAGGTTCCACGTAATTTGAATTGAAAAAATCTAATTGAAATTTTCTTAAAATCACTTGAATTTTATTAAAATATTGTATTTGGCTAAATATTTTAGTTCTAAGCTTAGCCACGAATTAGTTATTGAGAAAACCATATTCAACCATATTGTGTAAAATATATTTCTTTGCAATCATATGTTCATCTTAAAATGTTTCTGTTATCAGACCAATTGAAAGTAAATTAATCGAAGAAGTGTATGATATTGATACTGAATCGGACACAGAACATGAAGCTCCATCGAAGGTTGACGTTGGTACCAAAGAGGGCTATTTGCTCAAAGGACCCGAAATCGGTTCTGATAGGATATTTAGTAATTTGGCGTCGAAGTCGTTTAAGAAACGGTATTGCTCAATGGTGAAAGAGGCAGACGGGGCGTATATCCTGGAGGTGTACAAAGACGAGAAGAAAACTGACACCAAGCTCACTATAGTCATGGATTTTTGTTCAGATGTTGTTAAGGTATTTAATAATCATTTTATATATTTTCTATTGTAAATGAGCCCCACAGCAACCATACGACAGCATGCATATTTGCCCGGCTACTTTCCTTAGATGGTGATCCCTATTTGAAGATTGGCTAAATCTCCATATACCCAAGCACACTCTACAGCAAAACCTCATTTTCCTATCGGCTATTAACTATTGTCGGTTGCAGCAGCTTTTTGTCATTTAAGCGTGCTTATCCCATATCGTTTCTACTTTCATTCTTATCAACTTTTCAACGAATATAATCAGTTAAAAACCTCGCTACCTTTATATCAATTAGAATAAAAAATACTGCTTGAAATGCATAGAGTGTCACCAAGCATAACAGGACTTATTCTTTGGAGAGTGATATAATTAGTATGTGAGTATCAAGTGCAGTTTTCACTTTATTCATAGAAAGTGCGCTCATCATACTATCGATTTATGGTCATTAAGAGACATTATAGGCTTAAGAAATAATGTGTGCCACACTAATATGAAAGGCTTTCGTTTATTTAAAAAATTAGACTTGTATCATACAAGTCTAATTTTTTACTAAACGTGTCTAGTTTAAATTAAAAAAAGAATTTTTTGAAAGCTTTTTTCACTTGATTCATACGGAGACGTACATTGGGCAGTGGCCGGTGCTAGTTGAATGGTAGTGGCAGGAATCGGCCGTCTTAGCTTCATTAAAAGTGGCCATTGTCCCGCAGTGTACGATAAAGTCTGATGATAATGATGTTAGAAAAGATGACCTAACAAGTACAGTATGCGTAATACACGCCTTACAGTGAGTATGGGTAATATAGAAAGCGCAAACAAGCGGACGGAATAAGGTAACCAACGAAAGTTCTAAGACGGCTATTTGCTTGTGAGAGTCTCTATTGAGAGTATACTGCATTTTTATAATCTTCTTAATGTGGGATTACGTTATTTCTTGATTCGTCGCCATTTCCGCTCGATCCTCAAATTCGTTTAGTATGCCTGCCGATTTGATATGTGTGAATTCTTAGGAATTGAGAATATATGAAGCGAAATAAAACATTTTGTATGAACTATTTATTCCGTCTCAAATAGTCAATATTTCCGAAGGCTAACGCTAATGTTAAAGTAGCGTGCTAATGTCGCGCTACATACAATGTTTACAGGGATAACATTAGTAGCGGAGTCATGAGGCGTTTGTAGTTTGTACACAATCATGACCCATTATAAATATACGTAAAAAAGTATTTCCGTTGACATAGTTCACGACAGGATCAGATTAACGTGTGCTATTGTTCATTGTTAACGTGCCAAAAGATATTACTTATTCTATTTCCTGAATGTATGAGATAATGACTGCTTTAATTGATAAAGCCAATAATTTATTAAACAATAATGTTTTTAATACAATTTTTTTCTTTACAAAAGCTAACAAAAATATTTAAATGCGTAGTTAATAGCTAGCTGCGGTCCATAGCGTAGCCTTAACTTAGATCTACAACCTCCTCCGATCTGATGATTACTAGCTATAGCCAACGGCACTAGCCAAACACCTACTTTCCCCTCGTCCCCTTTCGAATTTTATTTGGTGAGCCAACATCTCACCTACCTACCGATTGAGCTTAAAGGCCATCAGGCCTAAAAGTCTAGACCTTTCGAAAAAAAAAACAACGGCATTCAATGATAACGTAACATCAAATTGGTGAAAGAATATGTACATAGCTTGCATGTAGGAGACATGCAATCTAACAAATACTACAAATATTTCTATTTATTATATTAGTTTTGATGTTGTAGAATCCTAAACGCGGGCGATTCTGTTTCGAACTGCGCATGTCCGGTAACAAGGGATACACTTTCGCCACTGAGAACGAGGAAGACTTGAACGATTGGCTGAGCGTCTTCAACGCTGCCCTGAAGAAGATTAACGATCAAGAAAATAACCAAAACAATGAAATTTTAGATAAAGGTGTGTATTTTTATATTTCTGCGTTTATCTAAAACAGAGGTGTTATTGTTTTGTATGTGGAAATTCATGTTTCTATTGTATTATCCCTCTCAAATAGCAGCAATATTGCGGCTATACGTAACCATGTTTCAAAGGCAAAACTAAGAAAAATTCACAAGATTTTATACCATTCATTGCTCCAATTCGTCGGTGAAGGTCTAACAGTGCGTAAGCCAAAAATGGCTACTTTACAGGAGGGTAAAAAAACCTCATAAAAACGTATAATCTATTATTGAATTGTTACGCGGTTTTATTATATTTTTAAATAATGCACTTCTATTGGTCAGTCATGGTGTTTTAATTGATCGATATGATGCCCGTTTTTATCCTTTATCCAATGCAATTACAACTCTCAAAACAGTAAAAAAATGACTTGACACTGTTAGAATTTCACCGATGTATTGCTCTTAGCATTGCAATAAACCTAACTTAGACACTTCTTAGAGATTTTATCGCCCCTCATTCAGATTTTCACATTCGCGACGTTTAGGATACTTTACACCAACCATGGTCACCAAACGTCGAGACTGTGAATATTAGTGATATTGATGTAATTATTAGAATAAATTATAGTTCAGCTATATTGTTTCATACTGTAAGCAGACATGTATGTAAATGGCTAACTGGCAACAAACTAAACGTAGCGAGTCAGTTGATTGTTTTCTGTCGCACAAACATTGCGCTAAATTCTCGTCACACTGCGCAGCCATACAAAATGACATGCGATAGCGCATAATTGTGCATACAATTGTCATACGACTGCTATTGAGAGCTTAGTTGCGATTATGATTAACGAGAGTAAACGATTCAATTATGCCAATATTATATGAATGTTAGTATAATCATAAAACGAAAATATAGATTAAAATAAAACTCATTGAAACCATATAAAACTTGAAGATTATAATGAAAAAAATGGATGGAAATATCTTAAAAGGAATATGGAATTTAAGTTTTATGGGTGCTGAATGGAATAAAGCCATAGACAAAAAGTCACCAATTTTTTTGTTAGTAGAATATTTAATCCGGCAGACGTGCCACATGATGTTACTAAGTGGTCGACGTTATCCACGAATATGACCTAAAGTAGGTCATATACCTAGAACTAGCGCAAGCAGATTATTTATGTCGCGGTTAATTCTCGCTGACAGTAATTACTTCTGTCCTGTCCTTATCTCCGAAACACAGCAAAGCTATTTAACAAGAGAAACTAGCAAAAACTAGATTTATTAGGGACCATATTATAAAATCAGGATTGTGGCTTCGCCGGACACCACAATTACACAAATTAATGGTTACCTTTAGAGGCATTGTATTACACTGTTGTGCATTTTCCGGTGCATATTTAAGTCGAAATTGTCAACTTTATTGACATGACAATGTTTTATAATTCGATAGAACCGGCTGCACGCACGAAAAAACATGACTCTCTGACTCGCTCTGAAAGCGACAAAGAGGCGCAATCGGCCCATCAGTATTTTCTTATGACGTTGTCACGTTCAACTATCGTCATTAAACCGACTTTACAGACAACCGATTTTTTTATAACTACCTACATTTTTTTTTTTAATTTTATGAATTTGATTATATAACCTAACTATAATTTGTATATGTGCCGTGTGTGTGCTAGATTAATTATGTTAATCAGTGTATATATTCCTTAATAAACGTATATTCTATTCTTTTCTAAAAAAAAATTACGTTACAACTAGATGCAGACATTTCGCTGACAGCGGAGCCTCCGCCCGCCACGTACGGCACCCTCAAGGGGCTGGAGCACAGCATGAACCCGCTGCTGATGCGCTACTCCCGCGAGACCGACATGTCCATAGCCGCCGCGCGCACCGAGTGCCGCACCAACATATTCAACATGCCAGTCAAGAGAGATCCCACGCCGGAACCGCAGTTGGAACCCTTCAAGTACGTATGAGTGGTCCTATGCGGCTCTAGTCATTTGGTAGTATATAAAAGTGAGAAGTAGTAGAAACTTGAGTACGTCGCAATGTGTGTCTAGGATGTGTTAATTCCTGAACTCAAGAAATGAGCACGGAGCGAGCAAAGCAGATTTCCATTGAAGAGTTTAAAAAGTTATGAAAAAATGTCTTCCAACTTCTTATGAACACAAAATTCTATAAACTGGATTTATATACTAGTTCTTCATCAACAATTATTGTTATTTCCCTGATAAACAATTTATTATCATCAATCAAAACTAATAATTATTTTTTCAGTAACCTTTTCAATGATTTAGAATTTAATTTAATCACACACGAATACGAACTCGTTAGTTTATTCATTGTTGCATTGATCGTTGCTAATCATAATTACATTATTGAACATAAATTAGAATTAGCTTAGTGTTAGAGTCTAATGAGACGTAAGACTGATTCGCAAAGTTGATTTTGATGGAAGTAACTAAACTGCTTGCGCTTTTAAAAATAGTGAGAAGCTCTTTGCACTAAAGATGTGTAAAATGATTGAGCTGACAGACGTGCGCGCCGCATGAGCTCACACCATTCACACTCCTGTAATCTGTATGGGTTTCCCGGGAGTGGCTTTATTTACATTACAAATTGCAAGGGTATTTCCCATGTATACGCATTACGCTATCCACTTCAGCGTGTTTGTTCAAAACATATTATTCATTCAGAGTTTAAAAAAAAAGTAAATACACAAATATATATTATGGTGTTTACAATCTATTCTTAAAAATATCAAAGTTATTAGGTATAGAATTAAACTAAAATTATATATTTACCTTATATTCCTTTTTAAAACATATAATTTATTAAGTTTATTACACCATTAGAAAGTTTTATTTTTATTCATAATTAATTGTGATTTATAAATATAATTATTTTAATATAATGAGCGACGAAGGTCTAGTGGGTATGTCCTCGGTCTCTTGTGCTAGAGGTTCCGGGTTCAATCGTGACCCCCGTGTGCCTTGAAATGGGTTTTCTAAATTTATAATTGCACCCTAAACACTAAACCATAGCTCGCTCATCGATAAAGGAAAACATCGTGAGGAAACCTTCATGCCTGATGAGATTAAAAGTCTTTGAAGGTGTGTGAAGTTTACCAACCCGCATTGAGACAGCGCATCGGTAAAATATAACCGAATACTTTTCCTCGCCTGATTTAGAGGAGGAGACACGTGCCCAGCCGTGGGACAGATATGGGTTGATACTTTATATTAAGATTACTTCGTATATAATGTTTTATTATTCAACTGTAGCTAATGGTTTTTAGACCGCTTTTAATAAAAATATTAATATTATTTCTGGCAGCAGTAATACGTCACAACACACTTCGGTAGGCCATTTTTTATATAAAGTAATACATAAGCGAGGTTATTTTTTTCCATAAAACTGTTACAAGCAGGATTTTTACCATGTTTTTCAGTTTGTGAGGCTCGATATTTCGACATCGTCTTCGAATGCGTCTAAATGAAAGTTAATGAGGCATTTTAATGCTTATTATACCTAGGGGCATGAGGACTCGCTGTAAATGAATGTTAAGCAATTCCACTTAGATCTGTCTCAATTATGTACAGTGTTAATTACATTTATATGAATTTTATGAAATTACAAAAATATTTATGACATCTATTATGAAAGTTCCAAGCAGTTTACAGACTTATATGTACCAATATACATAAGTTCAAGATCGGTGTCTATTCCATACCAAATGGTATTCATTTATGATTGTAGTACATATTATATTAATAGCTCTAAGCTCCTTAGTACGCTTTACACCGACGCGACGTGTCCCCGAAAAATAAAGATACTTGATTCTGACGCACATACAGCTAACAAATAAAATTATATTGTACATCGTATAAAATTACAACATTTACTTAAATACTTAACAAGTTGCGTTATTTGGTTCACTTAAGTTTTATCAAAAAGGGAAGTCTTACAATATAGAGATATCTATAGTTATCTAAACCAATTAAAAATACACAAATAGAAAGAACATAATGAGATAAACAAATGCAACTATGTAGAAGTGGTAATGTTATCTGTTGTTTGTGAGAAAAATACACACAAGATAAATCTAATATGCTTTTATTTCTATTTACTTATAAGAGCGTGCCTAAAGATGTTGGATTCATGTTAGCAAATAAATCATAATTTAATTAGTTTTTTGTTAATTTTTTGAATATTGACTAGTCACGAATGCAAATTACTATCATTATGATCACTATGATTATGTACCGATCATCCGTCGTACTGAACGTGGCCTCGCCTTTAAAACATCAATTTCGTTAATATTAATTCGCCTTCTTCCGCCCCGCCAAGTGTTAAAAGTATCTCTATTCAGTATTTGTTGAGTGGATACAATAATCCCGCAGTAACCAACTGTATCGGGGCTTTTGTTGTATTTCCTCAATCAAGGTAATACAACAAGAGCAGCAATACATTTGGTCTTAGCAAACTGACAAACGTGCCACCTGTTGGTAAGTGGTCGAAGTGGCCTATGAACATAAACTAGCTAGCCTGGGATTACCCCAGGCAAGTCATTCATCCCCACCGCAGTTCAGACCTTGTCGTAGCGGTGGGGCTAAGTAGCCCAGGGCGAAAGGCGAAGCGAATTCAGCCTAGGGGGCTCTTTGTTCCCCTCTTATAAGAATAAGGGGGAAAGATCAGGGGGCAAGGGGCGAGGACGGGAAACTAAACTCATCGTACTGTCCTGACGTTGGGGGTTGTTGTTCTGTGGTGCGGGACAACCCCTCTGTGGAGGTGGCGTCGGTCCCCTGAGGGACTGACTAGCCGTCGAAGTGCCCTATTGCTAGCAGATCCACTGGTATCGTCAAACACCCAAGATAACATAATGATAGACGGCCCAGACAAATCATTGCCTGTGTAATTTGTAACGGTCTCGTTACTGTCGCCTGATAATCCTTTTGCTTTATATATTAATGCGTTGTTCTGTCTGAAGTATATGGATATAAAAGAATCTTAGTCGTCATAACAATAAATAATTGCTCGCTTTTTGACGATGCTTAAAATGCCTTTTTTACACATAGATCTAAGTATCATACGTTTCCAAAAATGTAATCTAATATATAATTTATCGATCGTGACACGTCCGAGTGTGCTTAAAATCAAGTTTTGTTACTTTGACATTAAGCTCTGAACTCACTGAGCCTTGCCAAACGAAAAGACCTCGATTAATATTCCGTCCACGATCGCTCCAATAAGATGCTTAAGGATAGTAATATCTTAATAACAAATTCATAAATAGAATCCGCTCGTTGACTATTGCATAATCTGCCCTGGGAATTACTTTGAACGCTTGTATACTCGCCGTAGTCTATCTCAGGGGATACCCCGTCCGAGTGATGATTATGACAATAGCAATAGAAATCGAAATATATAGATTTCTATAATTATGACATAGGTCGTTTCAAAATCAATATGATAACATTGATTTTTTAATCCAAAAGAGTCAGTATTCACATAATGCCTCTTAAAAATCTAGAAGATATGACGCGAATATATTCACACATTGTTTTACTTCTATAAGAGACCACATGAGTGTCACTTTTTCTTCCGTTGGTTTAAACAACAATTGGGGTTTGGTTGCACAGTTTCCTTTAGTTTCATTTACATAGATTTGTCATTATCGTCATCATCAGCCTTTATCTGCCTCTGCTGAACATAGCTCTACTATAGTGAATGCCAAGATTTCCGAATCCGATTGTAGGGAGATCGGCTTCCCACCTGATTAATGGATGACCAACACTTTGTCTACCTTGACGTGGCTTCTACTCTTGAACATAAAATTTGCCATTTTATCAGATGTATTTCATTACTATTTTGTCATCATATTGACCGTAACAAATTCATTGACTTAGTTATGGTATGTAGGTAGGTATATATAGCGTGGCGAAATAAACAAAGCGTTTGTTATGTCTCTGTTATCTTACGGTGGTCGCCACATCCTATGTATACAGATCGTTTACATCATTTCCACATACATGTCAGTAAGAATTATGGTTAGGAATATTAAAATGGCAAGAATGTTCATTTTTGTCCATTCATAATATTATGATTTGGACATGAAACATCCTTGAAACGCCTTGTCGTTAAAATCGGTCAAATTTTACGCCATGTGGTTTTGGGTTAGGCATCGGTGAAATCTTGTCAGTAAAGTAAAAAAGTAATTTATTTGATTTCACTTTTCGTTTTACATTTGTGGGCTGTCCCTTATGGCCCTATTTTTTTTGCCGAATACAATTCTATATTAGCATGAATCTTTATCTTTTCTTTTCAGAGAACATTTTGGCCAAAGATACTTGCTCAAATGCGATAGTTTAAAGTTTAGGTTACAAGCGCCGATAGATGGCGACAGGGAGTTGCTGTGTCAGGTGGAGCCGTACTACACGCGACTGGCGTTGTACGACGCGCGGCTGGGCAGGAAGATCACGGAGGACTTCCACTTCGACCTGAACCACCCGGCCGTCAAGGATCTAGTCAAGGATGACGAGTGCACCAAGTCATTAGTCGAGAATTTTAGCTACGATGTTAAGTTAGATGTTAAACAAATACCGGAGGAATGGTTCAGGTCAAAACGACAGGTATTACACAATTTTTACTTTTACACAATTAATACATTGAAATTTTAATATTTGTTTTCTCGCGGCAAAACGACTTTCCTTTGGGAGTAATTTAGAAACATAGAGTAAAAGTAAAATAAAATAAGTTGATTTTGTTGTAAAATTAAAAAAAAAAACAACTCAGTAAGTGAGAAAAATTTGTATTAGTAGATGGTTGAAGCCACTCGCAGTGGTTTTAGTGGGTGTATACATTGCCTAGTAGCGAGACCACATAAGGTCAGGTATACCATGATCCTGACCACCTCCATAAAAGATTTCCTCGCAAAAAAGCTAATTATTCCAGAAACTTAAGGTATGTAGTCTCTGCCTGTCTGTTGTTACACGGAAGCAATAAACCGGATGGTAGTATCCATGCAGATGAGAGTGCGGCACTACACAACAGAATATCCAGCACGTAAACTTTAAAACTTCTGACTCGTTTGCAGGTGGTGTTATCAGTGAACAATCCCCACTCAGATCTGTTTCTAGTGGTGAAAATAGATAAAGTTCTTCAAGGGCACGTGAGCCAGGTTCTAGAACCTTACCTGAAAGCGACCAAAGACCCACGGCTGGGATTGAAGGTGCACAAGACTGTACAGGCCTATGCCAACCGCATTGGCAATTATAGGATGCCGTTCGCTTGGGCCGCGAAGCCTCTATTTCGGTTGGTATTCATTTTGTTATATTATGTATTGTCTTAGTAGTTGCACAGGAATATATGGCCAATGCCTCTTTAGTATAATAAAATCTAGGCGACATTCTATCAAGGAAGCTCAAAATTAACTCGGCTTAAGTTTAGCTATAAGCTGGCTTTACACAGACTATTCGTAGTATATGTAATCTCCAATGGAGTCCTTACTATTAAAATGTAACTATGGTACAATTGCTTTTCCATATTACTTAACTCCCAAATATTATATTCCTTTAAGGGCCTGTTTCACAACCTCCATACTTCAAATACTCCATACTATATCTGTCAAATATATAGATCCGGCACTTATCTGGAGGTTGTGAAACAGGCCCTAATTCATTTAGGGATATGCTCACAATTGCCACTCTGAGCAGGCGGATTGGCTATCGCAAATGATTGCCGACGCGAATCAATGGTGCCGTCATCTCTCAGTGCTATTAAGTGATCAAGTCTGTCTCACTCCCACCATGAGACAGGGCGACACTAAGCAATCGATTCACAATATTAGCCTCATTTGATGTTAAGAGTCTGAATGCTGTTTGACGAATTCTATGTTACCCTGGGCTGATATTGGGTAGGGGTATTCTTCAGTTCCTTCACACATAATTTAATTTTGTGGCGGCGGTCAATAAACGGGAATGTGTCACCTCTAATAGAACATTTTTTCATTACATTTATTTATACTTGCGTTTTTTCTATAGGTTGTATAGCAACGATTTGGACACGGCGGCTGAATTCCCAGCAATATATCGCCAGGAACCAAATAAGATGTCCGATGATGATCTGCTAAAGATATTATCCGATTATCGAAAACCCGAAAAACTGGCAAAACTTACAGCGATACCAGGCTGGCTGAGCATACAAATACAACAGAGCAATGAGCCAATACCGAGTATGTAACTCTATTCTCATTTATATGTTTCAATAAATACTTTAAAAGTAATACAGATGTGACGTTAAAATGCAGAAAAGTCACTTTTAAGATTGAGAATAAATACCCTCTGCATAGATACCAACTACTAACACGGATGGAAAACAATGATGTAAATGTCATGATTGGTACCGATGCCATTTGATTTCTCAGGAGAGGCAATGAATCAATGGCATACCTACCTTATGGTAACATTCATACACCTTCAAAGACTTGATGACGAATCGAATCGATGTTTGCCTTCACCGCGCGGGAAAAATCACAAAACCCCATTTTAGCACCGGCACCGGTCTGGTGCAACACTCTCACTCAAAAGCCCACACCCACTAGACCTATATATCGCTAAAAATATGTAAAAGAAATAATAAAAAAATCATAGACTTCAATATCTATGCTCATTTATTTGTATCACTATAATACCGATTCAAATGTCATACGAATATATAATACGTAATATATAGATTGCATGACGACATCGTACGCGGCGCTGAAGCCGTTCCCTCTGCCGCCAGCCGCGCCGCTGTGCGTGGAGCTGGCGGCGCCGGGCGCACGCGCGGGGCAGCCGCACGCCGCATTCGTGCACCACCTGTACGTGCGCCCGCTCGCGCTTAACTTCGAGTCGCAGCGCATGTTCGCGCGCGCGCGCAACATCGCCTGCACCGTCGAGCTCAAAGAGAACGACACGGGCGATGTTAAGTCTCTGCAGGTATGGAGTAGGATATAGCTAATAAATTTTAATGTTAGCTACAAAAACTTGTACAAAAGCCCGTAATTAACTTCCTGAGAAGTATAAAGTTATGAAACTGCATAGATAAAGATCAATGTAATAGTAATATTTACTGAAATAGATGACGGTATTGCCGATGTTACAATTGTTAAATGTAGTTACGTATTTAAATTTTGCGTGCTAGTGATTTAAATTTTAACAAAATGCCAATTTTCTTGTGTTTTTTTTATTATTATTTATTGTATTTATATTTCTTGTTGTATTATGAATTATATTTTTGATAGTTTAATAGTGGCAATAGTAAAAAGTTTTTTAACGTTACAGGCCATATACGGGCGGTTCGGAATGACGTCCCAGTACCACTGCTCTGTGCTGCACCACAACGCCAACCCCAGCTGGAGCGACGAGGTGAAGATCCGTCTGCCGACCACGATCACCAACACTCATCACCTTCTCTTCACCTTCCATCACATATCCTGCGACCTGGCCAAAAAGAACGACACCAGCGTTGAAACGTGTATTGGGTAATTTATTGCTTTAATACTACTAGTGTGGCAAAATAGTAAACTATTTTGTTGTTTTTAATAATTTCATCAGATATAACGACTACGGCGCTGTATTTTAGCAATGAAAAAGAATTCATTTTTAAATCATGTGCGCCTTTAACACGACAGGAAAACAGCACACGCTCGGAAATCTTTGTTGTTCCAATTATTAATAAATATTAATTATGTTTTCATTTTTAGTTACGCGTGGGTACCGTTGATGAAAAATGACAAATTTATCGATGAATATGTCAACCTGTCGATCGCCACTCACTTGCCTTCGGGATATTTGTCCATCCAGCCTCTGGGCCTCGGTAAAGGGGTATGTTTAGTCGATATATTATAATATATTATTAAGAGCTGCCAAAAAATCGTTATGCTATATTTAATTTGTAGATATTCCATATTCCATGTTTTAAGATTTCTGTAAGTGTATCATTGGGTTCTGTTCTTTTGTTCATAGTTGACTTTTATAACATTATTCGATATCGTTACAAGCTTATGTAATATGTTCACATATACACAATATATTTATTAAAGTTATATATTATTATTCTAGAACACTGGTCCTGATGTGGTGTGGGTGGAAAGCGAGAAGCAGCTGTTTCGCTGTCAGCTGGTTTTGGAATCGACGGTAGCGACTCGCGACACGCCTCTGCACAACTTGTTTACACAGGTTATTTCCTCTAATGTTATTATCCCAAATAATTAAGTGGCGTTTGAGAATTCGCGCGTAAGACTAAGAGAAATCGTCAAGAGCAGATAATGACGACATTTCCGTGAGCAGGTGGAGCGGCTGGTGCGGCCGGGCGAGCCGCCGTCGTCGCCGGCCGCGCCGTGGCACGACGTGTGCTCGGCGCTCAAGGCCGCGCACGCCACCTCGCTCGAGGAACTGGTGGCCTTCCTGCCCACTATATTCAATCAGCTGTTTGATCTTATGGTGAGTACTTAACACGATTACCCACTGAAGTCGATACTAAGAACGAGAGAGAGGCATGATCGGTTTAGTTCCGTTGGTACTGTATGTAATGTTTGACGTTATCATGTCAAACTATCATCCGTATACCGACTTCACAAACAACCAATTTTTTTATGGTAGCTTACACGCTAGATCTGTTTTCGTAATCCGATTATGCACCGTCTTTCGTGAATATCCATTTCAGAGATCATTATTGACGGATCGAAATAGTCATAATTTTATTTTGTAAAAGCATAATGGCACATGGACTGGACTGTATGACTTAAAATATTAAATAGAATGCATTAACTACATATAATATGTCCCCAATTTGTTTTATGTATTTGTACTTCGATGTCGTATTTTATTTCAGACAATAGAAAAGGGTTACTCTCACGACATGGGGTATCAAGTTGTCAAACTCATCGTCCACTTTGTTCACATGATACACGATCATGGAAGAAAGGATCTTCTCGACAGTTATATAAAGGTATATATTTCCTTACGCTAGTCTCCGAAACAGTTCAACCAATTTGAAAGAAATTAAATGAATACTTCAATTTGAGATATCGCATTGTTTTTGGGACCGATTTCGCTATTTTCGATATGAAAAATAATATTTAAAAGATGTTATGAAAGCTGCAAGACAATGACTGAGTTACTATTATTATATTTTAAAATTACTTTGTCTTTGAGTACTACATGTTGGGTTCGTTTGGTTTTCTTTTTATTCAAAATAAATTATGTAAATAAGCAGACTAAGTTCTCCTAGGTTTTGTATTAAATATAATGTAAGTACTACATCGCTGCTCGTTCGTTGCAGTACGTGTTCAACTGCGTGGAGTTCAAACTGCACACGGTGCTGACGGCGCCGCTGCACCAGCTGGTGGGGCCCGCGCAGCCGGACTTCCTGCTCGGCAACAAGTTCATGCAGTACTCTGGCTTCTTCTTCGACATCGTCACCAAGAGCATGGCGCAATACCTTATCAACACCGGACGGATCAAGGTCAGTGGTTTATAAAATACTACTAAACCGTCCCAGCTTCGCGCGGGTAAACATTTTGTAGACTAGTACTCGTTGATAATGTGGTCATATATATTTGATGGGTTAAAATATGGGTCCAGTAGTTTCCGAACCTATTCAATGCAAACAAACAATCAAATAATAGAGATACCGACGTATCACTTTGAATGTTCAATTATAAATGAGAAAAAAAATGTTGTTTCTCGCGTTTATTATTTCCAAGGGTTTTTTACAATCCACAATCATTTACAAAACCTACACTTTTCTATTTAAATAAATATTAAAATTAAAAGTTAAATTGGCCTAACTTATAATATCTCACTTTGAAACATTTGAGACACTGATTGGGCTTGAAACTAACCCGGTTTCAAAATTAAATTCTTAGGGCCTGTTTCACCACTTCCTGATAAGTGCCGGATAGGCTATCCACAACATATTTGACAGATACTCCATACTCTATCTGTTGGATATCTGGTAGATAGGGTATTCAGCACTTATCAGGAAGTGGTGAAACCGGCCCTTAGAATAAAAAAAGTTATTTTATTTTGAAATTTAAAATATGTTTCAGATGTCAAGACATGAACGGTTTCATACAGATCTATTAGATAACATCGACAAACTAATCAGCGCGGTCGAACCGTCCTATATTTTACAGCAACCAGTACAAACTCATGTTTTCAATAAAAATCTCGCCCTGTTTCTGAAGGTAAGCTAATATGAACTCTATATAATAAGGTACATTGGTAACATCAATAATATATGGTTATTAAAATTAAATATTTTTCTTTACAGTCTTGCTTATCGTTCATGGACCGAGGTTTTATATTTCGTCAAATAAAAAAATATTTAGAGAAATTCAAAGCTTGCGATCCAAAGGCATTGTTTGATTTTAAATTCACATTTATCCAAACTATATGTTCCCATGAACATTATGTGCCGTTTAACTTGCCGCTGCAAGCTAATATGTCAGCCAAAAACTGTGATGAAGGTAATCAATATTCTTATAAATAAATAACTACGTTTTTTATGGCTATAATAATTTATTGTGACGTTAATTTAACAAGAAACTTCTTCGTTTTTTGTCGAAACTAAAACTTATAGACCTTCTTTACATTTAAATATTTCTATCCAAAACATAGAGTGCGGACTATTCTGGACATTCAAATTATGCATGATGATATGATATAATAAACTGAATCACATTAAGTAGTAATATTGTGTTAAACTTGATTAATATTTTTAGATCCAGCTAAATTAAAGTTGAATGAAGAGTTTATAATGAGACATTTCCTCGCTGGGATGCTTTTAAAACATGTAAGTCATTTTGTTACTTATTAACAGTAGTGCATTACTTTTGTCGCTACATATATTTATTTAACGCCAATTTTATATATCAACAGAATTAATGTCAAAGCAATGGATTTTTTTAATTAAATATGGTAACGTACATGGCGGTTATAGACGGAGCAGTCTCTGCGCGAGGCGCCGCAGAAGCGTCGCGCGGCGCTGGGCACGCTGCGGGCGCTGCTGGCCAAGCACGAACACGACGACCGCTACCGCTCGCGGCAGGCGCGCGCCCGCATCGCGCAGCTGTACGCACCCTGGCTCACTATTGTGCTCGGTATGATACAGCGCTTTTATCTTTCGTTTCTAGTTTATAGGGAAAGAATATTTCAAATATTAATATACCAAAGATTATTAAAATTAAATATTATTGTGTAGTGTAGTGGTACACTCAATTGACGTTCAAAAAGATACTTTGATGGTATAATTTTTTTGTTTTGATTTTTTGTTCTTTTGCATGTGGCGTTATTAACATAATTTTTATTGTATTGGGTCGTCCATCATACTCTTTAACTCATTTTTTTTTTAAATTAGGAATCGATATGATTTAACGTTGTCTAAACAATTATATTATCAACACGTATTTTTCATTTCAGAAAACGCTCATCGCTTAGTTACCAAAAGCTTAGCCAGTCCCGTTATGGAAAACGGTCACGACAAATTAGACGGTGACATAAGTGCCGTCTTGCCGTTCAGTAACGTACAGAAAGAGGTTCTGTCGGCGAACAGCACGCCCCGCAGGAACCGGCTCACGCTTCACTTCGACCACACACCCGTCCGCAACTCCGCGCATTTCAAAGACCCGCCCAACATCAACAACCTCGGCAAAGGTTTGTGCCAACTCATAATGTCAGTGTTTGTTCTCTTAATGTTTGTGACCGTTACCGACACTTATGTTTGTAGATAATGCGAATAGTATGTCGCAAAGTTCTTTGGAATCTGTGTCTACCATGTCCGGTGGGGACTCGCTGCCTCGGAATACGCGAATAGACATGAGCGAGATCGGCGACCAAGTAAATAGGTAGGTGTGATGTTGGGTATATACGTATTTGGATCATTATTGTCATAATGGAGTAAGTACAAAATTGGGCGTGTCTGTTCAGGTTTGGTGTGATGTCCGCTGAGGAGGTGCGCGATGTGCTTTTGTGTTTCCTGTTTGTATTGAAGTACTTGGACGAGGAACGTCTAGTTGAGTGGTGGAAAACGCAATCGCCGGCGCAGCAGCAGTCCTTCTTCAATGTTTTAGAGTGAGTCACATTAAAAGTTTTACTACTTCATTTTTGTTCACGCCTACACTATCATGCCTCTTCGTTTTTCAAAGCGTACAAAATACACTGTGTATAATATGAACCGACCATATTCCCACGCAAAAACAGCCCGTTGATGACGACCGTTGTAGATCTAAAAGGTTAATGCGTTAAAGTATAACATCGACATACAAAATTAAGAAATTAAAAAGTGCTCTTTTATGTCATTACATCACTATGAATAATTATCTTTTAAAGCAGACCCTATTTATGTTTTCTCTATAACTTACCACTGTCTTTTATTATATTATGATATGTTATGTTACACTTCTTTGTTTTAGAATTTGTGCCGAACAATTCCAATATGTTGGTAGAAAAAAAATAATGTCCGACTTGAGGGTGACAACGCCGGACTGTAACGGGAAACCGAAGCCAGTTAAGGCCAGGACATTGCCGGCGAGAATGAGTCCACCCGATTTCTCGAAGGAACCCCCGATTATCGTAGAGAAAAACAATACAGTAAACAGGGAAAATCTAGTCAATAGTAATATTACCGAAGGTAGGATCTTTTATTTGAAGTTTTGTGGAATCGTGTGACGTATGTAACATGCATATTTTCTTATTAAAATTAAATTTCAGAACAAGAGATAGCAGAGTATGCTGTTATCTCTGCCGGTTGCCTAGCGACAGAGGTGGGACTCATCATAATCGACCGGGCGTGTTTGTTTATGAAACACCTGGGCCCCGCGGATGGCGTCGCAGCCAAACCTTACCTCAAACTACTTCAATATCCACAGAGTGAAACTCTATACAAACACCTCTTCGCCGCTCTCCGAGCGTATATTAACCAATTTTCAGAAACACTATTCCAAGGTAAATTTCATATAACCAAGTATTTGTTTCCTTATAAAGTGGTTTTCGACGTAGTAGACTAAGGGCCTGTTTCACAATCTCCAGATAAGTTCCGAATAGACAGATATTTGACAGATACTCCATCTGTCAAATATGTTGCCAATAGCCTATTCGAAACTTATCTGGAGATTGTGAAACAGGCCCTAAGTGATATAGCTGAATTTACATTTGCTAAAGGGAGCGGAGCGCTATGTGCGGGTGTGGTGCGCGCGACGGTGCGTCTCATGTCGGCGCGTGCTGGCGGCGTACGGCGCGAGGCGGCGGCGGCGCTATACTTGCTCATGCGTGCCAATTTTTCGCACGGAGCGGGTGGGTGCCTAACACGCGTGCATCTCCAGGTAAATTACGACTCGTTTACATTGTTATTTTACTTATGAATTCATAATTTTATATATAATTAATACAATTAAAATACTAAATATAATTTAACTTAATGAGATGCCCAACAAATGTGAAACATCTATATTAATATATCAAATTATGAATAGTGAAAATCTATGACGATATATGAAAAATCAATTATAAGTATCAATACCATCTAATACATTTGTACTTACATGTAATGAGTTTTCTTAGTAGCTGTGTACATATGTGATTATTTATGCGTTTAAACTTTGAATTTAGTGTTTTAGGAAACATTTGTATAGTAGTTGATTTGTACAATAATGAATTCTATGATTAACATATGCCTACAGGCTAAAGCAAATATTTTTATTCATCCAGGTCATCATAGCAGTCTCCAAGCTACTAGATAGTACTAATTCAATAAATTGCAAGCGCTTCCAAGAATCATTATCGGTCATCAATTGTTTCGCTACTGGCGATAAGGCTATGAAAGGAATGGGTAAGTTTTAAGATTACATCCTCTTCTCAAATAGAATGAAATTAGAACAAAATAGAATTCTGAAGTAGTAGCCAATATTTTACTGATTAGAACCGTGGATAAAATGTTTTTCTGATGTTTTAAAAGTTTCACATTGCGATACTATACAGCATTTCTAATAATAAAATTTAACTAAGCATTTCTAAAAATAAATACATGATAATATATCACAAAAATATTAATTTAGTAAATTTACTTAACCAAACAATATTTGTTGTGCATATTCTGACGTCACGTGCGACGCCATAACGGCCGCGTTTTAAACCAGAAATGTCAAAAACTTTTTAAAAGTGTAAAAATAAGACTCATGATTTTTACAATAAAATGTTCATATTTCAGATAAATTAAGACACGGAATATTTTTAACTATTTCAACTACGTATTATTTTAGAACAATAGACAATAATAAATAATAATATTAGTAAAATTTTGGTCAATGTAAACTTTAAGAACAAACATTCTTCTTATTTTTCTACCACCTCATCAGGCGATAGAGTGTGATTGTGCGAAGGGTTGTTATAGTTCAACGTTTAGCATTATCTTGCATAATACGCTGTTTTAGTGCTGTTATTGAAAAACACACACTTTTTTAAGGTCTAGCGGGTGAAGTGGCCGAACTCGTGCGGCGCGTGCGCACAGCTGTAGGGGCGCGCGTTCGACTTGCCGGCGCTTCCGCTGATGGTAAGACATTTTATTTTTGACATTTTTTCATCAGCTTCTCTACAACTAATGCTTAAATAAGCGTCAAAGAGTAACAAACACAATAATTATTACACTTTTATATTATTTTTAATCCTTTGTCCTTATTGTATTTTATAGTATTACATGGAATTAATTATCACATTAATTCCCAATTTATCTCTACGGGCGAAAAAGTATCCATTTTTGTGTGTATTTCTTGAGGTACACACTTCAAAAATGTTCTTTCCGCCACGTTTTTTTAAAGCTTTTGTCACACCCTTTTTTTGTACCCAGAGATAAATTCTTATTCCTTAACTCCACGGCTTAATGTGTGTCGTGCGCAGGTCTGGGGGGCGTGCAGTTGGCGGAGCTGCAGCACGCACTGGCGCGCTCGTGCCGCGGATCGCCGCGCCTGCGCCACGCCTGGCTGCACACGCTGGCCGACCACCACGCGAGACACGCGGACCACGACGAGGTGACTACCTCTAATATTAAAATGAAATAATTTTTTGCGGATATTATCGGTTTATTAAGATTTTTACAACGATGTTCCACGTAACACAAATATAGTTTTTATTTTAGATACTATACAAACCTACTAAAAAGTTTTAATGAGAACAGTACCTGCAGCTTCGTGCAACATGAGATGACATAGACAACAAAGATGAGATAGTTTTGGACACGATATGTGGAATGAATGTGTGTGATATAAATACCCTTTCTTACACGCAAATCTTTCTCCATTTTTTCAGTGTGCATTCTCGAATAACATCAGCAATAAATAAAAATAAAGTTATTTAAAACCAGTTTGATAGTCATTACAATTTCATTATGAGATCATTAGTAATTATTAAAGCAATGTTTAAAATAATCTAATAACATTAGTTCTTGATACGGGGCGTGATTTATAGAGTGAGCAAAACGAATTAACAGTTGCGGTTTCATTAGGTATGGTTATAGTTTCTGAATACAGCATGTCGGTTCCAATTTATAACTTCAAGGGTTATTAGCACATTCAAATCCACTCATCAATAAATAAATGACATCACATACATTTTGTTTGATGATTCCATAAGCTTTTTTTTTCGAAATGTCAGTTAGATATAACTTGGGGCTTTCACATGTATAACACAATCATTCGATTTGATCGATACATATTCAGTCATGTTGGGTCAATCCCAATATCTGGTTTATGAAGAGCCGCCTTGTATTCATATTTATGATTAGAGATAGACTAGAAAGCTAAAATTTAGAAAATTAAATTTATGTGTAATCACCTGACTGCAAACGCCAATATAAGGCGATGTCGTCACTGACCAGTAAACTAAATACAAACTGTCGTAATTCATAACATAACGGGAACTCTGTTTATCGGTGTGTGACGTAATCACGGTTACATGACAGCTTGGAGCGTTTTAGCGGAAATTTTACAACTATTTTTCTTTACATATTTTTTGTTAAAATTGGACATATTTCTAAACAAAAGTATTTTTATTTGTGTGTTTACTATGATATATCTATCATATAAAATCAATTTAAAAAAATATCCAACATCCCTATGCGTTAGCGCTTACATACTGAATTTACCGATTGAGCTTAAAGGCCATCAGGCCTAAAAGTCTAGACCTTTCGAAGAAAAAAAACGTGTTTTTCAACAAGTGGTTAAACAGATTAATTATGATCTTAGGCAATGTGCTGTCATCTTCACATCGCCGCCTTGATCGCGGAATATTTGAAGCTGCGAGGAAACCAACCGTGGGGTGCTGAGATGTTCGGTGACATATCCATGAACATACCTAAAGACGAGATTGGCCTGAAGATCGACGAGGGTGAGTAAAACATCATTTCACTTTCAAAAATTTACTATAAGAAACAAATTTCTTTTCCACTATGCAAAATTTGTATATCTTAAATGTTTTATCACATAAGCATTTACGAAAATACATTTCTATATAAAAATATATATTTTTTAATTTTTTCATTAAAATGGAACACAGTTATTCTAAGAAGTTTGTATATCTAGTGCTTGTAGTCTAATATATTTTATATCACCATCAATCTTTAAAGCGGTATTTTGGTGCTGGCATACTGAGTCATGTCACAGAACGTCCATATCTAGCGTGCAGTCTTTCTTATAGTCGTGTGTTACAATATATCGCGTTATCTCTATGAATGTGTCCAATGGACATAATGAGTTACAGCCGGGAACCTCCATCAGGCGTGGTTCCGCAGAGTCGTCGTCCCAGTAGTAAATCTGAAAGTAATTATTTATAGCAATCAGTGTTTTTTTATTTAACTTTTATTAAAATATACTGGGGCGACAAATCTTTGGCTGCATAGTACGTGTTGCATTGACAACGCCGCCTACTTTTCTTTCTTCATTTTTTTAACCACTTTAAGCTCGCCAAAGTTTTATTCTTAATTTAAATTCAAATCTTATAAATTTTCAATTACCTTAATTCCGTAGCGTTGGTTGTAACTGAAATTCTTTTGTTCCTTTGTGTTCGTTGGCGGTTGTTTTTCGTGTAGCTCGAACAGTATTGCGACGCCGGGGTCGGGTAGGCGGGGCGGCGGCGCGACGCACGCCGACAGCAGCGCCGCAACCGTCACGGGCGTGCCGATGCGTACGATCACGGAGGGGCTTGACGGATCCACAGTCTTGGATAACGCCTCCTTTATTATTTGTTGTAATAATGCACCTAGGAAAATGCGATGATAATTATAATCCGTGTAAACGTAAATGAATTCTGTGTAAATAATTAACATTAATATGTAATAAGAAAAGAAAAATAGTTCTTCACAGTGGGTTCGGCCTTTAAATCGGTGGTAAACTCAACGTTCAAAAAGATACTTTATTGGTACTATTTTGAATTAAAATTGTTTTTGACTTAGAGAGCGAGTAAAACTATTTATTACCCTGCTGTAAACGCAAAAGTTTGTAAGAATGTATGTGTGTATGAATTCGATAAAACTTTACAATAATATTGCTTACACATCAAAATAACAAACAGGCTACCAAAATGAAAACGCAGGGCGCTACTAGTCCAAAATACAGCCTTGATTGATAAAATTACGTTACAACATTGTTACGTAAATATGAAAAATTGCGTACATCATCAGTAGAGACCGGTTATATCATTATCACTAAGTATGTATATATTATTAAATTCATCAGGTCATTAATATGTAAACTAAATTCATACTTAAGAATTCTCGTCATCGTTTTTCCCTCCCTTCGTGGGGGAATCCCTAATATAATTGTTATTATACTGCAAATATGAATATTGATAAAGCCCGTAAAGATGTATCATATGTATTAATCTAATAAGGCAAAGGCCGTCCTTCCCATTGGGCAATGGGCACTCTGGGCAAACGCCCAGAACCCCGCACGTCCATTTGCACCTCCTTTTTTTAAATCATAATATTATGATTGAGTGATAATTTCAAGAAAAACAATAATTGCTGATTGGAATACAGAGTAATGACCTAACTACTACGTTTAAGTTTAGAAAGTAATATTAAAACTAGAAACTGAAATATTTAATCCATTTCATTGAGCTCATAAAATATGAATGTAAGTAGGTGGGTAAAACTTAGCTGCAGATCATTCATGACATTGTATTATTTTACCTCCGCTTAGTTTCCTCAGTAGATTGTTGTGGAACATCATAGTGTACTCCAACCGTGCCACCTCCGAAAGCCGTCTCTTAACGTGCTTCGCCCACTTGGGATTTGCTACTTTTATATCGTCCTGAAACAGACAATTCTCTGTAACAACTGTTTATTAATTAATCAACTGTATCTTAAAATATCATAATTTTACTATTGATATATTTTTTCGTTAATAAACTTGGTATAATGGTGTACGAATCAATATGAATTCGTGTTTCTACGACAAGATTGTACGTGTCAAAAAAATACATTTTTAAAATATTGAACGAGCTGAATAGGGCATCCTAAAAACATCTATTCATGTCAAAAAATGTAGGTTCGATACCTGTATAATAAACAAGTTGTTGAGATTGTAAGCATCCTGTGGAGTGCTGAAATTTGTGCCAGTCATCTGGGCTATCTTGTGGAACAGGTCACGGTACGGTGCCAGCAAACCCTCCTCCGAAAAAGCTTCGAGCAACCTTTTCTTCTCTTGTCTATACCGCGGACAGTTCTCGTCGTATAATAGCTAAAATATATTTCAGGTATTATCTATGGAAAAGATGAAGTGGGCAACGTATGAGATGTTTGCAGTATACTCTATAGTTTATTGAGTGAAATCGTTTGTGTACAAATGTGGCGTTGATCTACCACTTTGCCTGTTTAAGTGAATTAGGAAACATTCAATTACATATCCCCTTCGAAACTGTATTTTACAGTGTTGCCATTTATGTGAAAGGAATTTCCTAAAAATGTATTGTAACATTCGATTTTCTCGTGGCTAGTTTTGAGCTGAAATTGTTGTGTGAAAACCACACGAATCAACGGCAAATTTAATTATTCTTACTAGCTCAATAGCATAGGTATTAGCAATTCATATTATAGCTTGTTAGTCTAATTGTTCTGTTAGCATTTGATATCTTAATATAGTATAAAACAAAGGCGCTTCCTTCGTATGTATGCTTAGATCTTTAAAAATATTAGATAGTTTGTTTTATTAGATAGAACAATTAAAGAGGAAGGTTTATATGCATACTACATGCACAATATATTATCCCACTCAGATCCCGTTCTAAATCTTAATTAACGCAGGCAAAGCTGCGGGTAATAGCTAGTATTGAATAAGATCAAGACTCACGTAGTCCTCGTTCCTAGGCGGGTAGGTGTAGGGGACCGGCTGCCAGTCCACCGTCTCATTCCACATCTGCTCGACCGCTGGTGGCCACAAGCCAGCAGATATTAGCAGCGCCGTCATTTTGCTTAGGTTTGTGTCTGATGCTATTACTATACTTTTTTCTGAAATAAAGACGACACGCTTATGCAAATATCATCTATGAAATATGTCCCTTTTAAGGAACGCCAAAACGGCCGAAGACCCCCGTAATTCCCTTTCACTATTTACTGGGACTGCCTGGAGATTGATATAATTGGATATGGGATACCAATCCAATCTCCAGTTATATATTTAATATGATAAGGAATAGAATAGAACAATACAAACACGATGTACTGCCATAAAATAATTACTTATGAGGTCTTATTATTACGATTTCATTAAACGAGAAATAAATTCTCGATGGATTAAAAGTAACAAAATTACTTGCTATTTAGTTTAATGGTTTAAACGATCATTACCTATGCACTTATTGAAACGGATTACATTATTTTACTTAAATGGACGTAATATGTACTAATAATTTTATCACTACTGGTTTACCTGCATCATAGTACGGTCCCAAGAAATCATTATATCTCTTCCTAAGTAATGCGCCCATTTCGTACGTCAACATTTTTCCCTCCTGTAAGAAATGTTTCATAATTTATATAAAGTTTATTATATCAGTATACCAAATCTCCATCTTGGCAAAAAAATGTTCAACGCGACTAAAGAACTTTAACTGTACCTACCTACTGTTTCACTTAAAAAAACTAACCCCAGAAAATCCTACGTTAGTTAATACACTGGCTATCCTGCCCTACTATCCGAAATACAGCAAAGCTGTTTCACCCGCGAAACAAAGAGCATGGAGTTACACAAAAGCGGGAGCGCTGCACACGGTAACCCTCTGCTGGTCCAGCCGTTTAGGAGGAGTTTTGACATACACACGTACAACAGAATTATATAAAGATAAAGATGTATCAAGGAAAGTAGTATAACAATTATTAGTATCAATATACATCGGATCGTCGCGGGCGATAAATCATTGTTACCGTCCGACTCTAATCTGCGTCTCGACACCTGGTTCCTGTTTAGGAGAGGCGCGACCTTCGGGAGGTGCGCTCCCTCCTGCAGCGGGAAGTGGACGCTTCGTTACATGCCTTCGTTTGATCTTTGTACGTTATGTAAAAGGATATACTACATGTATAATATAGATAAACATATGTACTAGTAATAGGGTCAACAGGCGCCCTGTACAACACATCTTGTAGTGTGAATCCAAACCGGTGTTTTCCAACGTAGTGCTCACGTCCCCAGGGGGGCAATTTAAAAATGAATTTGGCATGATTGTAACCGATTAAAACACGATTTGAATGAAATGCTAAATATCGGTATGGTATAATTTTGTTTGACGTCACCAAAATATCAACAGGGCGATTAGAGTCGTCAAGGAAACTTTGTCGAGGATCGTACTAATATCATTTATAAAATCTGTATTAAAATTATTATGAATTTTAATTTCAACTTGTTTATGTTCTGCAATCTTGTTGCTACTTAGGTACGATTTTCCTATAACTTATCATTTATATTTTTTTAGTGAACAAATTAAAAAAGGTTGGGAAACACAACTTGTACACACACATACAATGAATTTCATCGAAATCGGTCCAGCCGTTTAGAAAGTTCCGTTTAATTACATACGCACAGAAGAATTAATATAAAGTGGAAGGAAATCTTCGAAACTCATTTTGTAAAAAAAACATTTACTATAGGTAGTATATAAATCTAATGTATAATATGTTATATTTGAACGCGTAGTACACGCTTTTCTCCGATATGTACAAGTTTCATTTGCAAAAAGATTTTTTCAATGGTGACCCAGTTAAAAGGATTTAATGAGAAATTACTTATGTTAAACTTATCAATAAGCGAGTCGAATCTCTTTGACGCTTCGCTTTCATTAACTTTTCAAATATGAGGACACTACATTATTTTCCTTGATGTAATACTATGCAAATATTATAACGAACCGCGAGTTTATGATAAAAACTCAATGCCAACGCTTAGAAAAAACAATACGAAATATGTACATAAATATAAATATGTTGTAGGAGATGTACGCGCAAAAAGTAATAATAATAATATTAGAGTTATTATATGACGTATTTTGTTATTATATGCTTGATAAAATTTTTCGTTTTCGTATTTCATTTTATTAGTTCCCACGAGTTCCTACAATAGTGTATACATTACGTATTCTTTTTACTATAGAGTTTATAAAATTCAATATGTCATCTTCCATTGTAGTTGTATGTGTGACTAGCTACAGTATAATACTACAAATGGTTAAAGCGCGGAAACACGCTGTAATGCTCTTTTGTTAACAGGCTGTGTATCAAATTAGATTTCTGAAACGAGAACATGTGAAAGAACCGCGTCGTTTGACCTTTAGAAGGCCTTAAAATCTATTGGAATTCCAAAGGAACGTCAGGAATTTGTGGCGCCAAATTATTGACGTAGTCGAATTTTATTATTTTAACATTATGACGTCTTTTGAAATTTTCCCTAAAATAGATATGTATCAGCGCGCCTTGACAGCAAAATAAACTCGATGTTACAACGTCAAACGGTATGACGATGTCATGTCGTGATGATGCCGCCGCTTTCGAGTACCGAGAGTATCGAAAGTGTTATTACTGGGTTGTATTAATATAGATTTTATTAATTTTTACGAACTCTAATAATATCTGAAATTTTTCACATCTGTCGGGTATGGGACCCGACAGATGTGACAACAGCTTTTGTTTTAATTAATGCTTCTGATAATGAACTGGTTACCTACGTTGGTCAAGGCTCCAGCTCCGTAGGGCGCGAACACATGGTCGGGGGGAGGCGCCCCCAGCATGGCCAGCTCGTCTTCGCTCGGCGTGCGCTCGCCGTGTGACATAAGCTTAACACGAAATTAAAAGACAGGCATAAACATAAATAAATTAAAAACATAGACAAAAACAAATATATTCTGAATTTGAATTGGTTGATTGTTTCAAATTCAAATCAGAATAATTCTAATGTGGTAACATTTCAAAATCCTTTGCGTTCAATGCTAAAGTTGTGCCTTTCAATTAAACGCCAAGACGGCTCTCTTGCGGTCCTTCCTACCTTAAATTTGAAACAGGGACGTAGTATCAATGGTATCACCGACCACAAAGTCTACAAGCAAAGGTATTGAAACTACCAAGAGAGACCCAGTTGAAACTGATTTAAAAGATAGAAATTCTTTTATAAAGATGATAATTTATTTTAACACGAGCTTAAAGCTTCCCGACTTATGTTGAAGACAGATATGGTGTTCGTTAAGTTTTTGTGATAAAGAACTAGTTGGCCGAGCTTTCATAAAATACCGTCACAGCATTCTCTCCATGTAGGATTAGGTTTCTAGGTCAACAAAAAAGTCGAACCAGGCTTAGGAAATAATAAAAGATATTAAAAGCATAAGTACTTATTTTAAAATTTGACTCTTGAGTCAATCCCAATAGTAATTTTCAGGCGGTTTGCCATATAGTATGTAAGCATATAAAGCAAATTTTAAATAATAGCTCGCTATAAGAACTCTTGTTATTTGTATCACTATAATGGCCTCTTAACTACAATAGATCCATACCAACAAAGATCAAGACCTCTCTTTTAAAAACTGCTAACAGACAGTCGGTTTATCTGGGGATAAGTGAATGATCAGCAATACCCGGTACACCCCCAGCCACAGCCACAGCCTTTCAAATATGCTCTTTAATTGAAGGTCTCCAATTCTTATAGGCTCAGAAATGTAAATTTCACGCTAAGCTACCGTATTTGATCGTAAATAAATAACTTGCGATGACTTACCACGTGGACTTGTCGTAATATTGTTACTTCAACGGTTGTGTCCTTCATCAGGATCACAGCTACGATGGCTGGAATAAAAATAATAATAATAGCATGTAGTCACTGCCATATGATCCCAACCAAGCGGATCTTGTATAATGGCAACCAGACTACTGACACTATACTTACACCTTTATTTTTACTGCATAGATATAATAGATAAATTACGCGCAGAAACAGAGCAAATGATCACATTCGTTGCACAAACATCTGTCCTGGGTAGGAATCCAACCCAAGACTTTCTGGTTTGCCAGTCATGGTCACTAACCACTAGACCAATGGGACGGTCGAAGAAAATGTATCTAATTAAATTTATATCCCCCCCATTCATTATATGTGATATAATTCCTAATATTCCTTCCCTTCTCGCGAGATTTCACGGGGGCCGTTCCCAGTCGTGGGATTATATATGGATTGATACTTTTACTTTTTTACACCCCAATTCAGCATTCGGGTAACGATTTTTTTATTTATATGATACCAAGTATGATAAAATAATTCTAGCAAAACATAATATATTACCGTAGAGCAGTAGCGTGTGTAGCGTAGCGTACATTAACCTATAATATAATTCATAATGTATAGCTTATGTTACTTGCTGAAAAAAGCAGACAGACCGATGGGATGTGATGTGAAATTATATTTACATAATTATATTTTCCTCTGGCCCATGATAATGATTTCTCTTTTTTATGTTAGTGAGAAGGTAAGCTGTCAGTCATCTTAGTAATAGTAAGCGATCAGCTCCGCCCTTGAATATAAACCTAAAACTATGAGTTCACCCGGGATCAACCGAGGTGATCTTACATGTTTCTTCATTCACGCTTTGCCTGACCGAATACAAGATGGGGCAAGTCTGTTTCAGTAACCATTCCGCCTGCTCTTCCTTTCTTTCTGAACACAACAAAGCTATTTCACGTAAGAGAGATACGCTTATGCATATCTCTCTTACGTGAAATAGCTTTCGTATTCGTAAAGTCGTTTATTTATGTATACGTTACAACTAAACGTAACCCCGTGAGGTAAAAATATGCCACGTGGTCTACTACACATTTTCTTCCTCGATCAAAGGTATATGAATGGATAGTGAGAAAAACGTACCGGAGATGAGAGAGATGCCCACCAACACACCGAGGCAGCAGCATGTGTGTTCAATGCGCATGTTCTGTGCCACTTCCGCCGCGTTGGTCGGCTCCTCCTCGCGACCGCCCTCTTTCCTAGGTTAAACCAATTTGGTTATTTTACTAATAATAACCTGAGTATTGCCTAGCGTTCAGGTTTGAGCGTTTGAATTATAAAAGATAGATAGATACATTTTCATTAATTTAATTTCTATAGAATTTAGTCTACAGTTAGCTATTAGTTCTGGATATATGGATAGTGAAATTGCTTATATGGTAAATAATAAGGAAGAAAACTAAAAAAGGATATCACTACAATTGTTCATGTAAACAAGTCCAAGACACTAATAACGAAACCAAAACTTCAAGTGGTCTTGTTAAGATAATAACCACTTACTACAAGACGTGTAATCATCATGGTACTTCTGTAGTATTATTTTTATAATTATCTAACATGTGGTTTAACATTGTTCCGTCGTCCACAAAGATGTGACGATTTGCTGGACGAGCAACATAATAATTACCTCATCCTGCCATCGTATTATGTGCAAAAAGTACGGGTTTACAAATACTTGACATGCCACAGAAGGCATTTTATGGTCACTTAATGCGAGTTTGTGATGAGATCTTACGTGTATAACTAGACCCATCGATACGTTACACGTGTAACGTTTAGTAAATTATATCCCATACGGTGTAGTCGCTCACCGTCTAACACCACTCACATTTTCCTACGCCTGGTTGACAGCGCTACATTGTTTGTCGATGCCAAAACACGATACCGTCACTCGCGGCGGGGCATGGTACAGGCTATTAGAATATCTTCATTATAAACACAATGACCGCAGGCGAATATGGGTTTGATTCGTAAACGAGGGCGGAAGCGCTCGGCTCGCGAAGTCGTATCCCACTGAGCACGGGACGAGAGATTCACGGTCGTTGCGACCTGCCACTCAGATGATTGACTTTGTCCAATCGATTACACGGTATCTATTCACGAGCGCGTGAGCAGACATTGTCGTTTGTATGGTATACCTGCGCCCCGGTTACGCCTCGGACACGTCACAATACAAACAATTGCCTCTTCTTGACATCACTCCTGCATGCTGCAATTCAAATCGTGTTATTGAATTAATCACGTTTTCAGTATCCTACTATTATATGTATATTTAAATTTGATTTTACATGTTGTGTAGGTCTACTTAAAAAAGGATTAGACACGATTGTGATGCCCTGTCACAGACAACACACAAATAGAAATGATTTTCCATTGATATGGGGATTCCTATTGATTTTCTTCCTATGACTGCGTTTGACGTATATTTAAGGTTTATATTTGTATGCTATATTCCAACAAAAAAAATGTAGCGGAAATAAAATTGATTGTAATATATGGTTTTATTTATCAAAGAAGAACTCTTTGTAAATGTCCGTGAATATATTTTTCCTGCGATTTCGATTGTTCAAAGTTTTCCAAAATTTTAATTTGTCTTTGAACTATTTCGGAATTACATGTTACATGTTAAATGTTATGACAATCATAGAAAGTACTCGTTCTTGGTTCTTGCTAAGACGCACTCTTGTCTCAGGTGAGCTCTCCGCGGGAACCATATGCTTGACGGGACCCCGCAGGTTAACCGGCTAGAGCAAAAGGCTACTACAAAGATCTCAAAAACTTAACAATACAATAATGTGGGACAAGAGTTGATATAAGTTTTAAAACAATATAAATTATCAACCCTTATATATCTTAGTGATGGGCACAAGTCTCCTCCTTCATCTAGTGGTTTAAGTGTATCTGTCAAGTGTATACGTGAGAAAATCCTGACCCCTTGCGACTGCATTGGATGGCTGTTCCAATTTAGTACATTGGATAAATAGTGTGTGCGAGTGCGAAAATACTCGCTATCTATACAGGTGGTGAATAGTGTCTGAACGTTCTCCTTGATGCATGTACTATGTTATTTATTTAATCGTCGTCAGCCCGTATCCGTCCACTGCTGAACCTGCTGAACGAACTTAGGATTACCTCCTAAATAATATTTCAATTTCAAACAATATTTATTTTATCATTATTTCAAATAATATTATAAAGACCACTGTTGGGCAGTAACCTACTAAGAGTGACTTATGCATACGTATATTATAGGTGAAAATTCAATGATTGATAACAAATCTTCAGGGGATGCGGGTATCGTTAAGCGTTAACCATATAAATTATAAACACTATTTAAACTGTATACGCCATATGAACTGACATTAAATAACTTCGCACAAAATTTTCGATTCAATATTTTTTATGAATAAAATCACAAAATGCTGCATATCCAGATAGAACTTCGAGCGCCATCTTGAAAAACATTTTTGGGCAAATTTCAAAAACTAGGCCCTGGAAAAAAGTTATTGACGATAAAATTTTATCGTTCTTTTATCTAATATATAAAATTCTCGTGTCACAGTTTTCGTTGGCATACTCCTCCGAAACGGCTTGACCGATTTTGATGAAAGTTTTTGTGCTTATCCGGTATCTATGAGAATCGGCCAACATCTATTTTTCATCCCCCTAAATGTTAGGGGCAGTCCACCCCTAAATTTCTTTTTTTATTTTTTAGACAAAATTTTTAATTTCTATTTTTTATGATACAACATACAAAAATACATCCCTCAATTTTCACCCTTCTATGATCAACCCTTATTTTTTAATTGTAATTTTAATTTTGGCAGAACGAAGTCTGTCGGAACAGCTAGTTTCTTATAAATTTGTGTAAAACTATCCGTTAACGATTCATGGATACTAATGCAATATTTTAAGAATTATCTGCCGAAATAAAAAAACCGGCTCTTGCAAAATTCAAGAAAAACGTTTATTTTTACTGTATTATAAGACGAATCCTAGAAAACAATATGACTATAAAATGAGTCGAAGGAGCAATAAAGATAGAACGTTTAGTCAATTCAGCTCTAATTATATAATTGAAGTTAAACCCTGTATAATCCGTAATTAACGAATCTTTTTTTCTCAATTTTATAGGTTATTATTAGGCACATTTTAATACTTTTTACAAACATCGATAGTTAAAAATAACTTTACTTACTTAACACAGATAATGTCTACTAGACGAACCATTGTCAAAATATTCGATGTATAACTTTATCTAAGAGTATCTTTAATATATCTTGCTTTTCCTGTATCGTTTAGTAAACTGTAGCTACTATTGTAGACTTGTGATTTCTTATCTTTCACAACTAATATAATCCCTATATCTATATTCGTCTGTATTCATATTTATTGAGCTTAAATAACGTCTAGCTACAACCAACATATTTCTCCTTGATAGAGGTTTCGCTATAGACGCCAGTGCGTATTTGATCTCCAGATTATTCAACGTCTAACTGAAAATGACGATAACATCAATAATAATTGTCATTACTTGACAAGAGCACGTATGATAATTACCCGCATATTGTTAGACAAATTGTGGGTGATTATTGCTGATTACGGTCAGAAGATTCCATACCTTTTTTTCCCTAAACTAATCCACGATCTCCATGATTACAATATTATAGTATTGCCGAAGAAAGAGATGCGCTCCTGATTGCATGGGGACAATCGTTTGGCTTCTCCCTACCTTGAAACAGATTTGCTATATTTCTGAGGGAAGGACACGGTAACTAAACACCTTGTCTTAGGATAGCCAACACAAAATGAGCTTCTGACCTAGGTCCAGGTAAGTGAGTTTTTTTTCCATGGGCAACTTCACCCACTTACTATCAACTAGCACGTATGCCAGTTTGCCTGTCCATCTAACATAAAAAATACAAGTTTTTTTTTCGAATGGACCTATGCTGTTGGCCTTACGGCCTTAAAGCTACATCGGAAAAGTAGATGAGCAGATAGCTCATCTAAGCGCAGATGGCTCATCTAAGAGTAGCTCATCTAAGAGGGTTCATCTTAGTAAAATACTAGTAATTAGTAGCCGCAGTAACTTAGTGGCGTAGATGATAAAAGGCTGGTAATAAAGAAATAAGGTAGGTTGATTTAAGGATCTGTGATATTGAAATTTAAGATATGTATTCAAAATAGAAAACCACCAAATAATCACAGCCACTTTATTTTCAATCCTTTTGTTCTTTTGCATTTTCACTTCTGATGTTTAAACTTTTTACAATCTTTCAATGTTGTGTAATCAATTATGCTTTTTTCAATTATCGTATTAAATTGTTATCGTACCATTCTTTATTTACAATTAAGTATTAAATTCATATCATTATAATAATTGATAATATGACGATTATACATAACTTGCGGCTCTGTTTAGGTATGTTAGTATGTAAAGTTTACATTGTAAACTATTGCTGCTGCCGAAGAATAGCGTAGAGCCTATTAAACGGGTGTTTTAAGGGTTTATATAGGTACTCTACAATATTATATTACGCTATTGAGGAATGTCATCAAATTCTATCCACATGTTAGTAGTTACTTTAGGAGTAATTAAACAGAAGTTGAACATTTCTTCTTATATTCGCTCCGAGATAAGAGGTTCTCTTGCGTTAAGTTTATGAACGTGTCATAATCACAGAACGCCTGACCGCCACATCCGGCTATGGGCAGGATCTTGCCTGGTACTTCTGGCGTTGGAACATATAAAGCCTGTGAAAGAATGAGTTAATTTATATCAATTTTCTAGTAACGTTATTGTGCTAACTTATATATTAGTTAGGTTTCTACTATTTATTTTGTAGTCTCGTCTATGTGCTATAAGAAGGTACTTATTTTTGTTCTATATAGAATAGAACAGCTGCACATATTAAGCTGTCTTAATTAACTAGGAATTGTATTTTGGAGTTTCAGAGATATCTAAATTTCCAGACATAATTTTGATATCGAAATAGTTTCTCGTATATGTTTCTTATGATAACTCTGATGGCTAGATTGATAAAATCAATATTTATACTTTGTAAATTTTGTTAATATGTCTTGTCTTTGGACAGCTCACGCCCATGAAGTTTCGTATTGTTTAAGCTAAAATGACATACAAATAATTTTGTAAAATACTTAGTAAAAAGTGTGGACAGGTTTTGTGTAAGGTGTTACTAACTTTTCAGTCGTCGTTCTCTCAAAAAACCATTAATAAAATGGACACAGCTTAGGTGTCTTACCGTGAACCCGTATTGGCCCGTCAGCCGTTTCTTCCGTAATTCCAGAGATATCAGCGACCCGTACTTCGGCTGGTGCGGAGTGAACACTTTGATAGCAGCCATGAAAGCCGCTACGTTGTTCTCGTGCGCCGAGTACAAACGGAGCTTGGGTTGTTCTGTGTCACCCTTGATGGCCGCGTTTGTTGCATTCACCACTTCGGCAAGATGTACTCCTGTAATTGATTGTAAATTAATCTAACATTGAGGACTTAATCATTTTTATATTAATATACATTCACTTTATTTACCTCCTGATAGTCGAATCAATTCGCTATTTTGGAATTCTATCGCGTATTCCATTTTCGTTATCTCCTTTATTTGTGGCATCACCTCTTCAGCCCATGCTGGTGGTTTCACTCCGACGTTTGCCTGAAATGTAATTGAAATAATTTCTAATATTTTTGCAAATTCTTTTTGTGATAATTTTTAATGAGGCTAATTAATAATTACCAGCGTCTGGAACAAATTGTCCAAGTAGAATACGTCCTCTGTTGTGGCAATGTTCGTTCCGGTCTTCAAACTTAGCAACTCAAAAAGTCCTTTGTATGGTTTAAGTAATTCTTTAGTTTCAGGTTCGCTGTAACTTTGTGTTCTCAATTGTATGTATCGTGGACAATTGTAATAATACATAAGCTAAAAATAAAAAATAAAATATTAACACAAATGAACATTACAAAACAAAAAATGAACATACAGTTGACAATATTTTGGATATTTCTAATAATTTAGAAACGCTAAAGCTAGAAGGATGACAATCGCTTGGCACTATACCTAAACGTTTTCTACTTCGTTCATTATAACATACTAGCTGTTGCCCGCAGCGTCGCCTGCGTTAACTAAGATTTACAACGGGATCTTAGTACGCAAAATAAGTAACTATTCTGGTTGATTTTTTTTTACCTTGTATCCGAAAAATCCAAATATCTTACGGAACCCTATTTCTTTTTTCAGAATATTTAGCCTATGTTACTCGTGGAAAATGTAGCTTTCGAATGGTGAAAGAATTTTTAAAATCGGTCCAGTACTTTTTGCGCCTATTCATTACAACCAAACAAACAAACAAAGTTTTCCTCTTTATAATATTAGTGTAGAAGTGTAGATGTAGATGTAAATATCTCAAGCCATAACAATATAGTCAAGCCAACTCTGATATTTTCATTACTCTTTAAATAGAGTAATTACCAACCACGACCTAATTAGCATATGAATTAATAAAGAAGATGTATGTATGTATAAGTTGTAAAATATAAAACTGGTTCGTGAATTAGCAAACTCGGCATTGACCGTCGTAAGGTGTATTCTTATATTTTACCTTGTTTCATATTACACGTTTTATTATAATATTCGACAATTATGTTTATTAATAGGCATATTAAGCGTATTCCACGTGTAAACCACCACTTTAAGAATTGTCGATTCGTTTAGCTAAATACTTACTAGATACTAGATAACGTTTATACTAGATTTATATAAAAAAGTAGCAACTCGTATACTATGTCCCAATGCTGGGCACGGGTCTCCTAGAAATCAGGCGAGACGGTTACCGGGCCATAGTTCACTGAGACGCTGGCCCAATCCGAGTTGGTGGACTTAACTCACCTTTCAAAGCACCAAAGCCTTTCAATCTCATCAGGTGTGCAGATTTCCTCACGATGTTTTCCTTTACCGATGAACGAGCGATGGTCTCGTTTTCGAGGTGCACTTAGACATTTAGAAAAAGCCATTTCAAGGCACCACATGTTGGGGGGTCAGGATCGAACCCGGACCCTCGTTTCACCCGCGTAATTCCCATTCCCGTGGGAGTACGGTGATTAAAGATAGCCTGTGTGTTATTCTGATGTATAAGCTATATTATTGTAAAGTTTCATTAAAATCCATTCAGTAGTTTTTACGTGAATGAGTAACAAACATCCATTCTTACAAACTTCCGCGTTTATAATATTAGTGGGACTAGTAGGACTAGTAGGATATGCTGAAGCCTTTTTTAGATGAGCGAGAATACTTTAAGCAGACCCGCGGGAGAGGTGTGTTGTGAAGCGCCTATGCCTGTCAGTACGACTATCAGCATCCTGATATATTTCCATCATCAGACAGCTTTCCTGTGTTTCATAAAAAAGATAGGATACGCAGTGTTTTAATTATTCGGACCGAGACTTATTATTTTATGACTCAGATAGGCAACGCGTGAATGAGTTGCTTCTGGTCATAGCCCACAGGGGAACGTAAACGACGTTGATGGGTGACCCTGTCCACACCATCAGGTTGCTCGGCTATCGTTTCCTATCCAACTAACATAAAAAGACTATATTAACTTACATTGTCACTTTCGTACGCCTCTGTGCTGTACGGTACGGGTTGCCAATTCAAAAAGGGATTCCACCTCTGCGACGCCGGTGGCGGGAACAATGCGGCCAGCGCTGTCAGTGCGGTCATCTTTGTGCGCGCGTAATCTGTCGTCCTGATGACCACCTCGTCGGGTAGATACAGGCTGGAGATCAGTCCATTGTAGCGTTTCCTCAAAAACTCACCCACCCTAAATCCTCTTTGTTTTCCAGCCTGGAAGTATATTTAGGATTTTTTTAATATATTCGAACCCATGAGGAAAATAGGTAAAATATATTAAGATTGAAACTAACGAAACCGGTTGAGTGGAATCGATGAACTTATTGCTTAAAACTGGAAAAATTTGTAATAAACATCAAATTAGATATAGTCTTGAAATATTTTTAAGACTCGTCTAATATAAAAACTGACAATTTGGAACTTACATTGGTTAGAGCCTTCTTGCCGTATGGGAAGAAAAGTTCCTTGTACTGTTCTTGGTTAGCTGGGAATTTGTCTATTTCTTCTTGATCAGGGGTTCTGTCGCCGTGTCTAAATACCTAGATTTAATCATATTATGATATAGTTTTATCAGTAGTGTATTTTATTATTAAACTTCACGGTATTTTAACAATAATTTATCAAAACGACAATTTTTTTTTACAGTTAAGTTAAAACAAAAAATATACTGGTAAAAACTTTTTCGCATTCAGGATATATGCATAGGATAGTTTATAAAAATAGTAAATTGTATATAAGTACCAACGTACCGCAAACGCCATCAAAAGATCTGTGTCCGTCAAGCCATTATCGACGGAATCGACCTTGTTGTTAGTGTCCCCTATTAGTCCCACTGGATGGGACCGTTCCATGTACTGTCCCTGCCCAAACACGACAGCGATCACCGCCAGCAGCACCACACATATG
Organism: Lycaena phlaeas; assembly: GCA_905333005.2. Classification (NCBI taxonomy): domain Eukaryota; kingdom Metazoa; phylum Arthropoda; class Insecta; order Lepidoptera; family Lycaenidae; genus Lycaena; species Lycaena phlaeas. The sequence goes on from HG995163.1 coordinate 20,959,319, forward strand.
GACCCCATGTTATTCGATATTTCAAAATTTTATCAAGATTTTTCAGCTGGCATTATCACGCGCGCTCGCGAGTCGATTTCGACTATCGTACTGAGAGTCTCTCCAGCGCTTATATATATGTACGTACGTATATTAGATACAACCGACTAATGTAGGAACCGTAGCTTATAGTGCAAAAATCACTACCGAATCTATTCTATGTATCTCACGACTGCTATACTATTATTATGTATTCTTGTATGTGAGGGAATCTTAATTATTATTATTTATTTATTGTTTGTTATGTCACATGAAACGAGCTTAGTTTCATCGTCGTGCCAGTTTCAAGAAAGAGACAATCAGGATGGTGGTGGTACCAATAGGACATGGTAGACGAAACCGCGGCATAAGAAAAAAAACCTTCCTAACAACAGACAACCACTTATATATGTTTTGAAACGACTTCAAGGAAGGGAGGCAATTATAACATAATCTTTCATAAATATGCTTTTTATACATATACATACATTACATATTAATATTAAGAGTATATATTATACTCATTTAAAAAAACAATACGTTCAAATATGGCCGGCATTTTTTGGTACAGTTTTTTATGTGAAACTTAATATAATGGAGAAACTTGTTTTTTTAATATTATGACAGGAAGATTAATTTTTTAAAATTGAAACCGCAAAATGTATCGTTCAAATTACATTTTTAACCTTTACAAGTTTGGATTTAGGATGATATATCATTTATATTTATAAAACAAAAATAAATATTTTATATAATTAAAAATGTCGCGAGATTGGATCTTCCAATATATCAGTAACTATCATGAGCCTGTATCTATGTGTGATTATAATCGTCGTTGTCCACTGAAACGGCTAATAGTCAAGAACTTTGGTCATATTCCTGTCTTGCCAAAGATCGATCATCGAGCCTACGCGATATACAGTACTATCTAGACGAAATTCATCAATCAGTGAATTTCGTTTTTAAAAAGATTTAATTGTTTGTTTGTAATGAATAGGCTCCGAAACTACTTGACCGATTTGAAAAATTCTTTCACTGTTGGGAACATAGGCTATATGAAATTTTCAAAAAAGTTAGAGACCTGTACTAAAACTTAGTTGACGTAGGCGAAGTTGAGTGCAACAGCTAGTAGATAATAATAGTAGTAGTAGTAGATACTAATAATCGATACTGAATAAAATCATCTATTATCGTTAGACTATATATATAAAACACTTTATTGTGTATGTTTGTCGCTTGAGTCCGTCTGGCTGGAATGAATTGGATAAAATTTTGTATCTTTGTTCGAGGGATGAACAGACACATGGAACATGCAATTATTTGGCCTAGTAAGTAGTTGGATGGTTGACATTTTTATTGACAAAAAAAAATCATCGTAATAATCACTTTAAATAATGTAAAATTTGTCATAGATGCTTGTACATCAAATAGAGCCGTGGCAGTATTATAGTCATTTGATATTTTGGGTATGAAAGAACAGAAAAAATAAAATTAATTTTAAATAAAAAACCAAAAACCGACTTCAAAACTATAAGTACCTTAATGAATGTACTACTAAAAATTTTAAAATAATATTTAAATACTTCGAAGTGAAGTAGAAGACGTATACTATTTAAAATCGGGTATTTTTGGAGTCGGTGCCAGCCAAAGAGGATTTTTTAATGATCAATCACATACACCAAGTATTGAGAAGATGCCTGTGCCATGTTTTGGCTGGTACCGACTCCAAAAATACCCGATTTTAAATAGAATACGTCTTCTACTTCACTTCCAAGTATTTAAATATTATTTTAAAATTTTTAGTAGTACATTAATTAAGGTACTTATGGTGTTTTGAAGTCGGTTTTTGGTTTTTTATTTAAAATTAATTTTATTTTGTACTTTTCAGTTTTAAGTTTGTACATAAGTAATATAGTTTTTATTTTTTCTTGCAAAATTTTTGGCGTTCCCGATCTGTGTTGGATGCTAGTGGTAAGGGACCTGTCGTCTTAGCGTTTATTGAGGGAACCTACGTGGACGGATGAATGTTGATGATGATGACCTCACAATACTTTAATACTTTTCAAAATATCCTATTCAGTGGTTTTTGTTCATATTATTCATATTACATCGACAAGTAATAAAATGAGAAAATCGTCTGGGTATACAAAACCAACCAAATAAGCATTATTGAAATAACTTAAAAACTACTGATCAGATGTCGATCAAATTAATATGGGACCAATTCGGAAACATAAGCTTTCAAACAAAACAAGAATCACCAAAATCCATTTCCAAACAGCGGAGTAATCGTGTAACAAACATACAAAAAAAAAACAGACGAATTGATAACCTCCTTCTTTTTTTGAAGTCGGTAAAAAATTGATATAATATCAAGAACTATTTGAACTACAATTCAATTTCGACCGTTCTAATTGATATAATTAAACTTTAACATAAGTTGGGACAAATAATATCCCGTCATCACAATATTATAAGAAAAGTAATTAATAAGGGATTAAATATTGTCCAATTTTACCCACGTACACAATATTTTATCAAATTTAATACAAGCGACCAAGAATTTTACTAAACTAAAACACGTGCCTGTTTTGCCTAAATTTGTCCAAAAGATAAGGTTTTGTGCTTTGTACTTTCATGAACATCTCATGAAAATTTAACGCAGTTTTAATTTATAATCTACTAAGATTATATTCATAAATATACTGTATGTTTGCATGTTATGTACAGTGTTAAATTTGCAGACACTCACGGCGGAACAAAAATACATAATTTGTGTAATTGCATGATATCATATCAAGTTTCATGGAGATCGGTCCAGTTATTCTCAGTAATAAAATGTGTGACATAATATATACACAAAAAATAATTTGGCTTAGTAAATTCCAAACAATAATTACAATAAAGTGTGTGAGTACGGAAAGAATCTAAGGAATATGACAATATAGATAGACATTGCGAATTCAGACTCCACTACCTTAGAACACAATTAGAACACGTTTTAATAACATTTCTATAATAATCATGAATGCTCGTCGACTTTATACACTTTATATACGTTGTATTTTATTAATAATCTTATTCAATAAAATTTATTATTTTAATTTATATTTTGTATTGATTTTTAAGTCTATATAGAGCGACTATGGTCTAGTAGATATGGGTTCGGTCTCTAAATAAGAGGTCCCGGTTCGATCCTGATTCCTGACCCTATGTGATGCCTTGAAATGGGTCTTTTTAAGTTTCAAATTGCACCTAAACAAAGGACCATCATTTGCTCACCGGTAACGGGAAAATCGTGAGGAAACTGCATGCTTGATGACTTTAAAAGTCTTTGGAGATGTGTGAAGTCATCGACCACATAACCCATAGACTCCTAATAACAGGGGAACCGGTTCTGGCAACTCATCTGACTTATAGTTCCGATGTAAGCCGTAAACAATGTGCTCAAACTATCGTGTCGTCTCATTCTTTCTCGTTGCGAAATATATCCATTTCTTTTTAACGTTCCGTGATTGGTAATGTATGATATTGAATTAGCTAATCACAGCATTGGAACCTCTTTCGTCTCACCTCAGCTAGTTGCCAGAATGCATTTAAAACGAAAAATCAAACATTAGGAGTCTATAGGTTGTGTGGTCGATGTGTAAAGTTCACCAACCCGCATTGGGCCAGCGCATCGGTGAACTATGGCCCATTACCCTCTTCCTTATTACTACGAGGTGGAGACCTGTGCCCAGCGGTGGGACAAATATGGGTTGATACTTTTTCTTTTTTCTTGTAATAATATATCGCTTAACCCAAAAGGAGGTTATCCGTGATGCATGCAAGGTTTTTTAAAATTTCCATAAATATTTTGTACTATCTCTTGGCTCACAATGAAAAGGGCCAGTGTCCAATGATGATGATGATTCAATTTAAGATATAGGTATAAATCAAATAGCTAAGTTAAAAAAATATTAAATTCAACAGTTTTAAAACAGTATTAACCTTTAATTTTTTTTTCTCTTCAAATGATGTTACAAATCAAGCTGATGAAGATGCACAATGCTTGGCGAAATAGTCACGGGAAATGGGTATGTCGCTCGTGAGTTTCAGGAAGGTGTCGTAGTCACACACTGGCCCTCCTCCACAGTCGGGTATAGTCAGCACTTCACCGGGTCCACCAGCTTTAGCCGCGTATACAGCCTAAAAAATAAAAAAATAAATATATTTATGCCTGTAGATTTTAAAAAGCAATGTCGTATATATACGTCTTGCTGCGCATAAAAGTACGCCTCTATGTAGAGTCTAGCAAGAGTATATTATTTATACAATGATTTCTGTGGAAATTTTGTCCGCCACGTTTTATGTAAGTGAATACTGGGATACTGACCATCACCCCGTATTTGTTTGTCTTTTTATTTTTGCGTAATTCGAGGGAAAACGTCGCCCCGTAGTCCGGTTGGTGCGGTTTGAAGACATTAGCGACTGCCATAAAACCTGCCACGGAGTTCTCGTGTGCGGACAGCAGGTGCATCTTGTGCTGCGTGGTATCACCAGCAATAATAGCGTTACTCGCGTTTAGGAACTCCCCAAGGGTCACTCCTGTAATGAAAATAATATCAGTGCAATAAATTAGTTTAAAAAAAAAATTCAACACCCTCCGCAATAATAAATTCGTCTTGTTACTGGAAAACCGGAAAATAAAAAAATCTCATGTAAAGTCACCCGTTTAAGAGGTACATACTGCAGTGCCACAGACACACACAATTACAATAATAAATATGATGATGTTACCATACAATTCTGAATGACTTCTTAAAAATCAATCTGCATAAATCGACGGACGCTTCTGTTATTATTATTGTTAGTGACTTTATTCACAGATTATATTAATTCAGGGATCAAGTTTTTTGCATTTGATTATTGCCCAATTAAGTTGTGTGATATTCAAAATATAATTTATTTGTTTATTTCATTCATGTCTCCATCATTAAAACTATTTAAAAGGGAATATTTACTATGATTTTTATTTTTATTTCGCGGAGTTCCGAAATAGTAAATAGTAAATATCGAGCAGGGAAACATCCCGTTTTCAACAGTTTTCATGATTAAAATAACAATATTAATTTAAAATCCTATAACGTCTCCATCATTGTCATATTATTCTCTCGTATTTCTCTGAAAATCTTGTTTTTGGATGGACGTAGAAATTTAGAAAACCCTCTACTGGGCACAACAGGGATCAGGATCAAACCTGGACCTCCCACTCAAGGGGACAAGGATGGCGTAGAGAGTATGAGCCATACTCACTCACTGTCCTTGTCGTCTTGACTACACTACACCATCTTCGGTCTCGTATCTGAAGTTTAGTTAGTAAAAATTTTTACTATTTCAGTTCGAAATGTTTAAAAAACCTAGAGAAGCACGAAAGCTTGAGGGTACCTACCTTTTGATTGTATAGATGAAAGAATTAAATATAGGTATTGGTCCGACAAACGGAGAGCTTGAAGGATTTTTTTATGGTGCTATGCTACTGGCCCTAGCGGCCTTAATGCTTCATCGGTCGTGAGGAGAGCCGATTGACTTCACCATTGGATTTTTTTGGGGGGTTGACTCTATGCAGGTCGATGTTTCTTACGTACCACGGGCAACCGGTTGCCACTCGTAGGAATTTATTTTGTACTAGCAGCGCCCCACGGCTTCACTCGCGTACTTCCCATTCCCATGGGAGTACCTACGGTAGAAAATTGTAGCCTACGTGCTATTCTGATGCATGAGCTATATTATTGTAAATTTTCATCAAAATACACTCAGTAGTTTTTACGTGAACCCCACCATGGTTCAAGCCTTGTCGTGGCGGTGGGGCTCAGTAGCCTAGGGTGAGCCCAAGACCTTGGGCGAAGCTAATTGAGCCAAGGGGGCTCTTTGTACCCCGCTTATCAGAAGAGGGGGCAAGGGGCGAGGATGGGAACCTCGCCTCATTGTACTGTCCTGAAGGGACTAGCTAGCCGTCGAGGTGCCCTGTTGCTTGTAGATCCGGGGCACTTCACCAAAGGCGGAATTGGTGGCACTCGCCGGGTTTTAGTGGGTAGAGCTGTGTCCATTTACCAGCTTTCGGGCGCAGCGAGTCCCACATACCCGCCTGGGGAGACCCACTCCCCAGCTGTATGCGTCAGTGCATTTCCCGACGTAAAAGAAAAAAAAAGTTTTTACGTGAAAGAGTAACAAACATCCATCCATACTTACAAACTTTCGCGTTTATAATATTAGTAGGAAAATTTACAGACCTCTATCTACAGAAGACTCCACTACTAGAGAGGCGCATGCGCGAATGCCACACATGAGTATGACATGATCGGTCAGAGCAGCTTGACGGACAACAAATTGATCGTATATGTGTTCCGTTTGTTTATTCTAATGTGCGAAACCCTAAAATATCTCTAATGAAAATTAATCTTGTTTAAGAAGAATTATTATCTTAAATTTAATCATTTCTTTCTGTAAAAGTGCAAAATGTATGATGGTCACAAATGTGACCAGGCCAGACATGCACTGAGAAGGTATAAAAAAATCATGTGACGTTTATAGACGGTTCCTTAATGAACGGTCAGCGAATATTCATACGACATTACAAAATCATACATTCAGAACACGTTACAAGGACTCCGATCCTATATTTAAATTTCAAACTGGCCTTGACATTGATTTTTGTTGGTGTGTTCGAATTCTGGACTGCGATCTGGTACTACATTAGTCTTCAATTGACAATGGTTTGGTGGACAACTTGAAAAAGGGAATGGCTAAGCGCGTCTTTTATTCGGAACTTGAGGAGATGATGATTGAGAGAGGAGATTATGACGTCATTATATAATTTCAATGGTATCTTTTTTGTTTGTGTGATAAGCAAACGATCAGGCAAGCCACATGAAGTCAAATGTCAGAGTCATCCAAGTGTGTCCCTGTCCTTTTTAAAATTATGATACATCGACATACCTCCTCCCAATCTCTTCAATTCTGGAGTGTAGAATTCACATTCAAACTCCACGTCGTTCAATTCAACTATTTTTGCTCTTGCCTCATTCACCCATTCGGGCAGTTTCACTCCAACATTTTCCTAAAAATTACAATTTTCCTAAAAATTACAAGATCATCGTCGCCCATGTTACTTTAATGCTAAATATTATATTATACTGATGGAATATTTTTTCAACTTAATTATTAGTATAGATAAATATAAGTATAGATAAATATAAGTTACAACGCAATTACTCACCAGGCATTGTATCAAGTTATTGAAAAAGTACACGTCCGAGGGCGTCTTAAATTGGTAACCCGCCTTCTCGCTCAATGATTTCATGAAACTTTCATTTTCTACTATCTTTTTGTGTATTTCAGGAGTTGCATAAACATCGTCCTTTAAGTCTTGATACATCGGACAACTTTTGTAGACTTGTAGCTACAAAAAATTGTTAATAAATAAAAACATACACTTCAAAGAAGCTACAAAATTACACAACTACAACGTAATAATGAAAATAACCGTGTTTATTTAAACTCTATCATCGATTTGTAAAGCTTTGACAGCTTATATAGAATGATTGAGAAATTAATGCCTTTATTTTTGTTATTATAAAAAGTCATTTCAGACAGTCAGTCAGATATTTAATCTGTTCGTTTAAAATTTCATGCGTGATCTATCGTACCATAATATAACCATGTCGATATATCAGTGTGTCATATATCATATTTGTGGCCTTTTGTTTTAATTAACAAAAAAAAATTAATAAACAAACATCGCACTTACGTCGTCCTCGGTGATCTTTAATGTGTCGTATGGTATGGGTTGCCAATTTAAATAATTATTCCATCTTTGCAAACGATTCGGAGGATACAGGCCAGCTAAAGCCGCCAAAACCGTCATTTTTGTACGCGCAATGTCGGTGGTACGGATTGAAATTTCCTCTGGCAAATATAAGCTAGATAGGAATCCATTGTAGCGTCTTCTCAAATATTCTCCAACATTATATGCGTGCTTTTTTCCTGTCTTAAATTTGTTTCATACAATTAATAATTGAAATTATAGTGATACCTTATACGTATACTTAATAAAAATAATTATAATATAATGATATGATTATACAATATCGTGCAGAATATTATCTTGCAGTCGATCTGCTCTACGTGATGTTGACAAAAAGACATTGGGTTCGGTCGTACTGCATACCGCAGGAGAAAAAAAGAATAATTTTGATTTACCAATCATCCACCAATATTTTATTGTTTCCGATACTATCTCGCAGTCGATCTGCTTTACGTGATGTTCCGTTTCCACAAGAGCTTTTTATCGAGCGTTAAAAAAGCGTTTGATTGAGATAAATGGATACCCATGTATCTGTTCACACGAAAGCGTAAATCGCAGTGCATTTTCGTCAGTCGCTATTGGCGCGATGTCCGACGTTGAGTGTTGAGCGTGCCGATCTCGCAACTGAAGTCACCGTCAAAGTCAAAAGTCATCATCATCATCATCAGCCCCCTGATTCTGTAAGAGTCATTTTCTAGGCTGTGCGCCGCGACGAGCTCGTCTCGGCACACAGCGTTGACGGCTCTAGGGTGTTTTATATGGTTTGACAAGCTTAGTGAATACCAAGCTGAATTCACAGGGCTGTCATAGCGTTGCGACAGCGCTGCGTACAGAATAGCACAGCTGGCTTGCTGAAACTTGACATTTACTTCCACACACGCGGCACCAACAATCAATATGTTACATATAGTGTAGGTCACATGTAATTTCATTGTGACAAGATTAAAAACAACACTCTACTGGTACACTTATAGTATCCCCGTTTTATTTAGTAATATAGATAGATAGAGAGAGATAGATAATAGAATAGATAGATAGAAAATCTCAGTAATAGCTAGTTACTTACGTTGGTTAAGCCTTTCAAACCGTAGGGATAGAATATCGTAGCATTTAGATTGGCTGCCGGAAACTTTGACATCTCATCAGGACCAGATGTTCGGTCGCCGTGTCTGAACATCTGTAATTAGGATTTCTTTCAATAATATAAAAATAATCATATTTCTTGTATCTTTAATCTAATTCTAGTTACAGTCCTGGCTTAGTCAATTTGGCAAAAATCGAAACACCCTGTGTCGTCATTGATTTCGTTAAAATATGCTTGAGCTATCACAATTTATAAACTCAACTCAACCCATAAATACAAACCACAAATGCCAAAAGAAGTTCATTGTCGTCAGATTGGTTTTGTGAACGGCTCCCTGGTCGTATCGTATTTACTCGAGATGGTCTTCGTCGTACGTTTAACACCGCTGCATCTATTACTGCAGCCGCTATTCCTATCAGACATATGAGTCGGATGAGCATTTTAGCGGCTCTTGCAACGAATAGTCTAGCACTACAGCCTGTGTGCAGATCGCATCATATTTATAGACAGGAGTGTTTTGAATTCAATTCGAAAGTAATGTGATTAGAACAAAACAGGATTTTAATAAAACGTACATGAGAATTTTTAATCCCCTCATCGTTTGTGAGCCTTGACCTTTTTCAGTTTTCTTTTTTGATCCTAGATATTAACGAATCGAGATCCAAACCTTTATTTCAATACCAAAGACCGGTGAGTCTACTTTTCGACCTGTCGACCTCCGGGAAAGGCAAGTAACATCTTCATGGCCAGAGATCTCGCGAAATTCTTATATTCCAGCTGCTCAATAAAAAAATTCAATCCTGTTAGGTAAAGTGAACGCTTTTCGGACAGATGTATTGGTACATTCACCGTAGGCCTAGATATTAACCTTTTGTATATAAGTTATAATTTTTTTTCTTATAAATATTTTAATTCTTTTTTTAATATTAAATAACAAGAGAAATCGAAGTTTTTTGCCATTACCAAAAAGAATAAACAATGAACGCGTCATAATAAACTAGCGTAGTTTGTTTCTCTTTTTCTTCTTAGTTTATCTTTGATAAATTCCAAATAGAAGGACAAGACATACAAATCAGTGTAGCATTGCATGACATGTTTTCTCTGCAGCAACACAAATTAGTTAATCTTTGTTGATGCAAAAGTTATCCCCTGCTGCTGCCAATGGGTATCGACTAGGAACAAAAATAAAAAAGGCGTTCCGTATAAAATAGATAGATCTATAAAACATTTTATTTAATATAGTTACATGAATATCATTGTTATAAACTTTAATAAGGTACAAGTAGGTATTATGACTTAGTTCTAACACACTGCGCTTCGCGTTCGCTGCGGGCTACCGCTGTGTCCTTAGTGAGGTTTACGAAAGTGTCGAAGTCACATAGGGACTCCCCTCCGCAATCAGGCACTGGCAGGACTGCCCCGGGTCCACCGGCTTTAGCTGCGTATACGGCCTGTAAAAAAGTTACAAATTAATACAAACTATATTATAATGAACGTTTAAAATACTCCAGACGTATTGAATAAACGTGTTTGGTTGTTTTCATGTACCTATACAAATAGATAGAGTTTATGAAAAAAAACGTTTTTTTTTTAATTATAGTACTAATAAACAGTTTGACAATAGTAAAACTTCGTGTGATACACTAGCGAATGGCGATGTTAATTCATCAAACATGACATAGATAATTTCGCGTAGCGAAGATACATTAGTACAATCATCATATACTTTGTAACATGTTCGAAGCTGTAGATAGTATTATTATCGACATCAGTTCGTCCTGTCGTTGTTAAGATATAGACCTTCAAAACATTTATTGCAACTTGGACAGGACTTCTTCATGAAGATTGTCAAAGCAATATTATTAGATCAAGCTTCGTTTTTCGGAATCCACCCCTCATTCCAGAACCTTATTGGCACACAAGCAATTAATTCATCAGGATATGTGACCTCCAATGCAAATGAAATAACAAAATCTCTACTTTTATAAATAGCTGTGGAATTCGGCATACTAACCATCACCCCATATTTGTTTGTGGTTTTGTTTCTGCGCAACTCGAGCGAGAATGCCGCTCCGTAGTCGGGCTGGTGTGGTTTAGTGAAGACCGTCGCGGCGGCCATGAACCCGGCCACGGAGTTCTCGTGGGCAGACAGCAGGTGCACCTTGGGCTGGGACTTGTCCCCCTCAATGATCGCCTTGCTCGCGCTCAGGAACTCACCAAGAGTCACCCCTATAAAAAAAGTATTTCATATTTCTAGAAATATATTATCCAGAAAACACTTGATTACCGTTATGGTATGGGGCAACAAATATACTAAACATGCAGTATAAGTGAATTTTTAAAAATATTATGCGCATAAAATAATTCGTAGGAAAACAATGCAATTTCATGCATGGTAATGACCAAAGGTAATTGACGAAAGGAACTTGTCTTTATTCGGCTACATTTTGTGTGAGCTTGTCTTAATTTATTCTAGGCTTATATTTTAGATAAAAAAAATATTCATGGTCAACACTTGTTCAATATATTCATATATTATTATTGTTGTTCATATAATAGGATTTTTCGCATTAAATTAATATTACCCAATATATTTGAATTTTAATAAAGTTGCAGCTATATTTAAACCACTAAATTAATACTGATCATTTGGCATTTTGACCTAACATTTGAATATGGATATGATTTAAAAAAAAAAAACAAAAAAAAAGATAATTTAACTCTAGAATAATATTGAACCTGATCCTGTCCTGACCTTCAATTCTTGTTGTTTTTTTTTATATAGTATTTTTAATATGCGCTTTATTAGATAGATACGGTACCTCCTCCCAATTTCTTCAGCTCCGTCGTGTAGAATTCGCACTGGAATTCCAGGCTGGTCAGCTCGGTAATTTTGGGTTTCGCCTCCACCAGCCATTGTGGAAGTTTCACACCAACGTTTTCCTAAAAAATAATATAGTTAGAACTTAGAATATTAGTATGTTATACATTTTTTTGCCATTTATGCGATTTGCGATTTAAACTCTTTTGCTTTAATATTTTTTTCTTAATATTTCCTTTTTTCTATTGATTAATAATCTATCGCGGTGTTCTACTGATTGTAAGGATTAATAAATGCTGGAGATTTAATAATCGGGTTTCGAATCTATACAAATAAATAAAATGGAAGTGTATGTATGTAATTTCAAATTAACAGCTTTTTATTAATTGCATACCAAGTACATTAGGTAGGTACTAGGTACCTATTGACGTTTTTAAAATTTTGTCTGTCTAGTTCGATTTATCTCTGAAACGGCTGGACCGATTTTGAAGGGACTTTCATTAGCAGATTACAGATACCTGATATTACTTACAAGAAGTAATTTAAGCTACAAAAATTATCATCATCCTGGCTCATGTTCGGCTCAGCTTCATCGGTATGCATCGGTTGTAAATCTAACTAACACCGGCGAAGCTGCGGGCAACAGCTAGTACTATTTACAACGTATGCACAACAGCATTGATGTCACTAGACGAACATATAGAAATAATAAAATATGTTTCAGGCGTAGGATACCCTTACAGCATAAAATAAATTCTTGGGCAACTTAACGATTTAATTACTTACGTTATTTTCATTTATTTTTATTTTAGTAGGACACTCACCAAAGATTGAATTAAGTTATTGAAGAAGTACATATCCGATGTTCCTTTGAATTCGTAACCCGCTTTCTCGCTCAGTGATTTAAAGAAGTCCTTGCTTGCATCTAACTGGGCGCGAATTTCGGGTATGTCATACACTTTGTTCTTCAGGGTTCCATATGAAGGACAACTTTTGTATATGGATAACTGAAAATTAATACACTCGCTATAAATATTATCAATGAAATATGTATTTAGTTTTTTATTACATTAATAGGTGAAAAAAAAAAAGTAAAGTAGAAGTAGTAAATACGCGTGCATGATTTTTTTTATTATTGTAATAGTAAACAAAGATTATGAAGAAGATAATAAAATAAAGTTCTTACATCGTCCTCGGTGACTTTTAACGTGTCATAGGGGATGGGTTGCCAGTTCAGGTTGTTGTTCCACTTTTGCAAACGGTTCGGCGGATACAGGCCCGCCAAAACAGCCAACACAGTCATCTTGGTGCGCGCGAAATCAGTGGTACGAATAGAGATTTCGTCGGGCAGATACAAGTCGGACAGGAATCCCGTGTAGCGTTTCCTCAAATATTCCCCAACACTGTATGCGTGCTTCTTTCCAATCTGTAAAGATAACAAATTGAAGCAACAACTAACATAATCCATTTATATCTTTACAAACAATGAAAAGAAAAGGCCTATAGGCCAAAATAGGGAGGCCTATGTTCAGCAGTGGACGGATAAAGGCTGATGATGATGATTAAACAATGAAAAGATATATAGTTTGTTCGTTTAATAGATAAGTATACACAATATGTCGCACATCGTGTTACTTTGTATCACAATATTAGTTCGTTAAAGCCTTAAAAAATTAAGTACGGTAAATACACTTACATTGGTTAATCCTTTAAATCCGAATGGATAGAATATCGAAGCATTTAAATGGGCCGATGGGAATCTTTCCATTTCTTCAGGACCTGATGTTCGGTCTCCATGACGAAACATCTGAAAATAAAATTGAATTCTTCAATAATCAAGTCATCATATATTATATTCCTACTTAATGTTAGAAATGCGAGTGTTTGTAACTCTTTCACGCAAACACGACTGAAGGATTTTGATGAAAGTTTGCAAAATAGGTTATAAGACAGGCTAATAATTATCAACACTTACAAGGTAAAATAAAACGCGGTTGAAAGCGCAGGGTGACAACTCGTGAAAACTGCCAGTTTTATTTTTTAGTTTTTTAGGATCATAAGTGAAGAGTCACTCAAGGAATTATAAGTGACTGTATTAGACACTTAAAAATACATTACTGTATTTGAAGAAAATTACCGTAAATGCCAATAGAAGCTCTGTATCGTCAGTGTTATTGCTTTGGAGATATTTTGACGGTCGTCGACGGTCGACGTATGGTCTTCTTCGGTCATTGTATGCGGCGTCTATTCCTATCGCCACCAGCCCGACTAGACATATGAGTCGGATGAGCATTTTAAACGTGTGTTAAACGCGACCGTCACGTACAAACGATCACTACTGACAGTGCACGCAGCGCTTCATATTTATAGACAGGAATATTTCGATAAAAATTAAAATAAAACTGATGAAACCATTTTTATAAAACAGGATTCTAGCACGTGAACATGTCTGCTTCCATTATAAAAAGTTATGTGCATAAGCCTTGACATTTTGAGCTTTTTGTCTAGAGACTTTAATAGCGCCCATACCATGGACAATGACTGGCCTTTAGGCGTTTCATGATTTAACGTCTCTGGAACATCATAAGGTGCGAATGGCGCCACGATGTGCAAAATGAAAATATTTAAAAATTACTATCTGACAACAATTAGGAGTTGATAAACTAGGTTGTAAGCATATTTATTTACTATAATGTATATTTTATTTACTATAGTAATAAATATTTTTCAAAATTTCTGTCATTTTTTTTGTAATAGATTTCTAGATTATCTTATGTCTGCGAGCGTAGCGTAAATTGACCGTATTACTTATTAGACACTTCTAATTTGTTGTTTTTCATGATCGAGTAAAGCATAACAAAAGGAGACGGTCCAAAATTGTATGGGACGTTGGTGTACTTTTGTACACATAATGATATAAAGGAAAATAAATATTCAAACAGTTTTAATATGTTCATATCCATTAAATTCTTTTCAATTTCAGCGTAAGCATAATTTAATATTTCCAAGATATGCAACACTACATGATATAACAATGGCGTATGAATATTTTCTTTGGCGTTTATAGCTATAAATCTATGTCCAAATAAAAAGTCCAAATCGTCAAAATATCCACAAAAATGCAAAAAACACATTCACGAGCTAACAACTCCATAACAAAGCTTGAAATAGATACAAATAGTTACGAAAGTACCATGAGCGACGCCATTTTTCAATAATGACGTTTAAGTAATAGCCGCCATCTTTGTGTGGAATAGCTTATATTTGCAAAACTTGATAATTTTTTAATTTTTTTGCATGTAACTTATTACGATAAACTAATTTATTTTATTTTTAATGAAATCTATGTATTTTTATTTATTTATAGTATACTGTACAAGACTACACCAGAAATGGACCGTCTCCTTTTATATTATTTTTATTCGTGACATTTTTAAAGAGAAACCCGTGTAAAAAAAAACTTTTTTTTTCAATTTTAACATCATCACAGATAGCACAAATGCCTTACTGAGATCGGCCTGCTATTAACGGATCGTGCTTGCTGGAGGCTAGTATGCACTATGCAGTGTAATCTTGGCTAGTAATCCTACAAATGATAAAATTATCTTTTATTATGCACATTTTTGTCTTTATATTATATTGATTTCCCAATTAATGTAAAGCTATTTGTTAATTTAATCACATGAAGTTTATGTGGATGTTTTATCATAAATAATTCGGTATTTTGCAATCGGTTTTCAATGTCAAAAAATAAACAATTCTAGTAAAACATAATAAAACGCATATTCTCATTCGTTTGAATGGACCATGGGGATCCTTCGTGTCATTGATTGGTTTATGCTAAGGTTTAAGTAATAATTAAAGAAGTAAAGATAAAATAAGTCATGTATTAACTCCTAGAATTGTTTTCCGTCAACTTTGTTTTTAATCTTTACTGCAAAGTAGACGTACGCCGCTGTCATAGACTACATAGATACAGTACACGTAACAATTAAATATATCATAGAAATATATTTTCAATGATACATGCACTAAATGCCGAACCTTTCAACCACTCAACGCTAGTAACACATTATATTGATCATCTGAACCTGTCTCCTGTCGTATCGTACCTTCATTCCATCGGCAGATAGGAATGAGTATGGAGATCGCATGCCCATGCATCGCTCCCTTATCACTAGGGTTGCCAACCGTACCTACGCTAAAATAGAATGTTGTACTCTATATCATATAGGCGTGCTCTATAATCTATAACACTGATATAAGACGCTAAAATACTCTTTGATACACATTGTTTACTACGCTAATGCCAGTCACCTATATGTATTATCGTATTACCATACTATGAGGCGGAAGAGAGAAATAAGGCTTCATTGAAATTAATGAAAAGAAAATACTCCTGACCTGTGTAAACTTATAGTTAGACTGTTTAAAGTGTAATTACTAAACTAAACTCGAATAATATTTAAAACATAAGAAAAAAAATATTATGTGCTGCCGTCATAAATAATGTTCAATAAATGCTTTGATCATTAATATATCTAGATGAAGTGTCACCCTACAATCAAAACAAAAAAAAATGGCCAAAATTTTCAAAGATGTGTTCGTGAATAGTGATACCAGCTACTATAGTTCTCCTATAATCATCCTTTTAATCTCGTTACACTTCAACACAAACCTTCATTATAAATAAAAACAATAATGCGTAAAAATTCATGCGTATTCTATGACAGCGGGACGGACACTAAACACGGAGAAAGCATTTAGAGGCCAACAGTTGGACGCTATTTTTTTGGACGTGTTTTCCGCGCGACTCTCTATCTAGAAATATTATTGATCTAAGAATAAATGATATTCAAAAGTCCGTAATCTACATTTAGCTACTTTGAGTTCTTCTAATAAAATTTGGCAACCCTACTTATGACTGATTCCACACACTAGACCGCTTTCGTATATTAATATTAGTAGATATTAACTGATCGATGTGTACAGGTATGACGGACGTACACTACAACGAGCAAGCGCTTCTAGACCAACTCATCTTGTGCACCGAGTACATCGATAAGGCCGAGAGATACGAACTGCTGGGGCCGCTCTATCGACTCATTATCCCAATGTACGAACGCAGAAAAGACTACCAGGCCCTTCTCAGTTGCTACCAGCATCTCACGAAGGCCTACGCAAAGGTCATCGAAGTCAACAACTCTGGGAAACGTCTCCTTGGAAGGTTCTATAGGGTCGCATTCTTCGGAAAGGCCCACTTCGGGGACGACGAAGAGGGGGTGGAGTTTATATACAAGGAGCCGAAGTTGACGTCGTTGAGCGAAATTTCTGAGAAGTTGCAAAATTTCTACGAGCAGAAGTTCGGAGTAGGCTCCGTCAAAATTATAATGGATTCAGCGCCGGTATGTTTTATTAATGACTAAACTAAAAAAACATCTTATTACATCAGACACACGAGAGACGTATATTTTGAATATCGAGAAAATATTGATAATATGAAGTTGTTTAACTCGTTTAATTTGCACAACAATCGTTATGACCGTGGCTAATTATTATTATCTATAATTCCATTTTTAAATTATGTCACTCAGTTCTATATAATCGTGAAATACGGAAAGGTCAGTTTGTATGCCTATAGACAAAATTCAAACAAATATTTTGTATCGCTAAATAATTAGAAACTAAATATTCTTATTTAAAATTTTCATTTCATTCTTTATAAGTCTTGTTGTTCATGATAATTAATGCTAATACCCTTTGTCATAGACCACAGTGTATAGTATGCTACTCATAAAGCACACAGACAGAAAAGTCGAACTTATAACATCATTTGGCGACGGAGGTTAAAGATATAACGCTCGTTCCGTCGTCATGATCCAATTTCAAAAAAAGGAAATGTAGTAATTTTAAGAAAACTATTGAATGCTACATCCAATCATAATGTTCAGGTGAAACGCGAGGAACTGGACAGCAAGCTGGCGTACATCCAGGTGACGTGGGTGCGCGCGGCGCCCGAGGGCATGGCGGCAGCGCTGGCGGGCGGCGAGGGCGCCTTCGAGCGGGTCCACAACGTGAGGCGTTTCGTCTTCGAGACACCTTTCACGAGGGACGGCGCGGCGCGAGGCCCCGTGCACCACCAGTGGCTGCGACTCACACACCTCACCGGTACCAGCAGATAAACATCATACATAGTATCATCGACCACAGAACCTATAGACTCCTAATGTTTGATTTTTCGTATTAAATTCATTCTGGCAACTAGCTGAGGTGAGACGAAAGGGGTTGCAATGCTGTGATTAGCTAATTCAATGTCAGACATTACCAATCACGGAACGTTAAGAAGAAATGGATATATTTCGCAACGGAAAGAATGAGACGACACGATAGTTTGAGTACATTGTTTACGGCTTACATCAGAACTATAAGTCAGATGTGTCGCCAGAACCCGTTCCCCTGTTATTATATATACCCATAGACATGGGTTATGTGGTCGATGCATAGTATCAATAGCATTTCTTAAAAAACCATCTCGTAGTTTAGGATATTAACACAAATAAGATAATCCATTTAAGGACTTGCTGTAGGTATGTAACTCATGAGACATGAGAAATTAATCAGGGATAAAACACTAAATATTTTTAACAATCAATTTTCTTTACACTTTTTGTTTTTACCTCTCCCGTGCGGTCTTAAGCACACACATAATATTTTAAATTGTAATAGGTACTATTAAAATACATTCTCAACATAATTTTAAATATTTTTTACGTGATCCTTATATCTGCAGCCGAGCACTGGTTCCCCTACGTCAAGCGGAGGGTGGCGGTGATAGAGACGCAGGTGGAAGAGAGAAGCCCCATCGAAGTCGCCGTGGCCGAGATGGAGAGTCAGGTCGCCGAACTCACCGAAATTGTAAACGCCAAGGCGCCCGATATAAAGAAGTTGCAACTTAGGTAAGAAAAAGGACTTTATATTGCTCTATCATAAACAAGACAATAGGGATGTTGACACGTGTTACAAATTCATGTAAAATTATGTTTTACATATAAAAGATCGTATTTTAAATCCTAAAATAACATTTTAAGAGTCTACTTATTTGTCTCAAAATTTAGAAAATTAATTTTAAATGCGTTATCTATCATGCATTATCACGTGACTGCAAACGCCAATATAAGGCTATGACGTCACTGACCAGTGAATTAAATACAAACTGTCATAGCTCATAACATAGTGCGAGCTCTGTTTATCGGTGTGTGGTTGAGAGCTTGGAGCTAAAAACTATGTTTCTTTTCATACGTTTTTGTTAAAATTGGACATATTTCTTAACAAGTCTTTTTTTCGTGTTTGCCTATGATCTATCAAATAAAATAAGTTTAAAAAAGTTGTCAACAACCCTATTAAAAGCTTCGTACTTAAATTATGCTCCTGTATTTGATAAAGTGAATTAGTACTTGGAAGTACTATCACTTGTCTTACTTTGTATAATTAATCTTATTGGAATAGTTTGACTTTACGCCTACATTATCTGATATAGTGTAGACTAAAACTTACGTAACGATGTACTATTTGAATGCACACGCACATGCTTATTTTACTCTTTGATACGCAGTATGATCGCGCGTGACATTGAATAGTATATTTCGTGACAAGTGCGGAAAGCCTGCTGCCTGTCATTGCAACGAGTTCTGACAAATCAGTCGGAACAGTCGAACAAGTTGTAAGGACGGTTCCGCACGTGTAATGAACGACTATTTTTAATACAGTTGCGAAAAAATGAAGCAATTTAATAAAATAATGAAAACACAAAATGGCGCCGAACGTAAAAGAATATAAGCAGATTTTTTTTTCTTCACCCATTCTGGGTAGGCAAAGGGAACTATGCCCATACAGCCAAGTCTTCAGCGGAATTGTTTTATTGATAAAATAAAATGAAACCTAGTCGAACACATTGAATTAAATCATTAAATCTGATATTGAAACAAATTAGTAGCTTCTTTTTAAAAATATTTGCATAAATCATAAAAACATCAATAAATTCCTTTTAGTAAAAACTTCGTGGTTGGTTTTTTTCTTTTTAATATACATTATTTTGACAGCTGGGAAAGAGAACGCACGAGTGCGGAAAAGGTAAAGAAAAAGCACGAGTGTGTAATAGCCCACATTCCGAACACTATACGTCCCTGCAATATGCCACTTTTTGAGCAACTGTATTAAAAAAATCTTTAAATTGTAAATGGAGGCAACAGAATATGCATTCATAATAATATTATGATGCACCGTCATAATATTTAGTAATAAAATAATAATAAATATTTGACACTATGGTTCAACATATTATGATATAAAGTAGGTGTGTCATCCTTAATCCTTATTATTATTATTATAAATTTGAAAGTAGGAATGTTTGTTACGCTTTCACGCGAAAATTGCTCAGCCGATCATCATGAAACTTTGTACACATATTCTCGAAAGTACGAGAAGTAACATAGAATACATTAAAAAAAAAATCTTTTATTGCTAACGCGAGCGAAGCCACAAGTGTTGCTCGCGGCTAGTACGGTTAAAAAATCGCGATGTATATTATAGTAGGCATTATAATGTTTAAATTCTATCTTCTCCATATATTAAATTCTGCTGTACGTGTATGTCACTAAACTCCCAAGCGGCTGAACCGATTTTGATAAAATGTTTTGTATATGACAATGGTCATATACAAAACATTCTAGGTCCTCTAGCTTATACAATACATGTATGTTCAATTTATCAAAAACATTTGTTTTATTTTTCAGATTGCAAGGGAGCGTGTGCGTGCAGGTGAACGCCGGGCCGCTCGCGTACGCCAACGCCTTCCTCGACCCGGCGCTGTCGCAGATGTACCCCGACGAGATGGTCGACAAGTTGAAAGCTACCTTCAAGTAAGTTCACAAGCTGTTGTCAGATATACTTAGGACCAGTCCACCGGCCAACAGTAGGGCTATTCTGTAAAAAACCATTTCGATATCAAGCTTCACCTGAGTGATAGAGCTCATTTTACGTCACTTTGAAAGCGAACTTTATTAATATAGATAGATAGTCGAGTTTCAAAGAATACAAATCCGTCATATCACCGCGGATTCCGCTTTCGACATTCGAAAACAACCTAACAAAGTAGCCCTACTTATCCCTTATAAAATGTTTAATACAAACATAAGAATTGAGTGCAAGATGTCGGTCGCGAGTATCTTGAGATCGGCCGTCTTGACGTTCATTTAAAACGACCGACGAAAAAAATTACTAATAAATAGTGGACAAGGACTTATCAACTGCGCAGGTCACGATAAATATGACCTGCCATTTAAAATACAACTACAATCTTCAACCGATCATAACATAAATCGTAACTGTATCCAACTATCCTTCTTCCTCCTCCTTTGTAACCGAAAATAAATGCATATTTTTTTCGGCAGAGAGTTCCTGACAGTGTGCCACTCGGCGCTGCAGCTGAACGCGCGACTGATCAGCGCCGACCAGGTGTCGTACCAGTCGGCGCTCGAGGACAACTATTACAAGCTGAGCGACGCGCTGACCGGCGTGCTGGGCCCGCTCGCGGACATCCTCGTCAACGGCTGCCTCAGCGCCACCGTCAGCGGCGTGCAGCTCGACTCCAGCAACGCCTGACCTGTCCACGACTGCACGTAAGGGCCGTTACCTATTTGAGACCCTGGGCATGTTACGAAAGAGGGGCATACAGCATTTATAATACCTTTTTATTCTTAATTATTATTAAGAATAAAATGGTAAAAAATTATAACAAAATTCAAAAGTTGGTGTTGCCAATGTAATAAGTTTCCCCGTTTATTTATATATAAATAATAAAACTTTTTTTTCAGTATATTCAGTAAAGTATAAAACATAAAATAACTATCTTCATTGATTAAAAAAATTAACTTATACCTTATTACAATGAGTTTCAATTCGAGCGACATTACATATTAAAATAAAATACAATATAAGGTAAACCTTGTTAGTCAGTCTTTCTTTAGTCAACCGATTTTCTATCTAGTAAATAACAACAATATTCTCAAATCCTTTCTTGTATAATTTAGACCCTTTTATTAATTACAGTTTTAGGATATTTAATTACAAGAAAAATAATGTAGTGTTGGCTTTTTGTTATTGAATTTGATCTGTGTAATTTATTTAATTTAAGTTAGATCTAAACTATCAGTTACTTATTCTTCATCTTAAGGTAACCATGACATTTTGAAATATATCTTATTAATTTACTGTCTGCACTTTGTGAATATTTTTCTATATCTATTTATATATTAGTTTGAACTTCAACAAAACTATTACTGAGATTTTGGCCAAACAAAATATAAAAAAGCTCCGATCATCATAACTTTGTGCCGTCAATTAATATTTCCATCCTTTGTAACAGACATTTTTGATATAATAACTATTTATATTATACAAACCTCAAAGGTAAAATTAAGGTATATTTATTATATATAGTAAAATTCATTTATTGTCGCTTTTTACTACTTTACATCATGCTTATTATAAGTGCAGTATTGGACTCTCTGATTAAAATATCTATCAATCGATTTCACCTTGCAGTCATTATTATTAAGTTATCAAATCAATAAATTAATACCTATGTTCTTTATTTACTCTTGGCTGAGACTAAAAGACTTTAATATTAACCTTAAAATCTTCCGCACATAAATTGTCGTGTACGAACGCACATCCCTAGTATAATTTACCTATAATATACAATATTTATATTATCATATATAATATCTCTTTTCAGAGTAATATGTACTAAGCAAGGCTTAAAAATATTTGATGTAAGAAATATATGTATACGCAATCAAAACTTATTATTCGTTTACTTTAAGACAGTGCAATCTTCAAATTATAAATTGAAAATGTTCTCGAATATAACATTTAATTTAATATGAACTGATATAATGTAAAAAATGTACTCTACAAGTTTTATAGATATTATTATATATTGCCATTTATTCTATATAGTTCCTTGATAATACATTTCATTATATTCAACTTAAATGATTCATGAATTTCAAATCATATTTTCGATTTCGCATATTGTGTTGCAACAATTTGGCTCTTAGGGACCTGATTTTCTCAATTCCATTGTTATTTATTTGTAAATCACAATCTATTTAATTGCTTAACATTAATGAAAGACAAGTTACTACGAGTTGAAGTTTATTAAGAGTTTTACGTTGTTTTTATTTATTTTATTAAAGTACTACAAACTTAGAAGTAAGTTAAGAAAATATGTATACATTTAATGCAGTATGTAGTTCTTTTAACATGTACTATTTCATTCCACTTTTTTACTTTCATTTACGAGTAGTATAGACATTATTTATTATACATATATTATTCTGTCAAAGTATATGCTTGTAGGATAGTCTTGCATTAATATAATATACTTAAATACGTACTGACGTATTTGAAAATAAGAAGAGTTTTCAATAACTCATAAACTACATCTATAAAAAGCTTCAAAGTTCAAAGTTCACAAAGGTCACCTTAGTCTCGCACAGACTATAATATAATTGTAGTTATTTGTTTTGTTTTTACAGTATTTCTGCGATTAATATTTTATTTAAAAAAAATTGCCATGACTGTTTTTTTGATATTCTATGTTTACAATATTATTTCATGTCATAATAATATGTGTTTTGGTTTTTTTTCTAATAATATGCAGTAGTATATTGTTATGCAATATGCATGGTCATACTTCATAGCCATTAATTACAAATAAAATATCATACCTACTTGTAGCCATTTAACTCTATTGATATAATTATACTTTTGCACAAATTAGCGATCAATACTTTGTATTTAAATTGTAATCTGAACTTGCTGTTTTAATACATTTGTAAAAATATTTGGTGTTTTATTTACCAACATAATATATTTTAAGTTATGCATTCTTATTTGTCACCACGGCTAAATGCGGCTGTAACATGGTATCCGCAAATTCTAGTTATCAAACGTTAATAGAAAACGAATCAAAGTTTTTTTAATTCAGCTCAGGCCTTATAAATATAAATTATAACTATAGAAAACTAAAGAATAATAAACTTTAGAAAGATATTCCGCGCGCTCATTTTAAAATATCCCATACCAAAGAATCCCAAAATGGCTCCAGATGTTAATTTTTGTCTTAAAACAACTGTCCAAAAATAAATAATTTTCTTTGTATTTGATGCTAAACAATTGCTATATAATATATTTTTTTCAATAAGAATATTTTTACAATCCCTAAACTTGTAGTGGGAAAGTTTTCAGACAGAGATTACTGCGCATGCGCGGAAATTATTGATTAGCGGGGCATAAAAGAAAATAAGACTTTTTTGGTGGTTTTTAATAGTTTTTGTTTAAAAACTTAATTCATATATAATGTGATTGGCAGCAAATATTGTAGTGGACTGTTCAGGATGGGTATGATGTGTGAAATGATAGTTGAATAATAGGGCGTTTTCCAATTACAGCACAAACGCGCATTGTGCGGCACAATGCTCAAAGTTGGTGTTTCAATTACAGCACCGCATCGCATTTTTGAGCTCTCATATAAGTAGTGCTTTCGCGAAATGCGTGCAATTGGCCAACTGTGACAGAAAATTAACAAGTGTTTTTTCTTTAAGTTGTTCATTTATCGAAATGTTTTATTTAAATACTATCGTTAATAATATTATTTATTGTTAAAAAATATACGTGTACGAGCACAAAAATATTATTATAATGTTTCAAGTTCATCTACAAATAAGGTTTTAGTAATCTTACTAATATTAAAAACGTGAAAGTTTGTAAGTATGGATGTTTGTTACTCTTTCACGTAAAAACTCTGACGAAAAAAATGGATTCTATTGAAACTTTATAATAATATAGCTCATATACACCAAAACGATACATATAAGCTATGATTTATGCCTGCACTCCCACGGAAATCTGAAGTCTGCGGGTGAAACCGCGGGGCGCTGCTAGTGTATTATATAGTATAAATGCTTAAAAGTCCAAAATATGAATTCTTAAAATACGTACGTATCAGATGATATGCAATAGTTGATAAAGAGATGATTTAATTGAAAGGTATATAATTGTTTTAGAACTCATTAAAAAAAAATACTCAAAACAAAAAATGTTAAAGAAATAATCGAAATCCAAATAACTTAAAATAACCATAAATATCTTCCAATCAATAATTATGTATACCACTTTATTTACATTAATAAGGTTTTTGCCAACTTTATTCTGCCCTGAACTTAGCGCACCCTGCTGGCGCATTTTAAAACTATCGTGTTCCAATTAAGCAACAGCATTGTGCGGCACTGAGTCGCATTATGCTCGGTAATTGGAAAACGCACATAATAGGCACTTGAATGGCAAAACCACGCTATTGGCAATACATCAAGTGTAGGCCATTAAATAAAAAAAACAATATGCTGTCACACTGTCAATGTCAATTGTCATACTGCTATTTGCTAATGTCAGTTGTCAAAGCAGAGGTTTATTTGAAGACTGATGAAGTAACTAAAAGTTAAAAACTTGTGTCGAGAAACCAGAGACCGCTTCTTATTATAAATATTCGGGGTAGTGTACTGTAAATTTCATACACTTTTATTTCATAACAAAATTTTACTAAGGACATGGAAGACGAATTAGAAGATAGAGTTTTATATCAAACTTATCTTTCATTTGTGAAAATAATTTCACGATTTACTAGTGCTGTCGCATTTGACACTCCAGTGAGCTATTTATGGAAAATGGTACGCCTTTATTTACTGCGTTCGGAAGTGTTAGTGTTCACTCTGGGAATAATCATATTTTTTATGTATCTTCAAACGATTGGACTATGGAGTCGAACTCTTCTCAGCAGATTATCACAAGCAATGAGTCCTTTAAGTGCTGTTCAACGAATGAAACTTATGGAAGGATCTGATGCCGACAAACAAAGCTGGGAGTTGAAAGGCTCCCAGAGTGCAGCTTATGCAATCAAAGGGAGAAGGATGCACATGGAAGATAAGTTTATAATAAATGAAAACATTAATAACACGGGGATATCGTTATTTGCTATATTCGACGGACACGGTGGCGAATTTGCAGCAAATTATGCTAAAGATCACCTCATACAGAATTTATTTAATAAAGTCGTAGAACTGAGCGACTTCAAGGACGGCAAGATTACGATTACACAACCAAAGGAAACTCCAGAGGAACAGAAAAAAGACGAGAGCAGTGCCAATGTTGAGAGGAAAACAAGTTTCAAAAAGTCAGCAAGTACAGCAGATGATACATTAAAGAAAGAGATAACCGATCCACAGTTGCTTGCTCAACTCTCCAAAGCAAGGCCTATGATAACTAGAGAAGTGAAACCAACAAAACCCGTTAAAAATATAGCTGTGCCACTATCAAGTTATGTAGATAAAGGAAAGATTAACTATGGCAAACTATTAACTGATGAAGTGCTTGCAGCTGACAGGCTGCTTGTGGAAGCAGCTAAGCGCTCAATGAATGTCGCCGGAACTACAGCACTGATTGCTATTTTAGAAGACAACAACCTCATTGTTGCAAATGTAGGAGACTCAAGAGGGGTGATGTGTGACAGCAGAGGCAATGCAATACCAGTGTCCTTTGATCATAAGCCACAACAGGTATTTTTATTTTATACCTAGCTTTATATTTATCTACTAGAATATTATCAACAATAAATAAATACTATAAATAAAACCCAACATTCACACCAATTTAACTTAGTCCTGTGATAAGCTTGTAAGAGCTTATGTTAGGGTAACTATAAACTGAAATTTGCAAACAATTTATACAAGTACATATTATACACATGTCCATACATACATCTAAATTCATCATACAATTTATCTGAACCTGTCGGCATTAAAACCCATGACTGCAGCTTAATATATTTAAGAAAATTGGGTTTCTTTTGCAATATTATATTCATTCGCAGTTATCGTAATGCTGGGCATAGGCCTCAAAATCTGACAAGAAATATATTATGCTGTAGGTCCTTTATTCGGGCCAAAGTATCTTGTTTAACTTCAGACCTTCAAAACTCATATGGCAGCAGGTTCCCTAAATTGTTTTCCAGTGAGCTAATGATGCTAAAATTGTTAGATACACGGGGGATTTAAAAAACACAATAAGGTAATTTAAAATCTATGCAACTGTTTCTGTGGTTCAGGAACTATGTTCCCACATTTTTATTTACTTACTAGATAATAATATTTTTGAATTTATAATGATTAATACACAAATTCTTTTATATGTTATATAAGAGAATTTATGTATTAATTGTAAATTAACTTTTAAATCCTCTAAAGTATATAACTATTAACAATCTTAAATAAAAGTTATATTTTTTCCTGAATTAAAATATACCAATGAATTGTTTTATTTAGAGTACCATAAATGTTTAGTTACTTTTTTAAAATAGCTCATCATATTATGACAGGAGAAAAACAACTTTTAATTTATCACTAAGTAAGAAATGTGAATAGTGATCAAAAAATTTAGTAACAATTATTGTAACATGGAGCAAACAAATTAGCAAAACATGATATTATTATGTTAATTGAGTGAGTAATTCTACTGGTGTTTGTTGCATTTACTATATAAAATAAGACTTTATATAAAATATGTATTATTGACAGTCTGCTGTCTTTCTACTACTACTCAACAAAATTTTCATCTCATATTACACTTGCAGCTATTTTTCAGTGGGCTCAATATGTTTTATATGTACTGTCTAACCTGAGAATCATCATCTGGAATGGCTTGACTGTTATATACTATATCTTATTAACATAACTTTACATGTATACAACTTACTATTTACAAATTTTTATTTTATTTTCCAAGGTACGAGAACAAAGAAGAATTGAAGCAGCAGGTGGGTATATTGCTTTTAATGGAGTTTGGAGGGTAGCCGGTATTCTAGCAACATCTAGGGCGATGGGAGACTACCCTCTCAAAGATAAAAACTTTGTAATTGCCGATCCGGATATACTCACATTCAATCTCGAAGATCACAAACCAATGTTTATAGTGCTAGCATCAGATGGTTTATGGGACACATTTTCAAATGAGGAAGCTGTTAAATTTATAAAGGAAAGGTTAGATGAACCAGATTTTGGAGCTAAAAGTCTCACACTCCAGGCATATTACAGAGGGTCAGTAGACAATATCACAGTTTTAGTTATAAATTTTCTCAACAGTGCGTCCTCTTCAACAGCACTCTAACTATATTGAATTTCTAAATGTAATATTTTGACAACATTTTAAGATGTATTTTTCTATTGATATTTTGGGCATAATCAAAACTTGACAAAGTACTAATGTTTCGACAGTACATCAGAGATCCAAGCTATTTTTGTAACAAAAATACTTTTAATTTTCATAGACGATAATCTTAGTAATTTTCGTTTAGAAGTTTAAAAAATATAACGAATCTAAAAATTTATATGATCTTTAGTAGTTATTTACACTAATACCAATATATTTTACAAAAACTATGCATTTTAATATTACCTATATTAAATATTTACTATTGTAAATGGTAAATAAAACGGATTTCCTATATCTACAAAATTAATTCATATTATATGTTTCAATGGTTGTGACTTATCAGTTTTAAAAACTGTTCAATAATCAATTTACAAATCTAATAATTTCAAGCCCTCTGATATATATAGAAGACGTATGTGCTTACTATGTACTTACTATTTTATATTTAATTTAAAATAACCATACTAAAGTTAGAAAAGTATGATGTTGCAAAGTAATGTTTTAAACAAAATGTGCAAAGCATGTCTCGAAAACTAATACTAACTTGAATCTGGTCAAGTTTAAGTGTTCATATTGTTACTTTTATTTTAAACGATCTGGCCAAATGTACTGGGAGCTTCAGGATTGAAACTCACCCAAAACCGGATATCAATATTCAATACATAAGTGTATGACTTCAGTCAATGTCTATATACCTACTCGTAATATGTATTATGGAATAGAGAAAGTATGGCGAACCATCTCTATATTAGGAAAAGTGACAGCGTTAGCAAAAAAAAAAATACGCTATGTTACTTCTAGTGAGCAGTGCCTCCAAAATATGTGTACAAAGTTTTATGATGATTGGTTGAGTAGTCTTCGCGTGAAAGCGTCTCAAACATCCATACTTTCACATTTTTAATATTAAAGTAAGGAATAAGGATTACAATTGGCGCCAGTAGCAAGTGGATGATATGTGTATTTCCAATTACAGCACAAAAGTGCCTTAAGATTTAAGCGGCATAATGTGCAACGTTGATGTTTCAGTTACAACGATCCTTCGCACAATCGAGCATTTTCAAAAGTAGTGTTTTTGCGTAATGTGGTGGCGCAGTAAATTAACAAGTGTTTTTTTTTTCATGGTGGCATTGGTCGAAATTTTATATAAGTACCTACTTATTATATTATCGTTTGTAATTTTAATTATTATTGTTTATTACTGAAAATAATAAAATATTGCTTTCGTATCGTACTAGCTTATTGGAAATAATAAAAAGTTAATTCAGACTGCGATAAAAAAATAAATTTAAGTACCTACTAGATGTAGGTTGATGCCGATTTATTTACAAAATAAAAGAAAAATACGTTCTTTAACAATTTGTTTGTCGACATTAAACTTGCGCACTTGAAAACTTTGGGGTTTCAATTAGCATTAGCACAATTTGGCATTGTGCGGCACTGAGTCGGACTTTACTATGTAATTGGAAAACACACCAATAATTGTAAACGCGTAATTTGATGGCGCGCACATTATACAACACATGTTATAAAAAAACACACATGCCACACTAGCGCCATTGTGGACGGTTTTTGAACTACATAATACATATATAATTTGCATTCAATACAGGATGGTTCTTCTTACTTTCTTCCATAATTAGTATGAAATTATGTACAATTTCGTTTGTATACGTACCTTGGGATAGTAATTTATAGGACAGGAAATTTTATTCTGTACTAAAATGTGTAAAAAACGATATAAAACTGTATGTTATTCGATTCTTTTTCTTAATTCGGCGAATTTAAAATGGCTCTTACCTTTTATTATGATGATTATACTTAAGCGATTGTCGTAGGTACTGCGTGGACCATAATCTGTGAGGAATAAATTCCTATTTTTCCACGCATTTTTGCCTAATTTATATTAAAATAAATACTTACTCATTACATTTTAGGAGTATTATGCATAATATAGATGTTTAGAAAGTGTCAAAGAAGTTTACATACATACTTACATCTAACGTTACTTATAAGAATAGCGTCGTATTTGCCAATTTAAATTTTATCATACTTAATTCTCTTTATTATAAGAATTTGTCCAAATTGTATCGGTGTGGTTGTATTTTAAGTACATTTTTATGAAGAAGTAGTTAATGGAATGTTTGTTTACCTTGGTGCTAGTCATGTCTTAACTATTAAATTATCAAATACAATGTCTTTAAATTATTCATATACATGTATTCAGATATGTATTGTGACAGTCCTTATTGTATTAAATACAGCCTTTTAAAGACATTGTATAAAAATACTTACATTTATATCTTAAATATATTCCTAGCAAAAGTTACCTTAAAATAACTAATATAATTTTTAAGTACAATATAGTTTTATGTTACTAATATTTTGTTGTGTATAGTTTAATTTGTTATTGTTTTATTAAAACCTTTCAGTTATTCCGGGGCCAATATCGCACATTATTAACTTGATTATGTTGTGGTGTACAAATTGCCTAAACATTCGAGTATAACACCCGTATTCACAAACAATACTTTGTGATGACAGTACTCCCGAACGCGTAGGGTCATTCAAACCAATTCATAGTAAAAACCACCACTGTGTGTCTGTCAAACTCATATAAAACGCGACCTTGACCCTTAGAGCGCATAGATAGAAGCGTTATTTGTATAGTATTGTTTCATTACTTAGCCAAGTACGCTTCATGAATACGGGTGTTACTCTGCTATAAAATTTATTACAGTCAATATCCAGGTTTCCCTAAAATCTAGCTGACTACTTACATAATAATTATTATGTAAAAATTCAGTAGCGTTTGCTAGAGATGGTGGTACCAGAATTGCAGAATGTTTTCTGAATTTGGTCAAACGTAACATGTAACGTAATATGACGACTTCTGTGGCTCAGTGGTTGGCGCACAAGCCGGAGGTAGCGGGTTCGAATCTCGCCAGGGAACAAAAAAAGTTTGTTTGTTCCTGGGTCATGGATGTGTAGTAAATATATGTATTGTATAATAAAAATCTTAAATATATTAATATAAAAAGTATTAAATATATTCCGTAGTCTGGTACCCGTAACACAAATCTCTTCGAGAACTTACCACGGGACCAGATTGGCGTGGTATAAAAAGCGTCTATAGATATTATTACTACAGTAGAACTCCATTCGGATAATCAAATATTCGGATAATCGGATTTTTTTTTAAATTGTCATTGGAGAGAATAAAAGCTACGTTTTGATAATGCACTATTTTTTTATTGAATTAAATGAAAGAAACATGAAATTTTCACATGTTTTAAATATAAATAAAATGTACTTATGTACAAGTTTAGAAATACAAATCATTGTTTTTTAAACATCTCCGTCAATGTAAGCTGTTTTGCGGTCTTCAACCGTTTTCGGGCAGCCAAGTCAGCAAGTTAAGACAAGTCAAGTCAAGACTTGACGCGCATTTGTGATTCGGATAATCGGCGATTCGGATAGTCGGAGTTCGGATAATTGGAGTTCTACTGTATATGTATTACGTTCATTCACATTTAGAGCCCTCGCCTCTCTAGCCCGGGAAACCTGTGTCGTTGATGCAGCTGATATGGCTGTTGCTATGCCCCTGGTACCAATGATATTAACCACGTTACGTGACTGATGTTTAGTAGTGTGCGTGTCGCGTGAGACTTTATTTCTTGCCTTTGTTCTGACTACAATGTGATACTTTTTGTTTACAAGAATGATTTTTAGCTCTTTTTGTAAATATTGAAGAAATTTTTCCATTATAGGTTTGTATACCGATGATTGGTGTTGACGTTACTATGAAACGAATTCTGTAAGTGTTGTTACTGAGAGATTTTACAAAAATATGGGAAATGTGTAGATTAAAATAAAGATTTCAAAATTTATGCTGTTTGACTGTTATTTGACTTCGATATTATTAAAGTGAAACAACTTACGAATTTTATAGCATTTTACATGCTCGACGTTTCGCATATTTTACAGCAACTAAAGTCACAAGTCCACTGCCAACTGATCGATATTATAAATATAACTTTTGAATACTTATATTGAATAAAAAAACTGAATTGATAAATCTAGTATGAAGGTATCCTATCCTAATATAATATATAAAAAATAATGCTTGGGAGCACAGATTTGTAAATACAAACAGATGGAGCATGCTGAACATCCGAGTGACGCTTGCAAGCAAATACAAATTTAAAAACGCTCTCAAGTGCTTCACATAGCGTCGTACTCTAAACGTCTATTAGATTGTCTTCGCTTTTGAATTTGTATTCGCTTTGGTGGTGTCACTCGCGTGTTCGGCATGCTTCATCTGTCTTTATTTATAAATCTGTGCTTGGGAGTTTGAATGTATAACGTAACCGATGCTAGTCTTTTTGTGCTGTTATCACTGACATGAACTTTAAAAATCAACAATCGTTGAATGGCTGTAAATCTAATCATAACACGGATCAAGCTGCGGGCAACAGCTAGAATTACCTAGTACATTATCAAAGAATACAGACGTACATAGAAGACCAGTTCTTATGAGCACTTTGAGGACAAACTCTGCGATGTAAACGTCCGCTTGGCGGCGTGACGAGAGGGACACCGCGATGTCCCCAGCATATGAGCCTACGAGAGCGAGCGAGTGCGAACTGGGGACTAGTTCCCGAAAAAGTCGGCACAAAAAATCACTGTCCTTCTATGTACGTCTGTATTCTTTGACATTATCTAATATTTGCCAATTTTGATGTTATTACAGCCACGTGGGAACAAGAGAATGGTTTAAGATGCTCCCCCTTTTCAATGACCTCAAAGCGTTTAGTCTTCTACACACCCCACCCACACGCTTCATCTGATAAGTATTACGTAGAGGTCATTAAACTCGACCATTTACAATACATTTAATTACTATCGCACATGTAATTTATCGAACCTATACAATTCTGCGAAAAATAAAACAAGATTACATTTTGGTAATCTATGAACATAATGGTCAAAGCGCCCAAATCGAGCAGCGGCGTGCAAATGGAGCGAGCGCGCCGCGGCCCGCGACACTCCAGCAGCGCCCTGACGCGGCGTGGCGCCAGAACTATTTTACACACAATTGGTAATTATTACAGATCGCCTTAATGGGAAATCATAAAAACTGACTTGGAGGCATAGGGCTAATGTATAGGTGGCTAAACCGATGTCTTATTAATTAAAATAAAATGTTTATCAATTTAAAAATATATATTACTATATATGAATATTTACCAAATAACAAGATTTATTATATTTCAATTCTAGCTACAGACAGAACAGAATTACAGGAATTCTAATCATATGCTTAATATAGTAATAAAAATTATTTACCCGTTTTTTAAATATTGGAAAACAATCAGAAAATGGTTCAGATAAGTTTATATGTTGCTAATAAATATAAAATACTCGTACATAACATTATTATATTCACGGTCATATTTTATGTTTAAAGTTTAGAAATTGTGATGAAGATTAATTGAAATAAATCTTTGGTGAGAAACCTCATTGTTTATACAAAATAAAATTCTCTCTAACCATAAAAAATATAGTAAGTATATTTGTTATTGAAATTAGACATTTTATACTATACATTTTAAATGTACTACTCGGAATATGCTGCAATATATTATGCTTATAGTTTGCAACACTGAAGCAGTTACATATAAATGATATTTTTCATTTAGGTAGCAACATAGACATGTATATAAAAAATACTAGCAGTAGCATCTTATAATTCTCACAATATCTCAAACTCGTCGTCGGAATCATCGAACTGTCTATCAACTTCTTCGAATTCTGAAAAAAAAGTACTGCTTGTATATTGTAAATGATAAAACTTAAAAACAAAAATACAAAAATTTATAGCTTTTTAATGGTTGAAATTTTTTCTCTATCTCTTGCATTAATAATTAAAGACTATGTAATGAAAAAGCTTTTAACGGATTTACTAAGAGTTTCATATTCATGAAATTTCGTTTTCTTTCAGCAATCTTAATAAACTGTAACCAAATCCTTATAAAGTTGTATTGAGTAAAACAGTTAAGATGCGTGGCCCCAGATTTTGTCACCTAATATCCGTATCCGCAGATATAATTTACATTTTTGACGATCCAACAAATCACTGGTTGTAATGTAATCGATTTGTCGTTAGCAAGTCGCTTTTCATTCATTTGTTGACTTTAGTTAGATTATATCGCAGTAAAATAAATACCTGTAAAAAGCGAAGTATTCTGTAGATCAATATCGGCAGTAGCGTGGCCCCAGTAGTTGGGTCTCTTCTCACAAATCTCAAACAACGGCTGAGCCTCTTTCATTATATTCTCCTCAATATTTGTGCACAGTTCGGCAAAATCTTTTTTCGTAAGACAAAGGAAACACTGTAAGAAACACATGGATTAACACAATATGCTAGGTATTTTGCGAAATTAAAAAAAAAAAACTTTTTGACGTGACAAAGTCTTATGATTCGATGGAGCCGACTGCACGCAAGAAAAAACATGACTCATGCTGCGTTACCTCGCTCTGAGGCGTTCCATTTAAGGCTTGAAGAGCAAGAGAGAGCGCGGAACGAGCGACAGAGAGGCTCAATCGGCCCATCAGTATTTTCTCATGACGTTGTCACGTTCAACTATCGTCATTAAACCGACTTTACAGACAACCGATTATTTTTTAGCATAATATATTATAAAGTTACCACTGCAACAGAAGGATCCATAGCCAGTATCGGTATGC
This sequence comes from Lycaena phlaeas, assembly GCA_905333005.2. NCBI lineage: Eukaryota > Metazoa > Arthropoda > Insecta > Lepidoptera > Lycaenidae > Lycaena > Lycaena phlaeas. The sequence goes on from HG995163.1 coordinate 20,994,161, forward strand.
GTGATGCGAACTTACAATGAAATGTACAATCCATTTCTTTCTGCTCATCGGTCAATTTATTCTAGAACAATCAAAATTTTTTGTTAACAAGAAAATATTACACCATTCTGTTTGTGAGCATGAAAAAGTTACCTCAACTAATCCTGAGCGTTGTGTGGTGTGTGGGTCCAAGTAGATGACCTCATCCCCAACACATCCCACCAAGTACAGCGCTTGGTTCGGTTTACCGCCGATTACACCGATCGACTGAGGGGACTGGAAACAAATCTAAAAAGGTATCAGTTCTGTATTAAAATATATTTCTGGCTTACATCTTTATTTTTTGGCGCTATAACTTCATCCATAAATAATGGAAATTAATTATAAAACATTGGTGTTTAAGAGTTCCTAAAATTGATACATTTGAAAAATGTATGTATACCGGGTACGTCTTAGTAATATTTAAATTTATATTCGTCAATTTAGTCCAGTGTTTACCGCGTTCATGGTTTTATTGAGATCCCGATATTTCGGCAATGTTTCAACTGCCGTGATCACAGGGATAATCTAGGACCTCAATAAAACTATGTACGCGGTAAGCACCCAAACATATACTTAATATATTATAATAGTTAAATATGAATAGTGATCGCATCGGTTTAAAGCGTCTTATTGACGTACGTATTCCTATTATATGACGTCGACGTACGCCTTATTTAGCACAACCGAAATAAAAGGAGTAGTGCAATGCGTATTGAGAAGAGTATATTTCATAAATATGCCCAGCACAATGGTACCGTAAACACGCGGAAAACAAAAGATATTTGCATTGAATATCTTTTGTTTTCCGCGATATTTTGATAATTTGCGTTTGAAAGATTTTTAAGACACGAAACTTCTTTAGCATTTTCATGCACAATAATAAACTAATCATTATTTAAATGATTTCGCCGTCATTAAAATAATCATTTTGACTTAACTCTATACACTCTATATACAGCAAATATCACTATACATAATAAAACCATTAAGAAAAAGTGAGTCGCTTAAAATAAACTCTCTCCACCAAATATGGCATTATAATATTGTGTATCATTACTTCTTTAGACCATAAAAAATTACCTTAAGACCGTCAATATATACAGGATTAATTTCACTCAGTCCCAATCTCAAAGGAACTATAAGTAACAGAGGCATCCAGTCCGTTATCAGCGCATTATCGGGAGCATTAGAAGCGTCCCCTCTATCATTTTTTACGACACACTGTTCCACTACAAGAAATAAAATTACCCTTAGTAAATACATGTGTGGAAATAAAATTAGTTCGTAACATTCGTAAAAGCCTGTATTGCAACAAAATTGGAGTGGAACGAACGGGGTGGTACTAGTCGCTTATATTGTATCGTCGTAAAGCTATGCTGTCGCGTTTTATGGGTTATAGGGGTTAGATTTTAGGGGTCGAGATACATTAGTACAGATAGGGGTCGAAGCCTATGTTTAGCAGTGGACGGATAAAGGCTGATGATGATGATAGGGCTCGAGGTATAAAAATAGAAGGCAACGAGTCTACATAGCCTGTGGTTGTTCAGATTTCTTTGGGCGTCGGTAATTACCATATCGGTCCAAATGTACCACAAAATATTTACGTTTTCATCAAAACTTGTGATACAGTAATGAAAAAGCGATTTGATTACTTTGAGACAGATATTGGAACCAACAAATGACTTTATAAAATATATAGATTAGTTATGTGCCATGAATAAAATCATTACTCTTATTTGAGAGCCTTGAAAGTAGTTAAAAATATCTTATTTGTCTTATTATAGAAAAACGTTAAGAAAAACGTTATGAATAGATTTATTGCAGTGTGAAATCTCGAATAAAGATTATAGTTGACTATACAAATATTGTGTTATCAAAAGTATTACATAATACTTACAAATATCTTCTCTAACAACTGTGTTATCTAATGCAACATGAATGACCAGTGAGCTCCATTTGTCGTAAACAACTAATTTTCTGTAACAAATAGTTACTTTACATATTTACAACAAACAAATTATATTTATGACTAATAAATCTAATAAGGTTATATTTATCACCTATAGATTACGTCACTTGAATTCCATGACTTTTTGGTTTCAATTTTAATTTTCATAAAATTTCACTATCTTATGACATTTATAAAGCCTTAACACACAAGAAATGTCTGAAAATTGCTACGTAAATTAAACGGCAGTCTGTTTTACAAGATTTTAAATATAATAAAAATATAAACTATGTCCTACTTTAAAACTTGTGCGATTGTGTTTGGACCAAACCATTGTCCAACTGCTTTGCCTTCACTTGCACCCATTAGTGCAACCTGATGAATTGAAAATGGTGCTTGCTTCCTTTCTTCAAATCTCTGGATTATTTTTAGATATGTTGGATCCCTGTAAAAGAATCTTATTATTTTTAGAATATGAAATACTTTACATAAATAAATATATTATATGCATGTAACTTAAGACTACATTATAGCTATAACAATAGTTATATTTCTTATAAAATTTGAGAACAGTTTATTGGTTAAACTGATTTCGACACAACTATTATTTTCTAATTTAAAGAAGTTTATGAAGTCTAATAAATGTTTAGGTTAAAAGATTTCAAAAACAGGCAAATTTTCTCACAAAAAATAGTTTAGGGAGTCAAGTGAAAAATCTATTATAAATGTGAAATTATGAGAAATTCTAAAATGATAACCCTAGAAATCAGCTGTTGTGGTTTGTTTACAAACATTCTACATCAATTACAGCTGGAATAAAGGTTAATACAAGTATTTTAACAACAAAATCAGTTTTAGCATATATTTTAGCAATTGTTTCTGCATGAACTCTGTGTTAAACACAAATTTATTTAAAAACCTGAGATCAAAAATAATCAATGGTATAATACCTTGTGTCAGGAGTCCATACCCAGTCAGAAGACAAGTGGATACGTACAAGAGCCACACCAAGTACCATCTGGCCACACCTCAACATACAACCCCATCCTTTATCAGAAGTCAAGCCTTCATCTCCAATGGGTACAAAGCCTTTTCTGTAGGTACACCAAATGATAGAAGTAATGTCACGTCGTATACGATCTAAATCTGTAAAAACACATCAGAAATAAGTTTATTTAAATTAAATTCTTAGAGTCCACAAAAAAGATGACTATTAAAATACATTACCTTGGACAGCACTATATTTCTTTCCTAATATCCAGACGTTATCCTTTGTTTTGGGTATATCATCGGGCTCTTCATTATTGGCATCTGCGTTAAGGTAACAAATATCAAATACGGCATCCATATCTTAGCATAATTCGTGAAATATGCAAATTTGTTATAGCTTTAGCAATAATTTAACGTTTTTTGTAGAATATTTCCTAAACTGTGGAAGCAATAATTTATATAAATACAATTTTTGACTTTGTTTTGTATTTGTAAATATGTTGCCCGTGATGACTGATGTCAGTTCACAGTTGTCACTTGGTTGTCACACATTTATTTGTTTTTTTTTTTATGTTTCTGTTGGAACCGGCAAAGACAATGCTACCATGTCTCCAGACTAAATATTTATGTAGCCTTTAATGTAGCGGGATAGCCTGGGAGTTAGACGTCGCCCTTCTAGTCCTCATAATTCAATTATGACTTCCTAAGCAGAACAGTCTTCATTTAAAACACATTTTAGAAAACCGCCACAACAGTCCTCCACAACATTCGGCAACCAATCACAGTATTAAAAGACGTTTTTAATAGAACAAACAAACACTATAGAAAGCACTCCTACTGAACAAAATACAAAATAATAATTAACCAACGACAGGCCAAAGAAACAATCGCGCCAAATAGCGCGCGTTTAATAAAAATGTAGTTGTCGTTCATTTAAATAAAAACTGTTATTTTAACGATCAGCTTTTTGTTTTACGCGACAAACGAAAGAGAGATAAAGCTCTTATTAAATATAAATTATTATTATTAGTTAGATATAATATTATATCGATTATATATTATATCTAGCGTGAGGACTAACAAGTTGTTACAGCTTACGACAAATATTTAATTAAAATAATTCCAAGAAATAAATATATTATTATTATTAAAATAAAAAATAAAGGCAATAGTATATTATTATACTATAATAAACGATACATAATTTTTTTACTTGTGACTTGTCAGAAAAAAATTAAAAATTCATCTGTCAAATGTTAATTGTCAACAAAACAATGACGTCTAAAGTTTGCTTGTAGTATTTTAATAACAATTATTTTAAAAAATATTAAATATTAAATATTCCTTTACTTCAATTATACCTACAATGGAAGCCAGTCACTTGGACTACGTAGCTCAGGCTTGTATGGATTTGTCTGAAGCTCTAGGATCTGGTAGCGAAGCCGAACGAGATTCTATTATTACAAATCATATCAAAAAAGTTTGGCCAGTGGTTCAAGCAATTGATGATTTCAAAAAAAGTAATAAAATAAGTACCTATATACATTTAGCTCAATGCAGGTTACATAAAGATACCCCATTAAAATGAGAACCTTTATATATATCATAGAACCTTTATAAAAAACATACCTGTTTTCGTTTTTAGACTTGGAATGGGTAAATGTTAGTGAACCTCTTTCACTTTCTCAACATTGCTCAGAGAAGATTGTAATATTAGATTTCTGGACCTATTGCTGTATCAATTGCTATCATGTGCTGCCTGATTTAGCTCATATTGAAAAATTATATCCAGTAGAAAGTGGTGTTGTTGTGGTAAATATTTCCCAAATTTATTTCACATGACTTATTAAAACCTTTTTATGTACATTAAATATTTGTGAACTTCATAGATTGGTGTTCACTGTGCTAAGTTCAACAATGAAAAGATATCTGGTAATGTATTGTCAGCAGTATTACGCTATCACATACATCATCCAGTAGTAAATGATTCTGAAAGTAGTATGTGGGATGCCCTCGGAATCAAGTGCTGGCCCACACTACTAATACTAGGTAAGTTCTCTTATTGATATTGTGACATGTATTCTTTTGTATTGTATACACAATGAAAATCGGATTTCATATAGTTAGTTCCAATAGTTATTTACAGAGCAGATGGACAAAAATCACCTTGAGAAATAATTACATCCACTAACATTCCTACAGTTTAGAAAAAACAAATTATTGCTTAAACACCAAAGAATAAAAATAGTTTATTTAGGTTCTAATACAATCAACAGGACCGGGTAACAAACCTCTATTTGTGTTGACGGGGGAAAGTCATAGAGACGAATTAGAATGGTATATTGGTGCTGCTCTCCGACATTTCTCCTCGCGCATTTCTAATGCTGCACTTCCAGTTGCACTTAACAAGCACATACAAGCTAAAGACACTGACCTCCTATATTTCCCAAGTAAGGTTTGTATAATTATTATTATTGCTACACTTTAGAATTTACTCATTATAATGAAACAACTTTTACGGATTTTATCGCGGTTTATTTAGTTTTTTACAATCCCGACGTTTCGGACACTTTACAGCAACCATGGTCACGGGAGGACTGAGGTGTCAGATGTCCTTCAGTTACAAAAGTTATTCGAAACTACCCTATGATGTATCATAATCAATCATATCAAAGTGTCCGAAACGTCGGGATTGTAAAAAACTAAATAAACCGCGATAAAATCCGTAAAAGTTGTTTCATTATAATGAGTGAAATTCGCGTAAACATAAGAAAACAATATTTAGAATTTACTCTTTAAATTTAGTTCTAATTTAAATTGTTTATAAAAATCCAGATATAACATTTTGTCAATGTCAATAGTTTAGAAGAACTTGTGTTATGGGTTTGTATTTAAATTATGTTTTTTTTTTATTTATGTGTATTATAAACAAACACACATAAAAAAAATGTGGTGTCGTGGGACAGGTAGGAACAAAGTTCCTTCTGCTAAAAAGAGGTATTATACACTACTCGCTTGTGTATGCGACTGTCTGGCCTGCGCATGTCTCATTTAACGCTTTTTATTCCACACACTTTTTATTACGGCTTTACTATCACATTTTTTTCAGTTCGGTCGCGCAGCAAAATCCCTATCCCCTCCAAGCCTGCCGTAAGGAACTTCGTTCCAATTATCTATACTTAGTGGGTTAAATTTCAAGCAGCTACTGACCACTAGATCAGAATGGCATTGAGTCTCTTACATAATTTTTTTTTTGTATTAATATTACATAGTAAGAGAAATATCCTTTTTCAGGCCCTAATACACATTGGTATCGTATCGTCATATTTTTAGTACATAAATTATTGATTTTGAAATTTATCTGATGATAATCATACTCAGTTGTATAGTTTCCACATTTAAAGCACATTATTTATACATTTCACATAATCGAAAATCCATTATTTGATCAATTGTAGCTTGCATTAAATCCATTTTACCGGGGACGAGCGGAGGAGCCGTTCATGGCAATATCTGACACCGGCCACCACCGCATCCTGCTTACCGACTGTGCGGGGATCGTGTTGCGGATAGTGGGCGGCACGGATCCTGGATTTAAAGATGGAAGTGAGTTTTATATTCAGTTTGTATTTTCTAGGGTCCTCAAAATAATCAAACATCCCGGTTAGTCTTTCGTCAGTTTCTTTCATAATAAATCCTATGAGTTACTGCCTATTATCATAGTGTTATTAAAATTTGAAAGAAGTAAGGTCTCACTAAATGCTCAAGAGTAGATCTGAAAATCGTTAACTATTGGTTGTATTACATTAAAAATGAAACTTTTTACGAAACTTTTAGCGTTACGTAACGAACTTTTAAAATTAAAAATAGTAAAAATATCACATTTGAATTTAGAATCTATCCTTTTTACATTTTATAATAATATGATTGTTCATTCGTTATGTTGTTTTCTCATTTTCGCGCCAATACATTTAAAATATTTTATTTATTTATTTATTTTGTGTTTAGTTTTGTTCAGTTCTCTTTATCACATATAAAGAGAACCGAATCGCGGCGATTGCATTGCACAAAGTAGGTATGGATCCAAATACAATTTTTAAAACTCTCCATATTATGCTTGTTATTAGTGAACTGTGTACTGGTCCATTGATAGTTACGAATGAGGCGATCAAATCATACGTAATAGTACGTACGCAAACGGTTAAAAGCGAACACGAATTCGGGTGACACGCGAATTCAATGCGATACGGTGCGCTGCAAAGATAGGTAACAAAAAAAATGCTTACGTAAGAGTTTTTTATAATAGAGTCATATTTTAACAATCAAAATGACCGTATGTATGCTAAAAGTTCAATTGAAGCTTCTCATAATACACACGTTGTACCTTCTCTGTTGACTAACAACAGAACATCGTGTGCATTATGAGACTTCAGTGATGGTTCCGTGGGGTGTTAGCTATAAAAAAGTGTCTGAACCATATTTTTGTGAAAAAGGTATCGATACATCGGCGCAAGTGTATTAAGATGATATTTTTGAGAAGGTAGTTAAGAGCCAAGCCAATAATGGTCCTTTTAGCAAGACTCGGCGCTGAGCCGCGTCATGCTTGATCCATGTAGCAATTAACCAAACCACACGTAGCAAGTGGGCTTCGGACTAGCCGAGCATTGCACCTCCCTCTGTCAGAGACCTTTGGGGTCTTTCACCTAATTCTCACACACCCATACTTGGTTAGAAACCAACATTTTGGACTTCATCAGAGCTTAAAACCGACATCTTCTCCCGACCTTAATCCACTGGATTATTATTTGTGGTAAATTTGAGGGACTATGGCTTTCTCTAAATGCCATGATATTTTGGAGTCCCTAAAACGTTCCTTACGATTGGCATTTCCATGAAAAGGACCTCAACGTTTAGAGGACTGTCTTGCAGTCAAAAGAGACCAATTCGATAAGATTAATAAGTATATTTTTAATGGTTTTATATTAATGTACTAAACTAACACTGTAATAAATGTTACATGCAAGAGAAACAATGTTTTTACCTTCGCAACAATACTAAAGGCAAGACTATATTTCATGGTCGGTAACAGCATTATGCATGATTATTTGATTAGAAAAAGAATAATTAAACGTTCAAACTTCAGATTAACTGTCTTCGTCATGGTGTTGATTTCTTTTTAGAGAGTACTGTTAACATCATAAAACAATTTAACATACAAGCTTCTAGATTAATACGGATCAAAATATGAAATAGATATATTTATATTTTATATGGAACTGTGGTATGAAAAGTTTCTGTACAAGTATGTATGGTCGCATGTTTAATGCAAGACAAAAAAAAATAGGTACATAGACATATTTTACATTTTCATCTTCTTATTCCGTTTTATAAATTTATATGACTCCCGCTTTATATATCCCGCCATACAAAACCAAGTCTTCTTTTATGTTTATTTCGTTAACGAAATGAGCGGCTTCTAAATATATCTCTGAAATGTGTATTGCTTCCGGAAACGAGAAAGCTTTTTTAAATTTCCTCTTTGCATTTGTTAAATTCTCAATTTAACTACCGGAATAATATGCTTGTGCCAAAGAGCATCGTGCGTCAATTCTAAATTTGCCTTACTCCCAACAATTGACGTATCTTTTTGATAGTGACGTGCCATTTCACGTGGTAGATTAATAGGTACAAATTACGTCTGTATCCACTATCATCTCCATTAATCTGGTCTGCGTTCTCTCTAGACGGTCTAATTAATAATGTTGTATTGTTAATGCCAATATACTAAAATAGAGTCCGTTGTGTTTACTATGTGCTGTATTGCATATTTAATATTAATTATAATAACAAATAAAATAATTCCATTACATCATCTTGTTTTAACCCAGTCTTGCCTTTCTGTTGTATCTTGATCTGGTTTTTCCCTTCGTATTATATTCTCAACGTTTATATAAGTCAATAATATTTTGAATCATTAAGAACCGAATGCTAGCACAAATAAGCTTAGTATAAGTGACTTATTCACTCTGGTTCGCACAGGCCTTGTATCCTACTTGCTAAGTCAGGTAAAGAGAATATAAGGCCAAAGAAAAGTTTGCGCGTCTTGTTAGACGTCCGTTGACTTCACTCAACTCTTGAGAGTATTGTCATTTCTGCAGGTTTTGTCATATCTTTATCTTTATTTTTATATATTTCTAATTTACTAACTCAACACGACAAACAATAATTTTCTTATTTCCAAACGATGCTTTAGATAAATTTGAAGAGATAGGAGAAACAGAAGGTGATATCATTTATTAAACCTAAACAACACAAAGAACTCAAATTCGACACTCGTATATTTTTTAGATATGTCATTTTACGTCGGATTTGGGTAGCACAGTGATTCAAGTATTCAAGTAAATGGTAAATATTACTTTAACAAAATGATTGTCGTAATTTCCAGAACTTTCGGAGGCCCAGTTCAATTCGCCGCAGGGCGTGTGCTGGCTATCGAGCAATGTGCTGGTGGTGTGCGACACCAACAACCACTTGGTGAGAGCGGTGCACCTCGACGACGGAACAGTCGAGGTGTTAGCTGGTACCGGCGTGCAGGCTGAGCTGGGGGACCTAGGTATGACACCACATCATATAGACAATGGAACCTTTGTAATATAAATATATAATATTACCATAGACAGTAGAATCCGTTAAGCTGTTGACCATCGCCTAAGCGTCAGATATTTATACCGTTACGATAAACGTACGGCGTATTATTTACGCTTGGTTCCTACGCTTTATAGTCATACGGCTCGCTTCTTTCCGGCATTTCCGGTAATTTTTATTGCATAAGATGATGGATGATTAAGCGGTTTAAGGGATGGTGAGTGAATATGGAGGTATATAATACGAACCGTCACCGGCCACGGACGCTCACTACTTGAAGGGATAAAAAAGAAAAACACTCATATTAATCACAGGCACAAAAGGTTGTATTTGGCTCTGTTAGTTGTTACGTGCCGAAATACAGTGTTTGCTATTTAACGACATTTTCAAGTTGAAAATAAATATCGGAGCCAGTGAGGCCTTGAACCGTAGGAGTCCAACTCCATACAAGACAGCGGACAATATCTTTATAGTTCAGATATTTTTTATCGTGTGTATTGATGTGATGTATGATAGTGATGCTCGTGGTCCGGGAGCCTCCCACCGCTCATCCCCAGAACCGCGCGCCAGCTGATGTTCACGAGGCTTTATGATACTATGTACTGATGCATTTCACTAAATATCGCTTGAGAGGAACTTGGTCATGAAGACCTGTTACTGGCTCCCGGGCTATTGTATGTATATATACTAATGACGTCTGTCTGTGATGCGGTGCTAGGCGGCAAGTGCCTGGGCCTGCAGCCGCTGTCGTCCCCGTGGGACATCCTGCTGTTCACCACGCCCGACATGGACATGTCCGTGCGCCCCGCCCTTCCGCTGCCGCCCCCCGTGCCCGCCACGCCCACTGCGCCGCCCACCGCCGAGGACAAGGGGGACAAAGACGGCAAAGGTAACCCAGCACATCGTATATACGGACGATCCTGTCCTAAGCTCAGAGATCGGACACTGAGCTGTGGTTTCAGAGCTTTAATTAGAAATATTAAGAATTATCAAAGTTAAAATACTTGAGAACAATCATTATGTTATTCAATTTTATTAATAATTGCGACGGAAGTTTTAATATATAATTAGAGTAATACTGTGATTATAGTATTTATAAACGATATGTTTTTATTTTAGATAAAGATAAGAAGGACGAGAAACGACGAGTGCTATTGATAGCTTGCGCCGGCTCGCACCAGATCTGGGCGCTGTTCCTGGACAACACCATATGGTGGAAATACAAATCGTACACAGAAGGTAACACCTTATTAATTATTATATTAACTTTTATAAATGTGTATAATTGTTATTTATATATCTTTCACCTATACTATAATGCGCATTATTGTCTATGAAAATAGGATGTATAATGTATGTATTTGTAAAATTCCTAGAAGTTACTTGATGCTTTAAATTATAATACTCCACTCAAACAAATCGCATTAAAAGTGTTTTTATAGGTACAATCAAATTAAGTATAGTTACAGCAAGTTGAGTATAATATGTTATCCTGTAGTAATGTGTGTGTGTGTGCGTGCAGGCACGTGCGTGTGCGTGGCGGGTTCGGGCGCGGAGGCGGCGCGCAACAGCGCCTACCCCCACACCGCCGCCTTCGCGCAGCCCTCCGGCCTGGCGCTGAGGACTGGTACGGACACTGAATTATACACGACCACTACATACACAATACACAATATAATACTGCATTATACACGACCACTACATACACAATACACATAACACTGCATTATACACAACCACTACATACACAATACACATAACACTGCATTACACGTTGCATACAAGGTACACGCTTTCATTAAATTTGAGCAATCTTACTTTTTAAATATTTCTAAATACAGTAAATATTTTATAATAAATATTTCAAATAAGGTTATTTACATAGCTTTTCTCAAGACCAGTAGTACATAGTTGAATATAATTATTACCGCTTTTGTCTAGTTTAGGATCCTTTTTTTACGTCGGGAAATGCGCTTAGGCATCCCCCTGGGGAGTGGATGTCCCCAGGCTATGTCCCACTAATACCCAGCGAGTGCCACCACTGCCGCCTTTGGTGAGGTGCCCCGGACCTGCTAGCAACAAGGCTGTTGGGTGTTGGGTGTAGGTATTGGACTCACCCTGGGTTACTGGGCCCCACCGCCACTACAAGGCTTGAACCATGGTGGGGCTAGTTTAGAATCCTTGGTTGTCCTAACATAATATGATTTTAATATAATCACAGGTACTCATTCCGAACTGTTCATCGCGGACTCTGAAAGTTCTTCGATCAGAAAGCTGGCGTTGTCCACGGGACAGGTCACCACCCTTTGCGGCGGAGACAGGAACCCGCTGGTAATATTTATTTATATATTCTTCATGTACATGAAAGTTATTTAACGAAACAACATACATTAATATTTATACACAGGTGTGCTCATCTCTTGTAGATATTTCTGCCAGCAAAAAAAATATATTATGCAACATTTAGTACAAACATCGAAAAAAAAAAAGGGTCTCGGCTCTTGAACCTTATTGGCACATCGGCCGTCCTCCTGAGTATGTGACCAGCCCACTGCCACATAATTTACTTAACCTGCACTAATAATGCCCATTTCTTATAGAACCTGTTTGCGTTCGGAGACGTAGACGACATTGGCGTTGAGGCGAAACTGCAACACCCGCTAGCGGTCGCGTACTCTGAGTCCAACAAGACTCTGTTCATAGCAGACTCATACAATCACAAAATAAAGAAGGTAGACATCAGCACACAAAAAGTGAGCACCCTCAACCCGACCATGATAGAGACCACAGACCCGGCGAAGTTCAACGAACCCTCCGGCCTGTCCGTCAGCCTGGACGGGAAATACCTGTACATCGCCGACACGAACAACCACTGCATCAAAATACTCAACGTCGCCAAAAACGTGTGCCAAGAGTTCAAAGTGCGCTTGCCTGATCCCAAGTTCATCGAACCGGAGAACCTGATCCTGTACAAAAACGACTTGTTCGTGAACAAGAAATGCGGCAACCTCATAATATACTTCAACGTCAGTCTAGAGGGGGAGGCGAAGAACGTCAAGTTCACAGCGGGCGCGCCGCAACACTGGCAGGTGTGCATCCGCGACGACAATAACAAGGACGTGACATTAGACGACTTCGAGTTCGTGGGCGGCACCCACAAGGGCACGAAGCTGCCGGGCCGGGTGGAGATGAAGCTCAAGATCAGGTCGGATAAAACCCACTACCGACTGTACCTCAGCTTCCAGACCTCGTTGTGCGAGGCGTCCATATGCTTCTCGCACGCTTTCACGATACGGTCCACCATTTTGGTGCGGGAGTCCGTCAAGATGGTGGAATCTTATAAGATCACGTGTAAAGTGAACCCTGTGAACCGTCTAGATTCTAAAACGGATAAATGAAAATAGCTTTCTCTAAAACGTGTATAATTACTATTTATAATACTAACATTGGGTTTCGAAGGTTCTCGAACGGTCTCGAAATTCGATTGTGCATAATATGCCGTCAAGATTGTATACAATGTTGTTATACTTTAAGCGCTACAAAGGTACAAGAATGCGTATTAGAATTATAGCTTTATTTATTTCGCAAAACAGTTGACATGATTCTGTTATACGTTTAAGTTACAAATGTAAATCACTTTCTTATTTTTTCAAATAAAATAATTTAAAATGTTTTCTTGTTTTAATTGTATCTTACATTGTCTAATTAATAATATAATTTCAATAAATACCAAGATACAATCAGGACTGTATCTCGAGTGTTTTTATCACAACCACAAGCAATATTTTAACCGACTTAAAAAAAGGAGGTTCTCAATTCGTCTGTTGTTTTTTTTTGTATGTTTTAGTTTGATAGGACTTAGGACACAAATCTACATTGGTTTACATATTCAAGCTGCATTTACCTGCGTCGCCATATGTCCGTATATGACCTTAATGATCAATAAACCTTATACCAGAGCACGCTCTGCCGAGATATATATAATTATTAATTAGACGCCACACAAATTCAAGATCATACTTCAATGAACTCAAGTCACGATAATCTTATGGCCTCTATGCGTGTAAAATATGCACTCTATTTTAACGCTGTCAAAACATATTTTTTCTGAATCCTCGACCTTAGTAATTAAGTATTAATATTAAAATTGAAATATTATGAAACTAGCAGCGCCCTGCGATTTCACTCGCGTATATTGTAAAGTTTCATTCAAATCCATTTAGTAGTTTTTGCGTGAAAGAGTAAAGTAACAAACATCTGTACCAACATTTGCGTTTATAATACATATTAGTATATAATTTAGTGTAATCATTATCAGGCCGTATAAGTCCACTGTTACATAAGTAGTAACATGATCACAAAGACGGCTAATACCTCGGTACATCTTACCTGCTTCAACCTAAATTTATTCATCCCATGTCAATGTGATACTCAAATATCTTTGCCAGTGGCGTAACTATACCGTTCGGTGCCCGTGGCAAATTCATCGGATTCTAGGAAAGACACATTTTTTTTATTACTAAATGTGTAATAACAAATGTTGGGAGTCGGAATTCTCCTCCAACCGGGGGCCCCTTTCAGCTGGGGGCCCGTGGCATTTTGCCGACTTGCCAACCTGTAGTTACGCCACTGATCTTTGCCCCATTTCAATGTTCAATATTTGATCAATTTCTTTGATGAGTGCACATTCCAAAGAAATCTTGACTACAAAGATATTGGACTAGTCCAAGATTTCTTTGTAATTTGAGAATTTTCGGGATCTGCTATCAGTGGCAAGGATCTTTAATAAAATATCGGCGTTGTCATCAGATTATCCAATTTGATTATCAAATGAATCAGTCACATTGGACAAACTACTTTAACTATTAGAATACCACCATTAGAGGGGAAGAGAAAGATGAGAACTGATAAAATAATAATTAAGACTGGAATCATTAAATAGTTTTGTATTTTAACCGTTAAAATATAGAAAAGATCAAAGACCTCACAAATTACGTAATTAATTGACAAATTATGCAAAACAGAATTATTAATTTATAAAATATTATTCCTGTATAAAATTTATCTCGCCTATCAACGACCTACACCTAATAGACATATCTATTAGGTGTAAATGTGCCTTTGTCGATGTAGCGACCTTTTGGCAACCACAAATAACACTGACCCATGAAAATACTTGAGAGTGAATGATTTTCAGTGCTATCAATATAACAAGGCTGTCTTATATATGAGTAATACACAAATAAATGCCACTAATAATTATAAGACTTCAATTATCTTTAAACGAGCAATTCTTCGAAACTCGGAAGCGACTCGAACAATTTTATGAAATTTTTATCTGTGTTTTCAACCAACACAATCTCTTACAATATCGTTAGAAAAAGTCTTAATTCTTATCTTAGAAATATTTCTGAAAAACAAGAAAAGCGTATAAGGTTGGGGGTTAGATTTAGAAAATCTAAGTATAGATTACAAACAAAAAAACCCATTTATCGTAGCCGTGTGGCTTTTCAACTGTTTGTTACACAATTATCTTTACATGGTTCATAATGAAGTCGCTTCCGTTGCCCGTACGCTTAGATCTTTATCAGCTTATTGCAGTTTTAAGCAATAAATAGAGTGATTGAAGAGGAAGGAAAATATTATTATCTGCTGCTGAAAAAGCTGAAATGCATATTTTGGTGCGATTAAATCGCTAATACTGACTAACCCTAACGAGATAGATGAAATTAATGTAGATAGAGATAGAGATACTGTGGAATTAGGAAGCTAGCTAAGCTATTTATACAATACAGTATTATTCTATAATATAATATATAATGATTTAAAAAGCGGAGGCATAGGGGCAGGCGAGCCGTATTTTGGGTATTGTGCCGATAACCCGGGCGAAGCTGCGGGCACAGTGTACATTTTAAAAATTCATCGAAAGAACACAAATTTTTATAACTAAACGGAGTTTACAACCGTGATCTCATAATCGTAACTATTGGTAGTAACCCTAGTCAGGTGCGATTTGGCGGCAAAGAGGCGAAGGTCAGTTCAATCATTACAGCTTTTAAGATCCTAAACAAAACAATTGCACGGCGAACGCGTGGTAGTGCAATTACACGAGATCGTGTAATACGACTCCGCTTAAAACCCAGCCGAGGTGGATTCGAAGGGGATTTTTGATTGCAAAAATGTATTTCAATCAGTTTCTAAGAATGATGAAAAACTACTTTGTTGCGCTCGATATTTTAGAAAAATAAATATGTAAGTAAAGATGGAGCGATATCTGCTCATCTCTCTATTATTTATATTATTTACTATCTGCATCATATTGTAAAGATTAAAAAATCAAAACAGCTTTATATTATAGATAATTATTAAAAAACAAAAATATTAAAAATAATGTTGACGACCTCTGTGGCTCAGTGGTTAGCGCGTTGGCGCTCAAGCCGGAGGTAGCGGGTTCGAATCTCGCCAGGTAACAAAAAAATTCCGTATTCCTGGGACGTGGATGTGTATTAAATATGTGTATTATATAATAAAAATCTTAAATATATGTATTAATATAAATGTATTAAATACAGTAGAACCTCGATAAGTTAAAGTCCAAGGGAAATACAAAATATTTTAAGTTATCAAGGGTCATATTAGTGATAGGTTAAGGGAAGGGAACATTATTTTTTGAAGTTATAGAGGTTTTTAAGTTATCGAGTTTCTACTGTATAATATTATGTATTTCCGTTGTCCGGTACCCGTAACACAAGTTCCTCGGGAACTTAGCACGGGACCAGATTGACGTGGTGTAAAAACGTCCATAGATATTATTATTATAATGTGAATACATAAATTACGCGTTGAATTAAAATATATGGCTTTTACAACGCTATTCTTATGTCCGAATAAAATCGCAAATACAATGATGTATTCATGTATTAAACTATGACATTGAGGTATTAATAATGATTTATATCAAAGGTACAAGTTGTTAACAAGCAAAAGAATCTTGAAATTATCAGATTCACGCATCTTTGTTGTCATGTTATACCTACTAGGTATATTCTAAGAATATTGAAATGCTATTCTATAATTTACATGCATATGTGCCACTATTAGTATTGAACAAACACGCGTTTGTAAATTTCACAACCTCAATAAAAACAAGCATTAGAGATAGTCAATGACATTTCAATAATTATCATTAGGGAATTCATGATTTAGCCGACGCTGTTTGGAATCCATGCGTCAGAATAAATATTTTTATTATTTCTCACGATACAATGAATGAAAAAAAATACTTTTATATACCTACTTTACTGCTGAATTTTGAAAAAGTACGTTTATCCTTTTTGTACAATGCTATTGAATCTATCTAGTGTAAGTCTATTATTAAATAATAATAATATTAATAATCTGAAGCCTCTCAGGCAGTTCCAGGATCGAGAAGATCAAATCAATGTATCAAAGCAATAATAAAAAGAAAACGTTTCTTATAGTCATCGCATAAAACGTAATTTGGTTGGCTTGGTATTAATAATATAAACACCGATCAGATTATTATTCGTTGAAGCTGTACAGGTTATGTCGTATCAGGAAAGTGCAGATGTTGGCAGAGAAGAGGAACGAGTAGAAAGATAGAGAATTTGTAATACTTCTCTAGACTAAAACGTTAGAACAATGTTCTTGTTCACTCATTATAATAAAACATTTTTTAAGTGCTATATAATGAGTTAATTTTTTTAAAGCCCGATGTTTTTGATACTCCAGCAGTCACGGTCACGGGGGGACGTAAAACCTGTTTTGTTATAATGAGTGAAGTTTGCGAACACATTGAAAAACAATACATTAAGTTCCATAAAAAAAATATGCCGTAGGTACAAGTGTAACACACTTAACTATTTTCAATTTCCTGTTCTAAAAAAAATTATAATAAACAGGAGTAACGCCGCAAATGACTAAACTAAGCCGAGAAAAGTCAAGAATATCCCATTTGAAACATTATCCAGGCTAGTAGGTCACAATTTTACTACGAAATACTACCAAACCAAAAACTACGCCCAGAATAAAAAAAAAATCGAGATTTGAGTCAATCTATGACTTTAGCATTCCCATATTTAGCTATGTGAATTCGCAATGATTTGGACTATGTTAACCAACAAGTAATACTTAAAACGTGAGCCTTTCTGATCTGAATAGATCTGATTAGTGAAGGATAATTTGGTTGATTGTTTTTTTATATGTTTACTAGCGACCCCGACAGACGTCCTTTAGATACAAATCGATCCAGCCTTTTAGTTGCAGTAAAGATAAATAGTCTAGATACCAACTGCAGCGCCACCTGCCGGGCTGATTTGTGAATCTAAACCATGCAACAAACACACAAGAAAATACACTCAAATCGGTCCAGCCGTTAAGGAGGAGTTCACCGTCAACACACGTACAGAAGAATTTTATATGTAAAGATTTGAATTTTAAGACGCTATCTATAAAAAAACATCGATAAATTGGTATATGGTAAAGTCGGACAGCAACAAAACTTTTAGGAATTTTATCACGGATTATAATAATTTTAAATGCCTGACGTTTCGGATACTTTACAGCAACCGTGGTCATGAAAAGAGTCCTCTTAATAAACCGCGATAAATTCCATAAAAGTTCCATTGTAATCGATGAATTGGAATATGATTTTAAAACTTTTACTTTAAATTCTTATTCAGGTGACGACATACATTCGTAATCTGGTCACATGTTATTCTTTAAATGAATTTCAGCAAGGTCGGCAAATCTGGGTCAAGCTTGGAATGCACCCTATTACCAAATAAATGTCCATTTATACCCGCTTGTATTGTCGCGAGCACGTCGTATTCTAACAGGATACCTTTAGAATAATTTACCCTCTTTAATTTATCCTTATTATATTTGACATTTAATCCGATTATTATAAAATTCTTGTATGAGCGTAATGTTACACATGTAATTGCTTTATATTCATTTTCTCAAAATATCTGTCAAAAACAACGACACGGTATACACTTGCTGCTAAGTCTTTTACAAATACTAAATAGATTGCATTGTATTTTAGAGTAACTATTGTGTACATCATTGTAATTTAAACCGGAGGACACAGTGCATAATTAATATAAACATATTATTGGTGAATTGTTCAAAAATCAAGAAAATTTACTTGAATAGCAGTTGTGATACGTCTGAGCTGAAGGTAGGCGAGAAATAATTTGTTGAATAACATCTCACTCATTGACAGTTATCACATCTGACTACCGATGACAGCTGACAACTGACAACTAACAGTTGACGTTAATTTGAAATTCACCGATACTTCCTGTATTGCCATACCTAGAAAATTACCCTCCCACTTCAAGAATCGAATTTATTGGAAAACATTTTTTTTTTTTTTTCATTTTACTGTACTATTATAAACTGAATATGGGAATACAGTGTGAAGCTTGCAATGGGAATATCAGCGTTACACAGCGGCGTATAAAATGTAACAAGTGTTCACTCCTTTACCACTCCGAATGTGTCGATTACGGTGATACTTCGTCTTCTTCACGTCATCAATGGAAATGCCCCACCTGTATGATAGCACTGCGTAAGGTAGGAGATAACAGAGACACACCGGTTCGCAGTACGAAAGCTGCCCTATCTCACACTCAACCATCATCATCACACAACACAAAAGAATCTGATGTCGCTAAGA
Organism: Lycaena phlaeas; assembly: GCA_905333005.2. Taxonomy (NCBI): domain Eukaryota; kingdom Metazoa; phylum Arthropoda; class Insecta; order Lepidoptera; family Lycaenidae; genus Lycaena; species Lycaena phlaeas. The sequence continues at coordinate 21,013,468 of HG995163.1, forward strand.
TGATAAGCCCTTCAGATACCTGCAACCCGGATAACATATTACCTCAAATAGAACAGCTGCTTGATAACAAATTGAAAATTATTAAAGAAGAAATAATTGCAGAAATAAAAAATTCCATTCTAACCCAAATAAAAGATGAAATAATGGCAGTAACATCCCAGATAAAGATGATAGAGGAGTCTCACCATATTCTTCAAAACGAGCACGTTGATCTTAAGCAAAATATTGTACAGTTGCAAATTGATCTGGACGAAAGGGACAAACAAATAATAGAACTGCGTGATGCAATCAACAAACAACAACAATGGGCTCGACAAACAAATATTGAGGTGGTTGGATTACCCGAAAAACCGAATGAAAACCCTAGAGAACTAATTATAGAAGTAGCCAAGTATGCTGGTGTAAAGCTATCCAATGAAGAAATCGACTTCGCGCATCGAGTCCAACCTTTCAAGAGCGTACCCAATCGTCCAAAATCACTTGTTGTCAAGCTGAAGGACCGTTTAATTAAGGATAAACTCATTTCAGGTGTGCGAAATGTCAAGGGAATATCAACCAAAGATATTGGGCTGGGTGGTACGTCAACCAGAATCCTTGTCTTTGATCACCTAACCCCAGACAACAAGGCCCTTCTAAAAGAAACTAAAATATTGGCTAACACTAAATCCTATAAGTTTGTATGGGTGAGGAATTGTCACATTTTTTTAAGGAAAAACGAGGAATCCCCTGTCATTACAATAAACTCGAAAAAAGATCTGTTGAAAATTGTCTAATACTAATATTTTTGAATATGAATGTTACATGTATTCTCTTAACTAACTTCTCGTACTCTAAAAATTGTTTTAACATTGTAAATGCACTATTTAGTGTTAGTCGATGCTTATTTAAAGTTGTACCTATAAACTACACATTACATAACTCACCATACACAACTCACATATTACATAAATCGTTGTATTATCCAAATATTTACAAACTAAGTACCTTGTATAGGCGTAATTTAAATACTATAATGTTTATAAAATTCATAATTTCTACAAACTTTAAAACGATTAAAAATGATTAAGGCTCCCAAAATATTCTACCAGAACGTTCGGGGATTACGTACAAAAGTAAGTGAACTTAAACTCAGCATCTTGAATTGTGACTACGACATTATTGTACTGACGGAAACATGGCTCACTGATGGCTTTTATAACGGAGAACTATGCGATATCCGCTATGATGTTTTTAGGTGTGACCGTGACTTAAGATCATCCTCTAGGAGGACCGGGGGTGGCGTTATGATTTGTTGTAAAAAAGATTTTCTCGCTCAAGAGAGAACAGATTGGAACACTGGTGGCATTGAATCTCTTTGGATCACTTTGCCAGCAGATTTTCTAAGACCTCGAAATCAACGCAGCTTACATGTTGGCGTGGTCTATATACCTCCTGACAAACGCCAAGCTTCAAACATCACAGCACTCACCTCGTCACTCTCAAACTTCTTAGTAAAAAACCAAGATGATTATTTTATACTTCTAGGGGACTTCAACCTGCCTCACGTAAAATGGTCCCAGCATGGGGCCAACCAATTAAAAAAGGGGCCGCTGGATCTACAAACAGCTACTACAGATTTGGTGGATTTGTGCAATCTATCGGGTCTCTCACAGTATAATTTTACGCAAAATCAAGCAAATAATACTTTAGACTTAGTTTTTTGCAATTTTCTAGCTGAAGTTCTTAGATCTCCACAGTCTCTTGTTCCGGAAGACGTTTATCATCCATCCCTTGAGATTACCACAACTGAACTAAATATTAAACTTCTAAAAACAACCCCTAAAAGTCATTATAATTTTTATAAAGCTGATTTTTCTAAAATAAATGACTGTTTAGAAAAAATCAATTGGAACGGTGTTTTAACAGGAAATAACATAAACGACATAGTTGATATATTCTACCAGCACCTTAATAAAATAATCTCCTCTTTCACGCCCAAAACCAAAGGTAAAACATCAGTGAAATTTCCGTGCTGGTACAGTAAATCACTTATACATATCATTAAAGAGAAACTAAGAATTCACAGGAAATGGAAAATGCATAAGAACCCTTTAGACTTTGCTGAATTTTGTTTACTTCGCTCAAGACAAAAAAAAATACAAAAACAATGTTATCATCTGTATATTGAAAGAATGCAAGTTTACATGCAAAAAGATCCTACACGGTTTTGGTCCTATGTTAAAACCCTAAAAACAAATAAAGCAGGTTATCCGAACTGTATGTTCTTTCAGGGCAAACAATATAACAATGAGAACGAAGTATGCGCTGCCTTTAGTCAACACTTTGAAAATGTTTATCAGTCTCCTGCTGACACATATAAAGAACATGACCCACCGAATAGTGATTTAAACTGTGATACAATTTCTGGTATATTAATTGATGTAAATGAAATTAAACGTGAACTAAAAACACTTAAGGAGAACAAAGGCGCCGGTAGTGATGGAATACCGCCAATATTTCTTAAAAACTGTGCTGATACCTTAGCATTACCCCTGTCAATGATATATAATATGTCAGTCAATCTCTTTGGCGAGTTTCCGGCAAAGTGGAAAGAGGCATTAATTGTACCGATATACAAAACCGGACCTAAAAACCAGATAACTAATTACAGGCCAATATCTATCCTTAATTCTATGAGTAAAATATTTGAGAAAATAATACACAGACGCATTACACCTATTATTTATAAGTTCATACCAGCAGAACAACACGGTTTTATAAAAAAACGCTCCACTACTACAAACCTATCAGTATTCATGAACTATACAATAAATGAAATGAGTAAAGGTAGGCAGGTAGATGTGATCTACACGGATTTTGAAAAAGCCTTCGACCGTGTAGATCACATTATACTGCAGAAAAAGTTATTAGCCCTTGGTATAAGAGGTGACCTATACAGATGGATTTGTTCCTATATACATAATAGGAAACAGGCAGTGGTAGTAGGTAGTGCTAAAAGCGATTATATAAATACTATATCAGGAGTTCCGCAAGGCTCTGTATTGGGTCCATTATTTTATATTGCATACCTTTACGATATATCAGATTGTTTTAAGCACACACGTTACCTGATGTTCGCTGATGATAAAAAAATATATTACAGCATTCAATCTATTACAGACTGCCAACATATACAAAGTGATTTAAATAACTTGGCACTATACTATACTAAAAATCGCATTAGCGTCAACACTAACAAATGTCTAAAAATTACTTTCACAAGGAAGCCAAAACCTATAAAATTTATGTACAAAATAAATGATGTATTGCTTAATGAAGTAGAGACGGTTAGGGATCTGGGTATTACATTGGATTCCAAGTTGTCGATGTCTGAGCATGTTGAAATCATTACGAACAGAGCTTATAAACAGCTCGGATTTATCATGCGTACGTGTAGACCTTTTGATAACATAAGTTGCATGAAGACTCTTTACACAGCATATGTCAGGAGCATTCTCGATTATGCCTCTAATGTATGGACGCCTTCCTATAAGGTGCATATAAACAGAATTGAGTCCATTCAGAGAAGGTTTCTTAAATTTCTATGTTTTAAGAATCGTTTTAGATATGATACATACAACAGTGTTTGTATGCACTTTGGATTGGAACCTCTAAACGTTAGACGAAAAAGAAGCGACTTAATGTTGCTCCACGGATTGTTGAACTATGACATTGACTGTCCAGCCCCCCTAGACAAGTGGCAAAAACGCTAAGTGAATAGAAATAGAAAACGTTAATTTTGTATGGGAATGACATTTGGGCGACTATTGGTAGCCAAGTGTCAAACTAGCGTTTTGTATTTCTATTCCTTTTAAACGCACACGCTTAAGAAATTCAAATCTTCATATAAATCGTAGCCAAGTGGCACTTTTGACAAGCCGGAAAGCGCTCCCTAGCGCTTGCCGCTTGCACACAATAGAAATTGAAAATTCAAACGCTACAAAATGGCGGATCTTTGATCAGCTGACTGTGGAAGTGTGATAGTGTGAAATTTTTTGCTAAATGCATAAATTAAGTCTATTGTAAGCTAATAAATAATATATAAATAATAAATTACAACTAAGCCGAAGCCAAAGAAAAAAATCATCGCCAGTGTTTGGAGAATATAACCGATGTTTTATTTGTGTAAAGGTTTACACTAGACAAAATAGTATTTCGAGAGATTTTCTTGATTTACGTGTCCATACAGCATTGAGCGGAACTAAAGGAATTCCCTTGGTATTAAAGGTAAATAAATAAATCATTATTACTTACAATGATAGGACTTAAAAACTAGGTACATGTTTGTGGTTTTTTACAGGTTCTTTGCAATCTGAGCTGAGGGCCACAGGGTCCTATCAAAGGATCCTGGGTGTCTCAACATTTAACGCATAGAAAAACAAGTTGATGTAGTAGACAAGTTGTAGATGTACCTACTAAACAGTAGTTGTATTATTATGTTGAGATAAATTGCCTTCCCATAAAAATCATAAGAAAGGTCAAGCATAAGACAATTATTAGTGAGTATTTATTATTTATTCGATATAAAATCTATTGCATCCTCTTTTTTTATTATTTTTACTATATTTGAATAGGTATCTCTTTCCTAACAATATATTTTTATGGAAAATATATGTATTAGTTTAATACTAAATAAACTGTGTATATATAATCAATTTGTTATAATATAACACAAAACCTAATATTTAGTCAATAATATAATACAAAACTTATTTTAATGTAAACAAATTTAAAGTTATTTGATTTCCTGATTTGTAAACTAATTTTGCTGTTATTCTTGGTTATTATACTTATATATAATAGGTATTCAGTAGATTTAATGACTTTCAAAACTTTCTTGGTTAGTGTCTACTATTTAATTTAGATTAAGAAATGAAAATTGTATGCTTTATTGAGTAGTTTCATGAAGATATTATATTAACAATTTACTTTTTTTTTGTAATTGAAGGCATATAGTTATAAAAAACTAAAGCATGATCATTTTAGGTGTGTATGCAGATGGGACATGAGTGAGCCAGTCAGTCAAAATACATAGGAATAAATTAAGCCAGTATATAATGAAGAAGAAACAACCAGGGGAAAAAAACAACAACAACTAGCGGTGATAGAAGCTTAAAAATTTAAAGATGTTTGATTTTATGGATTGTGTACTAATTGTGCTGTTCTTCTCAGTGTGCTCACCCTGGAACCGGTGGTAGTTTCAATGGATAGACATAAAAGATACTTATATGTCTCAACATGTTGACCTCGTAGGGCATGCAAAGTTTTTGTACAATTGCTACATTTATTACATTGTCTTGGTAGAGATTATAATATTAACATTAACAGCAATTATGTATGTGTACAATAGTTAAAAAATATAACATAATGTCAAATAATAATAATAGGATGGATTATTTCATTAGCAGCAAGAAGCTTTAGAGTCTGCGATTGTGTTTTTTCTATTTCCCATTAATTTCAATTTCCCATTTTATTCATTTGGAGTGGTGTTCTATAGTATTTTGTTTCAAAAACTCAATCTGTTTATACTGTGATGGGTTGGTGAATACTAAGAACTTTTTTGCAGCTGTTTCAGCAGCATATAGGACTGCTATGGCGGTTTTCTATAGGTAGTGACTAGTGTTTGTTTTGAAAATTTAATCCATTTTGTATTATAATGTGATTAGTTGGCGAATATTGTGGTGGACTTGACTAACTCTTTTGCTGCTATATCTGTTAGTCTTTGGAACTCGTTGCCAAATCGTATTAAGCAAGCTAAGAGTCTCAATATTTTTAAGGGACTCCTCAGAGAACATTATTTGGAATGCTTTAATTTATAATATATTTTGTTATTTAATTTTAATTATTTTATCAATACAAATTACAAGCCATCTTTGATTGATGGCTCTTGTTTTTTTTTCCTTTTTTTTCTCTTCTTCTTCGTTTATTCATCGTATGATATTATTGTGCAATTGATTTTTATAATGTTCAGTTTTCTCGTAAAGATATTATTTAACTTTACTTCGAAAATTATTATTATGAGAAATAATAAATAAAAACACCGAATCTTGATAATTTTGTATACTTAAACCGAATAAAAACACAATAAAACTTTAATGACAATAAACTAGAGATATAATTATTAACAATGTTACTACTTTTAATATAAGCGGGAAAAGATCTACTATTCAATTATATCTTACTTATCTATTATTTTAAATTAAGCGCTAGCGCGGCAAAGGCATAGATTGCATATTTTAGTCCTCCTCCTTCTTTTACACATCTAACATATAATCTTTATAACGAGAAGGAGGAGTTACATGTCGGCGATTGGAAACGCGAGGACGAGGATGAACGGTATTTACGATACACTCCCCCTCAAGTCTAGGAGAACGTCCTCGTTCCTGGACTAGCTCGATATGCTTCGGTCGTCCACGTCGTCGCTTTGGTATAACAGGATTAGGTGTGGCGTTCCCGGCACCACCGTCCAGAAAAGGCGTCAAATCCTGTGAATGATATTTTCCTAGGGATTCCTCAGGGTTTCCATTTAAAGAAATAAGATAGGTGGTAGGGCTAACCTTCTTCGTAATGATATATGGCCCATCACGCTTGGGTACAAATTTGGAAGTTAGACCTTTGCTTCCTTGGCTAATAACATGAGATCGGACTAAAACTTTATCTCCCACCTCATACGTTTTACTAGGTCGTCGTGACTGATCTGCAACTCTCTTGGATTGATCCTGCTGAGACTCAACTCTTTCACGAACTGCAGACAAGGAGTGTATAAAACTTCTGAGGTAAGGAGTAATTTGAGGTACAAAGTTCTCTTTATCGAGGATCGCTCTCAAATCATGTAAAGCTCCAGTCGGGGTCCTCATCTCTCTAGCAAACATGAGATACGCGGGACTCACGCCAGTTGTTCGACATACAGCGCTGTTCATAGCGAAACGTATCACAGAGAGTTTCTCGGGCCAAGACGTGTGGTCATTCTCAACGAGTTGTGCAAGTTGTGACTTCAAGTCACGATTTTTACGTTCGGCTGGATTCGCCTCCGGATGATAAAGTGGGACCAAATTTTGTTTTATCCCTAAAATAAACATGCATTGCTGCATAACTGCTCCTATGAACTGAACTCCATTGTCAGATATGATCCTGCGTGGAAGGCCGTATCGGAGGAAGTATTCCTCGGTTAATGTACGAGCACATGCTTCAGCTGTCGCTTCTTTAAGTGAATACAGTTCAACCCAACGCGTAGCTGTATCTTCCACTAGAAATATCCACCTTTCTCCATTCTTTCCTTCGGGCAAGGGTCCAAAAAGGTCTATAGCTAGAACCTCATTTCGCTGCTGCATCACTGGCGTCTGGATCAAACCAGGAGGCTTGTCATTCGTAGCTTTATATCGCTGGCAATCAATGCAGGCCTTAACATAGTCGGCTACAACTCTTCGCATTCCAGGAAAATAGAATGACTTAGCAATTTTCAGGTAAGTACGATCAATTCCAGGGTGTCCTGCTAACGATGAATCATGACACTCCTTCAAGATTTCAGAACGAAGGGAAACGGGTATCACGAGTTGTGGAGCTTCGCTATCTGAATCCGGATTATAACGGTATAGTACACCTTGTGATAATAGGTACCCGCGTTCTGCCCATCTGCAAGCAGCGACTTCGTCTGGACTTTCCATTTCTTTGATAATTTTCTCAATCTCCGGGTCTCCAAGCTGCTCTTCTCTTAATACTTCTGGGCTCTTAGTGGGCAAGTCGATTATAATTGAGCAGATGCCGCAAGTCTCTCGATTTTCATCTGAACATATTGGTCTACTTAATGTATCTGCTACTACATTTGCCTTTCCAGGGGTGTAATGATACTGAATATCAAATGATTGGAGCTTGAGAGCCCACCTCACTAAACGTCCAGCAGGAGATTTCAAAGTCATCAGCCAACGGAGTGGCTGGTGATCACTTCCTATAATTACCGGGTGTCCATCTAGATAACCTCTGAATCTTTCTACTGCCCACACAACTGCCAAGGCTTCTCTCTCGGTAGTAGAGTAATTCCGTTCAGCAGCATTCAGAAGACGGCTGGCATATTCAATCGGTCTTTCTTCTTTGTCCTCCCCCTGGAGTAAAACAGCACCAATCGCGTAATTACTGGCGTCAGTGCGGACGACAAAAGGGCGATTGAAATCTGCTTGAACTAATATTGGCGCTGAGGTAAGAAGTCGTTTTAGCTCATTAAAAGCAGTTTTCTGAGCTTCACCCCAGATCCAAGGCTGGCTTTTCCTGGTTAGTTTCGTAAGTGGTTCGGCCACCGCAGAAAAATTTGGAATAAATTTTCTAAACCAAGAACATGTTTGTAGGATTGTTCTGAGATGTTTTAAATTGTTTGGTTCCTTCATGGCAAGTACTGCCTGAACCTTCTCAGCATCAGGAGAGACTCCCTGCTGGGTTATTATATGTCCTAGATATTTAACACTCCCCCTAGCGAAAACACACTTCTCTCGATTGACCCGGAGTTTGAACTCACGGAGTCGATTGAATACAGCCTGAAGATCTTGGAGATGCTGTTGAAACCCTTCAGAGATTACCAGCAGATCATCCAAATATGCTAGAACTGTGACATTAGCCAGAGCTGTACAAGAACGCAATCGATCAATCAAACGCTGAAAAGTCGCTGGAGCGTTCTTTAAACCAAAAGGCATACGCTTAAAGCGAAATGTTCCCAAGGGGCTTATGAACGCAGTTTTGTCCTTATCTTGGTCGTTTACCTTAACTTGCCAGTAACCGGCGCGGAGATCTAGGGTAGACATAAAACAATTTCTCTTTGTTGATTGTAATAATTCATCAATCAATGGCATTGGATAGTGATCAGTTTTAGTCACCGCGTTCAGGCGTCTGTAATCGACGCAAAATCGAATGTTGCCATTTGACTTAGGAACTAGGAGTGCTGGTGAAGCCCAAGCGGATTCGCATTCTTCGATTATGTTGTCTTTGAGCATCTTCTCAATTTCTTGCCGCATAAGTTCCTTTTTAGCAGGGGTCAACCGATACGGAGGTACAAAAACAGGAAGATTATCACCTGTGTCAATACGGTGCTCAGCAAAAGGAGTTGGTTCCCCTGTTGTCTGGAAAATATCCGTATTGTCTATCAAAAGCTGCCCCAGCAAGCTCCGATCAGGTGGATCTAATACTGTGCCTTCGTCATCCCTGAGTACGTTTACATATGAACAAGTAAGAAACGGCGAAGAAGAAGGTTCAAAATGCATTTGGTATCGAACGCGGTGATTATTTGAAAAATACCAGCAATCCCTACAAAAATCCATAATTATTTTGGCCGCAAACAAGAAATCCATACCGAGTAGCGTTTCGTTATTTCTTGCTTCAGGAAGGATTAGGAAACGAGTCCTAATTACCTTTTCCTGTAAACGCACATCAAGTGTAGTCATAAACACATCTACATCGCGAGAGTGTCCATCAGCCAGCTTAATTCGCCTTCGCGCTGGTTCAAGAGGATGTCTCTTTTGACGGAGGAGAGTGTGTAACGTACAACCGGCAATACAATATCTAGCCCCAGTATCAACTAACGCGGTACCGGAGAAACCTAAAATATCTATGTGAAAAATTGGGCGCAAAACTGGTCTAGTATTTAATTTATGTTCATCAACGCGTGCGCTTTTTACATCATATGTATCGCTAGGTAATTGATTTTTATTTACAACATCATCTGATATAGCACTATTACCAGAAAAATCATCTTTGTTAAAATTACAGAATTTTTCCGTACACCTGACAACCTCATTAACAATATCATCATCATCATTCGAAAAATAATTACTTACGTCTAAACAAACATCTTCTAAAGAACTACATTTCTTATCAAATTTATCATTATGAAAGTAAGTGTGCTGATGATGATCATTACTATCGTTTGAGTAATTAACATATTTTCTATATACATTTTTATCACAAACAACAGGCAAAGTATTATTACATAAATCTGTTGAACAATTATTATTATCTTTGTTAAGTACTAATAATGGCTTTTGAACAGTATTATACAAATTTCCACCATGCTGAGAGTCGAGTTCATTATTTAGTTCTAACAACTGCACATGAGCGTCAATAGTACAAAAACTTTGCTCGTTACACTTTGCACAATTATCACGAGTGACATTTTTCAAACCGCACTTATAACACGAAACTGATATATTTGAGTTATTACTTGACTCACCTTTGTCTGCTAACTTACGGCACTGGTCTCGCTGATGTCCATAGCGTTTGCAATACACGCAAAATGGTCGCGACTGTTTCACCAACATGCCGCGTTCCTCTCGCGGCGGTGCATTTGTAACATTAGAAGTAGAAGCTACGCGCTCGCCGAACATTTGTATGGGAGCAGCAGGTACGTATGCAGAAGGCTGGGCGATACGAGGTGTCGCAACGCTCATGTTCGCCGCCTTGCTCACTGAACTCATTGCGGGATGAAACGTAACATCTGTTGAATGACGCTTTGTACGCGTAACAGTGTGTGTGGAGTCCTTAGACTCATTTAAGGAATCTTCGATATCCCTTGATTTTGATAGCAATTCCGAAAAGTTACGAATCTCTTCACGTCTTAATCGTTTGCGAATTTTTCGATTTAAGAGGCCGTAAATCATATCTATTTGTACTTTGGTGGTTAGATCACCCGACGGCAGACGTGATAATAAGGCTCGCCCTTTGGCAACAAATATATCTGTCCTTTCGTCTTCACCCTGTTCTACCTTGAATAATTGGCGATAAATTTTATATTCAGGGCGACGATCACCATATGCATCGCGTAGGTATTGCAATACCTCTTTCCATGTTTTTATTTCTGAGCGAATGCTTTGCCACCAGGTCGCCGCTTCATAAGTAAGTAACATTGACATACCTTTGATCGCCACATCGTCTTTGATGTTGGTACATTCTTTATAAGCCTCGATAGCATCGATGAATGATTCTACATTTTCATCCGCCGCTCCGGAGAATCTTGATGAGCATGATGCGAAGTTGCCGGTCTTCTCTGCCGCACTCGGTATTGATGCCGGTGATTGAGCAGTCAGAGGGGACGTGATTGTCAACAGGCGCTCTAGCATGCGCTCACAGTTCTCCGCATTCGATTGTTGAATCGTTGATAAAAGAGCGGAAAAATTATCGCGGGAAAGTGTAATCGAATCATTTTGATCATCGTCTTGCGAACTATTGAGAGATTGCCTTTTTCGTGTCTTCGGCATATTTGATATATTATTATAACAGAACTTTATTTCTCTTACTCTTAGTTTTGTGAATGATAAACTGTAATACTGTGGTATTCGGGCCTAAAGTTGGGACGCCATTCTCGTAAAGATATTATTTAACTTTACTTCGAAAATTATTATTATGAGAAATAATAAATAAAAACACCGAATCTTGATAATTTTGTATACTTAAACCGAATAAAAACACAATAAAACTTTAATGACAATAAACTAGAGATATAATTATTAACAATGTTACTACTTTTAATATAAGCGGGAAAAGATCTACTATTCAATTATATCTTACTTATCTATTATTTTAAATTAAGCGCTAGCGCGGCAAAGGCATAGATTGCATATTTTAGTCCTCCTCCTTCTTTTACACATCTAACATATAATCTTTATAACGAGAAGGAGGAGTAAGGAGTTACATGTCGGCGATTGGAAACGCGAGGACGAGGATGAACGGTATTTACGATAGTTTTAGTGCTGCTTTTTGTGTTTTTTATTTATAATGTAATAAAAAAATATAATCTAATAAATACTATTGTATTCCAGCTATTTTATATTTATGTTACTTATTCTATTTTATCGTAATATCCAAGAGGAGCTATGTTTTAAATTTTGTATATTAAAATCAGACGTCCTAAATAGTTTAAGTAGGAAATATCTTTGTAATTCATAATAAAATCAAATAACAAGTAATTCATTATATTATCTTTTTGACACTTTATGTTGTTTGTTATTGGTCCTAATTACAGGACCGAATTTAGGTTTATTTTTTCTTCATTGCAGGTAATGATTTTAATAGACGATAATATTATCTTATTTCAGAATCCCAAAACATGTTAATTTAAAGAATGCCTGGTTGACAAAAATGCATATTTATTTATTTACGAAACAAACATATTTCTGAAGAAAAGCGAAGTAATGTTTCTGGGAGTTTTTTTTTTTTCTACACTAATATTATAAAGAGGAAAACTTTGTTTGTTTGTTTGGTTGTAACGAATAGGCTTAAAAAGTACTGGACCGATTTCAAAAATTCCTTCACCATTCGAAACCTACATTATCCACGAGTAACATAGGCTACATTTTATTCTGAAAAAAATAGGGTTCCGTAAGATATTTGGGTTGTTCGGACACAAGGTGTAAAAAATCAACCAGAAAAGTTACTATATTTGCCTAAACTATAAAAGATAGAACGATAAAATGTTCTTATTAATTGTAGATCTTATAATTATCTACAAAAAAGTCCACCACACACTATACCTATCTATGTCGATTGAGGCACAACAACCATATTTTATTGAGAAATTTTGATTTTTTGGACTACATTTAAACGAGTTTATTTTACTCATGCTTTTAATCCTTAAGATATGAAGCTAAAGAGTTTGTTTATTTGAACGCGCTAATCTCAGGAACTATCGGTCGGATTTTAATGAAACATTTCAGTGTTCGATAGCCCATTTATCAGTAAAGATATATCATCCCGCTAAGATCCCGTTGTAAATCTTAGTTAACGCAGGCGAAGCTGCGGGCAACAGCTAGTATAATATATTGTTTGAAAATTAAGGATGTAATTTAAGAAACAGACATAAAGCCAAAGAAAAGCGAAGTTATGTTTGAAGAGAATTTTTTACATAAAACTTATAGTTTAAAAATAAATTATTTTGTCAGAATTTGATGTTGTTTTTTATTCCCCTTAATTAACGGTAAATACCTACACGCAGAAGAGGTAATCACGATATTTGACGGCGACGCGAAGGTGGTCTATGTACTAGGTTGTGACGTAATGACGCTTGGAGCGTTTCAAGAGCGATTTTAAAAACAGTTTTTCTTTATTTAATTTTTTGTTAAAATTGGACATATTTCTTTACAAAAGTATTTTTTTCGTGTTCATATATAGTATACCTATCAAATAAAATCAATTACAAAAATTAGTCAACATCCCTATTGTATAAGCTGCTTACTAAACAAATAACGATTGGCTCGTTTAAAACATCCGTACGTGTTTAGTATATAAGGACATGCTTATAGGAACGTATCTAGTAAAATAAGCTCAAATTTGTATTAACGATAATCCAATTTAAGAGATTAAGTATGTATTTTGTTGCTGAATATTTCACGAATAAAGTTTTCAAATCCATTTCCTCTTGTAATTGTCCATATACATATTGCCATTACAAAGAAATGTTGTCCAATAATACGTACATAAGGGGATAAATTTCCCTGTGAAATTGTAAAAAGCTTAAGTAAAAAAAAGCTAATATTGTTTTTTATGTTTGGAAGGCTTTAATACGTCCCTGTCTTTTGTATTGGTGTAAGTAATTGTTTTATATTATGTGAAAAGCTGCCACGCATTTTGAGGAAGAATATTACGTCTGCTAGTTTATAGTATATTGGTATAGACCAACTAAAATATGATATATTTTAAGTCACACATGGTAGCATGGTCTCTGGTCTTAACCGGTTCCAACAGGAACGAATATAAAAAAACAGTAATTACAAATGAATGACGTTTTAAATACTTCACATAATGACATTTTTAAAAACGAAATCATACTCTAGAATATGTATATATAGCTATATGACGGATTGAATAGAATGAGCGTTCAAAATGTCTTTGTACACTTGGCTACCAAATTAGCGTTTGAGTTTGCGTTTACTCGCAAAAGAATAGAATCTGAGAGTTTGCCACTTGTCTAGCCCCGCTGAACTGCTTGAGTCGATATACTTAAATGTACCGGGATATCGTACACGCAAAACTAGAATATTTTACATCCCCAAGGTTAGCACAAATTACGCCCAAAATAATATCCTTATTCGCATTATGCAATTGTATAATAAAGATTACACAAACGCAGACATATTTGGATTAAATAAACAACGATTCTCTAAGAATATCACAAAAATAAATGGTTTTATAAATTAATTTAAGCAATATACACAAACACTCATACACATACACACACACAACCAAACACACGCATACATGCTCATTCTTTAACACACATCACACTGATAACTTACTTTTAAACATCAAACTTAGTGTCATACCTAATGTAATTTTTTTTTTTGGACTTGTTATTTGGTTGTAATCCTATATTGGCTCATTATAGCTATAAAAAATGTTAACTAGATTAAGATCAAATGTAAAGCTGTTGGATTACCAATAAAGAAATAAATAAATAAATTTTTATACTAATTAGATGCCGTTAAGAAATTAATAACTGTGATATGTTATGAATGTGATGTTATATTAATGTCCGACGGTTATTATTACTATCTATATATTAGTGATATAAATACAAATATTCGGGCAAATCACATACGTACGGCAGATATTATTGTAACTTACAATATAATACTTATTATATATTTGTATTTCACTTAATAACATTATGTTAATATAGTCCTTTGGTTAACTCGTAGGAACATTGTAGGAACGTTGACACATAATCAAAAAGAAATAAATAAATACATCATACTTAAATAATTTTAAAAAGGGTTATAATTTCTTTTTCATACAGGGAAATCTTGATGAATGTAGTCTAGATATTCGGGTTAGGGAATATATAATATGTGGGAGTTATACTTCAGCACTTCAGCCGCTTTATGAGGGTTCCGAATCTGCAGGCAACAGGAGCACCTCAACGACATGCTGGCGACGGCGAAAGGCCAGACTACTAATCGCAAGGAGTCCCCACGACGACGTACGAAAATTCTCAATCTTACCCAGTTCCTAACCATGTGGCCGCAGCTACCAATTTTGGTTCGTTGGTTATAAATTATTAATCAAATTGTAAGAGACGAAAAATGACTATGTTTTGTTCGAATCTTACTTATCTTACAAATATTTTATTTCAATCGATGAATAAAATAAAAGCTTTTATTATTTAAAACATCAATATTGTGAGCGAGCGACGATGGTCCAGTGGTGGATGGACTCGGCCTCTTATGCCAGAGATTCTGTGTTCGAATCTGACACCCGTGTGTGCCTTGAAATGGGTTTTTCTAAATTTCTATGTGCACCCTAAACACGAGACCATCGCTCGCTCACCGATAAAGGAAAAACATCGCGAATAGTATTTAAATATGATAAGAAGATGTACGCCAAAATCAGAAAATAAAATTATGCGTTAATTTAATCGATATAATATTTACGCTTATGTGGGCCTCAAATTAAAGTTTTACTTTAAATTTTAATACTACACTTCTTTTATAGACAGAAAAGACTATACTTATTTTTGAAGGTCCGCTATTAAAA
The DNA here is from genome assembly GCA_905333005.2 of Lycaena phlaeas. NCBI lineage: Eukaryota > Metazoa > Arthropoda > Insecta > Lepidoptera > Lycaenidae > Lycaena > Lycaena phlaeas. The sequence continues at coordinate 21,029,011 of HG995163.1, forward strand.
TTACTTAAGTTCAAGGATATAAGTCGTAAGTTGATGGTTACTATGTTCTAATAAATTATTGTAAAAAAAAAAACTATTTTGCAAAACTCTCATGATTGGAGTCATGGCCACCTAGCTGTTATTTTCCCTATAGGTACATAACATATTGCATAATACTTTAAATATACGGCCTGTATCCTTTTTAGTCGTCTATCCTTCAGCCAGCATTAGCATACAATCCTTTTGTATATCGCATACACATTGTTCAAGGGTTGTAATATTTCATACGTACAATGTCGATGGAAATTATAACATTCATTGGTCCATTGACTAATTAATGTTATAATATTCATCGACATCTCCCTTGCCTATCTAAAACCTTTTTAGACAGGCAAGTATTTTTCTCAATCTATAATTACTATCCAAAATCTAAAACAAATGTTACAGATCGAAAAGTAGAATAATTTTGTAAAAAAATAAATTAATATATGACCAACATTTCTGCTTCGAACCTCCACCTTGCTCTTTCGAGTATGTCAACTTTAATTTTTAACAAATTCTATCAAAGACTGACTAGCAATCTTGGCAGTGTTGTGTGTAACTCAGTGAATATAAAATCACTTAAATTAAGGCACACTGTGCCCAGGTCGGTTTTATTGGAAATCGTTTAAATCGGTACAAGAACTACTTGTAAATTATCGTAACTACTTGTAAAAAATCGTTTAAATCGGTACAAGAACTACTTGTAAACTAATTGTAAAAATAACACTTTTGTTTTCATTGTTCAAAAAACAATACTTAATATAGCTATAAATATTTTTGCAACACGACGTGACTTTTTCTCATTTTGTTTCCGCAACGCATATTCGTAAAAATCGTTTTAGAATTTAGCCATCAAACATCGATAAAATCCTGTTAATTCCCACCCCTAGTGTTAAATTATAATATCATAACAAGCTTCTGTCGACGGTGTGAATTTCTGTCATCACAGTCCGGATAATCATCTATATTCTAGATAGCACCCATTGTTACTTTATAAAAAAGACAAATAAAGCATTACAAAATACAATCTATATCTTTATAATCGTTGCAAAATGATTGTTACTTAAAACGTATCTGTTTTTTTTAGATACTATGTGAAAGAAAATATTACTTTACTTTGTGTTCTAACTGAAAGGTATAGGTACATGTTTTCTTAGGTACATGTTGTTGAAGAAGTGAAAAATTATGTCTTCTCTAGTACCGCCAATGAGGTCAGTGAATAGGGTTCACTGACCTCATTGGCAAAATACCACGGTTCGCCTCCTCTTCATTTGAATGCTATAGAGCTACATCGGCCACTAAATTGAAAAATACAATAACTGGCGACTGGCCATGGATTTGACATTTAAAAAAAATGCTACTGTTTTGTACGACTTATGAGTACATGCTATGTTGGCCAATATACGTAGACTAGCTAATACCCATAGCTTCATTTGCGTTAATTAATGATGATTATAGCCTGAAAGGCTCAAGCCTTTCTTCATAAAGTGGCTATCTTAGTTCCTAAGATTATCGCGTTCAAACAAACAAACTCTTCAACTTAATATGTTAGTATAAGACAGTAAAAACCAGCATCATTTGCTACAAGTACCTGCACGCGAAGGAGTTATTTGCGCTATATTCTATAATAGTATCAAAGCCACAGACGCCGAGATGAGCCGGAGATCCGCGACACGAGGTCCGCGTGATTCCTGCGAGCGTTTTCTATTAACTATTGTAATACAACATCAAATAATCTATTTCATTTACGTAACAAATAAGAATAGAGTATCTCAAATGGCGGCAAAAAACATGCTTTTGGTAAACGTTTTTCACCAAAACTTAAACTTACACGTTTAAGTTTTGGTGAAAAAGGTTCGGCAAACGTCCTTTTTGCAAATGCATGAGAGCGTTGAATACTTGCTATCGTGCCAACCGGCACCTTCTAGAAATAAATAAATATTTATTTGTAAGAAGTTGTGTTACAGGTATTAAGGAAAATAAATTGAAAAAATTTACCTGGGCTTAGACAAAGTAACATTAAAAAACTAAGTATAACGAATTTCAAAAAGAATAAGATGTATGGGATTGACATAAGTCGCGATAAATCAGGTCAATCGATAAATCGTTATTGTGGAAGTGTGTAAGTGGAAATTGTCATTGATAATTCAGAGACGATGACGAATTTCGGTATCTTTTCGCTATGAAACGTTATTACTCTCTCTAAGCCCTCAGTAACCTGACCACTCGACCAGCCGGCCGTAAAAAATAAATAAACGAGTTTTCAGACGCTTATATTAACCCTTTTTTCTTAATTATCTTTAACCAAACGTTGTCCTATGTCTCTTGATCAATCTTTTGGGGTTTCTGAGGTAATAAACAAAAAAAATAATCCTTTTAAAAACTAAATCCTTTTTTTCAGAATGACCACGTGAAATATAAGACATAGAAGCGCTGCGTGAAAGCTGGTAAATGTAGTATGACTTGTGAATTTTGTTCGGGTTCTACACTAAAACACTGCGCCAAATCAACAATAGAAAAAAGTCTTCAATTAAAGCAAAGGTAAGTCTTACAATACCTCATTGATTATCGTCGTATACACATAGATATTATAAAAAATATTATATATAATATTTTTATATACTTATACATATATAATATTTAGCCTATACAATATATATTATATTATAATACCTTCACTAATGACTCATCAATCTTCACAGGAAATATAACTAATTCATAGAAACTGATACTCTATCTATAGTTTATTACTTAGAATTTAATAGCTTATATTTTTGTTTCTAAGAAGATTTAACATTTTCCGCGTGGTTGTATAATGTCTAGGTTGAAGCGGATTAAAGAAGCTTAGTAAAGCTGGAATGATCTTGAACTCAATCAATCCGAATTTTCATAACCGAAATACTTAATTCCCAATGGTTATGCTTATAACCTTAGATGATTGATCTAAGCTTATACCATATACATAAGCACTTCGCGTCCTTTCCGCAGTGCATCCTTTCCCGGGCCAAATTCATTGGCTTCCAACATTTTAATTTAATTAAAGTTCATTATAATGAAACAACTTTTACGGATTTTATCGCGGTTTATTTAGTTTTTTACAATCCCGACGTTTCGGACACTTTACAGCGACCATGGTCACGGGAGGATAATTAAAGTTCATTTAAAATAACTTGGATAACAATTTATTGAGTACTACTTCGATACTTTGATGTTAAAATAAAATAAAAAAAATTGGTAATTGTCAAGTAAAGTAAAGTATCAACCCTTATATGTCCCACTGCTGGGCATGGGTCTCCTTCCTCGAAATCAGGCGAGGAGGGTAATTGTCATCTCTCTCTCTATTTAAGAGCTTTGCTCTTGTCGGTAGAGTATTCGCCACTTATTCCTCCTCTCCGCCAACACCTTCACCTCCCGATACGACATAACCTGTACCTTCTCCTTTATTTGTTGCATATAACTCCTTCTCGGTCTACCTCTTCCTCTTTTTCCATCAATCTTTCCCAAATAAAAAAATAATAAAAACAAATAATTAAAAATAGTAAAGTTAACCACATCAGAGTAGCAATCCAGCAAATCTTCACAGATCCCACATCGGTCTATCAATTATCTATAATTGAATAGCTATCCTTCAGACGTACAAGTATTAAATTAAAATGATTATTTATACAATCTAGACACAACGGTAACGAGGCGAACATCCTAATAAAGATGAGATATGATGACTCTAAATGCTGTGATACAGTTAACTTGCAAATTCTTATTAAGTTTAATTGAATTTACAGCTTGGTTCATCTCAACTAGTCGAAATATTATTAATTTATGATCAAAATTTCAATGGGAATTGTTATTAGAGTGTGTTTTATAACGAAAGCTAAAAGTATCTTATGATGTTTTTATATATCTAAGTAACATAATGGAATATTGAAGATCTGGTACTGTAGTGGGTTCTGTTTTATACAGCTAAGGATAGAACCCAACAGCCATTAAAATGGATCCCATTCTTACTGAAGCGGTTTAGTTGGGTGGTCGTTTAGGAAAAGCTTTATCACTGAGCGTTGAACTGTGGTTTAACTAAGAACCAGTTGTACCTACTATTTCAGATGGCTACTCAATAATGGTGACTTGAAAACATCTATCCGTGCCACACACACGACATGTGTACGAATTGCGAAACCTTGGATTGCTTTTAAGTTAATAGCGGTAAGATGAGCCGCATTGCTGCAAGCGCAGCGTAATTACAGAGCGGCAGAACTATCAATGGCCGATATTAATTGTTTCATTACCACTCTGTGACTTCATCTCACATTCACTTCCTTTAGCTGATGCTTCTTGACCTCATGTACAAAGTTGCACTTCCGAACGAATCGCGCGCACGGAGCATCAATAAATAGCTTGATACCTACTATTGCGTCATAGAAAAGATAGAACTGGAATACATAATATTATATATCTTTATAGTGTAAGTGTACTAGCTGTTGCACGCAGCTTCGCCTGCGTCAACTAAGATTTAAAACGTGTCCCGATTTTTTTTGAAAATTATAGCCTATGTTCACCTTAAATATTGTAGCTTCTCAACAGTGAAAGAATTTTTCAAATAGGTCAAGTAGTTTCGGAGACTATTCAATACAAACAAACACTCAAATCTTTCCTCTTTGTAATATTAGTATGGATGATAGGATTTTTTAAAAATTCGTTTGCTAATTTAAGGTAACAAATGAGATATTTCTATTGACATATTTAAAAAAGTTTGGTTCACATGTGACAAACTGTGTGGATAGGGAAAAGGAGGGCAACGCATCTGCATAACCTGGTTGTGTGGACGTTTATGGGTGTCAGTAGTCGCCAAAAGGTTTCGATTGTTCTTTTACCCTCCGATGCTATCAAAAAAAGACTGAGCCAGTAAATGCATAGTTATTAAAACATACAAACAATCTCATCAGCATCAATAATATTAACAGTCTGCCTAGATAAGTGGCACAAACGCTAAACGAAGAGAATAGAATAGAATACTTATTGTATGGGAACGACACTAGCTGTCAAATTACATGTCGTAAGCTAGTGTCTTTCCCATACAATAAGTATTCTAGTCTAGGAGCGGGCATGTACGTCCAACAATATGAGGATGATAGCTGATGCTGGTGAATCTACTCTGACACCTTCCCATCTGATTTAAGCAAAATCATTGTATTCAATTTGCACAAACAAATTGTTTCATTGTATTTGGTTGTTTTAGCGTTTAATGCACTTAGTTATTTTGTTTCGCATATGCGAAGGATTCGTACAATACAATGAAAAGAAGTTAAAAGTTTCGATGAACCTTGAATTGTAGTAATACTTCATCATCATCATCATCATCAGCCTTTATACATCCACTGCTGAACATAGGCCTATGTAGTAATACTTATTGTCCGTAAAATTTAATATAGTATATTTTCTACTATGTATTTTAAAACAAATACTAACGTCAAGGCGTGTTCGTTTGCGCCAAGAACTAATAAGAGCATGTATTTTTTTTTAAATTTATTAAGAGCTGGATACAAGTCCTTTGCCATAGAGAATGCAATAAACGGAGTGTTTACATACTCTGAATGTAATCACTGGAGCGACCACGAGTCAGTTAATGCACAAGGAGTACATTGTCACGAAGAAGAATTGAAAAAGTATTAACCGGGGATATAATAAGTTCTAGAACCGTCTTCAAAGGCGCTGGTGAAGTAAAAGAATATGATGTACACAGCATACATAAATGTCTGCGGAATTTCTTAGCGCCCACGCCTAAAAATTTAATACTCGATACCCTTATGTGGCACCAACGTTATTTCACATTTCGTCGGATACTTTTTATTGAGCTTTTTATAAACAGTAGTGTTCATTCTCCATGGTACAAACCTTATCGATTCATAAATAAATAATAATCGATACACACTGAAGTACTGGCAGATTCACGCGCGCACTTCCCGATCCCGTGGGAATTCAGGGATAAATTTTATAGCCTATGCGTTATTCTGATGTTTACGCTAAATTATTGTAAAGTTTCATTAAAATCCATTCAGAAGTTTTTATGTGAAAGAGTAACAAACATCCATACTCACAAATTTTCACGTTTATAATATATAATAATAATTAGTAAAAAGTAAGATTACTGCAACTATTAAAAGGATAAATTTAGAATAGACAGAATAGCCAAGTGGCCTATTTCAGGATTTTTTAAATAAATTTAGCCTCTGTCAGCCCGCAACAAATGGAAATAGGCAAAAGTTAAAAAAAAAAAAGAAATCAGTAAAAGCTTTTTATATTCTTAACATAATTATTATTATTAGAAAATTCATAACCAAAGTACAAAATTTACGATCATACGAGTAAGTTGATAGTGATGATGATGAATCGAATACTGATTTTGATTTGATATTTTAAGTTCGAATGATTACTTCATCTCTAAAATAGTAAACGACATAACTAGATTATCTCGAGCAGATTTTATCAATCGGTTTAGTTAAGAACAACCTTGATCAAGCATTTCGACATTTGGTTTGTTGACTCTAAAGATGAAAAAGTAGCTTACCTACTTCATCTATCAAATATTATGTTTGGAAAATTACTACATTTCTTTTAGTATCAAAATTAGTATTATTTACACTTTTTCTGAAACCGGTGTTTCGTTGTATTTAAATAAATATTATTATTATAAAAATCCCGGCTCCAAAATATAACATTATACAAACATAACAAAATAACCATTAACTAAAAAATAAGCTCTATAATTTTGTGTGAAGAAGACATAGTGCACCGTGTATTATATTTTATTTGGCATTTACATAAACAACATAATATTATATAATATTTTTTGTATTAAAAATATAATTTCTACATTTATTATTATTACAAACTAATTATTCAAAAAAAAAATAACAATACATTAAGGGCCTGTTTCACAATCTCCCTTTAAGTTCCCTATAGGCTATAGGCAACATATTTGACAGATGTTTGACAGATACTCCATACTCTATCTGTCAAACATCTGTCAAATATGTTGCCAATAGCCTATAGGGAACTTAAAGGGAGATTGTGAAACAGGCCCTAAGTATTGTATAGATATAGAGTTTTTAAGGTTTGTATGGTAAAAAGGCTATCAACCTTCGAAAGTCTACATAAAAAAACAAGGAGTATTTGTTTTATTTCAACGAAACTAATGTTCATTAAAATAAGATGGTTCACTAAGCTACATTTTAATATTATATAAAAAAGGCTATTTTTATGAGCGCAAAAAACCATTAGCAGAAACAGCGATGCGCTCAAAATATGGAAGTGTCGTTCTTTATTATATATTTCTGTGTATTCTTTTTATTAAATAATTGAGCTATAAACATTTATAATATTAATTTACATAAATTATAGATATAAATAACCTCAATAGAATCCTGTCGATAGTACGACGAAAATCTTGTGTGCTTTTATTATTTATTCTTTTAATATCTTTGAACAATGCAAACATAAAACTACTTTTTTACATATTATATGAAATTTATTTATTTAATGCTTAAGAAAGCGTTATGAAATTTGAGAAATTATGTAATATATAAATAATGACTAATTAAATCAGTTATAATTCGTGTACTATTTAAAATGAAATGGACAATTGACCTCGATACCTCGATACCTCGATATAGCAACGGAGGTATTTTACTATGTAGCAAAGCATTGTTATAATATATTCAAGATATTAGTATTATGTAAATTTGGTTTGTAATGTAATATTATTATATATTTCCCCCAGACGAAATTAAGCTTATTAAAGTAGTTTATTTTACAGCGCAGAAAACCGACAGAATATTGATTATCTCCACGTAAGAGATTAGAGGATTAGCGCATAACGTTTCGATCTTTTATGTTATATATTTATTAATATAAATTTTAAAATCCTAAAAATCGTAAGAGGAAGTGCCATTCTGCTTTGCAGCCAAGTTGGGCCGGCACGACCGAGGAGGACCTCGCTCTCGCTCACAAAAAAACGGGGCAAAGTGACAGCTAAGCTGTCGCGTTTCGTGCGGTTTGTGAGTTTCCAGTGGCCCATTGGGGGGATAGGAAAAAGGAAGCAACACATCTGCATAACCTCTGGTTATGTGGAGGGTAATGGGCGTCGATAGTCGCAAGGCATCGACTGTTCGTTTGACCTCTTTTGATATAAAAAATCTGAAAAAAATAACTTTTTCGTATATATTTTATAGCTTTATTAATATTTATTATACAAGGTTAAGGAAGATGTTGCGGTGTCTTTAGTACCCACTCGTCTACACAAACGTGACTAGATTAAAGTGCCTACATTTATCCCACTCAATTTTTTTTATCATCATAAATCTAAGCGTTTAGAATTATCAAACATCTTTGTCACATACAAAGATGTATTTTTATCTGATCTTCCATTGAAGGAATTTATTTCGAGAATAAATCGAGAAAATAAAATTAAGCTAATATTTTAATTATGATTAAATATGTATATGTAATAATGTATATATAACACACGCATAAATTAATATTTCAAAAGAAATTATTTTAATTTATGTTTTTGAATCATAAGCAATTAAGATAGCCTTAATACAAAAAATTATCTTGGCGTTAATTAAGCGTTAATTTAATAATTTGTAAATGGTAAGATGTTTAGTCACTTTTAACGCATAGATAAATGTCATCAACCAATATAATTACACGATTTGTACACTTTGTATGCAGCAAATTAAAAAAAGTAGACAAGCTTAAAAAATAGCTTTAACAATAAATCAATGGGTTTTAGCATTTATTTCATATAAGCTGTGCGACCTATTTTATCCTAAATTTAATGATTCTATCGCTCGAAATCTGAAACTACGGTCTCCTTAAACTACGGTGCACGCCCTAAATCCATATGGCATCAAAATATAAGCAGCTCCCAAATTTGAGTTGCGTTTGAGTCATCATCATCATCATCATCAGCCTTTATCCGTCCACTGCTGAACATAGGCCTGAGTTTGAGTATTCGGGCATATATCAATCAGTACATTTTAGTTTTTAGACAGACTCAAGGAAAACATAGAAACCAAACACTCAAGCAGGCGAACAACGCAATAATCTAAGTTCCGTTTTGTTATTAGGAGGAGCGAAAACCTAAGCTGATTATTTGTTTATGTATATATTAAGCTTTTATTTCCAACCTCATAATATTTTCTTAAGTCATAGATAATTTATTTATTTTTATAAATGTATATTTATTAGGCGCTTAATCTATAGATTATATTAAACTTACCAAAAAATTAAAACATCCATAAGTGGTAACTACAGTTGAATGTCAAGTATGTATAACAGGCAGCGACACCCGGTTTCACCCGCGCATTTCCCATCCCCGTGAGAGTACGGGGATAAATTGTAACCTATGTGTTTAGTGTTATTCTGATGTGTAAGCTATATTATTGTAAAGTTTCATTAAAATCCATTCTGTAGTTTTTACTTTAAAGAGTAACAAACATCCACCCATTACTTAGAAACTTTCGCATTTATAATATTAGTAGGATTAAGAAAATAAATTAGGAATCAACAACAGAGAGAGGTAAGAGATTTTTACAAATAAAATCTTCAAATTCCTTGACATTTTCCTAGGACAACTTCTCTATTTAATATTGGCCGTAGTAATAATTTGCTTATTAGCTTAAAATCACAAGAGAAAGTTTATCAGTCATAAAATGCACCTACCTACGTTAAACTATAAACTGGACATTAAAACTAAAACGATACTTTAGCTGTAGTGAAATTTATCCATTATTGCGACGATGAGCCAGCTGTCACACCAAAGAGATGCTGAAGAAATTTACCAACCCTCTAGACACTTACATAATAATTAATGCGACAGACTGCACCTGATTACGGGTCAAACTGTCATACTCTGAAATGTCAACGTGAGATGTTACCAAACGTATACGTCCGAAAAACATACGTTTCTCATTATTCAATTATTTTTGTATTAAAACCGCCAACAACAAAGTAATGCAAATGACGCATTCGACAACATGTTTTTTCATTTATTGTTGTTCATTATAAAAGCTTAAAATAAAAATATGCCATATATGTCAGGACGTTGTACCACGAAAAAGTACCCTTGAGCCTTGTCGTCTTTCCGGGATACCTTTGGTCGTAATGAATTCCTTTTTTCTAGAGAAGATGTTGTGACGCGACCGTCCCTCCGTGCACGCATCCCCGCTACCTCTAGTATATAAGACTGTACCAAAAGCAACCGCGCGCTATTACAACAGTGACTTTGTGATTTTTCCCGTCGTTTAACATTTCAAAAGGTAAGTGTTAAATTTACAGGAATAGGATCCTGGTTTTTTAATTACTTCCTTTTACAACGTAACAGTATAATGATCATGTATTTTCGGAAACAAGGATATTAAAAAATATATCTTATAAATAATTAATTAATAATTTATAATTTGTATTAATACAAGCTAAAAAATTTAAGACATAAGATTATAAGATAAAATATAATATAATAATATTATATTTGTAGTAATAACTACAAAAGGGATTATAATACATAGGTGTAGTACCTAGTTAAACATTAAAAATACCTTTTACAACATTTCAAGATAAAAAATATTATTTTACATATTTTAATTCTTATTATCTGCAGTATAAACGAAACCTTGTGCAATATACATTTATAGCATTATAGTGGTACCGTCAATATGTATTTAGTTGAATGGCTACCGATTACGAATATTGTATGTGTGTCAAGCCGCAAGTTGCAACATGGAACGCAGAAGTTATTATTGTCAGCCCTTCCATGGGGCCGCTACCGCACAATGTTCTCAAAAGTATCAAAACTTCATCATCCTGACTGATTAAACATTGACACATATTTTAATTGAATGTGAAAAATACGTAAAAATAGTTTCTTGGTCATGGAAAATAGATTATAATATGGTAAAATAAAAATAGTTCAAATAACTTAATAAATTATGAAAGTATACTACCTATATTTAATATGCTATCTATATTTTGATAATGCATTCTAAAATGCATTCATAATAAAAGGAAAGTTGCGAAATGTTTTGAATCGTTATCTTAAATCCAAAGTTACATACAATAGTGTTGTAAAAGATCGTTTACATTCAAATTTATAGATTTCAAATCGATAGCTATTTAAATATTCTCAAATATTTTTCGATGTCGACATTCGATCAATAAATTTCAATAAGTGCTTACATTTGAATAATTAATGGAACACTCCAAATATAAGATGAGTTCACAAAATTGTAAGATATTATGTAAAGCTTTCAGACATAATGTATGTGAAGACTTATTGTTATTAAAAGTATAGTTGTTGTCGTAGTTGAAATAAAGTAAAATAAAGATTTTATTACATTTAACAAATCAATTGTAATCTAAAATAGCATTTACCATAGAATAGATTTATTTTTCACAATAAACATAAAAATAACATCAAAATGAATTCAAATACAATAATTTTTTTTATTAGGTATAATAACGTACTTGAACTTTAGGATCATTTATTTTGATAGTGTATGTATTTTGGCGCCTTATCGGTATACCAAAGTCAAGTTTCATAATGTAACAGTGTGAAGGTCAGCTTTGAAGATGGGCACTTTCAAATAAACTTCATGTAATTGTATTTTTGCTACTACTTTGTTTGCAACTATACATTATTTGCAATATTTTTTATTATGAATAATCGAAGAGCACATTTATATAGATATAAAAGGATTTAATTATATTTCTATAAAAATACATCATATTTTAAGATCAGTTATAAATAAAATCCGGAATAAGCGTAAAATTGCATTGGTATTTTTCGTCTCTCAATTTTTTCTAACTACAACATAATGTAACATTACATACAATAGATAGCTCGGAGGTTGTACAGTTCTTTTTGTTGTCGAACTCGGCCCACCATTAGGACACCGCAACTGGTGGGCAAATGAAAAATACGAGAAATAATTGTAATATATATATAAGATTACGTCAGAGGATGCAGACATAATAATCGATGGCAGGCAGCCACGATTGCTGGAATAAAGTGTAATATCCAGCTCAGTAATCATTTATTTCGTTTGCTCATTTGATCATTAAATATTTCAGAAAATCGTCACAACTGACTCTTTAAATTATTATATGAAAAAGAATATGAATATATTATTTTACAAAAAAAATGAGACGACGAGTTGCCGTTTTTTTTTTTGTTGTTAAATAATATTTTTACTGCGAGTTGTTTTCTAAGTCGTTTTTGATACACAGTTATTTATATCTATACGAAATGTCACAACCTGTCTTACATACACTATTGAGCAGGTACAGGATGCTGAACACTTAGCACCTCAGTCTCTTTGTTTTAACCGTTATCTGCAAAGCCGCAAAGCCAGATAATTATTTCTTATTTAAAATTTTCAAAAGTCTATCTTTACTCTAAATTTTATGTAAATAGCATGAAAAATTTCTTAACGAAGCTTAAATGTCGAAACGAGATCTTGTAATGTGTCAGACTCGTTTACTAAATACGTCTCTCGCCCGCGTGACTTATTTCACGACGTGCGCTTATATCGGAAAATACGATACAATGGTATTGCAGTTTTGGATTCTAAGTTAATATGTTTTCATCAACAGAAAATTTATTTAGCATGTGGTAATGAATACATATTCTATGTACATAAGTAAAAACGAATGTTTCTAAGCGCGTAGCTCGAAAATGGCTCGATTAATTCGGCTAATATTTTTTTGTTTGTTATTTAAGGCCCACGGAAGGTTTTTATAAAAAAAAATTATAAATGTTCAAAACAGTATGCACGGGATAGTGCCCTATATTACGGTCGCCGATCGATTTTTAAGATTTTTGACAGGATTAAGTCTGACCGGGCAGATAGTGTATCAATAATATAAGTATTATAACATATTGATAGAGCTTTTAACTTCGATATTTGCTTCGGTATTTTCGAATAAAAAATATATTTCTCAATGCCCATACATATGTAATAACATCCATTTGTAAACAAAATTTTAGATACTGTCTACAAAATATTTCGTTTAAATCCGTTAATATGTCAAAACAATTTTTCTTTGAATTAAAAAAAAACACTCAAGTATCTAGGTATCTTTGTTAGAGTATCTTTATAACTTAATTTTATTATTCATTAAAAGAAAAATATTAATATTAATTCATACAATCAAATAAATTAGTACTCTATGAAGACTCTACAAATACTCTACGTAATGCATGTTACTTACGTCAGTTAGTTCTATATGGAATAGAAATTCTATTGATGATTTCAATATTTCATAATAATAAAAATAGATAAAAAAACATAAATAGACTAAAAAAGCCCTCATATTTTATAATAGAGTAATTTCATCCTTGTAGAAATAAAGGAAGGAAATACAAGTCTATGTTAGGGCTTCTCCGTAAAATGTCGAATATACAAATTAACAAACATTGTGAAATTTACCCATTGCTATTCTATGTTCGTGTATTGTAGACATAAGAACGTCGGAAACCCAAGACGATTTCTAAAATATAATTTTATGTAGTTTATATATAGTTTTAGTTGACGTTTTTTTTCTTATTTATGTCCAAAACGAATTTATGGTAATCGATATTGATAAATCAGTTTAATCGGTTCAGATAAGCTATTTACGGATGGCATAATCCGTTATGATTAGTCATCGTTATTAAAATATCTCAAGATTGGCATCATATATCTGAGATTAAATTAGAAATAAATAATAACATTGAAAGAATGAATCTCGAAATTTTTCGTATTAGAAGGACATTGATTTTTTTAAGCTTCTTAATTTTAAACCTACATATCGCTATTTATTCTTATTGCCAATCATATAAAAGGTTAAAGATATATTTATTCTCATAAAAACAAGTTAGTCACTTGTCTTTAATGGCATTACAAAAGTATCTTAAATCATTCGATTATGATTAAATATTTATTATTTATATTTTTCAATTAAATGTTACTTAACAAAGTGGGAAAGCCCATTAAATATTTGAGCATACATTTAAATATCCTTTATATTAACGAGAACCCTCACCCATGTTAACCACGAGAAGAGATTTGCATCTAAAAGTGACAATAGAGCGTGGGATATCTAGCAAATACAAACTAAGAAGATAAAGTGAAGGGATTAGCAGAAACTCTATAAAACGATAAAATTCGCGACTAATGCAAACTCTCCAAGCTATGTAGAGAGAGAGAAAAGAAATTGCTCTTATATCCACGTAGGCTCTATGTGTCCAACCAGCTACACTTTTACCACGATATAGATGCGTTGCACCGTGGTTTTGTCTGCATGCATACGATCATTCTGGTTATTTCTTCTATCTTTTACTAGCACGGAGACTATAATATCTTAAGCCTCAGGGTAGGCAACACATAAGTGAGTTGCCTGGGCTAGTTCCTGGTAAACTAGTTTATGTTCATGGGCTGTGCTGACCACATACTAAATGATCTTTTTTTAAATAAAGAAAGACGATCTTTTTTTTAAATCACCTCCCGAAAAAAGAAATGAAACGCAATGGCTTTGATTATAAAGCTTTAAAATATGTAGAGTTGTTTCATCCCGTGGACTACTGGTAATTTGTGTACACTTTTCGTGTGTGTGTTTAAGTGATTACTTTGTGTACTCAGGTAAATTACGATATTGAGGCCATCGATCACAGGCTAAGCACGTTTTTGTAGATTTTCACACGTGAGTTACAATGTGCCCGGACAAAAAGCTGCAACAAAGTCCCACGAACACAATGGCGGGCCTCGCTTGCCTGACGCGAAGGGCAAATTGGGCAACGAGGAATGTATATTTGCACGTATTTTTGCTAATATTGCACTTTGGTTATATCACCGTTTAGATTTTTTAAGGAAATCTAGAACACTCATTGTTAGCTTGTGCAAATTCCATATATTCTTATAAAAAGTTGAATAAATTATGAAGGTGGTAAAGAAGTTGCAAATCATAAATTTAATTAGATCGTGCTTCTTCTCACTAAACCCGCATCTTTAATTAGTTTGTAGTACACATACAAAATGTATTTCTTGATTCTTCTATAGAGAGTAGAAATACTTGTCTCTTATCATTTTACAATTTTAAGGTTATTTAGAAATACGATCTTCATGTGTATTTATATTTCGACTGTCATCCACTACTGAACATACTCCTCCCTTACTGATCTCCAAGATGACCAATCCCTTGTCACTCGCATCCAAGACTCTGCCACGGCCCACGGCTACTGCGCGGGAATTATCTTACCTAAATTCTCTATGTTTAACAATTTTTTTACCGTCCATTTTCCATTTCACGGCCAACTCAAAACTTGACCTCTACATTTTGAAAATGTATTCCAAAGTAAACCAATAAAATGTATACAATCCTCAAAGACGGTCATTAGACGCGATATTATCTGCGGCCTGTTGCAAGCTTCGTTTCGCAAGCTTCCATTGGATGCTCACGTCGGGACTTGCACAACGGTTCAAGGACACACACTATTTTACTCTAATACGATTATGTCTCTATTGTTCATCGCTAAATATTTGTTCAATTACATATTATCTAGTTGAAGTTCTCTATTTTTTTATTAGCACAGTTATACGAACAGAAATTATTTTTTACAACTTTTTTTGTTTCTAATATTAAGGCGGCTCACGTTTCTAAAAAGTTACTAAATAACATGTTCGAAGACTCTACCTTATAACAAGAGAGAGCAAAGGACCGTTGGAAAAGAGCAGTCGATTCACGTAATAAGCATGATCCATAGACACCAGCTACTCCAGAGGATTAGCAGATCAGTCTTTCGCATAGGAGTATGCTCTTTTCTTGAAGGTCCCTAAGTAGCATCAACTCTGAAATACCGTGGGTCGCAGCTACTTGCATATATCTACTGATAATGACTTTTCTTAACTCTGATAATGAGTTAATTTCTGCCATTTCTTGTTACTCTCTTTTAACTGGTATTTGGAAGACATTTTTAATTTGCTTATGAGATTTATCTGATGATCGATTACTCTATCTTTTTATTCTACTCTACTTAAAAGAGTTATTGTTATACTTATAAGAGCGATTATATGCATAAACTTTATTACTTTCTCAACCTCATATTACATTAAAGATGGCATTAACAAACACCAAATAGCTCTTTGCTTGCTTTTTATCTATTTATTATAATTGTTTTCTTCATTTACACTGGAAATTAATGCGTCAGAAAAACGTGCCGGGGTTTCAAATATAATGACTTATCTCATGACTTCATAGGAGATTCTCAATTATATCCATTGCATCACGCGCCGTGTGTTAAGTTTAAATGTATTGTTGCATGCATTGTGTATTTTAAACCACTTATATTATGTTAAGCTATCACCCGTTATTACTGGGAAAATGTAATAGAGCGCGTTGATGTCTTTTATAGACGAGACAATTGCTAATACAATGCATTTTAGTTTTTAAAGCTATTGCTTTATTATTATGTATGATTTATTCAAATTAAGTTATAATGTAGCACCATCTCTCGCTGTTTTAGTAGTTACTTATAAAATGTGTAAGGTTCAACAAATACGCGTTTATATTAAATGTAAAGGTAGTTCGATAAAATTTAATTAAATTAAATTATCGGGCTCAAAGTCTTATTTACGTCATTATTGACCCCAAATCCATATTGAAGAAATGTGTATTGACATGGTAATATTTGAACACGTGTTGTCGAGGAGAGTAAAAGTAGTGGAGACCATTTATTGAAAGCTATTAATTAACAACTACTTTATTATTAAAATTAAATATCGATTTAGTTTGCTGTAGATTTTTTTTTCTAATAATACAATAATAAGGAATTAATGTATTAGAATTCGTGTTAGATTACGAGTGGCAGGGGATCGGTCGTCTTGGCGTTCATTGAGGGAGGCCAATTTTTAGCAGTGGTCGGATGATGATGATAATGAAGTTGATGCTGACTTTTGTACAATGTATATTACAAGTAAACAAATTGACTACATCACTGGAGACTATTAATACAATGACATGACATGTTATGTACCCAGCGGAAAACCGAACATGACTGATGACCGGCGACTATCAACATACTAATATTTCTTAGATAAGATCGTATAAAATTTATCGAACTTTCTAAACTTTTCTTAGGAGTATTGGAAAAAAATTAAAGCTAAAGCTGAAGAGATAGAAATTTGAACATCGAGAATGAGCGACGATGGTCCAGTGAATATGGACTCGGTCTCTTGATCAAGAGAGTTCGGGTTCGATCCTAAGCCTGTGGTGCCAGGAAATGAGTTTCTCTAAATTTCTAATTGCATCCTGAACACGAGACCACCGCTCATCAGTGAAGGAAAACATCTTGAGGAAACCTGCGTGCCTGATGAGATTGAAAATCTTTGAAGGCGTGTGAAGTTCACCAACTCGCATTGGGTCCGCGCCTCTGTTGAACTATGACCCATTACCCTTCGAGGATTTCGAGTAGGAGACCCGTGCCCAGCAGTGGCACATATATGGGTTGCTACTATACTTTTTTATATAAAAAACATTACTTTATATCGGATATATTATGACGACTACATGTTAGGGTGAGTCCAAGAACAGTGAAAAATATGGTAAATATAATCCTGTTTAAAATTATCTCTGTTAATCCTTCGCTTCCACCAGCTGCTGCGTGGTCGTCGGCGGTCGGTCTGGCCGAAGGTTGACCAACTCCCGTGTCAGTCGTCATTGAATAAGGTGTGTCAACATCGGCATCTCGTATGTCAATAGTGTCACATCCGACGCAAATGTCAAACAGTGACAATATACGAGGGTTAGGTTGAAGGCGTTTCGTAATGACTTTGGCTAATATTCATAGAATACTTCACCTTATTAGAAAAAGCTGTAGCCTAAATTACTCACTATAATATCAGCTATCCGCCAGTGAATCTCATCAAAATCGGTCCAGCCATTTCAAATTAGTCTAAACAAAAAGACATTTTTTTTCACGTAGGTAGTGTTAACGTGTTTATATGGAATCTATCTAATATGTTGCTTGCTTTTCAATAACTAAATTTCGAACAAATTGGTTTCATAATTGAAGATACGTATTACAACAAAATGTATTTTTATACATAGATGGAAATAACGATTTTTCAATAGAAATGGATCTTGACAACCCTCCCGGTTACGACATGGTTTCTTCCAGTAAAGATCAAGTCATTCGAATAAAAAAAAAATATCGATAACGATGACGAGTATTGTAAGATATTCATTCATATATTAATTTCTCCAGTCTATACGAGTCCAGATACACCGTTCGTTTACAATACAACTAAAAAATGAAGTCAACCATTACGACTTACGTAGTACTTGAAGTTTCTCTCGACACTAACCATTCATGAGTTGAATTTAAACTGATGTTATAGCTCTGCCATTGTTTAGTATGTGTGTGATGTAAACATCATATTTTATTGCCTTTACAATAAAATTATTTCCTTGTTTCTCTTTTTTAAAGACGATTTTGTTTATATAAAGCATGTTTCAAAGTCATGGGTTACTAAACATTTAATTAGTTCATTCATCAATTTGTTCTGGTCAATGACTGAAAAACAAAATAACAAAGATCTTAAAGTTCCGATTAAATCAAAAATGTCGAATAAAGTAGTTGTTTTCACGTTAACACGAGAAATTTAAGTTTAAATATTCATTAAAAAAAAAATAACAATATTTTACCAAGATTACATTGTTGTTTACATTTACGTTCGAAGATTTATAAAGTACCATCGTCAACGACGCTTATCATGATCATCTCAGATCGTTAATTCACGTGAAAGGTTGAACGAATCCTGTTTGACTTTGGCGGATTGCAGAACCGACCTAGACAATATACAGGCTAGTTTTGCTGTTTGATGAAGGATTGAAGATAAAGATAAAGATGAAGATGAAGAATTGAAGGCTGTTTGAAGCTAGCTGAAGATTGTTTGTTCCTTATGTTTCTTGGACATGTGATATATAGTTGCTATACAACAGTATCGATTGGTGAAGGTGTTGACGGAAAAGAGAAATGAGTGGCGAATACTCCAACGACAAGAGCCGAGCTCTTAAATAGAGAGACAGATAGTATCATGTTATGAATGTAAATTTCTAATCGGCAAAAGAAAAATGTATAGACGAAATGAAAACCTCCGTTTTTTAAATCAGTTTCAAACAATTACACCAAGCCTTGAAAAATTGATTATACCAATTTGATATTTTGTAAAGCGAATTAAAATCATAATGAGAATGTCATTTGCATAATTTCGTAGGCGCATTATTAACGTGTTCAACGTAAAGGCATTCGAAACAGGCGGACTCGAAGGCGAAGGATCGTGATTATCGTGAACAAAACTGATGGACGACCGGCCTCGGGCCGCTTACAAAACTTCTACAATTGTGGTTAGGTTTCGCACCAAATCTGTAATTATCAAGTCAAGAGCATCGTACCACGGAGCGTGTACATCTAGATATTTAAATCAAACTATGCTTGTTTTCTAATAATACAAATACCTTAATGTGCGACGATATTATAAACGCTTTACTGTCCCGTGCGTGAGGTTAAACCTATTTAAATAGAAAAATGTTTATAATTAAAGCCTATCCAAAATAATGCAAGCCTTCACCATATCGCGGAAAAATTCGAAACTAATTTCTGTATGGACTCATGCTATGTGCATGTATATGTATATGTATATGTGCTGGTTGGGCTTATTACTTAGTACTTTCTAGTCAGGATATACTGATAATCATCAGAAAATCTTAGCGGGTATTATAATAGGAGTTTTTATCTTCCTTCATTTTACCTGCATCTTTGTTCTGTAAACACTTTTGCCATTTTCGGTATTGGAATTGCTATTAATAAATTTTACCTATAATTACTAAGGCAACGGGCTCCAGTACTAGGTACGTCACAGTGTGTTTCAACAACATCTCTGCCAAGTTCTGCCATCGCTCACAAGTTGTCAAGCGTAATAGATAAGCGACAGAAACTCAAGCACTTTATATAACACTAGCTGTTACCCGCAGCTTCGCCCGCGTGAACTTAGATCTGCCGTTCGAATCACGGCAACACGATTTATTTTCTTGCGTATTATTTTGATTTTGCCATATCTCCTAAAGTATTCATTTAATTTGCATGATGTAAAGGGGAAAAATAATCATCATGAAGTGCTTAAGCTAATTAACTGATTAAAAATGATAAGGATTCATACCGTATTTGTGTAAATAACTTTCAAATTATCACGTTATAATTGCCCATTTTTTTAAAGTATTAAATGGATATAGTATGATATCCTTAACAGATAGACATATGCCATCGCGGACTTTTTTGTAGACCTATTTAAGATACACAATTCCACCATACAGTATTTTGTTATATCTCAAAGGGTTTAGGCAGCGTTTTCGTTGAAAACTCCCAGACGGCCTATTTTTTTCCGACTCCTCCAACAATTATTGTTATATGTTAGCCAATGTATATAAAAACTTAATAAATTATGTACATAAACCTTCCTCTTGAATTGTCCTATCCATTAAAAAAACCGCATCAAAATCTGTAGCGTAATTTTAAAGATTTAAGCGTACAAAGGGATATAGGGACAGAAAAAGCGACTTTGTTTTATAATATGTAGTGATTACTATGTATTATGTTGTTTCCAGATAATCATTTAAATAAAGTATGACTAATGGTAAAAATATTCAATATTTGCGCACATCGACGAGTTTTTATGTTTATAGAGTCGAGTAGGCTCTATATGCTCTATAACATCGATAATATTTCGTTACTTTGCACCAGAGCCCGGTATGAAAATCAATATTCGTTGGTCCCTAATGTGCATATTCTCCTCCTAATCCAGTCTAATACCAGGGTAATCTTGCTCGTTTCCGTTTTTCGGAAGCTTTACCGTGTTTCGTAGAGTAGAGCAAGACAAGTCCGATCCGATGCCTGAAGACCGTGCGGTTGATGACCTCACGGCTGGCGGGGGAGACCTCCACCCTAAACCTTTTTAGTTGAGCTACTGCTCAGCTACTATGCCGATTAAGCGTAAAGGTCTTTAGACCAGCAGCATAGGCCATTTCGGAAAAAAAGTACTTACGGGCATAGATACTTAACATCTTATGTATCAGGGTAGGCCCAGATAAACTTGCTTATTATCATGGGCGACGCTGATCTCTTACCATCGTGCGAGTTGTCTGCTCGTTTGCCAATCTAACTGACATAAAAAATTACGAATTACTTAAGATGGGAAACAAGAGTATAGTAACCTAACCTAGATGGTATGTATTGCAATCATGTCTCGTCGTATCTCTTTATGTGTCGTTGTTTTGTTTTTAATGTTTAATTAAAACGAGCTAACACTTCCTACTCTCATTCAATCACTATGTTCAGCGTACTAATGTGTGACGCAATGAATTTAATTAGTGGCGTAAACATCGGATGGCTCATTTGTAATTGAAATTCCACGTGAGATGCCATCAACACCAGGGTCACCATTAATAGATCTAGGTCATGTGACCCTGGGTGAGACCGGCTGAGATGAGAGGTAAGGTCGATACTAAATATTTTTAATGTCTTCAACTATGATTATGTGCATTTTATGTCATTCTTGTGGGAGTGATCGACCTACAACTGACCTGTAAATCGTGTAATAGACAAATCAAATCAAAATATCTTTATTTCGTAGGTAACAACTTGCACACTTGAAATACGTCAAAAGAAGTAGTCAATAAAAAGTAAAAAGTACAAAATAAAACTCGTTTGAGATGCAGGATATCCTAAGAAAAATGAGAAAAAGTCTTAGGGAAACTCTTAAATTAATTTAATAATTTCTTTTTATTATTTCAATGTTCAATGTTCTACAGTTAATATTTATCAGAAAAGTGACCTAATCAGTAATAATATTATAAACGCGCATGTTTGTAAGAATATATTCATATTTATTACTCTTTTACGCAAAAACTACTGAACGTATTTTGATGAAACTTTACATTATAGCTTACGCAGAGTTCAGAATAACACAATTTATTCCCATATTCCCACGAGAATAGGACGGGTGCGGATGAAATCGCAGCGCGCTTGTACATAATTATTTTGACGATAATTTTCTCGCCTCGGCTCTTTTTACGGCTGACTAAATATTTCCATATTTTTTTATCAGGTTTAGCCTATTAGTAAGATTTAGTATTTAGTAACAATGAGGCTGGACACAGACTATCTGCCTAATGAATATGTATATGAAAACTTTAAGATATAAAGAGGCGCGTACTACATAATACACAATAATATAGACCTATGTTTAATAATATGCGTCTGTGACGAATTAACGATTTCACATCCTCATATGTCTGTATATAGTCTGCGCTTCCCTCAACTGGCAATTATCCGCTTAGGTCATTACATAAGCGGCGATACGTGTCAAGGTTCTGCCAGATGACTTCTTTACATTCCGCTTAACGACAGCCACCTGTTTCCGGGTGATACAGCGTCTATTATGGAGTTTATTAATCATACATTATGTACAGAGTTTTTGCTCATCGACCATTATAGTTCGATCCTTTAATTACGTGGTGAATAAATTATGAATGCGTGAACATTAATCACAAATATCAACGTTTCAGTCATCGCTCACAATTATCGATGACTTTTACACAATGTTTTCGAGATAAATGATGTCAAGTTATGATAAGTTTGTTATTGCATTATAATTTACATTATTTCTCATGTGGAATAATATGGATTACTTCGTAAACAAACAAGCTTTCAAGTAACGAATTCACTTCATATATTTACTGTAACTCTTAGGGCCTGTTTCACAATCTCCAGATAAGTTCCGAATAGGCTATCGGCAACATATTTGACAAATATATTGCTGATAGCCCATTCGGAACTTATCTGGAGATTGTGAAACAGGCCCTTATAGTATTAAACTTATAAATATGTAATAGAAACGTTAAGCAACAAATTGATTAAATTATACAATTTATTTTTCTTGAATTTTTTTTACAATTTTTTTTATTTGTTATTACCCTGAGTTTTACACGGATTGAATTTAACTTTATTTGATTCTCTCATATTCATTTTAAGTCGAAGATCATAATGTAAGGTAAGGTACATTATCAGAAGATGCGCTTCAATTATAATTTGCAATAATTTGCAACGTCAGTTTCTCTGTTCATTTGGGCTTTAGTAAACATCCCCTTATTCGTTGTCACACTGATTGCGGTGTCGTTGTGACATCGCTTACACTTAACGCTTGTTAATAAATTGGGTCGATGTTTCGTCGCCCGCGGCGTCTTCGGCCGGGGCGCTCGTCTTACGTAAGACTCGGCGCCGCATGACACACGTCCAGACAGCTGAGACCTGACACACGTCCACTCCGGTCTGACACACCGGCGGAGCGAAACAACCGAATCCTATTATGACGCGCTTGACTGAGTATATCGCAATGGACATATTATTCCATTTAGTCCAAAACATTATAATATACAGACCTCAAACAAACCAATGTATTTTGATTCGATATGTTATGCATATATGACATGACTAAACGATATGTGAAAGGTGCAATTTGTAACTAGGCTATTATAGAAGCATTAAGTGTCACATTCAAAGCAGAAATCGAAATATCTAAGCTAATCGGATCCTAAAGATTTTCAGATATGTCAGACTATACTATCAGCACCGACAAGAGTATGTGCCTCCATGAATTATTTTGATATCCTAGCCAGCTAGAAGAGTTTTCATTATAACATTAGGACACTATGTATAATGTAACCGTCCATCCGCATAAATTATATCCATAAACAGATTAAATTATGTTGCACGGTATCCTAAATATTAAGTACAGTATAAAAGACAATTACAAAATATTAACAGATAAAGTCAAGCTTTCAGACAATACAAATTGAAAAGGCTTTATAATATTTTATAGCAATGATTTATTAAATTGTTATTACAAAAGAATTTCGTCACTCTGCCCCCCTAGACAAGACTATCATAGTTGTAGCCTGTAGCCAAACAACAATTGCAGAGTAGTTAAAGTTACAAATATTTATATTACTGACTACATCTTTCAAAACTTATTATATCACAATCGTGTGACAACAAAATTATCTTGAATTAGGAACGCGAACAAACATCGAACATTATATCTTCCACTCTGAAACTGGCAAATCCTTTTGGGAGCAAAGAAGCCAAAGAAGAAGAAGAACGTGAACAAAAACATAATAATAATCTGAAGGACTATTCCGACTGTACCGTGAATAAAATGTATAAACTATCAGGATTAAATTAAACAAAGTTACAACATAGGTGGGTTACAAGTCACTCGTGCTACGTTCACATCATTCCAGCAAATTCTAGTATATTAAATATCTATTAACCATTAACCCTTTGGCCTTTAGGTTGTTTAGCATTTTTTTTAACGAATATACTAAAGATGGCGCAATGCATTCCTCGGAGAACCAGTCCACATTAATTGTCGTTTCTGACCGATTACGTTACATTGTAGCAATGCAGATATATTACACGTTGTAAATCGTAATAACCATATTATGCGTTTATACACTTATCCTGATCAACTTTTATTGAATTAAGTAATTTTATGAACGCACAGATGTTTATTGTGCGTAGTGAATGCAGGCCCTCAGGAGGGTTATCAAAGTTAAACCATGGCAAGGCTAACATTGAACCAATGTTTTAATCATTAGCGTTAAAATGAAAGTAATATCGAATATTCTTGTTACAGATGCAGGGTTGGCTGTTGTTGGCCAGCGCAGCACTGCTCGCAGTGGTCGCAAGCGCTCAGAAACCAGGGCGGTTCCTCTCTCTTCCAGTGCCATCGAAATGCGCTAACAGTAAGTTTATTCATGTAATGTCGTTTAAAAAAGGAATACTGTGGAATAATTATCATCGTCAGCATATTGTCCACTGCAGAGCCTCCTTTTCTGTTAATCTCCTGTGTTCCTTTCCTGCCTCATCCATGTTTTGCCTACCATCTTTCCCATGTCATCGGATCATCTCGCGCTGGACGTGTCAGACGCATTCGGTTACCACAGTGGACCACGTGTCATCATCACTCGCGCTTGAAGAATTTTCTCTAATTTCCCGAAAGCTGCCCACCCCAGTTGGACTCTCATGTCCCACAGAATTACCATGTCCAAGATACACGCAATTACCATTTTCTACCTCTCATTTTCAATCGTAATTGCTGGATCCGAAAGGCTGCAGAGGTTAGGTACAACCTTTGCTTTAGACATCCTTAGGCTCACTTCCAGAGAAATATTATAAAGCTCATTAAGCATATCTTGGAGTTCAGTAGGATTTTCCGGCAAACATCATTAAATCATCTGCGAATCTAAGATGTGATACATTGACATATTTTATACCCTTTTCGTTCCATAATCAATACCAGTTTTTACACACAGAGTATTGTACCATTCTTGCCCAATTTCATATTGGTTTTAACATAATATGAATGGTATACGGTTTTTTTTTCTTACGAAATATCAGTCGACATCAAATATTTTCTGCAAACTTATGACAACATATATCCTAATTCCGATGTCTGAATGTCCGAATTACACTTATAGAAAAGAACGCTATAACTCTTAAAGCCTTATCCGCGCGAGACGTGCCGACAAATTTGCAAATTTTCAAGCCACGTAATATAAATAGTTATGTAACTAAAAGAAAATAACGAAAAGAGATATAAAGAATACACGAATAAATTAATTTAAGCAACAACCGGTTTTATGTGATTTATTGTATGTATTCAAATTTATTAACATATAAAATAAGCTATAAATTATAATAAGGCTACCTATTCAGTGCACATAACATGTATAATAAGATTATGCAAGTTGGTCGGTGAGACAGACAAGGGACTGAGGATTATTGCAAAAAAACCTGCTCAGCACAGCAGCATCTATACTAATATTATAGAGAGTATTAAATAGGCTCCGAAACTAATTGGCCAATTTGAAAAATTCTTTCACTGTTGGGAAGCTACATTATCCCCGGTAAACATAGGCTATATTAAATTTTCAAAAAGTTAGGTACCTTTTTAAATCTTAATATAACAGAAGTAGGTACCTAGTTCTACTACTGTACTAAAAAACTAAGACTGTTTTGACAGCCTTTCTTTACACGGCCGATGGCCTAAAAGGCTCAAAAGTGGAGGCTGCAGTTAGGTAGACGAAATGTTGCATGGCCATTAACCAGGTGGGAAGATGACCTCCGTGCAGTAACCGGTCCTTGTTGGTTGCGAGTGGCAAGGGATCTGTCGTCTTGGCGCTCATTGAGGGAAGCTTGTTTTCAGCAGTAGACGGATAAAGGCTGATGATGATGAAGACTATATGAAACGTAATAGCAATCAATATTTTATACTTTTATGTTTCAATGAAATTAGTTGTGTGTAATGCAAAAGTGAAGTCTATGTATCCAAATCGCATATACTTTGAGCAATTTAATCTTATAATTACAATCAGTGTGTTATAATTTAAATTACAGTATAATGAGGCAATAATGTGTTCATTTGTAATTTAATTAGGAAAATTCAGTAATTAAAAAAATATTCTTTGCTTTTTGTATTAACGTGGATTAAACTTGTTAATAAATGTAGGTTTTATTAACGTTAACAAAACGCATAATTTGAATATGTAATGAGTGTTACACCCGATTTCGATTGTTCAATATTTCAGAATCTAGGTTATGGCTTGCGTATTGCTAGATGATTTCTGCATAGTGGTTGGAGGGCTATGTTTGACGTTTCTAATTAATGTTTGTGGTGGTAAAACAAAATGAGAGTTATATAACTCCGGCAATTACGATACCTGGCTCATCTGGGCGTTACCAGCCAAGGCTTGCCTCAAGGTATAAATGTGTAGGCGATTAGCTGCAGAAGGTTAAGATTTGAAATGTTGATTTGGAACAATGGTTATTAGGGTTCCGCGTTATAGGACGTGGCTGGATCCTGAATCCTGATACTAACGCCCCGCTGTCCGTGCACTGCGCCTTTTACAGGACTGCTAAATACTATTAATTATTATTTTACCAAATATTTTTATACTGTATCATCTCGACCATATCTTAAAACTTTTTAAATGATGGCTGAGGGCGGGAATTTATTACCTCGTACGGGGCAGAGATAAATTATAAGCTATGTGTTATTTTGATGTGTGACATATATTATTGTAAAATTTCATTCAGTAATTTCTGGATGGATATGTAACAATCATACATTCTCAGTCTGTCGCGTTTATAATATTAGCAGATTAAGAAGATATTATCTTATTATCTTATACCTTTAAACGAGCAATTCTTGTATATATATATATATATATATAGAATCGGGATTTCGGAAACGGTTCCAACGATTTTCATGAAATTTTGTATATATGTTTTAAAAACGGCGATAAATCGATCTAGCTAGGATGCATTTTTAGAAAACTTTTTTTATCCGTGTTTTGAGGCATCGATAAAATATAATTAGAATACGAACGTAAATTTCGCTGTCAAAGAATATGTCATGGTAACTTAGTGGTGAAATTAAGCAGTTGTTCGAACGAGCCTGGTTCGAATCTCCAGTCCGATTTATTTTTCCTTTTTTTTTAAGATCATTTCTTTTGGAAGAAAAATTTTATCGTATTTTATCACTTGGGTACCGAGCAAATGCTCGGTCAACCAGGTACTAAGTGTTTAATTAACATTCTTATGCTAGACAAAACTTATATCTTTGTCAATTATAATAACTATATAAGGTCTTATGATTATTATATATTATTATAATGCATGAATATACTTATAAAAGTTCCCTTAAGGGACTCCTTACTTCGTTTTTATTGTTGTCTACAATAATATCAAATATGATATCTGAAGTACACGAATGGTCTTAGGACGAAAACGAGGATAAAAAAATAATCTCAGCTAACTTGAATTTATATTGTAATCTGCATGGTATTGATCGGCTTATTGATCTGACGTCACTCTCCCCAATATCATCAACCAATCAACCATACTGAAATACATCAAGTTAAGACCACTGAGGAACGGGCAGTTCCCCCTTACAGGTGTAGTCTGGCCTTCGCCGGGGCCAGTGTGTTGCTGAGATGATCCAGGGCTCTCAAAAAGCGACTGAAGGCGTTCGCATGTGGTTCAGTGGGTTAGTGTATTTCCCAAATGCGAGAACCCTATTGATCCAGAAGCCTAACCCGAGTGAGCCTAAGATGAGTGATGCAAAAGCCTGAGTCATAAAATAAAAACTTTAAAAGGAAAATGTTATTATGTATAATAACATGAAACCCCATCATAAAAGTACTTAACCACAATATGAACCTATTAAAGGGAAACTAGGAAATGGTAAGGGCATTAAACCGACTTGTCTTGTAAATAAACATGTGAGAATAAATAGAAATCTGCAGAAATGTAATAGCAAATTGTCTTTTGTGTTTTCTGTTATGGCGAAATTCTATGCGAACTATGTTCGTGTGACCGCAATATAAGATATGCTTGTTTAGATAGACCATTATTAATAAAGCAGAAGCATATGATGATTGGTCGGTCATAGGTGTAGTCTTGGCGTTCATTGAAGGAGGCCTATTTTCACCATTGGACAGATAAAGGATGATAATAATAAGTACCAGTTTTGATTCACTGAATAGAGGTATTTCATCCCTGGAACAACCACTCGCCTTAAAACACTTCATTACCGTATTAATGAATCTCTTGTCTTATCTAATCTTATCTTATACTAATAAAGCTGAATAGTTTGTTTGATTGCGCTATTCTCAGAAACTATTATTCTAATTTGAAAGATTCTTTCAGTGTTAGATAGTCCATTAATCGAGGAATACTTGAATGGTTATACATATATCATCCCGCTAAAAAAATATTATACATAAATATCTTGAGTTAGTAATTGAACACAGTTTATACTACCTAATTTACGATATGCTTTAACATTACATACATTTTGGACATAGTATTTTACAAATAAGTACATAAAGATTTAACCTTTGTTTGTTTTAACCTTCAATGAAACTAATATTGGATGAGAAGGTACAAATGTATTTCGTCATGAGCTAATATTGCTAAATTATAAATATCACGAGACGCCACCTAATTGACTTTTAAACATAAGAACCTATCCGTTGGAATTATGAACTTAGAAGTTCAAATTATAATGTATCTTTGACATTACTTGTCGAAGCAAATGTTAAAACTTCAACAAACTAGTAATTACGCAAAAAGAAGTTAAGGATAAGGGTGGGAAGATCGGCATACATCTTGGGGGTATTCAATCTCTTGCGTATGAGAAGGGAATCGGCATGATACCGTTCATTGAAGTAGGCCTAAGCCCAGCGGTGTACGAAAAAGATTGACAATTATAGTAATAATGCCTTATTACCTTTGACCGATAACGTCCGCGACAGAATTCTGCAATCGTGGGTACGAGGTATCTCCATCTCCATATATCACCGGGAAATCGAGATTAGATTTATTCGAATATTTTTAATCACACATTTTATTTACCAAACTAAATTTATATAAAAGTATATATACAAATAAATAGATATATAGACAGATAATAATAATAATAATAATATGTTTATTGCAAGAATATATAAGTTATAAACAGATTTTTAAA
This sequence comes from Lycaena phlaeas, assembly GCA_905333005.2. NCBI lineage: Eukaryota > Metazoa > Arthropoda > Insecta > Lepidoptera > Lycaenidae > Lycaena > Lycaena phlaeas. The sequence goes on from HG995163.1 coordinate 21,058,713, forward strand.
TTATAATTTTATACGGTTGATCCAAAGGCCATAGTTAGTAAAATGAGGGCAAGCACAAATAAAATTATTATAAAAACTTTATGTCATCATACTAATTGACAGTAATGAATATGAAACTATTCATCTTATCATTAGATTCACTGATAACCTTGACCAAAAACAAAATAGAAACATAATAGGCTCTTGAGGCAACACACGTCTTTAAAGGGCAGCACGAGCATCATAAAAGCCATAAAGACGACACATTACACAAGCTTTGACCATATGTAATGACATAGATATTAATGATAGAGCGAGGAGTTCGCGGTGATTTATTTTCGCCATAAGACAGATAATATTAGGCAAAAAATATTATTGATGTTGAATATATCATAATCACCAAAGGAATCCCATCTATCCCTCATCTCATTTCCCAAGAAGGGGAGGGGAGGGGTTGGAAATTTAAAATTGGATAAATGCAAATTTCTATAGCGAACAAAATTAAAAAAAAACGAAACCCGAGATTATTCAAATGGATTTATTTAGGTTTTAGCAGACTGATAATTTAAATTTATTATCCTTGTAGCTATAGGTTAGTAATTTCATAGAATATAGCCGGCAATGAGGCAAGAAATATTTGCACACGTCCAATATTAACAAATTAACACAAAAGTTCAGGTTAAAACTAATATATCTAGCTATGCATAAGGTTAGACTGCCGCTCCGTTGGTGTAAAATTATTTAAAAACATAATGTGATTTTAATGCGTACAAATAAATAAAAATATGTAATATAATCTAGTAAAAGTCCCTTTTTAATTTCAAACTAACAGCTAAGGAAAAAACAACCTATGTACCTAAGAAAAAAGTAACCTACGCTATAAAAAATAATTATCATCAATCCAGATACGGCTGCAAATCTCAATGAACGCGGGTGCAGCTGCCGGCAACAGCTAAGTATATTGCGAGGAAGTGCGCGTGTTTTTTTGACAAATTACTAAGTGATATAGCGGTGATGGTCCAGTGGTGGATGGACTTGGCCTCTTATGCGAGAGGTCCGGGTTCGATCCTGACCCCCCGTGTGTGTCTTGAAATGGGTTTTTCTAATTTCTAAGTGCACGCCAAACACGAGACCATCGCTCACTCACCGGTGAAGGAAAACATCGTGAGGAAACCTGCATGCCTGGTGAGATTGAAAGTCTTTGAAGGTATGTGAAGTTTACCAACTCGCACTGGGCCAGCGCGGTGAACTATTGGCCCATTACCCTCCTACCTCCTCCTCCTGCCCAGCAGTGGGACATAAAGGGTTG